>OX344840.2:11624161-14124161 GCA_947037095.2 Nycteola revayana
ATACTATTTTGAGATTTTTTTTAATCCGAAAGTTTAACATATTTTATATTAAACATCATGTTTTGCAGCTGAAAAAATAAAAGGAAGTTTAATACCGAGAAGAACAAATTATCCAAAACACAGAACCAAGGACTTTGAAGTGTCTAAAAAGAGATTGTTTTGGCCTGAAGGCAATAACATACACCGTGTACAGTTACTAATTTCACCAGGTATGTCATATTGAAACATATTATGAATACCTACATTTACATATTTTGCGTTTCATATTACATTTCAGCTTTTAAATATTTAATAAAAAGTTCTAAACCAAAATATTGAATAAACGATTTCAATATTGTTAGACGTTTTGCTTTTTATAAAGATATTTCGTATAACCTTCAAATAAATACTTATACTATGCCCCGGCTTGTCATATGTGTTCATATTTTATAGTGTTTACATTTGAAACTTACTCTGTAGTTCATTATATTTATATATTATATGTGCTGCATATTAACTATGCCGGTTATAGAATTATACACAATGTGCTTCCAAAATATATACCAACCCTTAAAAGTTATTATGTTAGTACATGTGATGTGTGTACAAATGTATGTGAAATAATCGACTTTTCCATAAAAAATAAAATGATCAAATACATGTACTTTTGAATAGCGTCGACCCCTAATACTAGCTATACTATCTGTGCAGATAGCGACTCCCGGTATATCGAGGGGTGAGCGTGGCCAGCTCCCGTTGCTTTACGGATTTTAATAAAACTTCTATAAAAAATAAAAATAAACATTCAGTACATATGAAATATAGTCTGTTAAAGGCATGGCATATCTTTTCAAAACACGTTATATACGTGTCATCGTATTTATGTATATTTGAATATATGAACCTCTACGATTGTTTTAATTCAAACATTGTTTAAGTAAAGACCAATTAAACTCTCCCCATAACCCAAATTTAAAAACATTCTAAAAGTATCAATTTTAAATTGAAAAAGCTACCTTTTATATTTAATCCTCCCAGTCTTAATGCAAAAAACCGTAGAAAGTCACAAGTTCTATCACATTTAAAATAAACTTAAGTTAATTTTCATTATTAATATTGATTTCTTACTAGATATCTGTCCAGAGAATCAGGCTCAGACGTCGGGAGCTGCTGCAACCAGACCTATTCCCAATTTGATACCAATTTACGGTGGTAACAACATGATCGTTAACGAACGGTTCTACGGTAAAAACACTGATTAGTTGCTTTGAATTATTGCCACTAGGGAACACGAAAATTCCTTGGATTTAGTAAATTAACGGATGTTGACTATAGGTAATATCAAATGTCTCGGAGACTGAAAACTGTTTAATACAACAATTCTCGAAATCTTCACTCATATGACTAGTCATAGGGACTACATTATATTAAAAAAATATCATTAGCCCGTATGAAGTCCTCTGCTGAATATAGACTTCCTCCTGAGAAAGAAACGCTGCTGCCCATACCTTGGTAAATCTTATATAACAAGTGGGATTCAACGGCTTAAAGTGCTTTGCGGGCACGGAGAGTTAAATAATGGAATAATAATCTAAGATTTTACAGAAAGATTTCTTGACCGGTGTAGAGATCGAACCCAAAGTCTCCGAGGCTCAAAGCGAAACTTTACCGCTACGTGGGTTTAGTGGCGTAACAAGTCTCGTTTTAACCTCCGTGGTGTACCGGTATAAGTCATAGTATGAAAGTATCAAAAATATTAGGATATAAATACATTCTATTTTTTTAAACTCTTTTCGAATAAGTAGGTGTTTCAATAAATTTTGTGAAACTTATTTTAAAATCACTATTACTTTCACATTATAAGTTGACATGTTCTTATAATGTGGCATTAGTATTGACGTAAACTTAAACAAACGTTTTTTCCAGATTGGTGGCCAATCAATGCTCCAGTTAATTTTACAGAATTAAATCGATCGAGACGCACGATGTATAGTACTTCAAATGTAGTAGCAGCAAGCTCAGAATATAATGGTAAATAACTAGCAATCAATACTCGAGTTTGATAAGATATCAAGCACAAATAAAAATTGGCAATGGAAGAAGCTGAACAGCTATAAAAACTGATCATGCCTGGTTATAGGCACATTTCGGGCCTTTCTCCCATATGCTTAGGCAGGGACAAAGTAACGCTGCCTGTATCGATCCTTTTTTTTTTCTCCGGGGGAAATGCATGTACGCATGGTCCCGCCGCTGCAGCGTTCCCGCGACGGCGAATGGGTATGTAAGATACGCCCTCCCATCGCGTGGTATGCTAATCATACCACTAGTAGTCATACCACTAAAACCTCCCAGACACTCCTCCGTCCGCCATTGAGGGCCGGGTACGTGAGGCAATCCGGCCCAACCTGTATCGATCCTGACATACGTCTATCGCTCCTTTCATATTCATCAGTCTCTTCATGCATGCTCGCCCTTTTGATTTGGGCCTTTTTTAAAACGTCGGCAATTCGGTCAATGTATTGTCGTCGTGCTTGGTTTCCACGTCCAAATTTAATTATATTCCCGTTCAAAGGGTTATAATATTCTAACATAATTATGCTTACGTACAGTTTATCTTGGTTCCAATAAAAACAACGTTACTATTGACTCCAGTACCATCATTATTTTAACAATAAAAATATGACAATCATCATTATAGACCGATGTCTTTTTTGAATTATGGCTAATAAATATTGAATTATTACAGAGCAGGATACTTATACCCCTGACTGTGAGATAATCACCACAAGTTTGGTGGCCTTTTATTCTTTTGACCTTTCTTTTGATTGATCGGCTGACCTATATTTTATAACTGTTTTGTTATTCTTTATAAAACAAGTGTCTATTTTTGTGACATTATTACATTTCAATTATACAAGCATATTTATTATTGCTACCGATTTTGATTATATAATCTATAACAATTGTTAACCAGTCATCGCCAATCCATCTGCCAAGCGTGGTGGTACAAAGAAGGTAGATTTGGAGTAGATGTCATACGCGCTGAAAAAAAAATGATTTATTTATAATATTTTCCGATAACCCAAAATTATATCGGTAGTAAAATATTTTGCGCTTTAATTATAAATAAGTCACCGTGGCTAATACTTTACGATAAAATCACCATAAATAAAATAAATAATAAATACTTTCAGCCCCATCTACAAGCAAACAAGAAGAAGCAAACGAATCCTCTACTTCTGATAGCGCTAACGATAAATTAACTGAACATAAAAAAGCAAATGAAAATGTATTTAATTGGATGTCTATTGAAACAGTAGCTATGGAATATCCTGCAAATAATAATAACGAATCAGGTCATGTCTACTCTCTTTTTCATTTCATTAGAAAAAAGTGTAATAGCGTTATTTTAGATTTACAAACACTATCAGGATGGAAATAATATTAACAATTTCGATTTTTGGTATATTTCATCAGGTCACCGACCTACAAGTCCTGAAATTAAATCTGTACTTCAATATATTCAACCAGAAACGATAACCGACATTGGGAATGAGGTAGAAATAGACGAAAACGGTACTTTGGATACGATTAGTCAAGAAACAGTGACTTTGAGATATACAACTGAATGTTGCACAGAACCAGGTAAAGGTCAATATATTTAATTTGAAGCAAAGCCATGTTTGAGGTTCGATATATGATTATTTTTTTATAAACAGATACCAATAATACGATGCTTCAACGGCAGCCGACAGTAATATTTTGTACAACGCCTGATAATCAAATAACGAGAGATAAAGTTAATGAATACACAAACGTATCCAGTTCTGTATTTCCTGATAAAGTTATAGCCGCAACTCAAGTGTCTAAAGAAGGTTCGCCATATCATAATTATCAATTTATATTTCAGAACTCCTGTTATTTTTGACTATTCATATTCATTTATTGTATAATAAGTAGTAAAAAAGAAATAAACCAGTACAAGTTTGGTTCTTGAAGATGTAATAACTTGTTTGAAATCCATCATATTTGTTATTTTAGATGACGGCGAAAAGTTTGGTAACTCATATAGTACAAGTTATGTAATGGAAACGGAGCCACGAATACCTGTAGCATCATATACTGAATGCCCGTCAGAAGTTCTTCAGAAAACAACAAATTTTGAATCAATTGAAGGTAAATTATTGTATTCTAAATATTATTTGAGAGATCTTCTACATTAAATAATTAACATAACAAACAATAATATCTCAGATAATCTAGAATGTGTACATTGTTTGACTTTTAACGAGTTGATACAATTTTTGTTATTCCCTAACAATATTTTTGTGTAACCATCAGGTTATGCTTTCTTAAAACAACCTAGTAGCAGCACAACAGATTATGATGGAAAGGATAATTTATCGTGCGATGCTGACGCTATTATAGATTCTTTAGATGACTGCGAGTTAGAACACCACCTAAATGAGTGGTATCATGAACATTACCAGTCTAAAGAGACCTCTGTCACATCTGATATGGTCGGAGGAAAAGAGGCGTGGAGCGTCAATACTCAAAATGATAATAGCAATTCCAGTCATTTAAATTCAGGTATATAGCCTTTGATATTATTAAGCAAAAGTTAAAGAGGTTGTTCTGATCGCAAAGCAATACTTTAATTTTAAATCTAAGAAATAAAATTTGCAGTCAAAATTTTAACACTAAGAACTTAGAATAATCCACATTAATATTTATTTTTATCTTTTACACATTTCTATGGATGATGGTTGGATAGATGGATCGTTTTCCAATTAAAAAGAATGGATTTTAATACTAATATAAATGTTATTTTAAGCATGAAACTTTATGTATTTATTCAGAATCCTGTTTTCAAAAAAATTAAGGTTATAGTTACACATAGTAATTACTAATTAATATATGTATAGGTACTAATACAATATATTAAAGTAGAAAAAATATACTTTTGTACGTATGTTTGTTACGAATACACTCAAAAAGTAGGTACTGGATGGATTTCGATAATTCTTTCACTATTAGAATTGCACATTATACCTAAGTAACATAGGCTATATTTAACTAAGTTCCCATGGGAACAGGAGTCACGCAGGTAACCAGCACCTCGCACATGAATCTAGTTATTATATAAATTCTAAGCATCGACATTTTTTCATATTATTTGTTCTGTTTTTCAATATAGACCATTGCTCTTATTGGAAAAAATATGACGAAAATCGTCACGGTGACCATTGGAGATACAAAAAGAGATGCAAACAATTCAACAGATTTCCTAGCAACCGATACTACTGTGAGTTATAAATAGTGTTTGTCTTCCACTGCTATAATTCTGATTGAGAATGGAAAAAGAGTACAATTCTATAATTGAATAAGGTCCAGCATCATTTAGTAGCATAGTATCCTAGATAATCAGTAACCCAAAAAAACAGAGAAATGTTTAATGCTCGAGATACTTAGCATAAAAATTCACAGAAAGACAACAGTGAATTGATAAAATCCATCGGTCGACAGTTCGGCACAGTAATTTGACTTTTTGTATTTAATTTCTCCAACAGTTCCTGGGAAATTTGAAACTTTATGTAGGCGTATATCTATCCGCCGCATTTGTCGGAGACGTTGGGATCGAGTATGGAAGAAGACTGCCGAGCGATGGGCTACATGGTCCATGGGGCCTCCAGCGAAACTTAGAAAATGTAAGAATCAAAACATAAATTCTGTGTACTATTGGACCTGGCGTTATCCATGTTTTTTTGCCGGTATAATCACCGCGCACTTCAGATAAGTGCACAGTCTAAATCTCTAATATAACTACTTCATATTTCTCGGTTACATAGCTATTGCACTGACACCAAATTCAATAGCTATACGTATTTTTGGAGGGTAGGTTTACAACCAATTAGACACGGAACACAAAAACAACTGTCGATATCTCAGTTACTGGTTCTGACACTAGCACTAGCCTACGGATGTCTATTTAATTAAAATAGCATTGTTAAATAAAAAACTGAGTACATCCTTTTTGTAATGTTATACCAAACAAAATTTGCTTTCAAACATACAACGGTCTGAAAGTTTAAAATAAACTTTTTACTCAGATCGCTTTATAAAAAAGTTAAGGCTTGCCGCTAAATCTGCATATAAAAGAATGATGGCTGATTCTGAGATCGCAATTAATATGTTTATTTTGACGACGATACAAAATTATAGCCGTACTTACAATCAAAATGCTATCATAATTTTGATCGAAGTGGTAATTTAACCCGGGTTATGGGTTTCCTTGTGTGGTACAACATAATACTACGGTCACTAACCTGCCTGCCAAGCGTAGTGACTATGGTAAATACCCTTCCTCCGGAGGAGGCCCATGTTCAGCAGTGGACGTTATACGAACTGATGATGATCATGATGTGGGTTGAATGTCCGCTCCGGACACAAACAAAAAATATTTTACCGATATTTAGTGCAAACCCTTTACCGCTACGCCATTGACGATTAATGAAGTGTTTTATTTATCTGTTTTTCTAGTTCGGAGACAGTATATGTCATTCAACCGCCATTCCATTATATGGGTGGATGGTTTTGCACAAACGAGTGTCCCAATCTGCCATGAATTTGGTATGTTATCGATGCACAATGCTGAATAGAAATTGACTTAATACCTCATTCTTTCTTAATTCACGTAAATACTCTTCTTTCTTATTCTTATAAAGCAATTATACTCTTTGGAAAGAACACAAGTTCATGACCAACTTGGAAATACAATTAAATAATGAAAATTTCCTGTACAACAGCTACAAATTCAACTAAGTTTAAGCTTAAGCATATTTTTAAGTCATCGATTAGTCCTTTTTTTGCATCAAGTGTCCCTGCAAATTTAGCTGTTAATTAAATAGAAATAATTCTTGCTTCAGAAGTAAAACAATATTAAAAATCCCGCGCAGCAAAAATCGTGGATCACAGATAATATCTCCAACGTCTTATAATAAGTCTTCCACCAATTCGTCAAATATCACAATAATTACTAAAAGTAAAGTACCCCACAGTGCCCTTTGGTCTACGTGTTAACCAGCACTCAAAGCATCGTCCCTCATAAATCGTGCAACTATTTCCGACACGTAGCTCAAACATAGTTTTGCTTTTAGGCACAGACGGCGGCGTGAGACAGCACAAATCTGAAGCTCTCAGTGGATTGTTCTGCAAAGGGCAATTGCAGTCATTCTGCAACCAGACAGATTTTGGTACTTAGTTACTTATGTTTATATAACTATACTTTAAAAATACTTATAATTAACATGAAGCAGGGGACGTTTTACGGGCTGATGATGATGATGACTCTTAAATCAAGCGGTAACTCTATATTGTTTTACGAACGTTATCGCAAAATGGATGAAAGTTATGACATAAAATGTCCTTGAAATCCGTGGTTTGACGTCTTTCGACAAATTCTGTGGCTTAGCGGTAGTCTCGTTTTAAGACTTGGAGGTCGTGGGTTCGATCCCCACGCCGGGTTTTTTATCTACTAAATTTTCCCAGGTGTTCCTCAAAACGTCAGTAATGCAGGGACATGCCATCCATAAGGGCAATATGCCTAATCAAATATTATTTTACAGAAAATGTCAGCATTCCACACAGCACGACAGATAAAGGAGTCAGTGCTCTTTGCTTTGCTGAGTTAACTCTGACACCTTCCACCAAGAATGTATTTGTACAGAATATAGTGCCTTGCGCTAGCGCAGGTATGATCATCCTACTTCTTACTAATCACTACATAGTATAAAATTAAGTCACTTCTTGCTGTCTGTCTGTCCCTATGTACGCTTAGATCTTAAAAACTACGGCGACCCCCTGATGTATTGTAATATTAACCTTCCTCTTGAATTACTCTGTTTTAATTTATGACTTGCCTTTTCAATTGCATTACAAATTTCTTATAATAATGGCATTGCCGTCTCTTTAAGATTATTAAACTGGTAAGCTAATTTATAGCTAAACATTTATTTTAAACTAACTTCCCGCGCGCGGTTTTACTCACGTATCTCCTGTTCCCGTATGAGCTTCATTATTAAATATAGCCTGTAGCCTTCCTCGATAAATGGGCTATCTAACATTGAAAGAACTTTTAAATCGGCTCGGTAGTTCCTGAGATTAGCGCGTTCAAACAAACAACAGTGTATTATTTATATTAATATTTAATATTATTATAAATAATAGACAGTTAAATGACATGAAAGTAAAATGAATAATATCTTTAAATATTTTATTTTCGTTTTCTTTAGAACTTGGTACAAAGGAGTTAATCGCCTCGACTTCACGCATTCATTTTGAAGATAAGAATTGTAATCCTCCTTTTGACGGCGCAGTATCAACATTTGTCTCAAGTAAATGTCAATTTTTTAACTTTCTAAATTAAAGGTGCTTTATCTAATGTCTCGTACCTATTTATCTGAAAACAATAGGTACTCACATGTTATATGAATTACTAGCTTCCAGCGTGCGGTTTCACCCGCGAAGCTCCCGTTACCGTACCGTTACTTCATAATAAAATATTATAATATTATATTTTGTCTATAGCGTTTTGTCGATAAATGGGCTATGTAACACTGAAATAAATTTTCAAATCGGTCTTGAGATTAGTACGTTCAAGCAAACAAACAAACTCTTCAGCTTTCAGATAAGATATCAACAGTCATTACAAGGCAGAATTATCATACCTCAGAAGGTGTAGGTTATTTCTCTTAGTATTATTAAGTATTTAATTTTGGTAAAAATAAAATACTTTAATAATAATCAAACACATGATACAATTTTACTGTTAACAGTTTCACATTTGTTTTGGAAGCACCTTACATGTCCATCATACCAAATGTTTGTCAAAGGAACCAATAATTTATAGAGCCTTTCAATAATTTATGGGCTACATTACACAAATATTTGGGCAAAACTTTTGTTTTATTCTTGTCGTAAACATTTTTAGGAGATTTCTTGGAAGTAAGGAAGCTAGTGAAGTTATATGTTTAACTCTTTGAAGCACCTCAGATTTGTGTAATATTTTAAGTCTCATAACATACATGCGCATACGAATATTACAAATTACAGATTTTTTTATATTCTTAACACCATATTTTTTTAAACACAACTTACTATCATGCAACGCGTTCTATCCTTCTGACCCGATCCCAGCCCGCGCAGGTTGATTCTAATTTTATTTGTTGAAATGTATACTCATTATTTAGTCTTTTTTTATCATTATATATCGATCGTACTTATTAAATTTGACTTATTAGTACAATCGATTCGTCTACATTATCGATAATGGTTTTCATTTCAACATCTTTGTATCAACCATTACTTTCGTATAAAGTTAATTTCGTATAATTCTATTCTGTTACAAGATTATGCCAGACTTCGTATCTTCAATTAGAAGTTGCCTTCACTATAACCACATAGGTCAGTGTAAGGGACCGTCAATTAATCAGTTGACGTTTTTGGCAACTTTGTATTTTAGAACATTCATTACTGTGATATAAAATGTTCAGACAGGTCGAGTCAAGGTCACACAGGGTTTTGGTTTAGAAATTGTATCAAAAAATGTTTTTTTTATTGTAGGTATGGCCATGGTGAATTTTAACAATAATAATGGATGCTGTAACTCTGTACAAACATGTTATCCACCAAAACTCGGTTTCGCTGGTAAGTTAATTATCCAATTCATATTTCTTTTAAACAGGTTGATTTTGATTGAATTTGTAGTCAATTGAATTAACATCAACTCCGTTAACATTTCAATTCGTTAACTTTTTTTTTGTTTTTATAATTTAATTCAAACAAAGAATTTCCCAATACATGTGTATTTAATGTAAAGAATAATATATACCTACATACATATCGTTACGCCTTTCTCTCATAAGGGTAGTCAGAGACAAGGGAACGCTACTTGTCTCGACCCTGGTACACCTCTTTCGTTTCTTCTACATTCATCAGTCTTTTAGTGCGTGCACGTCGGTTATACCGTAGTACTATTGATTTGGCCCTTTTTTAATACGTCGCCAATCTTTTTTATGAAGTCGTGTAATTGTTTTATCACTTTTAGGTACAAATATAGTATCGATATCTTCAGAAACAATTACTATAAAGGATTCGCAATACTCAGGTCAGTACGCTCTCTTACTTTTATAAAAATTAACTTAAAATGGCAAAAAAATTAAATTACTATCTGGGTCTGGTTGGTTAAGCTTCCATCGCAAAAAGGTGATGGACCCAATTATTATTGTTTTAACGTCATCTATGATAATCAAAACGATTCGAATGAATCAAAACGTTGCAGTGTTGATACTACGGTTGTAAACTAGTCTGCCAAGCATAGTGACTATTTTTGCTTTTAGTTGCAATTTTTTGCCCGACCCGGGCAAAAAATCATTCGGGCGGGGATCGAAGCCGAGATCTCACCAGTTACGGCCAAACACATTGCCTCTAGGTGCACTAACGAGGAGACAAATAAATAATAATGAAAGAACTGATAAAAAACATTTGGGTTTTGGGAAATATACTATCGGCATACCTTTACCTTTTAATGTTTTTCTATCAGATCGATGCACAGCACGATGTCAGCACAATTATGAAGTAAGAACTGCAACAGAATTTGAAAGCAATACACTTGCATGCAATGAATGTATAACACCGACACACCCCTGTCAATGTAAACCTTGCGATATGGTCACAGTTGGTAAGTGGCTGCTTCACTAATTATAAGATTTTTCAACTGCTATTTCTTACCGAATTTTGCAAAAGTAAATATCAACATTGTTGCTTTAAATGTTATTAAGGTAAAATAATGTTCCGTGTGATTTACGGCTTAAATCGACACCCCGTATCTTCCTTTGTGTGTTGTAAGAGGTGACACCAAGGGATTCACACCTGTTGTATGAACAGCAGCATCTGTCAACTCAAGATTACCTACTCTTATCGCAATCCCTAATCCACGTGCCAAGCGTGGTAATTATGGCAATAATCTTCAACGACCGAGCTTCAAGAATATTCTTCAAGACTTAAGAGGAGAATGAGCCTCCTCTTAAGTCTTTAGCTAGCCAGTAACTAAAGACTTAAGAGGAGGGTCGTGTTCAGCAGTAGACGTAAGCGGGCTGATAAAGAGGTTAAAATATATGTTTCACTTTCAGGTACAAATGTTAATAACGAATGTTTCTGCACTACTACGAGTACGTCTACTTCTGCTATCAACATTAACACAGGTTTTTAATACATTAAAGTAGACATATTTATTCACTATATCGTTATATGCATGTATTTTAGTTATATATTTGTTTATCAGTTCCGCCTAGTCCGAAGACTGCTCAAGCAATGGGATCTAAATCTGATGTGCATATTTCAAAATGTGGTTTGGAACATAATGCCAGTTTACGTAAGTGTAGTTTATTTTTTAGCAATAGAAAGGTAAAAATAATAATTATCTTATATTAATAGGTATTTTTTTTATATTTTAGAAATTTTGGTGAATAAACTCATCAAGAAAGCTTTGGCTGAAGACATTTACAATCGGAACTACAATCGGAACACAAGTAAATATTCATACGATGGGTTGCGGCCAAAGTGATTCAAGTGGCAAAAATAGGAAACGTGATCTTAGTAAAGCAAAAAGCCTGTGCCATTATTGTAAGTCCTGCGACTTTTTTCAAAAAAATATTATTTTGGCACTTGCACCACTTTGGTTTGCAAGCCGTGAACGTGTTTTAAATGAGTCTTATTATTGTGGCTATATGAAACAGCAGATTACTAAGTCTTTTGTATTTAGTTTAGTAACACTCGTTGCAGAGACTTGTATGACAGTCAGTACAAGTATGCATAATATGTTCGACACCAAGTCTATCACCAAGACTGTCGAGTCTACAGAGACAATAGCTTGTTGTGACTCAAACAAAATGGAAAGCTGCGTACAATGTATTGGATGTAATAGCGACAAAAGTAGTAAGTATGACTAAAAATGTTTTTATCATTCTGATTAATAACTTAAGTATATCAAATTAAAGTGTATTTCTCTCATCTCACATAGTACATTACATGTAACTTTAAAAATCTTTTGGTTATTTCTAATTTTAAATATACGTCATACATATGCCCGTTGAAGTAGCAAAAGCCTCCTGGCCAACTATATAATGTTCGTCCATAAGAAAAAAGGTTCATTATGAAACCATAAAACGCGTTCAAAAAAAAAAAGTCTTCAACTGTATATTATTATATTAGTATAGATATATATTTCTGTACTATATATCCATAGTACAAAAATATAATGCCATATTTACCAACTGTTTTATAGCATGGTTACAATATATTAGTATGAAGAATAAACTTGGTCCCCAATCGATCTGCTCTTAATAAATAACTTCTGAAGTATTAACATACAAGGAGGATATAAGTTCCGAAGATCTTTGGAACTTTACGCCTACGCCTAGTTTTATTTTATACCTAGCACAAATACGTGCTAAAAATAGTATTCCAATTTCAACTTTGCCATATTAGCAGTGTGGTTATTTGCTATTGATGGGAAAACCAGAAAAACTTCGGTGATCATTATCAGCCCGTATAACGTCTACTGCTGAACATCGGCCTCCCTCGGAAGGGGAGTGTTACCATAGGCCCCATGCTTGAAGGGGGTAGGTGAACGCAGTATTATGTTACGTTACCTGGTATGATGATCGATGATGTATGACAATCGGGACCAAGGACTTAACGTGTTTTCCGAAGTACAGTAAACCGCACCAACCAGACCCAGAAATAAATCTTTCATTTTACACAAAGATTTTTGTCTGGTGGGGGAATCGAACCCGAGATTTAAGGCGAGACTTATTGGTATAAGTCCACGACCATGCCACGATGTTGTGGCGTGGTAATACCACAATAGTATACCAATATCTTAGTCAAATAACTAGTTTTAAACTTCAACATAAATATAATACATATTTGTAGCTTAATATGCTTGGTCGATAAATTTATAGTATCTATGGAGTTTTTGGTCGGAAAAAACTGTCTCATCGAAATGTGTGAAACAATTCTTTATACTGTCTGATTTGACCCATAAAATGTATTCAGCAGAGAATCTTGCGAACTTGATCCCATTCGTAATGCTTTGTAGACAAATCTCAAACAATGGGATTGTAGTCAAATAACCTCGGTTCTTGCTTATTCAATACTTTTCTTCTTTGATATCTTCATTAAGTATTACTAAGCCCTGCTACGCTTATAAATGCTTTCGCTTCGTGTTCTCACATAGACAGCTACTTTTACGATTCTTGGAATATCATACCATCAGTTATCATCAACACCATCATCATCAGCCCGTATAACGTCCGCTGGTGAACATGGGCCTCCTCCCGAGAAAGGGTTTTGCAATAACGCTGCTACCCGTTAAAAAAATGGCATAGATGATATTACGAATGTAACCAAGGGCTTAACGAGCTTTCCAAGGCATGGAGGGTAGTCCCTCAACCAACCAAATCCGAAAAGAAACCCTCGAACTCCGAATATTTAAGCAAGGCTTTTACCACTACGGAGGGTGTCGATGAAATCTTTAACAAAATGCTATAATTATTTTTACAGCTATTCCACAACAGGTACCGTTGGTGGCTCGAAGTCAGTTCATATCTGCAGCGTTCTTGAATCAGTTGGTTAATAACAACACTACTCAAACGGAGTTAATAAGGATAAATGAAGGTAATTTAATAGGTTCTATCTTACTTGTATTATGTATTATTTTAAAGATATTTTGGTCAATCATTTTAATACGAAATAACGGATGGCAGTGAATTAGTTCGTGTTTCTACAAGAACTAATTCACTGCCATCCGCTGCCTCTTGCGAATGAATATGACACCTGGCTTGAAAATCAACCCTCCTCTTGATACTGAGACCAGGAGGCTAATCAGTAAACGATATTACTATGACTTTGGTAACAATGTCTTTGTTACTAAGCCTTTACTATGTATGCAAAAAATATAATTAATGTGTCAATTTATTAAGTTAATGTACCTTCAATAATGCGAAGTGGCTTGCATCCACTTCGCAGAACGCGTAACCCATAGGAAATGCGTTACGCATTCTGCGAAGTCATAGTCATATCATTATTAAGTTAGGCTCCTGGTATTGTGGGTTCGAATCCAACCTGAAACAATAATTTGTGGGAACCATGGCTAGCTGTTCTGAGCCGACTTGTTGTCCATGAATTACGTTTTTGTTTTTGTAAAATTCTGCGCGACACAGGCATTAACTTGTTGTTTTTTTTTTTGCTTAATTTTTCTTTTTATGAAAATACAAAAAAATATTGATTATGGTGACCACAATATTACCTAAACTATGGAATAACATTTCACTGAACAGTTTAGAGTTTGGCAATTTGTATTCCTCTCCACGAGCCCTTTGATTTCTTCACCAAGAAAAGTTTAACTAATTTGTCCCACAAATCGAGTCCCAAAAGTTATTCACATATATATGTGAAATTGGGTCAGCTAACTTTGCTGTAAATGTTAAAGAAGAATTTTGGCTTCATTCATCAAGGCTCGATGATAAGATCTTTGACAGACGTCGAATGGTTTACTCTATGTAGATACTTGTATATTCATTCAAATATATCACTTAGTAGGTACTTGCTTCCCGAGGGCGAGGATTATACCCGCGTAACTCCCGTTTCCGTTCCTAGTAGCTTCATAATTGAATAAATCCTTTCTCAATAAATAGGATATCTAACACTAAAAGAATTTTTCAAATCGGACCAGTGGTTTCTGAGATTTGCGGGTTCAAGCAAACAAGCACTTCAGTTTTATATATTAGTATCTATACTAATATATGAAGCTGAAGAGAATTAGAAGAGTATAGTTAATTTGCTTGAAAAAGTAAACTTGAGAGTACCACAATATCTTTGTATCGCCCTATGATCGGCTGGTAGATAATGTAATAATCGGGAAGACATAGGGTCATCAATTGTAAGCCGAAAAACATACGGCAAAGTTCACACACCACTCTTTAAAACTGATTTCAGTTCGTACCCTTAATTATATGACGGCGCATCGATAAATGTCGTATTTAAACGGCTACTGTCAGCTGCCATCGATGACAGCTTCTACTGATTGGTGACAGTTAACGTCAGGTGTCAATGTCAGACGTCAGAATAAGAGTGACAGCCGTCACTCTAGCGGAGCGTCGGGCAGGTGGGAGCACGGCGGCCATGTTGAAACTCACTGATTGAACGGGAGCGGACCGTGCACCACGCGCTAGACGAATCGCTGATATTCTGTGTCATCCTAGTGTGAAATGCAATTATATTAGTGAATTTGATTACTAATTGACTTTAGCTAGAATATAGAACAGTTATTGTGTGAATCAATCTTTGTTAACGCGAATTATAGTGACTTTAATCAAAACTCGAGTGTTAATTAAAATTACGATCCCCTGCCCAAGTATCCACGCCTGACCAACTATGACAGATTCTAATGAAGATTCATTCCTGCGTCTTCATATATATATTTTCACTTTAAACTCTATGTAGAAATCAACAGTTGCAAACCTTTTTTGAAATCTTAAAAGCCTCTACATTGACCCCCCACCAATTTGCTTAGTTTATAACTTAAACTTAAACCATAAAATAAAATAAAGCTGGAATCTAGCTCTTCTTATTGCTCGGTGAAGTAGCAAAAGCCTCGTCTCGAAAAACATGAGATCTCTCGTCTTGAAAAAAATACACATTAAATAAATTTACCGAATCGAATGGAAAACTGAACAAAACTGTAGAATGTTTTTTTATATCCGTCACAATATCAACATAATTTACTCCATGTTGTTTCATAATTTTAGATAGATAATCTCTGAGTTTCTTATAGTTTTTCTCATCCGGGTGGCATAACGTAGGTAGATAGAGAAAGATTCTAAGAAGCTAGGATAGGGATGGTGGTCCTCGCCAGGCGACGTGAGCGACGCGTTCTATATCAGACCCGATCCCAGCTCGTGCTGGTTGATTTTATTTGTAAATACAAATAAAAATTCCGGCATATTTCAAAATAAAAACTCGTCGGCTTATTGCAAGAAGTCATTATGTGACATATTCACTATTCTGAGATAAACGGTATTTTAGTTCGATTTAGGTATTTTAATTATTATCTATTTAATGAAAATAACTGTTTAGTGATTTTTGGAAATGCCTGATTTCCAAAAATGCAGTTTTGGATTTAATGTTGCCATTAAATCCATAACTGCAACTGCCGTAACGCCAAAAAAATTACTAGATAGAAATTAGTGAGCTTTTGCCTTTTATAGAATGTGTCAAAGGAAGTCCACTATAGATAAAAACGTGTTTAGTGATTTTTTGCAGTTAATGAGTTCCTGCAATAAGCCGACGATTTATAATACGCGACCTTCACATGCCGTTGAAATGTAAACTAATTAATTAGTTAAGATTTTTTGTCATTCTCATTGTATTTGACTTAAAATAAATACAATGTTGTCCACATTATCAATAAACGTTTTCATTTTCATTTCACCTCACTTAAGGAAAAATGCTGAGAAAAATCAAGCAAGATTTTTCGTACCGTTTATTCGAGAGGGCTTTACAATTGCGTGTAATGGAACGGAAAATGTGTGTGTATTACTCATATGTGATGTTGGTTTAACAATGCTTTGATGGGAACCTACCATGATAATAATATAATAAAATTCGTATTAAATATTCTTGGGAACATTCGATTCCGGTATATTTCAAATATTTCCTCTTCATTATAGACAAGTAGTCCCGCGCGGTTACACCCGCGTAGATCCCGTTCCCGTGGAAACTTTTACCTACTTAAAATATAGAGTTCTTTTTTTCCGGGGGTAAATGCATTAACGCCTTCCCGCCGCCGCTGCAGCGTATCCGCGCGCTGGCGGTGGGATATGTGGGACTCGCCCTCTCCATATTTTGCCGAACTCGCGCGCAGACAATTGTGATTTTGTTTTGTTATTGTGATAGGACACGTAATTAAACTTTTGTTGTGTGTGTGTGTGTGTGTGTGTGTGTAATTAAAGTTTTCAACAATGTTTTAGCATTTAACAAATTAAAGTGCTTAGCGACGGACAGTGATTTAATTAGAAAAATAAATAACAATATTTTCCGTCGGTATAATTTGTGCATTAATGTGAATGGTGGACACATCGAGAATTTAAAAATTTAGTGTTTTTGTTGTGATTGTTGTTGTGTGCGTACCTACTTCAAAACCTTACCTATCATAAAAGCCGGCGCGAGCGGAGGCGTCACCACCGGCCGCCCGCCTTGACACAAGATAACACATGCAGCGCACCGGCGCGCGCGCGACGTTGCCGCTTTGCTAGGTCAGTGAAATTTATTTACAAAGGGAGGTTACGTTTTACTCTGATTTGTAAGCTATTGAGTTTGTTTGAAAGAAAAAAAATCTCAATTTGGTTGCTTTTCATTTTTATACCGTATCGGATTAATTAAAAACACGTATAGTAAACGTAGCGTTATTTAATGCCCCTCTGTCATATCAACGTTGTATAAACCTTCCTCTTGAATTCATCTATCTATTAAAAAAACCGCATCAAAATCCGTTGCGGAGTTTTAAAGATTTAAGCATACATAGGGATATAGGGACAGAGAAAGCGGCTTTGTTTTATACTATGTAGTGATTGTCTTCTTTTTCTTTAGTTGTACAGGTAAACACTCAAACCTGCGATGCAATAGTAGATCAATTACATAAGAATGTTGAGCATTCAGAATACAATGCGTTACCAACGGAACAACCAACAACATCGTATCAAGTACAACAAGGTAAGTAAGCCTTTTTGATAATTACTTTAAAGATTACAATAGTAAACCTCAATGTTAGAGTAATAATAATAATAAAATTCTTTATTATACACACATATATATAGAGTACAAATTTGGAACATAAAAAAAAACAAAATAGGTACAATGGGCGGTCTTATCGCATAAAGCGATTTCTTCCAGACAACCTTTGGATGGATAGGAGTAAAGTGCAGATTAATATAGAGAGTAATATAGGACTATTTCGAAACATAGTATAAGGTAAACTTTGCCGTAAAGTATTCAAACACATTGAAAAATGTGATATACGGGCGTTGTCATCGTTTAATATTTAATACCAAATGCAACTTTGGAGATATTAGTCGAAGTAATGCGGATCCTTACCGACAGATGGCTCTAACGTCCCCCTTAGATACGTGTTATAAAAGAGATTGATAAATTTCGATGACCGGTAGGGTTTCACCATAGACTAATTGGTTAAGGCATTAGGGGCTTAACCTAAGATGCAGGTTCGAATCCTGCCGGTGGTCGAATTTTATTAATCTCAATATTGAAACATAATATAAGACTAGGCATAGAAACTGGTGATGTGTTCTATGCTACTGGCAACGTTTACTGTTTAAGTCTCAATAATAAATTAAATTATACTTAATACTTTTTCAGAATTCAATAATCATTTAATTTCTACATCACCCTTAATCGACAAAAAGAAAAAAAGCATGTTAGTTGACTCAACGTGGGCAAATACACCTTCTTTGAACAATGTGGTTCCCTCTAATCACCTGAACGCGGATAAATGGTTAAATCAATGTGTTACCAAAGAAACAGGTTTGTTTTTTGAAAACATAAATGTATAAGAGCATTGTATTAGTTTATAGTATAATAATCTTATCTTATACTAATATATTATTATAAAGCTGAAGAGTGTTTGTTTGAACGCGCTTATCTCAGGAACTACTGGACTGATTTGAAAAATTCCTACTGTGTTATATAGCCCATTTATCGAGGAAGGTTATAGGCTATATTTTATTATTAAGTTCCTACGGGGACGGGATCTACGCAGGTGAAATCGCGCGCGGGAAGCTAGTAATATTATAAAGTGGAAAGATCATTATTTGTTTCCATTAAATAGACTCTGAAACCTATTTCAAAAATAGTTTCACCATTAGAAAACTACGTACGTACTCCAGAGGACCTAGACAAAATGCTACTATAGCAGAGCATCGCTTGAGTATATTTGACATCGGTCACGTGATTAAGATTTTTTTTTCGGACGGACATTAATGTTTTTATCCCTGAGGCTTTTGCTACTTCACCGGGCATAAAGTCGAGCAGAGCTCCAGCCTAGATAAATGGTTTAAACACTACAAACTAAGCAACCTGCGCACGAAGGCGTCCCCTGTGGGACTTGTACCTCGGCTCAGGGCGGTCGCTGACGGGGAGATTGAGGATTATGGCTTTTAGTTACGTGATTAAGCGGGCGCGGATAAAAATAAGTGCCATTTATTGGTTGATTCTTTTTTGAAACGACTCATTTGATTCGGTTTTATTAGCCTTGTAGATAGCATAGCTCTCTTTTTGATTTTCAGTGTACCCATATGCTAATGAACTTAACTCCACAAGTACCTGCCTAAGTTCTTCTTAGTCACAACCAGTTTGGTTTTCAATCTCTTCATTAAAATAATTCGTTTAACATGCTTACACAAATGTTCACTTAGGCCATGGCTTTTGAAAGTCTCAAAGGCCATGTCTTTATCAACTAATTAATTAAATTCTGCTAATTACGCAGTGTTGTTTACACTCCGAAAATTCCAGGGCCATGTTTATTAAAATTGTCAAAAGGCAGCCTTGCTGATGTACCCGTCAAGAGGACGTATGAAACATTACAAAAGAAAAATGATAAAAAGCCATTTGTAAAAGAGGATGATGATAGAGTAATAATTGCTCAGGTCTCAACAGGTAGATATTATTTTTGTTGTAATTCAAAGATTACTAGCTTAGTTTTGCAGTCTACTAGTACTACTAAGTAGTAGTTCATGTTAACCCCTCGTGCTAAGTGCAATTGGTGGGGATCGAACCGGCGACAAGATCAAGACAAGATCATAAGTCCGACTCCGTTAGTTATTGGGCTAGCGGAGCCATAGCATCTGTCGTGGCTTTAGGACATCCACTGATGAACATAAGTAAGGTTAACTTCTGGAATATGGTAATCATACTCATTCCAGATTTTATGAACAATACCAACGTCTTAATGATTTCTTGAAGGTAGTACTTTAACTAAAAGGAAGTCTTTGGTTGTGCAAAAGGTTATTATCCGGTGCAGAATGAGAAACTATGATCTGAATGAATCATGAATGATCATGAAGCAAAACTTATACTCGAAGTTATAGAGGCAGATTTATAGAAATTCTTATTTAGAAACTAACATACTAACCAAACTGGATAATTTTCTTATTTTAGACAATAATAAAGTATCGAAAGATGTGAAAGAAAGTATCCTACAAGCTTGTCCAGATGTTTGTGAAACAGGTAACTATACTCATATTGGTAGTCTACACAAATATTATAAAAAGGAAAAATTTGGACTCTGGAGTGATTTCAAAAATGTTTTACAATTAGAATGCTATGCTATCCAGGAGTCAGGAGTAACAGAAGTTCCACATACCCCTTTCCCAGCTCGGGAACGCTGTAGCGACGGAGGGGATGCGGAATTGCATTGCCCCCCGGACAACTAAACAAAAAAAAAGAAAGAAGGAGTAACATAAGTTATATTTAATAATTAACCTTCCACGGGACCCGCTCCTGTGGGAACTTTATTGTTAAATATAATTTACCTACACGGGTGAAACCATGCAGAGTTAGTCTATACCAGAGGTGGCCAACTTAATAAGGCCTATAATCGACTGTTTACCTTTACTGTTTGCGATCGACCACAATGGTATATTAACGTTAAATCACGTTTCGTATAAGACAATCTAATGATAAATAGGTATTTATTATGATATTATACGACAAACACTAACATTGTGCGTCTGTGGGACGTATTTGTAGACTAAAATATCACTTTTTATTATATAAGTTGATCGACTGTCATAGCTGCCGGGATAACCGGTCGATCGCGATCGACTTGTCGATCCCGGCAGCTATGACAGTCGATCCACCTCTGGTCTATACTATAATATTATAAAGAGGAAAGATTTGATTGTTAGTTTGTTTGTATTGAATATGCTCCGAAACTACTAGTCCGATTTGAAAAATTCTTACACCGTTGGAAAGCTACACTATCCCCGGATGACATGGGCTATATTTCATTATGAAGTTCCCACGGGAACGGGAGTTACGCGGATGAAAACTCCGCATTCCCGCCAGAGAACGCCCTGAGCTTAGTTCCAACATAAAATAAGGGCTGTGTGTCACCTTTTAATAGTTAGCCAACAGTAGAAAGGGTAAAATTTTCGAGTTAATCACTACATAGTATAAAACAAAGTCGCTTTCTCTGTCCCTATATTCCTATGTATGCTTAAATCTTTAAAACTACGCAAGGGATTTTGATGCTGTTCTTTTTAATAGATAGAGGGATTCAAGAGTAAGGTTTATTTGTACCTATAATACATCAGCATTGTACCCGTGCGGAGCTGGGGCGGGTCGCTAGTCTATACTAATATACAAAGCTGAAGAGTTTGTTTACATGAACGCGCTAATCTCAGGAACTACTACTACTTACCATTTGTCCGATGTGAAAAAATATCTCAGTGTTATATTGCCCATTTATCGAGAAAGACTATATTTTATTGTCAAGTTCTAACGGTGAAACCGCACGCGGAAGCTAGCTCATTATAATATTAGTACCTATAAATAAGTGTTACAAATGTAGAGCTATTCATGAAGGGCCCGCGATTAAACTAACCCCACCCATTGCACTACTGACGTAAACCCACTCGTAACACAAGCGTTTTAGCTTAACACGAGGGGTTAACAAGAGTACTAGTAAACTGCAAAACTCTGCTAGTAATCTTTTAAAAATAAAACAAAATAACAAACAAACTTCACTGCACAGGTGGCTCAGTGGTTACGGCGGTTGCTTTTGAGACCTGGTGTTCCGAGTTCGATTCCCACCCGGGACAATTATTTGTGTGAACCACAGATAGTTGTACTGAGTCTGGTTGTGCTTTGTGTCCGTGAATTGAGTGTTTGTAACGTCCCCCGCGACACAGGGAATAATTACCCTAGATTGGGAGAAAAAACTTACGAATATTATAAACGCGAAACATTGTGTAAATGAATGGATGTCAGGATGTTTGTTACTATTTCACGTAATCACTATTGAACATATTTGTTTTTATAGTGTATGTACGGGGATAGCTTAGATAAGCGATTAAAATATTGGCTACTAAACATATACCCCGAGGCGCAGCCAGTTAAATTTCAAAATCCAATAAAAAATGGTTACGTTTGTTTGGAATCGTCATATTTTACCCCTACCGTGCACTGTGTGACGTGGCGACTACTGAGAAACAATACCAAAAAACTCAGTAGAACCCTCTTTTACACAATAATAACATAATATCACAATATTTTATTAAACTTATTACAATATACTTTATTATACATTGCGATTAGAACATCTTAATCCCAAGCATTTTTGTCACAAAGATAATCAGAAGTTTTATAATAAGCCCTGCTGCACAATTTGGCTTTAATAGTTATTATCTTAATTGTAAGATTGGTTTTTCAATCGTCAAATAAAAAATATCAGATGCATAAATTATAAATTTCATAGATTTCATATGGGAACTCCTGTTCCCATAGAAACTTAATAATTAATTATGATGCCTTTTTTTTCTTTTTTATTTGTCGGGGGGAAAAGCCTTTACGCATCCTCATCGCCGTTGTAACTTTGGGAAAGTTACAACGGCGATGAGGATGCGTTGCGCTGGCGTAGGTCTATGTAGGACTCGTCCTCTACATAGCGATGGTATGCTGATCATACTTCAAGGAGAGGAACCAACACCACTAAAACCTCCCGGGTACTCCTCCACCCGCCGTTGGTGAGAGGCCCGGTACACGGCGGCAATCCGGGACTAATTACGATGCCTGCCTATGTTATTCCTGTATAGTTTTCTAATGGTGTAATATTTTTTCAAATCGGATGCAGTAGTTACTGAGTTCAAACAAACAAACTCTTTACAAATATAGTATAGATATCAGATCTTAATGTTAGTATAAATAGTAAAATTAGTTTATTTTTCCTCTAGAAACGCCGCCGTTACGTTCAAAGTCATCCAAATTCAGTATCATAGTGAAGTTGGACGGCCAATTTAGAAATAAAAGCAAATGTGTGGTCACAATAAACTTTACAAAGTCGAAGTAATTAGGTAGGCTTTTTTTTTATTACAATGTTTTTCTAACAAGTTAATGAATATCTAGACGACTGTTCTTGTAGATTTTAGAAATTTAAGTTCACATGCAATTGTTATCTTCAAAAGTAAGTATTTATAAATAGAATTTAAACAATTTTATTAACTTGTTAGATGTACATTTTTGTTGTAATTACAAGGTTACAGTCTACCTACACCCTATTGCATACTGAATTTACGGCTTCCTTCCGGCCGTAATAAAAACATGAAAAATACAATCACCAGCCGTAGACCTAACACTACATTATTATTATTATGAGCCCGATGTGTCTGAAACATTGCAGGGCAAAGGCCTCCCTTCCTTCTTTTCCTTAACATTCGATATTTTGTCTATTTAGTTTGATATTTTGTCTGATAGAATCAGAAAAGAATTGTTGGTTCAGAATTATTCCGAGATTACAACAATTGCAGATTTATAAAATCTTGTTATTTGTCGCGAGGATTACCAATAATTTGTTATATTATTGACATAACTTTACCTATCGTAATGGAAGCAACACTCGCTTTTAGCACTAAAAACAATAGTCTGGGTGATGATTACCGATACATGAAATGGAATACGTTGTCAAACATTTTATTGGTATGAAATGCATTGTTTGTGTGCAACGACACACAAAGAATATTGAAAACGACTTAAAAAAGACTTGCTTTTGTCCGGTAAGTGTCATATACGTTGCAGCTCAGACACCTGAACATTTTCTGGGCAATTCTAACAATTCTGAGCGTCCTATGCTCAGAATTTTCTAAAATCTTCCCGCGCGCGGTTTCACCCGCGTAACTTCCGTTCTCGTGGGCAGTTCTTAACTAAATATCCTCGATAAATGGGCTATGTAACACTGAAGAGTTTTTCAAATCGGCCCATTAGTTCCTGAGATTAGTGCGTTCAAGCGAACAAACTCTTCAGCTTCATACATTAGTATAGATAAACCACATCAATGTTCACGTTGAATATATCAAAAGAAACACTGACTAAGTATATTTGTGGTAAGAACATTCAATTGATACATCCAAAAACTTACATTAAGTATGGGAAGCAAGTCAACAGATACAATGAATACAAAAGTATTAGCCCACGGCCACGAACTCATCAAGAATCACGAATCAGCGACCTGCGGGGCGGCGCGGGCGGCGGCAGCGGAGTGATAGTGGCGCATTACATCGGTAATGCTGCCGTGTATCGACACGGCAGGTAATCAATGTTCCCCGCCCCACAGCCCGCTGATTGTTGAGATCGTGGCCATGATTTTACATTACTTTAACCGCAAACATCGCGAATCTATTTCGCATGTGAAAGGTCAAGGGTCGTAAAATCTTCAAACGTAACTTGAATTGATGTATTCTGTAAACTAAAGTGAAGTTGAGTACAACAACTCAAGCGTACTGCAATCATATCAACGTAGAATTCACAGAGCAAGTCAACACGAATCAAGCGCTGTCCTCACAACACGCTCTAATTAACAGCAGTCCCGATACCGATAGCGCTTGACTTGACAGATATCTGAAAGTGACGTGACTATACCGGTTGAGGGCTAAAACTACGTTAAATGTCCCCGGAACGTTCAGTTCCATAAAAATGCACCGGCCGTGTCCATCGCGGCCTGCCGCTTTAGGCAGTTATTAAACAGGAGTGAGGTCCGTGGCTAATTTATTGGCTATTATAGATAATTTACATGATGCATTATTTTATGTACGTACAAACAAGAAGGTACATTTCTTTTCACAAATATGTACCTGATAAAATTCCCTGTAATGTGCGCATGCCAGAAAGCATTAAGATCTGTAAAAATTACAATAAAAAAAATCTCGGATCCAACTAGCTGACTGCGACATATATATATATTTCTTACTAGCTACTAACAATGTTACTTCTTTTTATTTAATGGTGTGCCTTTCATTTAAAATTATAGTAGAACATCGAGAATCAATATACTAAATTCTTATTTCGATAGGTACGGCGTGTGATTTGTGGGTGTGTCGACGAAAGTCAGCAAGTGTTGTGACGTCACGTTGTACATTACCATCGACTACGCGTTGTATTCGAATTTCGAGGAGAGGAACTAATTCTTCTGATGGTTTTTTTTTTCTTTATTTCAATTAGTTTTATTTATTTACTAGTGCATACCTCCGTGGCGTAACGGTAAAAGCCTCGCCTTAATATGCTGTAAAATAGTTATAACATTATCCAAGCTTATACCAGGGAACAGGCAGCAGCGTTTCATTGTGTGTTTCAACATAATACTGCAGTCACCTACCCGCCTGTCGAGATCGAGAGGAGGTCCATGTTCAGCAGTGGATGCTATACGGACTGATGATGACACGGTCACGTACTAGATATATACCTATGTAGTTTATATTGCGCTTACGCCGCAATAGATATCGCATGGTATTTTAATCTATGCATGTCCACGTTATTATTTCACCCTGAAAATGATCTCATTTGGTTAAACATTCTTTATAATTAAATTATTAATGTTTGATAGCTGCAGCTACTGATTTATTTTTCGTCATCAGAGGCGAGGACTGGAGATCTGTCACACTGGTTTCGAACCTAGCTCAGACTCCAGCTCTCACAAGGTTCTGTACTATGCTGTATCTATAAAATAATAAGAATACCTTAAGAGAATAAACAATATGTATTTATATTATTTATCATGTTGTTGTTTATTTATATAAATTATGTTTTAGAATGTTTGTTTGTGTATGGAGAACCACGGTGTGTTGTTCACAAAAGAAATACTGATGTAGGCGTACAAATTGACGCTCCATTTAAATATATAGGTAAGTTTGATTTTTTTTTTTTTAATTAATTTAACTGTGCCGGTGCTTGCTGGTGAGATCTAGTGTTCTGGACTCGATACCCACCCGAGACAATTATTTATCAGGGTGCTTTGTGTCCGTAAATGTGTTAGTAAAACTCCTGGAAACAGAGATACTTACTTCCGTAGTAAGTAATTGAAATTTGTTTCGTTAATCCAGAAATACTAAGATGTAAACATACTGCCACAATGTGTGGAGATAAGCAGTTATGTGTAAGGATGGAGCCCTGGGTGCTCTTGGAAGCGTGGAGCATGGAGTGTGGAGCTCTGTGGGGCTTCTTGGAACCTTCCATAACTCACAAACTTATTTAATGAACTATATATTGTGAATTTAACAAAATAGAACGAAAGTTATGCGTAGCGCGGTCGGTCCGCAAGTGGCGTCAACATAGGCGGGTGGCGCGGTGCGTTTGTGTGTGTGTAGCATTTTCGCTGTGTGTGTTAACATCCTGCTTGCCCTTATGCCCTATAAAGTTGCAAATGCCTCACCCTGGCCTGGCCTGGCCTGGCAAACTCTTTATTTTTCTTTCTCTCTACTATTCATAATAATAATAAGCGAGATTTATGAGAACTGGGTGTAAATTGGCGGTCTATGATTAATATTCACGGAATAGGACCGGATAGAGGTCTGGAGTCCTCGGAGCAACGACCCGACGCGACGCGCGACGGTGTGAAGGCACCTAGGCCACAAATTATTTTCCAAATAAAATGAATATTTTTTTTAGTCATGATTATCAATAAACAGTATGATTATGTTTCTACAAAGAACTATAGGTAAAGTTGGTAGTGTTTGCTCATCGGAATTTGAAAGATTTTTGTATCGTCTCTATTGTGGTTGCCCTTCAATTGAGGGAGCCCCGGGGCAGCAGCTCCGGTGTCCCTACCTTAAGTTCGGCCCTCAACATTCCATTATCAGTCAGATAACTAGACTTAACATTGCTATTAGTTATATTGTAATGTCACTAATCTTCTTACTCATAAATGTAGGTATGTATGCTGCATACATTCATTTCACATTTTACTGATTCTGTCATACCCGGCCCTAAAACCACGAATATTTACCTCTGAAACAACTTTATTTAGTCTGAAATAATAAATCTAGTCAAACAGACAATTTGCTAATGTACTACACATAGTAGTATAAGATCTCGTAACAAAATGTAATTCTTAATGAGTTAATAGACTTTATATATCTTTTTTTTTTTAATTTCATTTGACATATCGTACCTAAGTTATTAGAAGTTCTAATACCATGTGTATATGTCAGCTGATATATTAGGTAACTTTTCAATAGAATGAAAAATCTATATTAATTAATACCAAATAAATATTACTGTATTGGTGTTTATGTTTGATTCTATGGTTTTTTCACTATCCTGAAACGTTACTATTTTTTATATACGGCCGTAGAACCGTTTAACCACTAACATTAGGTAAATACTGTGATTACTGATTAGTAGAATTATGATAAAAAAATATATCTAGAATGTTCTATCTAACATTAGTGGAATTTAGGCTTTAAGAACGAGTGCTGTAAATACACATTTTCTCTCTAGACTTAAAACAATATTATTTAATTTCAATAGATACGTACCTAAATGCAAAAGGTACATATAACTTATCTAAATTATATCAAATTTTAAATATAACTTTTTTGGAGCGGGAGCCCTGACATTTTCTCAAGACATAAAATAACATTACTCATTTTCAGAATACGACTCGAGACGAAGAGATTGTGTAAATCAATCTTTTGGAATGCTTACTTCATATCTGGCAACACCAGATATAAATAAACAGACCAGAGAAACGCCATCAATCGGAGGAGTGCTGTCACCAAAAGGTAGAAAATTTTTACATTATGCTTGTACTGGCTACCAACAAAACCTTATTCGATTAATAATATAAATTATACCTAGTAAAAACTGTATCAAAATTAGTTGCATATTTTGGAACAAGTTAGTAGAAAAATATAGACATATGAAAAAGTGGCTTATCCTCAAACTTTGCAGTAATGTGGAATAATACCTACTGTCAAGCAAACCATTACGCGAAGTAGTTAGCATAACTAACACAGAGGTGTTGCAATTCTGCCCCTTTTTTGTAATATGGCACTAATCCCACCCACATTCTCACCACTGCAACTCCTGTAAACCAGGATCAATAGTGAACACCGAGGAGTAATGGGAAAAACCAGTTAAACTGCCTTGGGACCCGCAACGAATTTAATCGGTAACAGAATAGAAAAAGTAAGAAAGTGTGACCTCTGACACGTAGCAATTTTAGGCCATAGCAAATATGAGTTGCTACACTTCCTCAATCCTACAATCGATTCTTATTTAAAAAGAGCACAACGGTACCTATAATTTATCAATAATTTGCAGTAGAATTCATCTCCTCAATCAACTCGTTCAAGAGAGGTGTAGGCAAATATATCCATGCATCCAAATTTAATACAAAAAGCAACATTCCTACTTCTATACTAATATAAGAAAGAGGAAAGATTTGATTTCTTGCTATTCAATAGAATAGGCTCCGAAAATACTGATCCGATGCGAAAAATTCGTTCACCGTTGGAAACCTATCCCCGGATGATATGGGCTATATTTAATTATGTAGATACCACGGGAACGCGAGTTACGCGGGTGAAACCGCGCGCGGGAAACTAGTAGGTATATTATAAACGCTAAAGGTATGAATAGATAGAAGTATGGATGTATGTTCATTACTCTTTCATACTAAAACTACTAATCCAATTTAGCTGAAATTTTGCAAGAGGACAGTTTATAATCTAGATTAACATATAGGCTTCAAAACATATGGCTTTGACCCACTGGAGCAGAGAGGCAGTCCAACGCATATGATAAAGTAAAATAAAATAGCTTACATTTCTCAAATCAACCAACAATAGCCAATATTGGCGGTCGTCGCAAATAAAATGTACGAAAAGGAACTATTTGGTGTGTCCTTTGTCATTCAGAGAGATACGCCCTCAGTACTTGCTGTTGATTTATGAAAAGCATTTGGAGAAAGATACAACATTGCCAACGAATCAGTTGTTATACTCGATTTGTGATTACAAGTTCAGTTGAAGTGTATTGCTTGTAGAGATGTGGTTATTCGTGTTTAAGTTTTTTTATTGGATAGAGTTAAAAGGTAAAAATTAAGCAATTAAACTTATTACCTAAAAACATCTTCGAAAATTGACAATCAAATAAGTATTATTAAACCGTTGTATTGAAAAATTAATTAACTAAGGATATAATAATATCATGAGTTATTACTAACAAAGAATGATTTTGGGTGGTGGGGGCATTTCCCCCATGACCCTAAAGAAGAACAGGGAATGCCCCGGTGATTCAGTGATTACGTTAGTACCTTCTGAAACTTTGTAATCTGGGTTCGATTCTCACCCGGGACAATTCTTTAAGGGAACGAGGGATAGTACTGGTAGTAGTTCTGAATACCTTGTGTCCGTGAATTATGTGTTTGTAAAAACTCCCGCTGTGTTTGTAATAACCCCCGCGACACTGGGAATAATTTCCCTTGCAATAGTAGAATTTGTCTTTGCAAAAAAATATATTAAACGTAATCCATGACAATATTGTGTAAAAAATTAGATTTTGTAACAAATTTATATTTTTAATTATGGAATAAAAAATGTGAGGATTACATAATACGAATGAAATTAATTTAGTTAATTTCAGTGTTTAGTTAGTTCTCACTTCACTTCAGTTTTATTTTCATTTGCTATAGCCAGTAGGTATTACTTTTTTGGGACCAATAAACACCTAGACAATATACAATTGTGGAATCATTCTTATACCTAAAGTAACGTAACCCAGTTGACTATTTAATTAATAAATTAGTAGGTAAATGTGTAATGGTCCCAATTTTAAAGTGAGAAAAATAGCATCCTAACCCGTCAGACCATGTTCCTTTAGGAATTTATAAATCTTTTGGGTGGCAATTAAACCAATTATATCAGTTAAGAACCTTTAGGGACTCACTTATTTAGCTTTTATAGAATGATCATTATTATGGACGTACCATAATAATGATCATTCTATAAAAACGTATGTATTAAATTTCGTTAAATAGTCTAACAATTTGGCTGAAAATGTTAACTTGTTTTATTTGGCATCAACAGATATCGTATTGGCTCAGCCAAGTAAACATTACTGCATTTAGCTCAGTAAATATTTAACTCTGTTGATTGGACGTACCTACTGAAAAAGTAACTTTTTTGTCTTGTCTGGTGAATTAACCAGACATGAAGCCCGTAGAAAACTTGTAGGAACTCACCAAATGGGCAATTCCAAAAAATATGTTCACCAACAGCAGCAGCGACGGCATAAAGCAGGAATCTCATCAGACAATAGAAAAACAATTTTAATCTTTAGAAACATACAAAAATATGAATACAGAGCACGCTCCGACCTTTTAAATGACTTATTTCAGTAAAGGATAGCACCGCAAAATACCAATTCATAATCCCAATTAAATACATATAAACATTACGATATCCTATCCTATATGACAAATTTATACCTATGTTGTAACATAAGTATAAATTTGTTAGAGAAATCAAATCAACTAATAATTTTATTATGGTGGTTAACCGATGTTTTACATTTACTAGAAACTTAGTAATTTATTAGAGCATAGCATTAGTATGCTCAACTGGTGAGAACCTTAAATACTACCTGTCATATAGGTACACTAGGTACTGATTAATGTCAAGGGTTCTCCAGTGGAGACCACTAACTGGCAAGCGCAGCGTGGGACGACCGCCTACACGATAGACCGACGCATGGTGGGCTGAAAATCGTTTTTCATAGACTTAGAGGCTTGAATTTGTAAAGGCGATTTTTTGGCTTGAAATGGATTCTGCTGTTCATTAACTGTGCTAAAAATTTGGTGCGGGACAATTGGTTGCTCAAACGAAAAGGTTATAATTTTTATAGAAAACATTGGGGCTAACATGAAAAATCAAGGTATTTCAAGAATCGCAAGGTTGGCCGTTGTATCCTTGCACACGGTAGTTCTATGATCTACTATGTACCTACTTTTTGCTTCAGCAATTAATTTATACCTACTTTATATTATCTTTAGTGTACAAAGCGCTTTATAAAATCACTAAACTAATTGCCGATGAAGACTCCGCTCAACTACCAGTTAGAGACACGATGCCTACTACGAGTATATCTCGAATGGATACAGGTCAGATATCGCTGATTTAATTTAAAAGTTTAACAAAATAAGATTATTATTCAACATGTCATTGTGTAACTTTACGATAACTATTGATTTAAAAATAAAGAACCATTTCAAGTGTGTACCTGTTGCCGTTTTCAATATCGAGCAACAGAAAACACTTTTCTTGTATGAGAGAAATAGGTACCTGGCCTGACCTAGGCTCAGGGCGGTCGCTGGCGATGAGATTGAGGGATTATGACTTTAAGTATTTTAGGGGGAGAAAAAAACAGACTCACAGTCGAGTCTTAGTGTAATAGAGTCTCGTTTGGGTACGAGACCCTAAAAAGACTAAGGCTTGTTGTATCAGTAGATTGTTGTTATACTCTAGTATATTTTTCATTTTTTTCCAGATGAATGTCAGTTAGTGTCATCATGTCGGTACCACAGCAGTCTCCTCATAGAACAAATAATGAGCAGAGATAAAGAAAACTGTAAGATAGTTTTAGTTTTACTTCCATACAAAATACAAATCATTCAAATTCTATCATTACAACCGATAATACCATGTTTTCACTAGGGCACATGTCACCAGATTCGAAATATATGTACGCCTGTAGCGCCACCACTGAAATTACAAATTGTCTAGTAGCACCATCTGTTACTATCATATTATATAGTAGGAGTTTGCAGGCCAAATTTCCGCCGCACGAAAGTGCTTTATAAATATCTAAGCTCTTTCGAATGACCGAACCCCAGGGCATACTAGGTCAAGATGTTGATTACATGAATTACATTCAGAAGCATCTTTACTTATAGTGCATTGCACACGGTTGCAGTGGTTCTAGAGGGCGCTGGCCGCTTGCTACGAAGCCCCACACTTTGGAGGGGACGCTAGAGTAATTAGAGTTGCCTCTGATTATATGGTATACTACGGTGCGCACCGTCACATTGGCCAATGTCCCTTTCGACATTTAGGTGTTGTGCGACATGTCGCTAGTCGATGCTCTTCTACCTACTGAGTAACATGAATTAACTGACCTGATTTTTTTCCCTACGGCCAGTCAAATGAAAACGAGGCTCTATTGTCGCTAGGCAGTTTGTCTTGTCCATACAACCGACAACGGCATACCTACTTATCGAATCGACTAGCGACATGTCGCAAGATAAATAGGGCGAGAAAGCTTGCGATGTCGCGAGATGATTAAAAACTAGTTGATTTGCAGTAACAGAGCATACAACGCCATCTATTGAAAACGAGGCGAAAGTAAAACGAACTGTCATGTATCCGAAAATTCTTCAAGCCATTCCATGCCGAGACCCAAGCAGTATAGAAGCAAAGAATACCGGTGATATCAATCACAGTAAGAAAAATAACTATTGTGCTTCTAACATTAAGTTCGAAAATTCCATGTCAAGACATGTTTCTTTATGTATATTATCTCCAGGAGTGTGTTTGACAGATATTTGTAAACATGATAAAGATCATTTGCAGTCTGTGTATGTTATGCTGTCATCTATTGAAGGTAGATTGAGAAGGCTAAAGATGCATCTTCCAGGATAATGTTATCTTCCGTCACTAGATAGCGCTTATCCAACCTCCCTTCTTACTGTACTAGTTTCTAAAGTGTCTAATAGATGTCACAATCATATACTTTTAAACAATATTTTTCAAAGGCTTTTATTATTATTTTGTCCAATGTTTTAAGTTAAATAAAAAATGGTATATTTTTTAAATATTCTGTTTTATTTGATAGGATAAAAACTTTGTAGCAAAAGATTTTTAATTTAGTCGACAGATTGCAATTTCATTTGAAATCTTAAAAATAGAAGAACAATTATATTAATTAAATCGCTTGGAAACAATGAAATTACTTTTGGATACAAACATGTAGTTGGAACTATATTCAGAAAGTTGCTACAATAAAATCGATAAGAATAAGCTATGCTGTTTATCATCATCCTCCTGAGGCAGGGTTTTGCCATAGTCGCCACGCTTGGTAGGCGGGTGAGTGACCGCAGTATTATGGAATGCTCACTTTATGTTGATAAATCATTTAAATGTATTATAATGAATATTATTATGGGAAAATAAAGTATCTAGTTATAATACGATTTTATATTACCGAAATTTGCTCGCATCGTTCCACTGCACATAATACTCCATAAGTCATAACATAAGTCCGTAAGACATAATACTCATACATACCTGTCATAGGAAATTAATCTTTATATCACGTAAATAAAGTTCAAATTCCTACAACAATCACACTTGTCATCAGTTATATGAAATAAACTATGCTGTCCATTATTTCTTTCACTATCTTTATGACCGACTTTTCAAACTCAGATAAATATTCAGATATAATTTATTCAATAAGGACCAATTTTTCAATCCATAGATAAAAATTATCAGAGGAATGACATTTTATTTTGACGTAATGTCCATACAAAATATTTCAAATTTAATATTTGTTTTTCCGATATTTTTTATCTGACCATTGAAAAATCGACCGTAAATAGCTTAATATTGACATTTTCTTGTCTGTTAGCTTTTTAATAGACATTTAAGTTTAATAGACAGTTAAGTACCTGATAGCTTATCAGAAAATTGAGAAATCGGCCCGTAATTGATATAAATTACACAGTTCGTTGCATTATTTTAAATACCCATGTGTTTTAAACATTAGTAATGAGACCAATCAATCACAAATACTTCGGAATCATATCGACGGATTAAAACGCAATTTGAGCTTAAATTTATGTTTTTACTTCCCGTTGAAGCAAAGTGGGATACAGCAAAAAGAAAATAAAAAATATGTCTAAAGTAGTTTTGAGAAGTAATTTTACAACTATAGTTGTCGCCCAAACAGCTAGTCTATACTAATATTATAAAGAGGAAACATTTGTATTTGTTTTTGTGTGTATATTTGTAATGAATAAACTCAAAAACAACTGCGCCGATTTCAAAAATTCTTTCACCATTGGAAAGCTACATTCACACTGAGTAACATATGCTATATTTAATTATAAAGTTCCCACGGGATCAGCAGTTATGCGGGTGAAACCGCGCGCGGGAAGCTATAAAATATATATTTATATATCACCTATCGTGACGATTAGCTCAATAAGCTTTCTACCCGTCGATATGTCCCTATTTTACCATCCCAATAATTGTGCATAAAATTTACAGAGCAAATATCTGTGCGTCCTATATACAGGGTTATTGGAAATGTGACGTAATTCTGTTATGATGTTAGAGATGGTTTCAAAATGATGGTCCAGATTGGACGTTGGTTAATGCACAATTTACTAAAATACCATGATATTTCCAGCTAATTCAATATTATGTTACAGTTAACAATCTTTACAATCTACATGAATGGCCAGAAACTACAGCACTTTTTTGGTAGTGATCCTTAAATTCTTTATTTTTGCAATTTAATATCTCAAATAACTGAGTAAAACATTATATGACAAAATCTATTGCTTTTGACCTTATCTATAACATTCCAACAGGAATACATCACAAACGAATTAAACGATATTTATTTAGCACTTAGGTATTAACATACACTTGTACTTGTCAATTATACACAATGAAATATGATTAATATAATTAAATACAAAATATCGCAACTAAAATCTATTGCGGATTAGCTAATGGTCTGTCTGCCAGTCTAGTATCACGTCATATGTAATAACAATAATTAACTCTATAATTAAAATCTTAATATAATTTAGCTCTATAGAAAGAGGTACGTCTTTAAACAATATTTTTACGTTTAAGCGACACACGCCTGAGGGCACCCTTAATGGGCTAGGACCACGGCTAAGTTGTTATGAGAAATATTACTGTGACCATAATTGTATTTAAAAAAAATATACATTTCCAATAACCCTGTATAATAAGTAAAAAAAAATAATTTAAAGTACTTAAGATATTTTTCCGAATCCGGGGCGTAAACGTCGTCTTATCCATACTAAGATTTTGACCTGCCCCCAAAATATCCGATCACTGATAATATCCAATTTATATACAAATTTCCAATAATATAACAAGCTAGCTAACAATATACATAGGCTCACGACCCTGTGTTATATACACAATACAATACAATTTTAATTTACAAAATATATTTACAATAATAAACAAATATTTTTAAACAACCATGACCGATTTACATAAAATATAGATCACCATTAAATGTAAATGTCTTACAGGATGTAAAAGGTACAATATTTTCTTTCATAAATCATAATTTTATGGGTAGTATAGTGTAATAAAGGCGAACAAAAAAAAATCCAAAACCAATAAATATGCGCTAAATACAAAAAGGTCCCATAATCAGGACCTAACCAAACTACCATCTTGAATTACACCTTTTACATTAAAAAAAAATCATCGAACCGGCTTGCCAAGCATGGTGACTTTGGCAAACCCTCCCTCAGGTCACCCATGTTCAGTAGTGGACTAAATGCTATGATAAACTTGAACAATAACATAACATCCCGTTAGACATTCAAACAGAAAAAACAGATCAATTTACAAATATAAACTTTACGAAGTCAATATAAAAGTATAAAACATAGTAACAAAAATAAAATACAGTCCATTATTCCATCAACATGCACATTAAAGTACAAATTAAATTAAACCTTTTCTTGATACACTTAAAATCTAAAATAAAATGCACCATTTTAATAATAAATTAGTGGCGATTCATAAATGTTAATAAGTAAATGTGTCTTTTAATAACCAAAAATCATATTTAATAAGAACAGCCAAACATTTTTAAATCGTCAATCGTCGTTGTCAAACCAAGATCTACTATTAATTAATAAATCACTTTTAGCTCCATCTATGGAAACCGCACGAACTTTAAGAAAGACTAGCAACGCCATCTAGGATCGAACATAACAAAACTTTTATTTTTGATCACAAGATAACTGGCAGCGCCATCTAGCACCTAGCATCCCAACTAACCTGTATCGCGCAATACAAGTTCGCAAGACAATTCGAACAGATACAAGTTCTGAATATATACAAGGTGTAACGGAAAGGGCAAATTGAAATAAATACATCACTAGCACTCAATCAGCTGATCGATGTCAACGAACTATTTGCAAGTAAAAATAAACCTCTTACTCCTGGTATTTCTGAATAAAGGGTTCCGCATTTTAATTTTTTGTCGCTGGGGTGATCCCGGCAAATAAATCTTCGTTTTCTGTGGAGAAACACTTACCCAACCCTTCTCTTATGTTTGAAAATACCTATATGAGTAAAGACCCTAAAAGAGTTTCTAAATCTCGAAAACCTATATTTCTTTAAAAATAGAAGACTATAGTTTGACAACGACACTGATGTACTTATAAAATGTTTTTTTTTTTTTTTTGTTAATCAGATTTGCTAATATATCTCAAGCATTTTAACATAAAATATAGAAAAAGTCATTTCTTTTCTTATGACTCTCAATAACTTAATACTTTACTAAACCTTCAGGGCGATTGCGTAAAAATGCGAAAGCTATTATGGAGTAGCTAACGAGCGATTAATCGCAAAACTTGAAAAAATATATATTTCGTTAAAATGCCGCGTTGCTATGGCCTTTTTACGCAATCGAACTGCCTTATGCAAAATACGTGGATCATTGAGAGATAACAATATGAAGGTACATTGAAGATAATTTTAACATTGAAAAAAATCGAATAAAAAATGCAAATCTAGCTATGACTACATAGTAAAATATAATATATGAATACATAATTGAATGTACAAAAACACCTCATTCCCTGTTAACACCGATCGCAATTTTAGACCCTGATGCCTTTGCTATAAACACTATTATGGTTTGGCACGATACTCCTTCTATCCACTTTCTATACATCACCGACCATCCCGATTACTGAAACAAAGAAAAAAGTATATGATTATATGTAACTATTTTCTAATATATAATCTAAAATTGAACAGCATATTTTTACATACTATTTCTACCTCTTGAGACAATTCGTGACCGGCGTGTGTAGGCGTGGACAACCTCCGTAGCAGTGGTATTTGGCTCGCTTTAAATCTCGGAGGTCGTGGGTTCGATCCCCACGCCGGACAAGAAATCTTTCGTGTAAATTCTTAGATTTCTTTCCGGGTCTGGCTGCACCGGTGGCTCAGTGGGTACGGAAGTTGCTTCTGCGACCTGGTGTTCTGGGTTCGATTCCCACCCGGGGCAATTATTTGTGTGAACCACAAATAGTTGTTCTGAGTCTGGGTGTTCTTTGTGTCCGTGAAATGAATGTTTGTAAAGTCCCCCGCGACACAGGGATTTATTTCACTAGTGCGGGAGATGTCTTTTTTAAGAAAAAAAAAAACATAATACTGCGGTCACCAATCCGCCTGCCAACCGTGGTGACTATGGCAATACCCTCCCTCAGGAGGAGGCCCATGTTCAGCAGTGGACGTTATACGGGCGGGCGGGGGGATAGGCGTAGATAAAAATCGCGAAATAGCTAGTTATTATTATGAATGCAATGTATGATACTCACATTAACTACACAGCTCAGGCCAGCGACCTGGGCGTGAACACGTGGACCAGCGAGTCCCAGCCGCAGTCCGCGATCTGGTGCGGTCTCAGCGCGTTCCAGTCCAGTCCGTACGTGAACTCCGAGTGGTGGCGGATCGTCTCCAGCGGCTCGCAGCCACGCTTCAAGTCCCAGATTCTGAAACAATACAATTATCATTTTTAGGAAAATTAAATGATACTCAAATAAAAATTTCTTCCGTTGTACTATTACTAGTAGTACTAGCCGCAAACACGGGATGTAACGAGCTTAAATTAGGTATGTTTTTCAATATTAGAGGGATCGCATATATATGAAAAATTGCTTATATGTCGGATATCTAACTTCCTGTTCTAACCATAAATTAATGGACCATTAAATACCCTTCCACGAACGTTCTCTGACCAAATTGGAGACATCCTCGCAAAAGGTCAAATAAGATCCACCCTTAACCGACGTGCTTGTATGAAGAATGTTATGAGAGTGAATGAAGCGAAAGATGTGTGTAACGATATTAGCAAGTACCATTGTCTCTGCCTACCCCGCTGGGAAACAGGCGTGAGCTTATGTAAAATATCCTTACTAATATTATAAACGCGAGAATGTTTGAATATGGATGGATGGATGTTTTTACTCTTTCACAAAAAAACTACTGAACGGATTTGCCTGAAAGTTTGCACGCGGAGAGTTTATAACCTGGATTAACATATAGGCTATATCCATCACCCTCTGAACACACTGGAGCCGAATAACGCGGTTAAAACCGCGGGGCGCTGCTTGTATGAGATATTTTGACAAATATTTCTCAGGGCGGGAAAGAAACTGCGATTATGTGTTATTCTTGAGGCTCACCTCGTAGTGAAGTCGTACGAGGCGGCCGCCAGCACCGAGGGTGCGTGCGGGGAGAACTGCACCCTGCGCACTGCACATTCACACCCTGCAACATTACACATAGCTATATCAATCAAAAAATATTAAGATAAGATAATAATTATACTCTTAACAAATACTAAAAAGTAATAGCTATGTCTACCAGACAACATTTGGATTTAAAAAAAATTAATAAGAAAAAGCATGAAGGGTTAGTAGTAGGCAATAGGTGATGGAAAAATAATAGCAAGGGGTGAAATAAAATTATACTATTATTTATATACTATTACATATTTCATTACATACTCTAATATATATAAATAAAAATATTATATATCTATATATGTTACCGGTAATGCTAGAAGATGGAGTAAACCTAGGTCTACCCGGGTTTACTTACAATTACCCAAGCTTTTTGGGTAAAGTCCGAATAACATTTCAAATTACATTTCAGTTCTAAGATTACCCATACTCACCTAGGTCTATCCAATTCTGGTTGGGTAATGTTAGGTGATGCGTCATTTTTAACACGTGACAAAAGGGTGAACTGAATGATATTGAAAATGGATCCTCAGAAATAAAAACTTTACCCAAAAACCCGGGTAGACCTAGGTTTACTCCATCATCTAGCATTGCGTAACATATATACATTATGTTTCAATACAAATACTAATACACACACTTGAAAACATCGTAAAGGACACATAACAAGTAAAAGTTCAATATAAATTACAGTGATAAATAGTAATATTTAACGCGGGTTTTAAAAATGTTAAGAGTGTGAGAGGGTCTTATAGATAATGGCAACGCATTCCAAAGACGTGCAGCTTGGACGGTGAAGGATTTAGTATAAAACTTTGTGGAATGCGTTGGCAAACATAGATTTAGGTTTAACGTATATTAACGTACTTGTATGTAAAAAAAAATACAAAGAAAGAAAGAGGCTCATGTGACAATTTAAAGTCAAAAGAGGCGATGACGATTATGTTTCTATCAATCGTCATATCAAAAAAATAACGTCATGCCATGGTCATCGCACATAATGCCGGCACGGCTGCAACCCAGCAATAACCATTTATATTTGAGCTCTAAAACGTGGTTATGTAAAATCACGTCAATAATAATATTGACATTCCTAAATACTAGCTTCTTGTTTCACCTACGCATCTTCCGTTCCCGTGGAAACTATTAAATTAAATGTATCCTATGTTACTCCAGGATAATGTAGCTTTCTAACGGTGAAAGATTTTTTTAAATCGGCTCAGTAGTTCCCGAGGATAGTTTTTATTGTTTGTATTGAATAGGCTCCGAAACTACTTGATCGATTTGAAAAATTATTTCACCATTGGGAAATTACTCTATCCCCGGATGACATAGGTTTATAATAATTAATATAAAAATGAATCCCTATTTCCCTTGGTCACGGCAATACGCCCGAACGACTGGACCGATTTCGCTAATTCTTTTTTGTTGTGTTCGTTATTGTCAGGAGAAGGTTCTTATGAAAGAAAAAAAATAGAAAATTGCGCGCAAAATTACAAAATATATAAAAACTTTACCACCATACAAAATTATCTAATGTGACATCAGCTCTTTTGACAATATAAACTTTTTAATGTAATCTTATGGCGTTTGACATAACATTGACAGAATGCGTGCTGGTGGCATCACGGTTAGTTTGGAGTTTAATATTAAAAATTCAATTAAATATAGTTTTAGTTAAGACAGGACAACACCTGTCGGGTCAGTTAGTTTAATTATAAAGTTCCCATGGGAACGAAAGCAACGCGGTTAAAATCGCGAGAAGCTAGTAAATAAAATATATTATACCTTTAAGCGTAAACATAGGTGAGGTGAGCCGCCGCAGGTCCCAGCCTCGGATCAACCCGTCGGAGCCGGCTGTCGCCAGCGCGTGCGTCTCTGTTCTACTCCAATCACAAGATAACACCTACAAATAATAATTAGAAATATATTATAAATCTATATATATAAAAGAAAGTCGTGTTTGTTACAACACTTATAACTCGAGAACGGCTGGACAGATTGCCATGGTTTTTGATTTGTTGGATTTGTTTCCGTCCCGAATAGCAGAATACATTTTAAAAACAAAAGAAAGTCGTGTTAGTTACACTATTTATAACTCAAGAACGGCTGAACCGATTTGGCTGAAAATTGGTAGGGAGGTAGCTAAGAACTGGGAGAAGGACATAGGATACTTTTGGGTAGGGGTAGGGTAGGGTAGGGGTAGGGTAGGGTAGGGGTAGGGTAGGGTAGGGGTAGGGTAGGGTAGGGGTAGGGTAGGGGTAGGGTAGGGGTAGGGTAGGGGTAGGGTAGGGGTAGGGTAGGGGTAGGGTAGGGGTAGGGTAGGGGTAGGGTAGGGGTAGGGTAGGGGTAGGGTAGGGGTAGGGTAGGGGTAGGGTAGGGGTAGGGTAGGGGTAGGGTAGGGGTAGGGTAGGGGTAGGGTAGGGGTAGGGTAGGGTAGGGGTAGGGTAGGGTAGGTGTAGGGTAGGGGTAGGGTAGGGGTAGGGGTAGGGGTAGGGTAGGGGTTGGGTAGGGTAGGGTAGGGGTAGGGTAGGGGAAGGGCAGGGGTAGGGTATAAAGTCCACCCGTGCGAAGCCGGGGCGGGCCGCTAGTAAGTTATAAATAAGTTATAATAACAATATTTATTTGGCACTCAGGTATTTACATACATGTATTAAAATACAAATTATATTAATATAATTAAATACACCCTCCGTGGCGTAGCGGTATTTGGCTCGCTTTAAATCTCGGAAGTCGGGGATTCGATCCCCACGCCGGACCGGATTTTTTTTGTGTAAATTCTAAGATTTCTTTCAGGGTCTACCCTCCGTGCCTCGGAAAGCACGTTAAGCCGTTGGTCCCGATTGTTATAACATAACATAATCTATAATAATCGTATATCAAGGAACGGGCAGCAGCGTTTCCTTGTGTGGTACAACATTATACTCCGGTCACCAACCCGCCTGCCAAGCGTGGTGACTATGGCAATAATATAATTAAATACAAAATTTGGTACCTAACTAAAATATATGCCGTTGGTCCTGATTGTTATAACATCATCATGATGTATATAGTAGATGGTATGTGTGTCACTAATCCCTCCCTCAGGAGAAGGCACATGTTCAGCATTGGACGTTATTCGGGTTGATGATCAGGGCCATCTTTCACCTGTTAGGGGCCCTGGGCACATTAATGGGGTATAAAATGTTTAAGTTTTAGTTTTACATCATTACGGATGACTCAGAGTCGCTTAACAAGCTTTTTTTTAGGCATTCACCTATTACCAATTTGATCCGATTTATTACTTGCGCACGTATCTTGGTTTACTTCTATATGGCTAATCCGGCACATTTACGATTAGTCCTTAGAGTAAGGGTAGTAGGGACTAGGGGGCCCTAAACCATCGCGGTACCCTGGGCACGCCACGCCACTGCCCAGTGTGCTCAGTGGGAAAGAGGGGCCTGTTGATGATGATAATTATGGCATGACTAAACGATATAAATACCTCAGCATCATGAGCTTTAACTACAGCAGCTGGTCTAGAAGGTTCCGTACACGTCCAAAGCTTCAAGTGTCCATCGCCGGAGACCGAGGCGAACGTAGACGGCGAGTGTGGCGAAAACGCAGCCGTGTACACCAGTTGAGAATGACCCAGGAATGTACTGAGACACACTTCTGATTCGGGGTCCCACTGTAATGGTTACAATTATGTTAGATGGATGTAGTTGATAGATAAAATATATATTTTATTTATTTACTTCAAAATTGTCCAGAAATTAAGCTAATTTTTAAGTAGAAAAACACATTTGTTTTTCTGATCAAATAAATCTTTAAAAAAACATTTTGTGTATCTCTACTAATAACAATATCACAAAAAAGTTGTGTCTGTCTGTGTGTCTATTTGTCCTGGTTAAATCACAGTATAGTAGTTTTTATGATACTTATTTATGATAATATAAACTTATTCTTATTTCGTCTGTCTATTTGTTTGTCCGTGTATTCGATTTAGTAAGGACTTTAATTGTTAGGGAACTTCTAAAATCCTAATTTTATGCGGAAAATTAGGATTCACGGGAGGAAGTCACGTTTACAAATAAATTAGATTAAATTATTGATATGTAAAATAAAATCAATAAAATTACAAATGAAACATATCATTAATTTAAAAAAATCCCTTAACAGTCCCCTTTACCTACTACTATTTTTGTAAAGATTATTATTCAATAAAACTACAAATTGCTCACCAATTTAACAGTAGTATCCCAACTGGCACTCAACAGATGTGTCCGAGGCCAGTCAACGGAGCACACTTCGCTTGTGTGTGCCCTCAACACCCTGAGTGGAGCGGCACAGCCCACCCTCCACACTATCACAGCACCATCACCAGCACCACAGGCCGCTGCACTCTCCGTTGTGCCTGACCATGTCTGCAATATAATATTAGTGTGATTATCCTACTAATATTATAAACGCAAAAGTTTGTAAGTATGGATGGATGGGATGGATGTTTGTTACTCTTTCACGTAAAAACTCTTGAATGGATTTGGCTGGAACTTTGCATGGGCATAGTTAATAAGCTCGATTAACATAAAGGCTACAAAAAATCACGCTCCGACCCACTGGAGCAGAGTTACGCGTGTAAAACCACGAGGCCCAGCTAGTAATAATAATAAAGCCCTTAATTGAGTTTTTTCATACCATTTACATGCATGTTAATTTAAGTAAACTAAACTGAGAAGCTAAACTTTATGTTAGTATTAGTATAACATTAGTTATATAAATATAATATATATTATAACCATATTTGGTTCATCATCACCCCATATAATGCCCACTACTGAACAAGGATTTCCCAAGAAAGCATTTTTGCCATAATAGTCACCATGCTTGGATTGGTGACTGTAGTATTATGTAATAAAGCATACAGGGGAAATACAACTGTCCATTCCATGGTATACAATTGCTATAGATATAAATAGTTATAACAATTGGGACTAACAACTTAACATGCTTTCCAAGGCACTAAGGTCCCTCAACCAACCAGATCTGCAAAGTAACCTTAGAATTTATACTAAGATTTCTTATCTGACATGGAGATTGAACCCACAACCTCAGAGACTTAAAGAAAGACTTATACTACTACACCAAGTTGCTTATTTATTTATTACAGTTTGACAATATTATTTCTACATAGTGCTCCACAAAACCAGTTTAAGGGTTTGACTGTGGATAAGTCGCAGTTTTATAACTGTCATTTGTACATAATGTATATTTTGCTTGTCCTTTTCAAATAATATAATAGTTCATATTTGCCGACATTGAACATATAAACAGAGATCTTAAGTCAACTGTCTAAAAATAAAGTAAACGCCGACAACCGACTAATCCACTTATGTGATGATGCAAATTCATGTTTTATGTAAGTATTTACATGTTACATATGTGTGGCTTCAATGCATAGCTGATGTTTATGGTTTAAATGAAAGTTTAAATCAAGTTCCATTTTTACTATTTATTTCACAAAATAGTATAAAACAAAGCCACTAACCGCTGTCTGTCCCTATGTATGCTTTAATATCGAAACTACGTTACGGATTTTGATGTGGTTTTTTTAATAGATAGAATGATTCAAGAGGAAGTTTTATATGTATTGTACATCAGCATTGCACCCATGCAAAGCCGGGCCGGGTCGTTAGTTTATAATAAAGGTTTGCCAGGACATTATACAACTAGTTTCTTGAATGACGATCAACATATAAGTAAACTCATTTACTTAAAGATCTGTCAACACCCTTTTCAAATGTCAAATGAGTGTCTAGTTACATGATTTAATACTTTAATTTAATTAATTATTGTAAGTTCATCTACTTCTAGTTGATCATATCAGACGTCAATGCCAGGTACATCCTTCATTGTGACTTTTCCTGTGGATTTCACCAAAATGCTCTTTCATACAAATATTGTTATATAATTATGAATACCTACCACAAAAAATAATAACTAATACCTATGTCAATTCATTCTCAAGTTATGTGTACACAATCATTTTGGCTATTAATTATGTACAAGATTATAAAGATAAATTATTTGTTTGTTTCCGTGGGTATAAAGACAATATCTTATACACAGATTTCTAAAATTCTGTTACATTTAGGAAGCTAAGTTATTATATATATAGTAATATGGGCTATATTTTATTTCACCACAGGTATGCGGGCTATAAGAGTGAGAAGCATGTTAACCGACATTTACATAAACAAAAGCATTGTAACAAAATTCTGATGATATGTACCGCAGTGTACATATCATCAGAATATCAGATCATCAGTTTTTCTTGCACAAGAACTAACTGATAAAACAAAACATGGCTCTTATTATTAGGAATGACACATATTTTTTAAGTTATATCTAACAATATCCAATTAATGTGAAAGTTGAGACATTAGTCAAGCACACAGCAATGGATAAAGAGATTATTAAAGATATCTTAATCCCTAATTAATTAAGATATTTGTTAAATAAATCCTAAATATTTGATGAAGATGTTTAGTTTAGATTGTCAAGATTTGTGTCATCCAGACACTGCCATGCAAATGTGTAGTTGGAATGGTTTGCCCACTGTTAATAAGATGCCAGTTTATAGTAGCATAGTTAGCATATAATATAATAAATATTGTAATGTATTTGGATTAAAAATATCAATATCATCAACTATGTTTCTATATCAATCAATTTTTATCAATTGCAAAATAGAGTTAATTCCAGATACTTTTTATTTAATTAAAATTGTGAAAATGAAGTGAAAAGTAATCTGTGAAATTATGCTAATAAGAATGATCAGACTAATAAAAAATAAACTTATATAAAAAAATGTTAATGTACTTAAATAAATATAAAATAAATTATATATCGATTAAGAATTAAAAATCGTCATTCTTGTTGTTTGTAACTTATTTAGACACAATAAACATAAGCTGTATTTAACTTGCAGTTTGATGAGCCATAATTTGAGGTTGGTATCAAAATTATATTGTATTTATACTCAAATAACGTAATCTTAAGTATCCTTAAACTACATAAGCATCATTTTATTTTGAAAATCAAGTCAACATTAGATCAGATTTTTATTTTAAAAAGATAAAATAAAAAATTCAATATGAAACTGTAGGTATATAATAAAATGTCCTTACCACATCGAACAGTCCATCGGTCCACTCTAACTTTTGTACTTCTACTAAGGAGCTACCATCTGGAGTCAGCTCCAAGAAAAATAATGTTCCACCTCCAGCCAAGCCGTAGTACTGGCTGGTGGCCACCGCTATAGCGTCGGGCCTCGTTCTAGAGAACCGAACACTGTAGCCGTGCCGGCCAGGAGTCAGGTAAGTAGGCATGCCGAATGTATAACTGAAAAACAAACATTTATTGTACAAAACTACCGAACAAAAAACCTTGATTTACAACAACAAGTTAAACGAAACATACAATTCATGTACAGTGTTACATTTCCTTGAGATTTTTTTAACTTGTTTGGGTACTTATTTTAGTATGTTTTACAATAATCTTATTAGTTTCTCCTAGTAAATATGCTGAACACTTTCCGACCGAAGTGCCTTCAATATCAAAACAAATGTCAAATTTTGACGTTTTGGACCACAGATATTGTTAGAACCTTTTAGAAATAATTTTAATTTTAGTGATGTGACACTAAAATTCCAACTGGAAATAAGTTTTAGAAATAGACATTTAAGAATCTGAGTTTCAGAAGTCTGTGTTTGGCACATCTGAATTATGCTAGTTTTATTTTTAAAGCCGTTTGAGTTCTATAACATATTATAATGGTAAATGCCTACTGTTAAACCAAGTAAAAAATATATTTAGAAATGGGATTATTTGTTCCGAAGCTATTCAAATAGCCATGTAAATGCTAATTTGCTAATTAGAAGATTTTTTCTTTACATAGTTTAAAGTAGGTAGTAGTACTGTCTAGGAATCTTTTTGTTCGCTTAGATATTTTAAAGGATGAAAACTGTAACATTTTCCGTGTCGTACTTCTGAAATACGTGATTTTATTACTAGTGCAATTTTTATATAGAGTATTTACATAGAGTGACTCAAAAGAAAGGTTCAGATACCTAGTATAGTTTAGTATAATAATGTAGTATAGGTAGGTACCTACTTACTAAACCAATTATTGATTTAGCTGAATTATTGAAATAACGATAATTATTCAAGATTTTGGAGGAAATCAAGCCAGCTTGTACCTATTTTAAACCACATGTCGCGGCGGGTCGCTATAATATAATAATAATATAATTCAAATCTGTCTAGGTTTCCATAATTTCAATGTGGATACCGCCACTTTTAATTCCGTATTCAATGATTAATTAATGAAATAACCTAAGACCTATAATAATCAATAATCGATTTACATGTAAGTAGTATGCGTCACAGGGTTGAAATCTTATTAGTACGCCTACGAACTAAATCCAATTAGGCGGTTAATGTTTTCTGCAGGAAACCTCACATGTTACCCTTATATAAGTAAAGTTTCCTCAAACTATTCATTTCTGGTGAACACCTCAATACATTCACATTCCGATCTTCAAACAAAACTATACCGTTTCGGTTAATTTTAATTTTTGTAAGTGATTCCAAATTATTTCGTACCGAAAGCCAACAAAATGTTGGACTACTTTTCGTTGGCTTTTGTCGTCGCTGTAAAAGTTTTCAAGAAAACAACTCCAAATGGAAAAGTCACGGTTTACCTTGGCAAGCGGGACTTCATTGATCATATGGATTACTGTGATCCTGTCGATGGAGTGGTCGTGGTGGACACCGAATACCTGAAAGGAAGAAAAGTGTACAGTCAGGTACAAAAGTGCTGTGTGAAATAAAATACGTGTTGTGTTATGAACTTTTTCACGTTAATAATTCAACCAATGTGTTCTTGTTTAGCTCGTGACCACCTACCGATATGGTAGAGAGGAAGATGAGGTAATGGGAGTGAAGTTTTCGAAGGAAATGGTTATCGGTCAAGAACAAACCGTTCCTTTGATTAATACTAAAATGGAATTGACACCTGTGCAAGAAAAGCTGCTGAAGAAGCTTGGACCTAACGCTTATCCCTTTACATTCAACTTTCCCGACCTAGCACCAAGCTCGGTAAGGATTTTTTAGTTTCAAATTCTTTTCTATCTTTTGCAAAATACCTACCTCTAACTAAAATAATAATTCTTCATAAAGTAGAAAAATACATAACTCACAAAAAATAAGCAAATTAAAATCAAAGAGATTGTGCTAGTACTTAAGCTACGCCTTTAATTTATTCACGACTCGTCCCAATCTTATATGAAAATATTAAAAACAGGTAACTCTGCAACCTGCTGAAGAAGATCAAGGCAAGCCTATGGGCGTTGAATACTGCGTACGAACTTACGTTGCTGAGCAGGAAGATCAAAAGAGCCACAAGAGGAGCTCCGTAACTCTCGCCATTAAGAAGGTTAAATCATAATCAAATTTGCTCTTTGATGGAGACTGTGTAGGTAACTAGTAAAAAGATCCTAACAGTTTTTGCTTTATGCTTCAGCTGCAACACGCACCAGCTTCCCGTGGACGTCGTCTCCCGAGTTCCCTCGTCAGCAAGGGCTTCACCTTTAGCAACGGAAAGATAAACCTCGAAGTCACCCTCGATAGAGAAATCTACTACCATGGAGAAAAGCTCGCTGCCAATGTTATCGTCTCCAATAACTCCAGGAAATCGGTCCGCAACATCCGGGCCTTTGTGGTTCAGCATGTCGAGATTACAATGATTAATTCTCAATTCAGCCGTCACGTTGCTTCTTTGGAAAGCCGTGAAGGATGCCCTGTGACTCCAGGAGCCAGTTTGTCTAAGACATTCTACTTGGTTCCTTTGGCTCGCAGCAACAAGGATATACGTGGTACGTTAAATTACACTAGCAGAAGACCTAATAATATTGAAGATTGACAAAATCCCTTTAATTACAAATATGTATGTAAATTAATATAACAATAATATTGTAGGTGTCGCTCTTGATGGACATCTCAAGGAAGACGATGTGAACTTGGCTAGCTCTACTCTTGTTGCTGATGGTAAATGCCCAGCTGATGCTATCGGTATCGTGGTCTCCTACTCGGTTCGCGTCAAGCTGAACTGCGGTACTCTTGGTGGAGAACTTGTTACGGATGTACCCTTCAAACTACTGCACCCAGCTGAAGGTAACATTTTAAACATTTATTTTTGACGAATTTATGACGAAATTCATTGTATATTTCATTCTCTTAATTTGTTTTTAGGCACTATTGAACGTCAACGTTTCAATGCGATGAAAAAAATGCAATCTATCGAGAGACATCGCTATGAAAACTCTCTTTACACTAATGAAGAGGAGGACAACATTGTTTTCGAAGACTTTGCTCGTCTTAGAATGAACGAGCCTGAATAAACTCAATAACGATGACTCAATTCATCTGTTTAAAAAAAATAAAAATAAAATAATAAAAAAATAACAAAAAAAAGAACGAACATAAGCAAGCAAGTATCATAAACATTTTTGTGTAACAATTGAAGACGTAAGTGGATGAAGGTGATAAGTCACATAATTTAAATTTGGAGTAAATCGAAGTTAAAGTTTCACTTTTATTTTTTGAGATCAGTCGCTACAAAACTAATGTTTGTATTAAACTATGACGCCAAGTTGTGTAAATAACCTGAAATATTAATGGTATGAAAGCAACCAAACAAATTTATATTTTTTATTATTTAATTTGAAAATAAATCTTGACATAACCCCTTTTTTCATAAACAAAAGTAAACTTTTCTGCAAGTTTAGATATTGAAAATGAGGTGCTAATATAAATGTAGTTGTCTCGTAAAGCCTTAAATGGACGGTTTAAGATCTGTAGTCGTATTGTACTGACATATCACCTTCATCTATGCAAAAAAACACAAAAACTCGAAAATGCGACATATCACCTTCATCCACTCACGTCTTAAATTATATCATCAACATATTATATTAACGAACACAGCTCATATTCTTAACGAACACCACTTTAAATATCATACATTATGTATTGTACAACTACATGAATATCAAAGTAGATAAAACATACCTATAACATCACTTTAAAACAATGGAATGAAAAGAAATGAATAAATTACTTACCACCTTCAAATCAGTCCGTTGAACCAACACCCAATAAAAATTGTTAACAATTCTAAATTTATAAATTTGAGTACTAAATAAAGTAATAAAGTTGCGACTAGTAAGATAGTTATATTACTAATATCGAGTAAAAAATCTAAAGTGTGTTTCTGTATTCCTTCTTAGAAAATAAATTTCACCAGAAACAATGACTTTGATTTCACCTTTGACCAAATATTTCTAATGTTAGAAGTATTCGCTACAACGTCTTATACACCACTGACAGTACACTAACCATCTTATCCAAGTTAGATCCCTTTTTTGCATATTCTATTGTCATTCGATTAAAAGGATTTTTTTATTTCCCCGCCCTATCATAAGCGCCCCATGCATGTAATTATAATAGCGATTATGCAAAGGCGTTGTCGTTGTCAGCCTATGTCCGGTAGTCGTGTGTCATTCAAAATACTTTTTAAAAGTTGTTGTCAAGAAAGTTTGGACATGATTTTTTACCACCAAGATTCCTAGTTAGTCTACCCTTGTCTTCTCTCTTTTCGCCTTCTTACGACAATAACTTAATAATATGGTGTATATTTAATCTGACAATTGCCAATTTATTAAGAACGACTACTTCCTTTCCCGTAGGTACTTCATAATTAAACATAGCCTATGTCATCCGGGGATAGTGTAGCTTTCCAACGGTGGAAGATTTTTTCAAATCGATCAAGTAGTTTCGGAGCCTACCTATTCAATACAAATAAACAATCAAATCTTTCCTCTTTATAATATTAGTAGGTCAGTCAGTCAGTCAATAATGGTCGAACGTACGTAGTGTATGAGTCCCAGCCAGCTCGTACAATCCACCGCATTACATAGGTACGGCTAGCCGTTTTCAAACAGGGCCACTTTGAAATGCGGCGGTTCAATCATTAGCCGAATTGAATGCGGCTGAATGAAAATCCATACCTTTTTCAACATGGCTAGCCGTAATGTAATACTGCAATAATAGCCGCGTTAAAAACCATTGTCTGACCTTATGCTTCTGAGCCCTAGAACTATTGAAAACACCGAAAAGCGATGAAATAATGTTATAGGTATTATGTTTTGAAATAATTATCACAATTTTAGTTTTAATTTTACTCAGGCAATGTCAAAATAAACTAGGCAATCGATTTCTGGTAGATAGATATCATGCTGAGCGTAAATTTGATAGTTAATTAAAACAAGTGATGTGGATCAATCATTTGTTTTAAATAATGGATGGTTGTACAAATCTAAATTTCGTCGTGGTACTTATTCAAGATTGTGAACAAAAAGGTGAAAAAAAAAATGAATTTCGCTATGAAAAAAACTGATATTGTATAATGTAGATCAACTCCAATTTTATCCAAAATTAAAAATTAATTTGTCACCCCCTTCGGGGTTGAATTATACTAAATCCTTTTTTAGTGGACCTACTACGTTATAAAAGGAAGTCACGGTCCACGGTATAACCTGCCCTGAAGTATGGACTACAATTGTACCAAGTTTGGTTAAAATCCCTTTAGTAGTTTTTGACCCATGCGTGCACATACATACAGACAGACAGACAAAAAATTTACTCATTGCATTTTTGGCATCAATATCGATCGCCAATCATCCTCCAATATTAATTTTGAATATATATTCAACTAGCGACCCACCCCGGCTCTGCACGGGCGCAGTGCTGATGTATTATACAATAAGACACAGGTATCAATAAGATACAGTAACACAGGTATTCATTATGAATAACCTACAATAGGCACCAGTCTCTCACAGCGGGTGAAAAAATGTATGTAATTTTTGTGTACTATTTCTAAGTCATACCACTGTGAAGAAAAATAAAATAAATGATTATTATTCGTATTATAAACCTTCCTCTTGAACTCTGTCTATTAAAAAAAACCGCATCAAAATCCGTTGCGTAGTTTTAAAGATTTAATCATACATAGGGATATAGGGACAGATAAAGCGACTTTGTTTTATACTATGTAGTGATGAACAGAATTGACCTCTCTACAGTTTTATTATAAGTATAGATTAAGTCTTAAATAAATGTCAATAATATTGCATCAAAATTCTTGTAGGCAATACGTTTTTTTTTATTGATTAAAAAACACATTTTTTGTTGTTACAAATCTATACTATCATATAGGTAGGTACCTTAAGCTGAAGAGTTTGTTTGCTTGAACGCGCTAATTCCAGGAACTGGTCCGAAATAAATCTGTAAGTGTTAGTTAGTCCATTTAGGTCCAAGCCCCACAGGGGGCGCCCTCTTGCGCAGGTTGCTTAGTTTGTAGATTTTAAACCATTTATTAAGGCTGGAGCTCTGCACGCCTTTATGCCCGGTGAAGTAGCAAAAGCCTCGTGGCTACCTACGTATGTTTATACGAAACAAAAAAAAAACCAACTAACCACTAATGCAATATCTTGGTATTAACATAAAATCAAAAGTTAATTTCGATATAACTGAAGTACTACGTAAGTATACACATAACCACTGAAAATAACAAAACTATTTGTTTTTTTTATCTTGACTTGTATTTTAATGATTTCCATTTCATTTCTACCTTTACCAGCTAACTAGGTACTGTAGTATGAATACGCAGCTTCATCGAAGCAATAATTAAAGTATCTAATAATAATTACTTACTTATCTATGTTACTACATACTTCTTCCTACTTTCTCAGTAAACGGGTCCAACAAGTTTTGGACAATGGACTAAAAGACACCTCTGTCCTCGGTCCTTAATTGCGAAAAGGGTTCGTCCAATAACCAGTTTGACCACTTTGTACTGTGGGAAAGGACAGTATTAGGAATGACCCTTTATTTGCATGCGACGATGCCATCAAAGCACGTTGGGTGTTTGTGACACACGGCTACGATGGTTGGCGAACATTTTATTCGGTGTTATAATTTGAAGCCAACTTGTTCAAGAATTAAATATTTATTTTTCGAGTACATGTTTTAGAGTTCAGGGAAGATTGGATAATTTTAGAATGTAATATTACCTAGTAGTTACCTAGTATAGATTTAGAATAGTTTCTAGGTACCAATTTTATAAGTTTTAATTATAATTATGACTGAATTTGACTGGGCCAAGTGTACAAATCAGTCAATCAAAGCGGCCCTTTGACCGTAAATTTCGTGAGTTTGTTTTATATAGATACATTTCTATTACATTTTATTTTTATTTTTTATTACTAAATGTTTTTAAACTTTCGCGATTTGTACACATAATTTTTAGTACGCGGGTCTTAATCGCAATAATTTATTGCGATTAAGATAAAAAAATATTTCATTATATACACGCACGGCAATACAACATTTTACTGTATTTTTCTTATTATATAATATCAACAAACCTGATTCCAGGATACAAGCAATTCTTATCACAAAAACTGATAAAGAATTTTAATACATGTCAGCTTAACGAATACCTACTAGAAATCAAATAACAATAGCATACTATAAAACAATTTATCAAGATAACATTACTTTTTTTGACGTTAGAAGACGACGTCCGACCCCTTCTACTAATAATCTGCATACTATTGTGCAGTCCCCCTTTGAACGAACAAGTGCAAGGGACAACAAGACAAAAAGGTGCATCGCTATATTTGCAAGGAACAGTGGACAATGGCTTTCTTAGCCTTCTGCTTTCCCACGTTGGAACTGGTCAAACTGGTTTGGATAGTCCATGAAGGGACACCCTTTGACCAAGGAGAGTCAAAGACAAACGTGACGTCGGTTATTTCGCAAGGATTATGTATTGGAAATGTGGGAATGTTTGTTGGCCGTTACTTCCGAGCCGTCTGTCATTTACGGAAATAATAAAAGTACTTGGTTTTATTGCTGGTGCAAATTGAGTAAGAAGATGTTCAGGAAATATTGAAATAAAATTTACGGCTTGGCATTTTTATTTACACGTACATTTAAACAACTATAATAATTTGCTTTATAGGCTTACAGATATTAAGTCATGTAAGTATAGATACCAATAACGCATATTGCGTGTTTGATTCTTGAATTTAAATAACAATTGTTCACGGAAATACTGATTGGCGTTATAATGGTGAATCAGACGGTCTTTTTGGTCCTTGATCACAAATAATACGATATTTTTTTCTTGGACTCTTGAAATGAGCCATGTAGACTATTCGTAAGAGCAATCAATTGTATTTCTCTCTGTTTACTAATATGAGACATTTAAGTAATTCTTTGAATTTATACTAATATTATAAAGAGGAAAATTGTTTGTTAGATAGCATTGAATAGGCTCCAGAACTACTGGACCAATTTTAATTCTTTCATCATAAGAATGCTACGTTATTCAGGAATAGCATAGACTGTGTTTAATATACGCGGGTGAAATCGAGGGCTTTGCTATAACCGCGCTTAGCCGGTGGGTTGGTGACCGCAGTAAGATTTTGTAACGCGCTAGGAAACGCAGCTTCCCTGATAAACGCTTGTTATAACAATCGGGTAACACAGCTTAACGAACTTTTCGAGACACAAGTAATCCCGCAATCTACCAGACCGAAGTAAATCTTAGAATTTACTCAAAAACGGACTTTCTGGTCCGGCGTGGGGATCGAACCTACGACTTTACTTAAAGCTAGATTTATAAATACAAACATATTCACTTATTTTGGAGATCAAATAATTATGGTAGTTGATCTCCAAATAAAAGGTCATATTACCCAAAACTTACATTCTTCAATATGTTTAATATGAAGGTGCTGAAATGTGAAAGTATACACCAACATCACACAAACGCACAATAGCCATCATGCTCCCTACCAGCAGCCCTTATCTCCGGCGCGTGCGCACTTTACATCTCTATGGACCGTTGGGATATGGTCCATTGTATTCCTCCCCTATGGACTGGTCCATGAAAAAACCACCTGTGTGATTTATTTATGGAGTTCTCTGGTCATGGATGAGGTGAGAAAGGTTTATTTTGGGTATTTTAGAATTCGTCTTTACTAATTCGAAATCTCTTGGAAAAAAAACACTTTTCCGAGAAAATCTATTACAAACCTTCGTGAAGAAAAAGACGTCATGTTACGTGATATTTTTTTTAATAGCTACTTGATTTGTCCGCGTAAAATATGGATAAAAATTTGTTTAATAAAATTTGATGTTGATTTATTTATTTTATTGTGGGCTCAATGTAGCAAGGGATGTACACAGTGGTACTTAACAACTAGCGCTTACAATATTTGTTTGTGTATTCCCTCAATAACAGGAGACCACATCATGCCCGATATTTAATACTTTGCATCTTAAAGATTATAGCGATTATGTTAATAAAATGTTTAATTTAATTAAAAAAATATTTGCTAACCTATCACTTACTAAGTACCTACATAAGTAATAATGTGTTATTATCATAACACTTACATACAATCATTCAATTCAATTTTGTTTCTATATTTAGTGTATTCATTATGCTGACGTAAGTTATTCCAATTATGCATCTATCGTGTTCAATGTTGTTAGTCTAATTACTAAGACATAAGCAGACTAATGCGAACAATTACTTTAAACTTATACAGGGTTATTTTTAAAACACCAACAACCTTTTGGGGAATAGAAGTACTCATGATTATGAACAACTTTTACTATGGGACCAACGCTTAAATCGCGAAAAAAAAATCAGCTGTTCCATACATTTATGTTTACCTACTTACCTCAACAAAATGTATGGAACAGCTGATTTTATTTTCGCGATTTCAGGGTTGGTCCCATAGTAAAAGTTGTTTACAATCATCAGTACTTTCACCCTCTAAAAGGTTATTGATGTTTAAAAATAACCCTCTATAAAGACACAATTCAATATTTATCCAAAATTTACATTTTATTGAAATTTTACTTTCTTTTCTCTTTCATAAAGGTTTGCTGGAATAGAATAGGTAAGTATATAAGTTTCCAACTTATACACTTTATATACCTTATGTAATTTACTGTATGCAATAAAGTATAAATAGGTATATAAAAAGGAAATAGAGACAAACGCGCTTTTATTGAATCTCCCAAAAGAGATTTTTTAGGACGGATATATGATATATATATATATATGTATATAAAGGAACGAATATAACCACGAGGCTTTTGGCACTTTACTGGACATGTAGGTGAACACGGCTCTAGCCTTATTAAACGGCTTAAAAACTACAAACTAAGCAAACTGCGTAAGTGGGCGTTCCTTGTAGGCCTAGGACCTCGGCTCCGAGCGGCCGTTGACGGAGGAATTGAGGGATTAGGACATTCATTTAGTTTATGAGAGGTGTTTTGTGCAACTATTGCTCTACGTTATAGTACGGGGACCTCTAGTCAGAGGTCCGTCAACTATAACGTAGAGGGACCATTTTTTTTACTAAATATAGGCTTATGTTTGACCATAATCTCGCTTGATGGAAGGCGAAGATAAGGCCTAAAATGATACACGCTTGCCTAGAAAGTGTCTGTTCACTTGAGTTTTAAAGATGATCGAGTGTACCTACATCATTACTCCGACGGTGTTTATCCAACTGTTCGCACTTACAATTGTTCGATATGAATCACAAATGAAAGTAACCCGCATCCAACAGCACCCGCAGCAAGAACATACACAATAATCTTATCTCTTTACGCAGTACTCCAAACCTGTTCTGTTAGCATGGGAAGGTATGGGTAGTAAAATGACCCTTGTGACTCATTCATGGTGACCGTAGAAGGGTTTATTGTTTAGAGTTGAATGCACAGAAATGTTTGAAATCGCAATGATAAGACTAACGGGTCTTCTATACAAAACTCGTTTTGTGATTTCTTTTCTATATATAACAATATGTATGTACAGTCAACAAAAGAGATAGGTTTACACCTTAGGTTAGGTTTGGTTAGGGTTAGGTTAGTATCAAATAATGGCAATTAATATATTTATTTCATTACGACAACCGGTGATTCTTTATGGGTGAAGAGTTTGCTGCTAGCTGTGTACTCTCTCTTCTCGTAAACCTGTACATATAAATTTAAAATGCATTTTACAATGTGTAAACCTCTTTTGATGACTGTACCCACCGTAATTTTTAATTGTTTCTAATAATTTGCAGGACGATTTGCCATTAGTATAACTATCGAAATATTACTTAGAAACTAGAAGTACTGAATATGTATTAACATCATCGTAGTTATATAAAGCTGCTTTGCAATTTTAATTTTGTGAAGTTTAATATGAGATACAAATCGAAAAAAAAAACTAATTTTGCAAATTTATTTAATGCATTTGATAAAATTTGAAGTCACATACCAATAGGTGTGTGACTAACAATACTATACTATACAATAATATAAACAATAGTATATACATACTCGTTTTAAGGATTATTTAGTAATGGACCGTGCAATAATATAGGATTACAAGTGTCATCATCATATCAATGTTGTTGTACAGCTGAACAAGGGTCACCCTCATCGATTTCCAGCTGCTAAGCGACTTACCTGCCCTATCGGTCGACAGGTCTTCGTGCTACATGCTTTGCCCATTGCCACTTCAGCTTGCTAATTCGTTATGTCAGCGACCTGTGTTCTTCTGTGGTACACTTTATTTATGATTCGATCATGCAGGGAAATGCATAGCATTGCTCTTTCCATAGTTCGCGTAGCTTATAGCGAATGGCATAAATTAATATAGTTATTTTTAAGGTATCTTTGCTGTTACAAGAAAGTTTAAGAGACAAAACTCGTTCAAGAACTTTCCCTTACTGATAGGACTAGATAATTTTCTTATTTGCAAATCTAGTTACCTAGCTAATCTTATTGGTAAAGATAAAATTGCCTATCGGAAATAATCACCCTGCGGAAGACGAAAGGATATGATATAATTAAGTAAATAAAACTTGTGACCACCAAATATAAATAATTTATATTTGATTTCATTATGATGTACATTAACTAATTTGTAATAAAAATGTAGTTCGTTGATGGTAAATATTTTTGTTTATATATTTACTAATTTGTATGTACAGTGTTATATTAATAGAGAAATATAACATCATTGTTGTATGTTTAACATAGGTATATGTATAATTTCTTAATAAGTTAACAAATAATTTGTTACACAGCAACAAAACGTTATTATTGAACCAAAACAGTCTCAATAATGCAATAATGTTGTATATTGTCACTAGTTATTAGTTTCCTTTGAATGGAACAATAAAACGCAATATAACATTAACTGACAACTTTAATTTAAAAAATAAATAATTATAACAAAACTACATCACTAAACTACTTGCTAAAACAACTTTCTAATTGTAATTGTTACGTGCTACCGGCTGAAGCACGTAAGCCTGTCCCGTCGCTCGATCCACCACGTGACCTGTTGAAGGCTCTAAGAATAGCCTGGGTATATTCGAGGCTGCACTTGCTTCAGGTTGCTGATGCTGCCTTACACCAGATCCACCTTCATAAGGAACGTATTGTTGGTGATCAGGTTGCTTAGAAACGTATTGTTGGTGATCAGGTTGCTTAGAACCGTATTGTTGCTGATCAGGTTGCTGAGAACCGTATTGTTGGTGATCAGGTTGCTTAGAACCGTATTGAGGCGGTAACTGTGCTCGTTTTTCAGCTTCGTCTTTGTGCGTTACAACTAGAACTAATTTATTTCTTTCCTTTGGTTGTTGCTGCGTGGTTTGTGTTTCTTCTTTCTTTCTGTACTGTTGACGTTTCGGCTTTGGTTGTTCATATACTTCTTCTTCATCATCAACATATTGTTCGTCGTGATCTGTAGCTGCTGTTTGTAACTTTTCTGATTTATTCAACTTCTGCTTTAGAGGTTTTGGTGCCTCCTCTTGAATATCAGCTATTCTCTGGCGTTTTCTCTCAATTTTTACTTTAGGGTGGGCTCGTTTTGCCCTGCCACTTTCATCGTAACTAGACTTTTCTGAGTCATACTCTTCTGTTCCGTAAGTTGGGGAATGGTCATTGTGCTCATCATAAGGATCACTGTTTTCATGGTAGGAGCCATCATCGCCTTCGTATCCATCATCACCGTGATTGTCAGAATGGCCAGCGTGATTTAGGTCCCAGTAATGTTCACCATACCCACCCTTTTTATCACCCCAACGTACCTATAGCATATAAAATGATTATTATTGTATTCTTATAAGAATTGACTTTTTAGTAGATTGGAAATCTAGTTTATTAGTTATGTTAGACAGAAAGCGTAGAAAAAAAGTTGTAAATGATAGAAAATCTGCAGTGGATGTAAATATAGAAAATGCAGAAGGATTGCAGAAGGCACATATAGGTACACAAATGAATACATACTTAATTACACAAAATGTAGACTTGTTACTTATGTATTAATCAGATAGCGGACTTTACCTTAAAACTGAATTCATCGAAATGTAGATAAATAAACAGTTACTTTGCGCTATTGTCAACCAGGAATGTTCTATAAACTTTAAATCTAATCATCCACTATTATTACTTATAATTTTACCATACACATATTGAGTAGATACATAATTATGCCAATACTATAATTTACGTTTTATAATTGGAAAAAAATTGAAAAACAATTCCTCTTTCAGAAAATTTAAACATTTTTGATCTAAAATCATTCTAGTATATTGTTTTAAACCAAAAAGGTAATCGTCCGTTGTACACTAGCTATGCACTTTTAATCAAATATTTTTCATAAAGGTTTGCTGGAAGAAAATTCATTATTGAATTAAGCTCGCCTTTGTACATGTTGTTTCTGTTGTATAAACTTTATGTTATGTTTTTACTGTGTGCAATAAAGAATAAATAAAAATAAATAAAATCAAGAAAATTCCTGGTTTAAAGTTAATAAAAGAAGCGTGGTAAGCATACTTTAGCAGAGAACAATCCTTCTGAGGGCCTGGATCTTTCATGCCTCTCAGTGAAGTGTCGTTCGCTGCCCAATCGATGACCTTGATCAAAGTCTTCCGAAGTTGGCAAATGTCTATACCTTCAGGTAAGCGAAGCAAAGCGGAAAAAAGAGAAAGAAACAGAAACAGATTAGAAAATGCGAGAGAGAGTGTGAGATAAAAGATAGGTTTTACTTTTCCCATGTCTCTGTGGTTTTTATAGTCTTTCTTCTCATATCGTTGCTCCCATGTGTTAGGGTCTTCGCAGACGTGTCCGAATTCTATCTTGTACGGACTCAACTGTACTGAGAAAAAATCCCTATAAAGTAAAGCCCATCCTTATGTCAATAATCAGTAAGATAATTTTGAAATATCTTACATACATTTATATGAAACACATGGCATATTACCATATTTTATATTCTAAGTAGTTTGACTGTGTATTATACTGCTATATTCTTTGTCTGATGAAATAAACTACCTATCATAAATTAAAATTTAGGCATAGGCATAGCAAGTGTTTAAAATGTTTAGGTTTTTTAAAATTCATGTTTCCAGTAAGTAATAGAATTGTACCCTTGTCTTACCAAATGTGCGATTAGTATTCACAGTCAATAAATACATAATATAGTACAGAATCTACAATTTGTTAGCTTAAATCATTTGCCAAATATTTGTCACTTTAAATTTTAAGTAAACACAATTTGAATAAGAACTAATCTGAATAATTAGCTAGTCACTTTCTCTAATTACAGTGATCTAAACTATGTCAATGTTTGTCTATGTCACAACTTATTAGCATGACGGCAAACCGATTTATTTCAAGGCTTCAACCAAAACATACAAGGTCGTTTCATGACTTATGCATATTTGGTCATATGGTAATAAAGGCTGAAATATAACAGCGTCATTAGAAAGCGTTGGTATTCTAATCATTAATTATATGAATCTCACATTTTCTAGTTAGAACGTAATAATTATCTGTTGATGAGATGATTTTCATTGATTGTCTTCTGATAACATCCAACAGTAGAAAAAGTGAAATTATATAGTATGTTATAATATTTGTAAAAAAAAATGTTTTTTTAATGATAGAAGTACTTACTGAAAGAATTTAGCTTGAGCTTCTATTGTAGATGGGTTGCTTGGTGGTGTCCGAACTGTTATTGATCTCACTGGTCCCCATAATGAACCAACATGAAGAGCCAGAACGCACCAAAACCATATCTGAAATTTAGAAAAAAATATTGCTAATTTGAACTGTACTTAAGTTGAAGAATAAATCTATACTTATATCAATTCATATAATTATAATTTATGCCCTATTTTCAAAATTCCTGACGAAGAAAATAACATACAACCTCATTAGGTTTATAAAATAATCTGGAACCTATAGATTCTACGTCTCGATAGTGCAGACGAATTACTTGAAAACATCAGAGAGTGTCCGGGACACTGTCAACGACATTAATCTGGAGAAACCTGGGTAGATGATTCTATCATTGGCAATGAGGATATGAAAAAAGGTAAAAACAGGCACACATTTTTTATCTCATGTTTTTATATATCCACTCATCTAAAGATTCATAGAAATGTTATTACACAAAGCACTGGGAAATCGCTTAAAAGACTTCTTTAAATACAATTTCTTATTTCAAATAAAGACGATCGCTCCATTTTTTTGCAGTACAAAAAGTTACAATAAAGACTCAAATAAATTCACTGTTAACAAACACAACACTTTCACTTCCTAAATATTTCCATTTCCAGAACAATAAAGTTTTCTTCAGGGTAATTTTGTATGGCTACTGTGAATTTTAAAGTAGGTGTACCGTATTGTCGAGGAGACGTTGTGACATCTTGGTGGTTTGATTGAAGTTCTGGTCACAATAACACCGATATTACATTTATAGACGAGGCAGTTACAGCTCTCTTTAGCAGCGGCAGCAAACCTTTGCTGTCCATTCGTTTAAAATTACGCACGTATTCTTTGTACATATTGTCATTATTATTTGTTCATATATTATTGATTACAAGATTTGTATTAACAGTAAGTTCATTGTAATTGTTTACTTGAGCAATTTTATGTTAATATAATTTGTAAATATTTATGTGTACACTAAGCAGTTTCTTTGAAGGTTAACTAATTTATCATTACTGAAATGCGTGTCGGTTGATGCGTTCAGGTGATAGATACGAAATCTGAGTTTTACCAATATGATTAATTTGACATTTAGAAAATAATTAATTAGAATATTATATGTATTGCCTGTTACAAAAAAAAACCACTTATCCACGAATAACTTTTGGTAAGTAGTTATACGATTTACATTTATTGTCCAACATTCAACCTTTACATAAACGAAATAAGCGATTTTTATTCAGTACTTAGGTATTTACATACACTTGTACTTGTCAAGAAAATTTACAATGACACACATTTTAGAGTGCAATGACCGGTCAAGTGGCGAGATCAGACGTCCTCAGCCAAATTCTATTAAATTTAAGCGACATACGCCTGCGGGCACCCATAAGGGGTAAGGACCACGACTCAGGGCGCCGCGGGCGCCGCTGAAGCTAGAAGTAAAGTAAAATGAAGAGGACGTGATCACTGGCACGGACTACAGGCACTGGATCACACGACAGGGGTGAGGTCAACGCGTTCCTCGGTCTGTCCGGCGAGGATCCTAGCCTAGCTAACCTTCAGGTTTCTCTAGCTACCTAAGTGGACGGCCCGGTGAAGAAACCCAGAAAGAAACTCCAGTTTATTATTTTCCGTCTTCCGTATCTTTTCTTTTTTTAATGTATAATTATTGTTTGATACTGTTTAAAAAGTATGTGGGCTGGGGCACGCCCCTTACGGTTATTTCATAAAATAATTAATAAAAAAGTAGTTGTTCTACTCAAGCGGATGAAAAAAGTAAAATAACGTCGGGTACACCCAATCCACATTTACAGTTAAAATAAACAAAACTAAACAATCTCAACCCAGACACCATCAATGTGAAAACAAGACTATTAAATACCCTCAACTGCAAGCCGACCAGCCACCGCAAGCAGCACCCACAGAGTATGACGTGTGACACAGCCATCGGCTCCCTCGCCATACGAGTATATGTCACATAATATTGTATAAGAGTTTTTCAAGATCAACAGCCCGCGTACGTCTCCTGCTAAACATGGGTCTCCTCTTTACAAGAACTTAGCTAGGGTGCGATGAGGGATATTTCCATAATTGGCAGGCGTATTGCAGATCGCAGTAACATGTTAAGTTACCTTGAGCTGATAGATGCTGCTGTCTATCCATGAGGTGTATGTTCTTTGTTCAGCTCTTACGACACTCATATATGGGAAGAAATGTCAGAAAACACACAGCAAGAGTTGGATGTTAAAAATTAAGACCTTATTTAAGTCTGATTTTCTATGCAAACAAACTAAACCAGTAAAAACTAACTTAAAGGGAAAATGAATAGAACAGTGTTAACTAAATCACTTTTTATAATAATACCAAATGTTGTGAATCTCTTTCAGTTTCCGATGAACCCATTACGAATTGTGACGCACCATTGAATCCAAATGATTGTATTGATTTTCTTTCTTTACTTGTTGGTCAATTGTGAAAATGTCGGATGATAACGTTGATGATATTGTTATTACGCTAAATTAAGGCTCTTAAGATGTCTTTATTAGCTACGGATGGCAAATCTATGTTATATAATAGGTCAGTCTAGAATCGTTCTAAGCTATTAAGCACTGAAATTCGGCTGCAATCGGAAGTTAAAAGGATTTTTTTGTTGTTTAGTAACATTCAGTTCTAGAGGACCGAGTGTTATGGTGCAAATTTAGGGAGGCTTATGTTCAGCGGTTTTTTTGTGTAACTCAATGACTGGAGGATGGAGTGTCATGGTGCATATTTGTTGAGGCCTATATCCAACAGAAGACTGAGATAGGCTGATGGATAAACTGATCTTTTTGTAGTATTGCCGTCAGACAAACAAGATTTTCAGATATTTCAGAGAAAACTTTGTTTTTGTTTAGAGTGACTGGTGTTGCTTGCAGTTTCATCCTTCTGATTTTTTGCAATATTGAGGAAGGTGGGTACATTAAATGTACCCGCCTTCCTCATTATTGCAAAATGATCTCTTGACATTTTTGTTACGGTATTTCAATGTAAACAGAAGCAGAAGGATTCCATTACATAATTTTGCAATAATGAGGGAGGTGGGTACATTTAATGTACCCAATTCCCTCATTATTGCAAAATTATCTCTTGACATTTTTGTTGTGTAATACGTAGGTCCTTGCGTAGTATAAACCTTTAAGGGACTTAGTTCATAGAAGTAAGCTAGTTTTAGAACATCAACATGCAAAATAGACGATAAGCGAGAAAAGCTTTCACTTCCCATAGAAACGCGATCATTGAACGTTGTATTGTTACACCATGACCAAAAAACAGACAAGAACGAGTTGAGCCAACGGGGGGTACTCTGCTTCCCCTCGGGTATGCCTTTGATTTGACTATTATAATAATAATAATAAAATAAACGAATATATATATGTACTATTTTAGCCTTTTGCGTCCATTGCTGTACCTCCTCATACCTTGACTAGACAAGTTTGTTGAGGCATATATTAGGTTCATAAATAATAATACATAAATATTAATATTTTAAGTTTAAAACAGTAGGTACACTAGTAGATGTATCCACGACTCATCGTGCGTCACGCATACTACGCGCTATACTTAGTTCTGCATTAGCCAAAGGCCATAATCGTGATGCCGCCGGTTAGAATGTTCGTTTCAAATATAAGGTGCTTTCAAAATATATGCCGTCCTTTGAACAGTAGACAGTGTCAGTGATTATGTTAGTTAAGATTTTATATTTTTATGTTTATGATATTACTCTGATCTTTTTTTTTAACAGAGTGTGTTAAAAAAAAACAGAGACACTACTGTGCAAAGGTCTCCACCAATTGCTTCCAAGCATCCATGTCGATAGCGTTTGTGGGCCAATCTTGCAGAAAATGGGCTAAATTACACACCAACACTTTCGTGGACGATTTCGCCGACGAGTGCTGCGCAATTATACATTTTCAGTTTTCATCCTAAAAATAAAATGGTATTAAAATGCATGTTTCATACATACATTCATAGGCTCTCTTTCTTTTTAACACAAGCCATACATCTTCAAATTCAGGCGGCCGCACTCGTTGCAGTATTGTGAGTGCAACACTTCGCGCTTGTGTGTACTTTGATGTTATATTATTTTAAATAAAAACATTTTTGATAAATTAAAATGTATTGTTTCAACCAGTTTCTACACTCACAAATATAATGAAATAATGAATTTTATTCAGCACTTAGGTATTTACATACACTTGTACTTGTCAGAATTACAATGTAAGAAGATAAATTAATTTAAAAGAACCATAAGTAACAGATAATTCTTATCTATTATAATTCTTAGCAAATCATACAAATCTACAGACTGCGTAGTCCATCCGTCTGTCATATGACATTTTTTGCAATTAACCAATTATTATTATTATAAGAAGAAATTAAAACCGCATCCAAATTGCAAGAGGTCACATTATAATATAATGTGACCTCTTGCAATTTCGATGCGGTAGATATTATCTAAGTGGCACACACCTGAGGGCACCCTTATGGGGTTTAGGACTACGACCCAGGGTGCCACTGAAGTAAAAAAGGTAGATATAAAGAGGATGTGATCACAGGCACCGACTACAGGCGTTCAATTACAGGGCAGGGGTAGGGGAGCAACGCGGTCCTCGCCGGCGAGAATCCTATAATAAACTACACAATATGTTACTATCAACTGTTATAGGGATGGCATATATTGAGGAAACACCTTATATATTGTTCCACTTATTTAATACATTTTAAGAAAAGCGCATCTGCGATAAAAGGGTTTCTAGAGTTTTTCAGTAGTTGCCACGTCACGTTCAGCACGACAGGGAACAAGAAGTGGCGTTATGTTACCCTTACGGTCATAAACTCGTTAGAAAAATCTTGGAAGAGACTTAACAGCTATAAGACAGGAAGATGCTTTAATCCGTATCTCGATGAGTACCTAAGTTCGTTAACATGTCGATTCTGCAATGAATCTCCCACGGGTGTCGTCAAAGTACCCTTCTTTCGGATTGAGAAGGTCAAAAGATAAAGAATGCCAATTTATTTCCGCATCAGTAACGTAGGTACTGCCGTATCATCTTATTGTTAAATATATGACTTCTCCCAACCACTCCCCTACCACTGCGACTCCTCTAAGCCTTTAAACCCGCAACGAATTTAAGAAAAGGAAGAAAGAGAAAGAAGATTTGTGGCCTTGGGCTGCTAGGGCCCTGAAAGTGTGTAACACACAAGTGTTGATATAGGGCCCGTCTTATTCTTGCTACGCCACTTTTGCTCTAGGTACAACGTTTTGCGTAGGTAGGTGATCTTCAATCTTAGCTGTGATCGAAACCAATAACAAAGACATTCTATTACATAACTAATCCCGGGATATCGCTTGTTACGAACATAAATGACTGTATATGTTACAAGCGAGATGTCGGGTTCAATCCCCGGATTGGAGAAAAATTAGTGCTTCTAGAAATTTTCTATCTAGCAAAAGAATACCAACCCGAAGTCTGGAAGTTGTTGGTGTTTTCGTGCCACGGAGTGCACGTTAACTTGTCGATCCTGCGCCTGATCTCTCACTGGTCGTGTCGGTAAAACAGTCCCTCCGGATTTTGAAATAAAAGAGAGTGCAGTTGCGTTTACGCACACCCTTGTGCAATGTATTATCTATTAGCTGTCCCGCTCAGTTTTACCCGCGTAGATCCCGTTCCCGTGGAACTAACTTAAAATATAACCTACTAGCTGCGCCCCGCGGTTTTACTCGCGTTATTTTGCTCCAGTGAGTTGGAGCGTGATATTTTGTTGTAGCCTATATGTTAATCCAGCGTATAACCTATCCCTGTGCAAAATTACAGCCAATTCCGTTCAGTAGTTTTGGCGTGAAAGAGTAACAAACATCCATACTTACAAACTTTCGTGTTTGTAATATTAGTAGGGTAACATTTAGAAACTATGTGTCTTTCTATTGGTAAAATAATTTTCAAAATCGGTTCAGAAGATCCAGAGTAGACCCGCTACAACGTAACAAAGTCACAAACTTTACCTCTTTGTAATATAGGTGTAGATGTAGGTTACTTAGGGATTGACCGCCGGAACCGAAATTGGTTGGAAGGACTATACTTACACATAAGCAAATTTCAAAAATCCTCTAACCTACAATTTCCAGCTGATTTGTTTTATAATAAGTTCTTCTACTTTCCGCTCTGATACTTACTGTTCGTTAAAACTAAGAGCACTGTGAACCGTATAATGAGAACAGCCAATTATTATGTAACAAATAATTAACTGCTGCATCAATTTTGGGCCATGACATAATATAACAATCAAAGGAGATAGAAAAATAAAAACAAGAATGATTAATGAGAGTATCAAATGCTTTTATTTTCGTCAGGTTAGTTAATACTTTTGTAATTTGTTATGAAATTGTATTCTCCCACTGGTGAACAAAGAGGACTCTGATGATCCTTTATCTCAAGAATAGACAACAAGAAATATGTATAGCCCCTGAGAGCGTCAAATCATCGTCCTTAAGGATGCGGTCCTTCTTTGTCGCGAGTGTTGATTATCGTCTTGTTTAAAGCGTCATAGATAGCATATTTCAATGGAAATATTCACATATAGAGACATGATTAACTGTTGCGTGCGACTTCTTTTGAAGTGATGACATATTGTCAAGGAATTGATAGAATGGCGATATAATGATTTAATGGCGATTTAATGATTCTCTGGGACGCGCTACTTAGGCCTAAAATAAGACCAAACATCTTCGGGATTTCTCGGAACTATCCACATTGCACACAGTTGCACTGCCTATCTGACAGCCGGTAATCAGCTTCAGATGGTATTAACCGACGAGCTAATAAAAGCCAAATGTTAACCAATAGGCTTCTTATTTTGTTTTTTAATTCGTATGTAACTAGTCTTGTATCGTCTTGCCGGATCAGGCATAAAGAGGAGGCTACATCCTTATTTTTAAATTTTTGAATACATTACGGAAAAGTATACCGCTTACTAAATTTACATACTTATTGTTTTAAACACAAATTAAGTACAATTCGTAAGAATCTTAGAGTATTTTTTTAAAATTAAAAAATAATTCTCACATGTGATAGTAACCCTGTAGTGTGTGACGCATCGTGTATTAAATTAGTATCCAAAAGGAATCTTACCTTTTTCTAGAATAAAGTAATTTCTTTTTTTATTGGTGACCGCGCGTGGTTTCACCCGCGTAGTTCCCGTTCCCGTGGGAACTTCATAATTAAATAAAGCTTATATTATCCGGGGATAGTGTAGATTCGTAACGGTGAAATAATTTTTCAAATCGGTCAAATAGTTTCGAGGCCTATTCAATACAAACAAAGAAACAATTATATATTTCCTTTTTATAATATTAGTAGGTCATAATAATAATCGGCAGGGGATCCAACCGGAATAAACCGTATAGATAAACAACATGCATGACAAATTTTATTTCAATTGCTTATTATAATAGACATTAAATTATACCTGGTTTACGTAATTTCTAGATGATTAAGTAGGTATCCATCAATTTTAACGAAATTGTCAGACAATTCGATAATAAACATGAACAAAGTAACAAATGAAATCTCATAGCCATTAAACCTGTGAATGATGAAATACAATACAATGAAAAAGTGTACAAATACATTTTTTGATTGTCCTAACATTAGTGCTTGTAACAAAGTTTGAGTTACACAATATACCAACACGTGAAACGACGAAAAATGGTTTTTTTTTCGACGTCGACAAAACTTATTGTTTTTTTCAACGACGACGAAAAATATTGTTTTTTTTTGTCGGTGTAAAGTCAAAATTATTTCTATGCCTCTTTAAGGATGCCAGAACTCATATAAAGGAATTAGAGTCAACAACACCTGCTACTTGCTCCTTTTAATATTACGACAAGTGATGTAAGAAAGTTGATTAAAAATAAGTCAGTGAAAAATAGCCATGAACACTGTTTGATAGGCAAGTTATAATAGGTGTGTTTGTTAATCACTACATAGTATGTGTGCTTAGATCTTTAAAACTACGCAACAGATTTTGATGCGGTTGTTTTAATAGATAGAGTGATTCTAGAGGAAGGTTTATATTATGTATGATACATCAGCATTGCCCCCGTGAGAAGCCGGGGCGGGTCGCTAGTGAATAATATATTATTTGACAAAAAGAAGGTATGTCTCATCTGGTTATCAGATGGGTGAAGTAGTTGTTCCACGACTCTTCACTACATAATATAAAACAAAGTCGCTTTCTCTGTCCCTATATCCCTATGTATGCTTAAATCTCTAAAACCACGCAACGGATTTTGATGAGGTTTTTTTTAATAAATAGAGGGATTCAAGAGGAAGGTTTATATGTATAATACATCATTGTACCCGTGCGGAGCCGGGGCGGGTCGCTACTAGACTATAAGTGAAGATAGGTCTATAGTTAGTACAACAAAACTAAAATAATAATATAGGTTCCTACCTATATTATTTCCCATTGACATTGTATATCATGGATCTGAGCACAGCTTTCATAACTGCTGGCGATGAAAGTAGGAAGTGCATGCGCGCCTTTAGGCTTAGATACATAGATATATTTTAATTAAGGAACTTAAAGCTGTCGTAACCCAATGGCTAGGGCGTCGGTCTTGCGATCATGTGGTCGCCGCCGGTTCGATCCCCACATATTACACTACCGACGTGAACCCACTCGTAACACAAGCATCTTAGCTTAGCACGAGGGGTTAACAAGAATACTAGTAGTAAGCAAACATTCTGAAAGAAATCTTAACAAATTGAGCACCGTTATGATTATCTATACTAATATTATAAAGAGGAAAGATTTGTATTTTTGTGTGTATGTTTGTAATGCATAAACTGAAAAACTACTGTACCGATTTCAAAACTACTTTTGCCATTGGAAAGATACATTCACCCTAAGTGACAAAGGCTTTATTTAATTATGAAGTTCCCACGGGAATCGGAGTAACGTGAGTGTAACCGCGCGCGGGAAGCTAGTATTTGATAAAGAAAGTGTTATTAAGACGACTTCATACGAATTAAGCATAACAAAGCAACTTTGAACAACTTAATTTAAAACCTCATTTACTTGTTGTTATTTGATAATTATTTATTATTATGTCGGTATAAGTAGGAAATAGAGGAAATGCATTTACCAATAATAAGGTTACATAATTAACTTTCAATGTTTTCGAAGCGTTAAACAAAGATATTACCAGTTTTTCTTACTACTACATAATCTGCCGGAATATATACAGGGTACTATGAAAAGCAAGCAGTGTTAAAACTGGTATACTGATATCGTATGGGGGACTTAAATGGCAAACCATCAACAGATTAGCTATGCGATATGCTCTACACATATTGCAGTTAAAAAAAAACAAAATAAATGATATTTATTCATAACTTGAGAATTTGATGCAATAAATATTACACTATGTATTTACTATTAAATTAAGTTCAATTTTTTTAAGTGTATATGTAATGTAAGAAATCAGTCTTATGTCAATTCAAAAGTTTTTAATATCAATTTTATGAACTATTAGTTATGTTTTAATCAAGCATTTTATTAATTTAAAATAAATAACAATAATAAAATATAGTATATTGACCGGTCAAACTATGAAATCAAACGTCCTCTGACAAATTATTTGAAATTTTAATGATACGCACCTTACGCCCACCCTCAAGGGATAACGACCACGGCATCGCTGAATCTAGAATGCTAGCCGTGATTGTGTATTGGTAGAGATATTAAAAATATTTAAATTATATAATTCAGAATTACTATTTTAATCTATCAGTATAATTACTCCCAACGTAAGGACATTATGTTTGTCTGAAAAAAAAAATACTGAGCCACTTGCAACTTACGTCTCATCATCATAATTAGCCCGTGCAACGTCCAGTGCTTGGCCTCATCTCGAGAGCGGGTTTTGTTATAGCTATCGTACTTGGTAGGTGGGTTTGGTGCCCGCAGAATTATGTAACACACAAAGAAACGCTAGTGCCCATTCTCTGGTCGGTATACGCTGGTTATAGTTAACGTTATAGCAATCAGGATCAACGGCTTAACCTACCAGACCCGGAAAGAAAGCTTAGAATTTACATAAACATTTCTTGCCCGGCGTGGCAATCAAACCCACTATCTCCGAGACTTATACCGCTACCCCACAGAGCTTTCGAGACCTTATAGTCAGTTAGTCAAATTCACAAAACATTATAGATTATAACAAATCTTTTTGCTTACCTATTCACCCTGTATAATTATAGTTACATAGTTTATTTTAACCGAGTTTATCGTTTCCTAAAGTTTTATATTGTAATGTTAATCGTTTCTTGTATAATCTGTATTATCGTTACGACTTTGATGTCAGTTATGCATCATTTGTTTTAACAATATTGCTTTATTTTGTTTTGTCTGTTTTTACGTATTGATTCTAGTTGCACCTTGCGGTTTTACTTACGATGAACAGTAATGGAACGTAGTAGGTATACGTACAGTTAAGTTTTATAGTGAAACTCTATAATAAAAACCGGCCCGGAGCGTGTCGGGCACGCACATGATAGGGTTCCGTAGCCATAAAATGTCATTTTTTTTTAAATAATACACTTAAATTTCATTTTGCGGTCGACTACACACATTTTGTTAGGACGACTGTAATAACATAAGTTGTTCGAGTTGTATAAAAATAACTATCTATGATACCGAGTCTGCTATAGTTTTAGTTGAAAGTACTTACTTAGAGGTATATGTCTCTTTTTTTTAGAATTATGTTAGTAATATTTCAAAATTTAAGGTAGAATACGCTCTAATTTTAACTTTGTATTAGGTTATCTCGAGACTGGGGGGTTGGATCTACATAGTTCCAAGGCAGTTTTTTGCGACTCTCCACCAAGTTTTGTGACCATATTGGTGCAGTAACGGCGGAGTACGAGCCCGGACGGACGGACGGACAGACGAACGTACATAACAAAACTATAAGGGTATCTTGTGGACTACGGAACCCTAAAAACTTACTTTATTTAAATGCCGAATCATTTATTTATTAATATCAATTTATCTTTATTTACTCGCTATAGTTTTGAAGAAAAATAATTATATTAAATGCTTGGAAAATTACTAACTAATCGACATGCACTAGATGGCGTGCCTGTGGGACCTAGACCTCAGTTCAGGGCAGTTGCTGGTGAAGGAATTATTAATTTTAGATTTGATTTAAGAGCATCGGAAGGTTCTTTGCAAACTGACCTTCAGTTTTAGGAAGGAAAGGCGGCGGAAAACGCATCTTGGGTGCACTTTTCTCGATCGGATAGATTGGTCTCTTACTAAGTAGGTACCTAGTTGGTAACTTGTTGAAGAATAATAAATAAACGAAATAATAATATTTATATAAATAGTAACAGTTCAGTTTGTGATACATATTTATTGTATTTAGAAATTATCTTAGACATGCTAAATTGTTTATAAACATAGTGGTTATTTTGTAAGGTGCATCCAAAATATAAGCTATTCCATTAATATTTACGACTAACTTCCCGCGCGCGGTTTCACTCCCGTTCCCGTGGCACTTAATGTCTTTTATTCTTATAGTCTATGTTCACTGTTAAATAAAGTTTATGGTCACCGGAGATAGTGTAGCTTACCAACTGTGAAAGAATTTTCAAATCCGTCAAGTAGTTTCGGAGACTATTTAATTCAAATAAACAAACAAACAATCAAATCTTTCCTCTTTATAATATTATATTAGTAGATAGATACTTATGAAATGTTAGTAAAATTAAATATTTTATTTTACCAAAGCTGCTTTTTTCATACTAGCCCGGCGTTGCCTGTCAATTATTCTGACACTTCACGTGATTTTTCTTTCAGTCGTTCTCAAATTATGTACCTAGCTGTATTTTGCGTACATACAGTTTAGCCATCCATTTTAATTTATATAGATACAATTCCAACATTCATATCTATAATAATACACGCGCAAGGCGAAGTCTCTATCATTACACTGGGAGGTGCGACCATCACAGCTAGTACTGAGGTAAAAATGCATTAATCAGAGACATGTATTTTCAAATCATTTGACTAAAATGGAAATTTCTTCAATCTTAAATTCATGTTATTTTTTCTTATTTACAAGACATATTTTTTTCACCAACCTAGTGATACTATCTCTTGTTATAGGGACGGCATATATTTTGGTAGCATCTCATCTTACTGTGACACTTTATAGCAGAATCTTCTGTCATACGATTACTAGTTATTTATCAGTAAGTGTTTGTTTAATATCCGCATAGCTCATGTTCCCGTGGTAACTTCAAAATAAAATATAGCTTCCAGTCTTCAGTCTTCCAGTCTTTTCAAAACGGACCAGTGGAGAGAGTGGAGTTCAAGCAAACAAACTCGTCATTTTAATATATAGATAAGTACCAAACAGTATTAATTATCACTAATTCGTTTCATCAGTACCATCATCATCATTGTCATCAGCCCGTATAACATCCACTGCTGAACATGGGCCTCCTCCCGAGGGAGGATATTTGCCATAGTCACCACAAACATCAATCAATCAATCAATGTGTTTATTGTGGCAGGCGGGTTGCTGAAGGAAACGCTGCTGCTCGTTCCTTGATATTACGATTACGATTATTATAGATGATGTTATAACAATCGGGACCAACGGCTTAACGTGCTTTCCGAGGCACGGAGGGTAGTCCTCAACCAACCAGACCCGGAAAGAAATTTTAGAATTTACACAAAGATTTTCTGTCCGGCGGCGTGGGGATCTAACCTACGACCTCCGTGATTTAAAGCGAGCCAAATACCGCTACGATATGGAGGGTGCAAATACGTATCTTTTTCTTCTTCTTCCTGCCCCTATCCCATATTACTTGGGGTCGGCGCAACACGTTTGTTCCTTCCATTCTCTCCTGTCACCCGTCACACTATCACTAACTCCTACTTCTTTCATATCACTCTTCACACAATCCATCCATCTTTTCTTTGGCCTTCCTCACCCTCTCCATCCATCTACATGTATACTTAAAACTCTTTTAGTAACATGCGTTTCATCCGTCTTCTTCACTTGACCATACCAAGATAAACGATTCCCTTTCAACTTTTCAGTCACTGGCGCCACTTTCAAACTCCCTCTAATATAAAGGTTTAATTGCCAATACGTATAATATTTTTAATTACCGACTTACAAATTTTAATTACTTTGAAGGTGCTATGACAGAGTTTTGAATCCGCATCATCTTATTGAAGCTGTTCGAGCGTAAAATCGTCGGTAGAAAGTGTTATAAATTCGTTTTCTTTCTTATTTATAAGACGGTGACTGACAATGCTGATGCCATTGTTAACCTGAACACTATCACAATAATACAGAAATGGATTCGAGAATATTGGTAAGTACCTACATTATCTATACTAATATATAAAGGTGAAAAGTTTGTTTGAACGCGCTTATCTCAGGAATTACTGGTCCGATTTGAAAAAATATTTAGCGTTTGATAGCCCATTTATCAAGTAAGGCTGTAAGCAATATTTTATTAATTAAATTAAAGCCGCAACGGGAACGGGAGTAACGCGGGTAAAACCGCGCGCAGGAAGCTAGTACTTAGGTATATATAAAGCTAAAGAATTTGATTGTTTGTTTGCTTTAACGCGCTAGTCTTAGGAAGCTATTTGGCTCGCTTTAAATCTCTGATGTCATGGGTTCGATCCACACGCCGGCCGGACAGGAAATCTTTATGTAAATTCTAAGATTTCTTTCCGGGTCTGGTTGGTTGAGGGACTACCCTCCGTGCCTCGGAAAGCATGTTAAGCCGTTGGTCCCGATTTTTATAACATCATCTATAACGTATATCAAGGAACGGCCAGCAGCGTCTCCCTGAATGTTATAACACAATACTAACAGCAGTCACCACGACTATAGCAATCACTGCTGAACATGGTCCTCTGTTGAAAAGAGGCCCATGTTCAGCAGTGGACGTTATACAAGCTGAAGATGATATTTATATAGCTAGGTAATTATAATAAATAAATTAACGGCAAAGCATGACGATACCACAAATACCTACTTAGTTAATTAAATAAGTAAGCTCCACTAATATGCCTTACATAATCAAGTGATGAGAGAAATATCATTATAGCAAGTACTTACATTATTATAATTATATCACATATAAATTATTAATTTATTACTTATTTAACTAATTCATCATATGAAATGAACTATCAAGTATTTTTTAGGAAAAACAACAAAAATTTATTTATTTATTTAGTAAAATTAATTTAATTTAAGTTTAATTTTATTTTCTTTTGTTTTTATATTTAGATTATAATAAAATAATCAAGGAATTAATTGATTAAAATTGGTAATATTTAATGAAACAAATATTTACTTATTATATAGAAACGAACAAAAATAACATAATAACACAACATTTAATAACGGGTTATAGTGGGTTCACGTCGGTAGTGCAATAGGTGGGGGTCGAACCAGCAACAAGTCCGACTTCTTATCCATTGGGCTACGACCGCTTCTATTTATATGAATTTTACTCACAGCAAGAACCCACCCACAAGAACTTCAGTGCATTGTTCGACAGCGCACAGTCTTAACATCTTATTTGGTCTGAAGCATATCACAGCATTATTTCAGTGTGATCTTACAACATACAATATTATTGGCAATGACATTTACATTGATTACGCTACGCTAATAAGCAATAATGTATGTACATTAATTAAACACGCATTCTGTAATCATATTAATGCTTAATAATTGTAGAATTCATCAAGTCTTACGTACTGGTTAGGCTGAAAGAATTAATTATATTTGAGGTATATGAAGGCAAATCTCTTAAGCAGAATGATTATGGATATCCTCATAATCATGTAAAGGCTTGTATTAGAATTTTTCTTTGTATCTATTTATCTGTTTAATAACAAGGGCTCGAAATAGATAGCTTTCAAGTAGGTATACTTTTTTATGTTTGCCTATGCATTTCAGAAAATACAGATGTTTGTCTATATATCAAATAAAAACAAGAAAGCCACCGGTAAAACACCGGTAGCTTTCTTGTTTTTATTTGATATTGAAGTAGATTCTTATTTTAGTCCAGATATAATGTTCTTCTCTGAGTCTTGGTTTAAGGCGCCCAAGATGGTTTTTAATGTGAACGGCTACAGGGCGCTAGTTTGTATAATAGGGTACCAGGGTTAGGTCTTCGAATATAGCGTAAATAACTTAAATACTTGTTTGATTTGAAAATTTATAAAACATCATAATTATAGATAATAATACTGAATACAAAATTATTGTTTTCACTATTTGCAAGTGCCTGTAATAGGTTTACGTAAATAAAAAGGTTTTTTTTTTAGCTCTAAAGATTGTATTAGTGTACAATTTGTTTGGAGAAAAATGTGAATACCAGTCGGAAGGCGAAGGTCTTGGTGGTAATGGCCCTGAGGCTCAGAGAGCATATTAAACTGTCGGCTAAGCGTCAGATTTTTAAACAGTGGTGTTGTTAAAACTGTTTAACCGAATTAAAGGAAAAGAGAATGCGTCTTCGTTGTGCACTATATTGCAGCAACCTTGCAGTATTTCGTTTATTTAATTCTTTTATCTGCAGGTACACAAGAGGTACCAAATTTACATAAACAGTACGCTTGGCTACATATATTGGTTAGCAGTACACCCGCGGTTCTGACATCAGGATGGCGGGTGTACCTAATTTTTAAAATATCATCATACGGGTGTAGGTACACAGATTTTCAAGAGAGGTACGTAAAGGTACACAGAAGGTACCAAATAACTGTAATAAATTTAGGCAAATCTGGAAATTACACCCGCCATTCTGATACACACCACAAATGGGTACGCTTAACAAGTTTGCCCCATACTACTTAAATCTACTATGAATAAAGTAGCATTATGTTTTTGAGCAATAACACATTTTAACATTAAAACATTGCAATTTTTAATGTCTTAATTAAGTGTATCGCTTTGTCTGAGATAAAAGATTACAAGATATAATAAAATTAAGTTTGCCCAACTGTTTATGAATTAACGGAGTTGAAAAATGTTACCAAAATAGTACCTTAATAAATAAAATTTTTATTTACGTAAACAGGCACTTGCAATAATATAACATATAATATAATATTTAACAACAACCTCCATAGCGTAGCGGTATTTGGCTCGCTTTAAATCTCGGAGGTCGTGGGTTCAGTCGCCACGCCGGATAGGAAATCTTTGTGTAAATTCTAAGATTTCTTTCCGGGTCTGGTTGTTTGTGGGACAACCTTCCGTGCCGCGGAAAGCACGTTAAGCCATTTGTCCCGATTGTTATAACAGCATCTATAATAATCGCATATCAAGGAACGGGCAGCAGCGTTTATTTTTGTGGTACAACAATATACCTACTGCGTTACCACCGTCGGGTGGAGGCCCATGTCCAGTAGTGGACGTTCTACGGGCTGATGATGATGATGAATATTTAACTGTTTTATTATTGTTCCATGCGGCAATAGAACCCAACGCCATCATTCACATATACCGTAGTAGTCCTAACAGTTTTTATTTTTCATTTTCTAGATCATTTTGTCGTGTCTCATACTGATGACGTCAGGCTGGTCAAGACGGCCGTACTACCCGCTACAAAGGCGTCCCATGAGATTCACCAGGTTCGCCCCTCCACCCCCCGGACCGCCGCAACCTCATCTGGCCCCGTATTTGCTTCAGAGGCCACATCCACATAAAATACCAGGTTAGTCATTAGGTATGTTATAAACTGAAATCATCCAGTCCTTACATAAATATAGATGAATCTTAGTAAATAGTGAATACACATCTTTGTAACGTGTTTCGGGGTAACTGTGACGGTAGTTATTTCTTTTATCTCAAGTAATTATTAAACCTCCGTAGCGTAGCGGTATTTGGCTCGATTTAAATCTCGGAGGTCGTGGGTGCGATCCCCACTCCGGACAAGAAATCTTTGTGTAGATTCTAAGATTTCTTTCCGGGCCTGGTTGGCTGAGGGACTAACCTGCGTGCCTCGGAAAGCACGTAAAGCCGTTGGCCCCGATTGTTATAACATCATCTATAACAATTGTATACCAGGGAACGGGCAGTAGCGTTTCCTTGTATGTTACAACTAGTGATGTGCCGGATCGTCAAAAATTTAGATCCGCGGATACGGATCTGAATACGGATATTTGGTGTTAAGATCCGTAGATACGGATACGGATACGAATCTTAACTTTCTTACACAATCGGTGTCATTGTGATTATAATAATCTAACATTAACACTGTATGTGTCACGTAGTACTAGTTTACTTGATTAAAAAATCATTTAATTCGAATTTAAAATATTACGAAGATCTAAATTTTGTTTTTTTTTAAAAAAGTGATCTTATAACTTTTTATAATATTGATCTAATTAAAAAGCTAGTTGATTTAGCATTAGAATCAGTTATATACTATTGGTATGACAACTAACAACGGCAAAGTTTGCAACATAAAGAAGCCAAATATTTGATTTTAAGAAATAAAAATATATCTGTATTGAATTGAATAGTTTTTTATTGCTACCTAATCACCTATTTAAGGCGAAGAGTAAAGCGCACAACCGACGCCAATTGCTTAAAATTGTGAGCTACTAAACCGGATCTATTTTAAATAATTGTGGACCGTCAGAATCTCGGCCATTAGCGTCGATAGTGCGCCTTACTCTTCGCCTCAAAGAATTTTATCTATAAATTTAATATTAATAAGGTAAATAGATCCGTAAAAGATCTGCCAAAAAGTAACGGATACGGACACGGATACGGATCTTTCATCTGCCTCGGATATCCGGGGATACGGATACGGATACGGATATCCGGCACATCACTAGTTACAACATAATACTGCGGTCTCCAACCCGCCTGCCAAGTGTGGTGACTATGGCAAAAACCCTCCCTCGGGATGAGGCCCTTGTTCAGTATTGGACGTTGTACGGGCTGATGATGTGATGTGAATTATTAACCACATACAATATGGTCCTTAAGCTTTGTAGATTTAAGAAAATGTTATAAGAAACTGGACAAACGACTTGACGTGCAAAGATACACAGACTAACCAACCAACCAGACCCGGAAAGCAATCTTAGAATGTACACAAAAATTTCTTGTCCGGCCCGGGTTAGAACCCACAACCTTCGAGACTTAAACTGCTACGCGACAGAGGTTGTTATACGGATCCCTGGTAACTATTACACGGAACCAGCTGTAAGATTCGCTACAGTAGTAATAAAGTCAGCAGTGTAATACCGCTACTCCGTACGCCGCTAACGGTCACTGAACCTTGGTGAAACGATCAGTCAGAGTCAGTTCAAATTATATAGCACTAAATATAGCAAAGTAAACATACTGTTTGATAATTCCTAATATGTAAAGTAAATAGTTACAATTGTTACTACTACCGTTGTATGTGTTGGATATGGCCATCCATATATTTTTCTTTTTATTTCTGGACAGGAAATTAGACATAGGGGTCCAAATACAAGGAACTAGTGACAGTACAGTAGATATGCACAACTCTTGCCGGATTGCTCATGTGTACCCGGCCCCCGCCAACGGCGCATCGAAGGAGTGTCCGGGTGGTTTTAGAAGTGAAGGGTCCTCTCCTCGTGGTATGAGTTAGCATACCACGCTATGGAGAGGGTGAGTCCCACATATCCCACCGCCAGCGCGCGACTTCGCTGTAGCGGCGGTGGTAATGCGTAAATACATTTCCCCCCGGACAAAAAAAATAATATATATATGCCCAACTCTAAACACTTTTACCCTACCGGCCCATAACCCTTTCCTCGCTTATACCTGTGATCGGGCACAATTTTTATATAATATTTTTTTTTCTTCTGTAGACCAGGCAATATTTAATATCTTTACACTCTCTTCAATTCGAATATTATTGCATTTATTTAATTCTGTGAAGCCGGCGCATTTTAATACTTTAATCTCCCTTCTCTTACTACCCTATTCACTATCTTTATTAACTTATTTCCTTCCAGCCGAACAACCGGAGCTAGAAAAGCCGCAATGGGAGCGACCGAAGCGTGGTCACCGCGACGAATACGACCATGATGACGACCACGACAATGAATACGGCCGCAAATCGACCAGCGGAGTCACAGGCCCCGTCCACACATTTGTCAAGACCGATAAGAACGCAAACTATAAATGGGGGGTCCGACACCACGTTGGGAATAAATATGCATCGTAGTACTAAAGCTTTCCAAGACTATACTTATGTTATTTATTTAATTGTACTTTTAGATGTAATTGTTTTATTAATTAATTAATATTTTGTAAGGTTTATTGTAGTTTTATTGGGAAGTCATGCCGAAGTTTTGCCCGCGTTCGTTAACTCCACTCCATAAGTTGTAGCACTAGTAGTTCAACGTTCCACCGTTCTTCCTTCGTGCATCAAATGCAAAAGAACCGATGTTGTATTCTGTTCCCCTTCATCTTGTACCTGCAGACATTGGCAAAGGTTAGGCATAATCCATCCGAGCTGAAACTTACATTGAACGAAATTATTTGAAACCTGAAATATTTCTGAAAATATTATCATAGTTCCAAGAATTCATAGCAACACCATCAGTATCAGATCCGATTCTTACTAGGGTATAGCATTCCCTGAGGTTTGGAACTTTTTCATGCCCTATCAGCTCTAGTCCAAAAGGCCCGCGAACTACAAAGTAGGGCGATAGTTGCACAAAACTCACCTAAAAACTAAAAGTCCTAATTCTTCAATCCCCTCGCCAGCGACTGCTCTAATTCTAGTCCAAGTATCAAAAGTGGGGCCGTCTTGCTCATGTTGCTTAGTTTTTATTTATAAACCAATTAGTAAAGCTGAGGCTATGCTTGAATTTATATCCGGTGAAGTACTTCAATAAAACAACTGACCACGTGAAGGGGTCACGATGTTCAGCATTGAAGAAACGAATGAGGAGGAAGTAGCAAAAGCCTTATACTAACTACATAAATATTCATCTGAAGACAAGAACAGCAAGCTTGGCAGTCGAGTTCTTGATCGCAGTATCAGGTTATCTGTGTTATACAAGAATATTAGTATCGTTTGCATATCTTGAAAAGTAAAAGCATTCAAAACTTAAAAACTGGTGTCCTATTTTTTCGAAACATTAAGTTCTGCATTAATAACCAACAAAGAACGAGTGAAAGAAGTTTCACAAGATTTATATCCTAACCAGCGCACGTAGCCAGACATGAAAGGAACAGTTATTAATCTGAGAGATCATAAGTCGAGCTCATTACACCTATGTACAGTCAGCAAAAGGGATAGGCTTACACATAGTGAGACGCATTTTAAAATTATAAGTCCAGGTTTAAAAGAATAGTGTACTCAGCTAGCAGCGAACTCTTTGCCCATAAAGAATTACCGGCTGTCGTGCAGGCAATACCATATTATTTACATTAATTGATACATCATCATCATCAGCCCGTATAACGTCCACTGCTGAACATGGACCTACTCCTGGGAGGACATCTGCCATAGTCACCACGCTTGGTTGATGGATAGGTAACCGCAGTATTACCTACGTAAACGCTGCTGCCCGTTCCTTGATATACGATTATTATAGATTATGTTATAACAATCGGGACCAACGGCTTAACGTGCTGTCCGAGGCTCGGAGGGTAGTCCCTCAACCAACCAGACCCGAAAGAGAAATCTTAAAATGTACACAAAGATTTCCTGTCCGGCATGGGGATCGAACCCCCGACCATCGAGATTTAAAGCGAGCCAAATACCGCAACGCTACGGAGGGTACCTTAATTGATACAAAAGATGTAAACCTGTATCTTTTGTCCACTGTACATATAATGCTCTTATAACTGAGTTACTTGCTCCGGTGAATGTGTCGACCGCGCCTCTATTGCCTCATAATGTTACGCGGCGGTGTCACATATGATACTGGATGACATAATTGCAGTTAAGTCGTTTTGCTGCCGAAGTATTGTAGGTTAATAATTGAATTCAGGTCAACACTGGGGCTTAAACATTGCACGCTATTAATGTTGTAGCTTTTGTTTATTGGATCCGGTAGTGTTCTTAATGAGAACTTTATACTAGCTTAAATGTATGGACATGTTTAGGTACATAGGATTTTTTTGTTTAGCGTGCTTAAGTGGCAATGGCAATGGCTAGGGGCATCGGACTTGGGCCGGATTGCTTCGTGCGTACCCGGCCCCGCCAACGACGGATCGAAGAAGAGTCAGGGGGGTTTTAGTGGTGTAGGGTCCTCTCTTCGTGGTATGAGCAAAGCATACCACTGCTATGTAGAGGGCGAGTCCCACATATCCAGCCACTAGCTCGCGGATACGCTGCAGCGGCGGTGGGAATGGGTAAATGCATTTCCCCCGGACAACAAAAAAAAAAAAGTGGGCGTCGGCCTTGTGAGCTTGTGGTAGCAGGCTCGATCCCCCCCATTCCACTACCGACGTGAGCCCACTCGTAACACAAGCATTTTAGCTTAGGGGTAAACAACAATAGTAGTAGAATGCAAAACTCGGCTAGTAGGTATTCTTGAAAAAACAAGTGAGTCCACTCAAAAATTGTAAATCTGATTCTTTTTGCAAATGACATCCTATCTATTGATTTTCTTAAGAAGATTAAGTACCCTGAGTAGATTAATATTCTTCTTAGATCTAAATAATTCGATTTACCAACAAAGTTGTTAATCTAATACACTTTACTCCACATTAAATTTATTCAGAAAGTTGGAAAGTCGCCGGATATGTAACTTGGATACTTCGGCAGCTTTAAATGTCCATTTAACCAACTATATTACACAATCAGAGGCTTTAATGAGACTGTTTTTTAAAGTTGTGGCAATATTTGTAGGTCGGAAATCCGATTAACAGATCAACCGATATATTTAAATGGTATTGGTAATTTGATTATGCAAAAGAATAACATTTAGGTACCTATTAATAAAAGTCGTGAGCTGCAGTAAGCAGTTTATTTTTTTTTGACACCATTTAGAGACAGTCATTTTTAATTAATTACAGGGCTGAAAACGGGAAACGATTCTCCAAGATTTTGACGATTAGTGATTGCCTATGCTATGTGACGTAGGTGCGTATGTAAACTGACGTTAATTAAGAAGGGAGAGAGATGTGAAGAATACTGTATTGTCTGTGCTATGTGTCAGTGTGACAACGTAACTAACTTAAAAAATTGTCTAACTTTTATCCCGGTCTTTTATTGATGTTACAATATTGCATTAATTGTTTCTGAAAGTTCTGGAAAAATTGTATATGCAGCACCAAAAAATTTAAAACTTGACCCACCCACGGCCTTTGAGACTTGGTTTATATCCTGTCAGTGACTTCGTCCGCGTGAGAAAGGATTTCATAATCCCGACTAAATCGCACAATTTAAGTCCCGACTTAATCGTAACTACCGTTTTGCAGACAAAATACACAGACAAATAAACAAATAGATAAAATTAGCTATATATCAGTGAAAGTCCCGTCAAAATCGGTCAGCCTGTAACTAAGACTAGCCGAAACAAACAGAGAAAATTTATTTTTTATTCATATTCATGTGTAGTAAAACCCTGTTATTTTCAATTACACAACATACACTTAATTCTTTTTTTTTATTTGTATAGAGTATTTACACCTTTAATGAGCTGGGGAAGTGGTCTTATTAACTAATTAACGGACATAAACTAGATCCGTTTACGAAACGCCCAATGCTATCGATAAGTCTTAGCACAATTACGATATAACCTCGGGCATAACGCACAAATGTCAACCGCTTGCAATATTAGATCAAATGTCAGATTGTATTAAATTTGCAATATGTAATAATATAGAGCGTCGGACTTGTGATCTTGAGTTCGCCGGTTCGAACCCCACCCATTGCACTACCGACGTGAACCCACTCGTGACACAAGTATTTTAGCTTAGCACGAGGGGTTAACAAGAATACTAGTAGACTGAACAACTCTGCGTGTAATTATAAAAAAAAAGGAAAAAAAAAGGAAATGTGTAGAAATAAGTGTTGTAGAGTTGGGCTCTGTCTACCTTATTTACAACGTTCATGAAGATACATGGATAGATAGATGAACTTTATTGTATACTTATGTGAAAAAAAATACATAAAAAGACTTAAAACTTAACTTAACATAAGGTAGGTACAATTGGGGGCCTTGTCACAAAATGTGATCTGTTCTGAGAAAAGAGTCTAACAAAGGAGTTTACGAAAAAGAGTTAGTGACGTGTACCGAATATTTAACTTAAATAAAATAAACATAATGCACACAAAAATATATTGTCTAAATACCTTTACATAAATACAATTATAACAAACTAAGAATAAATGTATGTAATGTTCCGCCCCTTGGTCAAAATCGGTCAGGAAAGCTTTAACTATAGGTATGTGTTTATACACGTAACTCTATATGGGCATGCCATAAGCATGTCTGGAAGACATAAATATGTCTTCGAGTTTCAATACTACTAACAATTGTCCAATGTGAAAAAGAAGTATGTAATACTTTCACTGCTTCCATTACAGTAACAATTACAAAGCAATCACTTCACCGACCATTGCAATTGTAAGCCAATATGCGGCACCGACATCATCCGCGTTGCCCCACACAACACACTTTTTTTTAGGATTATCATCATCATCATCATCAGCATTAACCCGTATAAAACGTCTACTGTTAAACATGGGCCTCCTCCCGTGTGAGGGTATTTACCATAGTCACCACGTTTAGCAGGCGGGTTGGTGACCGCAGTAATATGTTGTACCACACAAGCAAACGTTGCCGCCCGTTCCTTGATATACGATTATTATAGATGTTGTTATAACAATCGGGACCAACGGCTTAACGTGCTTTCCGAGGCACGGGTAGTCCCTAAACCAACCAGACCCGGAAAGAAATCTAAGAATTTACACAAAGATTTCCTGTCCGGTGTGGGGATCGAACCCACGACCTCCGAGATTTAAAGAGAGCCAAATACCGTTAGGCTACGGAGGTTGTCTGTGTCTAATCCAACCCATATTCCCACTACTGCAACTCCTATAAGCCAGGATTAGCAGTGGCACTACAAATAGTAATAAGCACCGAGGCTTACCAAGTTCCGGGGAAAAAAATTAAACTGCAATGGGACCGCAACGAATTTTATTAGAAATAGATTAGGACTCCTATAGGTATGTAAGAAAGCATGTTTCCACAAAGTGCGTCATCAAAATTTTATGATTTGAAATTTTCCTTATTCCATTCGCCTTCCTTGTGACATGTAAGACCCCCGCTACCTAATTTCATATCTCATGTTTAGCCATTTTACGTATACCTAACTGTTATTAAACTAACATTATACATCATAACAGTTATTCAATTTAAAAAGATTTTTCGAAATTTAAGTTAATTACAAGCTAATAGCCGGTGAGCACGTGCAAGCGAATATGAACTCGCCAACAAAACAAAAGCGTGATCACGAAAATTAGGACCATTCACACCATGTTACTCTTCGCCGACCGGCTCTCTCCTCTTTACGTGTGACGTATTTTATGGATAGACCCTTATACCAAATATTATCAAATAAAATACATCTAATTAACCGAATTGCCCATAAACACATACCACAAACGCTAACGTGTCTGCAAATTCGTACGGAATCTGAGACAACGCCCAGTATTTTCCGCCATTTTAGTCACACATGTAAGCGGAGACTGAACGAAATTAGGTCATAACTTACAACTTCAAGTGAGTTTTATATTATAAAGGCATGTATAGACTAGCAAGTTGTACCGGTTATCAGTTACGTGTGGACAAAAAGTCGGTCGGTCATGTGTAACGTGGCCAATTATTGCGGCGTTCGAATCGGGTCTGTTGTGACTTTAAAAATAATAACCAATACCTGACAAATAGATAACTAATTAACCTGTTACCTTTAAAGCTTGGTCGATTAGATGTGTTATTTAATATATATGTTGGGGTTCTCTTCTTCTAAAACAAACAAAACCAATTTACATATATTTTTAATAGGTCTAATTTTACCGGACACCATAGCTTTAATTAGGTACTTTAAATTATGTTCAGTTTGAGGTAAAATTTGAGGCATTTAAACACATTTTCAATTTATCATTATTTAACTATATTAATCATCAGCCAATTCATAGTTCCCGTTATTCACCACGATTGGCGGCTTAGTGACCGCATTATACTATGTTAAAAAACACAGGAAAACGCTGCTATCCATTTTCTAGTGTCATCGTCATCCATCATCATCATATCAGTCTTTTGTCGTCCACTGCTGAACATAGGCCTCACTCGTCGATTTTCAACGGGAAGGATTGATAGCGGCATTGTTGCGTCCACTGACTCCTTGGGGCCTTTTCAGGTTGTTAATATTTTATTAATTAAACAACAGGAAAGTCCGATAGAAATTCAGACGATATAGTCACATTGGTGGCCGGCAATCAGCAGGTCTACTAAAGTGGAGACGATAGTATTGAGTGCGTTACAACATATCAGTTGATCTCATTTAGTGCAGAAATGTCTTTCACCTGTGTTCCCCAACACTGGTGAAAGACATTTACACACACAAATTATTATTTTACAACATAAACTTTATGGATACAATTAAAGAAAATGTGCCGTGATGGGATTAATTATATTTAACTTACTGTGTGAAAAAGTAATGAGATTTAGGTAGAGTTGTGAACCATCCTGTTTTTACAGGACATGTCATGGTTTTATGAATATCTTGGAAAGTCCTCGGTAGTTTTTAAGCGACGTCTTGGGATATTAATTTTATTATAACTCAAAATTGATTTACTGAACTTACTTTTCCTACATAGTAATTGAAATATTGCAACTCTATTAAAAAGTGGTAAATTCTAAGATTTCTTTCCGGGTCTAGTTGTTTGAGGGACTACCCTCCGTGCCTCGGAAAGCACGTTAAGCCGTTGGTCCCGATTATTATAACATCATCTATAATAATCGCATATCAAGGAACGGGCAGCAGCGTTTCCTTGTGTTACAACAACATATTACTGCGGTCACCAACCCGCCAAGCGTGGTGACTATGACAACTACCCTCCCACGGGGGAAGGCTCATCTTCTGCAGTGGACGTTAAACGGGCTGATGATGATGAAATTGTTTCCTTGATAAACCAGATGCATTACAGTCCAATAAACACACAACAACTTACTATGTAATTTTTAATGATAATATTTTTAACCTCAAAATATTTTGTCCTAATGCAATTCTACAGTTAAGTTTAAGTAAAGTATGAGTAAAGATGAAAGAAAGTTGATTAAAAATAATTCAGTGAAATAGTATAATAACATAATTGGTATTTTATTACTAAACGTATTCGAATTCGTTATACAGTTTAACTCATTTTGTACTTTTACACTATACTTAAGTATAGTGTAAAAGATCAAGATAACTTGGCGATGTCACGTTTCTTTGTAATACAAAGTTTGTATAGTTGAGCGAATCTAATGAGGGATCCCCAAAGGTCAACCTTGATCTCACTGGGCTTGATGTACGAGTACAATGACTTCAGACCGTGGCATCAGCATTTGCACGATGACCCAAGTTTGTTAAAATAATACTAAAACCCTTAAATCACTTTAATAGTGGAATAATTTAGTTAGAATGGTTTTTAACCATTTGTTTCTTTTCATTTATTGCTATTTATTAATAAAGCTAAAGGTTATCTAGTTTATATGTAATTTGTCCATTTTTACCCTCAAAATTTGGTCCTTCAAGCCGTATCTGATGCCGCATTTGGTCGGTAAAACAGTGCTAAAATGAATACTTAATTATTTTGTTAGTTACGATGCTAGACGCGATGGGAAATCAGTAGCATAAAAGTGATTTTTAGATTGCACCAAACGTAAAAAAACATATTATTTTACTTTTTTTGTGTCGCTTCTTATAACTAGCAACTTTCATTACTTTTTATTTGTGTTATTTTGAACTATTAGGCAACTTTTCACTCTTCAAGGCCATGGGCTGAAACCAGATTGTGGAATATGATTTTATTATTTTATTTTCGTTTTATTCATGTACTTTTAAGTTACTTAACGTTCCGTTATTACTTTAATATGTTCCATATTTCTTTGAGTCTTCAAAAGGTCATCATAATCATATCGGCTTACAAGTTATACGAATAATCTTAACAATAAAGTAAAGTAATTTTTAATATACGAGGTACTAGAACTTAATTGAATATTTGATGTTGGAGAAAAATACTGCGCGTAATTTGGATACTCCACAGGGCAAATGTATCCATGCTTTGGAAGATCGAAAATCACTGTGAGTTTGTCCACGAAATGCGCTGTTTGAAGCTTTTATTAGCAAGAGCTTTTTAGTACTTAACTTTTGGAACAACAATATTGACTCAATATATAAAAACAACCTTGAGACAGATAAAAGAATTACAAAAATTAAGTTGATTTACGAAATGGATAAAAATTTAAATTAATATGTAGACCGATACAATTGAAATATACATAATCATTTAATTTATGTTATACTCACTTACTTTAAGATTAATTTATTTTATTAATTTTACTATTACTTGATATTTAAATCGTATCATAAAAATATGCCTCGCGGCTTCATTGCAATCATACTTTGGCAATATCAAAAAGTTACATCTAATTTATTATCATTACGTAAAAGAGAGTAACCAATACATTACTTGTAATCATTTATTTAAATGTAAGTACGATATAACGACAGGCAAAAGATACCTAATAACTCATGTTAGTTATACAATTTTTATACTTTGGAAATTAAGGCTTATAAATATCGGAATAGAGTCTCGTTTCTATTGATCGTTAAGAAGGAATATTAGTTAGTACACTATTAGGTAGTGACGGGTGGCAGCAGTATGTAAATAAGTAAGATTTCTCATTTGTTTTGTTGATATGGCTTTATAACATCGCGCATTGCCTAAAAGAAGTAGTTTAGCTAAGTAACAGAAGTGACTGAGCCAATGGCCTAGTGGATCTGTCAGTTGCATCTGAAGCCTAGTGTTCTGACTTCGATTCCCATACAGAACAATTATTTGCCTGAACCACGGATAGTTGTTCTGAGTTTAGGTGTGCTCTATATAATATTTTTTTTTTATTGGCAAAATTTTTGTAGTCTACTAGTATTCTTGTTAACCCGTCGTACTAAACTAAAATGCTTTTGTTACTAGTGGGTTCACGTCGGTAGTGCAAAGGGTGGAGTTCGAACCGGCGACCTCAAAATCATAAGTCCGACGCTCTAGCCATTGGGCTACGGCCGCTTTATGTATTTATAAATTATGTATTTATAAAGTCTCTCTTGATACAGGAATTTATTGACAAAAAGAAACAACCTTAGGAGTAGTCGCTTAACCAAAAAGACCTGTAATCATTCTTCGCAGGGCGGGATTCAAACCTAGACCTTTTATGACCGCGTCCGTCACTTATGAGACTAAGAGCGGTTTCGCACTATGTCCGATCCGGATCCGATCTAGTCCAGAAATTTGGAAAGAAATCAGATGACGAATCTCGGATCTAGTGCGTAAATTACCATAGAAATAGTTGTACGGCTACTACGGACCATATTTTCACGAGTCCAGATCGGATTCGGATCGGACGTAGTGCGAAACCGCTCTAATCCTTCATACACTCTTTGCACCCAGGGCCGGATTTAGAATTCCGGAGGCACCGGGGCATCGAAGGAGAAGAGCCCCCCTGGCCACAAACTAGTTTCCCTCTAAATGTGTAGAAAATTTTAATTTTGTACTTACTTTTCAGAATGATTTCAATTCTGTTATTTAACTGGTTATCTTATTTCAGTGAACAAGTAGGTAGCACAAGCTAACAAGAGCCGTTATTATAACATTTAAGAACTATTACATTAATCATGAGTCTACAAAGTATTGTACGTAAAGGTACAACTGAATACACAAATAAAAGAAAAGTTGTAGTGTTTACTCGGCAGAATTTGCAAGATTTTAAATCTCTATTGTGGGGGCCCCTCTATTGTGGTGGCCCCGGGGCAGTACCCCTGGATGGCTTCCCTTAAATCTGGCCTTGTTTGTACCTAAGCGGTTCGTTGCGGGTTTTAAGACATTTAGGGGGCTAGTGAGCCTTCTTTATAACTTAGACCCTCCCATGAATGTTTTTGAAAGACAACTCTCGCTCTTGGGAAATTAATATCTGTGTTGAGAGACTGTACAAACATTCAATTCACAAAGTACCCAAAGTTACTAAAATAATTGTTCCGGGTGAGAATTGAATCCAGAACACCAGGTCTCGAAAGAAACTACCATAACCATTGACCCACAGGTGCGCGATTAAGAATTTAATCACTTGCGCAAAGAGGAAACCATAAATGTGGTAATGAAACATTAAACCCATAAAAGTATTCCTTTAAATATTTGCATGAACTTTCTCTTTGCCGAGGTACATAGATCGTCTATTAAGTAATCTAAAGCTCATTTTTATTCTTTAAGCTTTTGCTCGATACATATTTATGTATTTTTATCTAAATGGTCAATCTAGACTAGAATTTCATAATAATATGCTGTCCATAGAAAAGAAAGGTGGTACAGATTTTTTGTAGCTAAGCATGATAATATGATGATAACAAGCAAAGCCGTCTTTCACTTATTAGAGGAGCCCATAAGAAGCCCATAAGAAGAATAATGGGGTACTGTAACTCAACTTACTCAGGCTATACCACCAGCATTAAAAGGACAAAGGACGGCTACAACATCTGCATCTACACCTTCGAGAGAGGTAGAACCGTCCCCATCTCATACGGCACCCACTTCTGTAAGCTTGGATGATGTAATGACCGAGCTTAGAAGAATGTCAACCCAAATAGACGACTTGAAACACATCAGTCATGACATCAGGATAATCCGTGCGGAGCTGGAAGAACTAAAAAATCTAAAAAAGGAGTACGATAACATTAAATGTAGCATTGAGGTTACGGATAGTACGGTAGCTTGTTTGACAGCTAAAGTAGATAGTATTCAGGGAGAATTCGCAACTTTAAGAACATTAGTGGGAGCCTTAATGCTTTACAAGACCGTTGCTTAAAACTGGAAAATCTTAACCGAGAGTGTGAACAGAGATCTCGCCTCAATAATATTGAGATAAAAGGTGTTCCAGAGTCTAAATCAGAAGATCTATACTCTATTATGGAAAAAATCGGTGGTGTTATTGGGTATAAAATCCCTAAAGAACAAATAAATTATATCGCCAGAGTCCCGACACGAAATAACATTAAAAATATATTATGTAGTGTCCACAATCGATATATAAAAAACGACTTTGTAGCTAATGCTAGAAAACACAAATCAGGAATTCCCACAAAGACGCTTGGATTACAAGGCGACCACGCAGTTTAAGTCAACGATCATCTCACCTTGGAGAACAAATTATTATTGAACAAAACAAAACATCTCGCGAAAGAACGAAATTTTATGTTTGTTTGGGTCGTTGGGTGCAAAATACTGTTGAAGAAGAACGCGACTTCGCCGACGCACCACATCCAATCCGACCAGGACTTAAAGAAAATCTTTCCATAATTATATCTTTAAATCAATCTTCGTTCGCTGCATCAAGTCATTCTCGTCGCGTGAAAGGTTTGAGTACCACTGACCGCACAGGTGTTAACGTTTTGCATACATATTTTACTAATTATTTCTTTATGCGCTTATCGCCATTTACTTATGTTTGCTGTTATTATTTTGAACCTTATTTGTATTCAACTATAGGTAATCTTTTCACTTCGACACTATTTGTTCGAGTTATTATTGCTCATAATATGTATTTTCTATAATATAGAAAATTGTAAAAAAGGTGTAAAATTTTAAGTTTTTAAAAAAATGCCATTTTTTTTTTAAATACCCAGAGCGGATTTTTTTTTATTTTTCTAGTGACCATTGTGTCCACCCCTGTCACCCCCTTTCCCAGCTACTTAACCTTTTGGGACACCCTGTATATATAAATATATATACTAATATTATAGAGAAGTAAGCAGTTTGTGAGGTTGTAGGGGGTAATCTCTAGATCTACTGAACCGATTTGTCAAATTCTTTTGTCAATAGAAAGTCATTTATTTTTTTAAGTCAAGGTTTTCACAGCAACGGGATCTACGCGAGTGAAACTGCGCGATACAGCTAGAGTTTTCTAGTTTCCTTGTAAATAATCTTATCATATCTAGAACACTTGGAATTTTGATGCGGTTTTAATTTCTTCTTATAATAAGGTTAAAAAGACTAGCTCTTGGTGGTTGGGTCAAGGGCCAGGTTCAAAATGCGGTCCTTTTGGAGACGGCGCGTAATGTGCGGAGGTTCCGCTCTCTACAGGCCTAACCGCCGCGCCGCCGCCCGGTAGCATGGACCCCACTCTCGCTGCCCGTTGGGACCCTACTTTTTGTATTTATAGTAATAAATATTTTTGTAATAAAAATATATATTTATAAAATAGCGACCCACCCCGGCTCCGCACGGGTACAATGCTGATGTATTATACATATAAACCTTCCTCTTGAATCCCTCTATCTATTAAAAATAACCGCATCAAAATCCGTTGAGTAGTTTTAAAGATTTAAACATACATAGGGGTATAAGGATAGAGAACGCGAGTTTGTTTTATACTATGTAGTGATATAAAAATTTAGAGATATTTGATGAATAAAGTGAATGATATTAATTGGTTAATTGAAATAATTGTCACAGTACAAACGGACGGACTATGTAGTCTGTAGATTTGTATGATATGCTATTGCCTACACTGTTAGCTACCTAGTTGGATATTTCATAGAAGAATTATCTGTTAGTTATGGTTGTTTTTAATTTATCTTATTATGTACATTGTAATACTGACAAGTACAAGTGTACAAGTAATACCTAAATGCTGAAAAAAAAATCATGCATTATTTCATTTAACAGATTGTAATGAGTTTTAATTGCAAGCACATTGCTTTTGTGTATTACAACAAAACACACTAATAATCGAAAAGTTTTACGGCCCCGTTCTAAAAATCATAAAAAGTTCACACAAAGTTGTTTTATATGCTCGGTAAATATTAAATAAGTTACCTATCACAATAAATGGGAATAAGGTACCATAACTGTAATAAGTAAAGTTGTTATTTAACTCACATAACAGTTATTACAAGTGCTCTCAGAATAACAATATATTATTATGTAACACAAAATTAAAACTATAACAACACAATTTGTATAATTATAACAACTCCGCGAGCTCATGTTAAAAACTATGGATGTGGACATTCATTCGAAAACACAACAACTACCTACTTATTTCATATCACTTCTTAACCTATAATAATAACCCTTCTTGATTTGCACAAAACTCCCCTAAAATACTAAAAGTCATAATCCGAGGTGCAAGCCCCACAGGCGGCGCCCTCTTGTGCAGGTTGCTTAGTTTGTTGTTTTTAAACCATTTATTAAGGCTGGAGCTCTGCTAGCCTTTATGCCCGGTGAAGAACCAAAAGCCTCGTGGCATACTTCGTATGTCCATCCCAAAGAAAAGTAATAAAAAAACCTTCTTGATTCTCCTTATTCATATTCATTCCATCCAAAGGTTGTCTGGAAGAGATCTCTACAATAAGACCGCCGATTGTACATTACTAACTATTACTTTTTTGCTATTTTACCTGTGTTTTTGTTGGTGTACAATAAAGAATATCTTATCTTAGGGTATGCAATGGTATTTGCTCCCCCAATGAGTTTTCTGCTAATCAGAAGGATACGCAGAAGTAAATAACACGCCATCTTGAAACGTGAAAGTTTTTGTTTCCTATTTCAATGTCAGTTGCGTACAGTGACAACTGCACAATCTTGTTTAATTTGTAGTTTTTAAATCATTTTATAAGTCTGGAGCACCTTTATACCTGGTGACGTGGCATAAGCTTCGAGTCTAAATACATATGTCTAAATGTCCCTTCCAGTGTTTAGAAGACATCCTCCAGCGTGCAGCAAAATGTGTAAGTAAGGGATTTCTGTTATCAATAACTATATCCCCGCGCGCGGGTTCACCCGCGCAACCCCCGTTCCTGTAGGAACTTCATAATTTAATATAGCTTATAGCTTTCTTCATTAATAAGCTTTCTTACTTTGACTTTGACTTTGACTGAAAGAATTTTTCAAATCGGAACAGTAGTTCTTGAGATTAACGCGTTCAAGTAAACAAAATCTTCAGAATTTATTTTTATAGAATACTATAGATTATAGATACACGTCTACATAATAGGGGCTACATAATCTTGTCATCAATTTTCCGATGTAGCATTGTGATAACAGCAAAATCGTCCTAATCATCATCAACAGCCCGTTTACGTCCACTTTCGTCACTGTTTACGACACCCATGGGAGGACATGGGGCGGTCTATTCTAAGCCGGAAACCACACGGCATATATTTATATATTATTATTATTATTTATTTATATTGTTCTTATCGACGCAAAATGCTTGTTCTGTCTATATTATACCAAAACAATTGTCATTATTGGTCTTTATCGATGAATTAGCAAAAGTTTTGTGGCTAACTACTTACATACATTTAATACAATAATGAGTTAGCTTCAATTATGCCGATTCTATAAGTTTAAATATAGTTCCGCGCGTTGGTTTTATAATTTTGTTACATCAATGCAAGTTAAGTATGCAGCCAATATAAAATATAAGGTTATTCTTAATTAGGTAATTAAAATTATATAATTATTGTGTTATAAATTATTGTGTTGTGTACAAGACAACACAATAACAGTTGGTGAAATATTCACAGGAAAATGACCACTTTAGTTTACATACATCAATATTGTAAATAGATAACCTCCGTAGCGTAGCGGTATTTGGCTCGCTTTAAATCTCGGCGGTCGTGGGTTCGGTCACTGCGGACAGGAAATCTTTGTGTAAATTCTAAGATTTCTTTTCGGGTCTGGTTGGTTGAGGGACTACCCTCCGTGCCTCGGAGGGTACGTTAAGCCGGGAACGGGCAGCAGTGTTTCTTTTTGTTCTGTGGCACGACATAATACTGCGGTCACCAGGCCGTCTGCCAAGCGTGGTGACTATGGCAACCACCCTCCCTCAGGAGGGTATTTGCTCAATATCAGCAGTGGGCGTTATACGGGCTGATGATGATGATGATGATAAAACGTTTAGCAAAAAAGAGAAGTAGGTATATTTTAAAAATTGCGATGTGAATTGCTAGCAATAATAATGTTATGATTCTGGCTAAGAAGTCATACAACGTGTAGTAACAGTCTGAGTAATTTGTATTCTTCAGTTGTTAGAAAACAATCATTAAGTCAGATTTACCAACTTACATCCTTTTGTTTATAGTAACAACTAGTAAACTTACAAAATTCGACTATTTCATCACAAGTTCTTTTGGTTTATTGCTTCAAAGATCCTCTCTTGCAGTATGTTGGGTAACTCTCGTTCCAATTTAATTATAATCTTATCTGCAATCGTAAAATATTATCAAATTTGGAGGGAAATAAGTATTTTTCTGAAAAAATTACTATTTATTTCATTACATAGTATAAAACAAAGAAACTTCCAGCTGTGTGTCTGTCCCTATTTATGCTCATGCGTTAAGGATTTTGATGCGGTGTTAATTGATAGAGTTTTCAAGAGGAAGGTTTATATATAGGTATAATACATCAGCATTGCACCCGTGCGAACCCAGGGCAGGTCGTATTATATGTAAAAATGGTTTATGTACTAAACAATGAAACACATATTTATTAATAGTTTGTCGTTTCAATTTAAATAAAATATTTTTCGATTGTATGAAGTGAGGTCAAACTGCCAACCCCCTAACTAGATAAAAAAAACAGTATCTTAGAGATATATTATTGTATTATTTTATTTTTAGGATCACTATCAGAGATTTTTCACACTACTTGTATTCTTTTTAACCCCTCATTAGGCTCGGCCTCGGGGTGTGGGGGACATGGGCCCCGCTCCCTTCGAGGCTGACCCATGAGGAGTAGGGACGCCTCTACACTCCGGGCGTCCCTATAATTGGGCAAATGGGCCACTGTAAGTGTGGCCCTGGAGATCCCGCGGTACCATATTGGCCGTGGGTGCCGTCGGGGGGCCGGATTGCTCATGCGTACCCGGCGCCCACCAACGGCGGATCGAAGGAGTGTCCGGGAGGTTTTAGTGGTTGGTAGGGTACTCTCCTCGTGGTATGAGTTTAGCATACCACGCTATGGAGAGGGCGAGTCCCACCTATCCCACCGCCAGCGCGCAAATACGCTGCAGCGGCGGTGGGAATGCGTAAATGCATTTCCCCCCGGACAAAAAAAAAAAAACCCCTCATGCTTAGCCAAAATGCTTGTGTTAAGAAAATTGGTTCAGGTCGGTACTGCAATGGATGGGGATCGAAACGGCGACTACATGATCGCAAATCCGAGACCCACAGATAAGAAAATATTTATATTTTTTAAGGAACAGCTAATCATAGTAGCAATATCATAGTACTTAAAACCAGTTTAACAATACTGGTTATCATAAATATTACGTAGTATCTGTTAAACTAGACATGTAACTAGCAAAAGCAAGAGTAAAGGCCCTAGGCGACATTTGACCTGCGATATCGCAGGCGAGGTTACCCGACAACTCGATCATTAATTAGTGGTGTAGACAAAACATATGCATATTATTTCGTCCTGCAATTGTCGCAGAGACAGTCACGTAATCGAGATAATAACTTAAAGTCAGGAATACACTAGACAAATGTCATAAGTCCTGCATCACGTGTCACCAGCGACAAAATCGGGAATTGGTTGAGAATTTTCCTCTGTGAGATAAGCCCGTGCAGCCGTCGACCCCAGTTGTTATAATAACAGCAGAAAACGAGCAGTAGCACCGGATTTCATGCGTACAGCAGTTTCTGGTACCTCTACATACCCTGTCGCCACTGATTTGACGCTATACTACACAGCAGTCAACAGCAACAAAATTATAGGGTATTATAGCAGCAGGGTTTACCAGTGTATAAATACGGAAGAAAATTCTTCAACGCAGGCCTATGTCCTGTCTTCTCACGTCTCGTATGAGGTGACTAAGCTCAAGGATCTTATCCCTGCGATCACAAATCCGCCTGCCGACGTGTTGATTATGTCAATTTCCCTCAACGACCCTGTCTTGTCAAGGTCCGTAAAGAGGATGTTCAACACTTAACTTAAACAGTCTAATATAGTAAATCATTCATGTTGATGATGACAATGAAAAATATAATAATAAACAAACTAAATAAATATGTAGGTATCTAAAGTGCATGTGAAACAAAAGCTATGATTAGACAAAAGTGAACGCAACGTTAAGCAATTGATATTTTACCCATCTACGAGTGCATTGGCATTAACCGACCAAGGCCAGGCCAGCCCATTAATACTTTTAGAATTTATATATCTACAATATCAAATGTACTTATTAAATAAGTTTGAAGGATCCTGGGAACTGGAATTAGGTTCACATGGTAACGTGAAGCTCTTTAAATAGGTCAAGGAATAGCATTAATAAAGGCATGATGTCCATGACATAAGGTGTAGTATCTTTAGCGAAGTAGTTATTGGTCCATATCAAACTATACATATTGAGGACCTTAAGAGGGACCTTGGTCCTTAGCCCAGGGCCTCGTATCATTGATAAGACTGAAACGGCAGCAGCTACTTCCCTAGTAACCTTACACCAACCAAATTACATTTTTGATGTTTCTAGTGTTCCTGATTACCGACCTCTCGATCCTTAGTTTGCGATAAACCTTTTGAACTTAAACTATAGCAAACTAAACTGAAGAAAATTCCCCTTAAAGTCATCAATTCGCCATTCTTCTGCAAGCTACCGACCTAAGCTCTACCAAGAGCGCCCTTTTACCTTGGTAGCTTTAATTGTATTCTTTTCTTTTATAGCATAAGATTGGCAAACTTACGGCCGGCCTGATGTTAAGCAGATACTGTAGCATATGATCGCGTGCGATACAATAAGTATTACTCTTTAAAAGTAAGATAAAGCATAGCATCAGTACGTTCAGTGAGCTGATCTACTGGTGATGTCTCTCCACCTTACAGGGTACTACAGACCGATAATATTATTAATTAATGTTGTGATCCTATGAGTGCGAAAGGTCGCCAGCCCATTACGGGGTTTTCAATTATTTAATATAAACGCTTACTTTTTTCGAAAAAACATTTATGTAGTTAGCCACACGCATTTTGTTACTACACTGCGCATAGGGACAAGTTGGGCCTTATTAATTTAATAATAAACTACAAATAAGAAACCTGCGAAGGAGGACGGGGCGCCCTATGCGACTTGACCTCGGCTGTAAGCGGTCACTGACAGGGGGATTAAGGAACCATAATTATCTTTTAGGTTAAAGCTTACGCTTCGAGAAATATAATCCTAGGAATATGATAACATTTGTTTTAACAATTACCCATTATTGCTTTTGTGACTCCAGCTTATTGTGGAATTTAAGTGAAACGTAAGTGAATTTTACCTTTTAACTGCTCCTTTATTCTTTTACATTAAATTTGTTGCCAAATCCAAGCCATTTAGGCGTAACAGGCCAACCTGAGCCTAAGATCTAAGAGCCTCTTTCGTGTGTTGCTGTTGATCCTAGCTTACAGGAGTTACAGTGGTGGACTCCCATAACTGTAGGTAAATGTGGGAGGGATTAGTCCCATTAAAAAATAACGTATCGTTCCTAAAACGCCTTAGAAAGAAATATAAAATTATATTAATTTGTGATATTAAGAACACTTTTTCACTAGTTAGTTTAATATGAATTATGTGTGGAATATCACTATTAAAATAAAATTAAAATTTCAACTGTCTAGCTATCACGGTATATGAGATACATTTAAATGACAGACAGACAGTGGAATCTTAGTAACAGGGTCTAGTTTATACCTTTTGAATACAGAACCTTAAAATCCATATTATACTGTATTCTAACAACCCTAGTAACGTTTTTTTTTTTCATCTTTCATAAAGGATGTCTCCCATATAATCCATAGACAACAAAACGGGATAGACAAAAAGCTCGACAACCAAAAATAGAGGTTCTAAATTAAATTTCGAGTGCCACATATACGTTGTACTACCACTCCAACACTTACTCAAGAAGGGGTGCCTCTATATATAGAGAGAGTAAATCGTACGCACCGCACGTTACCTTTGTAACTTTACACGCGAGTGCTGTGGCCTCCTTGGAATATTTTTTTTAATATATATTTTTTTAATTGTCTGTGTGTGCAACATGTTGCGTCAGTGTGTTACGTTGGCAGTACTGGGGTGTGTTTTGGCGGTTCCCGCGCCTCAGCACCAGTACCAACCACAGCAAGTGAGTTTTTTTAAATTTAAATTCTGTTAGGTTTTTTTTATGGATGGAAATATTATGTTAACTGACTGTTACTACTTAACTGGATATAAAGGCGAGCAGGGCTATTTTGCCCTTTTAAATAGTCTTCTATTAGTACCTTCATTAAATAATTTTAATGAATTACCTATATTTTCAAAAAAATATTAGGATTAGGCGCTCACTAGACGGTTCAGTCTACCAGAGACTAAACCGTCTAGTGAGCGCCTAATCCTTACTTTCTGCTTTAAGTTTATTTGGAAGTAATGATCAGAGGAATAAATTTTAGTTACGATAGATTTTGTATACAACTTCTGTCAAATTTTAAAATTTATTCCTCCGATATTTTTTATCTGAAGATTGAAAAATTATCCAGAACTGATAAATAATATGAATGTAGGTAACTTATGTCAACCATGTGAGTGCTTAAAAAATATTTTTTTCTGTAATATGAAAAGAAAGTGTTATTTTAACATGTATGTAAATTAAAGTTATATTATAATTGACTATTTAGTAAAGCCAAGTATCATAATAATATAATGACAATTGAATAATAAACAAAATGTTTTTAATATTACTTTAAAGCAATATAGGTAATAAATGAATCTTTCATTATTTACATAATAACTTAAGTTTATTATTATAATAAAAATAGTTTATTATGTTCCTGCGAGAAAATCGTTTCCGTGACAAGACCCTATTTTTTTTTTTGCACCTCATTTTAACCACAGACCACTTCTGTTTCCAGTGAAAAATTTCCAAAAAGTTTTATTTGATCTATATTTGTGTTAGTGAATGGCTGAGGTTGGACCTCATTTTTTTAAATTTTTCTTTTATAATTTCCTTTTCTCTTTACTATTACGATGAAAACAAACGATGAGTCGTTCAGTATGGGGGCCGGATTGCTCATGCGTACCCGGCCCCCACCAACGGCGGATCGAAGGAGTGGCCGGGAGGTTTTAGTGGTTGGTAGGGTCCTCTCCTCGTGGTATGAGTTTAGCATACCACGCTATGGAGAGGGCGAGTCCCACATATCCCACCGCCAGCGCGCGAATACGCTGCAGCGGCGGTGGGAATGCGTAAATGCATTTCACCCCGGACAACAAAAAAAAAAAAAAAAAAAAAAGGCATCTTATGTAAGGCCCAGTAAGGCGTACATCCACTGCACATATTATAGCATTTGTACCTACTCCTGTTTCCTATTATTTCAATCATCTAACAGTCTTTGAATCGTTCTTTTTATAACTTCGAAAGAATTTTAAAAGACATTTAAAGGATTAAATATTAAAATGTATTCAATTACTTCGTTATTTAGTACCTTAATAATGTTTTTTCTGTAGCCAAGATCACTTATTTCACTGTAATAAGTAGTTATTCTACAGTTAAGTAACCAATAAATATAAATATTTTTCAATATATGCCAACTGGAAATCTATGAGGGAGTCCTTTGTCCAGGAGTGGACGGCCTATGGCTGAAACGATGATTAGGTACCTATATGGATTAATTTACAAAAAAAACTGTGATTGAAACCTTTCTTTAAAGACGATATAAAGTGATCGTATTACTTTATCTTCTTTAGGTCAGACCTATCTATTAAATCGTTTCGACAGATTTCGCGACAGCCATATCTAAATGAACCATATTTCCTAATCCCACGTTCCAATTTCTTTACCACTTTCTAAAGAAGCTGTCTGCTTCGTCCTCTTATACCTAAATATTAGTAATATCACAACGTTTCATTCAGTATCATACCCGTCCATTTTAGGGCTACAAGCCTAAAATGTTACCGGAAGGGCAACAACGGGACCCTATTACTAAGCCTCCGCTGTCTGTCTGTCACCAGGCTGTATCTCTAGAGCCGCGATAGCTAGACAGATGAAATTTTCACATAAGAGGTATTACTAAAAATGTAATAAAATAAATTTTAAGGGGGCCTCCCATACGACAAACCTTTTTTGCACTTTTTTGCTCGATGTGAATAACGTCAACAGGTAGGCACTTGACAGACAGAACCCTTCGTGGGCGAGTCCGACTCGCACATGCCCGTTTTTTTTAACCTCCGTCGAAGTGACAATAGAAGAGAGTTAAAAGTTTGATCACTCTGTGTGTGCCTGTTGTTAGATTTGGATGGTTCTTAGATACGTTTCATTAGACCGCCGCGCTTTTTCAAAGTTAGCAGCTCTTTGATTAGCTGCGGTAATAATCTTAAACGGACAATGTTTTTAGCTTTATAAAAGTAAATCTCTTCTATTTATAATATCTGAATAGGCTCTGAAACTACTGGACCGATTAGAAAAATTCTTTCACCGTTGGAAAACAACACTATACCCGGATGACATAGGCTATATTTAATTATGAAGTTCCCACGGGAACCGGAAATACGTGGGTGAAACGGCGCTCAGGAAGCAAGTAGTTTATATATAGAAGGTTTTTTTTTTTTTTAATTCACTTTGAATTTCGACCACTGCGCGACTATTAGTTAGTAATAGATAAAAAACCCGAAAATCCCTGATAGTCACTAAATGGTACACTAAACACATCCTAATTATTAACTTATAACGCAACACCATTCATTGCTTCACTAACAATTTGGCAGCAACTAGACCGTAAAACAATAGATACATCATTTTTTTTACGCAACAAGGCAGGCATGTGTTTTGGAAACAGTAAGACAAATCGGGCGCGACGTAACTCGACTTATACTTAGCTTAAGTAAAGCCGTATTCACAGCGGTAACTGTAACATGACCTTTGTTAACCACAATAAATAATAATAAGTACTTATGTACATGCTCAATAATTTAAACTCTTTATTATTTACAGAATTGGTTAATGCGTAGGGGCTATACCTAAGATGCAGGTTCGAGTCCTGCCGTGGTGGTCTAAATTTATTAATCTCAGTTTTGAAATTTAAACTGTATTATCGTTTTGACTATTTGCAAGTGCCTGTAATATGTTAACGTGAAAAAACATGAGTTTTATTTTATTTTATTAAATTTATGCGGCCATAGCCCAAAGGCTAGGGCGTCGGACTTGCGATCATTTGGTCGCCGCTTCGATCTCCATCCACTCAGTGAACCTACTCAATATACAAGCATTAAGCTTAACACGAGGGGTTTACAAGAATACTAGTAGAGTGAAAAAACTCTGCTAGTAATCTTTTTAAAAAATGATTTATATCACCGTCAGGATTAAAAATCAATATACATAGAGCATACAAAATCACAAATGAACTCGCTATACATATAATCTTAAAAATCGATGGAACTTACCGTAATACTTACTTCCATTTTTATCTAAAGAAATTTTATCGTAACCCAAAAGTTATTCCTACCCGGAGAATCAAATCTCAACTGGCATAGCAATTGTATAAAAATTGCAATATGTAAAAAAAGTTTACATCAACAAACAGATATATTGAGTGCTAATATTCAATTATAGCAAGGATAATAGCGTCGCTTTCGAAGATCCAATTCAGCAATACGATTTATGAGCAATTCGGACACAATATCTGTTGTTGCGTTGCTATTGCTAGATACGTAATCTCCGCACTTACTCTTATAATTCATGCGTAACTTGATCCACCAGTGAAGCCTGCCTTAGGCCCAATTTTGAATGTTACATAACAAAGCGTTTATACCGAAGTGTAACGAGATATAATTGGATGATTGTTACGTAACAGTGATCGCACTGATTAACGCGTCGGTAGCAGTTTAATGCCCGAACGAGCAATATGCAACAGCGATAAATAGCTTCACATAGGTACTTTAGCGCTAATTGGACGCGAATTGTGGTAACTGTACTACATACCTAGTTGTTGTGTACAATTATGTTAGGTTGTTTAATTAGTTTCGTTTTAATTGACTGATTCTATCTTTGCAATGATCTGTTAGTAATCTAGTAGGAATTAGGTAACCTGGTAAATCCGCTTAAGACTTAATTTTATTTAAAAAATCTTAATAGACTTTTTGAAATAATTACATACGCAATGTAACATTATTATTCGTATTCTATAAATTTAACTAGGTAACTAAGGTAGCAGCAAATTTTAGGATATTAGGTACACTTATACCTATTATATATATACCTATAATGTTATAAATTTAATGTGTCTGGGTGTGGGTGTCTGTCTGTGGTATTGTAGCTCCTGTACGAATCAACCGATTTTGTTTTTTCGGGAGTTTTCGTAGCTATGATTGATGAAAATCCAAGAGGGCCTCCGCCACAAAATGGCAGATTAGATATAATGTTTATTATCGATTGGAATCATAGGTTTTTCATAAATTAAAAATTAATCTAAATGAATAATCATTAGTTTTCTCACAGCAATATAACATTTATATGATCAATTATATTATTACATGATAAAATTAGTTTGTCGGAGACTGGTGCCTAAACCTAGGGGTTAGCTTTTATCAGTCACCACCCATTCCGGGTATTTTATTCTTTTGTTTTTATTTTATTTTTATTTTATTTTATTTGGGAAACAAACAATCATACATTGTATGTTATATCTAGTTACACAGTATGCTATAAGTAATTGTACAATCCACTACGTTTCCACATATTACTAGCTTATATTAGATACAGTTTTGGTAAACTAAAGTACCAAAGATATAAAACAACAAATACAATTTTATCGTTGTCTGACAGTTAAATACATAATACATAATTTTGGTTACAATAAAGAGCAGGTTGTGTGGTTTTTGTTGAGAAAATAAAAAAATTACTAGCAGTGTTTTGCAGTCTACTAGTATTCTTTGTTAACCTCTCGTGCTAAGCTAAAATGCTTGTGTTACGAGTAGGTTCACGTCGGTAGTGCAATGAGTGGGGTTCGAACCGGCGACCACATGATCACAAGTCCGACGCTCTAGGCTACGGCTCATACCTATTTATTACTTACTTGAGAATGAACGATTGCAATGTTGCATTCCATTTCCCAAGAGTAAATTAGCACTTAAATGTCCAGTTTTACTTAATTACCTTCTCAAGTTTCCAAGTTCACATAGCAGTTATTTAATAGAAACTCCGACAACATGGACACCTCATTACCGCCACCCATTATACAGATAACATATTAAATATCTATATAATAGCAGACGCGTTCAATTAGAAAGTAACTTGTTATTAAATACGATTTAACAGCCAGCTGCATAGTTCTTACTTCCTAACTTTTACTTGGGCAGGAAATGTCCAATGTCGTCCATGTTTTAATAGTTGACTACTTTCGATAATATGCTAGTTGAGACTTCTTTGATATACTTAGGTGCTACTCGTAATTGCTTAAATAACTGGGAATTAATTTTAGTATTTTTAAAGATGATGAAAATGAGTATTTTACTATCGATATTTCATGAACATGAATATTTAGAGGTAAAGACTATTCCATTCAAGAAAAATACAACCATCGTTATTTTCTTAGATACCTAAGATTGACCCCACATAAGGCAAGCGCGTTCTTAGCGCGTTTACTACTTGCGGATGACGGGGACGTGAACTGTTCGCTGGCGTAGTTTGCGTCGTTCACACGCTTGAGGATTGTCAATTGTGTCCAATATCCAGCCTAATAATTACATCCAGTACCTAACCTAAAGAATGATCAGCTTGTATGTAATTGGAATATCAAGTGAGTTAATCTTTGATTAACGTGTGTAGAATGTTTCAGAAACTTCATGTGTTTTGACACAGAATCCTAGTGTTAAAATACTTGAATAGCTGTTTAGAAAACACGATGTCAAACCATATTTCCACATGTATAACATAGATTACTCACATAGATAAATAAATTTCTTCAACATGATTTCCACTTGTCAACAGGCAGGTGCTATACCTCCTCATCTACTCAGACAGTACCTGGCAGACCAGCAGGGGGCGGCGCCACAGCAGACACAAGTCTTAGCCAGAGCACAAGCACCCAGACCTGTAAGACCACTCTCATAAACCTATTGTACAAACCAATAAAGTACTGTTAAACATGGGCCTCCTCCCAAAAGGAAGGATGGGCTGGATTGCGCAACGTACCCGGCCCTCACCAACGGCGGATGGAGGAGAGTCCGGGGGGTTTTAGAGGTGTAGTGGTCCTCTCCTTGTGGTATGACGAGCATAGCTATGGAGAGAGCGAGTCTTATTGAAGGATGCCGCCGGAGGGTGTCCCAGATAGCCATGGGTTCCTGGGCCCCTCACCAACGGCTGATAGAGGAGAACCCGGGGGGTTTTAGTGGGTGGGAAGACTGTAAAACAATAGTGTGTAGCACAAAAGTAATTTAAAAACATATATTACATAACATCGCATCTAGTAATCGTTGTGTGTTGAGTTGAGTCCTATTTGTGAGAACTATTCACTAGTGATGCCGGGCTGTAAGTAAAGTAATTTAAGAATGATTTAAAACTGAGATTTATATGACCACCGGTAACCGGTAAGACCGCCACATCGTACGGTCTGCCTATTAGGTTTAGCCCATAATGCCCGGACAATTCAGCCTCGATGGATCAACACCGGTCGTCCAAATGTATCAATCATTTTATAATACGTCTCTAAATGAAACGTTATTCCTTAGGGTCTATAATGAGGCTAGGGGCTTTATCTAAGATGCAGGTTCCAAACCTGCCCGTGTTATATATTTATGTGTCTCAATTTTGAGAGCTAGTATGTGGTAAACTTTTTTTTTTTTTTTTTTTTTTATTATTTTCTTGATTGCGTTTGACCCTAGTCTTGCCTGATGGTAAGCACAGACAGGGTCCTAGATGGAACACGCAATTCAAGTAGACACCCTTTCGGGCTCTGGCTCTCACATACTCACTACGAAACACAGTAAAACTGTTTGGCGCAGGCCTTACATGTGAGGGTGGTTGCTAGCCAGGCGGATAATTAAATCCTACCATCAAGCGTGCTGGGTTTACCATAAACCATAAAATATAATAAAATTAAAAAAAAAAAAAATGACTGAATTACAAAACACAAGCGGTCCTTAAAGTATCACTAATATTAACTAATACATTTGAATCTTCAGGCTCAACAACTTTACACAGTGCAAAGCGAGCCACAATACCAGGCACAACCTCAATACCAGGCTCAGCCACAATACCAGCCTCAACCTCAACCTCAACCTCAATACAGGCCCCAGCAGTACCAGGCTCAGAGACAACAGGAGCAGCGTGAACCTGAAGAATATGACGTGAGTATTCCATATCTTCTTTATTTATATTTAAAGGTTGAACATTAGCTTATAATTCAGCTACTCCAATAAATTTAAGCCCAATAGGGGTAATGCTGCCAGCATCCTTGCCAAGTAGAATAGTAGCATTTTATAAGTTAGTTTTATTATAATAGAGCTCATATACATCACTATCTCGTGTCCGCGACATCGGTCACGTCAAAACATTCTATTAGTCTTAAGGTTATGATGATTTTTCAAAGCATACCTGCAGTCCCTGAGATAAGAACGTTTAAGGAAACAAACCAATTAACTCTTCAACTTTATTATATTAGTTGGGATGAGCCACTGGAAGGATAAGATGTAAGCAGGTCATCAGTTCTATATAAAATTCATAACTTCAAAATTGGTAAGCTGTACAGCAAAATAATATAACAGTTTCATCAGCGATGAAATAATCGTATAGGCTGTGAGAATACGAGTATTACGAAAAATAGGTAACTAATAACACGCTCACCAGAATAGATACTCATTTCACATATGAAACGAGCATTATCTCGAATTAAACGATTCATAAAAAATCATTCAGTCGAGTTCAGAACCTCTGCCTTTTGAAGCTGGTTTAAAGATAACTTACTATCCAGCAATATGTGCAGTACCTGCGCAATATGTGCACTACCTGTGCGGTACCTGTCAGCCACTAAGATAGAATAGCCCACGACTCTAATGGGATCAGAACCTGATATGACATAAGTTGTAAATTTGTTTCCTAACTATATTCTCAAAGACATCATCGACTTAATTACAGAAATTTATATCTTCCTATAACATAAATTAGTAAGTGAATACTAATAACACTCTCTCAATAAACACAGCAATAAACATTGCAATTAAAGATAATAGTACTTCAATATCTTCAGCACCTATTTGCCTAGCCAATTTATTGTACCGCGGAAATGAACCCAATATTTGTCCAGTCGATGGCATGAATCCAGCTCGCTTCCTCGTGAAACGATGTCCGCCACAACACGGACGGATCAAATTAACAAGACGCTACTTTCTCTCGGCGCACGCAGTGGTGGGTGATCGGTTCACGATACGGCCACGCAATCAACAAAATGGCATAAAAGATTAATAACCAAACCAAACGCTACTCTATTGTAAATGCATACAGCAGTATATACCGTAGCAAGTTGGGTGAAGTTACGACAATTTACGTGTTGTTCGGCAGGATAGCAAATGTACATGAAGAATTGATTGTAGGGTAATGTTTTGTTGGAGCTGTAGGAGTAAATTATAGGAAGGCTTTGAATATTGATGTTTCAAATTGGGTCATTTACAAGGCACGTATTAAGTTAATTAGATAAGTAATCTATTTGAGTCGAGAGATCGTAGAAGTAACGGTAGTTTAGTCACCAAAAGGAATTTGGATAGGAAATTAAGATTGAACACATACTTTGCCTTTTGTCCATTAATTCTTTACGTTGTCTTACGTTGGTTAGTTTTCGTTTTTCAAATTGACAAAAGCAACTCTTTACTACCCACAGGTTACTTACTTATTCTGATCTTTATTCTTCGCAGGCAAATCCTTCCTACCAGTTCGGTTTTGACGTGAACGATGACCAGTACACCAACTACCAGAACCGTAAGGAGCAGAGAGACGGTGACGTCATCAAGGGATCCTACTCCGTGGTCGACAGTGACGGTTTCGTCAGAACTGTCACCTACACTGCTGACCCTAAAGAAGGTTTCAAGGCTGAGGTGGGTACATTTGATTCGAATATTTGAACCTTTTTTTTCGGATAAGTGTAATTTACGAGACTTTTGCTACCTCTTCCTTCGAAAAGAAGACGAACATAACTCAACTCTACTTTAGTATTTGAACTGTTAATATCTTCAAGAACTCCATTATCATCAACAGATAATATGACATTATTTGTTGATGATATTGAGAATAAACTTTTTTACGATCGGAAACTATTTTCAGACATTAAATAGTTTATCTCAAAAAAATCTGAATTTGCTAATTAAATATGAATCAATTGGATCGAGCCTTGATGTTTGTAAAAAGGCAAATCCTACATTAAAAAATTGTTCACACAAACATAATGTCAATATTTCAATGGACATTTGATTCGAAGTTATCATTTTAAATGATCATCTACAAATTTATATGTCTCAGTAATAATCTCAGTAAGCTTATACTAGCTACCTATTGAGACTACACAAGTAAAAGTCCCTTCTATTCATCTGATCGCCCTTCCCGGAACCATGTCCTAGTTTACAAGCCCTAGTCTTACACGAATACGAGTAGTTACTTAAGCAATAGTACGCCATATGAATATTAAGCCATATTCAGTCGATCTAGGTCACTAACTAGGTTGAACAAGACTTAGGAGACCCATAGCATTACCGTATTACTTAATCTTATTATCTGTTCTATTGATTTTGATCTAATGTTTATATTTGAATTAGGACTATTTATTGTCATGTATAGTAATTGATATTGAATGTGTTTAAGATACACACTTGTGATCAACGACTTTATTGATATTATCATCATCATCAATCCGTGTAATGTCCAGTGCTGAATATGGATTTGAGTTCTTTTTGCCACAATCACCATGCTTGAGTGGTTGGTGACAGTAGTATGATGATGTACCGCACAAGAAAACGCTTTTGCCGTTAGTATACGCTTGTTATCAATGATGTTATAACAATCGGGACCAACGGCTTAACGTGCATTCCAAGGCACGGACGATAGTCCCTCAACCAGCCAAATTAGCAAATAAATCTTGGAATTAACAAACAGATTTCTTTCCGGCGTGGGGATCGAACCCACAACCTCAAAGACTAGCGAGACTTATACTGTTACTACACAGAGGTCGTTGAAAGTTTTTCTTTTCTTTTAAAAAAGATTACTAGCAGTGTACTACTACTAGCAGTATTCTTGTTAACCCCTCGTGCTAAGCTAAAATGCTTGTGTTACGAGTGAGTTCACGTCGGTAGTGCAATGGGTGGGGATCGAACCGGCGACCACTAGATCAGAAGTCCGACGGCCTAGCCATTGGGCTACGGCCGCTTAATCAAGCATATTTTAATAATGAATCGCTCTTATGTATTCACATTTATTAACATCTTATACGAAGCTATATGTACCTATTTAAAACATTTATCGGGCTATGAGGCTACGTTCATGTTATAACCCAATGTGGGTCGGTATTTAAGGACGAAGCGAGTATATTTTCCTATGGCAACTATAATTTTAATGATGATTACACAAAGATTAAGCCCCTCTGGTTTCTCTTAACTATAAACTTCCTATGTAATCAGTCCGTTGATCGCAAAAGTTTCGTTTAGAACTAAAAGTGACATAAATATTAAAATACGGATCTCTAAATGTATGCCCATTGAAGAAGCAAAAGCTTCGTGGCTAATTACATATTATGTCCTTGCGAAAACAATAGGTTCTCAAAATGTTTTGTTATCTAAATTTTTCAGTTTTTCCTTTAATAGTTTTTATCACAAATGCAAACATTAACTTACTCATATTGTATTTTCATACCTGAAAGCTTTTACGTTAAAGCTAAACAATGTGTGAATTTAAGATCTGAATCAATATCTACAATATATACCTAAACATATTGCAACTATTTTTATGACGTTCTTTGTTATGAGTTAAAATACAGTAACTCAAAAGTTTAAATTTTTCAAGGCTATGCGCACATTAATTTATTTTAAACAAATTTGTTTTTATTCTACAGGTATCAAGACAGCCCACAGACATCGTCGTGAAAATTCCCACTCCCAAACCCCAGACGCTCATCCAGCCCCAAGTTGCGCACGCGCAGCACGCACAACCTAGACCGCAGCAAGCCCCCCAACAATACTACCGTTACGAACAATAAACTGTATAATATAATAAATTTATAACTTCCATAGAATAGGTTTATTATACTGAAAAAAATCAAAATACTCTATACCTACAATAAACAAATTTGACTATGATGAATTTAAAAAGTTACATTTTTAGAATGTTCCAATTATGGTAATAACGAGTAAAAAAAAGTCATAATTTTAGTTGAAATCTCGTAAAAATAATGACATTTATTCGTAGTTAGGAAGTATTATTATTAGGTTTAGATACTCTGTGCCTCGTTAATTAGGATGTTAAACTTTTAATTGTCTTATTAAAGGCAAATTGCCAACACTATTCTATAAATAATTATTCTCTTATTTATATTATGTTAAAATGAAGTGAACGGATTTTTCTATCATTCCAATCTTTTTTTTTTTAATTTTCACTTTTATGTAAAAAAAAATGTAAATAAATAGGAGAATTACAAATATAATTTGTGTGATTGTAGTAATGACGGAGTGTGGATTTTACACGGTGTTTTAATAAAAATATTAAAAAATATTTCGGTAGTTTTATTTTTAAAATTGATAAGTGTACCTATTAAAACCTTCTGACAACCTCCGTAGCGTAGCGGTATTTGGCTCGCTTTAAATCTCGGAGGTCGTGAGTTCGATCCCCACACCGGACAGAAAATCTTTGTATAAATTTTAAGATTTCTTTCCGGGTCTGATTGGTTGAGGGACTGCCCTGCGTGCCTCGGAAAGCACGTTAAGCCGTTGGTCCCGATTATTATAACATCATCTATAATAATCGTATATCAAGGAACGGGCAGCAGCGTTTCCTTGTGTGTTACAACATAATACTGCGGTCACCAATCCACCTGCCAAGCGTGGTGACTATGGCAAATACCAACCCCCGGGAGGATGTTCAGCAGTGGAAGTTATACGGGCTGATACTGATGATGATGATGACCTATTGAACACAACAAATTATTATGGAAACCTTATTCTCTCGTCAAAACGTTGGAACAAGGTCAAACGCTTATATTATTGATTGGTCTCGAGCGCTCGACTACATACCGTTGTCGTACTTGACAAATGCGGAAAAAAATAGTACGTCGAAATCGGCGTACCCGAGCTAATCACGAGCAAGGAATAGGTGTCGGAAGTTTTATCAAATTGTAGTTATATTTGAAGTGATATATGCCAGTTTACAATATACAAGAAATGAGAATATCACATATCATCGACACAGTGTCACACACTGCTGGATTTGCGGAACGATGGTTGTAAGGTAACGCACGAGATTAATCATCTAAGATGAAACCTAACATTTGGTACTAAATAAAATAACAAAAAATCTAATTAATAAAATTTATTAAATCTTTGATACATTCGTTGTAACTTAAAGTAAATGAGCGAGTAGTTTCAATAAAATAACATAAATAAATTTGTTAAGTATTCACAAATAATTTTCATAAATAAATATGTGTTAATAAATAAAGTTCATATGTCACTCATAAAAAAAACATAAATATCTATAATAAATTAACAAAAATAGTTAAATTAATATTCAGTCTATTCAAAAAAATTATTTTTAAGTGCAAAATGGCCGATAAATTGGGTTTGAATTTTTCGGCGATTTTACAGTTGAATAAACACACCCCATAATACCAATTATTTAAAGTCTCACAAGAACAGTAAACTTGATTATAACAAAAAAATAAACTAAAAAATTAATTAAAACACTAATAAATGCAAAAAAGTCTTCCATAGATAATATTTTCGTAAAAATTAACATAGTCGACATACGTCTTTATTCCTTGATTCCATAATATCGTTGAAAATAATAACATTCTGTAAAATAACGCTGAAGAACTAAAATGCAAAATTCTTTTAACACGTTACTGTGTGTATCTACTAATCTTCCATTGAAGCAGTGGCGTATTATAATAGTGCACTATAGGGCAGAACGGGCGAAAGGCCACGGGGCCTTGGTCTATAGGCCCCTTAATACACACCGTGATTTTTAGTCGCTGCTAACACTCGGCGAAGTTATTTATTTTTGGTAGTACAATCGAACTATGTATAAAATTTTATAATGGCATTAAAATGACAGTAAATCGAACCTAATATAGGTTGTACGAATGGGCGCTCCTATATGTCTTGTATTGCAAGATTTAGTAACGGCATCAGCTCATTTTCCCACGTACATTTATCATTGACGACTTCCAAAAGGAAACTTTTTTTGTAAAAAAATGACTATTTTACAATTTTAATGTTACTTTTAGACTCTTCCTTAGTAAGAATAGTTGCTCTCAGATTGGAATACATATAGCTAATCGTCTTGCCAATTATTAGTAACTACTACAATATCACGGTGTATAATCAGATGGAAATTAAATGACTTACTTCGCTGGCTTAGCGACCTAAAGAGCATCTTGAGCTGCAATACCAGCAGCTTCCATCTCTTAGTGACATAAAAAAATAATAATTCCGTATTCAAATTTGGCAAAGGCCACTATATAGTTACGCCACTACATCGAAGGCCCTTTTTCCATAAATACTAAGGAATAATATACATTTGACTCAATAACTCATCAGCCAAAACGGATTCCCAAAATAATCTTTACGCATTCACTACAATTATCTTCTTAAATCCACGAATAAATTAATACCAACGTTACAAATGGACGGATCGCGAGTCAATCATAACTATACAAACTCTTACGTCTATTCTGGTCTAGTCTAAAGTTATGCTGGGTCTGGTCTACAGACGCAGCCAGACTCGACGAGAACGTAGTCTTGGCCGGTAAGGGTCACGGGGCCTAGAGGCAGCACCAAGAATAGATACGGCACGTAGGTTTGTGAACATGTACCTCTCACTAAGGAACATTCACTGGATCTGAAAATAATAAAGATAATAATATAAACATATTATTATAGGTAATATAAACATTATTTATATAATATTATCTCAGCGTTTCTCAAAAGGGGGTTCGTGAATATCTAGAGGGATGATAGGGATAACGGGAAGAGATTTATGTTATGGTGGTTAAATGAGTGACAGTCTCTTGCACGATCGTTGGTGCGCGCGCTTAATACCTAATCTTAATTTACTACACGCGCGAGACGCAGTGTGGGTTGGGTAATAGTATGGGTGCCGTTCTCTGAAAACTTAAAAAAGGGTACGTGGAGCCGTATGTTTGAGAAACCCTGATATATTAAATATAAAGAAAAGTGGAGTCAGAGGAGCAAAAGTTCGAGAAAAGCTAGTGCCCGTGCGATGGATTTTCAGCGGGAAATGCTTTAGTTAGATATTCTCCCCATTATCGTTACTCGCTTTTTAAGTACAGCGTTTTTAGTTAGATCTCTGGACAGCAATTCGTAGCCTCACCTAGTTCTTCTTGGCATGGCATTATGTATCGGTGAAAACTGTCTTTTGCATAGTTAATCTACTGTTATACGAAAAGCATTCGAAATTAAATCTTATAAATAGCGAACGCAGCTGCTCATTAAAACTAAATGCATTGCAATTAAGGTGCAAAATATCAAGCAAAAACGGTTTTGTTGTAAGGGTTATACTAAAAACAGGATAAAATTTATTTTATCCTGTTTTTAGTATTTGTTGCTATAGTGGCAACAGCAAAACTTAACATTAGCTACCCTGTCGTGGTTGGGATTGCCAAACGGAATAACACCCGTAAGGATCGGACAACAATTATTGTCATACACCCGGTATAGCTGCCGAAATAAAAATGGTTGTTTTATCGCGGCAGTACGATTTACCTACTGTACTAATATTATAAAGCTGAAGAGTTTATTTGTTTGCTAGAAAGCCCTAAACTCAGAAACTATCGGTTCGATTTGAAAAATTCTTTAGCCATTATATTCAATGATGGAATTCTTACGGGAACGGGATACCGCGCAATGGTAGCTAGTAGAAACTTTGAAAAAGTTGCAACGACGTTATCAAGTGAGTATAATAGTATATAATTAGTTATAGTACTTGCAGTACTTACTCGCACACTTCGAAAACGACTTGTTGTAGTAAATCAGGAAACTTCTGCACTATAGTCACTGGCTGCCCTGATGTCAGGGACACGCCGTACATGGGGGCCGTGGTGTTGTGTCTCGTCTTACATAGACGCTGGCTCCCACAGGTGCTGGCGGATGCTGGACCAAGACTTGGCAGGTTCGTGGCACGACCTAGAAAGAGAAAAAAAAGGATTTCTTAATTTTATAACCTTTTACGTGTTTTAAAAGAAAAGTCTATCACTAGGGAAATAAATTGTTACCTGTGTGGGTATATTATCAGCACACTAATCACGGACTCAAAGTGGGTACGCTGTAGGTAAGTATATTTTTTCAGACCCATTACAAATTATATTTGTTCATAGATCTTCAAGTTTCCAGTTATTCTAGGGTTGGGTCTGTTTTGTATCCGCGAATACTATGTTTGCAAAGTTCCCCGCGAAACAGTTTTGTATCTATAGTTCGGCATGTGATTACATATCTTTAACCTTCAGAGGCCCGAAGTCCGTAAAGCCCGCGTACTGTACCTAAAGTAGAGCGACAGTTGCACAAACCTGCCCAAAAAATTTAAAGTGATCTTCCCTCAATCCTCCGCCAGCGACCGCCCTGAGCCGAGGTCCAAGTCCCACAGGGCGCGCTCTTTCTTGCGCAGGTTGCTTAATTGGTAGTTTTTAAACGATTTATTGAGGCTGGAGCTCTGGTCGGTGAAGCAAAAGCCCTCTGGCTAACTACATAATGTCCTGACATCTGCGCACCGTCCAAAGAGTTTTTGTATTGTCAACCTAATTATCTAATGCAGCTTACAAAAGATGCATCGAACAACGTTCAAGTGTCACGCTGTACGTGATCGGAGAGTAGCTAGATCTATTCCCCAAACTCGTTAGTTCCGCGTAGCAAAATTTGCAGTCGAATTTTTCCCCACTCGCTTTTTTTTCTGTTCCCGTATTTCCTCAACCCCATAAGTTCACAGAAGTTTATTTCTCTCAGTCGTTTTTTTCCAGAGCAGTTATTACTGTTTGCATTATAATACCGTGTGGTTTCCGGCTTAGAATAGACCACCCCATATCTTCTTAGGAAGATAGTAAGAGTGTCGTAAGAGGTGACTAAGGGACATACAGCTGCTGGATGGGCAGCTGTACATATCTATCAGTTCAAAAATACTCCTATATACCTGTGATCACCAATCCCCCTGCCAAGCGTGATCATTAATTTTAATTGAAGAAGATAATCATTTATAATTATGGTTTTTGACGCGGTGACATGATGTATCATTGCAATTTTATTGTGTTTATTCAATTATATTTAGTTGAAATCTAATGATGAAAAAAAATCGATGATTTTCAGTTTGTTAAAAGTCATGGCAGTTGAAAGGCTATCACCGTGTTTGAATTGTTAAAAAGAAATTAGTGCCTTAACCTAAGATGAATACAGGCTTAAGATGTGTCGGTACTATAAAATGTGTTAAACAAAAATAAATTGTAGGTATGCAAAATAAAATTCAAAGCAAAATTAAAAAATAAAGATTTTAAATAGTTTAAATACCAGTTAAAATAAAAAAGGGATTGGGAAAAAATGCGACTGGAAATTTATCTACGCGGAACTAACGAGTTTGGGGAATAGATCTAGTTACTCATATTCATCATTATAAGAATACTTAGAAAATGGTACGGGCTTTCGTGTGCTAATCGGGCTTTGTTTTTTTTTTGTGCTATCTCATATCATACTTTCTCTCATAGCTAATCAGTTTGGTGGGAAGATAGATATGTGATTTTATATAAAACTAGCTTCCCGCGCGCGGTTTCACCCGCGTAACTCCCGTTCCCGTGGGAAATTCATAATAAAATATAGCCTATGTTCTTTCTCAGGCTCTAGACTATATCTGTACCAAATTTCATTTAAATCGCTTCAGTAGTTAAGGTGTGATTGCGTAACAGACAGACAGACAGACAGAGTTACTTTCACATTTATAATAGTAAGGATACCATTGTATTTGCAAACATGTGTTTTTAACAAAAAATTAAAAAACAGTCGCGCTTGACCGTTTTCGATATATCCTAGTTACTAATATTATAAATGCGAAAGTTTGTAAGTGTGGATGTATGTTTGTTACTTTTTCACGCAAAAACTACTGAATGGATTCGGGTGAAAGCTTGCACGCGGATAGTTTATAAGCTGGATTAACATATAGGCTACCCGACCCACTGAAGCAGAGTGTCGCAGGATAAACCGCGGGGCGCAGCTAATTAGTGGTATATTTCTAACTACATTCATCTTATCAATGTTAAACATAATAAAATACAGTTCGTTTATAAGTTTTGTACTTTCTTTGTAATTATGGTAAATCATTCCCCAAATAATTATGGGATCGACCTACACTGAACCAAAATATTCGGTACACGTAGATGACTACAGTCAGTCACTACCGTAATATATTCACTGCCGTATTTATAAACAGTTCTTAGACTATAAATTTACTTGAGTTTGAGAAAATAAAACTTTCACTTCGATCATGTTTATTGCTCGAGCAATAAAGATCATAAAAATGATGCATTACATTCTCAAGTAAATTCTTAATCTGAAAATCGTTACACCAGATGCTATGAATCTAGTGTCTTCGGCATTTGGAGGAATAACTTTTTTTTTTTTTGTTCAATTGGAATTACTAAATACTAATTTACGCATTCCCACCGCCGCTGCAGCTTATTCGCGCGCTGGCGGTGGAATATGTGGCTCTCCATAGCGTGGTATGCTAAACTCATACACGAGGAGAAAACCCTACACCTCTAAAACCCCTCGGACACTCCTTCGATCTGCCGTTGGCGGGGGCCCCCCGACGGCACCAGCGGCCATTTAATTTGGAGGAATACCTGCCGGATTTTAGAATTTAAACGTACAAAAACAGGACCCATACAGGATGATTCGTGCGTCTATTTTTTTTATTTAACCTTTAGCACAATTACAGTACATGGCGGACTTAATGCCATAGGCATTTTCTACCAGTCAACCATAGGGTGGTGCAGAGAAAAAGTGATGGGTGCACGGAAGTAGTAGATAGGTCATTAATTAACTACCGTACTGGTAGGAAAAAATAATGATAACGTAATATCTATGACTACATTCTAATAATACACATATAATATAAATACTATACTAAAAGGTGATATGATACTTATTATAGGTTTATAATAATACTATATTATACTATACCTACTTCACATAATCATAAAGAGAACTCATCGCTGAAACGACTCAGAAAAGTTGTTTACTGATATGTAAGCGTACTTTTGAGCTTAAATGAAATACGATTCTTAGCCATCCTGACTTCAAGAGGTAACTCATTCCATAGAAGTATAGATTGCACAAAGAAAGAGGAAGGTGTGGAGGACAATGAAGAAGTGCACAGAGCGCGTGGATCTATTACGACTGGAAGAACGAAATTGAAATTGAGAGGTTAAGTAAGTTGGAGTAGTTGGAGAATCTAATAAAGAAAAGAGAGTTGTTAGTGCTCTCATATTACGGCGTTGTCGAATGGGCAGCCAATTAAGTTTAGCCCGATAGGCAGAAACATGGTCGTACTTGCGGAGATTGAAAATGAATCGAATGCAATTATTGAGAAGCCGGTCCAACTGTCCAACCAACCTAGCGAAAGAATACATTTCCCCCCTAAAAAACGGTCCATAATTTGACTACGTCATTAATCCTCCAGCGGGGGGCCATTGAGTGATCGCCCTGAGCCGAGGTCCACGTCCCACAAGAGACGCCTTCTTGCACAAGTTGCTTAATTAGTAGTTTTTAAACCATTTATTAAGGCTGGAGCACTGCTCGCCTTTATGCCTGGGCCTGAAGTATCAAAAGCCTCGTGGCTTACTTTTATGTCCGTCCGAAAAAAAAGACTCTAAGTCATTAAGTCGATGTAATATTGATGATAATTGTGATACATACATATCTAATAGCGAAATTCACAGTTTGAAATTGTAAAGTGACAATAAAGTTAAACATACCGGCCTTTCCCACTGACCCAACGTTCAGGTGACACACAAACTGACAAGACAAACATTTGTCGAGTACACTAGCACCTAGCACAATCCGGCAGTACCAACTCTCTTCGAGAAACTAGTTCATTCTTACCGGTTCTTATGAGTTCACATAAAGAATGACATATTTTTGAAAAATCATACCTAGGCTTTAATTTTGAGCTTGATTTTATCAAGGTACCTATACTTTAACCTAGACTGGTGAAGACTCAATGTAATTATATTTATTCGCGGAGCTTAGGTAAGTATATTTATTGGCGGGCCAGATTGCTTCTTGCGTACCCGGCCCCCGCCAACGGCGAATCGAAGGAGTGTCCGGGGGGTTTAGTGGTGTAGGGTCCTCTCCTCGTGGTATGAGTTAGCATACCACGCTATGGAGATGGCGAGACCCTACATACTACATACATACTACATAGACATATCCCACCGCCAGCGCGCGAACACGCTGCAGCGGCGCGGCGGTGGGAATGCGTATAAAAGCATTTCACCCCAGAACATTTTGTGTTCCGGGGTGAAAGGTATATTTATTGGCAAGCTAACGTCGCTAGAATTTAATTGAATCATCCAGAAATCTAATATTTAAAAAATAAAACATATTACACTCCGTGTTTTATTAATCGTTGCTTATAATTGGCACGACGATTTGCCGCCAGTATTACAATCGAAATTATCGTCAGATAAAACTTATCAGAAGAATAAATTTAAATGTTGAAATAATGATGTCAACATTTAAATATGTATTCCTCCAGTCATTTTTAGGGTTCCGTACCCGAGGGTAAAACGGGACCCTATTACTAAGACTTCGCTGTCTGTCTGTCACCAGGCCGTATCTCAAGAACCGCGATAGCTAGACACATGAGATTTTCACAGATGATGTATTTCTATAGCCGCTATAACAAAAAGGTCCTAAAAATAAAATAAAATAAATATTTAAAGTTTTTTTGCCCTTTTTTGCTCGATATCAATAACAGCAACAGGTAGAAGCTTGAAAATGGTACCTACGGAACCCTTTGTGCGCGAGTAAGACTCGCACTTGACCAGTTTTTATCTTACTTATGCTTATAAATCTCAATGCTCATCAGTCGCTAACCCTTTAAGACTTAAATCGAAATAACATAATAGCTTTATTTATTTAATATTGGCGCTTACCAGTTCTATTGCCATTACTGGGTGCCTGGATCCGGGCACCTTCCGAGTAGCTGGCGTGAGCGTCGAGGAGTGCCCTCCTCATGATGGCTGGATCTACCGTCCTTGCGCCGCGGGCTTGCCGCGTTGACTGACTCCAAGGACCAGACTTGAGCGCTCTGTTCACTAAATGTCTGTAATGTAAAATAAATACGTTAAACTCTATCTTACTAATTCTACTTCCTACTAAAATAATAAATGTGAATGTTTGAGAAGATATTTGTATGTTTGTTACTCAATCATGAAATAACGGATGAACGGATTTACATGAATCTAAGCGTACAGCGACAGCCTCCGTAGCGTAGCGGTATTTAGCTCGCTTCAAATCTTGGAGGTCGTGGGTTCGATCCCCACGCCGGACTATAAATCTTTGTGGATTATAAGATTTATTTCCGGGTCTATCCAGACCCGCACGGAGGGTAGTCCCTCAAACATCCGGTTGAGGGACTACCCTCCGTGCCTCGGAAAACACATTAAGCCGTTGGTCCCGATTGTTATAACATCATCTATAACAATCGTATACCAGGGAACGGGCAGCAGCGTTTCCTTGTGTGTTACAACATAATACTGCGGTCACCAACCCGCCTGCCAAGCGTGGTGACTATTGCAAAAACCCTCCATTGAGAGGAGGCACATGTTCAGCAGAGGACGTTATACGGGCTGATGATGATGATAATGATGAAGCGTACATAAAGACTTAGATCTGGATTGAGACAGAGGATACTTGATATCTCGGTAATGTGTGCCAGTGGGATAATATTTTAAGCTAACGTCAAAATAGAGGGCGCTGGTCAAGAACGGTGACGTATCTCGGCTAAGACGAAGTGCTACCTTCGTTTGCAATCAATAGATAGTGTTGTGTGAGCGATCGTTGTTCTTTCAAATTGTCACCGCATCATTTTCTCAAGCAATACTTCAAGATAAAGATATTTCTAACACGGGCGAAGGCGCGGGTTAAAACTAGTTGTTTATACTTTAATGTTAGGTCTTTGGTCAATTTGACAGCAAATATAATATTGGCATTAAGGTCCACTGTTAAACATAGGTCTCCCTTAACGGGGGTGTTCAGTCATCGTGTTTGATAGACAGGTACCCGTTCCCTGATATACGATTGTAAAAGATAATGTTAAATATTACAATCGGGACCAAAGGCTTAATGTGCTTTCCGAGGTACCTAGGGTGATTCCTTAAACAATCCAGCCCCGGAAACAAATTTTAGAATTTACACTTAGATTGTCCAGCGCAGGAATCGAAACCACAACCTCCAAAGCTTTAAGCTAGACTTTTACCACGGGGCTTAAATATGAGTTGCGCGCCACTAAATATTCAGCACGTATGTTTTTTTTTCTTCTCTGTTATCTGGGCTTTTGACTCGCAATTTCTGTTCGCTCATACTTTACTAAGTGGGTCGCATAAATAAAACTGATGAGATAGGCATCTATAAAATATACACCTACTTATTAGTAAGTCCGCACCGAGTGTTCTGAGGTGCTTAGTCATACTGAATGGAAATAGGTTAGTTAAGAGCAGGCCTACAGTAGGTATGTAGGTACTTGTAGAAAGTAAGCTGTAAACGAACGAGTGGAATGTAGGTTCTTGAAGAGCGAAGTAAATAAAAAGAGTTCTGATTGAATTATTATCATTATTTTATAAAACCAAATCACTTAAAAGCACAATGGAACTTGACATTATAAAATAAATAAAAAGAATAATTAAAAAAAATATCATAGGTCTAACATCCATGCAACTTGCCAACAAACCATGCATATAATTTCTGTACAGCGGCATTGACTTTGTGATCAAAGAGGCAGTTGCTGCCTCTGGGACTTTATATACATTCAGTATATCTAAGTAATTATGATACATATATAATTATTTTAGATTTTTTAAGAATAAATTTATCGCTTCCTCCTCTCTTCTAACTTGCCGTGCCCGACAGGGTCCATACTTTGTAATAGTTTTGTCTTTGTTATACATATGGTGTGCAGTAAATGAATATTAATATTTTCCATCATAAGCAGAAGAATTAAAAGTATACAGCTTTTATTGATCGAAGGTATACAGCTAATAATTAAGCTATCTACTCGCCAAATATATACCTGTTTCAATCCGTTTTTATTACATGTTTCGTAGTGCTTATTGTTAGAAACATTTTTTTTATTCTGTAAGAATCCAAAAGTATACACTTTCTCCCTGATAATACTATCAGGGAGACCTATTTATTAATTCTTTGATTAACCCAGTCTCAATAATAGATGTGTATTTTTTTCTTTGGTAAGTACCTACATTTGCAAGTAGGTATAAGATTACCTCCTAATTATTTCTGACTTACTTAGTTACTTTATTAATGCTGGAGCTCTGGTCGCCTTTATGCCTGGTGAAGTAGCAAAATCCTCGTGGCTAACTACGTATGTCCGTCCGAAGAAAAAAACTTAGTTACCTACTATCTAGCTAGCAACTGTGAAATGCATATTTATAATATTGGGAACTGGGAACAACAAAAGAATGTTTAATCTTAATCAACTTGTTACTTGTCATACATACACATACTTTTGTTGCTAAATTTGTTGTAAATAGGTAGGTACCGAGGGCACACACCAAAACTCACGGAAAGCACCAGCTTTAAAATAAAAAAAGAATCATCAAAATCGTTAACCCAGAAGAAAGTTCTGAGGTAACAAACATAAAAAAGAAAATACAGTCGAATTGAGAACCTCCTCTTTTGAAGTCGTTTGATAATAACAAATTACCTGCCTACACCATAATTAAAAATCGAAAGTGAACACCACTTTCCGCTAGATGTCGCAAAATGAAATTATCAAGCTATCTCGTTCCGTTACGCGCAGCAATCAACAGACGTAATAATCATTATTTTGTAATGATAGTGAAAAAAAAAACAATTCGTTTGGCATTTAATGTATTAAGGTACCATCAATGATGAGTTTTAATGGGACATCACAGTGGGAAAATTCTCACGAAACGGGAACATTGTATCTTACATTGTTGTTAAGTAGGTTAGTACCTAACGGTATTCTATAAAATTGCATAACTATCGTTTTTTTTCATATTTAGTAAACACTTAACAGACACAGACATAAGACTCACAATATAGACAGCCTTCTGTAAATGACAGTGCTTCTCAATTTCTAACTATTCCCAATCTTTAACTATTAAGTTCAAAAGAACCTAATTTTAGTGAGAGCTGATAGATAGTCGAGCGTGCCATATATAATGTAAGATTAAACGAACAAACCCGCTGACAAAAGCCGTTAACCCGTTTCAGACAAGGAAAGAGTATTATCAACCTAGTTCATACTATTATTACTAAATTGTTAAAAAATACCTAATTTTTTGGGACGTATTTTACTGAGCATAAAGGCAAGCAAGAAACCAGCTCTATCGAACGGAATACCTAACCTTATTCAATAATATTTCATAGTAGGAAGGTATTGGTGACGTTGAAGGTTATAAACCCACCACTTCGTGGCCTTGGATGAATAGCTAGTAACTAAGTGACGGTGCAGCTTTCTAGTAAAATTCGCTGAAGTAAGCTCAGCTAAGAGAATATTTACATATTGTCTTTGGTATTTTTTTTGGGATCATGCAACTTCTGTAAATCGTTCACCAGATACCTACGCTACGGTCAAAGATAATGAGCGGCAATGCCCACCAATCCTTGGAAAAGGCGAGTTCCAAATTCAGAAAACAATAGAAGAAGTAACAAATTCCTTTTTTAATATTGATTCTCCCAAATATTTTTAATAATTAACTTCTAGATAGTCAATTAAATTGTGATATACCTAATATTACAAACTTGATTTACTCATATTTAAATATAATAATACCTAGGTATTATATTATGTTTAACAATTCGTTATTCATATATCGTCATCGAACATAATATAAACATAATAATAAACGGTTGTTACGGAGAATAGTTCTGCGTAACAACCGTTAGAAATAAAAATAGAGCGAACCAAAAACTTGTTTAGCTTGAATTTATGTATTCAACCTAGTGTATATGTATTAATTATCCAATTAATTTTGTTATAAACCTTTAACTAGTAAAATGCAAAGTCCCTGGCTGATAGTGCTAAGCTGGCAATTTTATAAACCACTTGCACTCAGCGGTTTGATGGATGCTGTTACCCCAAAGAGACGTGGTGTAAAGTTTACAGACTAGGAATGTGTAAAATAAACTTCGCAACCAGTTTAATACAAATCGGTAAATCCGTTCCATCGACGTTTTCTGTATTTACCAAACAAATACCTACTTAGACTGCGCATTTTTAAAGTGTACATACGGTTTCGGACCACCTCGAGGATTTTTGCTACTTCTCCGGACACTTTATGTCCGGATAAGTAGCAAAATCCTCGTGGCTGCATGGTTTCTAGTCCAATAGTACATGTACCTACGGCTGCTTAGCGCGATATAATAAAAATAGTTGGACGACTTTAATGCATAAGTATATCGTCGGTAATACTGCAATACCGTGTAAGCGACAACAGTCAATAAAGTTGAAGATTAAATGTAGCAAATTGATATTTAACTTAACACAAACAAAGAAAATATTTTTGACTGATGAAATTATACGTTATTATTAGTAAATTACAGTTCATTCACGTGGCATTGAAGTATCACTGACGATATACAATACCGACAAATCCCTTCAAAATAAATTAATCCTTAGGCACCTTGTAAAACCCGACACGTTGTAAAAAAGGATTTAAAAAATTAAAATCGGTTTTGCTGTACCTATACCTTTATTTTAGTATATAATAAAGACATTTCTATGTAATTAGGCACATATTAAGATATTTGTAAATCCATCTAATCGTCTTCCATCTCATCATCAAGTCCAGTATCCGTATCAATCTCTTTTTTAATGAAATTGCATGGCAACATCAAAGTCTCATTAAATTTCAGTTGTTTTGGTACAATAGGATCATAATTATCTCTACTGTCAATAACTGCTATCAAATCTTGCTCCGATATTAAATCTTCATAAGCTCCTTTAGGCATAAACGAAGCAATACCTTTCTTCGGAATGTCGCCGAATACCAACTCGCTGGGCGTTCTGCATAATATCTCATGGAAGGTTGTATTCAATTCATGTTGGACATATTTAATACCATCTTGCCACTTAGTGTTTTTCGATTTAGCTAACCATGCGTTCAATTTCTTTAATATATCTTCATTGGCTTTCCCGTTAAAATCCTCTTTACTGAAAATTTCATCAGATGCCAACACTTTTATATCGGGTACTAAGTTTGAAATCTTTCTACAAATTGGCTTTACCAAGTCCATTCCGTTTTTAGACTGTAAAATATTTGGCGCTCCAAATACCAAGAATATATCTAATAACCCGTCGACCGCGTCTTCCACGCATAATTCTTTCATTGCTTTTATATGAATGAATTTCGTAACAAAATTCCTGTACACCATCAGATATTTATAATCCTCCGTTGTCTCATTAGTTACTCCTAGTATATCTACTTGTCCTCGTGAATAAAGCTCTGGATATTTATAAGTAGTGTTTCTAAAATCATTGAACAACTCTTCAGATTCCATGTCTAATTTTAAATTAGAATTTTCAATTGTCTCTGTTGTTGAATTGCATGATGCAAAGTTTATATCTTTCATTTCGTTGCTTTCCTTTGTCTTTGATTCGAATCTTCCGCGAGTTCGATGTTTGATAACTACTTTATTTTTACAAGAGTAGCACATTGACAAATACACTATAACACTCTCTGTCGTTACATTTCTGTATTTACGTTTTAACTCAATCATCATACGACTTCGACCGCCGTGGTTTAACTTAAGATGACAAGCCGTTATAATGTCATACATTTCGTCCATAGGAACAAACATTTGCCGCATGCCGTCACTGCGAACGTTTGCGCTAAATAGCCTTTCACCGTCCGGCGTATCAAGAACTTCGTACTTCTTTGCGCGTCTATAGTCTGCTGGAGTTTTCTTTCCTTCCCGCTTAGCGGATTTGACCTTTTCCAAAGTCCAATTGTACTTTTCTCGCGATAACAATGCCGAGTTCGAGGCCTTTTTATTAAAATACACTTCCGTTAATGTGCGATAAAACTCTTCTCGGTCGACGTCTACATTACTACTCGTTTTGTTAGACAAACTTGTTTCGCCGTCATCCATGATAGTACCTAATGTAACGAAATTAACAAGGTATGAACCGGTTATTTCGAATAAAAACCAGCGAATGACAACAAAATAATGATGTAACGCGTGAACTCGTATTGTGAATGTTGGTTACTAACTGGCGATTGCACGAAACGGTAATACGGCGCAGATCGCGAGGGAACGACGCGGCGCGGGGCGACCGACCGCTCGTTAATTCACGAAGTTGCCCGACTACAAACCGGATAAAGCCGAACAGATGCAGCTAGGAGGTTTTTATCTGACTCACAGTGTACGTATGCACCGGAACAAACGCGTATTGACCACGTTGTACCGGTTTGGGTTGATTAACCAGCCAGTTTATTTGATAGAGCTAGAAGTTTATTGTCAATTTGTTTTTATGTATGTTTAATAGGCAGATAGGTATGATAGGAACCGAAACAAGAAAGTACCTATTGATTTGGTTGAATAAATATTTGATTATACCTAACTATGTAGGCAGGTAGCTATGCCGCTCTTTGATATTTGTAGGTAAAAATAGGAAGGGGCCGGACTGCTTTGTGCGTACCCGGCCCCCGCCAGCTCGAGGACCAACCAGACCCGGAAATAAATCTAAGATTTTACACAAAGATTTAATGTTTTTAAGCTTTGTAGATGGCATTAAAATTTACTTCCCCAGTCGAGCGGCTCATTGTGCGTAGGTTCGAGTTGGTATACCTACATAAAAGTATAGAGCGCGCATATTGCTGATATCCGTTGCGTTGCTTACTTATAAGCAGCTGTTATGTGGCATGGCATTTTTTTGGGTTAATAGGTATTTATATTTTTGTTTACACAAAATACTTTTGCGTCTTGGTATCTACTGTAGATTTCATCAATGGCTATGGCGTCGGACTTGCGATCATGTGGTCGCCTTTTCGTTCCCCACCCATTGCACTACCAACGTGAACCTATCTACTCGTAACGCAAGCATTTTATCTTAGAACGAGGGGGTAACAAGAATACTAAGCACTGCTATAAATCTTAAAAAAAACAGCAAATTTTGGTCCAGAATCCAAACCTACACCACGGTGTTGTTTATAGATATCCTAACCGTGCCACCAGTTACACTTTATAAGGCGCGTTCTATAGCTTTATGCCCGGTAAAGTAGCAAAAGCCTCGTGGCATAGGTATACGTAAGTATACGTGGTATAGGTAAGTAGGTACCTATGTCCGTCCGAAAAAAAAGAAAGCTCTTTAGCTTGCTATACTTACTGTAGGTAAGGTACTAACTACTAACTACTTTTATAACGTTAACCACGTATTTATGTGGTAGGTTGAAATCAAGATTATTTTATAATTATAGAAAACGCAAAGCCAAGCCAATTTCTCCTAGTAATTAATTAAAGTACCTACTGTGACAAATCTCACTCGGTCTTAAATTAATAATAATAAGCAATAACCGAGTAAATGTTACCAAAACCGCAAGGAACAGCTTATATAGATAGCTCCTACCTTAGTCCCTAGGTAAGATACGGGTTCGAAACAATTTCATTTTGTAATTTTGCATGATACCTAGGTACCTACCTTATGTAGGTACGTACAGTTCTTTACCTAGTTTTTGAGTTTATACCTATGTTACAACAAACACAAATATTTTCTCTAGGTAGGTAGGTAAATATAGATAATAATTATTAGTGTACCGACATAATATTACTTAAAATACATAATTTTTGCGTTTACCAATCCGTCAACCAAGCGTAGGAACAATGGCAAGGCCCTTTCGAGAGTAGACCAACGTTCAACAATGTACCTACCTACGTTTTAAACTCATGATTATTATTGATTAAATCGTGCTTCGACTGTAGATACTGCCTTTTACCAGCCAAGACAACAAAACCATAATGTGTTTGCTATCTACTAATTTAAAATTAAATCTTACAATAAAACAAAATATTGATAGAAAAAAAATTGGCGGGAATTGAAAAGGGATTTTTTTTTTTTTTGTATTTTAATGACCTGGTCACTTGGACCTTTAAGTCAAGGTTGAAAAGGGAAGTTCATTCGCAAAAGTTAGGGTGAGGACGATTTTAAACGGTATCCAATAACCGGTAAATTACGAAAATGGTAACCTACCTAGGATAGGGCGTGCCGTCTGGACCTGGGCAGTCTGTTCCTTGTAATGCATCTCCCCATGTATATTTTAATCTCGGCCCACAGTCTGCAATAACACAGCAAACTACGATTGCCTGAAATGTACGTCAAAAAAATAAGTACCTAAACAGTAAAAAATAATAAAAGATCAAAATCAAATAAATGCAATAAAAAATCTTAAATAGGTGGGTACTTTAACTGACAACATTTCTTTTTTTTTACTAAAACTTATATGCGTTTTTATATAAGTAACTAGAATAAAAATTACTTCTAAAACATTTTCATATATCGTTTATTCTACCGCATTAATTTTTTACGCTTATATTTACATACGTAAATCTTGGTACGATAATATTTGTTTTGGGGTCTTGGAAATTTAAAAATGTTATAAAGTTATGAAAACTCATAAATTTCCTTCAATATTAACTTTAGGATAACATTAATTTTCGCATTATCAAGTACTCAATTTATTTTTAACATAAAAGGTTATAATAGGCATTCTCAAAAAATATGGTTGGCGATCGAATTCATCGGTGGCGCGTGAGTTGCCGCCATGCCATGCCAGGGCGGTATGTATGTCGTGGCCGAATGACACAGATCCCGGTACACGGACCATCTTTGACAAACAAAACCAGTCCTTTTTCTTGTCTATTGGACTGCTATTACAGGATTGGTAGACAGCTTATCGTGATTAGAAAACAAAAGGTATTGAATTTATTGAGGGAATCCAATTGTGTACTGAACGTGAAGAGCAATAAAATACCTACCTACCTACTTTTTTGAAATGTCTGTCAAAACAAACATATTTCGATCTTGGTTATATTATTTGAATCGTAGTAAAGTTTTAGTCATCTTCAAAATTGTACCTTCTTGCCTACATTGTGTTAATTTATTACAGAATCTTAATTATTATTGTTAAACTTGTAGTTACTTGATCTGAGTTAATTTTATTCCAAGAAAGTATTGCAATACCTACGTATTTAATTCCACATTAAATAAAAAATATTATTTGTATAAAAGGTATGCATTTCGTTTCATTGGAAATGAAAGGGTATCGTAATGATGTGCGGTGAATCGAAAAGACCCTCAAGAAGAAAGTGTCAGTGTCAGATTTCTAGGTCATAAGTGAATAACATGTCATTGAACTTACTTGGTCGTACGCTAGTGTCAGGTGTATATTGTCTTATTTTATTTTTGCTATCATTAACACTCAAGAGAGATATGTGAAATGAAACTTAAAACTTAGGTATTGAATTCACAAAATAATACCCGCCACTGCTTTCTCATATCACATTTCAATAATCTAAACTTAAACTTCCTGTATAGGTACGTAGCTTTATTTCCTGGAATAGGTTTGCTAATGTATTACCTATACCTCGTTGCATAATAAACTTGCTTTCAATCATTGTTATTCAAATGCAGGATTTCCTCAGATGCAACATTGGGCTCTAGGGATTGAATTATTAATTATTATGTCTATCATCGAAAGTCTCAATAGACATGGAGGAACTGATCAAAAGTGAAATTAGAATAAAGAAAAGGCAGCGAAAGTGCTCATTGATCTCTGGGGTCTATTGTAATGGACAACACGTTCCTCAACGACAATTCTAAGTATAGTTTCCGTGTAGGTAAGTCCAAATGTTTAAGATAGGCCGTTTAGTCATTAGATTTAAAAAGAATAACATTTTCAACTTGTTATCAAATTTTGTGTTATCTCTTACAATGATTAGTCATAACTTGGTGAAAATAAAGACCAAACGTAAATTCCATGAGAATATTATATCTTCAATCTAGCAATTGGCAATATTTTATTGTCTATGTTTGTTTTTAGGTGACTCATAAAAACTTAATACGATATAAGAATATTAGTATCTCCTTACTATACAAAGGGCTCTATTCAGAGTGGAATTGAGCTTTCCTTTCAGTTTTCAGTTAATCAATTTTATCTTTCTTATTTTGCAAAAAAAAATTTAAAATTTAAAAATTTAAGATAATTCTAATTTATTTATCACCTTATTTATCTATATTTACTGAAAAAAATGGATATTGCCTGATTTTTTAAAATGAGGGATTATATATATTTTTTATAACTTATTATTTTATCAAAAACACGCTACAAAGGGAAAAAACTAAGAAAAGTAGTCGTACGACGATTTTGTGCTACTTCTTCCTTTCGAGTTTAATAAAAAAACATCTTTGGGTAATGCTTCAGTAGCTACAGATTTTTGATATTATTAATGGCCTATTTTTAAGTTTCTATGTCCGACACTAGATTTTTTCAGTAAAAAAAGTTTTTACTGAACAAATATTTGAATATGCTGGCTAAATATGTATGTGAAATTAAATATACGTACTTACATTTAATTTCACATACATATTTGGCCATTTCATCTTATCTGATATACCTACCTACCTACAAATTAGTCTGCTCTTTCCGTCTACAGGAAACAATTTAGACATAACAACTGGTGTAGTACCTACTTTAAAATTCAATTTAAAATTATTCTTAAAATAACTACAATTTCCTCTGTAGAGCTGGGGAAATTAATTGCAATCTTAATTTTATAATTCATAATTATTTTCTTCTTCCAGCTCCAAGTTTAATAGCTACTTATCTTATATAACTTCAATTTACTCGACTAGTTTATAGGGTATATATCAAGTTGGTAATTGAAATAGACTTGGGTTGATTTACTTAAAAGTAGTGTAACTTCCTTTGGGAATAAGCACTCTGTCGCGGAGATATAGATCGTAATGTCGGTCAGCAACCTTCTACTAATGATACGTTAATGCGCCTAGACGGCGAATGAGTGCTGTGGATAACAGTAAATAAAGATAAACTTCACCCACTGTTTTGTACTTTTTTACCTATCTCCTGAGTGGCTTGATCGTTCTAAATACATAGCCAATGAGTCAGTCAAGCACGCAGTACATTACTCAAATTAATTGCCACTATAGCAAGTATATAAATGTTACTTATTATTATTAATTAGAATACAATGAAGAATTAAATTAATTTACTCTAATTTTAATTTAATTTTTAATTTTTTATAAGTACATTGTAACGAAATAAAATAGAATAATATCACATCGATAATAAATATTTATTTATTTTGTTATCTTATACTTAGTTATTATTATATAGAAAATATACTTTCTTTAACTGAAACCTAATTGAGGTACCTATGTAACTGCAATTTAAATATATTCCTAATAAGTGGCACGCTTTGATAAGGGTTCGACCGTATGTCGTACAGTTCTTATTCAAACTTGATTTATAAATAATTATTTAAATTAAGATAACTAAAATGTACCTATATCACAATTAATATTATTTTACGAAAATTTACAACTTTAATTAATTTTAGAAAATAAAACTTACCAAGTTAATATAAACCGATAACATTTTTGAACACATTTTGTAAAATAAAATAAATAGTAAATATAAAACTATTATTAATAAAATATGTGCGACACACTTTTATACGCGAATTATCGTCCGAATGTGAAGATGATACATTCGCGTGAATGGAAGGGCGTGCGGTCGACGCACTGCCCGCACAGACAACAAGTGGTGTTCATTATAACGGGAGTTCCGCTGGGAGTCCTCGGAGCGGGCATAGCGCCTACTTTACCTTTGATAGTAGCGCACTCTCTAATGACGTTTGAAATTCGCGCCATCTATCTGATTTTCAGTGAGGCATTGTACCGATTCTACGATTCTTGACGGTTTCTAACCTCGTGACAGTTCGTAAAGTAGCGGTTAGAATGGTACATCACTATTGAATATGGCCGCATGGCTCGATGACAGCGGTCTTCTCGGCAAATCAAATCAAAACATATTTTTACCGCTTCACTCGGGCCAATTTGTAAATCACATTCAAACAAATAAAAAACAATTAAAATTTGAAAGAAATCAAGAAAATGTTGTTGAAGTGTGCGATATTAATACAAAAGCTCCAAAAAGTGCAGTGACGTCGAGGAATGAGTCAATATCCAAGGACAAAAATATTGACCTCAAGAAAGGTTTTTCATCGTAAGTTGCTTCGTAATTTCTCACATTTAAATACAACAATCGGTGTATTTTTTTTATTCATCTTGATGTTCGCTAGTCAGCTGTTTGTCAATAGTGTGCCATCTCGCTCACACCTATGGATATATACTTAGTGGTTTCATGTTGTTTCGTTTTTGGGCATTCTATTTTGGTACATTACCATCAACGATATGATGTGAAAATCCTAAATTTGTATATCCCAATGTGTATAATATTGAAAGAGGGGTGTGAGGTATGTATGTCTACTCTCATGAAATATGATACATTTGTATATTTTGTATCAATTTATTCCGTAAACATCATCTGACTAACCTATGTCTTGAATGGCAATAAGACTACCCACTGACCCAACTTACTTAAATCAGTGTATTCCTTTGAAATGACTTTACCTTATAGGAGTTTTTATACTATGTGTAGTTATCTAAATAATTATTTTATTTTAGAAATTTATGTTTTCAAGCAGGAGTGACTATCTGATAAAATATTTATGAGACAGAGGTCCAATTTTATTCCAGAACTCAGTTATCTAGTCTTGATTGTATTCACTCCTATTTAGCATCCTATCCACATAATTGAGAACAAATATCTTCAGACCCATCCTGTCTAGTTAAAAAAAATCAAATGTAAGTTATTCTTCTTCCAGTCACAATGACACAGCATCAGACCTGCCAAAGACGAGTCACAAGACAAACATGGATAAAACCAAAAGGAAGCCAGAAGACAGCAGTGCGAGGTACAAATGTGAATATGATGGGTGTGAACGCACTTACAGCACGGTTGGCAACCTGCGCACACACATGAAAACACACAAGGGTGAGGACATGGCCATAGACATCCATTACATAGACTAGCCTAGAGTAGACTCTTATCATTGCATGCTAAACTGCTTGGCTTATAACATAATATTGACAATACACAAAACTCTGATACAAAGGAAAACATTGAAATGAAAAACAACTAACGTGCACATGGCTTCACCTATACAGGCATACATAATATATGTATTTATCCGCACTCACATACACACCCACACCCACAAATGCACACTCACGCACACAAACAAACTCTTTCTCTTTCTCACACATACACACACACACACATACACTCGTACATACAATGATCTATACAGAATTTAGATGTAATGTACCAATAGTAGGGGAGCCCAAGCGGGGATTTCGGGATTTACTAAAGCGCGGCAGATTAATATACAGGGGGATACCTTGTACCCGGTTAAGTACCTCCACAAAATATGAGGCCCTTATATAAGGCCGCCCGTGAAGGATACAGGATCAGATTAGTAAAAAAAAATTGACCATCAGAAATTCTCGAGCGCGTCAGATTAAGGTAGGGTGAGTTAATTACATCCTAAAAAGTGTATATTCCACTAATCTGACAATTTGAGAGTGACGTAAAAAAAGGGGAGGGCAACAAAGTTGTAAAAAAAAACGTCATCTCGACATTCTCGAGCGTAGCTAAATTTTATTTTATTTTGAAGGAAATAATTCAAGAATAATGAAAAATATATAATCTGACGATTTCCGCAAGCCGAAATAACAAAAATTCGTCGATAAAGTTAAATGCGTGCAGCTGCGTGATGCCTACATTTCCTTCTCCGCGTTTCTATTCCTCTCTCACTCTTTCTCTATCTATTACTCTCTCACTCCGTCCCCACTCTGGTTTCTGTTGCCATGACGCCATCACAGCTGATCATAAAGACTCGTTCGTGGCATACTGTTTACAACGTGTTTCCAACGTTTTGGCTTTTTTTGCTATTTTAATATTATTTGTGTGAATTAAAGTTTATAAATATTTAATATGAGTGACATTAATTCGAAATGTGTATTTTGTGGTGAAAGTACCTTACAAAAAACAATTAAATTTACGGTAGAAACATTAAAAAAATGTGTAAATATTTTGGAATATCGTCGGAGCAAGCCGGATATCCGAAAGTCTCGAGGAACATATGATAACCTCGAATTGTCGATGGAATCATCATTAAATGATTAGATAGAAATATTATTTCTTTGAACTCAGCGAGCTCAAAATATCACATAAATTATATTTTGAGCTCAAAAATGTCATAAGTACAATTTTAAGCGCCCAGGAATGGAATTAGCGGGAAGTTGCAGGGATGGCCTTTAAGGTGAACCGTTTTTCTATTTTTTTTTGTCAGATCAGGCGAATCCCTCTAGATAATCGTCAGATTATGAGACAGTACGTTTAGAACAAAAAGATGAACCATATATATCTTAATCTGACGCGCTTGAGTATTTCAAAATGGCGAATTTTTTTTGCACATTATGAAAATGGCCGCGAGTTTGCGTCCCATCGAAATCGTCAGATTAGTGAATGAGAGCTTTTTTTTGGTGCACTTAACACTCCCTTAGAAAATCTGACGCGCTCGATTAATTTTTTTTTTTTTCATTTTCAACCCTTACATACAACCACCCGCATCATGCAAACGATCAGATTAACATACGTACATTATTAAAAATACGTAGGGCATTGATGCTATCAATATCTGACGCGCTCGAGGATGTCCATGCAACAGTTTTTTTTACATATTTAAAAATCTATAGCCGCTTCCCCCACCGATATAAAGGTATATATCATATAACATTTTTTTCTTCTTATCATCTAAGCTTTGCATCCCAATAGGTCTCTACGACGCTCGAGTAAATCCCCATTTAGCCTCGTGGGCTCCCCTACATTTAATTTTATTTAGTTAAGTTTTGTAACCTGAAGAATATATTAAGCACATTCCTCGACGGAAGAGACTGGGTATCCTAGTGCGGGTTCCAGTGTCATTTTAAATATTTATGTGCAACCATTTGTGAAGCAATAAATTTTATTTTATTAAAAAAAAAAAAAAAAAAGATTAGAGCAGTTCTCATGATCTTAAAGCATACATATAGAAAAAAACAATTAAATAGTGTAAGATGCTTCAAGGAAATATTGAATTGGGCATGTAACAATTGTAGGAAATAAATATCAGTAACTGGAAATCAATAGTCATTGTCATTCTTTAGAATTTACATACATTTTAGTATTTTCATAAATCAAAAATGGTGGCTAATCAATATTTTATGATATTGTATGTGTTCTTGTCTATCTGGTGATATGTCTTGCCTGCACTGTTGGCTCAATGGTAGTGGTTGCACTTCTAAGATCTGGGGTTCAATTCTGATAGTTTAAATTGAATGAATATGATGTGAATACAATTAGCAGCACAATATTGATACTCCATTACACTTATATTATTATTATTGCAGCCCTTTATTCACCAGTCAAGATGTTTGGCAAACCAATCCCTTGAGAACGGCAAGCCAAGTACTTAGGCGTAATCCTTGACCGAAAGCTAAACTTTAGAGCGTATGTAGAAACCGTTCGTGCACGCGCTTTACTACGCTCAGTCGACTACACTATCTTCTAAATTCACGGGCCACCGGGGCACATTCGTAATCGCAACTTACATTCTGATCTCCAACTGCCTTCCATCAAGCAGTGGATGAAAGAGGCGTCAGGACGCTTATTCGAATCCGCGGCGCAACACCTAGACCCGTTGGTTGTTACAGCGTCCGACAGCGGCCTTTGCCCACAAAGCATCGTAAACACCGTCGGCCTCGGGGCGTCCTAGATGACCCGGACAACGACATAACAATTTGCCAACTAGCAGTAAAAAGACTGCAAGAAACTAGCACCACTACATAAAGACCACTCTTTCCGACCCGCCGGAGAAAAGGGCGAACGCGACGCGTCCCCCCTCGTCCTCCTGACCCTTAGTTTGCAAAAAACCATCCGATCCAAACAACATACCTATTTAACCTATGTACCACAATAAAGTTCATTTGTATTTGTATTTGATGCCTTCGTAGACAAGAAGTCCGAGAGGCCCGCGGTCTGTAACGTAGCGCGACAGTTGTACAAAACTCCCCTAAAAAACTAAAAGTCATAATCCCTCAATCCCTACAACAGCAACCGGCCTGAGCCGAGGTTTGAGTCCCACAGGGGACGCCCACTTGCGCAGGTTGCTTAGTTTGTAGTTTTTAAACCATTTATTTAGGCTGCAGCTCTGCTTGCTTTTATGCCAGGTGAAGTAGCAATAGCCTCCCGGCTAACTACATTATGTCCGCCATAAAATTATATAGTTTTAAACCATTCAATGAAGCTGACGCTTTTAATTATGCACGGTAATTAAGAGAAAGCCTAGTGGCTAAACTCCGTATGTGGATCTAACAAAAAAAAATAGCTGTTGGTGAGTCCATAACTTTCAAAACCTTTAAAAGTCGTGTCACTGGCCCCCACGGGACATTTAGGGGGTACACAACGGGAATGAACCGCTATTAACAGAACCTATGTATGATGTTACCACGGAAGTCAGCAATAGTTTCTAAGCTAGTCAACCGTAAAGCTCTCTTAACAATCTTAAAGTACCGTATACGCTTACACTTTCCTTTGCGGTAATATGTTCAAATGTCACATCGGTTTCATTATTATTATATAGTAGGTATGTAAAACAAAGACGCTTCCTGCTGTCTGTTTGTACCTATGTATGCTTAGATCTTTAAAACTACGCAACGGATTTTGATGCAGTGTTTTTTTAATTGATAGAGTGATTCACGAGGAAGGTTTATATATAATATACTAGCGACCCGCCCCGGCTTCGCACGGGTACAATACTGATAATTATACTACATAATGTCTTTAAACCTCTAACAAACGGGCGAAATTTGGTCAAAACAAACAGAAACAAATTAATATAGGTACCTACTAAAACTCAGTGAAATAAGTAGGTGGGTATACTTTTATCGTATGAAATACCTATACTCTTCAGGACTAACAATACAACAAACACTAAATAAATAGGTATTCAAGTATCTATCCATCATAGTTACAACGAACACAAAACAAAAAAATTGCCCTATAATTCTTAAGGATCGAGCGCGCATAATCGCATTCGGCCTACCTCCGTAGCGTAGCGGTAATTGGCTCGCTTTAAATCTCGGAGGTCGTGGGTTTGATCCCCACACCGGACATGAAATCTTTGTGTAAATTCTAAGATTTCTTTCCGGGTCTGGTTGGTTGAGGGACTACCCTCCGTGCCTCGGAAAGCACGTTAAGCCGTTGGTCCCGATTGTTATAACATCATCTATAATAATCGTATATCAAGGAAGGGGCAGCAGCGTTTCCTTGTGTGTTACAACATAATTCTGCGGTCACCAACCCGCCTGCCAAACGTGGTGACTATGGCAATACCCTCCCTCGGGAGGAGGCCCATGTTCAGCAGTGGACGATATACGTGCTGATGATGATGATGACCTACTAAAACTCAGTGAAATAAGTAGGTGGGTATACTTTTATCGTATGAAATACCTATACTCTTCAGGACTAACAATACAACAAACACTAAATAAATAGGTATTCAAGTATCTATCCATCATAGTTACAACGAACACAAAACAAAACGCGCATAATCGCATTAGGCCTACCTAAAACACGCGCTGTTATTTTGCGATAACTTCTAAGTAATTCATTAAAAGTATATAGTGTAGGGGTAAAATAATCTGCATGAAATGCTTAAGAATATTAACTCATTTAAAATGATAAGGATAAATACTGAATCCGTCTGATTAGCTTTACAATTACCGCATTAGAAATTATCATTTTTCTAAGATATAATGGATATAGCAAGTTAACCTTGAAAGATAGACATATGCTATCGCAGACTTTTTTGTAGATCTAAAAGAGAAGAATATTTGCCACCATACATTGTTTTGTTATATCTCATAGGGTTTAGGCAGCGTTTTCGTTGAAAGCTCCCAAATGGCTTAATTTTTTCCGACACCTCTGACAAATATCAATATATATTAGTCAAATGTACACATAAACTAAACAAATCATATACGTAAACCTTCCGGAAGAATCGTTCTATCGATTGGTAACATCCGCATGAAAATCGATGTAGTAGTTTTTGAGTTTATCGCGAACAGACAGACAGACGCGGCAGGGGACTTTGTTTATAATATGTAGTGATGTAGTGATAGCGGTCGCCCGCGGCTCCGTGCGGATGTCGGTTACCGCTGCAAAAAGCCTACCCAGGAAAGACACGGTCAGCAAAATGATTCCCAGGTCAATTCACGGACACCGACATAAACATCGACAACGCAGTCATTATCCGCAGGCTGCACAGATTGTCTTTCTGTGGATGTTAAAGTTGTTAATGATGAAAATATAATTAATGATGTAATTAATAGGCATTTTAGGGATTAGGCATTTTAGGCATTTTCAAAGCTCTGAAAGGAACTGTTGTTTAGCTCTGAGAAGAACTGTTGATTAGCTCTGAGAAGAACTTTAGCGTAGGTGTGTTTAGTGTAGTTTTAAGAACGAAATCTAAAAAAAATCGCACGAAAATTATTAGACTTCGCAACGGGCCGTGCAGCAGAAATCGTAATATTTTAATTTCGCCATAACTTCAAAACCAAACGTCCAATTTTAATCATTCAAAGACCAAATATTATCTACATAAACTGTACTTAGTGATGAAATAATTTATTTTGATAAGGATTAATAGCATGAGTAAAATAAACGCGTTTAAATGTAGTCCAAAAAAAATTCAAGATTTCTAAATAAAAAAATGGTCGTTGTGCCTCACTCGACATAGATAGGTATAGTGTGTCGCGGACTTTTTTGTAGATATTTATAAGATCTATAATTAATTAGAACATTTTATGGTTCAATCTTTTATAGTTTAGGCAGCGTACGCAAAATAAGTAACTTTTCTGGTTGATTTTTTACACCTTGTGTCAGAAAAACCCAAATATCTTACGGAACCCTATTTTTTTCCAAAATAAAATTTAGCCTATGTTACTCGTGGATAATGTAGCTTTCGAATGGTGAAAGAATTTTTTAAATCAGCCCAGTACTTTTTGAGCCTATTCATTACAAACATACAAACATACAAAAATAGGTACAAATCTTTCCTCTTTATAATATTAGTATAGATTTATAAAATATTACTAGCAGAGTTTTTTAATCTACTAGTATTCTTCTAAACCCCTCGTGCTAATCTAAAATGCTTGTGTTACGAGTGGGTTCACGTCGGTAGTGCAATGGGTGGGGTTCCGCGACCTCAAGATCACAAGTCCGACGCCCTAGCCATTGGGCTGTATATATGCTATATGCATAATACATCAGCATAACACCCATGCGAAGCAGGGGCGGGTCGCTAGTTTATGTTATACGGTAGTAATATTATCTTTATCATTGCCCTTTAAGAGGCATCTATGGCATTCTATTTATATTTTGCTTTTTATAGGCACAAGTTACGAATGGGCATGAGGACTAAAAAAATCTAAAAAAAATCTAAAAAAAGTAAAGCTAATCTCAGGAACTACTGATCCTATTTGAAAAAACCTTTCAATGTTAGATAGCCCGTTTATCGAGGAAGGCAATAAGATATATTTTATTTTAGAGTTCCTACAGGAACGGTAGTCAAACCAAAGCTAATTAAATGATATATTGTTAGAAACTAGCTGTTTACCGACATCAAATTTCCAACTTCCGCAAATGTTCCAAGAAATAACGACATTACCCGCGAACCGTAAAGTAGAGCGATAATTGCACAAAACTCGCCTAAAGAGCTAAAAGTTATCATCTCTTAACCAGCCAGCTACCACCCTGAGCCGAGGTCCAAGTCAGTTTGCTTAGTTTGTAGTTTTTAACCATTTTTTTAGGCTGGAGCACTGCTCGTTGAATCAAGAGCCTCGTAGCAAATTACACAATGTCCTGCTATAAATAAAAATCGAATACTACGTCATGTCATGCAAGTGAATCGAAAAATACGTTGGTTCAGCCAATTAGTAAAACATATCGCGTAATAAAAAATCGTCAAATAAAATAAAAATGGTATTGGAATGGTGTCTATGTAAAATTATATAGTTTTTACTTGCACTCTCCTGAAAATTTGTGTAGCCAACCAGAATAGCGTGTTTCTTGTGGGCTTTGCTCCGATGCCTCCCTATGCCAGTGTAACTATAAGTGCGGCCACAAGATAAACACAAAATACGATGTTGCGGTTACACTGGTGACTGGTGGATATTCAAATGATGTATTTCTCGGAGAAATGCATAATTTCCTTACGAATAATTTTATTTACAGGTGAATACAGGTTCAAATGCCCCATGGAAACATGTGACAAGGCGTTCCTCACGTCGTACAGCTTGAAGATTCACATACGAGCTCACACGAAGGCGAAACCCTTCGCCTGTACCAGTGGCGCTTGCAAGAAAGCTTTCAATACTCTGTATAGGTGAGTTGTAGTTAAGCCTATCGAATCTTAGTTTGAATTGAACGTTCCAAAGTCTTCGTAGACTCGGAACTTCGGCTTAACTCTTAATACTAGTGGCTAGATGCGTTAGATACATTAAGCCAAGTATGTGCGCAAACAGACTTCTACGCTCGCGCTCTTGCAATGAATCTTCCGATGTATTCGTAGATCCAAAGTCTGAGCGGTCTGCGAACTGTAAAGTTGAACAACAAATCTTATACTAATATACAATTCGTTTGTTTGTTTGATTGCTTGAACGCGCTAATCTCAGGATCTACGGGACCGATTTGATGAAACTGGACTGAAATTCTTTCAGTGTTAGATAAGATTAATGGAGAAATACTATAGTGAAACTGAAGCTAAAAATAAAAGTGATCATTTCACAGTGCCGGTCCGAGCCTCAAGAAGCAGTGGGCACCCCTTTCTTGGGGCTTGAACCTCCTGTTTGTAGATTGTTAAACGATTTAATAAGACTGTAGCTCTGCTCGTCCTTTATGTCCGATGAAGTAACGGAAGCCTCGTAGCTAACTACAAATATTCATCCGGAAAAAAAGTATATATTTAAGATGATATAAAAATATTTGAAATCCCTTTAACTAAGCTACAGCTAAATTTTTTTGTTTATTTTCTCTCTTATACGTCAAAGGGACTTCAATAATAAATACTCAATAACATGATAATATCTTATTTAGTTACATTCATTATGTATTATAACATGATGTACTTGTGTAAGAGTAGTTCGCTGTCCTGTTATCGTATCAAATACCTACGACGCAAAATTGTCTTTGCACTTACAAAGATTTACAAGTATCTGTGTGGATGGCGTTTGCGAGTTAGGACCTTATTATATGATTTGAGAACTACCAACTAATTAATGGAATCGCGTTACACTGTGCTTATCTATACGTATATAAATTTAAAACAAGGAATAAATAGTAGTGTTAATACCGCTCAAAACTGTTGACTCAATGCTGGGTGCGTTTGTCGAGTATATTAACTATGCCTAGGTTGCTTAGTTTGTAGTTTATAAACCATTATATAAGGCTGGAGCTCTGCTCGCCGATGTGCCCAGTAAAGTAGCAAAGCTCTCTTGGCTAACAACATAAATATAGGTACATTAAAAAAAACAGTTTGGCCGACATTGATGTACCTACCTACCTACAAAAGATTATAGCTATGTTTTTCTGTCTAGTGAGAGCAGATAAATCTAATACACTCTACAAAGGCATTTATTGTTGCTTTTATTGTTATAATTTCAAGCGCAGGTGCGAACACAAGTGCTATGTCTATTTCGTTACTCTTAAAATCCACTGGGATAGTCATACTAATACGACCGAGGCATTCTATTGACATACGTGATGTTAAAACTTTCTTCTTTTTCTTATATTAATCTAATGGCCTGCCACCTCGATCAGAGATGATTTTGCCAATGTCTGATTGTTAAAAGGTTAAAATATCTGGTAAAATTATCATAAAAGTTGAAGAAAAAAAAATCATATTATAATTTTACGATACGGAGTATATACATCGACTCTTGTTCCACCAAACGTCGCTTTGTTCTTATAAAGCCCCCTGTTTTTGGACATGCATGTATGTAGTTAGTAACAAGGCTTTTGCTACTTCACCGGGCAGAAAGGCGAACAGTGCTTCAGCCTAAATGAATGGTTTTAAAAACTCTAAACTAAGGAACTTGCTCTGGGGGCAAGCTGACAGGGGGATTGAGGAATGATAACTTTTTTAGGCGAGATTTGTGCATCTGTTTAAAAAGCTACAATTACAAAAGGTTATGTGGTAATTAGATTTTACTTCATTGAATCTTTCGGATTTATGACTATAAATTATTATCGCATTTCAAATAGAACTGCGTGAGTCAGAATGAGAACGTAATATAATGTTTCTGGCTCCCAGCCAGATTAAATGAAGTTGAAACGTGTATAATATCTTGTATTAATGGTAATAGTATTGTTTGCTAAATTCCGATTTGTAACTTATTGCGTTGCTAGTAAAAATTTTGAAGATATCTTATATAACGATACAATACATCGAGACAACCTCCGTGGCGTAGATGTGTTTTGCTCGCCAGTCGCCTTAAATCTAACGGATTGTGGGTTCATCATCATCATTTACGTCCATTACTGGACATAGGCATGCATGCTGCTCCCTCATAGATTTCCAGTTACTAAGGTTGGAGGCTGCCTACATTCACCGTAATCCCGCGGCCTTTAGCAGGTCGTCCTTCTGTCTTATTGGTGGACGTCCTACGGTACGCTTGCCGATCCGCGGTCTCCATTCCAGAACTTTCCGGCCCCAACGGCCATCTGTTCTCTGTGCTACATGGCCTGCCCATTGCCACTTCAACAAACTATTCCGTTGGGCTATGTCGGTAACCCATGTTCTTCTACGTATCTCCTTATTTGTGATTCGATCTTGTAGAGAAGCCCCGGGCATAACCCCCTCCATAGCTCGTTGAGCGACTCTGACTCTGTTCATAAGGCCTATAATGAAGCACCACGTTTCGGATCTATAGGTCATCACTGGCTACACACACTGGTTAAAGACTTTTGTCTTTTTTGTTGTGGGTTCGGCAAAAGTAAAATCAAAGATGTCATTCCAAGTTCTGGTTGAGGGATTACTTACCTTCCATGCCTCTGAAAGCAAATTAAACACCGTTGGCCCCGACTGTCATAACATCGTCTGTGACAATCTTATACCAGGTATCGGGTCAGCAACGTTTTGTGTAAATACTGTACATAATACTGCGATCTACAACCCTTTTTTTTTTTTTTTTTTTTTTTTTTTTGTTGTCCGGGGGGAAATGCATTGACGCATTCCCACCACCGTTGCAGCGTATTTGCGCGCTGGCGGTGGGATATGTGGGACTCGCCCTCTCCATAGCGTGGTATGCTAAAGTCATACCACGAGGAGAGGACCCTACACCACTAAAACCCCCCGGACACTCCTTCGATCCGCCGTTGGCGGGGGTCGGGTACGCATGAGCAATCCGGCCCCCCGACGGCACCCGCGGCCAATATGGTACCGCGGGATCTCCAGGGCCACACTTACAGTGGCCCATTTGCCCAATTATAGGGACGCCCGGAGTGTAGAGGCGTCCCTACTCCTCATGGGTCAGCCTCGAAGGGAGCGGGGCCCATGTTCCCCACTCCCCAAGGCCGAGCCTAGGGCGGTAGGCGGCGGGTTTCGGCCCGCCGCCGACGGCCAACACGCCGTCTGCGAAGCGGGTGGGCAGAGGGATCTACTTCCCTCTCCCGCTCCGCGGCCTCCTTCTGTGACATAACTTGTCTACAGAAGGAGGCAACCGCCTCCCACGACCTCTCGCTTTGAACCATCTTCGAAATGATGGTCGGCAGCGAGAGGTCGTCTCCCACCTCGCCTACGAGCTCCTCCCGCTCGTTGGCCCACGCCGGACACTCCACCACCGTGTGCTGCGCCGTATCGTCGGCGATCTACAACCCTGCCAATATGATTATGATCATAATCTTAAAACTTATAAAAAGCTTTGGAAGCCCACTAAAAGTGATTTGTAACTAAACTTGCAGGTTGAGAGCGCATCAACGTTTGCACAGTGGCGACACGTTCAACTGCAATGCGGACGGGTGCTCCAAGTTCTTTACCACGCTTAGCGATCTGAAGAAACACATACGGACACACACTCAGGAGAGACCGTACAAGTACGTGTAAAAAATAAGTTTTCATTGACATTACTTAGCCGACCAAAACCAAGGAATTGTTATCCAAGTAAAGGCGGATGCAAAATTTCAGCTCTATCGGTTTAGTAACAAAGAATCGGAGCTTCACAATTCACAATATATTTCATTTCACAGTGTTTTTCTATGAGACATCTTACAATTTCGGTTAAGGCTGTACCCACACACATTGAGTTTGCGCGGTCCTCGAGCGTGTAAACAACACAGCTTCGCGAACGCCAAGGTCCCGATACCGCCTCGCTCCCTACCGTCGTCCGTATTTTACATGCATTCGAATAACGCGCACGTACAATGTAGGGTCAGCCTAACTTTAAACCCTGTCGGGCACAAGTAAAATAAAAGTAAAAGTAAAATTTTTCGATAGTAGGAAATTTTAATGCTAACTAACATAAGGTTGAAGTCTTGCCCGCCTTTATGTCCGGTGAATTAGCAAAAGCCTCATGGCTAGTGTTAGCTAAGCTTCTAAAAACATCTTATCATTGTCAGACGTAGGTACTTAGTCTTATGTCATAAATGAGTGAGAGACCGCCTCTACTGTGTCAGTTTTAGACATGATTGACATGACAAATGGTCCATTCCACAATGTTTTTCTAGGTGGTAGCATGGTTAAAGCCGGCTTCATATAGAGCGTGCGCTTTCACCCGCTACCCATACCGTCGTCTGCATCGGACACACGCTTACCAACTCGCACGCTTAATGTGGGATCAGCCTTATTGTCAGGCATATCAAAAGTAAATTAACAAAGTGTAACCTAACACAAGGCTAGACCCTTGTTCGCCTATATGCCCGGTAAAGTAGCAAAAGCCTCGTGGCAAAAAAAATTATGTAACCGAAGCTCCTAAAAATATTTAATCATTATCAAAGGTACTTAGTCTTATGTCATGAATGAGTGAGAGACCGCCTCTGTGTCAGTTTTAGACATGACAAATGGTCCATGTAGTGTGATTATGTTTTCTCCCGTAGTTTTACTGCCAAATACTTTTAGAAAGTGCCGCTGGCGATGCGCCAGAGCTTTTCTGTAGTAAACATGTGATCGCGGTTGGTACCGACTGGATAGGTCATGTACTCAGTACAAAAATGCAGTAAGTCGTTGAGCGAGGTTTTTTGTTTTGGAATATGATAGTTAGATATGTTTTTGTTATTGTTTTCGAGTAGTGAAATGACTTTTTCTTGGTGTAATATGTATTATATTTTGTTTTATAAATTGAATTTCAATAGTAAATCAGAAAACCTCACCTGTGGTTTACCTACAAGACCTTATTTTAGTAGGTATACAATTATTAATATTTACGTAACGTAAGTATTCCGCCCCCCGACCTTTAGTTTGTAAATATCCTTGCAGTTGATCTTCCGATGCCCTCGTAGACCCGAAGTCCGAGAGGCCCGCGTACTGTAAAGTACAGCGATAGTTGCACGAAATTCCCCGAAAAACGTCATCATCCCCAATATCTCCGCCAGGGACCGCCCTGAGCTGAACTCTCTACTAAGGTGCCTATTTAATAAGAATGGAGCTCTGTTAACCATATGAAAATGTTATAGATACTTAATATGTTATCTGTTGTACCTACTACTAAAAGTGTAATATTGAGATGTGCGTCATGCGTTAACGTTGTGATGGCAGCGTCACTGCCACGATTGACGTCATACAAATGTACTGAAAAATTTAATTGATTCATCTCTGCTACTATCATTGACGTGCCTTAATGACGTATAGATAACACGTGTTGGTGCGAGTATAATTTTATAGGCGCGTCTGATGAATAAAGCTCATTCTGATTATTCTAATTCAGTCAGTCGCAATCGCAGCGAAAAGTTTATGGGAGAATTAGTTAGTTAAGTAAGGCAGATGAGAAAGTTTTATCTTTATTTAAAATAGATTTTTGTTCTGTTATATATTTTTCTAAGTTTTGAAGGATTTAAGGAAGGTTTTATTTTCACAAAAATTGAGCTAATTACTGGTTGTTTTGCTATAACAAATGAAATATTTTTTATTACAAAGTAAATGATAATTTCATTGTTTTTTTGACGGACATTAGCTTAGCCACGAGGCTTTTGCTACTTCACCGGAAATAACTCGTTGAGCTTATAAACTACGAAGACCTCGAATCAAAGATGTTTAATAGAATATGTAATTACAATAAAAATAAAGAGTCTTTGTATTAAATGCGGAGTGAGGATGAATTAAAAAAGTGTAATATAATTTGAACAAACATGTACCTTGCTTTTTAACAACATATAGGGGAGCGAGGGGCTTGTTTTAACAGGGGTAAGTAGTAACAGGCTCTTTTCACTAGGATCTTAAACACTATTAACGTATTTCTTTGACTCGATTTGACCTATAAACCGCGCCGCATCATGTTGCCATAGCCTGAGTCCCGCCGGCCGGCGCAGTGAGTGGAAGTGTGCACGCGCTTCATTTTTGCCAGGTAATATAAAATTGTACTGTCGTAAAATTTCGGTTTGCGTTTTTAATATCGACTAATTTCAAATTTACTTTATCTTATTTCCATTCAAATTTATCCGTCTCTGATAATGTGTAACAGTTTTTATGATTACTAAATTGTTTAAATAGTTATCTTGATAAATGTTAAAAATCATACCATAGGGTTAGTTGTAACAAAATCTCGGGGCTTGTTGTAACATGTTACAACATGCCCCAAGTTATGATGTACATACTTTTTTTCTTTGTGTAAGAATGAGGGTGTATAAAATAAAGTCAGAGCGGGCAACACAAAGCCAAGAAGTGAACGAGTTAGCGGCAGCTGTAGTTTAAAAAAAAATGCAGTATTCGGAAAGCTAGTCAGACTTTCGGATTATGTCACGTCTCTCTAGTAAGTCGTCTTCAAAGAAGAATAATGAAAGATTAAGAGTTGGTTATGTTATAATTATAAGCCAAAACAAAACTGCAAATGAACCAACTCCGAGTTGCTCCAGTCTACAAAAAACTTTCTCGCCATCGAAGATTAGACCTCTTCCAAAGGTGCCACCAAGAAAAACTAATACAAATAGCAGGCGCAAAAGAAAGTCTACAGTATTGACGGACACTCCTGAAAAGAAAGCTTTACAAAAGGAATATAAGGAAGATATGAAGAGAAAACAGAAAAAAGATGACAAAATTAATGGAAAACAGAAGGGGAAGGGGAAAGCCAAAGGTAAATCAACAAATAATAAAATTGGAGTGGGCAGAGCTAAAAAAAGATTTTATGTTCAGATTCAGAATCTAAATCAGAAGAGTGGTATTCTCTAGTATGTGGTGAAGCTTACACAGATTCAAATAAAGAAGATTGGATAGAGTGATGTGGGCACATGTAGAATGTGTTACAGGAGACACATTTATTTTATTTGTATTAATTGTAGCTCAGATGAAGACTGAATTTAATTATAATGAAACCCACCAAATGTAATTTTTTACATAAGTATAATACTTTGTTAGCTAGATATTAAGAAGAGATAATTACGAAGCATACCTCAGATATAAATAATTTTATTACATACTGTGATTTAAAAGAGCCATGATGATTGTAAGTAGTGTTTCACCAAATAAAACTGTTAATGGCTTAATTTATAGGTGTTGATTACTAAAAAAGTGTATTTGAGTTTATTTTTGATAAGAATTACATACTACTTACTTTAGAAAGATGTAAATTTTGTTAAAAATAAACAAAGAATAAATGGTTAGAGGTATTATTGTCGTTTTTTTTGTCGTTACTACTTGCCCCGGTAGACGTTACAACTTGCCCCAAGCACGAGGTAAGTTGTAACACCGCACTTCTTTTAGAAAATAATTGATTGTAAAATAATGAACGATAGTTATGGTATTATTTTTACATGGTTTGGTAGAGGAAGAGTTATAGTATCTATCTATCTTTATTTAGTAGAAATTGAATCAATAGATCTCAAGATATATGAGTTTTAATGAAAACTGTTACAACAAGCCCCTCGCTCCCCTAAATATAATTTATAGTGTAAGTAAAACAGGTTAATTCACAGAAATGTAACACGTTTACACACTTAATCATTTCTGCAAAATAACCTTTTTTTTTTAATATTAACAAAAAAAAGTTGGTTATAAATAATAAATAACAAAACAGACGTGTTATAAAGAGATTAATAAATTTCGATGACCGGCTGTGGTTCCACCGTAGCCTAATTGGTTAAGGCATTGGGGGTCATTACCTAAGATGCAGGTTCGAATCCTGCCGGTGGTCGAATTTTATTAATTTCTATTTTGAAATATAGTATAAGGTATTCCTGTCCATAAAGTGTTCAAAACATTTAAAAAAAAATGTGAAAAATAAATAACAAGCACGAAGACATTTCAATATTGGTACAAAAAATCTTCAGTAGGTATACTATCTCTTCCATCATCTTTAAGATGGTCGAAAGTGAGGGATCGTGGGTGGCGGTTGCCTCCTTCTGTGGACGTGCCATGTCACAGAAGGAGGTTGCGGAGCGGGCAAGGGAGAAAGATCCCGGTGCACACCCGCTCCGCAGGCGGCGGGCTGAGACCCGTCGCATGCCGCCTTAGGCTCGGCCTCGGGGAGTAGGGAACATGGGCCCTGCTCCCTATAGAGGCCGACCCGTGCGGAAGAGGGACGCCTGAGTACTCCGGGCGTCCCGTCAATCGTTATACGGGCCACACACAAAGTGGCCCTGGAGAGTCCGCGGCACCATCCAAACAGCGGACGGCCGCCGTGGGGGTTCACCGGAAATGCAAGCGCTTCTCAGCTATACCCGGTGGCCCTCACACTCATGGCGGAAGAAGGAGTACCCGGGCGGTTTTAGTGGCGGTAGGGTCCTCTCCTCGTGGTATTAGCAGCAAATCACGCACTGGAGAGGGCGAGTCCCCACATATCCCACCGCCGGTTTCATATCGGCGGTTGTTAATAGCGTGAGTGGATTTCACCACGGTTAAAAAAAAAAAACCTATCTCTTGTTAAAGGAAAGGCATATATTTAAGAAGCGCCTTATAAAGTTAGTGGGATCCTTATGCTTCGGAGTAAGAAGTTATAATTTGCTAGTATTATTTTCAATGCAATTTCTAAAATTTATTTCATACAAGCTTCCCGCGCGCGGTTTCACCCGCGTGGCTCCCGTTCCTGTTGAAACTTTATAATGAAATATACCACATAGCCTTCCTCGATAAATGACCTATCTAACACTGAAATAATTTTCCAAATCGGCCCAGTAGTCCCTTAGATAAGCGTATACAAGCAAATAAACAAACTCTTCAGCTTTATATTTAGTTAGTACTAGTATAGATTCCTGAAACAGTATTTTAGAAAATTTTCATCTTATTCCTTCCTTGCATGGATTCTTGGTATGTGGGCAGAGTACAGGTAATTTTGGCATATTTAGATACTATCTATCGTTTAGACAGATTGGTTTGTGTCTTACATTATTAATGCCCCTTGAAAGCTTGTAAATCAATTGTGATAAAATAATGATAAACAGTTGGTCAGTATGAAATTTCCATTACCTGTTTTTCATAGATCTTATAATAGAACTAGTGTATATTATAATAATATTACGTTTAACAAGACTCCCGCGCGCGTTTTCACCATCGTTACTCCTGTTCCCGTAGTAACTTCCTCATTAAAAATAGCGTATAGCCTTCTTCGATAAATGGGCCATCTAACACAAACATTATTTCGAAATCGGACCAGCAGTTTCTGGGATTATCGTGTTTAAGAAAATATCTTAGTTATACAATAGTATTTTATCACTCACGCCCCGGCTCCGCACGGGTACAATACATATAAACCTTCCTCGTGATCTAGTAAAAGAAACCGCATCAAAATCCGTTGCGTACTTTTAAAGATTTAAGCATACATAGGGATATAGGGACAGAGAATACGACTTTGTTTTATACTATGTAGTGATAATAGTACTAGAGGTAAAGTTTGTTAGTTTGTGAGGCTGTAGGGGGTAATCTCTGGATCTACTGAACCGATTTTGAAAATTCTTTTATCAATAGAAAGCCGTAATTAATGGGTGTCTGTTATATAGGTAGGAATCGGGATCGATAGCAGTGACACGTCATTAAAACAAGTTAATTAGAATCACACTGCTTTAATATCGTATTTGGTGGGGCGCGCGGGCAAGGCGCGCGGGCGGGACGCAGCCCGTGCATACCCATGCCAATGTAGGTACATACATAACAGTATCATTGGCTATATTTTAAGTTAAAGTTTCCACAAGAACAGTAGCTACACACAGTAGGTAGCTAGTATTAGTATAGATTACTTGTTGAACTGAACTCAATACTCATCAATATAATGGTGAACTACGCTCAGATGTCGGTCGGAGGGGTGCGGCAAGTCGTTCACTGCGTCGCACCACCTGAAGGCGCACGGGCGCACGCACTCGGGCGCGCGCCCGCACAAGTGCGCGTGGGCAACCTGCGGCCGGCTCTTCTCCACACCCACTAGCTTGAAGGCGCACGCTGTTAAACATCAGGTAATGTGGACACTTTTTTTATTTATTTATGTCATCATCATCATCAGCCCGTATAACGTCCACTGCTGAACATGGGCCTCCTCCCGAGAGAGGGTATTTGCCATAATCACCACGCTTGGCAGGCGGATTGGTGACCGCAGTATTATGATATAACACACAAGGAAACGCTGCTGCACGTTCCCTTGTATGCGATTGATATAGATGATGTTATAATAATCGGGACCAACGGCTTAACGTGCTTTCCGAGGCACGGAGGGTAGTCCCTCAGCCAACCAGACCCGGAAAGAAATCTTAGTATTTACACAAAGATTTCTTGTCCGGGCGGCGTGGGGATCGAACCCACGACCTCCGTGATAGAAAGCGAGCCAAATACCGCTACGCTACGGAGGTTGTTTATTTATGTACAGTCAACAAAAGAGATAGGTTTACACCGTCAGTATCAAATAATGTAAATAAATATTTTTTTGTCAGTACAACAGCCGATAATTCTTTTAGGGCGAAGAGTTCGCTGCTAGCTGTTTACAAATATGCATAATAGGGAACTCTTCTCTTACATATAAATTGTAAATGCGTTTCACAGGGTGTAAACCTATCTCTTTTGCTGACTGTACCTACATACATAACAAGTACAAATAAAGAAAATACATAAAACGAACACATGATACAAAGGTACAGCTTATTTCTATAAAGAAATTTCTTCCAGCAGACCCGCAGAAGGAGAAATTACAAAAAAAAGCCGGAATTTTGGGTGTAGGTCAATAATAAACTTACATACCAATATTAACATAAATACCTATTTATATTATTTATTCATTTTCATCTTCACTAAATTAGGTACTAGGTTTTGCACCTGATATGGATATGTCACCGCAAAATATTAAGAATCGCAAGTTGATCAATTTACTAGTTAGTTGATCGCCTTTATAGTTAGTTGATAAAATAACGAGATTTCGAGTGATTAAAAAAAAATAGCCTAAACCTAAACCAATGGGGAGTTTTTTTGTTTTGTTACAACAGGAGCATAGTCTCGTTCGGTTAGATTAGGTCAAGTGTCACAATAATTAAATAAATAATATAATAATTATACGCTTTCACTTAAACTGGCAACTAAATTTAACAATATGAGTGGCACAGAAGCTGATCAACTTACGATTCGTATATTATCCGGGGACATTTATTCAATTCATCATCATCATCAGCCCGTATAACGTCCACTGCTGAACAAAGGCCTCCTTCCGAGGGAGGGTATTTGCTCAACAATCCTGGCTAGGTTTGTTACGAGGCATTACGGGCATAAATCGACAGATATAGTAAAGTGGGTCCAATTTGAGACGAGAAATCTATGTGTAAAATATAACATTTATTTCCGGGTCACGTCGATTGACGGATTCCGTGGCTCGGAATGCTGAGTGGAACGTGCTCCTTATAAATAAATATTATTTTGTTATTAGTTATATTAATGGCTGAAACAATTTTTATGTGGTTGCCTATAACTGAAGCAGCTTTCAAACAATGAAAATGTATATTGAGAATATTGTAGTTAGGTGCCGTGTGGTTTCCGGCTAAGAATTCTGACTACCCCAAATCTTCCTATGGGTGTCATAAGAGGACAATATCCCTTAACGAGAACGTCATAGGGTAAATAATCAATTATACATGTAGATAACAACGTAGCATAATAATGTAATTTAAAAAAGTTGAATCATAATTCTTCATCCCACGCGGATTTGTCATCGGATACTCAGAATCGAGGCCATTTTTATGGACAAATAAATAATTGTTACTGATCAAATTAATCACTATTATGTTCGTAAAGAATATTAATATTGCTTAATACAGCTGATTTAGTAATGATATGAACATTTTATATTTTTAACTAGCTGACCCGGCAGACTTTGTACTGCCTCAATCGATAAATAAAAGACCTAAACATTTTTATAAAATAAACTGGCCCGGAGAGACTTCGTTTATGCGGTGTCCTACATCTACCCTACTCCTACCCCTACCCTACCCTTACCCTACCCCTACCCTATAAGCTATCCTATCTTTCAAGTTTGGTCGATTTGCACACGGTGTGCAAATCAAATTTAAAATCGGTTCAGTAGTTTAGGAGTCCGTCGCGGATAAACAACGTGACACGTAATTTTTATATATAAATATATCAAAATATGAGAGACACTTAAAATTAATCAGCAAATAAAAAGGCAGCGTTGAAACAAAATAAAAACCATACTATAATTGTTTCTTTGGTAGCTCAATAAGCATAAAAAGTTATTGTTATTATAAATGAAACTTTTTTTATTCTTAAATGTAATATTTCGTTACGTTATTTTCAGATGGAAAAAGCAGATATTCTAGTCAAGGACGACGCCGTTACAAAAAGCACACCACAACAAACTATCCAATCACTCACACAAACAACGAAACCCGATGCTCCTATGAACTGGGACAGCCTTCTCGAATCATTTGGAAAAATTACCACAGACTCTAATTCCACAGACGGGAGCTTAGAAGACATCTCGAAAGTCAACACTGCCGATATAACAGAATTATTCTTCCCCAATAACGTAAACGCATCTAAAAATATCCAAGCTACGCCAGATCTTTCCGTAGATTACGACTTGGCTAGTCTCACCCTCTCACCTTTCTCGGTCGATAAACATGATAAGAAGACTAACGAAGATCCCTGGGTCGACGTCACCGAACTACAAGCTACTGTACCTTTGCCAACTATCAACTTATCACCGAAGTTAGAAGTGAAATCGAAAGCTATGCAACTGGCTTTAGCCAATGAAATTGAAGATCAAGCGCCTTGGGTAGACGTGAGCGCTTTAGCCGCATCGATATCAGAAACTCCTGTATTTATTGAAGAGAAAATTCCAGAAAGCATCTTTACGCTCGCAACTTTCGTTCCTACACATATGCAGAGTTACATAGACTTGAACATCGAAATGCCACCGACCGCGAATCTTATCACACACAACTCGTTCGATTTAGACACTCCCAGTGTACTAGATGTCGGGGATAAAATATTCAATGATAGTGAAATAGTCAGCAACAAACTCAACTCTGATATCGACTTGTACTTACAATCTGACGACAGATCTCTGAATACACCGTCACCGTCCAAAGTTCAAGTTAATATTGAAGTTAACCCTACAAATTCAGTTTTATTCAATACTGATTTAGATCTGGAGGATACATTACTGTTTGATAATGAACCACCTTCGGATATGTACGTTGTGAGAACCGAAAATATATTCGGTAAAAGAGAAAAGAATCCGTTGGAGTTGTTGACTTCTGAAGTTGGGATTTGCTGTTGCTCTGAATGTAAATGCGATCCAAAAGTAGGCGAGTGTCGAGATTGTACGGGCAGAAAACCTGACGTAGATAGAAAGGAACCTTGTACGGTAGACACTTGTTCGTGCGTCGATTGTAAATGTGATCACGCTGCTATGAAATGTGCCACAGGGTGCGGCCAAGCTACTGACACTAACCATAACACATTTTTACACTACCACAGGAGACATAAGAACTCCAGTTTGGAAGAACTAGGAATTTTCACTCACGACGATTTTCAACCGGCTGCAGCGATCATTGATCATTTGAAATGTAGCGGTTCAACGCCATCTAGCGCCGGTGAAGTGTCATTAAACGTGTTCAAAAGTGATTCGTTTTGTGAGCCCAAACGGTCAAACGTAAAAGAATCTTGTAATGATACTGATAAATCAGTTTCTGAAAAGAAAGAATCCTGTTGTGATGGAAACAAATCTTGTTGTGTTACTATTTGTTTTAAAAAGTTGGATGCTTTTAAACAATTCCTTTCGGAACATGACCTGCTACAAGCATTAAAAGTGCAAAATGTTAATTTAACAACGAGCTAATATTTGTAACTTAATTCAAATTGCATTTAACAACAATATATAAAATCATTGAGATTCTTGCATTGCCATCAGTACTTATATTGCCTTTCGTGATATTCTGTTAAGTTTTAAGTAATTTATCAATATCGTGTGTTTTGTTGTACTATGTGTATTTTTTTTTGTATTATCCGTTTATTTTATGGCTTGGGGTGTTGTACCTACTGCCTGGGTGATCTGTTAAAGGTTAACAACATTTTTTTAACCTGTTAAATTTCATTTACAATTTATGCACAGATCAATATGAAAACTGAATGGTGCTATGACCACAAACTTCTTGCAGTGATGGATATAAGTTAATATTTTAAGATAACGTTTGAATATAATGTTATTGTTAGTATTTATTTATTATATATACATATATAACTTAGTCGCATCAGAGTAACTTTTAAATTGATAATATTATTGCCTATACCAAATGTGCCTGTTGTTGTATATCATTTAGAAGACAAAGAAAAATTAGCACTTTATAATGTAGTTAATTTTTTATATGAAATTAAATACTATATTATCTAGATTTGTTATAAATATCACAGCTTTACGCTATACTTTTTATTTATTTATTTTATTTTATTAAAAAAAATGTATTTTTTGCCACAATCATTTCAGACTGTACACGTAGTACACACGGAAATAGCGAAAATTGAGCAATTATAAGTCTTAATTGTAACGATAGTGTTCAAATACATGTATATTGTTTACGTAACTGCTCTCTTGCCATGAAAATGATATAGAATTTAAATCTAGAGCTCAGAAGCATAAGGTAGGATGTGCCATTATACGTCAGAAACATTCGTTGTATGTGCCTTTATCGCAAACTGGAACTTACGACCAAATGCTTCTGAAGATAATATAGTACATACGTTCTTATGCTTCTGAGGTCTAGAAATATATAGAATAGTGGTCCATACATTTAAATATTTATGTTTTTAAAAACTCTACAGGGTCCTCTTCGAGATCATTCTAGCATAGTAAATATTCTCATGTCTTTTCCACAACAGTTGTCCAAAGAAATCGTATTTATTTGTTATTTCAAGGACATGAGAGATTAATTCGGTAATCTCATTGATCGAAGCCAATATAGGGAGTCGAGAGACACAAATATGGCTGCATATATTGTAAATGGAACCAGAGTGTGGCTGGCGACGATGCGACGATTGCATTTTTTTTTGTTTGCTAAATAGTCCAACGCCATAAAAAAGATTAACCTAAGCATTTATTGCAAATTTTGAACATAAATGCAAACATCATTTTAAAGGTAATCTGGAAAGTGACGTGGCGGGATCTTAGGAATGTTTGAACGTAAGGGATACTGCGAACCCACTTAACCGACAGTTGCTATAAGGTATAATTTGATCACTCAAGAAATATTTTGTTTGTGTGTGTTGTAAAGGACAAAATATCAATTCGATACATTTAATCTTTAACCTTATCACTTACGTGGTATTGTATGTATGTATGTACATTTTAATAATCATTTACCAGGCATCAGTGTTTGATTTCGTTAAGGTATTATATTGCTGTGCCTCGCGATTTTACCCGCGTCACTCTGCTCCAGTGGGTCGGATCGTGATATTTGGCAGCCTATATGTTAATCCAGCTTATAAACTATCTCCGTGCAAACTTTCAGCCAAATCCGTTCAATAGTTTTTGCGTGAAAGAGTAACAAACATCTATCCATACATACAAACTTTCGCCGTTTTAATATTAGTAAGGATGCATTGCGATGCTTCTTGAGATAAAATATTTGAGACTAAAATTATACTGAATAGTTAACATCAAGATCATATTCAATCTTACAATTAAAAAATTAAATATATATATATATATATATATATATATATATATATAATTAAATTAATACCACTTGAGAAATGTTTTCAATTTAATACAATTATGTTATGGATAACTATTCTATATATTATTATATTTTATTTTACTCTACGTTTAGATATGTTAATAAAAAGATGTTCAAAATATTTACAAAAGAAAAAAATCAGTGCAATATTTTATGTAAAGTATTTAACTTACAACGAAAATTAAATTAATTATACACTTTTAATATTTGTTAGTTTTTAAGAATGCAATAATGTATTAACTTTATAATTAATATTATGTATTTAAGTTATTTGTGCCAGTTAAAAGTGCCATAGACTATATTGTACAATATCATTCGCGCTAATTGAAAACGTTAGATAACTGTACTGTTTTAGTAGCTCTTTCAGTAGAAGCCAGCGTATCCACCACTTGTTAAGATGGAATTTTTAAACTATAAAAAACTTTACCTCACCTATTTATTTCTAGTGTGTTTAAGTTATAATTTTTAGTATATAATCACACTCAGGAGAAATGAATATAGTTCCTCCGTGGAGTAGCGAAACACGTGTCGGGTCTTCGGTTGGTGATTGTATTTTTGCACGTTTGATTTTTCCTACCTGCATGTGCATAATTTTTGCGCGCGGGAGGACGGTGCAAAAATAGCATTACAGCATATGGGACGAACTTAAAACTATATATTTTGTCTTTTTAAATTAGAATAATATGGATTTCCGCAAAGTAACGCCTGATTCTATTAATTAATATAGTACTTTCCCTCACATGAAATAGTTGAATCTTGTACTGCTTTAAATGCTGTGAATTCCGCAGTACATAGAAAATTTTACTATCTCTTCATAAACACTACAAATGATTATCGTTCGTCATATACAAGAGACATTCATTTCTAGTGTCCCATTTTAATACCCAATGATACTTATCCAGTTAGTGTTCAATTGTTAAGTTATTTACAGATTGTTCTCAACAACTTGTCCAGAAGAATTAAGATCTAATATTTATGACTAAAATGAGTATATTATTATGAGCAATAAAACTATCTATTGTAACACACCTGGATGATTTGAGACTTCTGTCTTATTTAAAACTTACTTACCTACGTAAAAAGGTTCAATTTTGATAATTAGAAGCCAATTTCTACAAGGGACGCGAATGGTATCAGTTACAATATAGACAAGTACTTATACCAATTTCGTAAAAGTAAATGTGGTGCTATTCTATTTAATAAGTAAAAATGTGCCTTATATTGTTATACTTACAATGCTTATTGTAAACATGTTGAATAATTTTATATGAGATTTTTAGATAAGGAAAGCTAAAGCAATAATATTAATGCTGTAAAATTTCTAGTCCATGTAACAAATAAAATGCTTTATTACTTTCAAACTGTTTTATTTAATTTCTTAAATTGTTATTGATCTAATTAAGGATACATTTGTCATGTCACTGCTTTATTCGTATGAAAAAAAAATGGATATAAAATGTTACTGGCTGTCACATGTTAAATAAACAGTTGATATTCAACCTTAATTCTTTTAGTCTTTGGCAAAATTGTTGCTGTAGCTGGACTAGCTACACAATTTGGCCAGACTAAACTATTTATTTTACAAAAGCCATACAGCCGTACTTGAGACTTTGAAACAATAACTAAATTATTATTATTATTAGCCATTTCAGACTTAGATTTATTTCACATTGTCTGATGCTAAATTTTAAAACTGTTTGAGCCGAAAAAAAATTGAAATACGAAAAAGATAGATTCTTGCGTTATTGTATGTTACAGTATTTTAAACTGAATTTTTTACTTGATCTTTCTGATTGTAAAATTCATTCGAGATTTATTTAGCAGTTTCTCATTATTATACCTAACATGTGGATAACATTGTGAGCTACACTTTTATATTTTTCTTGTTGTTATATTTAGCTGTAACTTGAACATATTATATCTGTTTGTTTTCTCAAAAGAAACAGATAAAATAAATAAATAAGTACCAATACGATATGGAACAAATTTTTTTTTGCCAATTTTGTAAATTAATGTACTTAAAAAATTTATGGAGTTTATTAGACTGCATGACCTATTTCTATGGATAATATCATATTGAGTATTATATAATGTAATATTGAATAAGTATGACTTTCAACGTTCTAGACTTTTTAATTGATATTTCTATCTAATTTGTTAATTAAAACTGCAGAATTGTAAAGTCACGGGCATCAGCTAGTATAATTAATAAAATTAAGTTGATGACTATATCATAATATGGAAGTTATAAAACATTCACTTTTATTACAATAAAAAGTAATAACTTTTTTATTAACCTACTCATGAAAGTAAATCTTTGACAAATAATCTAAACTAAAATTATTGATATTCATAATTTCACATAAAAACAACAAGCACGCTCTATATTTATATTGATTCCTAGCGTCTCTTCTTTGTCTTTTCCTGCCGTCTTCGAATTGAGGTGCGTCCCGGTGAGGAGTGCTCTGAGCTACATTCATCGCTGTCTGAATATATAGGATAGGACACCTGTAATTTAAGTAACACTGTCATTAATATTTGTTTCTAAGTATAAGTATAGCGACAAGGATAGGCTGATCAATTGATGCAAGACATTTGGGAGCAATGGAGTGAGACAAAAGACTAGTTAGTAGTTGCTTCTCAGACCAGCTGTTGTGTTTGATTCCCGCCCAGGACAATGATTGGTGTAAAACACAGATAGTGTCCATGAACAATATTACAGCTATTTTTTTCTGTAAGGTAGAAATTGTCTTTACAAAATATAACAACTATATCTAGTGTAATAAATAATGGGATAAATAAAATTAAATATCCACCATATCAACTATTATAGAATGTAAAGTATATAATTAAAAACTAGATAATTAGTAGGCTATACAAGTGACGAACTGTAATTCTTGAATTGCTAAACTATGCATTTTTAACCTGATCGGACCTTTATGATGGAAGAAACACGAAAATGTCCAGTCAAATTCAGATTACGAAAAATAAAAATTCATGACATAAATTATTATCAATTGTACCACATATATTAATGAATCACTGCTACTGAGAAAATTCCTAAAGTTTCACATCAGTACAAAGCGTTTAATTCCAAATAAAACGAAGTACAACAATCTCACCTTTTCGTAAGTGACGGGTTCGCTTTGCTCGTCAGAAAGTGTTACACAGGCCAGTAGACAAATCAGTTGGAAAGCAGCTCCTATGTAAAGCCCATAACGAATCACAGTACCTATTACGTCTTCAGAGTATATCGCATCGCTGGGAATCATTTCGCTAGGGTCTATGAACGTTACGATCGATAAAGGTAGCACTGAGTACTGACCCGGTGCCAATGTTCTAAAAGTACAACTTTTAATGTCACACAATTAACTTAATTATTTCTGAAACACTGATATCTAAGTTCTAAACAATATCTGTATTGTTTTTAAAGAGATGGAATAAAATTCATAAAAAGAATTAAAGAACGCTGTGCGGTATTTATTTGTTAGTTTGTTTTGTTCGATGCTTTTTTTTGTTGCCGAGACATTGGCCCTTGCAATATTTAGTCTTTTGAGCCGCACTATATTTTTGTACTTCACAATGCTGTCAAAGATTTTACTTAAAAAACTTAGAAGATACATAAGTAAATATTGATGGATAGTAAACATAGTATTTTATAATAAAAGGTTAAAAAGTTGACTGGTGCATTAGTTTATATTTTACTAGGTGCGCCCCGCGGTTTTACCCGCACTCTGCTCCAGTGTGTCAGAGCGTGATGTTTTGTAGCAATGTTAATCCAGCGTATAACCTATCCTGGTGCAGAATTTCAGCCAATTCCGTTCAGTAGTTTTGGCGTGAAAGAATAACAAACATCCATCCATCCATACTTACAAACTTTCGCGTTTATAATATTACTAGGATTATTATGTAGGTGTATAATTTCTTGATTATTTTGTTACAAATCTACTACAAATCAATTTTTAATTTCGGGCGGGCATAATGTATTTAGTTTGCCACGAGGCTTTTAGTACTTCACCGGGTATAAGGGTGAGCTGAGCAATGCTCCAGCCTTAAGTTAATAAATGGTTTAAAAACTACAATCCATACTCCCTGCGCAAGAGCGTCCCCTGTGGGACATGGACCTCGGCTTAGGGCGGTCACTGAAGAGGCGATTGAGAAATAATGATAATGATGACTTTTGCTTTCAATTATTTGATATTTGAAAAGGCATAATCCAAGGAGAAACAAATAGATAAGTAAATTAGTCTTACTTAACGTACCTATTAGCGAATAAAATCAATAGAACGAATTGAATTAATTGAAAATTATCTCTACACCGGGCTGCAAGCTGAAAAAAACTTAATGATACTATAAATTAATAAAAAAAATTTTTTTTTACTTTTGTTTTGACCTAATCTAATATGCGTCTTAATAACGTAAGTTTAATTTCCATTATTTAAATGAACTTTAGAGAAATTGGTTGATGGAGTCCGACGGCCATTTTTAAAGTTTAGTACTTGTATATGTATGTACGAATTGCGAACTGGTATTTCGCGATACAGGTTACTTGCGATCTAAGATGCTAGATGGCGCTGCTAGTTTTCTTATAGTTTCTGCGGCTACTGTAGATGTCGCTACAAGACATTTGAAACTTCTTACTAATAAAATGTATCTAGAGTGATTCCCATTTTGATTTATCTTCGTCTCCTCCATAATAAAGGCCGTGTACTCAACTAAGTGGGTAAATGTGGGTTTAAAATACGTAGGTACTGTAACACATATTTTTTTCTTTTTGTCCGTGTGATATGCATTTACGTATTCCCACCACCCGCTGCAGCGTATTCGCGCGCTGGCGTTGGGATATGTGGGGCTCGCCCTCTCCATAGCGTGGTACGCTTAACTCATACCACGAGGAGAGGACCCTACACCACTGCGCTTTTATATTAGCTCGACTCCGGAGCTTAGCAGGGCTAAGTCCTTTAAGAGGTGTCCTTTAAGAGGGTATGTGAGGGTACGATCACTATTAGATTAACATAAATAAAAGATGGCATTCTTTTAAATTGTAGGTATATTATTGACACTCTCAACACAAACACTTTTTGCAACGAAATCACAATCTATCTATAAAAAATGAATATTATTTTAAATTTTATTGAAATTGTTAATAGGTAATCGGAGAACGATCGGTACTATGTGATAACAGACAATGTAGTGAGGGATTAAAACCTTAACCTCACTACAGTACCTATACTACTCTAGCCCATACATGTCTTTCAGATATCTCTAGGGCTTTGGAGTAACGGGCACAACCAGAGATCACCGTGTAGCGACTTTTACAAACCACAAAAAGACGATCAGCGCCATCTAGCACATAGAATCCCAACTAACCTGTATCGCGCAACACAAGGTTGCAAGCTAATTCAAACATATACAAGTTCTAAAAACCAACAAATGGCCGACGGCCTCCGGGCACACCACCTCGCCCGACAAAGAAGATCTTAATTTTCTAGGGAAAATTCCACCAACCGTTCCTCTACAGGATCTTGGTGGAGGAGCGGTGGAATCATAATGATCAAAAGTCAAGTCTACCAAGTCATATTATTTGACACCACCGGTGCAGCGGTGGCTCAGTTGTTACAGTAGTGGTTTATGAGATCTGGTGTTCTGAGTTTGATTCCCACCCGGGACAATTATTTGTGTTAACTCAGATAGTTGTTCTGAGTCTGTGTTTAATTTCGCGCACATTTAATTTTGTCTCTGTCGTGAGAGTTATTTTTTTAAGCCACAAAAAAAAGTAAAATTAATGATTTTGAAAAAATCTTGACGTTGGTAACCCAAGCCGATAATCAAAAATTCCACCAAGTAATTGATGGGTATACGAATACCTACATAGTTACTTATCATACCTACCTCCTTCCATCTGGGTAGTTATAGTGAGCGATAAGGCTTGTATTGTAGGAAATAATAAATGTCAAAATGAAAATTCATATTGTGTGTAAGTTATTTGTTATAGAACCTCTACCTAATGTTTATCGAATAATATTAAATACTTAGCTAAAGAGATTGCTTGAATACGCAGGCTAATTAACTAACGCTATGATATGATATGAAAATGACTTCGATCAAAAAGTCGTAGATACTCAGGGTTGACCATGCAAGGAAGAATTATTGTAAACGTATCAATGTACAAGTTAATGTAGTTCTCTTCAAAGCAGAGATGAACAAACACAAGCGTTTACTGCGCATGCCTCCACCGTATCGTCGCTTCCCACCAGGCGAAATGAAGGCCAAACGCATAGCCAGCACAAAGTAAAGATTAAGCATAGGAAATGTATTATAATAACCCTTCAGTGTACCTTCAGTTTTATCGAAGTCATAGTCATATAGTTACGTAGTTACCTTCCCGATCTGTCTGCTAACGCAATCGCTCCCGCTGCTGAACAAAGGCCTGCCTCATACATATTATTCAGGAATTTGTTCAGCAGTAAATGTCTATAAGCAGATAATACCTATGTGAGGTAATGAGGAAGTCTTTTCTCATTTCTGTCTCAGTCCTCGGTTGAGATGGAGTTGCGTATTTTATCTTCGTTAATCTTTTAGTATGGTAATCACATTGTAAACAGCCGGGCAGCATAGCCTTTAGGATAGAGTGCCAGGTCGAGCAAAAATACATAAAAAAGAAAAGAAAGTAAAAGCCCCACTCCGAAATTGATGGCCTTTTTCATGAGCCTTGGAGAACACATAAAATTATTGCTTCTCCTTCTGTTCAGTTCTCTTACCAATCATCATGATACACCATCCCACCGGATTTGAGAGTAAATGAATTGAGAGTGCACTTGCGTTTGCGCACATAGATGGGCAATATCTTTGAAGAATATAACATAAATATCTGTTTCCTTTCAGTTATAAGCCTGATTTTAGTTGTTTCGTCAAAAAAAGATCACCATGGACTTATCAAACCTCTTCTTGAAAAACAGAATCGCAGCGAAGAATCACTCATATCATTACTATCCTCACGTATAGATTTAAGGGGAACAGTAAGAGGCCAATTTGCTATGGTAATAATTAATTTGAACTTCTAAGTAGACCACGGATTAAGCATGGGGAACCTTTAGAAGAGGTTGCCAGAGCTCAACTGGGGAGTTGGAGAGTGAGGTTGGCAACGAGTGTGACAGTGACAACGACAACCCTCCGAGTTATAATTAAGTGTTCATTGGCTACGGTATCTAATATCTATAGGGCAGGTGCGTTTGTTAGCAGATAACTAACAAGCGCACAGCTGTGAAAACTATTTTGACAAATTAATAATTTATATTTGCATTACCATTTTATAAAATGATGTTGTACACAACGACTATAAAAATCGAAAAGTCTTTAATTCGAATTCCAGTTCCCAGTTTTTGTTTTCGGACGGACATTATGTAGTTAGCTAGGAGGCCTTTGATACTTCACCAGGCATGAAGGCAAGCAGAGTTCCAGCCTAAATTTATGGTCTCCGCCAGCGACCGTCATAAGTCGCAAGAGTTGGCACCCACTTAGACAGGTTGCTCAATTTGTTACCTATTGAACAATTAAATGGTTTAAAAACCACGCTGTATACTTTATTACCGAAAACCTAACAAAAGCCTTGCGGCTAACTACATTTAAGTATGGTCGTATGGCCGAAAAACAATATCTCAAAATAATTAAAATTACATTTTGTCTGCTTTGTTTATGCAAATGTCCTACAAATAATATCACTTGATTCGTTCTTATCATTTAGGAAGCAGCCTTAGATCATAAAAATGAGAATCTAGTATGTTCTCCACTGCTGGCTTTGATGCCTCTCGCTAAACTAGGTTTGGGTGTTGCCAAAAATGAATCAAGGAGCCATGAAGTTTTCAAAGCTATAGGCGTACGAGAAAAAAAGGTATGTTTTAATGTAAAATAAATAAAAACTTCTCGTGCGATTACTACATAGCTCAAGACCGCTTTTATAATGTCGAATCTGGAGAAGCGGGCTCTAGCTAATGCCTCCCCCCCATTTTAACTTATTGAAAAGACCCCTACTTTACATGGTCCTTGTAACTCGGGGTCCTATATCCTGTGTGGAGTACAAAAAATATTAATTACATTGAACTATTTGTTTTATATTTATAATTTTATTTTTCTATAAATATTTTGTAGTGTATTTTTTTCATTGCAGATAAGAAAGGAATTCAAGGATATGATCAAAGATCTAGCTGAAATGACAAATGTAAATCTTACAATCACTTGTCAGATATTTATACCAGACAACTTAACACCTAAAGTTGAGTTCACGAAGAAAGCTTTTAAAATATTTAGAAGTGGCCTGAAAAAAGTAAATTTCAGCTCACCGGAAAAAGCTGCGAAACAAATAAATGATTGGGTAATTATATCATATTTATAGGTAGATGTTGGGGAAAGCATTGACAATAAAGAGCCCTTGTAATGTGATGTGGTTCATGGTTATAATAATTTCGAAACAGCCATAGGACGGGTAACGGCAGCAGGCACTGGATTGCATGCTAAAGAAATTCCCATTGTCCCCTACATTGGCATTTGGAAAAGTACCTACCTATAATAAATAGGACTTAAGTTGATACACCTTCCCATCGCGATTGAGAAATGTGTCCCACATGCTCCGTCACTGCAGGGCTGGAGGGTAGAGGTGCGGAAAAAGAATAAGGTCCACTGTAGAAAATAAGGGTTTTGCTTGGTGATGCTAGTCGGTATCGTTTCTTTATGATCAGCCAATATACGATTGTCATAGAAAATTGTATAGCAGCCAGGACCGACTTAACGTGCTTTCCGAGGCACGGAGGGTCCCATATCCGGAAGAGTCATTAATTTTACACAAAGGTTATCCGGTTCGGTGATATTTCCCTTAAGAATGAGAACTATGTATGTACCTACGATGTACTGAACTGGTCAGTTGTTTTCCAACACATTATTTTAAGTAAGTAGGTACTGGTGGTGGACACTCAAATCCGGAAACTTCTATGAATAATAAATATGTCGGTATAAAAGAAAACTGTAGGAAAGTAAAGTTAGAACTTCATACAAGTAAGTTTTGTTCAAATGACCAAACACAGCGAATTAAGTTTCTTTTAATACTAGATCTATGATGTCACAAAATGGCCGATAGCGTTTTTGGCGATTGAATTTAAATTAATTTTATTTGTTCCATTTTAGTGAACTGAAATTAATATATTTAGGTTTCTTAATATAATATGATATGAGTCAAATATTTTACTATTTTCTGTCTCTTTAGGTATACAAGAAGACTAATAATAATATCCAAGATATAGTAAAAGCATCGAACATTTTAAAATCCACTTCCATTTTAATAGTCAATGCTATCATGTTTAACTCTTTGCGGCACAGATTTTTATATTCAGAGTAAAACTAATATTTTTGTGTATTCTGTATTACTCAGGCTTACTTTTAAGAAGATTTTGCGGTTTTTCGTATGTGGGTTGATGGGGGAGTCAGATATGGGGTGGTTACTGTTGGTGACCACTGTGAAGAAAATAGCTAAATATAGTAAGATTTTTTTATTATTATAAAATACAAATCTAGTAAGAAAATGCGTACATACTAGAACATGAGTATTGCAAAGTATTCTAAACACAAATTATTGTTTGTGGTGGTCCTCAAAACAAGATTTGCCCTCTCGGTAGCATAAGGGAACTTAGCATGTTTTGCAGCCCCAAATTGTTCGCACAGGCTCTTTTTTGGTGCTGCATCTACTGCAACGCCTGGAAGTTCCTCTAACTGGCTGATGATTTGCGACAGCTAGGCGAACAGATCTAGGAACTTCAGGTTTATGTTTTTTTTATGGAGACCAAACTCGGTGAGGCTGACTTGCTTCCAGACCTGTTTTTCATAAGCGTTTTATTTCTTACATATGCAGGCGCCAACAAATCTTGATACACACTACGTCTAAAATCTTTTAGACAGAGTTTGTCGAGACATGGGTTAGGATATTCTTGAAGGTCCTTGTACAAAAGAAATGCATTGACTTCTTTCGCGTCTGGTAATTTTAACATTAATCTTAGGGTCATGAAAGTTCGTCAACAAACAAACACACCGCTTGTCCTTCCATTTCATAAACGACACCATTTCATTATCACTGATACGGTAATCAGAATCACCGCGTTGCAGTTTATTGTCTGCTTTTAATTCCGGCAGGTGTTTACGAGAAGCATTGACAGTTCCACAAGCATAAACTTGTTTCTCTCGTAAATCTACTTGTAAAGCATAACTATTGAAATAGTTATCAAAATACACGCGGTGGTGTTTTCCTTCCAGGCTGTCACAAAACTTCCTTACAACTTTACCTCCTAAATCTGTCTCCACTCTATCTCCAACTTTTCCAGTATACATCTCAAAGTCAAGACAATAGCAAAAGTCAGTAGGTATGTGATGTGAGGAGGGGTCATAATCGTCAGGAGGTATAATGGAGTAGGATTTTTTCCATTTTGGAACCTGTATATCAGCCCGCGCAGTAGATGGTCCTCGTTGTGGAGCTGGTGCTGATGATGAAGGTAACGGCCGAGAAGAATATAATCTGGCTAGAGGCGTGTCATCTTCTGATTCAAATTCAGAGTTAGGTTGATTAGTACCTTCGAAGTCTTCACCGAGTAAAATTTCTAGAGTCGTCGTACTTGGACCTTCGACGATGAGCTCATCTTCGACATCCGAACCATCGCCACCCACATAACTGTCATCATCAGAAGGTATATCGACATATTCCGATAAAGCATTCTCGATTTCCTGGGTAGATTAACCCGTTCTTTTCATTATCTGCAAAAATAAAACCAATATGAAATAAAACTAAGTTATAGAAAAAACTATACCTTTACAGTACGGTGGTAACCGCTGCTAACCACCTTAAATAAGGTGTAATTTTCAAAAACCTCTTATGTTTATTTGTGATATTTATACTTATTAAACAAGATTATTCATATTTCAACAATTTGAGCATAAAAATAAATCATATTTGTAAATATTAACTTACCAATGAAACAAAACACTTGCAGAACAACGAATTTCAAATTTCACCAGTTTTCGTTTGATAGTTTAGTTCTCCTTTTAGCCGTCAGAGTATGACAATTGGCACTTTTCAAATGTTACATGCTCGTGTCGTTCATATTAATACAAACATTAACCAATCGATGTCGCTATATCATAAAACACGCAAATAAATAGGTGGTTAATTCTACTGACCACTGTGAAGAAAAGAGTTAATGTAAGTACCTAAACCAATTATTATTAGTAAAGTAGTACATAAGCATCATAATCATGTAATATGATATAGTAGGCTCGCCTTAATCACAGAGGTCGTGGGTTCGATTTCCGCGAGGCAAGTGCGTAGGCGTACTTAGCTTTTATATTTCGTTACCTACCGTTTTTTTATAAGGCGAAGCTAGACGGAACTTTGATTTTTAAGCTGAGTTTCAACCCCTACCTACTTTACGTATATGATTACTGTAAGTACGTAGGTATGTAATAGATGAAAGTCTAGGGAGGAGCGGGGTGATTGATTTTATATTAGGTCCTCCTAATATTAAAAAAAATCTAAAAATGATTGCTTACAGTGCTAACGCTTGCAATTTTTTATGACGGTAATTTAAGTAGTTATCTATACTAATATTATAAAGAGGAAAGATTTGTACCTATTTTTGTATGTTTGTATGTTTGTAATGAATAGGCTCAAAAAGTACTGGGCTGATTTAAAAAATTCTTTCACCATTCGAAAGCTACATTATCCACGAGTAACATAGGCTAAATTTTATTTTGGAAAAAAATAGGGTTCCGTAAGATATTTGGGTTTTTCTGACACAAGGTGTAAAAAATCAACCAGAAAAGTTACTTATTTTGCGTACGCTGCCTAAACTATAAAAGATTGAACCATAAAATGTTCTAATTAATTATAGATCTTATAAATATCTACAAAAAAGTCCGCGACACACTATACCTATCTATGTCGAGTGAGGCACAACGACCATTTTTTTATTTAGAAATCTTGAATTTTTTTTGGACTACATTTAAACGCGTTTATTTTACTCATGCTATTAATCCTTATCAAAATAAATTATTTCATCACTAAGTACAGTTTATGTAGATAATATTTGGTCTTTGAATGATTAAAATTGGACGTTTGGTTTTGAAGTTATGGCGAAATTAAAATATTACGATTTCTGCTGCACGGCCCGTTGCGAAGTCTAATAATTTTCGTGCGATTTTTTTTAGATTTCGTTCTTAAAACTACACTAAACACACCTACGCTAAAGTTCTTCTCAGAGCTAATCAACAGTTCTTCTCAGAGCTAAACAACAGTTCCTTTCAGAGCTTTGAAAATGCCTAAAATGCCTAATCCCTAAAATGCCTATTAATTACATCATTAATTATATTTTCATCATTAACAACTTTAACATCCACAGAAAGACAATCTGTGCAGCCTGCGGATAATGACTGCGTTGTCGATGTTTATGTCGGTGTCCGTGAATTGACCTGGGAATCATTTTGCTGACCGTGTCTTTCCTGGGTAGGCTTTTTGCAGCGGTAACCGACATCCGCACGGAGCCGCGGGCGACCGCTATCACTACATCACTACATATTATAAACAAAGTCCCCTGCCGCGTCTGTCTGTCTGTTCGCGATAAACTCAAAAACTACTACATCGATTTTCATGCGGATGTTACCAATCGATAGAACGATTCTTCCGGAAGGTTTACGTATATGATTTGTTTAGTTTATGTGTACATTTGACTAATATATATTGATATTTGTCAGAGGTGTCGGAAAAAATTAAGCCATTTGGGAGCTTTCAACGAAAACGCTGCCTAAACCCTATGAGATATAACAAAACAATGTATGGTGGCAAATATTCTTCTCTTTTAGATCTACAAAAAAGTCTGCGATAGCATATGTCTATCTTTCAAGGTTAACTTGCTATATCCATTATATCTTAGAAAAATGATAATTTCTAATGCGGTAATTGTAAAGCTAATCAGACGGATTCAGTATTTATCCTTATCATTTTAAATGAGTTAATATTCTTAAGCATTTCATGCAGATTATTTTACCCCTACACTATATACTTTTAATGAATTACTTAGAAGTTATCGCAAAATAACAGCGCGTGTTTTAGGTAGGCCTAATGCGATTATGCGCGTTTTGTTTTGTGTTCGTTGTAACTATGATGGATAGATACTTGAATACCTATTTATTTAGTGTTTGTTGTATTGTTAGTCCTGAAGAGTATAGGTATTTCATACGATAAAAGTATACCCACCTACTTATTTCACTGAGTTTTAGTAGGTCATCATCATCATCAGCACGTATATCGTCCACTGCTGAACATGGGCCTCCTCCCGAGGGAGGGTATTGCCATAGTCACCACGTTTGGCAGGCGGGTTGGTGACCGCAGAATTATGTTGTAACACACAAGGAAACGCTGCTGCCCCTTCCTTGATATACGATTATTATAGATGATGTTATAACAATCGGGACCAACGGCTTAACGTGCTTTCCGAGGCACGGAGGGTAGTCCCTCAACCAACCAGACCCGGAAAGAAATCTTAGAATTTACACAAAGATTTCATGTCCGGTGTGGGGATCAAACCCACGACCTCCGAGATTTAAAGCGAGCCAATTACCGCTACGCTACGGAGGTAGGCCGAATGCGATTATGCGCGCTCGATCCTTAAGAATTATAGGGCAATTTTTTTGTTTTGTGTTCGTTGTAACTATGATGGATAGATACTTGAATACCTATTTATTTAGTGTTTGTTGTATTGTTAGTCCTGAAGAGTATAGGTATTTCATACGATAAAAGTATACCCACCTACTTATTTCACTGAGTTTTAGTAGGTACCTATATTAATTTGTTTCTGTTTGTTTTGACCAAATTTCGCCCGTTTGTTAGAGGTTTAAAGACATTATGTAGTATAATTATCAGTATTGTACCCGTGCGAAGCCGGGGCGGGTCGCTAGTTGTATCTATTGTGTATGAACGTCAAAATGACGACAGTCGACACCCCAGGCGATTTGAAAATATAATATACTAGCGACCCGCCCCGGCTTCGCACGGGTACAATACTGATAATTATACTACATAATGTCTTTAAACCTCTAACAAACGGGCGAAATTTGGTCAAAACAAACAGAAACAAATTAATATAGGTACCTACTAAAACTCAGTGAAATAAGTAGGTGGGTATACTTTTATCGTATGAAATACCTATACTCTTCAGGACTAACAATACAACAAACACTAAATAAATAGGTATTCAAGTATCTATCCATCATAGTTACAACGAACACAAAACAAAAAAATTGCCCTATAATTCTTAAGGATCGAGCGCGCATAATCGCATTCGGCCTACCTCCGTAGCGTAGCGGTAATTGGCTCGCTTTAAATCTCGGAGGTCGTGGGTTTGATCCCCACACCGGACATGAAATCTTTGTGTAAATTCTAAGATTTCTTTCCGGGTCTGGTTGGTTGAGGGACTACCCTCCGTGCCTCGGAAAGCACGTTAAGCCGTTGGTCCCGATTGTTATAACATCATCTATAATAATCGTATATCAAGGAAGGGGCAGCAGCGTTTCCTTGTGTGTTACAACATAATTCTGCGGTCACCAACCCGCCTGCCAAACGTGGTGACTATGGCAATACCCTCCCTCGGGAGGAGGCCCATGTTCAGCAGTGGACGATATACGTGCTGATGATGATGATGACCTACTAAAACTCAGTGAAATAAGTAGGTGGGTATACTTTTATCGTATGAAATACCTATACTCTTCAGGACTAACAATACAACAAACACTAAATAAATAGGTATTCAAGTATCTATCCATCATAGTTACAACGAACACAAAACAAAACGCGCATAATCGCATTAGGCCTACCTAAAACACGCGCTGTTATTTTGCGATAACTTCTAAGTAATTCATTAAAAGTATATAGTGTAGGGGTAAAATAATCTGCATGAAATGCTTAAGAATATTAACTCATTTAAAATGATAAGGATAAATACTGAATCCGTCTGATTAGCTTTACAATTACCGCATTAGAAATTATCATTTTTCTAAGATATAATGGATATAGCAAGTTAACCTTGAAAGATAGACATATGCTATCGCAGACTTTTTTGTAGATCTAAAAGAGAAGAATATTTGCCACCATACATTGTTTTGTTATATCTCATAGGGTTTAGGCAGCGTTTTCGTTGAAAGCTCCCAAATGGCTTAATTTTTTCCGACACCTCTGACAAATATCAATATATATTAGTCAAATGTACACATAAACTAAACAAATCATATACGTAAACCTTCCGGAAGAATCGTTCTATCGATTGGTAACATCCGCATGAAAATCGATGTAGTAGTTTTTGAGTTTATCGCGAACAGACAGACAGACGCGGCAGGGGACTTTGTTTATAATATGTAGTGATGTAGTGATAGCGGTCGCCCGCGGCTCCGTGCGGATGTCGGTTACCGCTGCAAAAAGCCTACCCAGGAAAGACACGGTCAGCAAAATGATTCCCAGGTCAATTCACGGACACCGACATAAACATCGACAACGCAGTCATTATCCGCAGGCTGCACAGATTGTCTTTCTGTGGATGTTAAAGTTGTTAATGATGAAAATATAATTAATGATGTAATTAATAGGCATTTTAGGGATTAGGCATTTTAGGCATTTTCAAAGCTCTGAAAGGAACTGTTGTTTAGCTCTGAGAAGAACTGTTGATTAGCTCTGAGAAGAACTTTAGCGTAGGTGTGTTTAGTGTAGTTTTAAGAACGAAATCTAAAAAAAATCGCACGAAAATTATTAGACTTCGCAACGGGCCGTGCAGCAGAAATCGTAATATTTTAATTTCGCCATAACTTCAAAACCAAACGTCCAATTTTAATCATTCAAAGACCAAATATTATCTACATAAACTGTACTTAGTGATGAAATAATTTATTTTGATAAGGATTAATAGCATGAGTAAAATAAACGCGTTTAAATGTAGTCCAAAAAAAATTCAAGATTTCTAAATAAAAAAATGGTCGTTGTGCCTCACTCGACATAGATAGGTATAGTGTGTCGCGGACTTTTTTGTAGATATTTATAAGATCTATAATTAATTAGAACATTTTATGGTTCAATCTTTTATAGTTTAGGCAGCGTACGCAAAATAAGTAACTTTTCTGGTTGATTTTTTACACCTTGTGTCAGAAAAACCCAAATATCTTACGGAACCCTATTTTTTTCCAAAATAAAATTTAGCCTATGTTACTCGTGGATAATGTAGCTTTCGAATGGTGAAAGAATTTTTTAAATCAGCCCAGTACTTTTTGAGCCTATTCATTACAAACATACAAACATACAAAAATAGGTACAAATCTTTCCTCTTTATAATATTAGTATAGATTTAAAGTAACAACTTCAAAGTAAGTGATTATTTGGATAAGTAAATTGTGGGACGACTATTAAGAAACACCAAATTTTAATACCATAAAGCACGAGCATGTTTTAACTTTATTCTTATTTTAAAACTGTTCTTTCCGTAAAAACGTGTTTATTCAATTTACGCCTGTAGAAAAAGTAACAGCCATAAATTGTTACTTGATTTTATAAGATACTTTTATTCAGGCGCTATTTTGATATATTGTAATAGATAATTTTATTGAAATCATAACAGCTTTAAAAGTATAATAACGAATAAAACATAGACGTACCTACTATATCGTTTTAAAATTTGGTGTTGAATTGATTAAATAGGGATCTGTCATTTTAATAACAAAATAGTTAAAAGATTGTATTTCATATGAAATAATAGGAAGTTTGTATTTTTACTTACTCCCGTCATCTTGACGTTCATAATTATGTTATGTGTATCAAGAGGCTTCCTGTGTTACACATAACACTATTATGAGCGTTAATATAACGGGACCCACAAAAGACTTAATATTTTAAAACGGTTAATTAATTTTCTAGGGCTTATGGAAGTATAAGTTTCACTCGCATTCAAAAGAAAAGTTTTATTCTCCCAATGGTGAGCTACAAGTGAACATGATGATGAATGAAGCTCCGTACAAATACCATAAATCCGACATACTCGAAGCACAGGTATGTTTATCTTTATTATACTACTTAATATCGGTCTCATACCTACTGCTGCTGTTACAATCATATTTTCTGAAACTTGTTTGATACAACAGTTAATATCAACGTGGATTATTCTTTGGAAACTGACTGGACTGACTGAGAAGAGCGATAGAAGTAGTTTTGTAACTTACGATTAGGATGGCACTTACGATCAAATGCTTCTGAAGTATAATAGTAGGTATACTTCTGAGGTCTAGAATTTAGTCTTATATGCAGATAAATTTATCGCATTCTCCTCTTCTTACTTGCCGTGCCCAACAGGGTCCATACTTTATACTGGTTTTGTCTTGCCAAATACTCATTATACATAATAATATGGTGTGCAATAAATGAATATGAAAGAAGTGCCATTATTCTAGGTCTTAGAAATCCCGTATGCCAACGATGCTAATCTAATAGTACTACTACCATTCAAACGCGATGGATTAAACCAGCTCTTGATGAAGTTGAAAAATACTCCAAAGGTTATCAATAAAGTTCTTAGGAGGATGGTCGAGAAACACATTTCCCTGAAGATGCCTAATTTCACAATTGAAACAGAACTCGATTTAAAAGCAACTTATAGTAAGGTAAGAACGGATATTATGGTGGTCAGTAAATTTTGTGATATTTCGAACGTTTTCAACAGAGGTAGACCATAGCCCTATCCTTAGCCGTGTGGTTCCGTCTAGCCATATGGTTTCCAGCTTAAAATAGACTTATGGCACCCATGTCTTACCATGTGTGTCATAAGCGATAACTAAATGATATTCAGCTGATGGATGGACATCAGCATCTATCAGCTCAAGGCAAGTTATCATTTTATTAAAAGATTTCCTCGAAGTTTGTTGCCAGTTCTGCTCAGAGTTGCCACGTCTAACTGGTGGTAGTAAGAAAAGGACGCATCATAAGAAAATAATTTAAATGTGTTTATATGAATAAAGATTTTTGAGTTTGAGTTTAAGATTGGGACCACCAAACTGCTTGCCAAGCATGGGGATTATGGCAATATCCCTCAACGATCCTGGCTTGCCAAAATCTGTTAAGAGGTGGTCCATGTTCAACTATGGACATGCTGGTGAAGTGAAGACCTCAACTTTAGGCTCATTAACCTCATTAATATACGGAGCGTCAAGCGTGGCATTGTGCGGTCCGCGTCTGAATTCTCAATGAAAATGAAATAGCTTCTCTGTCAACGATTAATATTAATCACAGAATTCATAATAATAAAGAAAAAAATATCTTTCATTACCAGGTCGGACTTAAACGTATATTCGAGAAAAAGTCAGGTTTAACAGCTTTGGTAAGAGATGACGAGCTTCACGTATCAAAGGCCTTTCAGAAATCGATCTTACAAGTATCAGACAAGGGTACTGTGGAGTTTGTTATGAAAGGTAAAAAAACATAGAAAATGCAGCTACGCTATATTTTTTTATTTTTAAAGACAGCTAACTTACTAGTATATTAATACACACAATTCAAGGACACAGAGCTCATCTAGACTCAGAAAAATTATATTATTCGTGGTTCACACAAATAATTTTCTCGGGTGGGAATCGAACCAATAACACCTAAGTCTCAGAAGCCACTGCCGTAACCAATAAGCCATCGATGCAGTCAGTTTTTTAGCCCGTAAGAACTTTTTAAGAAAAAAATGAGCAATGTAACACTGAAAAAAATTTTCAAATGGGTCCAGTAGTTTCTGAGATTTTTATTTTTGAGGTTTTTTAGCACTGCTCAATATTTTATATTGTCCGATCTTTTAGGTACATTAACAATACGTTAAAGATCAAAACAAAGAAGGCGTCTTTTACCGTAGTTACTGTTCAGTTGTTGAACTAATTAGGTATCTATGTTTTGTTAACAGGATTTTTGGGGATAGTTATGGACAAGCCGCGTCTAGAAGTTGAAGTAAATCGACCATTTTTCTTCTACATCATAGCTAAAAAACAGATACTCTTCGCAGGCCAAATCATTGATCCTAGGTCTAAAGGAGACACCAGCAGTTCTTGGTTCCCATTCTCACTTCAAGATTTGGGATCATATTTATGGGGTTGACCCAACATTGAAAAAATAAAAGTTTTAATAAAAAAAACTTGAGCCGAGCTCAGAACGATACAAATTGTCTACTCAAGAAAATATAAAAAGTTATTAAAAAACAGCATTTCATTTCATTTCATTTATTTAGCAATCATTTTAAATAAATAAATGTACCTATGTGTTTGAACTTTTCATTATGCATTTTTCCCAATAATATATCATCAACAGACAGCTAATCTTCGATATAATAAATTGCTTCAAAATAGTCAGTATAGTACATAGTGTTGCGTGTTGCACACAAAATTCATTTAACGAATTAACTTCCTATTATACCTCGTACGTTTCACCAAAACAACTATATATTAAAACTATTTTATATACCTAACCATGAACATAAACCTTCGCTACACAAGAACTTTGTTATTACAAGTTCTTTAAAAGTTTGAGGCATGCGCAGTGGCCGTGTTTAGCTTTGGAGCGATTCCATTCATCCCCTAAATCCCAGTTGAATATAATTTGTCGGGGTGCGAGCACCTATTTCGATGTCATCGCGAACCAACAAACTTTTACGATCAACCAAAGTATTCTACGGGATAGTGGAGTAAACAATGAAAGAAAAATCTCTAGTTTAATTAAGTGGTTTAACTAAGTTGAAATAAAAATGACATAGTGTTTTGAAATAAAAGTCAATTTATTAGAAGTGGAGGGACAAAATGTGATTTTCTTAAAAGCAGTAATGGAACATAATGGTTTTGGTGATTCGATTGTTTTTTTAAATAATTTGAGAGTACGTAAGTTTATAAATGGAAGTGAATATTTGGATTGTGACGCTTTTACAAATAGTTTTGGCGATAGGACAGAACGAAGCAATAAGTGAGTATTTTTGTGGATTTTATAAAATTTTACCTGTTTTTTAAAGATGTCAACATCATTTTTGTAGAAATACTTAATATTCAAAGTTTTTAAACTTTCGCGATTTGTACACATAATTTGTAGTAGATACGGGTCTCTATCGCGGTACAATTTTAAAGCAAATCAAACCCATAAAATATGATTAGTATAACCCATTTCGTAGCGTTGACTTAATAAAAAGGTAATGATTTGCCTTAAAATTGTATCCCGATTGAGAACCGTGTCTACTATAAATTATATTTAATATTATTCTGAAATCTTACAAATTACAGAATTATATTCTGACAGAAAACCACAAAATCTGACTAAAAACCACGAAAACTGACTAAAAACTATAAAATACATTCTATGTTTTGTTGTTATCAGTCAGGTAAAAAAAAATATTGCGTTTATTATTATTCAATTATATTACAGTTTTTAAGATTTAGCAGTTTTTTTTAGTTTTGATTGTTGAAAACAATATTTATCTTCTAGATGCTCACGGTCGTTCCGAAGATGCTATAAATACAGATAGCAGAGATGACAAACCACTTGACATTTTAGTTGATCCGCAAAACCAAGAAAGAGATTATTTTTTACCGCCAGTATTCCCCAATAATGAGGAAATCGAGGAAGAAGAAGAAGAAGATGATATGTCTTACTTAGATTACGATTATGATGGAAAAGAATCAAATTATAAAGATTCACCCGATCAAGTTACTGCAAAAAGCGATACTCATGATATCTCATCTCTGGACAAAATACCGTTGCATACAGCTAAAGACAATTTGCCAATTTTTCTTTTGGAGCCAGAAAATACTTATGTAGTCAAGAATAAACCAGCCACATTAAAATGTCGGGCTGCTAACGCCTTGAAAGTAAGTAATTACCTCTTCTAATAGGATTTTTTTTAAATAAGGTTAGTTTTTAGAGTATTAACTTTTTAATCGAAAGCTAAGTTTAGACTGTGGCAGAAATTGAGACCACAAATCTTAATTTTTTTGGCATTTAATCATATTTTTCATAATCATCATTCCTTATATTGTCCATTGCTGAATATGTGTCTTTTGCCGAGGCAAGGCAGATCCGCATATTGGTCACCAAACCTGCCCCTGAGACATTTTTTTTCTTCTGAGTATCTAATGGTCGTATTTATTATTTTTAGTTCATAATTTCAATTACAGATACTTATGCTTACACAAAGACACTAAGTGTATGGTGTATAGTGTTGTCTAAATTACCTTAAATCAAATTAATTCTAATGAAGATTATGAAATTAAATTCACAATTCAGAAACCTCAGGTATTAGTGTAAGCCGGGCAAAGAAAATATGTGTGATGGTCTTTTATCATTCATCAGTGATCCTTAAAATAGATCATTTGCACTACCTTATAATACGAAGACATATAACCGAATAACTACATTAAATATCAGCCTTCATGGTCATAATAATTATAACTTTACATTTTATTGAACTACGAAAAGAAAACATTGATTTTTCTTTTGTGTGTATTTTGTCTGATACTGTATTAGTTGTAAATAACATTAACTGCTGTTTAGTTCCAAGACAATTTGTCATAATAATAGGTACCTATATATTATTTAGTTTGCCATATGGTCTGAAAATGTTGATATTTTGAATCAAATTACCCCAATTATGTATTAATTGGGCTAATGAGGGCTAATGTGATTCAAAAGATGCATAATCGATAACAAAGTGTTATCGATAACAAAGTGTTGATAAACAAATATGTATATATTTACAATTTAATTATGTGTCGATATACAACTTGGCTATCAAGCCATATGTAATAAGTAAGTCAGTAACTAATAATGTTATTCAATTGGTTTCTTTCAAAATAAAAATTTCATACGCAAAATAATTGTTGGAGGATTTAAATTTTGTATGTTGCAGGCTATTTCAACGTTAAATTTTTAACATTAGGGTCGTTATATTCGAAAGCTTGTGTCTAATTTACATACGAATGAAATTGAAAGCAGTTATAAATATTAAAAGCTTTGTTGTTTTTTTGAATTATTTGGCTTTTACGTCATAATTGTTAAACGCGTGTGAGTAATGAGCTAAATATATTTCGTAATGGTTGTGTAAATGATCTTTGATGTACATATTTAGGACATGTTTATCCAATTATTTTTAGGGTCCCTAAGTTCGAATGACACAAATACTTATCCTTATCAATAGAGTGATCTTTTACTACAATGCTAATATTAGATACTAGCTGATGCCCGCGATTTTGTCCGGGTGGTGTTAGTTACTCCTTCGGGTTTTTAACTTTGACCGAGGATGTAAGGTACCACTATGCAAAATTTCATTCTGGATGTGTTCTATTTTACTTCCAACATCCCCTTAACTCGGTTGATAGCGTTTTTTTTATATGAAGAGACATTCGAACTCTACAGTTTTATTATTTATATATAGAAGATGATTAAAAAAAAAACGGGTAAATTGCTTATTTACTAGTTCAGGTTTTAAAGCGCCAAGTCCCTATGAACAGCATCAAGACGATTATTGATAAGGATATGCTATGATTTAAATTCCTACAAAGATAGACGAGACATCCAGAATTAAAAAAATGCTAAGTTATTTGAGTCTTTCGATTTATTCATAATTTTGAAAAGAATCGTGTTAGCCGTTGCTTTTGTCACTAAAATTCATACATTAGACGTTCCTAAAACATATATACATATATATACTTATACATTATACACAGAATTTTAAAATCTATAATTTACCTGAATTTTTTTTTTTTCTTTAAAAAGACAACTCCCGCACTAGGGAAATAAATCCCTGTGTCGCGGGGGACTTTACAAACATACATTTCACGGACACAAAGTACACCCAGACTCAGAACAATTATTTGTGGTTCACACAAATAATTGTCCCGGGTGGGAATCGAACCCAGAACACCAGGTCCCAGAAGCAACTACCGTAACCACTGAGCCACCGGTGCAGTCAAGAATATTTGTTTGTAGTCAGTCTGTTTGAAGTCATTTCACTTTTTTATCTCTTATCACTCAAAGGTTTTTTTCAAATGCAACGGAGTACAAACTCAAGCGACGAACTTCGAATTCGTTGATCCACAAACTGGGGTGCGAATTATTGAAGGGGAGTGCAAAGTGACGAGAGAAAATGTCGAAGAGTACTTTGGCAGTGAAAAGTACCAATGTTCATGTTTTGCATGGACCAGTCGAGGACATATTCGAAGTCAACCGGCCACCATTGAATTAGCTTGTGAGTGTTTTTGTACTTTTTAAAATTAGTTTAATTTACGGAAATTGACGGGAAATTGCATTTTTTATCTGTTATCTATATTAATACGTGAAGCAAAAACTTTGTACCTACCATTGCCTTAAAAGGTATGGCAATAATAGAACTTTGTTTAGTCATCGTTAGGTCAAAAACAAAAGGCTTTTTGAATATCTTTCGTCTAAAAGGTAGAAATTATAGCATTGTATTTAAGTCCTTGGTCTATTACAGCATTAATGAACATAGATCCGTTTTTGTCTTTTATAGAATAAAAAATGAAATTTTCCCTTAAATGCCTTTTTAAGTTTAAATTAAGTTTCCTTTCCTTCTGTACCTACCTCTATTTCTAAAACAGCAAACAAGTAAAAATTATGTACCTACATCATGAAAAATATAGGTTGATATTTTATGGTTGTTTTTTTTTCCGTTGGTTGCTCAACTAATTTTATTTTTAAACAAAAAAAGAAAAATCTGTTGACAAAAACAAGCAAATACCTAACGCTCTTGTATTAGAAACCTGATTTCAAAAAAAAATTACCTACAATGTTCTTGTGTTTATAAATTTCTCATTTGTAACTAAATACTGGGTTTTAATATTATTTCTAGCCTCATGTGCCTGAAAATTAAAATATTTGATGTAGAATGATATCATAATGTAGTAAGCTTATCCTAAAATAAATTCCAGAAACAATACGTAGCTGACTAAGATCACTGATGTAAAACTACAATCATCTTTTTTTATGTCACATGACATAAAAAAAGTTGTGACAGGAAATAGGGTGCTTCCCTAATATATGCCTTCAACAGTAGACATTACAAAATCTAAACTTATAATAAAAATAATAGTTTAAAAAAACGAAAAAAACACGCTTTTATAGCTAACCGAACTAAAAAATAGAAAATAATTTTCACCTCAAAATAAAATTATAATAAAGTTTAAGTTATTAACAGAATAATTCAATTCAGAGTAAAAAGCGTGGGGTGCATTTTACCACTTTTCATAACTGTCCTCTCATAGATAGTTGCCAATAGAATGATTGTGACATTTACTTTATCAAGAGCCCCACGCTTTTCACTCTGAATTGAAGTATTCTGTTAATAACTTTAACTTTATTATAATTTTATTTTGAGATGAAAATTATTTTCTATAATTTAGTTCGGTTAGCTATTAAAGCGTGTTTTTTTAGTTTTTTAAAACTATTATTTATTTTTTATTTTTTAAGGATAATGGGAAACTGTTATCAAATTATTGCATTGTCATCAGTCCTTGATACGTATACAAAGTTTCAAATTAATCAGACTTCTGAAAACTGGTGCAAATTAAGTTCAAAGATTCCGTTACATACATACAACCCAAGCTAATAAAAGCGTGTTAAAAAGATGATTGTATTTTAGACATAAAGAAGCACTTCTCCGTCTCTCCACAATCACAACTAGTGAAGCAGCACACATCAGTCACGTTTCGTTGCGAGCCTCCTCCCGCTGCGCCGTTCGTACAAATCTACTGGCTAAAGAACGGAGCACCTATTGTAACTGATGACCATGTACAAGTCTCTAAAGAGGGAGACTTGTTTATTAAACAGGCAACGTTACTGGTAAGTTTTTGTTGATTAGCCATAAAGTAAACGGAATGGCTAACTGTATAATTTCTGTCCAAAATATAGGAACGAATTATAATTCTTTCAATCTTTCTCCTTTAAAAAGACAACTCCTGAACTAGGGAAAGCCCTGTATCGCGGGGGACTTTACGAACACATTATTCACAAAAAAAGCGAGACTCAGAACAACTATTGTGGATAACACGAATAGATGTCCCGGTTGGGAACTGAACCCAGAAAACCGGGTTTTGACCCGAGGCAACCTACTGAGCCACTATAGTCAGTCAATTAAGTTCAGTCATTCTGATATAACCGATAATCTTATTTAACGAATTTAGTATTAAAATCCGAGACCTTAAATTCCATAGTTATATATAATGCCAACAAGTAACAGACGTCTCTTCACATAAAATATTTTTGTGATGTAATGAACTGTAAAGCAGAGCGACGGTTGCACAAAACTCCCATAAAAACTAAAAGTCATAATTCCTCAATCCCTCCACTAGTGACCGCTTCAACCCGAGGTCCAAGTCCCAAAGGTGGTGGCCTCTTTCACAAGTTGCTTAATTTGTAGTTTTTAAACCATATAATAAGGCTGGCCTCGCTCGCCATTAGGTCCGGTGTAGTAGCAAAAGCCTCGTGGCTAACTACATAATATTATGAGTAGTTTTATTCACAGAAAATACACTTGATATTCCCGATTAAATACTCAGGTCAACCTTTATAAAGGTCAAAGATATAAAAAGCTGTAAAGTTTGTTTGTTTACTTGAATGCGCTAATCTAAGGAACTACTGATCCGATATGAAACATTCTTTCAGTGTTAGATAGCCCATTTATCGAGGAAGGCTGTAGGCTATATTTTACTATAAAGTTCCCACGGGAACGGGAGTTACACGGTTGAAACCGCGCGCGGGAAGCTAATCTATACTAATATATTATGTTCAGCTTTATATATTAGTAGTTCGTTTGTTTGTTTGCTTGAGCCCGCTAATCTCAGGAACTACTGGTCCAATTTGAAAAATTATTTTAGTGTTAGATAGCCCATTTATCGGGGATGGATATAGGCTAGGAGTGAGGCGTATTTATCGGAACAGTTTAAAAAAACAGGTTATTAATAGTAACACCATGGAACAGGTATCGCAAAACCAAAAATACAGTTCCTGCCTGTTTCGCCTGTTCCACAACCTACAGTAGACCAACATTGCCATAACTGGTGTGTGAGGTATAGTCTTCTCTATCTAGCTTACGGATATTTACATTAGAAAGAGAGAGATACAAACGAAACTGACCTGGAACAGTTCTGAACAAGCTCTTTTCTCTTCCAACTTATTGTAATAAAAGAGATAGCATCTGTTCCTGTCTGAAACAGTTTGGAACATGGTCTTTTCTCTTCTGACTTATTGTAATAGAAAGAGATAGAATCAGTACCTGTCTGGAACAGTTTGAAACATGCTCTTTTCTCTTCTGACTTATTGTAATTCAAAGAGATAGCTAAACTAGGTACTATATTATGAAACTGTTGCAATCAAATAGTCTTTGGTTGCAATGGAACAGGCTGTTATTTTGGAACAGGTTTTAGGAACTGTTTTTTTCTTGGAACTGGAATAGGTGAAACAGGTTTTTTAATTTTAGCTGTTACAGACCACTTCTAATATAGGCTACATGTCATTATGAAGTTCTTACGGGAACGGGAGTAAAGCGGGTGAAACCGTGCGCTGAAGCTAGTTTATAATGAGAATGAGATCGTACTGCGAAGACAATACCTTCAATTACCTAATTACAATATACCTAAATATCAGTTTACTGGTAAATTAATGGCTGTCTGTTGAAGCAATCTAGGCTAAGTGCTTGCTTAATTGACCTAAACGCGTCAATATCAGTAGTATACCTATAGTTATATACAGTCGGCTTCATTTCGTTTTGTAGATATATGATACCTAACCTCAGGGTTAGGTTGTAGTCACCTCTTCCCGTGTGAATCCGGGTGAAAATTGAATACTCCTCTGCCATGTACTTCACTGGTAGCAAATTTGTCAAAACTAATTAATATAGGTACCAACGCCGTGATTTGTCGGTGCTAATATTTATATTCAAGTGGCCGTAGTCCAATGGCTAACATCGGACTTGTGATCTTGAGGTCCCCGGTTCTCATAACTCAAACATTAAACAAGGTAAACTTTTCCATAAAGTGTTCAAAACTTTGAAAAATTATGAAAAACGGGTGGTGTCATCGTTTAATATTTAATACAAAATGTAACTTTGGTGATATTAGTCGAAGTAATGCGGATCATTACCGATAGATGGCTCTACCGTCTCCCTAAGAGACGTGTTACAAAGAGATTAATAAATTTCGATGACCGGCTAGGGTTCCACCGTAGCCTAATTGGTTAAGGCAATGGGGGCTTTACCTAAGATGCAGGTTCGAATCCTGCCGGTGGTCGAATTTTATTAATCTCAATTTTGAAATTTAGTTTACTTTAGTTGATAGTCAAAAAATGTAGGGGCCGCCTGGTCTGATAATGCCAGTGATCTTAATTTATTAATCTCAAAATTTAAATTTATTGAATAATATTATTCATACACTTATTTAAATAAAACTCCTTTTTCAAAGGTTTTATTTCTGTACGTTGGTAACGGACAGGTTTCAATTTAGAATCAATTCCAGGACATGGCGAACTACACATGTGTCGCTGAAAATTTAGCGGGAAAAAGAATGTCTGAACCAGCGCTGTTGACTGTTTTCGGTAAGTTTTTGAAATATATTTACGAACAGTTCTAAACTTTTACGTACGATTTAGAACGGCCGACTCGCATCGGTCCGAATTTTAGGCCAGAATTTTAGCTGTAATCCATGACTTTCTTATTTAGTAATAGCATTTGCTCGCGGCTTTGTTATCAAACTGTCAGCAACCCAGGAGACACAACATGTTTTCTACCTGTCTCTACAAAATTTACTTGTATATTCACTTAAAAAATAAATAATTAAATTAAAATAAAATAAATATGTGAGGAAGCTCCCCTCCCATACAACCCCGTCCCCATACAACAAACGAGATAATGATATGGAAGCCCGGAATTGGCCGGTTTTAATATCTATTCGTTGACCTTTGTTGGGTTGTACTTTTTTAAGAATAATATTTTTTAATTGCATGTATGAATGCAAGAAAATATTTTTAGTTTTAGTTTAGTTTTGTTTAGATAAGAATTGTAAATTGAAAAGTTTATGAAAATGTAAATAACTTCACAACAAATTATGCTGTTTTGATTCAAATTTACTTTATTTTATCAGTCCGTTTAGTTCCACTCCTGAACATGAGCTTCCGCTTTAACAGACCTTGGCAAACCATTTTCATTGAGGGATATCACCAAGCTCAGCAGGCGGATTGGTGATCACAGTAAGATGGTATATCTTTGAGCTGATAAATGCTGCTGCTCATCCATCAACTGTAGTCACCTCTAATGACACCCATAGAAAGATATGGGGTGGTCTATTCTCACCCGGAAACCACTCGACAAATAAATAATCATCTCCTATTATGAAGTTTGTTTACTTCAGAAGTAAATACAGAATTAATTATAAAGAAATAAAAACATGATTATAATAATAGTGAACGGTGGTTGGAGTACATGGTCTGCGTGGACGGACTGCTACTGCGAAGGTCAGAGGGACGGACACAACGGACGCAAGAGGGAACGAACGTGTAATGCCCCCCGACCACTGAACGGGGGTCAACCCTGTGTGGGACCCAACGTGCAGAAGACACAGGACTGCGTTGATTGTGAGATGGGTAAGTGAAATCTGTTTTAATATTATAAAGAGGAAAGATTTGATTGTTTGTTTGTATGAATATTAGAAAGCCAAGTTGTCCAAGAATAACATAGTCTGAAGGTATACCTATATAATTATGAAGTAAACACGGGAACGGATGCTACTTGGGTGAAATAAAAGATTAACGCGATCAATACAACTATCATATTTATATTCACAATACACTGATGTTTTATTCGTTAATCATAATTTGCAGAACATAACATTAAAATGTTAAAATAGGCATATGTTTTCCACAAAATTTAAGCTCTTGTGCCTTGCAGTACAAGATAATCTGGATTGTACGTACGAGCCTTTAACTAAGGTTTAATGTAATTTTAATCTGTATTACCAATAGCTTAAAACACGATGTAGAATAACTGTATGTATAATAAAAATATATATAACAAAAATATTTCGCTACAAACATTTTATGTTCTCTCAAAAATGAAAATGGACAGACATTATGTAAATATAGTAACAATAATGATAATTTAAGCAAGAAATCGCCAGTCTCTAATACTAAATTACTCAATCTAACCTCTTGAGGGCCACCAACTAAAATATTCAGTCCAACCGACATTGAAGACGATGAATTATGTATACATTCAAGGAGTAGGTATAATTTTGTACTGGCCCTATTATTTCGCTTGTTCCAACTCAGAGTTTTAATAATTATATTAGTTTTCGACTTAGATTTCGACTTTGGCTTTGGTCGCCGAAGCCTTTGGTCCAATTCAATACCATATTTCGTTAAACACCTTTGGCAAAAGCAAAAAGTAGATAGCAAACGCAAGAAATCTTAAGGTTATTTTGTTCATCTCTAGATGTATTTCTAGAGGAAATTGCTATAGGACTCTGAAATATCACGGTTGCCGTTGCGCACTTGGCCGCATCTCTTCGCAGCCAGGTGAATACAGGTATGAACGGCAACAGTGATTTTTCTGAGTTTTTTTTTCTGATATATTGCCGTGAAGTGGACGATATTTTATTGAAAAAAAAAGTCAATGAATTTTTTTACGGAATATCAACAATAATTTAATTAATAATACTAGCAACCACATTTTGATAGGCAACCTAGTAAATCTTTATTCTCCTAATCATAAACATGCGTAAAAATTTGGTTTCTAGCAAATACGCGATGAGCGCACTAATTCTGCAGCCGGATCTTAGACTATTAAGCTTTCGGTTTTGGCCTGAAATAGGTGTCCAGTGTGATACTAAAATGTATTTTCTTCTATAGATGACCTGGATGAGCTAGCGGATGAGTCACCAGATATCATAACGGGTAAGATACTGCATTTTTATGATAGTTGAGGCCGTTTTTTATTTAGTCAGTGAGTCATATTCAACTCTTACTCTTACTTTCTATTTTATTTGTGAAGGAAATAGTTTCTATAAACTTCTAAAAGATTTCAATATTGGATTGCCATTGCTATGGCTTATGCTAGCTGCTAATCGTGATTAGTAGACTATGACACAAAAAATTACTGAGTAACATTGATAAGTCATTAGTTACAATAGTTCTTTATTATCTTCTAGTCCAATTATCACTTAACTATATATCGAGGGGTGAAAGGCTATTTGTTTGAAGCGACATTTTGGACGATATGGAGTTATATACATATTCGGATTCAGCGAATTTTTCTGCGTCGTCCGAGCCGGGTTTCGTACAATTCTGAGCACTTTTATGGCGCTTAAAACAATGCCATTTTAGTGCATAATTCTCAAACATTATGTATGATCCGACTTCAAATTTGCCATATTTTTTTAGTATATAATTTAAGCTGTATACAAAAACAGAGAATCGGATCATAAGCCGTTATTCCCTTCCTAAAATTTTAGTTCGATGGTAGATAAATCGTTTTTCGATGTAGCTATCTTTAGATGAAAAGTCCCTTCAAACATTTTGCTTACGACTACTTACTCTGTGCAATGTCGCTTCAACCAATTTGCCGTCAGCCAAATTCATTATTAAGACATGTCGGTTCAACCCTTTTCGCTACAACTGTTTTTCACTCTGTTTAGAACAACCAAGTTATATAACTCCTTTCAAAATCTGAGACATCAAACAACTCTTTAAGAATGTTCATCGTTGCTTAAGCCAACTTTCCTGTATCGTTAACAAAACCCAAAACCCAAACCAAAATTGGTAGTTAAACAAAATAGCCTATTCCTATTATTATTGGGTAACGTCGACTCAATCATTTTGCTTTCTCCTGTATAAGTACTGTAAAGTCACTTAAACCATTTTGCCTGCTGCCGATTAGTGACAATGTTGGAAGTTGAATCATTTTTCTTTACTCTAAAAATAAGGCGATACAGATCATTTTGTATTAAGTGACAATTTATCTTATACTCATAACTGTTTTTTAATTGAAAATTATACCAAAACATTCAGGGATTTTTTTTCAATAAAAATTTGCGATCCCCATTATAGAAAGAGCACTAGTTTTTTCATAACGATTTTTTTTCCAAATTTTGAATCTTTAAATGGCTCTCCTGTAAAGTTCGTAAAATGTCGCTTCAAACAAATAGCCATTCACCCCTCGATATGTAGTATAAAACAAAGTCACTTCCCGCTGTCTGTCTGTCCCTATGTATGAGACTTATTAGATCTTTAAAACTACGCAAAGAATTTTGATGCAGATTTTTAAATAGATAGAGTGATTCAAGGGAAATATTTATATATGTATCATCAGCATTGCACTCGTGCAAAGCCGGGGCGGTCGCTAGTGTGTTAATATATGGCCATTTGTAGGTACAGTCGACCAAGGAGATAGGTTTACACCGTCAGTATCTAATAATGTAAATACATATGTTTATGTCACTACGATAGCTGGCAGTTTTTATATGGGTGAAGTTCGCTGCTAGCTGTGTACTAGAAAACTCTTCTCATAAACAATAACATATAAATTTAAAATGGGTTGCACATGGTGTAAACCTATCACTTTTGTTGAATGTACAGTAAATCCTAATTATCAATGTGTACTAAAAGATTTACATTCTGCTATCGCATGTCTTACTTCAATGATAGTTTGAAGTAAGACATGCGATACTGTCTTACTTCCAGACAGTAGTTAGTAAGTAAGATTAGTAACAGTAAATAGTTACTGTTACTAATCTTACTCAGTATTAGTAACAGTATTATCCTTTTTTTTTCGGGTTCGAAGGTCGTTGGTCACAATGGTCGGAATGGTCACGATGTGATTCTGACTGTCTACGATCCAGGAGACGAAGGTGTCTCACCATGAACTCTTGTCGAGGCATTGACTATCAAGTTCAGCAATGTCCTTTATGTGTTCGGACTTCGAAATCCGATATAAATGATGGTGAGTTACAATGATATTCATTATGTTTCCCCGTCTATTTACATGATAATGATTAAGAACTTATTAGAAATTAGACACTAATGTATTAAGTTTTAGGTGATATAAGTCGTAGGGACTATTTACGCTTATTCATACTATTCAGCTTATGCCCATAGAAAATAAGGATTTTGAATGGAACGCGTACGTATCTGTGAAGGGAAGGTTGCAGGGTAAAAAACCGAATAGAGCTGAATAAGTGTAAACAGTTCCTTTAGTTTTGATTAGGCTGTATCATTTACATTAATTCTTACACAGAAATTGTAATTAAATTATAATATACTAAGATTTTTTTTCCACAGGATCACCATACTGGCCTTTATTCATTGTGTTATCAATCGCTTCTCTGATATTTATTGTTGTTATTATATTGGGAATCAAATATATTAAAATAAAAATTAATGACACATCGCCTTACGTTAAGCCACCAACAGGTAAGCATTATAAAAATTTTGGATTAGTCGAAAAAATATTGTACTTACTGAAAAAAAACAAAATTATTGTTTTTATTAACTCAACAGGTGGTAATTATTTTGGGAATGTCATAAAAAGGACATTGACAAATCAGCCAGATCTAACAATTCATGAAGAGTTTCAAACTATAGACTCAAGAAGGACGCATAGACCCATGAGTATAGCTACTAATCCTAGACACGAACATTTGTACGAGGTCCCTCAGCTAGCTAACAGGTATGAGAGCTTTGAAAAGAAACTGCAAAATAATTTCGAATAACGATCTATACTCTTTATTTCTTCATACGAAATAGCTGCGTTAAATGTAATTATAACTGCAATATAAAAAAGAAATTAAGGTTCTGATGTTAATGAATATTTATATAAATAGTGTTAAATATAACATTAAAGAAAATAATAATTACAGCTACATGACTCCAATCGACCAAGAGGTAAGAACTGAACGAAATGGAAGCGAAAGGAACTATGCTTGCAAGGAGAGCGTCGAGTCGGAACGATCTGACTCCAGTTGCTTTTTGAGCTGTGAGTTCTAAATATGCACATTACAGAGGCAGTATAGACACGACAAATAAAATTAAATAAATGTCATTGTTAAACATTTTGAAACAGAAAAAGAAATCCCCATCTTTATCTTTTTGGATTGCCTACAACGTGTATTTTTTTAAATACTTAAAACTTTATCAAAATATGCATAAAACTTATCATCACATTCATCAAATACTGTCACATGCCTCATAGCTTTCGACGGCTTCAACAAAGCTTAATTTATTTTATACTTGGCAATATTTGTAACAATTATAAACATTTCTTTCAGCCGGTTCGTCGTATGGAAATGAAAGTGTAGAAATGTCACCATCGCTAAAAAATAACGCATCAATAGATTCTAAATACTTTGCCAAAAATTTGGAAGTAGCTACTTCAAAGATAGTATCTTCGGATGGCGCTTGGTTAAACCTTAATAAATGTGGAGTAAGCTTATTTGTTCCCGATGGAGTGGTCGAGAAGGGAGAAGAACTATTTTCGATAGAAATTGCAGACGACGATTGGAATAGACCGTTATTACAAGAAGGTAAATTGATTCCATATTTAGTAGCTTGACCCAGATATATAATCTAGATCGTTTCACTAGATTTAGAGCAAGCTATACATAGGATGCAGTTGAAAAAACTTGATCGAAACATGTGGAACTAATAAGGGTAATTTGTGCTTAATTAATACGTGATAACATTTTATTATAACAATTATATGTGAACATTTTAAATGGTAAACAATATAAAATCATTATAACTATCGTCTACAAAAGTTGATTGAACCGCATAGGAAGTAGGTACAAAGAAATAGTACTATAACGATTTACGATCACAACTTTGCAAAGCGGTTTTCAAAATACAGGTTAGGTAAATAAAGCCGGTAAAGGAAAGTTAATTAATATTAAACTAGTCCATACCAGCGCTGAACTGAAATAGGATTACATTGAGCCACAGTCTGACCTAAATCTCAAATGTCAGGTCATTCTGACCTATAACTTGGGCCGTTTTAGTAACGTCCCGATGTTATTTTAGATGCGGGTCACAATTGATTGCTTTGGAGCAGAATTGGAGCTGTTGTGTTAGATATTCTGGGAAATATAATGTGGGGTTACATTAGCGATTTTTCATGAGGCGATATTGTGACACGGTTTACTTAGTAATCCGGCAGCCTATTTGGCCTCGTCAAAAACCAAGTCGCCTGTTTGAAATTGTATGTCGAATAAGACACATTTAGACAGTTATCATTTCTTGTATAACATTCAAGAACTTAGTACTAGTATTCATACTCTTTAACTATCATAATCAAAGAAAAACCGCCGTCGGTAGATTACGCTTTTATAAAATACACCTATTTTAATAAACTAGATCATCAGAATACCCTACGTTTCTCAAGAATAATTTTATTTTTGTTTAACAGGCGAAACTCAACTGAGTCCGGTCATACGGTGCGGACCCAAAAACTTTCACTTCTGCAAGGGAGTAATTTTAACCTTTCCGCATTGCGCCTCTATGAAGAACACCAGCTGGCTACTATCCATCCTGCAAAGACCCGAAGAAATCAACTCGAGGGAGTGGCGGAAAGTTTTGACTTTGGGCCAGGAAACGCCCGGGACCCCTCTGTTCGCACAAGTCGACCCTTCCAAAGTTTACCTAGTGAGCGAATTTCTAAGTGACTTTGTTCTAGTCGGCAGAAGTTTCAGCGGTCTAGACGCGAAGTTGTTCAAACTAGCTCTGTTTATTTCTAAAAGAATGGACGACAGTTACTATAGTCTCAAAGTTCATGTTTTTAACGACACTCCTCACGCTTTATATGAGTGCTTTAATAGTGAAAAGCGCTCAGGTGGCACTTTGCTCTGCGATCCAAAAACTATATATTTTCAAGAAAACTGTTCTGATTTGTGTATTAATATTAGAGATGTAGGTATCGGTTGGAAAATACAATCCGGTGGAAAACATCAGGAACTGGCTTATTCTCAGGTGTGGAATATGACAAGCCGATCGTTGAATTGTATATTTGTGCTTCAACAGACAGATTCAATCAATTGTTTGGAACTGAATATGTCTGTGTTCCAGAAACAAAAGCAATCGAGTTCCGTCAATTTCAATTTAAAGACTAACGACTTGAGTTTTAATATCAACTCTAAAAGACTCAGTTGCGTGAGCGTAGAGACTGTTAATATATTAGAGAATCCTTTCAATTATTCTTCGCTTAGTAAGAAAGAAGGCAGATACGACTTTGTGTATAAGAATCACAGTTTTAGAGGTTATTTTAGCGTTGACAATAATTATCGGACTAATGTCTTGACAAAGTCTGATCGAGTGATATTATGTAAACTTTTAGACTCTCAGACTTCGAAAGGTAACGATTGGCGCCTTTTGGCTGAGAAGTTAAAGATTTGCTCTTTCTATTATTACTTCTGCAATACGTGTTCGCCGACGGAAAATATATTGAATTTATGGTTGTGCAGAAATAACGATGCGAGCATGTTGGTCAATTTGTCGAGAGTATTCAGGGAAATGGGAAGGATTGATTGTGCAACAGTTGTTGAGAGGCGGTGCTTTCCCAACTGATGAAATATATAAAAGCGAAACAGTCGTTGAGTTTGAATAGGGGAAAATATTTTTTATATTCTTCTTTTTCCGAATCAATGTTTCGGTAAGTGTTTGTTCTAATAAACTGTGCCTTTATATTTATTTTGCCAATTATTTGATCGTTGCGTTTCTACAGTAACAATCTTTATTTCTGTTTTGTTTTATTTTAGTGTTTCTTTGTTTGATGTGATATTATTATCAAGTTTAAATTTTCATATTCAGAATCAATTACTGTTTCAAAAATAAGTGTATCTTAGTTATTTTGATTATTAAAGTATTTAGTTTCACAAGCTCTATGACTGTTCTTAATAGGTTTCTTAATACTTTTAACACTTTTAATGCTACTTTCACTCTTAATCAATCTCTGACATAGCAACACTTTAGTATGTTTGAAATTAGAAGGGCTTGCTAATTTACTGAGGAGTATGTTTCAAAAACATTACTAATTAGTTGTATATAAATAAATATTGAACCAAATAGATACTGTATTACTTAGATAAGAGAAAATGGAGTAGTGATTTCGATTTTTGAAATAAAGTAAACATTTTGAACGGTTTTGTTTTATTACTCCCGAATCTGTTATGCAAATATTTGTTAAGAGTTTTTCAAAGTTCAACAGTATTTATTATAACAAAGGGTTGAAACTTTTTGGTATTCAGGAACTTTCATTATTGGAAATAAAAAACCCAATGAATTAAAACGTTACTTGCATACTTGGAATTTTGTGAACCTTTTGAAGAAAATAAAAATAGTATCTGATAAACCCATAACATAAACATCTAGTTGGCATATATACTATAACTAAGAAGTAATAAAGTCAAAATCAATATATCCTTATCCACATAGACATTTAAAAATATTTTAAAAAATAATATCATAAGCAAACGCATTTTTTATTTGTTCCTACCAAAAATAAGTCTCAGGACCCGTTTTAGGGTTCCATACCCGAAGGGTAAAAACAGGACCCTATAACTAAGACTTCGCTGTCTGTCTGTCTGTCATCAGGCTGTACCTCAAGAAACGCGATAGCTAGACCGGTGAATTTTCACAAATAATGTATTTCTGTTGCCGCTATAACAAATACTAAAAATAAAAATTTAGGGGGGTCTCTCAAACTTTTTTTTATTGTTTTTTTTTGTTTGATATCAAAAACGGGCAACTGCAATTCACTATACAAAAATGTTAAATTTGAAATTGACATCTTTGATTAATTATTATCTGGCGATAAAAAAATCAGGTATTAAATATATTTTTAAAGAATCTACATCAATGTGACTTAGTAACCCAGGTTCTTGTATTATTCCTTATATTATCACTTAAATATAACATCAACAAGAAATGGTATTACTCAAATACCACACGAGAACTTTATTACCCAAGGTTCTGACTTCATAAAATATTTAGAGGTAAGTAATGAACTAATAACCGTAACAACAGCAAGGGCTCATTACCAAAGGATTTCTTCGACAGCCTTCAGCGGATATTACTATGTTTGGTACAAAATATATTATGTTATATACTCCACCTATCACCAAAGTATAAAGCTGAAGAATTTGTTTGCTTGAGTTGCGCGCTAATCTCAGGAATGACTGGTCCGATAATAGTAATTCTTTCAGTTCTAGATAGCCCATTTATCGAGGAACGCTATATCTATAGTAATATTATAAAGCTGCAGAGTTTGTTTGTTTGAACGCGCTAATCTCAGGAACTACAAGTCCGATTTCAAAAAATCTTTCAGTGTTGGATAGTCCATTTATCGAGGAAGGTTATAGGCTATTTTATTACGAAGTTCCCACGGGCACGGCAGCTACGCGGGTGAAACCACGCGCGGGAAGCTAGTTTATTATAAAGTTGCTACGGGAAGCCGTTCCCGTGGGGGTGTGAACCGGTGACCGCGCGCGGGAACCTAGCATTTATAAAATTTTCACATGGAGAAAATTCCCACGAAATTAGGTAATTTTAACAGGAAAATGGAAAAACCTTAATCGTAAAAATGGAATTAAATTATTCCAACCTATTGAACTCAATAGCATGGAATAATTTTAGTTAGTTTTTTTTTATTTTAGCATAATTTCAATAACCGAACTTATTCAGCTAGTATATAGGTGTAATTAATATTCCCGCTTCAGTATATCACTTATTTTTACTTCGCAAATGAGTCAGAATATGGCTCGAGGGATAAGGTTCTGGCGGGGCAAGTGTTCACTTATAATTTACAAAAGAGCGATTCATATTTCAACGAGTGTGTTTATCAATTATTTCAAAAAGATCGTTAATTGAGCCACACATTTTATTGTATAACATTCAATATTCTAGAATGCATCTATACACATTGACTGCAGTCACTGCCAGCCCCAAGTCTATCGCTTCACTCTTCTATAATACTTCACCTGATGACTTATTCATTGCATTGCTATATAACTGCAGATTAATCGGCTTATAGAATTAACGACATCACTCTAATACATTTATAGTTCAATTGATTTCACCATACCTTCACGTCAAATAAACGCATTTCTTTAGGACATGACCAATAAAATCAGCAAGAATGATCGGTAAAACGATATTGTTTTTTAACGGACTAATCCTATTCACCCTTTCACCACTATAACTCTTGTAAACTACGATCAAAGGTAACACATGAAGGAAATTATATCAAGACCCACTAGATTCCGAGATAAAAATGTTCCTGTGGAACTTGGACCTCGGTTCAGGGCAGTTACTGACGGAACGATTGAGAGATTCAAGTTTTTAGTTGTTTTGGGCAGTTTTGTGCAACTGTTGCTTTACGTTTCAGTTCGCGAGCCTTACGGACTTCGAAAGTTCTTTGCAAACTAAGGGCGGTTCGGGTGGGTGAGGGAAGTTTGGCCGCCGAGACCGAAATCATTTAGCAAGACTGTAGACAAGTAATAACGCTCCGCCTATTTAATCGCTGCCCGCTTTTCACTCAATACTTTTGCTAAGGAACGCGTCTTCCATTATTAAACAATGCAATCGCCGGCGCTACCCTAGCTTTAATACTTGAAGACCTAGTATTCGGGTCAAGAGAGAGGTACTGAGGTACGCCGTATCGTATCGCGATACACCGCCCAAATTATTTAGTGATATCTTGACAAGAAATTCAGCATGTTAAGTGGATTCTTGAGTAGAAATACGTTTATTTTGGCAGTACCTACTGTTTTAGGTTGCTGAATGTTTTTTGTGTTGCGAAAACACCTTCTTTATTTGAATATAGGGAAAATAGAGTTATGGTTTTTTATCCAGACCAGGGATATGTAAGCCACGTCATTTTTGGTACTTCACCGAGCATTAATTCGGGCGGGATTCTTAAATGGTTCAAAAACCTTCCGTCGCCTTCGGCCGTCGTTTTGCGCAAACGACGGCCCGCTGCCTTGTTGGGTTCTGACTTCGGATCTGGTCGCTGGTGTAAAGTCTACTAATACTAGGTATTATACATAGACAAGTAATTTGATGATGTTTTTAATAAGAAAAAGTAATACCGAAGGGTTTTTTTTATGAAATTTAGTGTTCTTATTTCCCGCGTAGTTGCCATTACCGTGACCTCTACTTCTAGCGCCTTTCGATACAAGATAATCTAGCTAGTACGAACTATTCCCCCTCGTACTCCTGACCCTTAATTTGCAAAGACCTGAAGTCCGAGAGGTCCGCGAACTGTAACGTAGAGCGACAGTTGCACAAAACTACCCTAAAATACTAAAAAGTCATAATCCCTCAATCTAATCGCCAGCGACCGCCGAGGTCCAAGCCTCACACTGCCCTCTTGCGCAGGTTGCTTAGTTTGTTGTTTTTAAACGATTTATTAAGGCTGGAGCTCTGCTCGCCTTAAGCAAAAGCCTCGTGGCTACCTATGTAAGTCCATCCGCAAAAAATAAAAAGTTCGAACTAGCACGAAACGAATCCCCTTCGAAATCATTTCTGTTAATTTAAATGCTATGGAAAAAGTTTATACATACATCGATTTTCCTACGAAAAATGAATAATTTCGTTAAGTTTTCGTTACGATGTTCTTTTATATTTAAGCCTTTCGCTCTGTTGCCTACTGTATCAATGTTTATCTTTATTGTGTGTGTCACACTGCCGCATTGTATTTTTATCCATTCATGTTAGTAAGTTGTTCTTAGGTATTTTGCGTCTGTCTTTCAAGTATTGTCTTTACATATTATATTTTTTTTTTGTTTTTCGTACCCAAAGGGTAAAAACGGGACCCTATTACTAAGACTTCACACTGTCACCAGGCTGTATCTCAAGAACCGCGATAGCTAGACAGTTGAAATTTTCACAATTATGATGTATTTCCGTTGCCGCTATAACAACAAATACTAAAAATAAAATAAAATAAATATTGAAGGGGGCTCCCATACAACAAACATTATTTTGCCATGTTTTTGCTCGTTATCAATAACGGCAGCAAGCATACACTTGAAAATGGTACGGAACCCTTCATGCGCGGCGCGAGTCCGACTTGTACTTGGCCGTTTTTTTTCTATGCTTTTTATTATTGTTTTGTATTCGTTTCGTATGTTCAATAAATGTTTCTTTCTTTTCTTATCTAGCTGCTAAAATCATAACAAGTAAAGCCTTAGTCAAAAATATTGTAGAGAAACCTTTTATAGGAACCTTTTTATATTCAAGTACAATTATATCTATTCATGGAGCTGTAAATTTTATGTTTGTGCGTGATCTGTTTCCTTACCGTAAGCATTTTACTACGTGATTTTTTTATAACCACAAGGTATTGTTGATGGACAAAAGTTACGGTTTATAAAACTCGGTTTATTGTCGTATATTTGAGTAGTAAATTTCTATTGGGCGTCTTGTATCTTTCAGTCAGGGGCTATATTATTAATTTTTACTGTAGCTGTTTGTGCTCGGCTTCGCCAGTCAAAAATTCTGACAATTTCCGTGACTTTTTATTTTTTATTGGAACCCTGTTCTCAAAATTAAAAACAATATAAAAAAGAATCAGCTAAATTAGTCAAGTCGTTCTCAAGTTATACTTTAACATACATTAGGGCGATTCATTTTAATACAACAGCGTCATACAAAAAGATATTGAATGGATTTAGATGTAATTTGGCTAACTGATAGATTATATCCTGAATTATTAAATATGCTAGGCTATTCATAAAGCATCGCGTAGCAATACGCTGTAACAGCCCCTGTCTAACAAAGACATTGTTGAAGTTAATATAGTTAGTTTACTAGATGAGAAATGCTACAAACTTTAAGTTGAGCTTCAAATTTATATATTTTGTATGTTTATTATTATTATTATTTACATTTACTTATATTTATCAAAGATAAGTATTATAGTATAACAGTCTGATTAACTTTTATAAACCAAATTATGTAGGTACCTATTTAGGAACTTCTTTTTAATAGGGAAGTTGATTTAAATACATATAATTATTAAGTTATAGTGGTACAAATATTTTTTTTTACGTGAATCTAATTAGTTTAAATTAAGTTTAAAAGATTTAAAGAAATATAATCATATAATACTGTAAGTAAAGGTAAAAGTTTAAAAGCTTATCTTAATCATTTTTGAAAGAAAGGATCTTAACATATTTAATTTGTTTAATATTTAGTATATAAAATATTATTCAAACGACACTTAAATTCAATTTACAAAGATCCATACAAAGTGCTATTAACAAGACACAAAAACAAAAGCTAAATAAGTATTGCGTTTAAAACGCAGCCGGAAGGTACGGCTAAGGGCTGGTCTTAATTGGAGGGCACTTGCGTCGCGAGCTCCTCCTGTGAAGAACTGGCTTTCTACAGCTTTGTACTAATAGCTGGCTGTAGACTGCCTATCAGTGAGAAGCAATGTATTTTAAAAATCATACTTATCGATAGCATTTTGAGAAAAAGTAGTGAATGAGTGATGGTCAAACAAGTAAGTATTTTTTTTTCCATCTATAGTGTAAGGTGCTTCCAATATACTGGATGACTTTTTTACTGTCTTGAAAATAATAGGGCGTGTTATGTAATGTGTAAAGTATAGTTATTTCATTTTTTTTTTACTGGCATACGGTGAAAATCTTAACCGTAAAAATGCGTACCTAAGTACGTAAATAGCGTAACTACCTAGTTACGCTATTTCGCTCACTCTTTTTATTCATATTTGATTGCGGCCTAGTATTATAGGCACTTATTTTAACTAACATAACGTAACTACCTAATTATTCCATCATCATCAGCCCGTACAACGTCCACTGCTGAACACGGGCCTCCATCCTTGGGAGGATTTTTGCCATAGTCACCACGCTTGGCAGGCGGATTGGTGACCGAATTAGGTACGTATTTTTATTGTTATGATTTACACTCTATGTCATTAAAAAAAAAGATAATATAAATATGCCTTAGAAATCTATTTCTTATACATATCGCAACCTTTTATTTTCAAGACGGTAAAAAATTAACCCAGTATATGCCCTCGCTTTGACAGGAGATACCATCCAAAAAAAAGTTCTAAGATCTTTTTCCGGGTCTGGTTGTTTGAGGGACTCTCTTCTCCGTGCCTCGGAAAGCACGTCACGGGTTCAAGCCAACACTCAAACTCTTCTATCAGGAACAAAAATAAAATGAAAAATTCTTTCAGTGTTAGATAGCCCATTTTGATGAAACAAAATAAATAATTAATTGTTAATCAGCGATATATTTTATATTACTTCAGAGAAAAACTTTGACATCATTACAATCGAGAAAAATTTAGACAAACAAAAAATAGAAAATCTTGTCAACACAAAAACCATTATACTTATTAACACCCCCGCTCAATGTAAATGCACCAAAGTAACAAACAAAAATTAGTCTTACGTCTGTCCTATGTTACCTACTCCACATTTACCTAAGAATCGAGTTATCAATTCTCTATTTAAAGCTTTTGTAAGCATTTCTGCAGGTTGATCACTCGTTTTAACATATTTTAAACATACCTTCTTATTTTTAATTAATTCTTTTATAAAGTGATAACGGAAACCAACATGTTTCAACCGTTTTACTGTGCAGTGCAGGCAGCACACATAGCTGACTGATTACCAGTATAAATATGTGTAGAACATACATTATTTATTTAAAAATCATTTAACAAATTAACGAGCCAGCAGGCTTCACTGGCTGCCATACTAATGGCAAAAAAGGCTATAGGCTACATTTAATTATAAAGTTCCTATGAAAACGAGAGTTATGCAGGTGAAACCGTGCGTGGGAAGCTGGTTCATCATAACTTTCATGATAGTACTCGTGTATTCCACTATAGAAGACTGATGCCTATATTTACTCTCGAGGTCTTAATTTCAGGACACCAGGTCGCCACCCCTGGGATTAAAAACTTATGAAAATTACAGTTTGAGTATATTACAGTAGACCTTTGAACTTCCCCAGACACTTGGTAATGGGAAATGTGGAAAATGTGGGTAAAGTGGTAGCCGGAAAAGGTGTGATATATTTTTATACATTACTAGTTGACCCCCGCGATTTCACCCGCGTATCTCCCGTTTCAGTGGAGTTGGAGGCAGATTTCCAAAAATACCGCACGATTTTTTGTTAGTCACAAATACCAATTTTTAGCTTTCTACCTTGAAAATTGCGGAATGCTCCATAAAAACTTCCACCTGCCATTTGAGGTAAGTGGGGGGTTAGAAAGAGACAAAAAGTTGCCTATTTCACTCTCCATCCCTTCAACTATTTCCACTTAAAAAATCACGTCAATTCGTCGCTCCGTTTTGTCGGCAAAGATGGACAAACAAACAGACACACACATACACTTTCCCATTTATAATATTAGTATGGACTAGCTTCCCGCGTGTGGCTTTACCCGCGAAGCTCCTGTTCTCTTTCATCTATACTAATTAAAGAGGTAAAATTTGTGAGTTGGTGACGTTCCAGGGGCTAATCTCTGGATCTACTGAACCGATTTTGAAAATTCTTATACCAATAGAAAGCCACGTTATTTGTGAGTGTCAAAGGCTATATTTTAAATTAAAGTTTCCACGGGAACGTTATTTACGCGGGTGAAACCGCACGTGCTAGTTATACATATAAAACTTCCTTTTCACTCTCTCTGTCTATAAAAAAAATCAAAATCCGTTGCGTAGTTTTAAAGATCAAGAAGAAAAAGAAAGAAAGAAAATACATTTAATCTAATCTAAGGCATATCTATAAAGGGACAGACAGACAGCGTAGTAGTTCCGGAGCACATTCAATGCAAACAAACAAACAATAAAATCTTTCCTCTTTATAATATTAAAGATAGGAATAAGAACAAATATGTAAAACTAGTTGCGCCCCGCGGTTTTACCCGCGTTACTCTGCTCCAGTGTATGCTCCTATATGTAATCCAGCGTATAACCTATTCCGGTGCAAAATTTCAGTCCATTCCGTTCAGTAGTTTTGGCGCGAAAAAGTAACAAACTTCCATCCATCCATCCATCCATCCATACTCACAAACTTTCGCGTTTATAATATAATATTAGGATGATCTAATTAGACTTATACTTGATTGAAGAACATGAATTAATTGTAGTAAACCTATGTCTGACGAGAATGTTACTATTTCTTTACTATTTCTAAAGTTAGATCGTAATTAGATAGGCCTCCCTCCCATTGAGGGTGTTGCCGCAGTGACGCTTGGCAGTCGGGCAGATAACCGCAGTACACCCATAGTTGAATGCTGCTGCCCGTTACCTGATATACGATTCTCATAGATCAAGACCGGCCAAACCCAGGCCTGCGGGCTAAGAAGTGGTCCGCTAAGGCATTTTAATTTGCCTGGCAGCGCATTAATAGGCTATTCTTCTCGTTTCGGGTTTAATTTGAGTAGTTACCTCTTAGTAATTGCCTATATCGGACTTTAAAAATATGTCCACCTAGAAAATCAATTGACCGGGCTTACACCTATGTGTTATGTTATGATAATCGGTACTAACGGCTTAACGTGCATTCCGTGACACGTAGGGTAGTACTCTTTACCTACTAAACCCGGAAATAAATCTTTGAATTTATGTAAAGATAACCCGGTCATCGTTTATCTTTAGTTAAGTATGACCCTTGTGGAGAGGCTACCATAAACCTTTATTTTTTAATTATGACATTGACAATACGTCAAGAAAGCACGAAGAAATAAGTTATTATAAAAAAAACTTAAAGAAATAATTAATCAGACCTGAAATAAAGGCTTTAAATGTTGTGTCTTTTGTTCTTACAGAAAAACGCAGTTGGGTTCTTATTTTAATACTAGCATTAGAAGATAAATTATCATTATATTTATTCAAAGAGTTTTTGGTTGAAGTGGGAATTATGCCATTGAACACGAATTGTTGTATGTTAAACATATCTAAGTGCTTTATTTCATCTATCATTTCCTATCTTCCATTAGGTCCTTCAACCACACTTATGTTCATATGTCGTAACCTCATTTTATCATATTCTCACAAAAGGTAACAAATGTTGCTTTTAACGCCCCCTGGTGGCGGTCGTTTTGTTTCATGCATCTGATTTACAGCGATCATCAACTAAGTGATGCGTGAATGATGTGAAGTGATAAGGGAGTGTTATAGGTTTTAGGGATGTTTTGAGGGCTGATGTACAAGAATATTGCTTTTGTGAATCTTGTAGTATATTTTGTAAAAGATTTACATGTATAAATTTTATTTTATTACATATTTTTATATTTAATTATGTTTTACTTGATTTGTTTACAATACTCACTGTATTACTTTGGATCTATGTTAGTACCTACTAGCCGTATATTTTTAATATATTTTATTAGGTGTAGAATAACACATTTTCTATATATATAAAAGCAGAAACTGACAGACTGATCGATTAACGCACCGCTGAAACAGCTGTGTCTAGAAACATGAAATTTTTCACAAGTATTTTTTAAGCGTCGTAGGTATACACTATTAAGTGATTTTTGAAAATTCAAGCCCTAAGGCGTTGGTAAGTTTGTATGAAGAAATCGAAATTTACGCGGATTTAGTCGCGAGCAAAAGCTACGAGTACCTAAATATACCAACTTTTATCAATTTAATATTTTGATAGTTTGTGAGTTTGTAGGGGATTATCTCCTGCAACTTCACACATTATTTCATGTGTACGTAACTATGGATTTACTGCAACGATTTTTTTATTCTTTTAAAAAATAAAGTATATTTTAGGACAAATTTTGCACAAAAATGGCAAGTACGGCGTTTTTAGTTTAAAAAAAAAAACATGTTTCTAATAAAAAAATATATGATTTTAATTTTTTTATGTATAGAAACCTATACATAAAAAAAAATCATATATTTTTTCCTGAAATGTTATTTTCGCAAAAAAGTGAAAATCCCAAAAATGTCGATTACTGCAAGTACAATAAGCAGGGCACGGAAACGGAATTAAGGCTGGTGAAACCGGGCCGGACAGCTTCACTAGTGAGGAGGGAGAGGATATAAGGTGTGAATATATTAGGTGATTAATTCTGGTTTTGTCTTTGTAACAAATTATTATACATATGGTTATTATTGCGTTTATTACACACATATATTATTGCGCGAATATAATAATATATAACTAGCTAATACCCGTGTGGTGTTTGTTATGCCTTCGGTTTTTAACTATCCCGCGGGAACTCATTAATTATCTGTGATTAAAATGTTGACCGGGGATGTGAGGTACCACCATGGAAACTTTCATTTAAATCGGTCCGACGGTATCATAGATTAGCCCGTACATACAGACAGAGAAAAATAAATCAGGATGTGTTCTATTTTACTTCTAGTCTAACATCCCCCTGACTCGGTTTTTAGCGTTTTTTTCTGTGTACAGACATTCGACCTCTACAGTTTTATTATACGTATAGATTATGTCAATATCCAAGAAGCGGCTGTAGCTCAATGGCTAGGGTGTCGGACTTGTGATCTTGTGGTCGTCGGTTCGATCATCACCCATTGCACTACCGAACCTATTCGTAACTCAAGCATTGTCACTTAGCACGAGGGGTTTATAAGAATACTAGTAGACTGCAAAACTCTGCTAGTAATCTAAAAAAAAAGAAATATTACAATTACATTATATTATTATATTATATTCAAACTTCCATCGTGCTAATGATAAAGATATCAATTCTCAATACTTTTACATATTCAAGGAGTAAAGTGATTAGGACTTCTACTGAAACTTACTTTTCCGAGTTATATGCTCCCAGACAACGCAAAGTGGGACGGTATGCTAATTTTCAACCCTTAACTTTGTGTACCCCATACGGTTTAATCGCTTGAATTTTCTCAAAGTTTCCGCAAGAAACTGACGAAAATCGAAGGGGTGAATAAATTTAAAAACCTCTTAATGCTTACTGGGTGGCGAAAACTTCATGTTTACGCCAGAACTTTCTAATATATATAAACTCGTATATTTTTTCTTAATCTAAGTGAGTGCTTTCCGACATTTTCGGTATTTTTTAATAAGTTCATAAAGTTCCTTGAAGGGTTGAGCGTTGATTTATTATTTAGCGCAGTTTAAAAGCGTCTGCGAAGCGCTGTAGATTCGATCATCTTGGTAGGAAATTTGAAAATTGTGAGTAACATGGATTTGAGGAAGTTAATTATGATTAAAAGTTGAACAGAGAGCAATTTAAAGTCTACAACAATGGGCTTGAAAACAATAAAATATTAATGTGGATATGCATCTTAAATGTCTCCATAATTTTTCAACACGTATTCATCATTAGTCCGTATAACGTCCACTGTTAAACTTCGGCCTCCCTCAAACACAACGATTCGGTTCTCTTTATCACCCCACTCTATTTTAATATCACAAATTTTTTGTCAATGTAATGGCGCGAAAAAAAAGAATTATCATATAATAATGACAGATTCCAAATTCAAATGTAATATTTTGTTTATTTTTAATTGCAACAATATTTATATACTAATATACGTATTAATACGTGAAACAAAAACTTTGTAAGTACATCTTTTTACGAATATTGCACGGACGGAGGAATATAATATTTCACACATTTATTTATACTAATATATAAAGCTGAAGAGTTTGTTTGTTTGCTTGAACGCGATAATTTCAGAAACTTACTGGTCGGATTTGAAAAATTCTTTCCCGGTAGGCTATAGGCTATATTTTACGATGAAGTTCCCACGGGAACAGGAGGTAGGTACGCGGGTGGAACCGCGTGCGGGATGCTAGTAGTTTATTTAGAGAACGATTTAAGTTTATTTTTTTCCAAATTTACTAGCATAGTTTTGCAGTCTACTAGTATTCTTGTTAACCCCTCGTGCTAAGCTAAAATGTTTGTTTTACCAGTGGGTTCACGTCGGAAGTGCATTGGGTGGGGCTCGAACCGGCGACCTCAAGATCACAAGTCCGTCATTATTTTTACTATAATCGAATGTTGACCTGTGGGTTACCTCTAATACAAATAGAATGAAAATATTATGCCAGAGATAAAATATCTTTGAACAACTCACAGATTCAATAGGTACCTACAGAATGCGTCACTTTGACAGTGCGTCACGAACCACTGACTCCTGTCATTGTGACGCGAGGGGTGAGCAAAGTATAAAGTCGTGTCGGCACCGAAGGGATGATACCCCAACACCCCTTGTTATATATATCACCATTAACACTAAACAAATATTCACTTTAGTTATGACAACTGTCCGAACTATCTGAGAGATTGATTTTATCTCGGAGCGTTAGGATTTATTTTTGTTTGTTTTGAGAAATGAGGGTTATTGACGGCGGAAAACTTCTGTCTTCTTGTGGATTATGAAAAAAATATGCATTTATAGGTATAGGTAGTGCAAAGTGCTGTACTTTCACTACATAGTATAAAACAAAGTCACTTCCCGCTGTTTGTCCTGCACCTATAAGCCGAGGCGGGTTGTTAGTCTTGTTATAAAATGCACCGTGATTTTTTTTTAAAGTCATCTCCCACACTTTATAATTAAATCCCCGTGTCCCGGGGGACTTTACAAACACATAATTCACGGACACAACACGAGTAACTATGCGTGGTTAACACAAATAATAGTCCCGGGTGGGAATCGAATCTTGAACACCAGGACTCAGAGGCCACTGCCGTAACCACTGAGCCATAATTGGCAGGATAACAATGGCCGTCGTACTGACGGTCAATTACTATCGAAACGTACCTAAATATTAAAATGTTTGAATGTACATGATCATCATCAGCGCGTATAACGATCACTGCTGAACATATGCCTCCTTTCGAGGGAGGGTTTTTGCCATAGTAACCACGCTTGGCAGGCGGGTTGGTGACCACAATATTTTGTCGTAATACACAGGGAAACGCTGCTTCTTATGCCCGTTCCTTGATATACAACTGTTAATGATAATGTTATAACAATCAGGACCAACGGATTAACTGTCTTCCGCATCCAGACCTGGAAAGAAAAAAATTAATTTACACAAAGATATCTTGCCTGGCGTGGGGATCGAACCCACGACCTCCGAGATTTAAATCGAGCCAAATACCGCTACGCTATGGAGGTGATGCCTAGATATCTATTTTATATACCTACACCCTATTATTTTCAAGACGGTAAAAAAAGTATTTTAGATAAATAAGTTGGAGTAAGAACGAGAGCCTCTCGCCTATAAACACTACAGTTATGGCGAGGCTTAAAAATTATAATATGTAAAATAATAAAAAATAAAAAAAATATAGGTATATAGTATGTATGTCCTGTGCAGATGGATTACCGCCTTAGAGATTGAGATAGGCTGCCATGGTGGAAATCAGTCGGGAGCATTAAAAGGCATAAAGTAGAGAATGGGCAGCCATTTTAGAGTTAGAATCATGTGTATTGTAGGGACAAGTAACACTACCAGTTTGACTTGACTAAAATTTGGCACAAAGCAATAGTTTAAGGCTGTTAAATATGAAGACATGACAACCTCCGTAGCGTAGGACAACCTACGTAGCGTAGCGGTATTGGACTCGCTTTAAATCTCGGAGCTCGTGGGTTCGATCCTCACGCCGACAGGAAATCTTTGTATAAATTCTAAGATTTATTTCCGGGTCTGGTTGGTTGAGGGACTACCCTCCGTGCCTCGGAAAGCATATTAAGCCGTTGGTCCCGATTGTTATAACATCATCTATAATAATCGAATATCAAGGAACGGGCAGCAGCGTTTCCTTGTGTGGTCACCAACCCGCATGCCAAGCGTGGTGACTCATGTGAGGAGGCCCATGTTCGGCAGTGGACGTTGTACGGGCTGATGATGATGATGAAATATGAGGCTGTAATATGTCAGAGATGAGCGGCCAATTAACGGTTGATACCGCAGGGAATCGCTTGCAGAAAACGCCACGAAAATCAGTGGCACTCAACATGTGCACAGATCAAAGCTGCAGAAACGGAACACGAACATACATCTACCCTCAGTGGCACAAAGCGAGACTAAAGCAAGTTCACGATCCGCCGCCCGTATCTGCCGCCCATCCCTTTTATGCATACCAGGAATTTCATACGTGTGGCTTACGTTAAATGACAAGACTTATTTTTATTTTCTTGGACGCACATAATATGTGTATAAGCCACGAAGTTTTTTCTACTTCACAATAATATAGAATAATTAACGCTAATGCTACATATTCTATAGTATATGTATCAGTCCATTCGATTTTAACGCCAATTTTAACTTATTTTATTGACAAACTGAAAAACTAAGTTTTCATATTTATACGTATGTTTTTATACTTTTTGACTACCTATACTTACCTATTATTATAACACTTTTGTTTCCTTGCGCCTTGCTTAACACAGAGCGTTTTATTGATACAGTCCTTAATAGCCTCTTCAGCCATTTTTTCCAAAACGAACAAGGAGATGAGCGTATGCACAGAAACACAACAATATTCAAAGTTGTTATTTGGATGTAGTATTCTAAATAAATCGTAGTCCCTAAATACTAAGAGTCAATCATCGAAATTAGAGTACTAACGTCATTTTATGTTATTTGTCAACTAAAATATATGGCGGCTGACTCGTGGTGACGCTACCTTGTTCCCTCAACAAAGCGAATGTGACAAGCGTAGTGACGACACATCGCGTGCATTTCCGCGGAACGCTGCCACTTTGGCTGACAAATGATGGACGGAAGAGTTCCTTAGAGAGTCGGGCTCGTTGTATCTATCTTCGCGATTTTAGGGAACAATGGGTTTGTTTCGCTATGTACTGTGTAACGCTAATAGAAAGCTCATTTGTTTTTGAAGTTGTCATCAATTTTCGTTTCAATATAATATCTAGACAATATTGTAAAAGTAACGATACATTGTTTTTTTTAAAAAAAGGATTACTCTGAATGTCTTACCAGTTCTTTTCAGAGTTGCCACGTCTTGAACTGGTGGTAGAAAAAGAAATGGACGCATCATAAGAACATTATTTAATCATTTAATTGTGTCTATATTAATAAAGAAATTTTGACTTCGACTTTGAAGAGAAAAAGTTTGTATTTTTCATATTTTTGTTTGTTTCGAATAAACTCTACTGAACGGATTTCGAGAATTCTTTCGCCATTAGACTGCTACATTATCCCTGAGTAACATAGTCTATAGAAGCCTACCCGTGCGAAGCCGGGGCGAGCCGCTAGTTACATATTAAAAGACACAGCGTTCCTACTCTGCAAGATAGATTCGTCAGTATGAAATAATGAATATTTATTCAGCACTTAGGTATTTACATACACTTGTACTTGTCAGAATTACAATGTAAGAAGATAAATTAATTTAAAAAAAACCATAACTAACAGATAATTCTTACTCTATAAAATATCCGACTAGGAAATCTACAGATTGCGTAGTCCGTCCGTCTGTCCTATGACATTTTTTGCAATTAACCAATCATTATTATTATAAGAAGAAATTAAAACCGCATCCAAATTGCAAGTGGTCACATTATATCTAAGTGGCATACACCTGAGGGCACCCTTATGTGGTTTAGGACCACGACCCAGGGTGCCACTGAAGTAAAAAGGTAGCTATATAAAGAGGATGTGATCACTGGCACCGACTACAGGCGCTCAATCACAGGGCAGGGCTAGGGGCGCAACGCGGTCCTCGCCGGCGAGAATCCTACCCTAGCTAACCTGCAACCTTTCACTAGCTACCTAAGTGGACGACCCGAAGAAGAAAGGAAGAAAGAAACTATGGATTGAGACACCTATATAAGTGTCTCACCAATGCCTAAAAGATACAAGATATTAGACAGAATAATGGCACCGTGGCAGTACTAGCAGAGTTTTGCAGTCTACTAGTATTCTTGTTAATCCCCGAGCTACGCTAAAATGCCTGTGTTACGAGTGAGTTCACGTCGCGTCGGTAGTGCAATGGGTCGGGTTCGAACCGGCGACCACAATATCACAAGTCCGACGCCCCTAGCCATTGGGCTATGGCCGTTTGTTTGTTTGAACGCACTTATCTCTAGTCCGATTTGAAAAATACTTTAACTTTTATACATATAGTTCATGTATTGAGACTATAATATATATCATCACTTTATCATACCTACTAAGGCCAATAAAAGCGGAGCACCATTGAAGAATTTTTATAATCGGGGGAATTACTTTGGGCTACAAAATAATTATTACATGCGGACGAAGATGCGGGCCCAAGCTATTCATGTTTTTGTTGTAACACATCATCATCATCATCATCAACAGCCCGTTTACGTCCACCGCTGCACTTGGGCCTCCTCTTAAAAGACCTTGGCAAGCCAGGATCGTTGAGGGATATTGCCATAATCACCACGCTTGGCAGACGGATTGGTGATCGCAGTAAGATGAGACCTTGAGCTAATAGATGCTGCTGCCCATCCATCAGCCATATGTCCCTTAGTCGGCTTTTACGACACCCATGAGAGGACATGGGGTGGTCTATTCTAAGATTCTAATCCGATTATTAAAGATGACTAGCTGCGCCCCGCGGTTTTACCCGCGTCACTCTGCTCTAGTGGGTCGGAGCGTGATATTTTGTAGCCTACATGTTATTCTAGCTTATAAGCTATCCGCGTGCAAACTTTCAGCCAGATCCATTCAGTTCACTTTTTGCGTAACAAATAACAATTGGGACCATCGATAAGGCACGGAGGGTACTCCCTCAACCAACCGGATTCAGAAAGAAATATTATAATTTACACAAAGATTTCTAAACTCATTACTTCCGAGGCGTAGAGTCTCGAAAGGAGGCTGTTGTGATTATCATCATCATCATCAACTTCAGCCCGTATAACGTCCACTGCTGAACATGGGCCTCCTCCCGGGGCATTGCCATAGTCACTACGGTTGGCAGGCGGATTGGTGACCGCAGTACCTACTTCTTATATTGTATCACACAAGGAAACGCTGCTGCCCGTTCCTTGATATACGATTATTATAGATGATTTTATAACAATCAGGACCAACAGCTTAACGTGCTTTCCGAGGCACGGAGGGTAGTCCCTCAACCAACCAGAACTGGAAAGAAATCTTAGAAATTACAGAAAGATTTTATGTCCGGTGAGGGGATCAAACCCACGACCTATTAAAGCGAGAAATACTGCTACGCTACGGAGTTTGTAGGTATATATAAGTCTCAGTACTTTAGCAGTCGGTGATAGAATATTCCAGAGTTTACGTTACAGACGTACTAAGATACGATGGTTTTAACGGCACTAGATTTCAAGGCGAAAGTGATACTAAAGACGGCAATAAAAGGACCTATGCTTGGCAATACTAGCGCAAAGCTTTTAGTTTTTTTTTCTTTTAGTGTGCGAGGTAAGTGATTTTAAGTACGTTGATAATCTGTAATATATCTATCTTTACGTATAATAAAACTGTAGAGGTCGATTGTCTGTGTACATAGAAAAAAACGCTAAAAACCGAGTCAGGGGGATGTTAGGAGTAAAATAGAACCCATCCAGATTTTTTTTATATTTTTTTGTTTCTCGTACCTGTGTGTAACTTACATCCCTGGTCAGCAGTTTAAATTTACACTTTTAGTCACAGAAAATTAATTAGTTCCCGTGGGATAGTTAAAAAACCGAAGGAAGAACAAACACCACGCGGTCAAATTGTGGGCATCGGCTAGTACAATATAAGAATGACTAGAAAGAAGAGCAATAATAATATGCCTATCAAGAATAGATACGGATTACAGATTACGTTTTATGTATTCAGAAATAAAAACCAATCCTAGTTATGTAAAACTAGGGATACCTTACATTCCGGTACAATTATAATATTACTTATTGTTGTATACCAGAGAACGAGTAGCAGCGTTTCCTTGTGTGTGTTAACACTTTATAACATAATCTGCGATCACCAACCCGCATGCCACGCATGCAGCGTGGGAACAATGATACCCGCATCATTGCATCATTAAAAAGAAAACATTGTATTATAACTGAATTTCATGTGTACAATAAAGAATAAATGAATACATAAATATTGGTGATTTATTTTATTTACATATCGATGTGCCTACATGTCACACATATTTAAATAAAATGCCATAAATAATACATGTAAACATTCCGAAACAAATTACCTTTATGATAACAAATTCCGCATCAAAATCCATTGACAGACGAGGTACGTGACTTTGTTTTAAATTTGCTTTTTTTATTTTTATTTTTTTAAGATTACTAGAAGAGTTTTGTAGTCTACTAGTATTCTTGTTAACCGACGCCCTAGCCATTGGGCTACGGCCGCTTTCAAAGTAAACTATAGTAGAATAGAGGACCAAGATACTTTATTTAATTTATTTTATCAACTCGTTTACGTCCACTGCTGGACATGAGCCTCCACTTAACACACCTTGGCAAGACACGGTATTTAGAGAGGTTTCGCCTTAATTGGTGATGGCAGTAAGATGGGAGTTATATCTCTAAGCTGATCGATGCTGCTGCCCATTCCTCAGCTGTATGTCTCTTACAGCCCATTCACACATGGTCTCCGTTTTACGGGTCCGTTTTATCGGATACGTTTTTTTTCATCGATGGCGCATGGAGCTTTATGAGCGACTTCACATATGGTACAGTATTCAGTATACTGTAAAAAAAAATAGTCCGGTAAATTATGACATACCGTTTTGTCATCGAATACTGGATGAACGGAATACGTAGGTATCCAACATGTTTCCGTACAATTTTACTGGATAGAAACTGTGCGGGAGTGAGGGGGCCGGCAGTATGCTACGAATTTGCTTGTGAACATCGTATCTAGTAATGACGGATACGTTGATCACGGTGCCTATGTGTGAACAAAGCATAATGTTTTGTCGTATTCGTTAAAACGAGTACCTACCGTATACACGGAGGCTATGTGTGAACGCGCACATAGTCTCCTTTTATGTCACCCATGGGAAGATATGGGGGATATTATTTTATGATAGTAGTCACATTAGTAAATATACAAAAAGGCCATATTCAAACAAAGAACTTTAAACGGTAGCAGTAGTTTTTGCGGAACATCGAAAATTAATTTGGTATCGCAACGTCAAGTCGATCGTCGATTCAATGACTATTGGCAAAGTTGCTGGGATATTAACATAAAACATCAAAACTCACATTAAAGTGTCCAAATTTGTGCCTCCCCTGAAATATTCCCCTTGCTGCTGTGCTCGGTGAAGCGAGAGTGCGACCGCCGAGTCTTTATAAACTACAAATTATAAACTGCAGCGGAAAGCTTGTGTAGGTATATCTTTAAATACGACATCTAGACATAAAGTTTTTATTTTATTTTATTTAGCCGTAGTGGTGGGTGTCGGACTTGAGATCTTGTGGTCGCCGGTTCGATCCCCACCCATTGCACTACCGACGTGACCCCACTCGACACAAGCATTTTAACATAGCACAAGGTTAACAAGAATAGCGTAAAAAAACCTTTGCTAGTAATCTTAAAAAATTAAAAAACATTTCTTAAACAATAAATTAGTTCAATTTTCAATGATTATAATAATTATATATTATGAATTAATCTTTAACAATATTTTATTAATTAATTTAAAATCAGGCACCGCGAGAATGATGGGATTAGGTCTGAAGCATAGAATGCGTCGTTCACCTCGCTTTACGAGGACGACCGAACCCTATTTTATGTATATGAGTCTACTTAGGTAGGATGTGATTCCTTTGGTTTAAAATTTTAGCTACACGTTTGGCGTGAAAGTAATGTCATTAAAGATAAAGTATATGATCATTCCAACTCAACTTAACCAAATCCAAATATTGTAAGTTGTCCAGATTCCATATTTATTCTAACGATGTAGCACTACCTCATTCTTTTAACTTCTATATCTTGTACCGTCGCTAAAAATGCTTGTATATTATTCAGCTACATCGAAATACTTTAACAATATAATAATTATCGTTTATCGTTCCAGGTTTTATGTTCTGGAAGGAGCCGGGGTACCGCCAACTTGTGAAAATGGCACTAAAACACAAAGATCGTAAAGTCACCCCCTGTAGTGGCGGTCTTGTTTCTATTGTTTCATTGTTGAATAGAAAATATTAATGGTCGCTCGGAGTTTTGCAATTTTTATGTGTAAAGTCGATTAGTCAAAGTTTGGACGTACAGTTTTGCTGTGTAATATTTTGTCTGCGAATATTGGACTGTAACTTTGTTTGTTAATTACAAATAGTATCTTAACGGGATTGTAACTTACGCATCACTAAGAACAGTAATTGTTCTAAGTGATGCGTTGTGGAATAATCAAAATACGTTTATACTTTTGATTAATCCACAAACAAATGTTATTGTTTTAAGTGGTGCTTAAGTTCCGTTCCCGTTTACTCTATGATAAAAATATATTTTTTTAAGACAACTCCGTTACTAGGAAAATAAATCCATATGTCGCGGGGGACTTTACAAACACATAATTCAAGAATACTCAGTACACCCAGAGTCAGGACAAATATCTATGTTCCACACAAATAATTGTCCTAAGTGGGAATCAACTCCCAGTACCTTTTGCAGGCGACGGAGAGCGTTGGGTTTTAGTGGGTCGGCCGTTTTCTTGTAGTATGAATGGTATATCATTGCTAACGGGGAGGTCCAGTCTCACATGCTCACTGTCATGATGACGCTACTCTCCCCGCGACGGTGGAGAGGATACGTAATAAATTTGCCCCAGAAACAATAACAAAAAAAATTTGGTGAGAATTGAACTGAAAACAGTTGAACTGACACCGGCGCAGTCAAACTTAATTTTCGTGCAAGCAACATCCCAAAAATATAAATAAGTAAATAAAATAAAAATAAAATACATGAGGATCTCATATCACTTTTCTGTCCCCATCGGGCTCAATCCATAATTACATACTTACCTACTCAAATCCGTCTGAATCAGTTTGATTGCTGAGTAGTCTACTCATGGCTCATTAAACGGTATTATCAAGACTCATGTGTCTCGAGGTTCCTCAGACAATAGGTCGTCAACTCCGGATTAAAACTTACCAACTCGACTTCAGAAGGAAATGTTATGGTGAAAAGACGTACTTTAAAGTACTTTGGTTTTATTTTCATCGATGTTGTTTTCACAAAATTAACTGTGGTTGGGATGGTAAAAGGGTATCTGCTATTGCAGTTGCCAACTTTTATTTCGGTTGTAAAGCTATTTGATGTTGGTGTTATGGTGTTGTTTGATAGCAACATTAAAATAAAGGGAAAAAAAAAAAAACACAATCGGACCTTTGGTGAGACGAGGCCACAAATGTATAATGTACACTTGGTAAAATCGAGATTTAAATAATTTAAATAAAAGGGATAAAATATAATGACCACCAGAAATATATACTTGACACCAGAAAAATAAAGTCTAAAATTATAATAGTACTAGCTATTTTAGTCACGACTGCACTTCAAATTGTATTCGAACACCAAATGTAGTTAATGATCACCAAATCTTAGCGAGCAAATTATTGCGCTATTTCTACCTTAATAAAATCAATGAAAAATGACAATCGGTTAGGTTAGGTTAGAGCTGCGGCCATACAACGCACGAGCCGAGCGAGCGAAGAGAGCGGTGCCGCGGCAGCGGCCGGCGAGTGCCAGAACCGAATAGTAAATTAGTAAAACATTTAGGTACTTTTGGTGATCATTTACTACTTTTGGGTTAACAATGATTTATTTGGAGTCATTTTGCTTAAATACGATAGCGAAATGTTAAAACTTTGGTTACAATTTTACATTAAAATGCGGGTTTAATTTTGGTGATCATTTTTACTATATCTGATGGTAAGTTAAACATAAGGCTAAATAAAACAGATTTCAATTGTTTCTAACAACATGCAAAATATTTTACGCATGATAGTGTATTTGATGAAAAAGAGAATAAATTTACAACAGTGCAGAGAAAACTTAAGGCTTTGGATTTTTTTTGGATGATCTTAAAATAACTCCCATGAACAATTGATGAATTGCTCTTGCTCTATCAAAATGGCGATATATCTGATTTTTAATTTATTAATATTACTGTTGCTTAAGATAAGATAATCTTTTACATAAACAGATCATAAAAATTAAAGTTTCTGTTTATAAGGATTATATTACAGCATCAATACCTGTAAAAATTACATTTTCTTACTCACTTGGTGTACCTACACGATAAACAAAACGTTTCTGTTTTTAATTTTTATCAGTTTCATATTACTTTATTTCAATTTCATCGGTGCGATGCCATCTGGGCTTACATCATAATCTTATTTTAATCCAAACATACAAAAAAAAAAAACAAACACGACATTAAATTCAGTTTCGTTTGTGAAATCGACTGTTAAAGTACCCTACAATTTTCCCACAAACGATAGGAATTATTACGCTTTTATAGGATTACATCAAACATATAAAAATACATTTGGTCTCATTTGAATTTCATCTCATATGTCATACAGGGTTCATACATAATAAACAGAAGACGAGAAAACACGCGAATGGTTTCATTCGTAAGTTTTTTATAACGAAGTACTAGACGAATCGCTTTGATGATAACCTTTTAAATGATAGGTATACTTAATGATGTTTATGAAAGGGAGAGGGGACAGAATATTTTCTTTTAAGAAAAAGAAAGATGAGTATATCAAAGATATTGATATGTTATTCCGAACTTTAGTATTTTGATGAATGGTATCATCGTAATAAAAATAAAGAATTTGTGTGTTGGAATTAACCAGTTAACTAGTATTTATCCCTTGTGTAAGTGTATTTTATCATTAAGTATGAGCTAAACTTTGCAATAAAGTGTTTAAAAATTTCAAAAGTGTATTAGACATAGTTGATTATTCTATCCATTTATAGAAGGTTACAAGGAATGCATTTAGCATCGTGGAAGAGGTTTGCTTGATACGAATTGCGATCTGCATTGCATATTCTTTACTATCTCAAACTTGTTACGACTAGATTATATGTTATATTATATACTATTACACCGGTTTTTATGATTTTTATCAACATCAATTATATATGTACCTATACATTTCACGCTTAAACATAAACAAAACCATAAAAATCTATTTACCTTTAAATTCTCTTACATAGTTCAACGTCGATCAACAGTATCTACTCAACTTCAAGCGATCCTATTTTCTATCTTAAAATGAATTTTGCATATAAATTCATGTTGGCGCCACGTCGTCGCTTCCCGTTGCATTCCCGGACATTCCCACCGATCCCGGGAATTTATTAGTATGGGATCCCGGACTAAAAGCATGGGCGGAACTTCAGTGAAGCGAAATGAATGCACGTTGCTGTTTAATAAGACAATAGCGTTGCGTCTCGAAAGTTTGGTGGTACTGAGATATTATAATATATTATATTAGGGATTGTAATGAAACAGTGAAAGCTCATAAGGACACTGTCCTTTATTCATAATAATAAACAAGAGAATCTCGTGAGTGTTCTTTCTTTTAATAATGGCCAAGGCTTTCCGTATACAGCTAAGTAGCCAGTCACATAATTATATTACAGAGATATTATTTTAAGTTTAACTTTCGTTTTTCCTAAGAGAACTTCTTTGGAAAAAAAAGAAAGTTTATAATTATTTTCTGGAAGGTTTGAAAACATAAGTAACTATTTATTAGGGTTTATAATATGAGCTTGTTGTCGTCCACGGCTCAAAATAGACCTTCCCTTAACGATTTAACGGCCTGCATCCACTGGCTCCTTGCGGCCTTTATTAGGTCGTCGGTCCATCTTATCAGTTCGTGGTATCTACTCAAACCTTTCTGCTCCATCGGCCGTCAATTCTTCTAGCTATGTGCCCTGCATATTGCCATTTTAGGTTGCTTTTCCATTGAGCTATGTTAAAGATACAGAGCTTATGAATCAAAAACACGTGTCTTTTAAATGCGGCGATCGTTGAGCTTATGGGTGGGATTGATGGGATTTTTGTTCTATTACCAAACGTTTACTTCCACCTTTTTTTGTTCTAATACAGAAAAAGGGGGAAGTAACTTAACCACATTTGGCTAACCAAAATTTGGCTTCTGGGTGATTGACTACGTTAAGATATGTCTTAACGGGTTTGCGTCATGAAAAGTAAAAATCTTGAACTCCATACAAACTTCCTGTCTTTGAAATGCTTACCTACTTATTTTTGTTGGAAATGCGATACTGAATAAAGGCCTGTAAGGATCGAACACCACGATACGCTCAGTATAGGAACAATAGTAGTTAGTAAAAGTGGTATTTAAAATCCATGTCTGAAGACGGCTCCGTACCATGTAGTGCGTAGTATGCTTTATCGCATATAAATGAAATTAAATAAGGCATTAGGCAATCACATGTCAAAATTAACGTTCCATACATTCGCACGTAGCGTTATCCCTTCTGCCAGAACATTAAAAGGTCTAGCAGGCAGATAACTATATATTATTACGTGAAGCAAAGACTTTTTACCCATCTTGAAGAAAATGGCGCGGTCGGAGGAGTATGAAATTTTGCACACTTATCTATACTAATATTATAAAGAGGTACCTTAAGTTTGCGAGTTGGTGACGTTGTATCTCTCGCCGCCTACCACCCTAGGCTCGGCCTCGGGGAGTGGGGGACATGGGCCCCGCTCCCTTCGAGGCTGACCCATGAGCAGTAGGGACGCCTGTAGAGGAGTGTAGACTCCGGGCGTCCCTATAATTGGGCAAATGGGCCACTGTAAGTGTGGCCCTGGAGATCCCGCGGTACCATATTGGCCGTCGGTGCCGTCGAGGGGCCGGATTGCTCATGCGTACCCGGCCCCCACCAACGGCGGATCGAAGGAGTGTCCGGGAGGTTTTAGAGCTTGGTAGGGTCCTCTCCTCGTGGTATGAGTTTAGCATACCACGCTATGGAGAGGGCGAGTCCTGCATATCCCACCGCCAGCGCGCGAATATCGCTGCAGCGGCGGTGGGAATGCGTTAATGAATTTCCCCCCGAACAAAAAAAAAAAAAAAAAGTGCGTAATCTCTGGATCTACTAAACTGATTTTGAATTTTTTTCTACCAATAGAAAGTCACGTCATTTGTGGCTTATATTTTAAGTAAAAGTCTCTACGAATTTCTATTCCGACCACTGGGCGACAATCTGTTAAATACGTAACGTCTAAGTAATGGCCGTTGGCATTTTCTCAATATCCTTTTACAATAATGAGTGTAGACTCCAAAGTTAGGTCAATTTATAGGTGTACTGATACCACAGACTGCACTAGTCGCTAGCCGTTTACGCTTACTGTGGGTTTTTTTTTTGTGAATTATATGCTACTCTCGTGCATGGGAAATAAATCCCTGTACCTATTTCCCATACACGAGAGTAGCTTTTAATTCACAAACAAAAAATCCCACAGTAAGCGTAAGCGGCTGTAAGAACTAGTGACTGACCGCGTCTGGGCTTAATTTACCTTCAAATGACTCTAAACTTTTTTGTTACATTGTACATCGACTCGTATATCGACTCGTATATCGACTCGTATATCGACTCGTATATCGACTCGTATATCGACTCGTATGTCGACTCGTATATCGACTCGTATATCGACTCGTATATCGACTCGTATATCGACTCGTATATCGACTCGTTTATCGACTCGTATATCGACTCGTATATCGACTCGTATATCGACTCGTATATCGACTCGTATATCGACTCGTATATTGACTCGTATAACGACTCGTATATCGACATCGTATCATCATCGACTTCAGAGTTAGAAAGAGATTTAGAATCCAATATCATGTGTGCAGAACATGACCCGTCTGAAAACGTATAAGTAAGGATGCTGCATAAAAAATGTATTTCAGTACGTACTCTCTAAAATTCCTTAGAGAATATAGTTGTACCCAAGAAATCTTTTAAAGCAAGTGCACTATTTAAGGGTACATATCATTATGTTTTTCCTCAGTACCTATCTAAGTAGACATGGGCGTATTGAAAGGAGTTGGAGAGGGCTAGCCAGCTTCATACCGGAATTCTGGTCCAGAACTTACAATTGTTATTAATGCAAAGTAGAGAGACAGACTCAGTTTATATGATTGTCGTTTAATGAAGTCCTGGCCCTCTTCTTTTCGGAGGGAAATGAAATGAAATGAAATGAAAACGTTTATTGATAATGTAGACGAATCGATCGTACTTATTATAAGTCAAATACAAAGAAAAAAAAATCTTGACTAATTAATTAGTATACATTTCAACAGTAATGTTATTAACTACAATTTAAATCTACCAATGTGGCATGTGATAGTCGCGTATTATTAATATAATTAAAATCAACCAGCGCGGGCTGGGATTAGGTGAGAAGCATAGAACGCGTCGCGAGTCTCGCCTTGCAAAGACGACCGGACACCCGTGTGTAAATACTTTAGGTATCCTACCGCCACAGAGGGAGGGGGGGAGTATCGCTTCTGTCTCCCTCCCTCTCCACACTCGCTCTTCCTCACCCTCTTTCCCTCCACAGCCATGATATTTATATTTATTTATTTACGCTCATCATACCACGAGGAAAAATTGTCTAAAAATATTAAAACGTCACCTCTTTCGGACCGCGAACTGTAGTTGCATGAACATCTGGTAGGTACATGTTTTGCCCCCCCTGAACCAAACGCCGGGTACGCGTTTATAGGTACAGTTTCTTACATTTCTAGCTTTTTGTCTGTATGGGCTCCCCTCTGAGATGTTTTGTGTAATCCATTAAATTGTCAAGAAAGATTGATATAACAAGATCAGGATCGACTTACTTGGGTGCATTGTTAACGACTGATCTTTGTCCAATAAGAAATAACGAAGAAAAATGTGTTTTTTTTGTTTTGCAATGTGATATCTATTGACAGTATAAATAGGTGCTATTGATTTGTTGAGCAAAAAGTTATGTGAGAACAAAGTTTTAATTACTTTTTGACATTTCATGCGCTCAGGCCAGTTACATTTCAGCGCTTAGGCCAGTTTCGATTGGTTAATATATTATATGGCAAGTTTGAATCCTGCCGAACTCCAACATTTTATTTTTGAAAGATTCATTACCCAGGACCGAATCAAAGGATTTCATTATGAAGTTTCATCGGGAACGGGAGGTGATATCGAGTGATTTGGGCGAGCCTAGAAACGATTCGGCCGCCAAAGTATTTTTGATGAGGAAGCGATCTCTCTACAGTCATATTGTTTTTTCTAGGCGTTTTAAGTCGATAAAAGTCAATGATACCTAAAAGACCATAGTTTCAAGTGTTACCACTTCACTATATACTGGTATTGCTAACTGAATGTCTACATCTAAAAAAAAAACATGCCAAAAAGTTAACATTGCTTACTGCAACTGACTAGCCGTTGTGCTTTATACACGAATGCACAACATAATAATATGCAGTGAAAAACACAAAAACAAAATGGCTCTTTCACTTGGTTGCATACAATCAACAAGCAGGAAGGCAAACTTTTGAAAAATTTCCGACATTCAACATTTGTCAGCAACAAAGAGGCAGGAGTAGGGGAGGTTTGTCGCATGCGTCCCGACAATTTGGAGATCTCTGTCTGATCTGTGATGCGAATGATGTGTGACGGTGATAGAAAGCATTTGTTACTACTATAAATAGTTATTTATTTATTTACTTTATGTACACACATCACACTTAAAGGAAAAATATTAAAATACAAGAAAGGTACTGCTTATTTCTAAATAAATTTCTTCCAGCAGACCCGCGAAGGAAAAAACAAAAAGAGAACAAGAATAGTGTGTAGGATTAGGAAACCAAGATACAGATGAACATGAAATAAATAGACTCTGAAGAATAAATAAGTTATAAAAAATAAACTTACATATTAATACATAAATCAATACATATAAGGCATCATAGACATACATTCAAATATATAAATAAATACGATCATGATATACTCAAATAATGTTCCTTTACTCGTTTCTTGAAGAGGAAAATAGTTATAAGCATTTGTTACCATAAATAGTTATTTATGCAAATGCGCAAGTTGCGTGGAATAGTGACTTTGAGTAGCAGTTTTAATTATGTTTCAAGCTTCTAAATTAAAAAATGACGATACTTTCATACAATTTTCATCCCCTCCTTTCAACCCCCTACATCTTTTTGTTGGGCTATAATAGTAGTCCTTTCTTAGGTTTTACACTATCTGTGTAACAATCTTCAAAATTTCATCAAAATCGGTTCAGTAGTTTTGGCGTTACCATTCACGCTAAAATTCAGGCCAAGACAGACGGACAGACAGACAGAGAGACCGACAGACAGATAGACCGACAGACAGACAGAGTTACTTTCGCATTTATAATATTAGTAAGTAACTAGTAGGAATTTTTAAAAATGTATGAATGGAATAGCTGTCCTGCGCGGTTTCGTCAGCTTAGATCCCGTTCCCGTGGAAACCTTTACATAAAATATAGCCTATAACATTGGTAAATGTGCTTATTCCAGGCGGTGTAAACTCGACTGTAATAACTTTAGCCAGATTTAGCCGATTATTACGATCAAGACGATTTATGTATTCATCATCATCATCATCAGCCCGTACAACGTCCACTGCTGAACATGGGCCTCCTCCCGAGGGAGGGTATTTTCCATAGTCGCCACGCTTGGTAGACGGGTTGGTGACCGCAGTATTATGTTGTGCCACACAAGGAAACGCTGCTGCCCTTTCCTTGATAGATGATTAAATAATAATCAGGACCAACTGCTTAAAATGCTTTCCGAGGCATTTATGTATTAATTAAATATATTTATATTACTAACTATTCTGTGCCTACAGATGAAGAGTTCATTTTTAATTTATTTGCTTGAACGCGCTAATCTCATGAGCTAGGTACGGGCCCGATTAAAAACATATTTACGTGTTAGATAGCCCATTTATCGAGGAAGGCTATATTTGTGCTGTATTTAATTATGAAGTTTCTACGGGACCCGTACCCGTGTGAAACCGCACAAGAGCAGCTTATATATTAATATTAGTTAGAATACTACGCAGCAATCTGTGTTCTATCGTATCGTATCGTAATGCAAGTGAGATTTCAGACCCATAATCTGTCGTGGTGTGTACCGTCATTTCTCTACTCCGTGGGAGGGTGGTGTGGACAATACGTTTCAGAAGGAAGACGTGTATGTGATATTTCCATTTTTCTTTCACAATTGTACGTTATAACATGCTACTTGCTATTCAGGTATTCAAACATGTTATGGCTAAAATTGTCTTATTACACTATACTAGATTTAAACTGCGGCTGTGCCCGCGTTTGGAATAGAACCTTTCTTAAAATAACTAAATAAATGTAATAACGTCAAAATACAACGACAATTACTGTTTATACTATTCTTCCATGGTTTTACCCTCATAACTCCAGTTCCCTTAAAAACTTTATAATTAATTAATATAGCCTAGGTATAGCCTTCCTCAACAAATGGGCCATCTAACACTGAAACAATTTTTCTAATCAGGACTAGTAATTCCTGAGATAAGCGCATTCAAACAAACTGTTCGTCTTGATATATTAGTATACATACAACAATACATATAATCTAAAATCCATACATGTGGGAATGTTAGTTAGGTGTGTCCGAAGATAAGTGAAGATGTTTGTTTGTGAACGAAAGATGTGACAAATGTTAAGATGATTTATGAACGGAATGCGGAAGTGGTTTATTAGCCAATAAGAAAGTGGTGAATGAACACTGATTGAATGACATAAGACTGAAGGATTAAGGATACCGGAATAAATGAATGAATGAATGAAAGCGAGTTTGGAAAGGAAGCTGCTAGACGGAGGACGTGCACATATTATAAGAAGTATCTAGAAAAAAATAAAATACTATCTAAAGATTTACCATATTTTATTGCTGAATCAGCTCTCCTCCTGATTATATCTTACATACATAAGCCATAAAACGCGCTGTTTCTGTCCCCAACGAATGTGTTCAGCCCCTCATACAGTTAGTAGGGTTGTAATAATAAAGCTTCCGCGGCCATGTCTCTAATTGTTTCCGAGCGGTATCAATTTTCTAGCAATTTGTTGAGGTTAAGAACACGATTGTACTAAACCGAAGTAAAACGGCTTGTAGGTTTTAATGCTACTATCACCTCGGTGGCGTAGCGGTATATAGTTCGCCTTAATTATTGGTGGTCATGGGTTCGATTCTCTCTATCTCTTAAAAATCCGCATTTCAATCCTTTGCTAATGTTTATAGGTAACAGACATGTAGCGGGAACCGACTTTGTTTTATACTAGGTATTGATATAAAAGTATTTTTCTTCATTACACCATAAAATATATCTTATACTGCAATGTTCCGTTTACGATCTCCAAAGAACTTTTTCCCCTAAATAATTAAATTTCTTAAGACGAATGACTTTTGAATGAAACAGCGCGATCGCTATCCTCCCATTGACTTGATTAGTTTGAGATCAAAGCCTTATTTAAATCTAGTTTAAGAAATTACTGAGTTATCTGATCGCTTGTTACGTATCGATTAAGGGAGTTTTTTTATTACCTTGCTTTTTTTACGATTCATAGGTTAGGTAAGTACCTACTATACAGGCTCCGTAGCGTATCGATATAATTCGCGCTTTTAGTCTCGAAGGCCATGAGTTTTATCCTCACGTCGGACAAGAACGACGTCGGTTTTTTTTTTTTTTTATAAGACAGCTCCCGCACTAGGGCAATAAATCCCTGTGTCGCGGGGGTCTTTACAAACATTAATTTCACGGAACACCCAGACTCAGAACAACTATTTGTGGTTCTCACAAATAATTGTCCCGGGTGGGAATCGAACCCAGAACACCAGGTCTCAGAAGCAACTTCCGTAACCACTGAGCCACCGGTGCAGTCAATTTGCTGGTCTGGTTGCTTGAGAGACTTCTTTAGTGCTTCGGAAAGCACGTTAAGCATTGGTATAACAGTTGTATATCAAGGAACGGGCAGTAGCGTTTCCATCTGTGTTACAACCTTCCGATGCCCTCGTAGACCCGAAGTCCGAGAGGCTCGCGAACTGTAAAGCAGAGCGACAGTTGCACCCAATTCCACAAAAAAAGAAGAAAATCTAAAAGCCATAATCCCTAAATCTCCCCGTCAGCGACCGCCCTGAGCCGAGGTCCAAGTCCCACAGGGGACGCCCTCTTGCACAGGTTGCTTAGTTTGTAGTGTTTAAACCATTTATCTAGGCTGGAGCTCTGCTCGCCTTTATGCTCGGTGAAGTAGCAAAAGCCTCGGGGCTAAGTACATATGTCCGTCCGAAAAAAAAACCATCTGTGTTACACTATAATACTGCGGTCACCAACTCACCGGCCAAGCGAAGTGGCATGAAGACTTATAAAGTGTAAAATATAAATGTCCAATATTTTTTAGTAATGTAACTGACGAACTATATATATTTTTTTTAGTCTCAATGTCTAGTCAGCAGTGGACGTTACACTGGCTGATGATGAATATAATAAACGTTGCAACTAGTTAGTAGGTACGTGAGTATAAGCTTGCTATTAGCACAATTATTATTATATGAACGCAAGGATTTACCTTGCGATCCTGACGCATAACTAGCCAAGCATTTAGTTATGCTATGCTATGTCAGTACATACCAAGTGACAAGCTTGCGGGACACACGGTGCGACTGTGGTGTCCAGATATGAACCGCTATAATCTCTGTGCCTAATTTCACCCAACACTATTTAGTAGTTTTTTTATGCAATTTATTAACAAAGAACTCAAAAATGTTGACATTTATAACTAAGATTATGATAACTAGTGGTTGCCCATTAGACGAAATTCGAGCAAAATTTAAAAAAATATATTAGCACTCCTTCTTTTGCTGTGCGAAATTTCATTCTCCTCCGTCCGCAATATTTTTGTAAAAAGGGTAGGTACCTACAAAGTTTTTGTTTTTTAGTAGGTATATTAATTTATAGATGACTTCGCGCGGTTTCATCCGCGTAATTCCCGTTCCCGTAGAAAATTCATAGTTAAATAGAGCATGTAGCCTTCTTCGATAAATAGGCTAACTAACACCGAAAGAATAAATATATAATAATGTTTGTAAAAATAACATATGAACAGGTTTCTTCTCAAGTGCAGCAGAGGTCAAGTGAAATTCATTGATAAAAATTAAAGGATATTATTTTAAGTGTCTTAAGGACTACAAACCGGCCAAGTGCGAGTCGGACTCGCGCACCGTGGGCTCCGTACAAACCTGTAGTTATGTTAATGAGGCGTACAAATATATAATTAACGTTTTTTGTGCTTTCATCATCACTTTAACTTTTGAAATTTATATCATAAAGTGGTAGAATTATATAAAATTATGTAAACACATTAGTAATAAAATCAAAATTAGTAGGTACATACACAATATAAATTAAGAATAGGATTAATTTAAATAAGTGTCAAATATTTAGATTAAGTTACATGTTATAATAATGCTAGTGTAAAATTAAAAATCTAAATCGTCAAACAAAATTCTAAATCGTCAAAATAGGTGTCGTGATGTTCAATTTTCTGAAGCAGAAATTATAGAATTATCGTCCAAGTATTCCTGTAGTGAGTAATAGCATTTATCTATCAATATTCTTAATAATTGTGTTTTAAACTTGTCCTAATTTAACTTTTTTATATTTTCAGATAGTTTGTTATATAGTTTTTTGGCTATACAGAAGGTACTTTTACTCATTAGTGCAGTTTTGCCATAGGTCACTACGAGTTTTAACTTATTTCTATCGCGTAGTTTTCTGTAGTTACTTTTAGGAGCTATTTTATATAGTGAAATGTTAGATTTGACGAATATATTTGTTTCGTATACGTACAGCGAAGGCAAGGTAAGTATTTTTAGACGTTTAAAGAACGGTTGACAACTTTCAGTGCATTTTAGGCCACACATCGCTCTGACACACTATATTATTATCAACACGGTAAAAAAAGTCACCCAGTATATTAAGGTGATTGAAAAATGTATAGTTTTAGCAACTTACCCTTTATCTGGGCTATGAGACGTTGCTTCGTACCAAATTTGGTTTTCTTGCGAGTATCGAGAATTTGGGGCATAAACGGCTTTAGGAAGGTATCTTTTGAATGCGTTGGCTTAACGTGCATGCTTTGGGTTTTGCTTTCATAGCTCTAAGGGACAGTAGACCGGAGTTTTTTTTTTGTACTTACGTAGGTAACCACGAGGCTCTTGCTATTTCACCGAGCATAAAGGCGAGCAGAGCTCCAGCCTTAATAAATAGATAGACCGGAGTATTTGATACGAATTTCAGCTTGATACCTCCACGCGTTCTTGAGAAATAGTGTCGTGACAGACAGACGGACAACAAAGGAATCCTATAAGGGATCCGTATTTTCCTTTTGAGACCTACACGAAATTGTTCTTCAGATCCGTCGCAATAATCCGTAAGTATTTCCCACACGCCTACCAGTTTTTAAGTCACATTAAACCGTCCGTATTCTGATATGTCCCCTCGGCATCCATCACGCTAGCTAATTGAGTAATGGCCGATGTGACAGCTAGTTCTGATGGATCGGCAGCTAAATATGATGTATGGTGTATGGTATTTAACGATTTAAACCTCTGTCAGGTTTGTATGGAGTATATAAGATTAAGGACTGGGTAATTAGAAAAATTACAGTTATACAGACAATACATCAGGGGGCCAAGTCTGCTATTTTTAAGTATTGTGCCACCGTAGTGCCGTCATGATATCATTATGCCAAAAACGGTAATCTACTAATCTCACTATGGTGTCGGCGCTGGAATGGCAGTCGGTGTTGCTACTGCAGAAAAAGTCCGTCAACAGAAGTAGCAGGGGACATGGTTAGGGAGATTGTAAAGTTTATTTATGCGATTTCAAAACTTATAAATGTATCGTTTGTTATTATATTCAACTAAGCTAATGTCATCGTGGCGTCATAGTGACACCATTATGACGTCATTTGGATTAGTAGATTACCAAATGGGAAAAACACCGATCATGGAACTGTCATTGATAGTTCATGGACACACCATTACGATAGTAGACTCGTCTACTATCGTAATGAATGATCGTAATGAATCTGAATAGGTGTGTACACACCATATACAGCATTATTTGTAAAACACCAACAACCTCTTAAGAGGCCATTGTACTCATAATGATTATGAACAACTTTTACTATGGGACAAAATCAGAAATCGCGAATACAAAATCAGCTGTGCCCTACATATAAATGTAGGGCACAGCTGCATTTTGACAAGTTAAGTATAAATTTAACAAAGGATTTTTCTCGTGACTATGAGCAGTGACGCTTGGCAGACGGGTTGGTGACCACAGTATTATGTCGTAATACACAGAGAAACGCTGCTGCCTGTTCCTTGGTACCTATACAATTGTTATAGATAATGTTTTAACAATCGGGACCAACGGCTTAACGTGCTTTCCGAGTTACGGAGGGTAGTCCCTCAACCATCCAGACCCGGAAAGATATCTTATAACAAAGATTTTTTTTCCCGGCGTGGGGATCGAACCTAAGACCTCCGAGATTTAAAGCGAGCCAAATACCGCTACGCTATGGAGGTTGTCGTACAAACATCTAAACTTTCACATTTATTATATTAGTAGCACCTTCCAGGTGAAAAAAGGTTATGTGAAAATAGTACCACGATGTAAAATACTGATTACAAACATTTTATATAGTAAGTCGCAGTGTATAGAATAAGTTTTGTTATAATAATCCTACTAATATTATAAACGCGAAAGTTTGTAAGTATGGATGGATGCATGGATGTTTGCTACTCTTTCACGCCTAAACTACTGAACGGAGATGGCGGAAATTTTGCACCGGGATAGGTTATACGCTGGATTAACATATAGGCTATAAAACATCACGCTCCGAGCCACTGGACCAGCGTAACGCGGGTAAAATCGCGGCGCGCAGCTAGTTGTTTATAAAATGTCGTCAACTTGTTTTTTCACTTCGGTAAGAAAATAGACGCAATATACTTACTTAACTTTTGTGTGTATGTACAGTCAACAAAAGAGATGGCTTAACACTGTCAATATCAAACAATGTAAATAAATATGTTTCTGTCACTACGACAGCCTCTAATTATTTATGGGTGAAGAGTTCGCTGCTAGCTGTGTACAGATACATATAAATTTAAATCCTTTTCACAATGTGTAAACCGATCTCTTTTGTTGACTGTACGTATGTGTCGTCCTATTTTAGAGCAATTAAAAGCATATAAGACAAAGTAGTCAAATACGTTAAAGTTTTAGACAATCCTCGTGAAAGTTGCATCGTTATTAAGTTGTTAGTAACAGTTGTAATGCTGCAAATATTTGATCAAATTCACCCCTGCAAGGTGCTGGGATTACCCCAATTTGCGCGAAGCACGAACCGGCCCCGAGACATACTGTTGTCCTTATTATTATGCTATTAAAAAGGATTTTTATAATTATAATTATAGGAATCGCAAAAATACGATTATATTATACCTACTTTAGTAATATTATAGTATACTGAACAAATTCGGTTGTCATGCACGTCTAAGGGCCTATGCACACTACGTCTTTTTTAAGCGCCGTCGACGCGCGTTTTTGAAACGCGCGTCGACGGCGCGCTTTTATCCTACAGAGCAGTTTGTTGTCGTTTGTACCGATACACACGCGCGTTAGCAATTTGGTGGCTTTTGCATCGCGTCTGTATTGATACACACGCGCGTTTGTATCGATTCATAAGCGTGCAGGTGTGCAAAGGTCTGCTGGCTGCGTCTGACTCGCGTGCGTATCGCGTCTGTATCGCTACAGACGCGCGTCGACGGCGCGTAAAAAAGACGTAGTGTGCATAGGCTCTAACCCTTTAACGGGTAGTAGGTATGTTTAGAATTAATTGGTTTTGATCTTTATTACAAGTACATAAAGTTCAAAATATGGTGGCAACTATATTGCCACTACCCATTAAAGGGCTAAAGACCAAATTTTGACTTTGGTGTTGTACTTTGAGTTTTCTTCAGATAAATTACTAGTACCTATCGGAAAAATTATAATGATCGCCATATAAGGACAGAACTTAGATTTAATCATACATATAAAATTATATTGTATTTTTTATAACTGACAGCTTTTAGGCTAAAGCTCCGTAAATACCTGTAATAGGTTTAAGTGAATAAAAACTTTTTTTATGTAACTAGTATCGCGCACGCGAGATGGCAGATACCAACTCACATGCCAAGCGTGGTGACAATGGCAAAATCTCACCTCGGGAGGAGGTCCATATGCAGCACTGTATTTTATATGGGCTGATGAAGATCCGATAAGAATGTATTTAAAAAAATCTACCCCTAAGAGGATAACAGAAGCGGCAGTTTGTACGGAGAAGTTGAAATCACGCGGAGAAGTCGCGGGAATCAGCTAGTAACATGTCATCATTATCATCAGCCTGTTGTAGTCCACTGCTGAACATTGGTCTCCCCCATCGATTTCCAGCGAGAACGATCGCTAGTAGCCTGCAACCACTGACTCCCTGTCCATCAGCCGTCAGTTCTTCGACCTATGTGTCCTGCCCATTGCCACTTCAGCTTGCTAATCCGTTGAGCTATGTCAGCGACCTTCTCGACCGTTCTCCTGCGGATGTCTTTATTTATGATTCGATCACGCAGGGAAACGCCGAGCATAGCTCTTGCCATAGCTCGCTGAGTGACTTTGAGCTTTCTTATGAGGTACACAGTAAGCGACCTTGTCTCAGCTCCATATGTCATAACTGGTAACACACATTGATTAAAGACTTAGCTAGATAGTAAAATGTATAAAGTTTTTAATACTTCCCAGTTCATATTTTATGTTTAACTACAGAAATAAGACATTATTTACGGAGGTCTACAGTAGTTTTCCAATTTGATCACCACTTAAAAAGGAATGAAAATTTTATGACAAATTTTAACGAGTTTTCTATAATTCTATTGCTGTCTGGTGTTTTATAGGTGCTTTTGTGTCACACCATTAAGGAATATTTACAGCTTTCTAGTTATTGTTACCGGTTTTATACCAAATCAATAAGAGCTAGCGTACTCAGAGTATCTATAAAGAATATTGCCTACTTTTTTTTCAGACGGACATTATGTAGTTAGCCATTAGGCTTTTACTACTTCACCGGGCATAAAGGCGAGCAGAGCTCCAGCCTAAATAAATGGTTTAAAACTACAAACTAAGCATGTCGCTGGCGGGGAGATTGGGGAAAAACTTTAGATTTTCAGGGGAATTTCGTGCATGTGTCGTTATACTTTACAGTCACGGGTTCCTTAGATTTTGGGCTTACGAAGGCCATTGCCTAGATAGGTAGAAGATATACTCTAATGTATAATCCTACAAATATTATAAACGCGAAAGTTTGTAAGTAAAGATGGATGGATGTTTGTTACTCTTTCACGTCAAAACTACTGATCGGAATTAGTTGAAATTTTGCACCGAGATATTTTATACGCTGAATTAACATATAAGCTACAAAACATCACGCTCCGACCCACTGGAGCAGAGTAACGCGGGTAAAACCGCGGGGCGCTGCTAGTCATACAAATTTCTTCAAACTTAATTTTAATGATAGTTTTACTATGAACATACAATATCTGAGAATTATGCTATTACCATAAGCGGTCGTTACGAGGTGTGTTTAATAACCTAAGCCAATCGCATTATAAATATTGGTTGAAATTTTCGGTTCATAAAAAGCGTTATTGTTATTAAAGTTGTAATACCAAGATAACATGAAATATCGAACAAAACCGGCTTATAATATAACTAACATTATCAATTAAAAATATCCTGAACATTTTCCCGTTTCGTGAGGCTTCTGATAATCCAATTACACCTTTATTCCTCAACTCCGTTCACGCAATGAAGGAAATATTACACGGGTTTTAGTTCATACTTTATTGCTTTGTTTTACCGAAAATAGTGAACGTTTGATATAATATAGTTCTTTCGACAGCTTTGTGGGTTTCTCTTTAGTGTGCTAAATTTTACGTTAAGCAGTTGGTCCCGATTGTTATAACATCATATATAATAATCGTCTAACAAGGAATGGGCAGCAGCGCTTCCTTGTGTGGTACAACATAATACCGCGGTCACTAATCCACCTGCCAAGCGTGGTGACTATGGCAAATCCCTCTCTCGGGAGGAGGCCTATGTTCAGCAGTGGACGTAATACAGGCTGATGATGATGTGGTAAATTTCGTCTGTCCTATCTTATGTATTCTGTTCAATTATTCATTCTTGTTATTTAAGAATGTTCTAACATGGAAAGGCATTTCGCCAAAACCTAAGGACTCAAACGTTGTAGCCTCAGAAGCGTTTTGTGAGACTTAACTATTGAAGTATTCCAAGAAAAATGAATGATAATTGTACCTACCTAAATTTAAATAACTATGTAGAACATTTTACAACAACAATAGAATAACAAATTTTAGATTCATAATTCTTTTACTGATACTCGACTCGAAAGTGTAAATTGAATTTATTTCAACATTTGCTATCCAAATACTCCAAAACATATCATTTGATTTAAATAAATTTGGCCAGTAAATAGTTTATTGGCAGGATTTAATCATAGTTTCAACGTTATTGATTCCTTGTATATTCGCGCTACTTGCTAGCCGCTAGCAATCTAAAACGCATTATTCTCAATTGTCCGTAAGTGATCGCCTTCAACCGAGGTCCAAGTCCCACTGAGGGCGCCATCTTGAGTCGCTTAGTTTGTAGTTTTTTTTTTTTTTTTGTTAAAGACAACTCCCGCACTAGGGAAATAAATCCCTGTGTCGCGGGGGACTTTACAAACATTTATTTCACGGACACACAGAACACCCAGACTCAGAAAAACTATTTGTGGTTCACACAAATAATTGTCCCGGGTGGGAATCGAACCCAGAACACCAGGTCTCAGAGGCAACTATCGTAACCACTGAGCCACCGGTGCAGTCTAGTTTTAAAACCACTTGTTAAAACTGGAGCACTGTTCACCTAAATGCCCGGTGAAAAAGACCTGAAAAAGCCTCATGGCAAAATACATGTGTCCATCCAAATGAAAACTGATAAATAGTTTCGTTTGCGAAGTAATCAATTATATCTATCTATCTTTATAAATTAAAATGAATCGCCGAAATGTATGTACACGCATAAATTGATAAAAACATTACCAATTTGGATTAATGGTACTACTTCTTATATTGTATTCTTTATTATGAGGACAAGGTGTGCAAGAAAGAAAATGTTGTAAAATCCACGGCAAATGTCATACGACCGACGGACATGGACTTTCATCATCATCATCAGCCCGTATAACGTCCACTGAGGCTATTTGCCATAGTCACCACGCTTGGCAGGCGGATTGGTGACCGCACAATTATGTTGTAACACACAAGGGACGCTGCTGCCCGTTCCTTGATATACGATTATTTATACTTAGATGATGTTATAACAATCGGGACCAACGGCTTAACGTACTTTCCGAGGCACGGATGGTAGTCAACCAACCAGACCCAGAAATAAATCTTAGAATTTACACAAAGATTTTCTGTCCGGCGTGGGGATCGAACCCACGACCTCCAAGATTCAAAGCGAGCCAGATACCGCTATGCTATGGAGGATGTCACATGGACTTTGCCGCGCATGAACTATATTCAATTCAAGCTTTTTTTATTAGACTAGTTGACGCGTCATGAACCCATAACCCCCTTTAGTCTCCATTTATCAGCTGTAAAGCGGCGAATTACTCACAAAAATCTTTTAATTTGCGAAGTTAACAAAACAATAGAAGAAGTGCTAAGTCAACAGTGTAGTACAAGTCGTAGAACATCCCTTCCGTCAACATACTCCAACCCTTAATGTTGCAGAGAATCCGGCCAAAGTAAATATTTGGCGGAGTAATTAGTGAACGCAGCCAAACTCCAGGGCCGGAGTTTGGAATACTACTACTATTATAGGTGCGTAAGTTTATAACGAAAGTAGGTGTGTCAATTCATGTTTTTTTATTCTATCTTTATATTAAAATCTAATACTAATATACAAAGCTGAGGAGTTTGTTTGTACGTCCTAATCTCAGGAACTACCATTTATTGAAGAAGGGCTATATTGATATACTTTATTGTGAAGTTCCTATAGGGTAGTAGTTTACCCGGGTTCACTAGCTAGTTTATTTATAAAGACAGTAAGGTTTCAACCTTACTGTCTTTATAAATAAACTAGCTTCCCGCGCGTGGTTTCAGCTGCGTAACTCCCGTTTCCGCAGGAACTTCATAATGAAATATGGCCTATATTAATCAGTGATAATGTAGCATTCAAATGGTGAAAGAATTTTTAAAATCGGTCCAGTACTTTTTGAGCCAATTCGTTACAAACATACTTACATGCAAATCTTTCCTCTTTATAATATTAGTATAGATGGGATCATCATCATCATCATCATCAACAGCCCGTTTACGTCCACTGCTGAACATGGGCCTTCTCTTAACAGACCTTGGCAAGCCAGGATCGTAGAGGGATATTGCCATAATCACCACGCTTGGCAGACGGATTGGTGATCGCAGTAAGATGTAAACCTTGAGCTAATAGACGCTGCTGCCCATCCATTTGCCATATATCCCTTAGTCGCCTTTTATGACACCCATGGGAAGACATGGGGTGGTCTATTCTAAGCCGGAAACCACACGGTTAATATCTCACACTTAATTAATTTTTCAAAACGGAGCATTCGTTGCAATCAAACTCTTCAGTTTTATGCCGAGTTTTTTTAAAAGACCCACAACCTTTCGGAGGGTGAAAGTAAAGATGATTATAAACAACTTTTATGTTCACTTACCTCGACAAAATGTATGGAACAGTTGAATTTTTTTCGCGATTTCAGGGTTGGTCCCTATAGATATGTACGCCCTTTTTCGCCTTTGACTGGACCAGGTTAGCCCGTTGTAAACTGTAACTAAATAGGCACCTGTTTACAACAGATACTTGTCAGAAATTCTCAAGTGTTTATTAATTAATTAGAAACTATGAGGATTCGCTGAACTATGTGGTTAGTTCGCAAATACTTGAGGCCCCTTTCCCTGTCTCTCGGAGATTTGAAGCTTCTTGGCTAACAAAGAATCATCATCATCATCAACAGCCCGTATAACGTTAACTGCTGAACATGGGCCTCCTCCCGAGGGAGGGTATTCGCCATAGTCACCACGCTTAAATAGATGAACGCAGTATAATGTCCCACACAAGGAAATGCTGCTGCCCGTTGCTTGATATACGATTATTATAGATGGAATTATTATTATACAATCGGAACCAACGGCTTAACGTGCTTACCGAAGCACAGAAGGTAGTCTCTCAACCAACCAGACCCGGAAAGATATCTTAGAATTTACGCAAAGAATTCCTGTCTGGGGATCGAACCCACGACCTCTGAAAATTTAAAACGAGCCAAATACCACTACGCTACGGAGATTGTCACAAGGAATACCAACTGAATATTTTATCTACCAATTTACGTCCACTGCTAAACATGGGCCTCTTAATATACCTTGAGAAGCAATGATTATTGAGGGATATTGTCATAATCACCACGTTTAGCAGGCGGATTAGTGATCGCAGTAACATGGACAGTATCCTTGTGCTGATAGATGCTGCTGCCCATCTATTAGGAGAAGGAATCATTGTCGCCGTTTCTTTAAAAAAAAAAACATGCTTAGTTTTGTAGTCTACTAGTATTCTTATTACCCTCTCGTGCTAAGTTAAAATGCTTGTGTTACGTGTGGGTTCATGTCGGTAGTGCAATTTATAGGGATCGAACCGGCGACCACAATATCACAAGTCCGACGCCCCTTCATTGGGCTATGGTCACTTCTTTTACGATGGGAATGAGAAGATCTATTCTGAACCGGAAACCACACAGCATTAAGAACTATAGGTAGATACTATCGTATGGACTTTTATAAAACTACCTATAACTAGCTAATAACCACAAAAACATGGTGAAATGATAAAATATTCCTCAGAGAACTATTCATCATTATACTGAGAAAATTAATTTAGACTCTGGCCACAAAAAAAAGAAAACTGAAATTGGCTATGTCACTATATCAGTCAGTATCAGGCCATAGTCGAACCTCAGTTGTTTTTTTTTTACATGGTAAGTTTAATTATATTATTAATTCGCAATTTAAATGACCAACGTATCAGAATTAAGTGAAATTGCATTTTTATTTTTTGAAATAAATGCCCGAATCACTGTTTAGATTAAGTATTTTCGGTCTAAATTCTAGTTAGTATTATAATAAGTACTTATAGGTGAAAATTTTGTTCGTAATGGATTTGAACATATTCTTCTTTACTTTTTGAAGTATGGTGAACAATAAAGAGTATTTTATTTAACTTTACTGATATAATTAATAATTTGAAAACTTTCAAACATTTTCCTATTAATTCAAATCTTTTTAATATTGATTAGGCTCCTAAAAAGGTTTGAAACGTCCTCTCGTATGTAAAAAAAGTAAGAACGTTTACGTCCATTGCCGAACGTAGGTCTGACCGTTTAGACATTGGCAAGCACTCAGGGTGAGCGTGCTTAGCGCCGTTTAGCGACATTGCCATAACCACCAAACTTGGCAGGCAAATTGGTAATCGCAGTAAGATGGTAAGTAACGTTGAGCTGATAGATGATGCCGCCCATCCATTACCTGTATGTCCTTTAGTTAAAACACTTATTTTATCGGTCGGACATTATGTAGTAAGCCAGGAGGCTTTTGCTACTTCACCGGACATGATGGGGAGCAGTGTACAGCATTTTTTTTGTCCGGGCGGAAATGCATTTACGCAATCCCACCGCCGCTGCAGCGTATTCGTATTCGCGCGCTGGCGGTGGGATATGTGGGACTCGCCCTCTCCATAGCGTGGTATGCTAAACTCATACCATGAGGAGAGGACCCTACACCACTAAAACCCCCCGGACACTCCTTCGATCCGGGGACGGACGCATAAGTAATCCGGTCCAGCAGACTACAGCCTCAATAAAGACGGGAAAACAGGGTGATGTTTATCTAAGCCGCATTCACATTCGCAGCCACAAACTTTTTTAAATAGGTCACAATTATTTTAAAGATTAAAAAAGGAGATACAGCCAATTCAAATTCACATACCATTTTAACACACATTGTGTACACAAGTAGGTCGCACCGCTTCTAACACACATGCCCGAAGTTGCGCTGTCAAAGGGAAAATTCAAACCGCCTCACTTTGTGATACATACATTTTTCAATTTGCCAAAGCTGAGTTATGTGCCACTGTTTTGGCCGCCAGTGTAAAATACCTATTCCGCAGTCACTAGCCGGTTTGAGAAAATTAAATTCAACAATTTTGCATGACATTTTGAACGTCTGTGTGGAAATATGAATCTAGCTAGGTTATTTGGTAATAGGAGAAGTGTACCTATAGTAATCATTATAAGATAACTTCCATTGCATAGCGGTGTAGGTCTCGCTTCAAGTGTCAGTGCTCGTGGGTTTAATCCCCTCGCCGATCAAGAAATCTTTATGTAAAATCTAAAATGTTAGTGAGAGTTGGTTGAGTGACTACCTCTAATTGATTGTTCATGAATCATCTATAACATAATACTGCGGTCACCAATCCACCTGCCAAGTGTGGTGACTATATATTATTTTGTGGGGCAATGTATACGCTTCTACAACAAATTTCCTAATAATGTAAGAGATCTTTCTAATAACAAGTTTAAACGATAGGTATGTCAAAGATAAATTATGTGAAAAGGCTTATTATAAAAAAAAATCTGATTATGTCAATGACAAAACTGCTTGGGAGTGAGATGCTCTGAAACAATACTGCTTTATTAGTAATTGTAACATAAAATTTATTTAAAAAAACGATTCCTCTGAGTTTCTTGCCAGTTCTTCTCAGAGTTGCCACGTCCAGAACTGGTGGTAGAAAAGAAAGGAACGCATCATAAGAACATGATATAAAATATTTTAAATGTGTCTATAATAGGTATATGAATAAATAATTTTTGACTTTGGCATAACAATTCTGATGATGAATAATTCGGTATAGTATACGAGATTCAGCCGCTTAGCTACCGTTCCCAAAGGAATTTCATAGGTTAGCCTATTTCGGAGCCTATTCAAAATCAAACAGACAACCAAATCTTTCCTCTTTATGATATAAATATAGATGAACTAAAATGGTATTGGTTGATTTTTTTTCATTTAAAAAAGACAATTTTGCACTAGGGAACAACAACAAGTCTTTTACAAAACTGAATAACAACACCTAAATTACCTTATTATTTTTTTATGAATTATTACTTTGATTTTATTTATTTCTTAATTTTTTTTTATTTTGTTAATTTGTTAGTATTATTGTTTTGTTTTTTATTATTATTTTACTAGACGGTTGGCATGCGTGCCGTCATAGCTGTCTGGTTGGCTAGGATACCAGCGCAGCGCTGCCGCAATAATCTTTTAGGTTATTGAGTTAGCATTATACCGAAGCCAGTAGGTACCCATTTATGGCACATTTACCTATCTAATTGTTACGAAATTATTTGTTACTGTATCTATAACGTGCCGTAAATAAATGAATTTTCTTTCTTTCTTTCTAAATAGTTCTAAATCCTCAACTTAACTTTAACATTTGTCGCATCTGATCACCAAAAATCTCGAATAGTTGCCAAAACTGCGTGTAGATGAGTTGGAACTATTCTAAACAGCTCCCAAATGTAGTATTTTATCACTTCTAACTGGTTACACACATCTAAATCTCGTTTACGTTAGCTAATATTTTAGGACAAACTATGCATGAAACAAGCATAAACGGAGAAAACAGGAAGTATGTTGGATAGGAAATAATAAAACAAGTCTCACGAACTGTTTTCAAGGAAATTCAGTGGAACCAACCGAAAAATAGCGCCGCAGCGGTAAATAACATGAATTCATTTTTGTTTTTAAGAATCTTTACTATTTTTTAAAGCTGAAGGGTTTGATAGTCTTGCTTCAACGCGAAAAAAATTTGAATATACAATTAAATATAGCCATATTTAATTATGAAGTTCTCACGGGAAACGGGAGTTATGTGGGTGAAACCGCACGTGGAAGCTAGTATTGCATACCGTGATTAAAAAATCAATGTCGCTAATAATTGGTGTGACGATATATCAGTATCAGGTACTATGGAAAAGAAAGATGTATGGATTGTGTGAGAAGTGATATGAAGGAAAAAGGATTTGAGCATAACCGCTTAAAGGGCAGAATGGAAGAGTGCGCCAATACTTAAGGCGCGTCCCTGTGCAAAACGCAGCGGTAGCCGTCTTTTGTGTAGTTTTTTGGAGCTGTCTACTCTGTATCCAATAGATATACCAACTAATAAAAAATACATTAAATTAACTAGGTATCTATACTCCAAAATTGTATTTTTTTATGTGCAATTAATCTACTCACAACGAAACCACAAGAAATGATAAATAATTATTGATAAACTACATCACCTCGTAAAGTAACTATTTTGATTTGCTACTTACATTAGTGGATAGACAATTTAATAATAAAAATTAGACCAACATTTGATTGTATTTAGATTTTATTCTCAAATCTGAGCGTACACGTCACGTATCACTTGCGCTGGGTATTGAGGGAACGAATGCTCAAGGTTCAGGTCAGGGTCCTTCCTTTACAAATTTGGCAGGGTAGAGAGATGATTACATTGATACTTAACATAAAAACATTTAAATTAACAAATGTTTTTTTACCAAACAGGTTTTGCTAAAAGATGAACACCACCAACTTTTTGATTTCTGCCTAGTTTTTGTTCTTGTATCGAACTACCTAAGCTAGTAAACATAGTAACTATATAAAGTAAATATAACGCCTCTTTAGTCTACTATTATTTTTAGAGCCTTTTTTTTTGTAGTAAAAATATCGATCGCGCATTCAGTACTGTTGCAGCACAAGATTAAACTGATATCACTGTGAAATTTGTACTATACAAACTTATAGTATTTTATTTTATTTGACGCACAAAAACATTAATTACAATCAGAATAAAAAATATCTTTAAAATAAACATTTAAACCTAGATTGTAACTAAACCTAGATTGTAAAAGAAAAATATACTAACAATGTTCAGTAAAAACAAACAAAACAGAAAAAGTAACAATAAAAACGAGGAACCCAAAATAACTGACTAACACTAGCATGCTTTGAGTTAACAGCCTGAAAGATACGCACTGAATCCTGAGTATGGAAGATGCTCTTAATCACAGAGATATATTTTCGAATATTTTGGTTAAAAATGTCAATTACTTTGAGAGTATAATCGCAACTAATCATAAAACTCAGTGGATCAGGGTCTATAAATTTTTATGAGTGGTGTTGCCATTATTCGAAAAGTTGGTACAGTACAAAACAGGTAAGTATATTTCACGTAAAGCAACAACATTGTAGCTTATCATAACAGGAGTGAGTTCATCCCAACTATAAGTTGTCGTAATTCATCCGCACGTATTGCTGAGGTCCTTTATCTCGACGTAATATCGCAGACTCGTCTCGACCCACAAGATGCTGTTACGAGATAATACTAAATCTAATTGAAATACCCGCTACACAGGGACGCATTGGGAACTCAATCCAAATAAAATAAAAATGTCTTTATTTATATAGACATACTAACTGATGCCCGCGACTTAGTCCTTTTGATTGTTATTCCTTCGATTTTTAACTATCCCACGGGAACTCATTAAATTTCTGTGATTAAAAGTATTTATGTTAATGTTGACCGGGAATATAAGGTACATAGGTACCACCAGGCAATTTAATTTAAATTACAGTATACAGTAGATACAGTTTTGGAGATTAGCCCGTAAAAAAACTGGATGTGTTCTATTCTACTCCTAACATCCCCTTGACTCGGTTGTTAGCGCTTTTTTTCTATATACACCACGACAAGAAAAAAACAGCTGTTCCATACATATGTTCACTTACCTCGACAAAATGTTTGGAACAGCTAATTTTTTTTTTCGCTATTAGAGGTCTGGATGTATAGTAAAAGTTGCTTATAATCATTAGTACTGAAAGGTTGTTAATGTTTTTAAAATGATAACCCTGAATATATACACAATATAAAACAAAGTTGTTTCCCGCTGTCTGTCTGTCCCTATGTATGCTTAGATATTTCAAAATTACGCAACGGATTAGGAAGTGGTTTTTTTTAATAGATAGAGTGATCTAAGAGGAAGGTTTATATATACGTCGCTAGATACATATAAATAAAGCAGGTCTAAGTTTCGTCACATTCTAATTAATACATACAACAAAATTGTATAGTCACATGCATCTGCTCGCTTCAATGGCGTCCAAATCCGTCCCTGAGTGAAGGGTAGATGTAAAGATTATCGTCCCTTTCACAATTCAATGAATTTTCTTTTTCGGTTAATCTTGCACTTTTTGGACAAAGTTATGAAATATTGCAGTGTTAATTTATGAAAATGTACCCTTAGATTTTCTCGCGATTATAAAGTTCATGAAGATTAAATATTAACTCGTTTCACATGTTTATTTCATAACTGTTTCAAAGAATTACAATTAAATAAAATACAAAATATGTTTATGGAGTTATAACAATATTATATAGTTTAACATATAATTTGGCACGTTCCCAGTGTGTCTATTTACTTTGTACAGCAGATAACGATTGCCATGCAGCCGGGCAATGCTCGCAGCATTCTGGGAACGTTGGCAAGTGGCATAGATTTTGTATAGTATATAGAAGTAGTTAGCTTTAGTTTTTTAGAAATTGACGTATTATATTATACTTTTTCCCTTGAATTTTCTTTTTGTTCTTTTCTTTCTTTAAAAAACTAATGATTTCTATTACCATAGTATAACAAGTAAATTATTTAACCCAAGTATTGTTCTTGCATAACCTTCTATTCTCGTCTTAAAATCTTCTTACACTTGCATGTAACAACATTTATTTGTAAATCGCAATATATTAGTGTGGTAGCGCAATGCACCGCGGAGGCGTTTCCGATACACCGCGATAAATCACTCGATAGCGACCATGCATGGAGACCGTTCACCGCTTCTAGCGAACATTTGATAGAATACTGGGATTCCTTATACTGGAATAGAATAAATAATTCTAATCTAATCTAGTCAATATCACTGAATGCAATTTTTTCGGTCCTCAGATTTATCTAAATTAATAAATATTTCTCTAAATAAATTTGTATTCTGTTAGAAGTTCTACTTTAGCTTTCTAGCTAACCTGACATACGTTGTAATGTCTTAACTAAAACTGTATGATAAATAGAACTTTTACTATTAGGCCTGATAATATCCCCTATCTCACCGAGATGTGCACTGGGCAAGAGCTGCACGCATTCTATCTATGTTATGTCAAACGCCATAAAGTTACATTAAAAAATTGTTAAAATCGCAAAGGTATGGTGATTAAATTTTCTTATATTTTCTGCGTCATTTTATTATTTTTTTCTTTCATTAGAACCTTCTCCTGACAATAAAAAACAACAAAAAAAGAATTAGCGAAATCTACGAAAACTTACGATTCGTATTATTTCCCGGTGACAAATATAGATATTGTTTTATCCATGACTGTCTATTCCAAATAACCAGTAAGCAAAGAGCGTCGTCTCGGCGCCACTCCTGCATTGACTGGCTACTGGTACAATGGTCCGATTTACTCACAAATCTTGTTAAACAAACGAATAATAGCACTGCGCACTAAACGAGACATTTTTATAGTTGTGATCCCGATTGGACGGTAATATAATGTAATGGTTTTGTGTTATTTGTTATGTAATGAGTGTCGATTAATTTATTACGGTTACTTTGGAGTATTCGGATTGTTATTAGGGTTGTCGTCACTTAAAGTTGCTGACCAGTACGAGAAATATAAACCAAACTGACTTTGATCTTTCCATCTGGAACTTAGTTGTTATTTATCATTGATAAATAGTCTTTTATAGGTTGTGACGTTTACCGAAGACCATCGTTCTTATCATTGCTATTTTCACTTGTAAAATATATGTCATACTACCTGCTGCCCGATTTCTTCATACAAACTTGTTCTCCTCCTAATTTTTCAAAATCCTTTCTTAGTGCCACCTACGTCATCTAAGGAATTTCAGGGTTCTAGGCGAAACGGTTTCAGCTGTGCGGTGATCGATCAGTCAGTCAGTTTCTGTTTTTATATATATATATATATATATATATATATATATATATATATATATATATATATATATATATATATATATATATATATATATATATATATATATATTAATAGGTTAGGGAAAAAGTTTTTTCGCATTTTTAAGAAAATTCAAAACTTTTTTTAATATAGTTTATTTACATCTAACTAAAGTATTTAGGTACCATTTTGTTCGATAACTTTTTGCCATCTTGTAGGTAGGGACCCCATTGCTATATAAATTTTGAGACTTCTGATCAAAATACCGCGACAAGTGGTTTTGGCAGTCCTCTCGTGATGTTAACCTGACACTGCCTAAAGAATTCTGAAGAGACCGAAACAGGTGGAAATCTGAAGGTTGCATTAATATCTCCCAGCCAAACTCTCTTAATTTTTGCTGAGTGGCTAAAGATGTGTGAGGTCTAGCGTTATCATGATGAAAAAACCACACTACTTCTGTTGATTAATTCCGGCCGCTATCTCTCAACTTCTTGCTAAAGCAAGATCTCATCAGTTGTTCGTAGTAGAGTTCAGAATCGATGGTCCTGTCTGGTGGTAACAGCTCATAATGAATAATGCCCTTCCAATCCCACCACACACAGCATCACCTTGTTGCGAGATAGCCCGGGTTACGCCACAGTCTGTGAAGTCTGACCGGCCTTTGACCACGACAAATGAAAATCACACATTTTCCTAATTTGAATTTGGAATTATGTTCTTTAAAATTTAAACTTTCAATGATACCAAAACCAGCCAGATACAAATAGTAGTTATAGCCAAAGAGATTTTATTACAAGTTCTGCGTTGATACTATAATGCGAAAAGACTTTTTCCCCAACATAATATATAGATAACTAGCAGACTCGACACATGTTATCCTGCATGATAATATATTAATATATATATGATTTGTGAATCTAAACCATGCAGGGCGCCACCCAAACGCATACCAAAAAAAACATTCAAATCGGTCCAGCCGTTAAGAGTTCAGTGACATACACACGTACAGTAAAATTATATGTATAAAGTTGAAGAATGTGTATATATTTTATTCAATTAAATATTATTTACTAAGGGCATTTTTTTCAATCCTCTTTAAAAATATATCAATGGATTTTTGTATGCAAAGACTAATCCCGCATACTATCCATGTGTCGCGGGGGACTTTACATTTATTTAATTAACGGACACAAAACACACCCATTTTTTCATGTTTTGTTAATAGATTACTAGCTGAGATTTTTTCATTCTACTAGTATTCTTGTTAACCCCTAGTGCTAAGCTTAAATGCTTTTGTTACGTGTGGGTTCACGTCGGTAGTGCAATGGGTGGGGTTCGAAACGGCAACCTCAAGATCACAAGTCCGACGCCCTAGCCATTGGGCTACGGCCGCTTGGATTTAGAACAACTATCTGTGGTTCTCCTAAATAATTGTCCCGGCTGGGAATCGAACCGAAAAAAACACCAGGTCTTACAAAGCATCTACCATAACCACTGAGGCCTCGGTGCATTGAAATACATTCTTTACAAGGTTGCTATCTACACAGACTTATTCTAATTGAGTTGAACTTGAACTAATTTGAATACATAACGTATTTATATATTTATATTCATAAATATCTCATAACCACCTCATCTTAACATTAAACAGGAAACATTACCTCAATTTCACTAATGAAAAACTCACTGACAAAGCAAAGGTCTCAAAACATTACACCCAACTACACAAACCATAACCCTAAACATGTCTAACATACCCAAGCAGATAAGAAACACTTAGTATGACCAACATAACCTAGTCGGGTAATATGACCAACATAACTGAGCAGGGTTATATGGGCCATCATTACGTAGTGAAACTATAAGGTAGCAAAATAATTGGGTACGTACAAAAACAGGGGTGATCCGCGGTGGGCTAATTAGGAAGGCTCTGGCCCTCAACTAATGATTTGGAAGTTTTGCCAACCTCTAATTACTGACCACAGGAAGGCGCCAAGTCATAAGTCGTAGCGGTTTGATTTACAAAGAGAGTAGCTCCTTAAAAACAATACCGAAATTGACGTTTTTAAAGACAATTTATTAAATAAATCAGTATTTTTAATTAGAGAAATAAACAAAACAAATCATTTGGTAGTTAATTACTTATTGAATCAAAAGTACCACTGACACTTTTTACATAAATAGTTTATAAGTACCATTATACGTTTTTATAATATGAGTGTTAAACCATCGTTATATACCTATTAATTGCAGAATAAATAATTGTAAAACTGCACATACATACCGAATGAAAATAGCCTATAAATAAAACTAACAATAAAACAACTTAATGGTGTCGTGGGACACCAGGTAGGAACGAAGTTCCTTCGGCTAATGTAGAATGGACGGTACCAATTCTTTTTATACTCGTGATAATTTCTCAACGAAATGTCCGATTGGAATAAAACAAAAAGTATTTTACTTCTACATAAATACCCTTGATAACATAATTCTTAATTTGGATAAGGATTAATATTATGATATACATTTAACGTAGTTTCTTTCTTCAGACGATTTAATATTTTTTTATGAACATAAAAGCGGTTATTGTGACTAAACTATGATAGTTAGATATATGCTCTCGCGGACTTTTTTGTAGATCTTAATAAGACCTACAAACCCGTAGTACATCATTTGTAGTTTTTGCAGCGCACGCATTAATAGGTTTTCGCTTTTACACCTTGGGTTACAAAATCGCAATTTTCTTACGGATCCCTAATTTTTTTGAAAATAAAATATAGCCTGTGACCTTCTTCGATAAATGGACTATCCAACACTGAAAGAATTGAAATCGGACTAGTAGTTCCTGAGATTAGCGCGTTCAAACAAACATTTAACGGTTTTATTCCACGGACTTTTTTCCACGGTTTTACTATCACATTTTTTTCAGTTCGGCCTCGCAGCAAAATCACTATCTCCTCCAAGCCTGCCGTAAGGAACTTCGTTCCAAAAATATAAATGAAACGAAATATTATGAAGTAGTTAACGAAATTCTAATAGTGAATATAATTTTTATGCATAGGAAAATCCTAAAATCGCTTACCACCTATGAATTAAGCACATAATTAAAATTTCCACGTCAATGAAAATATTATGTAAGATGCAAACCTTGCTGTTCGTTTTCGCCTGAATTAATCTGCACACCACGCAAAAGGCGGGATTTACGTAGTTTTTTTGATATAATATTATAAAATTCTCTGGTAAAGGTTTTACTTTTTCCTTTGATAATATCTATATATGTGTTTGATATGGCAGTGTCTCCTACTGCAATATCAATCACAAATATAGACTTCGAACGGAATTTTGTAATTGGGATGGCAGTAGACGATTTTGGAATGGTATGAAAATAATAATTTTGTTATTTAATATAATTATGAATGTAAAAGTTTGTGTGGCGAATTTGGACAATACTTGGAACACAGGCACACTATAATCTAGATTAACATATTATGCTATTGCAGCTAGAATTTGCCTGCCAAATGTGGTAGTTACGGCAATCTCTTACCGACTCAGGCTTGTAGGTCTGTTCACAGGAGGCCTATGTTCAGCATTTAAGATAAACGGGTGTTTGAAGTGAAATAAGTAATTTTTTTTCGTCGTTTTCAAATTAATGTTAATATTAGCTGAAAACTTACAAAACTTTCTAAAAACTAAAACAATTTTCTTGAAACTAGAACTTTGTAAGCAAATTAAAATTCTTCGCCCTTTAGCATACCGGGCTTCTTCACCAATTCTTCGTTCTTTAGCATACTCGGCTTTCTATTCTAAGTCGATACTTGGAAAGTTTGCGCCTCACTGGCCTCCTTTAAACTACAAACTATTTTCATCTCTTTTATGAAAAGGTTTGGGACAGATTTATGTTGGCAACATAGATAAGGCGCGTTGCACACGGTCCACCATTAATATCAATCACCGCACCGCTCTATAGATGATAACGGGCTATACAAGGTTTTGTGAAAGAAAGTTTGGTCCGCGAATTTTCAGGTCGGGATTTGGCGGGATATTTATAACGGCGGCAGGATTTTCCTGTGGTTATGTTGGATATGTAAGGCAATGGACTAGGTATGTTAAAAAGGGAGAGTTTGTTTTGTTTCAAGCCCAAATCTCGAAAGTTAATACCAATCGGTTTGTAGGACTTCGGAAACAAATGAGGGTGGGTAAAATGTGGCTGTGATATTTGTGTACAGGAATCAATGAGAAGCGAAAACGACTTCAATATTTACATGTAATATTTACAGTGGAATGTAATTAATACATTTCAATATGTAATAGAAAATGCAAAGAAAAGAGAATGGACAATGACATCCCTACGAATTAAAAAAAAAAAACAATCACATGTCACATGTAACTGTCTGTTTATGATCACGACAAAAGAGGTTGCGACAGGTTGTTTAAAAACCGTCCCGCCGCCTATCGCCCTAGGCTCGGCCTCGGGGAGTGGGGCACATGGGCCCCGCTCCCTTCGATGAGGAGTAGGGACGCCTGTATACTCCGGGCGTTCATATAATTGGGCAAATGGGCCACTTTAAGTGTGGCCCAGGAGATCCCGAGGTGCCATATTGGACGCGGGTGCCGTCTGGGGGCCGGATTTCTTATGCGTACCCGGCCCCCACCAACTACGGATCGAAGGAGTGTCCGGGGGGCTTTAGTGGTGTAGGGTCCTCTCCTCGTGGTATGAGTTAGCATACCACGCTATGCGGGATAATATATACTAAATTCCTTAAGCGAGTAAACCTTATGGTTTACTGGAATGCTAACATATGAATATGATAAGTGGTCTCTTACTGTGTCATCATCATCACCACCATCATCGGCCCGTATAACGTCCACTGCTGAACATATGGGCCTCCTCCCGAGGGAGGGTATTTGCCATAGTCAGGCCATAGGCAGTCAGGCTTGGCAGGCGGGTTGTACCACACAAGGAAACGCTGCTGCCCACTCCTTGATATACGATTATTATAGATGATGTTATAACAATCGGGACCAACGGCTTCACGTACTTTCCAAGGCACGGAGGGTAGTCCCTCAACTGGAAACTGGTTACAGGAAAACCGGATAGAAATCTTAGAATTTACACAAAGAATTCCTGTTCGGCGTGGGAATCGAACCCACAACCTCCGAGATTTACCTTACGGAGGTTGTCTACTGTGTGAGGCAGACGAGAGAGGGAAGAAAGCTTAAAGGCGCTGAGCGAGCTATGGATAGGCATTTCCCTGCGTGATTGAATCTAAAATGGAGGAGAACGAAGATTGCTCCAACCAATCACACTCTTAAATAAATCTTAAATTTTTCACAAAGAATTTATGTCCGAAGTGGAAATCGACCCTACGATTTTAGGCGAGATTCATACCGTTACGCCACGGAGCTATATCATATTTACCTCAAATCGTAGAGAATTCTCGAAGCCCCGATGAAGCGTTTCCGCAAAATGACAAGCTTTTAGTGCCTTTCTTTAGCGCGACGTGTATCAATTTATTTTGACAGACATCATTTGTATTTTGAACCTTGCATTTATTTATTAATATGTTTAGTAATGTTTGTTTACCTCAATTGTGAGAAAAAATAGATTAGAAAAGAATAATAATACAAAAAGGATAGATTTTATAGATAAGAAGGTAGAACTCCAGCCAGTCGCCAACACGTTTTTTTGTCGCCAAATTTAATTTCAATTAGCAGCATGATTTAAATCTCAACCCTTTTCCACTTAGAGTCCCTATTTATTTCTAAAAGAAATGCACTGGTTTATAAGGAAACATATCGTTTAATAATTGCTACAGTAAAAACCTACTCATCTATATATATAAAAGAAAGTCGTGTTTGTTACAACACTTATAACTCGAGAACGGCTGGACCGATTGCCATGGTTTTTGATTTGTTGGATTTGTTTCCGTCCCGAATAGCAGAATACATTTTAAAAACAAAAGAAAGTCGTGTTAGTTACACTATTTATAACTCAAGAACGGCTGAACCGATTTGGCTGAAAATTGGTAGGGAGGTAGCTAAGAACTGGGAGAAGGACATAGGATACTTTTGGGTAGGGGTAGGGTAGGGTAGGGTAGGGGTAGGGTAGGGTAGGGGTATGGTAGGGGTAGGGTAGGGGTAGGGTAGGGTAGGGGTAGGGTAGGGTAGGGGTAGGGTAGGGGTAGGGGTAGGGGTAGGGGTAAGGTAGGGTAGGGGTAGGGGTAGGGTAGGGGTAGGGTAGGAGTAGGGTAGGGTTAGGGTAGGGGTAGGGTAGGGCAGGGGTAGGGTAGGGCAGGGGTAGGGTATAAAAGTCCACCCGTGCGAAGCCGGGGCGGGCCGCTAGTATCTATATATATAAAAGAAAGTCGTGTTTGTTACAACACTTATAACTCGAGAACGGCTGGACCGATTGCCATGGTTTTTGATTTGTTGGATTTGTTTCCGTCCCGAATAGCAGAATACATTTTAAAAACAAAAGAAAGTCGTGTTAGTTACACTATTTATAACTCAAGAACGGCTGAACCGATTTGGTTGAAAATTGGTAGGGAGGTAGCTAAGAACTGGGAGAAGGACATAGGATACTTTTGGGTAGGGGTATGGTAGGGTAGGGTAGGGTAGGGTAGGTTAGGGGTAGGGTAGGGGTAGGGTAGGGTAGGGGTAGGGTAGGGGTAGGGTAGGGGTAGGGTAGGGGTAGGGGTAGGGTAGGGTAGGTGTAGGGTAGGGGTAGGGTAGGGGTAGGGGTAGGGTAGGGGTAGGGTAGGGTAGGGGTAGGGGTAGGGTAGGGGTAGGGTAGGGGTAGGGTAGGGGTAGGGTAGGGGTAGGGTAGGGGTAGGGTAGGGGTAGGGTAGGGTTAGGGTAGGGGTAGGGTAGGGCAGGGGTAGGGTATAAAAGTCCACCCGTGCGAAGCCGGGGCGGGCCGCTAGTAAAATTATAAATTACGTCTAGCCGCATGGATTCCGGCTTAGTAAAGACCAATCCATCTTTCCATAGGTGTCGTAAAAGACACTAAGGAATCATATACGGAGACTCGGGGCGTCGCGCGTCGCGTGCGGCGTAGCGTCTCGCATCTCACTCACTTATACAACGCCATATTTTTGGATTAAGTGCGGGCCGCGCCACTCAACGCGACACCCCGCGTCTCCGTAAATGAGGCCTTAGGGAGCTCCAGTTGAAGAGTGAGCAGTAGCATCCATCAGGTTACATACCATTATTATCTTACAAATCCACCTGCCAAGCGTGATGATTATGGCAATATTCTTCAATGATCCTGGCTTGCCATGGTTGATTAGAAGGCCGATTTCCATTCTGGACAATTATTTGTGTGAACTACGCTTGAGGACGCTGAGTCTGCGTGTACTTTGTGTCCGTGAATTATGTGTTTTAAAGTCCCCCGCGCTACAAGGATCCAATTAGACAATAAATAAATAAAATTCCCTAGTGCTCGATATAGACCTCGGGGCGCCTAAACGACCCCGACGACAAGATAACAACTTACCAACTAGCAATAAAAATACTGCAAGAAACTACCACCACTACACAGAGACCACTCTATCCGACCCACCCAAGAGTGCGCCGCGAAGTAGAGCGACAGTTGCACAACACTCCCCTAAAATACTAAAAATCATAATCACTCAATCTCATCGTCGCGACCGCCCTGAACCGAGGTCCAAGCAGCGCAGGGGGCGCCCTCTTGCACAGGTTGCTAAGTTTGTAGATTTTAAACCATTTATGAAGGTTGGAGCTCTGCTGCGCCCGGTAAAGGGCTTAAAAAGTCTCGTGGCTTACTTGGTATATCCGTCTGAAAAAAAAACTCTAATGTATGAGTACTTAGTCCGTAAAAACATGGTATTTCACCTATAGTATATTTTCTTTTCAGAATTGAACTTGATACGATGTTGTTTAATATTTCATTCGGGAAAAGGATATGGATAACATTTATTTGTTTTCTGCTATTTGGTTCAGACTTAGAACAAACGCAGCTCAAATTTAATATCGTACAGTTTTCCTCTAAACTATTTTAGTAAAGAAAGAAATACAAAGTTTATTTATGTACTGAATATGCATCAATATTATTTGACGACCTCCGTGGGGTACTTATAAAAAGCTTGCTTTAAATCTCGGAGGTCGTGGGTTCTATAATCGATGTAATCTTTTGGAAAAATCTAACAAGTCTGTTTGGTTGAGGGGCAATGTAAAGCCTTTAATCCCGATTTTTATAACATCATCCATACCAATCGTATACCAGGGAACGGAGAGCAGTACGTAATGATCACGGTTATTATAAGCTAAAGTACCGCCTAAATCAATCCAACAAGAAATTAGCAACTGTAAAGTAGAGCGACAGTTGCACAAACCTCCTCATATAACTCTAAAAGCCATAATGCCTTGATCTCCCCTTCAGCGACCGCCCTAAGCCGAGGTTCAAGTCTCATAGGGGAAGCCCTCTTGCGCAGAATGCTTAGTTTGTAGCTCTGTTCGCCTTTATGCCCGGTAAAGTAGCAAAAGCCTCGTAGATAACTACATAATTAGTCCGTAGGTAAAAAAGAAATAGCCGGAACAAACAGACGCACAGACTGTAAAAAAAATGTTTAATTGTGTTTTTGTTATAAGTTACTATGTATATAGTTACTTCATATTAATTTAGTAAAAACCTGTTAATTTCCTATTACAAACAAACAATTCAATTTTATTTATTTGTATAGATATAGGTATCTATACAAATAAATAAAATTGAATTGGTAGGTAGGCCTTTTTTTTTTTTTTTTTTTTTTATCCGGGGGAAAATGCTTTTACGCATTCCTACCGCCGCTGCAGCGTATTCGCGCGCTGGCGGTGGGATATGTGGGACTCGCCCTCTCCATAGCGTGGTATGCTAAACTCATACCACGAGGAGAGGACCCTACCAACCACTAAAACCTCCCGGACACTCCTTCGATCCGCCGTTGGTGGGGGCCGGGTACGCATGAGCAATCCGGCCCCCCGACGGCACCCACGGCCAATGTGGTACCGCGGGATCTCCAGGGCCACACTTACAGTGGCCCATTTGCCCAATTATAGGGACGCCCGGAGTGTAGAGGCGTCCCTACTCCTCATGGGTCAGCCTCGAAGGGAGCGGGGCCCATGTCCCCCACTCCCCGAGGCCTTGGTAGGTAGGCCTACCATACAAAAACTAAATATCAACATTGCGAATAAAATCACGGAAAAGCTTTATTCTGAATACATGAAGACAGAAAGAGTATCATTAACTATTGACAGCCGATAGGGGTGGCTATAAAGCACAGTCATGGTGAACGTGACCATACGACCGGCTTTTAGTGGGACAGGTCTTTTAATCTACTTAAGTAAGTACCTATTATAATTATCCACCGCCTACCGCCCTAGGCTCGGCCTCGAGGAGTGGGGCACATAGGCCCCGCTCCCGTCGAGGCTGACCCATGAGGAGTAGGGATACCTCTACACTCCACGCGTCCCTATAATTGGGCAAATGGGCCACACCCAAAACAAAGAAAGGTACCTATTATAATTGCTGTAATCTTTTATAACTTGTGTTAAGCAAATAATCAATTTGATTAGATTTGAAGCTATGTATTTTCTGGCCCGCTATTCCCACAAAAGAAAAATGACAATGTTTTGCAAACAGACCCTAAGTATTATTTTATGGGCTCCTCCAAACGCTAGTAAAGCTAGCTTCGGGAATTGCAAATGCATCTGATATCACATCTAATACAGCATCAGACAGTATAACATCTACCACTGAACATGGGCTTCCTCCCTTGAGAGGGTTTTTGACATAGTTACCACGGGTTGGTGGCCGCAGTAGTATGTCGTAGCACACATGAAAACGCTGCTGCTCGTTCTCTGAAATATGATTGTTATAGATTATAAAAATCGTATGCAATCACCGTGGCACAGAAAGAAACAAACTAGAAAAAGACAACAAACTAGACCCGAAATGAAATCCTAGATTTTACACAAAGATTTCTTGCCGGCGAAAGTACTAAGCCCAAGTAATTGCAAGATGTGTCCCGTTTTGATGAAATTAATATGGTCACATTATTGTCCCAATATCTTGCCGTCTTTAGTTTTACCAAGTTTTATGGGAAATATTATAAGGCTGTAACTTTGATGGTTGGTAAATTAAAAGGTTATTAATTTTAGTTGTTATTGTTCATATTTGTTCATTTATACTGATGCTTGTAGCATCTGCAATGTATTGCTGGAGTTAATGTATCAGAGACATTATTTCGCTGATTACTTATATTAAGTTTTCCAAGTGTTTTTTATTAGCAGTGACTACATAAAGAATGTTTATATTGAGGACAATAATATAGCCAAAGAATCCCCTTTAAGCCTGCTGTTAAAAATTATTTATCTTTGTAGTTACTACTCCCAACATTTTATTTTTCGGACAGACATACATAGTTAGCGACTAGGCTTTTGCCACTTCGCCGGGTATAGAGTAAATCAGCTCTAGCCTAAACAAATGTTTAAAAACTACAAAATAATTGTATTGATAGCTCAGTGGTTGCGGTAGTTGCTTCTGAGATGTTTGTGTTCTCTTCTAGTGTTCTGGGTTCGATTTCAACTCGGTATAATTATTTGTGAGAACCACAGATTGTTATTCTGAGTCTAGGTGTACGTACTTTGTATCCGTGAATTTAGTGTTTTTAAACTCCGTCAAATGTTTTTTAAGCAACCTACGCAATAGGGCTTCTCCTGACTTTAGATTAAGATCTCGGCTCAGAGCGGTCGCTGGCGGAGGGATTGAGGATTAAGATTTAAAGTTTTTTAGGGGAGTTATGGCCAAGTATCCCAAAATTACATTTATTGTAACTTTCTTCCCGCGCGCGGTAAAGTACCAGCGTACTTACCGTTCCCGCGGGACCTTCATAATTGAATAAAGTTTGTTGTTTGTTTTAGTTCCAAAAATAATTTCGCCATAGCAAAGCTACTTTAGCTTTGCTATGGCGAAATTATTTTTGTAATCGGTCCTTTAGTTCTGGAGCCTATTCAATGCAAACAAACACAAGACAATTAAATCTTACTTCTTCATTAGGTACTAGCTGCGCCCCGTGGTTTTACCCGCGTTACTATGCTCCAGAGGGTCAGAGCGTGATGTTTTGTAGCCTATATGTTAATCCAGCGTATAACCTATCAACATCAACATCAACAGCTCGTTTACGTCCACAGCTGAACATGGGCCTCCTCTTAACAGTCCCTGGCGAGCCAGGATCGTTGAGGGTTATTGCCATAATCACCACGCTTGGCAGGCGGATTGGTGATCGCAGTAAGATGTTGATACCTATCGCTAATAGATGCTGCTGCCCATCCATCAGCCGTATGTCCCTTAGTCGCCTTTTACGACACCCATGGGAAGACAATATGGGGTGGTCTATTCTAAACCGAAAACCACATGTACATATAAACATAGGTATAACCTATGCCGGTGCAAAATTTCAGCCCATTCCGTTCAGTTGTTTTGGCGTGAAAGAGTTACAAACATCCATCCATACTTACAAACTTTCGCGTTTATAATATTAGTAGGTCTTCAGTTTATACGTGAAATGAATAAACTAGTTACAGAAAACTTATAGTCTACCAATTCATTGTTACCAATAAGTATGTATATTGGCCGTAAATTCAAACTGAGACCAAATGTAGTTTCTCTCATTCAATCGGAAGTGGTATAGTACTGCTAATATAAATCGCAGCATTGCCAATATTTATGTGATGCGGTAGTCGCTCGTAAACAATCAGAATTAGTCCTTATTATCACGACTATAGAGTTGAATTTAGAAATTTAATGGACTTGCTTGGGTATGTCGTTCAATATATTATTGTGTATCGACAGGTAGGCGATGCACAGATGCATAAATAGGATTCAAGCTTGATGTTTTATTTAATATATTCAAGTGGTCGGAAATAAATATAGTTAATACACAGTACAATTTCATAATTGTACTGTGTATTAACTATATTTTCATGCATCGGTAAACGTAAGAGCTAGTTCATACTAGCTCTTACGTTTACCGATGCAATGGTCTAATAAAGGTAGCAGGGAGCCAGTGGCGCCAGTGCATGGAAGTCGCTACGAATCGTTAATGCTGGAAATGTTTGAAGGAGGCCTATGTTCAACAGTGGCCAGCTTAAGGCTGACATGAAATCAATACTTGAAGATGGAAGAATAGGGACTAAACTTACGCCTGATGGATGTGCAGCAGCGTCTATCAGTTCAACGTTATTTACCATTTTTCTGCGATCACGAAGTATGGTGACTTTGAAAATATCCCATCAACCCTGGCTTTTCAAAGTATGTTCAGAGGAGGCTTCGTTCAGCAATGGAAGTAAACGGGCTATTGAACTCAAAGAAGATGCAAAGATGCAAATGTAAATCAGACTTGAACACTCCATTTAAGCAGCCGTAGGCTAAGGCGTCGGACTTGTGATCTTGAGATCGCCAGTTAGAACCCCATCCATCGCACTACCGACGTGAACCGACTCGTAACACAAGCATTTTAGCTTAGCACGAGGGGTTAACAAGAATACTAGTAGACTGCAAAACTCTGCAAGTAATCTTTTCAAAAACAAAAAAAATATATATGACGTCCACTGCTGACCATGGTCCTTTTCTTAACAGACATAGCAAGCCAAGATTGTTTCGGGATATTGTCGTAATCACTTGGCTAGGCAAGCGGATTGGGCCAGTACGGTGGTAATGGCCTTGAGCTAATAGATGTAGCTACCCATCCATCAGCCGATATCCCTTAGTCGTTGTTTCTTAAGACACCCATAGGAAGACATGGGATAGTCATCATCATCATCAGCCTGTTGTTGTCCACTGCTGAACATAGGCTTCCCCCATCGATTTGCAGCGGGAACGATCGCTAGCGGCCTGCATACACCGAATCCCCGCGAACATTATGAGGTCGTCGGTCCATCGTGCCGGCGGCGGTCGCCCTACGCTTAGCTTGCCAGTTCGTGGTCTCCACTTGAAAACCTTTCTGCTCCATCGGCCATCAGTTCTTCGAGCTATGTGTCCTGAGCATTGCCAGTTCAGCTTGCTAATCCGTTGAGCTATGTCAGTGACCTTTGTTCTCCTGCGGAGCTCTTCATTTCTGATTCGATCACGCAGGGAAACGCCGGGCATAGCTCGCTGAGCGACTTTGAGCTTTCTTATGGGATAGTGATACTAAGCCGGAAAATATTTGGCAAAAATGTTGATGCTTAGCTAAAAATATTATATGTGTATTTCTACACAAGCTCGTATATAAAACTTGACTGACGACTTCGTATCCGCCACCCACTTGAATTATAGACGGCAATAAATTCTGTCTCAATTTATGAGTTATCGTAAATTTTGACGAGTTTCGCAAACGCCTGATTTCATTGCGACAGTAATTATTGCTTTACTTAACTGTTGTTACGATTCAAGTTTATGGTAAGCGTTTTACGAATTGTCGAGTTTTATGGAGCAAGATTATGATTATGTAGCCAAATCGAGATGTTATGTAAATTGTATAATTTTGTTGATAATGCCGTCTTGTGGTTTTATACTACAATAATTCATATTACTACAAAGCCGTTTAGTCTTTTGATAAATTGTACATAGTTATTTATCTATACTTATATTACAAAGATGTATTTATATGACTGTTTTTTTTTGTTTTGCATTGAATACGCTCTGAAACATGGACAAATCTGGACAACCTCCGTAGCGTAGCGGTATTTGGCTCGATTTAAATCTCGGAGGTCGTGGGTTCGATCCCCACGCCGGACAGAAAATCTTTGTGTAAATTCTAAGATTTATTTCCGGGTCTGGTTGGTTAAGGGTCTACCCTCCGTCCCTCGGAAAGCACGTTAAGCCGTTAGTCCCGATTGTTAAAACAACATCTATAATAATCGTATATCAAAGAACGGGCAGCAGCGTTTCCTTGTGTGGTACAACATAATATTGCGGTCACCAACCCGCCCGCCAAGCGTGGTGACTATGGCAACTACCCTCTCTCGGGTGGAGGCCCATGTTCAGCAGTGGACGTTATACGGGCTGATGATGATGCTCGGGAACTACAAGACCGATTAAAAAAAACTTTTACCATTAGAAAGCGACGTTATTCGGGAATAACATAAGCTATATTTAATTGTGAGGTTCCCACAATAACGCGACCAACGCGGTCAAACCGCGCGCGGGAAGCTTATATCTTAGGCCGCGTCCTGGACGCCAGCGGGCGGAGCGGGCGGCGCGGGCGACGCGACGCGCGTCTTTATCAAAGTTCATATATTTGTGTGATGCTGTTCTTGACGACAGCGCGTGCGGGCGGCAGGTTTTCCTTAGGCACCGCTCGCACCGCCCGCGCCGCCCGCTCCGCCCGCTAGCGTCCAGGACGCGGCCTAATAATAAAATTTTAAAAATCTCGAATGTTGTCTAACAGTTCTCTAGATATAACATTTTAAATGTAGGTAACACATAACATTTTGTTTGTTAGGTAAGAATCAATGTTATGTATACTGTAATTGTCATATTATATACTAGCATCCCGCGCGCGGTTTCACCCGCGTAACTCCCGTACCCGTGGGAACTTCATAATTAAATATAGCTTATTTCACTCAGGGTGAATGCAGCTTTCCAATGGTGAAAGAATTATTGAAATCGGCACAGTAGTTTTTGAGTTTATTCATAACAAATATACACACACCCAAAAATACAAATCTTTCCTCTTTGTAATATTTGTATAGATGAAGTACCAAACCAAGTAAGTAGTTAACTAGATTGATAAAAAATTATATTATTTAATTATTAATAGTCAACGTTTTGATGTAAGATTATCCAACCAGACATCTTTCCTTTGAAGACAAAGGAGACAATGACTCATTGTAACTAAGCTGAATATGAAGCGTAATACATATTTCTATCGAATATTCCTCAGCATTCTTATAAAACAATAGAATAATTTATAGAAAGAGTAAATTTGTTTTGGAAAGCTCGTTTTGCTGAGCCATATTTGTACATTATTATACATCTTTATACATATACAGTATGTTAAATAACAGAGGGCGTTCCCTTAAACTAGTTAATCTATATCATTAATAGATTAAAACAAAAATATCAGCATAGAAAAATAAGCATAAAATAATCCGAATTCAAAAAAATAATACATTGGAAATAAATTCGAAACCTCTTGTTTAAAATCAAAATAGTAGCGCGGAATAGTACCTAAGTAAGGTACTTAAGGTAGGTACCTAACGTAGTATCTACCATTGCCTTTCTTCAAGTACGCGTGCAAAGAGTGTTTCTTTTACGTATTGATTTAAAAATTTTGGTGAATATTTGAATATAAAAAAAATATAAAAACATTTTGTTTTCGAATGGTAATTTTTTTTTGCATTTATGGATGCTATACTGTTGCGGGTTAACGGGAACGCCCTCTGTTAGTTAACATACTGTATATATATATAGCTTTTTCAACCGTTTCAGGACACGGCGGCCAGTCTTTTACAAGATTAGCCTGTGCAGGACATATTATATTATTGCGTCCACAAATGTGTGGACAATCACTCCTTACACATGTATTACTATAATGAAGTAACATTCTCCAAAGTGAACTGCAAGCAAAGGCACTGAAACATTTCCACGAACTTTTTAAAATAAAACCTCAACTCCGCCTACATTGTCTACTGAGAAACCTATTATCCAAGAAATAGCTGGCGTTGTCCGCGATATTTCATTTTTCATCTTGCTGATGTTTTTGTAAAGAAAAGTGCAAATGACGCTTACCGAGATTCGAAGAAAACAGGTCGCGGTGACACTGCGATGGTAACAATGAACAGAGGAAATGTAGACGAGCGGTTATTATTCAAATATTTATTACAACAATAAAGAACTAATAGCTTCCCGCACGCATCTTCATAAGTAAATATAACCAATGTCATCCGGGGATACAAATCGGTCAAGTAGAATCGGAGCCTATTATCAAATCTTTGCTCTTTATGATATTAGTATAGATATAGCCTATTCAATATCATCATCATCATCAGCCCGTACAATGTCCACTGTTGAACATGGGCCTCCTCCCGAGAGAGGTATTTGCGGTTGGTGACCGCAGTATTATGTTGTACCACACAAGGAAACGCTGCTGCCCGTTCCTTGATATACGATTATTATAGATGATGTTATAATAACAATCGGTGCCAACGGCTTTCCGAGGCACGGAGGGTAGTCCCACAACCAACCAGACCCGGAAAGAAATCTTAGAATTTACACAAAGATTTCCTGTCCAGCGTGGGGATCGAACCCACGACCTCTGAGATTTAAAGCGAGCCAAATACAGCTACGCTACGGAGGTTGTCTATTCAGCCTATTCACGTTTTTGGCTTGCTTTTAATCTCGGAGGTTGTGGGTTCGATCCCCACTCCAGACTCAATCTCTGTGTAAATTCTAAGATTTCTTTCCGGGTCTAGTTGGTTGAGGGACTTCCCTCCGTGACTCGGAAAACACGTTAAGCCGTTTGTCCCGATTATTATAACATCATCTATAATAATCATATATCAAATAACGAGTGGCAGCGTTTTAGTGTCATACGGGCTGATGATGATGATAAAAGCGATTCACAAGTGTGTTTTTCGCAACTGTAAAATGCCATTACTTTGCAAAGAAATCGATCTTACTACCCGGACAGGCCGCTGCGGGAACACGTTTAATATTTCAGTCTGTTTACAATATTCCTACTCGTTTGCAACCCTCGACAATGCTCGGAGGGAATGTTAACCGCGTTTGCAGTTAGATTAAGCTATTCACCGCTTATTGTCTAATTGTGCTATTGTTTGTCTACCTCCGATACCGCCTTATCTTGAAACGTTTAGCTTATTCAATTATGAAACCAGTATAACCCAGAAATGTCGGTTTATTTTTGAGAAATGAATTAAATGGAAAGTTTTTTTTTATAAGATTCCTAGAAGAGTTTTGTGGTCTACGAGTATTCTTGACAAATACTTGTTGTTACAACTGGGTTCACGATCGAACCGGCGACCACAAGTCCAACGCCTTATCCATTGGGCTACGGCCGCCTATGTTCTTTTGGTTCTTTGCGTTAATATTTTGAGTGCATTGGTAACGATAGCTGTTTCTGAGACCTGAAGGGGTAGACAAAATTGCCACTACAGCGGAACGATCGCAAATGTATGGTATTTTAAATTTGCCACGTGATTATGCAACTCTATTGACTGACTAATAGAGGAGTATGGAAGAAAAAGACGTGGTGCGCCGACCCTAAATGAATTGGGATAAGGGCAGGAGAATGAAGATTATGCGACTCTATTTAAAAAATGTCAGGCATTTATTGGCTGATTCTTCATTGAAACGAGCGATTTGAACGTTTGGATTTCGGTTTCGTATACCTTATAGATAGGCATAGCGATAGTTAATCAGTTGTAGCGGCGTTTTGTCTAGACCCACGGAGTGTTCCGTTTGATTCTTACCCAAATTTTTCAATGAGTTTGAACTATTGTTGATCTTGGCCGAGATCGTTACACGAGTTGCAGTTGTGGGTATGTGAGATCGATTAGACTCATTTGCCTAAATGGGTATTGTACTAACAACACCTTCTCCTAGAATTAACTGTAGTCGTCTCATTTTTTTCTTTTTCATTTGGAAATCCGTTCGGATACCAAAGCTTAAAGGGCGGCGCCGTGGTAATGTCGAGTCATCACTCGGCCACTCATCGTTCAGGCTACGGGATACGCTATTGCATTCACTGCATACTGCTTCTAAGTCACCAGCCAAACATTTTTCGGTCGGTTTCTCGTGTCATGTGTTCAGATACACACTCTCTTTGTTCATAGAGTCGTTTCATTGGCAATCTGAGCACTGATGACGCGGCGCTTCCACGCACGATGGAGCACGACTACTGAAGTTCAACTGACAGCGATTTAAAACGAAATTATTTAAATGTAGACAATATGCACTAAACGCTATTTAGTAACGCTATTTTCTAAGAAATGGCAAAGTTTTTGGCGTATTCTTTTAATGACAGTGTAATAAATTACAAATACATATATACCTAAATAAAAGTATCACTTAATTTTTTTTTCTTTTTTAATTTATAGCAATTTTAAGAGCGGTGAAATTTATTATTTCCAAATTAAAAGTTTGCTAAAGAGTTTATTTGTTTGCTTGAACGCGCAAATCTCAGGATTTACTGGTCTGATTTGGAAAATTATACTATCTTTGTTAGTTAGCTGATTTATCGAGGATGGCTATAGGCTATATTTAATTATGAAGTTCTTAGGGAATTGGGATTTACGTGGGTTGTACCACGCGCGGTAGTAAGAGTAGTACATATAATATAAAATTTGATAATTATATTTTATATTTTTGACTATAGGGACAATCTACACTTATTTATATTTTATGATAGTAGTTCTAATAAAATTGATATGTCGTAAAAACAGGCCAGAATTAATCTTGAATGTGGTTGGTGTTTAATTTTTTAATATTCACCATATCATCAACAGTCATCTACCTAATGTACATTCCTAAGCCTTCTTTTCCTTTATTGCTCGTCCACTATATAGGTTTTATCAATATTTAATACGGGTAAATGTTGAGTCTACTAATAATAATAAATTAGTAAACTCAACTTAACACCAATTCATATCAACTCACATATCTCTTTCACTGGCACCCCACACAAGGTCTAACGAGCAAAAACCTTGCCATACTCAGCGGCCCGAATTACCCTGATTCCGGGTAATTACAGGGTACCAAGGAACTACACTATGTCATCGTGACGTCATTAGGGTAAGCAAATTTGTAAAGGGTTGTGATTAAAAGCCTTACAAAGGCTGAATTGGCAATTATCGGACGTTTAAAAGGATACTTAATTAGTAGGCTTTGAGAATAATGGATGCTGCGGCGTGAGTCGGTGAAAAATTATGTGGGTGCAAACTGGTTTAAAGGTCGTGGATTTTAAGTTGATACTCTGGTAGTCGCGGTTTTGAAAAACAAGATTAACTAAAAGAATTAAATGAAAATATCGTCGTGCTGTTTATTATTTAAAACCTTAATTGGACTATTTATTGTAAGTCTTACACTCAAGGTTCAATACATCAAAGATAAATATCGTATTTTAGTAAAATAATAAACGAAACTTGAATTCTTGCGAATTTTGAAGAATTTGCTTATAGTGCATAAAATTAATACCAATTTATGTATGTGTGACTTCCTGTATGAGTTTCTTATTATACATGTGCATCAAATGTAACACGTTTTTCAACAAGAGATTTACTAAAACAAACCTGGAACTTGGGAACTATATAAATAATAATTCAATATCTTATATGTTAAATAATATTAGGCAAACAACCACCGTGGCAAAGCAGTAGAAAGCTCTTCTTGAATTTTGGAGGCCGTGGATTCGATATCCGCTCTGAGAGGAATACTTCCGGGTCTGGTTGGTAGGAAATTCTCTCTGTGCCTCAGAAAGCACGTTAAGCCGTTGTTCCTGATAGTCATAACATTATTTAAATCAACTGATGTACCTAATATTAAACTTCAGAAGCATTTGGTAATAAGTGCCAGTTTACGATAAAGGCATATACGACGAATGTTTCTCACATACCGATCACATGATTATGACCGATCTACATACGACCTTATGGTTCTGAGCTCTAGAAATATAACGAACTAGCGGCCCGCCCCGGCTTCGCACGGGTGGACTTTTATACCCTACCCCTGCCCTACCCTACCCCTACCCTACCCCTACCCTACCCCTAACCTACCCCTACCCTACCCCTACCCTACCCCTACCCCTACCCTACCCTACCCCTACCCTACCCCTACCCTACCCCTACCCTACCCCTACCCTACCCCTACCCTACCCCTACCCTACCCCTACCATACCCCTACCCTACCCTACCCTACCCCTACCCAAAAGTATCCTATGTCCTTCTCCCAGTTCTTAGCTACCTCCCTACCAATTTTCAGCCAAATCGGTTCAGGCGTTCTTGAGTTATAAATAGTGTAACTAACAAGACTTTCTTTTGTTTTTAAAATGTATTCTGCTATTCAGGGCGTAGACAAATCCAACGAAACAAAAACCATGAAAATTGATCCAGCCGATCTCGAGTTATAAGTGTTGTAACAAACCCGTCTTTGTTTTATATACAGGGTGTCCCAAAAGGTTAAGTAGCTGGGAAAGGGGGTGACAGGGGTGGACACAATGGTCACTAGAAAAATAAAAAAAAATACGCTCTGGGTATTTAAAAAAAAAATGGATTTTTTTTTAAAACTTAAAATTTTACACCTTGTTATTTTTGATGTTGATGTTGATGACCTTGTTGTTATTGAAGATTACATAACAGCATTTTTTTTTAATACAGCCATATTTGTAGGTACAGTTAGCACAAGGTGTAAAATTTTTAGTCTTTTAAAAAATGCCATTTATTTTTTTAAACACCCAGAGGGAATTTTTTATATTTTTCTGGTGACCCTTGTGACCATCCCTATCACCCCCCTTCCCAGCTACGTAATCTTTTGGGACACCCTGTATATAGATGGTTAGCATTTTCATTAATGTTTAAAATGAAAAAAGTTGTTGTAGTGACATAACTACAATAGTTGGACATATGCTACCGCGGAATTTTTTTGTAGACATTATGATGTTCTTCAATATTGTTGTACATTATTTTGTTCTATCGCTAATAGTTTCGGCAGCGCATTCGACGAAAGACATTTTAAGACTCATTTTTCTACACCTTCGGTTACATTGTTCAAATTTTACCAAGGATCCCTAATTTTTTTCAAAATGAAATGTAGCCTATGTCAAATTGGAAAAATGTAGCATTCTATTGGTGAAAGAATTTTTTAAATCGGCCCAGTACTTTTTGAACCTATTCATTACAAACATACAAACATACAAAAATAGGTACAAATCTTTCCTCTTTATAATATTAGTGTAGATATAGCAGTAACAGACTTCCAAACGTTTGATAGAATAGATAGACCAGGGCAAAATATGCACATGCATTTAATCAACCCGCCAATTCCGGCCAGACAGACGTTATCTCCCGGCATCGCCCATACTATCTCAATTCTTTAACGGGCCACCATCCACTTTGCTATCATTCAAATTTGATACCTTATTCCTTACAAAATTAGGATCATTTTTAAATGCAGTACGAAGGGTCGGTTAGTTCAGGACATAGGGTAAACGAAATTATCTCCCGCCATCGCCCAATTACAGCGCCCCTGAAGATAATATCGAGAGATAAACAGTGTTTCCAATGTTGGATTTTTGCTTATTCTTTGCTAATTGTCAATGTCCATATTGAAACTGTAACTGGAATTGGAATGTAATGAGGTTTTTATTATATTAGTCTGCCGGTTAAGTGGTTATGTTCGACCAGACGATGTCTTAGCGATAGTCTATGTGTCTGCAGAACAGAAAAATGTAGTAAGGTTTGTGTACAATGTATTTTTTTTGGTAAGTTAAATAGTTATAATGTGCAAAATAAGTATTAATAAAATATTGTTATTATTATATTTATTAACAGTGATCTTATAATAATAGTTAATGTTGTAATAATTTTACATTGCTTCCAAAAATTTAATTTAAAACCTTTATACTTTCTAACATCTTTTTATTTATGTATACTAACTTTTTTTTTAATTTCTGACCTCTGATATTAATATGAATTTTCATAATAATTACATGAAAACTTAAAATTTCAGATATTTATTTAATGTTTTGATCGCCATTTTGAGCCACTGACGTTCTTTCAGCATGTTGTCAATTTGACGGACCTACATCAGTACCGCTTGTCTCGTTTACGCTATACAACATCACATTTCTCCCATTGCTAAGCCTTTAATAATAAGCATACTAATCAAAAACTAACGCTGCAAATATACAGGGTTATTGTAAATATGACGTGTTCCTGTTACGATTTTAGTGATGAGGTCAAAACCAACATATTTTGTCATTTAATGATGTGCTCTAAACTTTTAATTATAATCCAGATTAGACCTCGGTAAATACAAAATTTACTAAAATATCATGATATTTCCAGTTATTTCAACATTATGTAATCAACTAGCTGTGCCCCGCGGTTTTGCCCACGTTGCTCTATTCCAGTGGGTCGGGGCGTGATTTTTTGTAGCCTATATGTTAATCGAGCTTTATAACTATCCCCGTGCAAAGTTTCAGCCAAATCCATGTAGTAGTTTTTGCTTGAAGGAGTAACAAACATCCATCCATCCATCCATACTCACAAACTTACGCGTTTATAATACTAGCAAGGATGTCATGGTAAAAAACAATATGGTAGTGATCCTTAAGTTATTTATTTTTATAATTTAATATATTAAATAACTCAGAAATCATTTAGTTTAGGGAAACACGTTATATGACAAAATCTGTTACTTTTGACCGTATCTATATCATTCTAATGGGAATACGTCACATTTCCAATAATCCTGTATATGCGAGTATAGGACACCGCTAACAATTACAAAGCATGCACTTTGGTACCCCTGTGACACTTGACAGGGGTGCTATTACTAAAGGGAGCTACTACTAGGGGCGCTAATTCTTTACGCGCTTAACCTCATTTGTTAGGCTTACCTTTAATCTTTAGATTTAGCAGGGTTATATTATTAGTCGGATGGTGTCAGGATTATCGGCTGAGTTATCTGATACTGTTGCTAATTGGTAGGTATAGATGAAAAATTTTGTATCAACCTAAATGAGCCGCGCGGTTTGAGACCCATGAAAAATCGAAAAATTCATTTCTTTCTGACGGACAAACGTAGTTAGCAAGGACCAGGCTTTTTTTGACAACCTCTGTATAGCAGCGGTATTTGGCACGCTTTAAATCTCGGAGGTCGTGCGTTCGATCCCCAGGCCGGACAGGAAATATTTGTGTAAATTCTAAGATTTATTTCCGGGTCTGGTTGGTTGAGGGACTACCCTCCGTGCCTCGGAAAGCACGTTAAGCCGCTGGTCCCGATTGTTATAGCATCATCTATAATAATCGTATAACAAGGAACGATTCTAGGGGGAAAGATTCTTGTGGTACTCCCATTTTTTGACTTGAGACCTCACTGAAGTAATATTTGTGATAGATTTTAAATAAATGATTGATCTCACGCGCGCGATTGGATAACTTGCCACTCAATATGTTATGTAGTGTGTCTTAGACAGTCCTGATCGTAATTTATCCCGATGTCCTTCTTGTTTCTTGTGTTGTCATTTTTACATAGTTAAGTACGCTAACTAGTGTATTATTCGATTATAACCACGTATTTCTCGCACACAGCGTGATATGCTCGGGTAAGATTTCAATTTTGGCGTACTATTTTGTTCCGCATTTGTAAAGTATGAAGGCGCGGGACAATATAATGTATCTAAGTCTAATAATAGATATTCTTTGTTTCTGAACAGATACATGGGTATTTTATTAAATTTAAAGGATCACAGCATCTAAAATTGTTATTAAATAATAAATTGTTAAAAATTAATATTTATTTGCACTGTCATCGCGGAATACCATTAATTACACCTACTTACAATCAACGCAACGGACTGCAGCGATATCTGAGCTATATACTGTTATGTACCTCTATACTAAGTTTATTAAAGTTTAAGGGCACCAAAAAATTATGAGAATTTATAAGATATTTCTATATATAAATTAACTTCTTGATAAAAAACATAGCCAATAATATCTTTCGTATTGTATATATGACGGGAAACATCTCTAAAATAAAAATTATAATAACAGTCATCTTTATTTCATGATAAAACTTTACAAATAAAAAATATTAGGCAACACTGTCATATTCTACGGAAAATACTACAAATACCCCTCCTAGACAATAATCAGATGCTCCTATAAAACTACATACGACCTATTAACATTAATAATACCTACGTTTGGAGCTTCCTCACAACCAAGGGCGTACCTAGCATTTGATCCAGGGGAGATTAAAACGAAATTTTGAATTCCTTAAGGCAAAATATCATTAATAATAGATCAAATCTCGGATATTGACGTGACTACACTTACCTTGATTTCAATAAAAAATAAATAAAAGTAAAATAGTGTGGTAAGCATTGCAATTCAACGGGGTAATGCTGCCAGCATTCTGGGAACCTTGCCAAGTAGAATAGATTTAGAATTGTAATATTTTATAAGTTTGTTTTATTTTAAATTAGCTACTTTTAGCTGTATATACTATATTTGTCTAATATTTTAAAATTATAATTAGTAGATATAAATTGTTTAATAAAAACGGTCAATGTAAGTTACATTGACCGTCCGCGTCGTTGCGGCAAATCTGGTAAATGTGATACGCGATTGTCTAAAGCAGGCGAAATGCGAAGTTGTAAGCCAAGTCTGACTTTCTACCATGAATTACTGACAATAATAGATAAGGACAAAACTGACTCATCGGTCTAGAAGTGATATGTTTAACCTTAAGGAATAGAACGTGCGCCTGTATTTGCGCACTATAATATGTCCAAAGTCGATGGCTAAACTTCTAAGAGTTTATCTACCATCATAGTAATCGATCGGGAAGATTATACTGGACCCAAGTTCCTGAGTATATGCCCTCTTCTGTCTCTCTTCGGTACGCCCATGCTTACATCTAAAACTTTCCCTTCTTACTATGACTCATCTCGTCCGGTCAAAGTCATACGATACAGTGTCTTGCACCAACTGAAATGTACACTTTTTAATTTAATCTTACACTTTATCACATATGTATTAAGGATGACAATCGAATGGTCAGGTAAAATGGGGAAGTATGTGTAAGATGGTGGAAAAATGTGTAATGGGGTGGAAGGACACTCGCGAATTGGGGCCGATAAGTAAGATAGCCTTGTATACGTTTATTATCTGGGTCTGGAAAATAAAATTGCTATTAAATAGCAGTAAACTATATTTATTCTCCTTCTTTTAAAGTGTATGATTTGTTAACTCAATCATCGGAGTGGGTGCCATTGTCAGGTTGTTCAAAATATTCATTAGAAAATATTGTTGGAGAGCAGAAATATCTCGCATTCTTGAGCGACTATGAATAATACCAATTCACTATTCAACATTCAAATATATACAAACGCAGTTTGTTTTAGATAAAATGCGTATTATATATACGTTTTCATTCGCGTTTCTCAGTAGATTAAAGCTTTAAATTTGAATAAAAATATCAACGCTTATCTTTTCTTTTGTTAATTTCAGAAAGAAAACAGACTAAAAACGGACTTAGTATATTGATTTGTAAGAAATGTTATATATACGTTGCTTGAACATTTTCGACGGAACAGATGAATCCATCGAAAAATGACAACAAGTATAGTTTAATTTGAATGTCACGGATTTCTTAGTTATCATGATTAGTCTTCCTACTATCGTCCACCACCATAAAATAAAAGAGGATGTATTTATTTATTCAATAAATTCCATGAATTTCTACATACAATAAAATATAATATAAAGAGTTCATTGCATCAATACATCCCCCTTCACAACAAAACGTAACTAAATGAGTTATCGATTAAAACGATATTTGCGTATCACTGCGCACTATAATAGAGCCCACTTTATAATAGAGCTGTGGTAGAGCTAGCGACAAAAACCCACAAATGATTTGCAATTATGCAGTCTCAATGGACTTATTACATCAATAGAGGGGCCCGAGACAGCGGGGTGGCTAGCTACAATTGAATTTTAACGACCTATAATATTCGTGACATACAGATAGATAAAATATAATATTCTTAAAAAATATATCAAAATGGCTGCCAAAAATTATATATTTTAAAGCTAAATCTTATACATTTTTCTTTGCGTCTTGCGACGGACATTGTGGGGACTAACGGTTAACCATCTAACGGCGAACTGCTTACAAAATACCAAATCGAAACCACTATTTAAGAACAGCTTACTAATAAGAAATATTTTTAATACATGATTTTTCTCATTTAAATCAATGTTTCTATCAATAAGCAGTTTGCCGTTAAATGGCTAACCATTTAAGTCCTCATAATATTCGATAAGACTAAAAAAAGGATTTAGGACTATTATTTATTACATTATACAACTAAAAGAAACTAATTCAAAATTAAACTAACTTATAAAATACTACTTACAATCTACTTGGCAAGGTTCCCAAAATACTGGCAGCATTACCCCTTAAAAAAACAACTGGTAGGTATTATTGTTAAATATTTTACATTTAAACGTAATAGCATTTCTGAATCTGTTTGTGTTTTCTATCCATAAATTGACCCCCAAGTCCTACTGACCCTTAGTTTGCAAAGAACCATCCGATGCCCACGTAGACCCAAAGTCCGAGAGGCCCGCGAACTGTTAAGTACAGCGACAGTTAAACTCCCCTAAAAATACTAAAAGTCATAATCCCTTAATCTCATTGCCAGCGACGGCCCTGAGCCGAGGTCCAAGCCCCACAGGGGGTACCCTCTTGCGCAGGTTGCTTAGTTTGTAGTTTTTAAACCATTTATTAAGGCTGGAGCTCTGCTCGCCTTTATGCCCGGTGAAGTTGCAAAATATCGTGGCTAAATACAGGTCCATCCGAAAAAAAAAGGCCATAAATTGAGAGTCTATACCCCGCAACACAGGGAATTATATCCCTTGAGCGGGAGTCATCTGATAAAATAAAAATAACAAAAAACAAGTCAGCATTTCGCATTTATTCTGACAGTGTGTCCCAGAGATTCGGGCACAGATGTTCGTCCAGATTCGCCTCGTAGAATCCTATTTGTGACGAAAGACGTTCCGCCATACTAAACAAGCTTAGTCTAAACGATAATAAATAATTTATATGCTTACATCTCGTTATTTGACTGTAGATAAGTCGTCTTTGAAGTACAGTCCGGCACTTGTTTAAATTGAATTCTTTTTTGTGTATCGGCAAATGTCTAAATAGGATAGAACGAATAGGGTGATGGGATGATGATAATTTTTATGTGTATTAATCCTACTGTACACTGTGTAACACAATAAATTAGAAAGTTTGTTCTCCTTTGACGCAAAAATAGCCGAACAGATTTTGCTAAAATTTTGCACGGGGATAGTTTATTACCTGAATGAAAAAATAGGCTACCGTAATGTAGCCTCACTGGAGCAGTACTACTCTGCTCCAGTGAGACTAAGTTTCAGTCCAGCGTTAGTAAAACCGGAAGAAGCAGCTAGTGAAAAAGGACAAAACGGATTTGGATGAAATTTGAACAATCTTTAGATGAGTAAAATGTTGTAGGATGATGTTTATCAAATATCTCATAAAAAATTACCCTACGACACAATAAAACAAAATTTCTTTAAAATCTAATAAAATATAGGTAGGTACCTACCTATATTTTATTAGGTTTCAAAGAAATGAAGGTACATGACGTGTCGACATTTTCGGCAAAACATGCGAGATTACATTAAATGTGATAATGATATTATCTTGTGTGTTATGCATAAACCGTAAACCGCAATTTACCTTTCATTCAATCTACTATTAATAACATCGATCAAAGTTGCAACGAACTACAAGAACTTTTATATTATGTTACTTGTTTTATTCTTGATATCAAAAATAGGTAGGCACTTGCAACTAGGACGGAATCCTTCGTGCGCGAGTCCAACTCGCACTTTTATTTTATTTTCTTTACTTAACTTAAAATTAATGAAATATTCGTAGACGTTTATATTTTACAGTCGCTACTTAATGTAGGCTAGTGAAATAATAATAATTATATTATGTAAATACAATTATTGATTTTTTCAATTAAATTCTTCAAATTACAAATGGCTTGTTTAGAATTCCAATACCAACATGAATATTTAAACATTTTATCATACGCCAAACCGTCCCAATAACCACCTATATTAATGTGTAAACGCATTCCAAAATATTAGTCCAATTATAAAAATACACGAACATTAATCCCACATGTCGTGACGCAGAATAATTTTGCACAAAAACTACCCCAATTAGAGTCCAATTCATACTAAATAAATGCAAAAAAACAGGGGTACAAAAAGTGTACAAATTAGGGACTATAATTATAATCAATTAGTGTGAGGCGCGTGCGCACGTGCGACACACGCGCCATCTAACGAGGGCGTTGCGAACTGATCATGTGTCAAAGACTCAAAGTGTTATGTCAAATGTGAGTTGTTACAGACAGATTAAGGGATCGACAGTAGTCAGCAAGGGATCTTTGTGTGTAATTAGTGGAAATGTGCATCCGAGATAAAAGGGAAACTTAGTTGGTAGTAAGTAACAACTAAATGTTGTAACAAGTAGTTAACAGGAAAATTATACATTACTACATATTTATGATGCGTTCTGACAACCGCCGTAGCGTAGCGGTAATTGGCTCACTTTAAATATCGGAGGTCATGGGTTGATGAGGCGATGCCCACACCGGACAAGTAATCTTTGTGTAAATTCTAAGATTTCTTTCCGGGTCTGGTTGGTTGAGGGACTGCTCTCCGTGCCTCGGAAAGCACGTTAAGCCGTTGGTCCCGATTGTTATAACATCATCTATAATAATCGTGTATCAAGGAACGGGCAGCAGCGTTTCCTTGTGTGTTACATCATAATACTGCGGTCACCAACTCGCCTGCCAAGCAGCGTGGTGACTATTGCAATACCCAGTGAGGCCCATGTTGCTGAACATGGACGTTATACGGGCTGATGATGATGATGATTATGATTTCTGATGCCATCATGGTAAGTATATTTTTTGAGCTTAGAAGCATACAGGCAGATGAGCCATTATACGTCAGAATTATTCGTCGTATTTGCCTTTATCGTAAACTGGCACTTACGACCAAATGCTTCTGAAATATAATGTTACAACTCGGTCACATTATCCTGAGACCTCGCTGGAATGCCCCGTTCTCCTGTCACCTCCCCGCGCTCGCCACGGACGCACCATATCAGAGCGCCGACGCGACGTGACGTCATCGACGCCATCCATCCTTATGCTTCTGCGATCTACATTTGTGATTGTTCTTAATATAAATGAGGTAACTTGTTGATTAAATTACATAGGTACGTTGAAAATAAATTTATTTGCTACCTCGAAAATGTACTATGTATAAAGTCAATTTATTTTGCGTTTTTTTATACATACATACTTATAATCACGCCTTTCTCCCTTGGGGGTAGGCAGAAACTACAGAACGCCACCTGCTACAATCCTTACACACTCCCTTTGCCTCGTCCACGTTCATACATCTGGTCATACACGCACGTCGGTTGCGAGTACTACGCACCTGACCTTTCTGAAGAACCTTTTATATTGCGACAAATTAAGATTAAGCCAGTACCTAAGTTTATTAACAGATATCGCATAGTATTTTTATATTATCCTTATCTGTTCCTTGTTTATCACTAAAAACTTTTAATCGCTTTTAAAAGGTTTTGCTCTGTACGTGATACCACCCACTAAATGTGTAGGTACTCAAATTTTTATCATACACCCATTTTTATATACCCATACACCAAATTATTCACTCATTCATTCATCAAATCTCGTCATACGAAAGTCACCCTTTTTTTTTCCATTGTTTTACTTCTTATTGGATATCATTTTGTTCGCAATTGCGTAAAAATTAAACGGGTCTTAAACAACCCCAACCTAGGAACCCCAATTGTAATAAGTACACACTCAGCGACACATAATTGAAATAAAAGTTGGGCACACGTGTGCGATCACGTGACCGTCGTGATTTCGTTCATTAAGGTGCAAGTTGGAAGCGGGCGACATGGGGCAGCAGCAGACGACGTGTCGCAGCGAAACTACTGGTTTGTATGTATTTCTATGAAATTCCCTTCGCAGTTAGCGACATGAAGCTAGCGACGCGTTTCATAGAAATACATACAAACGAGTAGTGTCGCCGCGAAACGTCGTCCGCCGCCGCCTCACGTTTTACTTCAGTTGTAGAGACTTGGGTTAGAAAAAACAAAAATGAATATATTTCACCCAAAACAGAGTTGGTTGTTTTGGGTAAAATTGGTACAGCTTTAACGGAAATATTAAAAAATAGAAATAAATTACTATTATTACTTTTAACGACACCAACACCTAGACATAGAACAAAATACTTATGTGGTTTACACAAGTAGTTGACCCGACTAAGAATCGATCCTCGAACCCCAGGCTCCATAGGCAACTATTATGACTTCTAAGCCAATAGAGCAGTTAAACATTTATTAAACCGAATATTTATTTCGACTTATGAATCTTATAGGTATCATTTTTATTTTTAACCTAGTTCAAGTCTTACTAGCATAGTTATATATATTAGAGTTAAAGTCAAGCGATGTAGAACTGTTGGCACGAGTATGAACAGCACCGTTGTATCCTGATAAAAAAAAAACTCGTAATACCCTACTTAAATGTTTCAAAATCGAGATAAATAAAATTCGACCACCGGCGGGACTCGAACCCGCATCTTAGGTTAAGCCCCTTATGCCTTAACCAATTAGGCTACAGTGAACCCCACCGGTCATCGAAACCTAAGATGCGGGTTCGGGTCCCGCCGGTTGTCGAATTTTATTAATCTCAATTTTGAAACATAGTATATGGTAAACTTTTCCGTAAAGTATTCAAAACATTTTAAAATACATAATAATATATCTTCTGATACATTATAATCAAATCCATATCAAGTTACATTTACATTTGCCATTATACCTGCTTACAATCAACGCAACGGACTGCAGCTATATCCACGCTCTATAGTATTACCTATATACAATTTAAAGTATACATATAGTGCTATACACTTAATTCTCATCAAAGTTTGACATGAACCCTATCTGTCGTAATTACGGTGATACATCACAGAACACAAGTACAAACTCGTCAAGTTAATACCTTAGCCTTTGAACTATCAGCAAATTCATATTTTCCCGGCCAATGGGCTTGAAAATTACTGGAATTATACGTGCGAAATGCAGCCGATGTTAGCGGCGTATTTGTAAATGTGAGGTGCGACTGACAGCGGATTACATATTTTTTAATAGGTGATCGTGAATTACTGTCATACTGTTTCTAGTGTCCTCTGTGTCTTGTAGAACAAAACGCTTGCGACCTAAAATTTGTTTACTAACGCCATATAAATCTTGGAGGTCGTGAGTTCGATCCTTGCATCAGACATTAATTCATTTCCTTTGCCAGTTATACGATTGTCATAAATGATTTTATGACAATTGGGACCACTGGATTAACGTGTTTGCCAAGGCACGGAGCATAGTCCCACAACTAAGTAGACTACTATTTACTTGCGGGACTATGCTCCATGCCTTGGCAAACACGTTAATCCAGTGGTCCCAATTGTCATAAAATCATTTATGACAATCGTATAACAGGTAACGGGCAGCAGTGTTTACCTGTGTATATGCCGTACATAATACTGCGGTCACCAAGCGTGACTATGGCAACTCCCCCTTCTAAGGATCATGTTCAGCAGTGGACATTATACGGGCTGATCAAGGTGGTGTAAAAATAAATCAAAAATCGCTATCAATAAGACCTTTATTTTACCCTTTTGCTGCCGCGTCCTAATTCAAGAAGACACTTATACTATAAAAGAATATCAGTCAAAAGGTGACTGTTAAGGTAAAAGTACTTACGTACACAGTAAAGAATTAACTGAGGGCTTCGAAGTTCAAAGATAAATTAGTTATTTTCATTTGAAAGGTTTGTTGAGATGAAAACTTTTAAGCCGGGGCCGCACTGGTACGGCAACTGCGACGCGAAGGCGATTTTGTGAAAACAAACACATATAAATATATGACGGCGGCCGCACGGTAGGAAAGACAAGCGAAATTGTCGTACCAGTGCGGCGCCGGCCTAATAGATACCTTGTAGGGATAATTTTTGTGCTATATTATAAAAGGATTTATTTTCTCTACATCATCCTAAGGTTGATTGGTAGAGAAAGCATTTTGGCATTTAGTCCACCTCTGTACATTATTATGCAAGAATTTACTATTAATATAGTATACTAACAATAAAGTCATAAAAAAACAAAAGCTTCATAGCTAACTAGGTCATATGCCCGTCTGAAAAACGAAAGCGGGGCCACGTAATCCTAATTACGTGGCCCCCTAAAATGTTAAAAACGGCCCAAGTTTTAAACATAAAAAAAGAATTGCTTACGTTCTTTACGAGATCCAGTTGCATTTTCTAGTTTTACTAAGCCTTCAAGCACCTACACCGTTTCAAGGTGCAACACACAAACATAAATATGCAGGAGCTCACCTTACAAGACTTCTCCGCCGTGCATATAAATGAACGCTTTTAACCGTATGAATCTTTTACAAATGTATGTATTTCGTTGTAACACATTTAAGATACAAATACATGTTCATGTTAAAATACGAAAACAAAAACAAACTTAATTATGAGAGAAAGGTGTGACCAGCAAAGTTATGTGACGACGTTTAAAAAAAAGATCTTTATTGATTATTGTAACATGGATACTAACTTATGTTTAAAGTTATGCATATATTTTGGAAACACCTTATTAATGTTTATTAAATGAATATGATGATATAAACTCGTATTCAATAATTGTATTCGGTACTAAACTTAATTTGATTATCTCTGATATCAAATTTAAGTTGACTATTAGAATAAAAATAAAAAACTTTTTTTAAAGGCAAATCGATGTTTGTGTCGCATTAACAAACACATAATTAACGGACATAAAGTTCACTCAATCCAACCCCGAGCGGATCTCAAAAGCAATTGTTATTACCACCGAACTATCAGCGCACTCGACTACTACACATTAGTACACATATGAACTTGCAGTATATACAGTATAGACTATTAACTTCGTAGACAGACAGTACTGTCTTTGTCTTTATGGCATACGGGGCCCCAGGGGGGCCATACAAGAGGTCATACAATACTGGCCAAATTGTATTCAAAATAAAAATAAACATTTTAACATAAACCTACTACAAGTACTACGCGTTTTTATTCTGTGATTATCATAGTCTTAGTTATATTCTTAGAGCTCATTATTATTTAGGCAGACTGATGGATGTTTGGATGTTCATCAATTGTATGTTTGGGAAGACATGCGGTGATCTATCCTCTATTCCGGTGGTGGCACGTCCGTTGAAATATACTTAGTCCGCCTAAATAATAACATGCTCAAAGGATAGCTCACGGTGACTTAACATATTACTGCGATCACCAATCCGCTTGCCAAAGGTGGTGATTATAGCAATATCCCTTGACTAATCTGTCTTAAAAAGTTCGAGGTGAAGAGGCCCATGTTCAACAGTGGAAGTAAACGGGCTGTTGAAGTGAAAAAGGTAATCATTGGTTTTACCCGCGTTACTCTGCTCCAGTGGGTCGGAGCGTGATGTTTTGTAGCCTATATGTTAATCCGGCGTATAACCAATCCCGGTGCACTTTCACGACAGTCTAAGACCATTAAAATGTACTGAATCAAAGTTGTATTGTTTTTTATACGGTTTTACCTGCGTAGATCCCGTTCTCTAGGAAAGCTTGACTTAAAATATACCTGACACTCAAAATTTATATGGCTTTCTTTACTATCTACAGGGCCCGTCTTTGGTTGATACGGGGGCCTTGGCGATCCAAATGGATTTAATCTATGCTAATATTATAAAAAGGTATAGTTTGTAAATTATTTGTGATATTTTAGGTGCTCTCTCTGGATCTACTGATCCGATTTTGCAATTCATTTTAGATAAAAGAATTTGCAAAATCAGTTTGGACGCCCAAGGGCCCCGTATCAATCTAAGACGGCCCTGTAGATAGTGTTACCAAACCCATCAGTAGTCAGATATCTTGATCGTAATTAGCACAATACAGATTATCGTTTAGATTAGCATACATTAGCTATAAGTCAGTGTGCGCCCGCGCCGGCCACCGTTAGATGGTTGATTAGCAAAAAGCGCTATTAGGATACGATAGTCCCCCTGTTGCAGTGAATTGTAATGAGGTACAGTGATAAAGATACGCACTTCGTGTGGCTATGCACCAGATCGTTATCATGTATGCAATTGAATGCGTTCGGTTGAATACAAAAGTAGCATAAAAAAATGCATCGTAAGATCTTTAATTTTAAAAAACCGGCCAATAGCCAATCTGACTCGCATACGAAGGGTTCCGTACCAGTTTCAAGAGCCAATTGCCAATAAAAAAAAGCGTATGTTTATGATTTTTTTTTTATATTTACCGTTTAGGTCGTATTAAAAAAAACTACTTACTAGATTTCGTTCAAACCAATTTTCGGTGGAAGTTTGCATGGTCATTTACATCATATTTTTTTTTTAGTTTAATCATTCTCTTATTTTAGAACTTACAGGGGGGGACACACATTTTACCATTTTGGAAGTGTCTCTCGCGCAAACTATTCAGTTTAGAAAAAAATGATATTAGAAACCTTAATATCATTTTTGAAGACCTATCCATAGATTACACGTATGGGTTTGAAGAAAAATTTTTTTTGAGATTCAATTTTAATTATGGGGAGCCCTCAAAATGTATTGTTTTTTTCTATTTTTATGTGAAAATCTTAATGCGGTTCATAAAATACATCTACTTACCAAGTTTCAACAGTAAAGTTCTTATAGTTTCGGAAATAAGTGCCTGTGACATACGGACGGACAGACAGACCGACAGACAGACATGACGAATCCATAAGGGGTTCCGTTTTTTGCCAGTTGGCTACGGAACCCTTAAAATAACGTGTCTAAATGAATAAAGTACATGATGATTTTATTTAACAGAGTTCGATACACTGAACCTACTTATACTAGTCATTATATATCTAGGTATCTATACAAATAAATATAAATTATAAATTTAAGAAAAATAAAACGTTTTTACTAAATGAATATTTTGTATTTAGGTATAAAGGATACTTCTAATAAAAATACAATATAAAATGTTTTAATCTCAGTAACGGCTCTCCGGATTTGGACTAGTCGAAAGCTTATTTTATAAGTAATTATATAGGCTACTTTTGATGTTGTATGTTTGTTTGTTTGTCCATGTATTTCACCTAATATTAATAACGGTAGTACTGATACAGGGATTTCACTGTAGAAGGTTGATATTGTAGGTTGATATTGCTAACTCAATATTTTTCAGTTTTACACGGAAGAACTCGCGGGCATTTCAATTACCTTATTGTCCTACACATTAGGCACAACAGCACATATACCTACTTAAAAAAATACCCCAATACATAAATAATTTATACTATGAATACCTGGACACCCCTTATTACACATACACATTCATACGTTTAATATATTGTTGGAACATCCCTCTCAGTTCCGTCGATTCGCTACAGCTTCGGTGCCGTGGTTCTCAATAGAGATTCCCCAGGGATCACTGACTCGAATGAGGGGTGCTTATAAAATGGCACATTGAATTTTTGAGCTAATGGACTAGGCAGGGTAATGTGAAATTGATTTGAGTATGTTGTTATTGCGTTAATAATGTAATGTGATGTCTTGAAATATTATGATTTATTTTGTAGCTTTGGAGTTATCGTATATATAGTACTTTAGACATCGTTGCATAATGAGTTTATTTGTAACTAGCTGCGCCCTGCGGTCTTACCCGTGATACTGTGCTCCAGTGTGTCGGAGCGTGATGTTTTGTAAATCCAGCGTATAAGCTATCCCGATGTAAAATTTCAGCCAATTCCGTTCAGGAGTTTTGGCGTGAAAGAATGTCAAAAATCCATCCATCGATCCAGACTTACAAACTTTCGCGTTTATAATATTAGTAGCATTTAGTCAGGTCACTGTAGCATGGTTTTGAATTAAATATTCATCATGATCATCAACAGCCCGTTGACGTCCACTGCTGAACATGGGCCTCCTCTTAACAGACCTTGGCAAGCCAGCCATATGTCCCTTAGTCGCCTTTTACGACACCCATGGGAAGACATGTGGCGGTCTATTCTAAGCCGGAAACCACACAGCGGATTAAATATTGCACGAAGATAGTAATGATATTAATAAATTTTATTCACTTATCACAAGGATTTTACTAAACAGTCATTTTTATAAATTTCTTATATTAATGATCTCATAGATGTAATGTAATTTGGATTTATCACTAGGTAATCAAACAAACATTGAATGATGAAAACAAAACTTATAGAAAATCGTATCGAACATAACTTTGGGGCTAGGATTGTAGATTTTTTTTTCGAGAATGTTCACGATTCAAACTCAAACTCAAATATTTTAATGCATTTCATGTGTAGGTATTACATAAGGTGTTACAGATAATATCAATTTTTTAGATCCAACAGGGACCCTGTCGGGCTCAGCAAAAATGGAAGACAGGAAGCATTTCAATCTAATACAAGCGAATAATAATACTGACACATAAACGTTAACATACTAATATTTTCTATAGTTTAATTGCTGCAGAAATAAGAATGATTTAATTCGTTTTTTAGTAACATAACCATGATAAAAGAAAGAAAATACATTAATTTCAGTACAAAAGGATCGTTGTTTTTTTAAGATTCCTAACAGACTTTTGCAATCAACTAGTATTCTTGTTTACCCCTCGAGCTAAGCTAAAATGCTTGTGTTAAGAGTGGGTTCACGTCGGTAGTGCAATAGGTGGGGTTCGAACCGGTGACCTCAAGATCACAAATCCGACGCTTCACTTCACAATATCATGTATATAGTTCATAGAAATATATAAAAAAAACAATAATATGTAATCTCGCATGTTCTGCCGATAAGGTCGCCGCTACAGCGTTATCTAGACAAAAACCTAGCGCTGGTTTTCAGTTGTCAAATTATTACCTAAACTAAGAACTAATTTAATTAATGAGAGCATCATGCATTACTACTGTATTCTCGTACCTAGTAAATAATAGAACTAAACTTCCGCATGTACCTACAGTTTACTCTCCATGTTTGTCTGTTTGTTGCGTTAGTCTGCGATGAACGTGCTGCGGGCCCGAGTGGACCGAACTAGCGTATTGTCAATTATGTCGGCAAACTAATCTATCTGTGCATTTAGCGTTCAATTGTGTGCGGTTTATTACTACAAGTACTACATAATTACTAAAGGTTATTGAAACTAAACACTAACTTACTAATACATCCTATTGTAATTATACTTACCTAATAATAACTAGAAACATTTATTAGATGTTATCCTAATCGTACTTACCTACTATTATTATAAATTCTCCTTCCCCTTATTATACACAATCTACAAAAATGCTGAACCGAACTGGTACAAAAAATCTTATTTAACAAATTGTTTCCGACAGACGTTTACCTTCTCCACTTCGCTTAGTTAACTTACACAATTTCTTTTGCCCTTACAAGACTCCCTTAAAGAATTACTTGCTTTTTATTAACTTTAACGTGCTGTAAACGACTCCGTTTGTCAACCATGAGTGTAAACAAGTTAAGTTTATTTACTGAAATAGGTATACTTGTGGCAAAGGACATTGCGTAATTAAATAATGTTATAGGTCACAGGTTATTGCTTGTTTTTATTTATTAAAAAGATTACTAGCAGAGTTTTAAGTCTACTAGTATTCTTGTTAACCCCTCGTGCTAAGCGAAAATGCTTGTGTTACGAGTGGGTTCTCGTCGGTAGTGCAATGGGTGGGGTTCGAACCGGCGACCTCAAGATCACAAGTCCGACGCCCTAGCCATTGGGCTACGGCCGAGTATAAACAGTTTTACATGCAGACATATAGACTCATACAAAAAAAAATAGGTACGTACCCTACATAGGCTGAATATATTCATATGCATTTAGTAAAAACCTGATTTTTCCATTACAAACAAAATTAATTTTCTTTGTTTGTACAAATGTATTCGAGCCATAAAACTATTAACAAACAAAATGTTACATGTTTTTTCAATCCTCATTCTAAAATCATGTCTGTACTAAACTATAAAAATATATATAAGTCATATAACTTTTTGTTCGTACTTGGTCACTAAACATTTATTTTTGTTTTATGGCCAAGTACGTATATACATATTATTATACTTCCCCTGCCTGCCAGCGACCGCCTTCAGCCAAGGTTCAAGTTCTAAAGGGGGCGCCCCTTTGCGCAGGTAGCTTCGTTTGTAGTTTCTAAAGCAATCATAAAGCTAGACTAGCACTGCTTGCCTTTATGCCCGGTGAAAGTAACCACGAGGTTAACTAAGTACGCACTACGTATGTCAGTTCAAAAAAAAACTTAAAATGCACTAAGCACTAAGCACAAAAGTATCCATAAAAAAACTCATGGTTGATATTCAGGATCTCTAAACGGACATCAAAGCTTGAGATAATCCAATAAGGTGCATTACTGGGCCGTACATCCCGGACCATTTGAACAGGGATCCTCTTTAATCAACGCGGATCGAAGTAAGAAGCTTTTTATATGCGTCAGGTAATAATCTCGAAAATGACGGCATGATAAATTAGGAAGGACGGTAAAAAATGAGCAAAAATTGGATTGACCACTTCAGACAGTTTTTTGAAGCGTGAATATTAATCAAGATTGATTGGAGTTCTTGTAAATTTTGTTAAAACTAGAATATTTGCATGGTTTCACTCGTTTAGCCTTTCCCCTGGTTTTGTCTTTGTAACTACATATTATACATATGATATAAAATAAATTAATATGAATATGATTCTAAATTAAATAAATTGATATTTTTTTATCCTTAACAGCTTTTTAAAGTGATCAGATTTCTTTTTAAAGTGATAAGATCGGTACTACATTAGTGGTACTACTAATATTATCTTATCACTTTTATTTATAAGCTGTATAAGTTAATAACAAGTAAGAAAATATTTACTTGTGAGTTTACTCGAATAAACGGCTTTTATTTTGCTGATAAAACAATAACTGACATACTATTACAAAGGTTGTATCAACAAATTTTTCCACAAACAACCTAACCCAACTGTTAACGCCAACACAATCGTGGATTTTCAATAGGTTCAATAGGCTTAAATTACGCCTTGTGCAGCAAATTGTACGGGTAGCAAATTTTGATATTTTTTTTCTTAAAGAATTATAAAAGACCGTTACGCATATAAGCATTAAAATTGTCATTCTGCCTATAAAATTTTAAAAACAACTAAAGTTTATTTTATTTTATTTCAGGTTAGAAGAACATCCAGAGACAACCTCTGGGGTTAATAGGAGCTATCAGTGGGTAAACCTTGACTTCATGCTATGATAAGCATACATTCCCTCTTGAGAGGGAAGTCCTATGAACTCCGGGACACGGTGGGATTATCTAATGTATTTCACTTTCCACAGAAAAAAAGATCTTCGAGTTGTAACCACAATGGGAGCGGCAAAATTTGAATAATATACAATCGGCAAATGTGTAAATCCACCACTGACAAACCGCAACAGGTGCTAGTTAAAATGGGGATGACGAAAACAATTTGCCGCGGACGTGATCTTTGTGCTACGCAGCTAACGGACCGTAGCGCGTAGCTACGCCGTAGTACCTTAGCATTAAGGCGGAAACATATTGTTAAAACGCGACGCGACCTGACCACAGGCGACGCGAGTTGAGTCGAATCAAATGTATTGTTTTCTACATACCAGAATCACACTATAAACACCCAAAGGTGTTTATAGTGTGATTCTGGTAATACATGGTCAATACATTTGATTCGACTCACCACACGTCGCGTTTCGTCAGGTCGCGTCGCGTTTTAACAATATGTTTCCGCCTTTAACGTATACACATTATACTTTAAAGCATGTTGAATATGTTTCACTGAATTCCTTTAAAGTTTGTTGATAAATAAAGTGTAAATTATGTTAAACGCGTCTTAGAAGTACAGTGCCAATTATAAGTAAGAAGGACAAGAAAGCTTTGTGTAAACCAAAGATTCCTTTCCAGGTATGTGCGGTAGGAGGTGCTCGTGTCTCGAAAAGTATGTTAATCCGTTGGTCCCGCTTAATTCTATCATCTATAGTAATAAATAGGGAACGAGCAGCATTAATTCCCTTTATTATTATTATTATTTATTTATTATCAGATAACAAGATCCATAATGGTTTGTAACACCAGTAACTTATAAAATATATTAGTAAGTAGGTACACAAAGACATCACAATTATTTAGCCCTACCAGCCACAATGCTAACCCAAAACGAGTGCATCGGACACTGATATTTGGCTGCGATAACCCTCAGAATGTCGTTGGTGCTGCCGCGCACTCTGCTTAGCAGCGACGCCACGCGCTTGCGTCTTATTGCATAAAAGTCGTCTGTACGCACTTCAGCAAACATTGCGGACGCGCTACAGAATCCCGGCAATCGCAACAACATTCTAAAGATATTATTGTACTGCGTTGCGTTGTTTATGTGTCATTAAAAAATATACTACAACTTTGTATAAAATAAACTTGAGTGAGTTAATAATATGTTGATTGAGTAGGAAGTTCCCTAACTTAATATGTAATTGTACCCAGGATTTTTTTTGTAATGGGCCGGATTGCTTATGCTTTCCCGTCCTCTGGCAACGGCGGATCAAAGGAGTGTCCGGGGGTTTTAGTGGTGTGGGGTCCTCTCCTCGTGATATGAGTTACCATACGACGCTATGGAGAGGGCTAGTCCCACATATCCCACCGCCAGCGCGCGAATACGCTGCAGTGGCGTTGGGAATGCGTAAATGCATTTCCCCCCGGACAACAAAAAAGGCTTTTTTGTAATAAAGGAAATTTAAATAATGTAAGAGAATATTACTTTTGTATAAATAAAGCGTCGCTCCTAAGTATACAAGGCCATTTCTCTTCTATGTTACCTGCGCCTATCTTTGGGCGTTGTGCCAAATAATTGTCTCAGTATTGAATTTCCATCGAAGGAACAGTTTCTTTGGACTTTGTATTTACATTTTGGTTAGACATTATTATTTTTATCGCTTCCCGCGCGTGGTTTTCCCCGCGCTGCTCCTGTACCCGTGGGAACGTCATACTTAAATATAGCTTATGTTTACCAGAGACAGTGTAGCTTCCCAACGGTGAAAGAATTTTTCATATCCGTCAACTAGTTTCGGAGCTTATTCAATTTAAACAAACACATAAACAATCAAACCTTTCCTCTGTGTTATAGTAGTATCATCATCATCAGTCCGTATAACGTCCACTGATGAACATGGACCTCCTCCCGAGGGAGGGTATTTGCCATAGTCTCTACTCAGTCCACACATACACGGCGGGTTGGTGACCGCAGTATTATGTTGTTTACCACACAAGGAAACGCTGCTGCCCGTTCCTTGATATATACGATTATGATAGATGATGTTATAATAATCAAGACTAACGGCTTCACGTGCTTTCCGAGGCACGGAGGGTAGACCCTCAACCAACCAGACCTGGAAAGAAGTCTAAGAATTTACACAAAGGTGGTAGGAAAAGAAATGGACGCATCATAAGAACATGATTTAATATTTTTTGAATGGTGTCTATATGAATAAAGATTTTATTGACTTTGACTTTGAAAGATTTCCTGTCCGGCGTAGGGATCGAACCCACGACCTCCGAGATTTAAAGCGAGCTAAATAGCGGTATTAAGCTCGCTTTCACACTCTACGGAGGTTGTACAATATCATAAAATATTACAATTACCTATAATTTATTACTCGGTTTCAGACGCATTTTAATAGCTGGTCAGCCATAAAAATACTTACATCTAGACCATAACTACTAAAAGTAGCTAATTTAAAATAAAACTAACTTATAAAATACTACTATTCTAAATATATTCTCTATTCTCTACTTGGCAAGGTTCCCAGAATGCTGGCAGCACTACCCCGTTGAATGGCAATGCTTACCTGCAGTGCAAAGTAAATATAGATTATGTTCCGTCTGATTGACCAACAATTGGTTTCACATGTAAAACTTTACAATTTTGTTTTGAAAATTTCTTCACAGTAAGTATAACGAAAAGGATTTCAAAATGAAAATTCTATAGAAATATGTTTCAAAAGATGCTTCATGAAATCGGAATAAAGAAAGATCGTATCAAAGTGGAGGATAATCGCAAGGAATCTCGTCAATTGCAGAACGATTGAAAGGAAATATAGAAATACGTTTGTTAAGGAACGAATAACGATCGACAATTATCATTATGGTGTATTCTTTATTTATTTACATAAAGATATTCATGTTTAAAAATTGTTATTTGCAATCCCGTGTAAAATAAGGATTTTATAAGTTATCTTACAACGAAAGTCTAAATTGGTACAAACATTTTGGAGATTACAAACACAAAGCACACCAAGACCCAGGAAAACTGTCTGAAGTTCACACAAATAATGACTCCCCCGGGTGGGAATCGAATCTAGGTCTCAAAAACAACTACCGTAATGACTGAGCCAATGGTGTATTTTTTTTTGTTAAAGATTACTAGCAAAATTTTTGATGTCTACTAGTATTCTTGTTAACCCCTCGTGCTAAGCTAAAATGCTTGTGTTACGAATGTTGGTAGTACTATGGGTGGGGTGGGGATCAAACCGGCGACCACAAGATCACAAGTCCGACGCTCTTTATAACCATTGGGTTACGGCCGCTTTGTTGTCTTTAGTAGATAATGTCCTCAGAGTCCGTATTTTTTAAAGTTCAATCAAATGCCATTTCTTTTTAGTTTTTATACCCGTAATTCACCATTGTTTTAAAATAAATCAAAATACAAAACTCATCTCAAGATCAAGCTGAAGAAAATATACAAAATGTATTTATTTTATTCTGAGCTAGAATACTGGTCGGATAGTTTTCAAAGTATTATCATTGATTCCACGTACTGTAAAGTTATTCGGAAGAGCTGTACAATAGCCATCGTACTGTGTTGTTAATAGTTAAGACGTGATTTTTTAATATTACTGAACACACCGTGCAATAGTATTATTTGAATACAAAATTATTACGATTTGATTACGATATAATTTATACATCTATATATACACACATACCCACACACACACACAACGATAAACACTCACAGTATATGTTTATAATCTAATTGTAGTTTTGTGACATTGTATGATAGCTGTAGCTACTTATTTATCTTTTGTCATCAGAGGCGAGGACTGGAGATCTGTCACACAGGTTTTGAATCTAGCTCAGACTCCAGCTCTCAACAAGGTTCTGTATCATAATATATATTTAAATAACAAAGAGTTTTGAAACCTCTAGCCTGAGAATTTGGGCAAATATCATACTAACATCCATTCCCTAGTTTAACAGAAGAGCTATGAATTCGATACTTTATATTTATATATATATAAAATACATATATACAACTCAAAACTAATTTAAAATAAAACTAACTTATAAAATACCACTTTTCTAAATCTATTCTACTTGGCAAGGTTCCCAGAATGGTGGCAGCACTATCCCGTTGAATGGTAATGCTTATCTGCTGTGCGAAGTAAAACCAGCACTGAGAGAACGTGCCGCACTATACTTATATTGTAATGTGTTTCTAAACAATAATGATGACAAATTATGTTTTTTTTTTCTATTTATTTAAACTCTTGCTCTAAAATAACATGGTAAACTTAATGCCGGTGGCATTATCTGCCAGTCAACCATTGGCGGTGAAGAGAAAGCCTAGTAGTTGCACAGAATCAACAAAATTCTAAGATGAAAAATTAATACCGTACTGTAATTGTACGTTAACATGGCGCATTCATCGTATAAATATTTTGACGGTCAAACCCTGCCCTAACCATAATAAATTGACAATTAGCTCATTAGATTTTGTTTTACAAAAATAAAATGTTTGGATCGCCTTTGCGGATTCCGATGTTTCATTTTAAAATAGGTACACAATGATACCGCTTTATAATTCCGTCTAAATAAGAGCGACCACACATTTAATCCAAAGTTCACAATAGCCAGTATAATACTAAAATCTGTGAAATATTCAAACGGAGCGCAAGTTAAGCCTCTCGTACCATGAAAAAGCATTCCATACTGCCGCAAAGTGAAAGTTGTCCTGTACCGAGCATTGTTTACGTGGAGTGAGGTATGCGACACGGATATAGAGATGTATCGGAAGAGCTAACCACTTAATGCTAACTTTTGTCATCAGAGGCGAGGACTGGAGATCTGTCACACAGGTTCTGAACCTAGCTCAGGCTCCAGCTCTCAACATGGTTCTGTATCATAATATATATTTAAATAACAAAGAGTTTTGAAACCTCTAGCCTGAGAATTTGGGCAAGTATCATACTAACATCCATTCCCTTGTTTAACAGAAGAGCTATGAATTCGATACTAACCTAACCTAACCACTTAATGCTAACCCCACATTAGGCGTGTGCGTTCTATTTTTTTATTTATTTGGTTCACTAACAGCTTGACATTAATTTAAACAAATAAATATCTATATTATTATCTTAGATCGAAATGTTGAGTTACTTATAGGTAAACCCAACATTCACAATTACAGATCTCTGTATGACGTATTAAGTATATCAACTTGTAACACAATATAAATATGCTATTTTTATTTATACTTTTTATATTTAAATATTTTGACTATCCCATAGGAACTCATTACCCGGATATTAAGTATTATAGGATACTTAATCTCTCAATCTCAATCCAGAGAAAGGAGAGAACAATTAGAAAAAACGACTCAATCCAGACGTTTTTCTTATTGTATTCTAGTTTCCATGGAAATCCATTCAGCCATCATAACGTTATTGAGTAAAAAATATCAAACATCATCTAAAACTTTAAAATTTATTGTATTAGATTAGAAGGATTAATATTTAGTGTTTGGACCTAGGTACTTCTAGCAGGAACAATTATATCTTTGTGGGCGTGTTTCGGTCACATGAGGTGGACGATAAATTCTATGCTTTGTGCTTCCAGTCTGCTCGTTTTTTTATTCCACATTTTGTGTAAGCTAGACCACGGCTTGAAATGATGTAATAGCTCTGAAAAATGGCTCTACTCTCTTTGTTTTTTGTTACATTTTACAGAAATTGAAATGTATATGGAATAGGTGTTATTTTCCTTCGCGAGTCGTTGGAAAATTCTTTGGTAGTATTAAGTCGTACTTTGGTTGTGATTGCTTGCTTATTAATTTGCATAAATGGAGCTATAAGTGCTATAAGTGCAAGGTAAAAAATTAAAGTTTGGCACGGCATTCTTTCATCAAATTGTGTCTGAATGGTAAGTCTTTTCTTCGTGAATTTTGGGTTTTAAGACTAGAATCAAATCGATTGGCCCCGTATAGACCTTAAACAAAACCCCACAAAAAATAATTCAGTGATGTTAAATATATGATCTTTATTAAGTTAAGTATTTTCTTAACAAAGCTTGGCAAGGTCAGGGAGGGATATTACCATCATGCTCGGCAGACGGATCGGTGATGACAATAAGATGGTAAAACATCGTGAGCGTGAGTAAACAGCTGATGGATGGCCAGCAGCATTTATTATTTTCTTATCGACCAGCTGTATGTTTCGTACTAGCCTCTTACAGCACCCATGGATAGACCCTTTTTTTTTGTCCGTGATGAAATGAGATTTGTGGAGACACATTCCCTATGAGATATGTGGGACTCGCCCTCTCCATAGCGTGGTATGCTAAACTCATACCACGAGGAGAGGACCCTACACCACTAAAACCCCTCGGACACTCCTTCGATCCGCCGTTGGCGGGGGCTGGGTACGCATAAGCAATCCGGCCCACCCATGGAAAGACCAGGGGCAGTCTATTTTCAGTCGGAAACCACACGACAACACATACATTACACCTGCTTACAACGCAACGCACTACAGCGATATCTTTATAATTTAGTTTCATGTATAGCCTAAGTCACCAGAGATGTTATGGGTAACAGTTAATACTTAAATACTTTAATTCCATAGCCTTCTTGTAACAATGCCATAAGCTTGTTTGCGGGTCTGATGATTGGAAAAATATACTGTATTTACTTGTAGCAACATTTATATTCAAACAAAAGTAGTTGGAGTATTACTTCGATATCCAATATTTATGAGCATAATACAATGGCCCGATCTTCCTGCGATATAAAATCCGGGATCATACAGAATGCAACGTCACATTACGCCTCACAACATATATTTTATTCTACGAGATATCTCTGGCATACTATTACTTTGTTCAGCGTTTACTTGCATTTACTCTTGGAAATAAATATGAATAACGAAGACATACTTGTATTCAAAAAAATGGAATGTGTTTAAAACAATTCAAATGGTTTTTTCTTTAAAAATTCGGCCAGTTCATCTCAGAGTTGCCACTTCTGAGAGTTCGTTCTAGGAAAAAAAAACAAAAAGGACGCAACATAATAACATTATTTAAAAAATATTTTTAAATGTGAACTATGTGAACAAAGTTACTTTTTTTTGTTTTGACTTATACTTATTATGGACTCTGACATCCGTAGGGTAACATTAAAACCGTAAAGCCTAACTTTTATTTGACGATATGATTGTATAAACAGGACTTCAAAATATTTATCAATACCGTAAAATTTGAGGTTTGTACTTTTTATTCTGAAATATCTAAAATAAATTAACTTATAAATTAAAATTATTATTAACTAGCGACCCGCCCCGGCTTCGCACGGGTACAATACTGATAATTATACTACATAATGTCTTTAAACCTCTAACAAACCGGCGAAATTTGGTCAAAACAAACAGAAACAAATTAATATAGGTACCTACTAAAACTCAGTGAAATAAGTAGGTGGGTATACTTTTATCGTATGAAATACCTATACTCTTCAGGACTAACAATACAACAAACACTAAATAAATAGGTATTCAAGTATCTATCCATCATAGTTACAACGAACACAAAACAAAAAAATTGCCCTATAATTCTTAAGGATTGAGCGCGCATAATCGCATTCGGCCTACCTCCGTAGCGTAGCGGTAATTGGCTCGCTTTAAATCTCGGAGGTCGTGGGTTTGATCCCCACACCGGACATGAAATCTTTGTGTAAATTCTAAGATTTCTTTCCGGGTCTGGTTGGTTGAGGCACTACCCTCCGTGCCTCGGAAAGCACGTTAAGCCGTTGGTCCCGATTGTTATAACATCATCTATAATAATCGTATATCAAGGAAGGGGCAGCAGCGTTTCCTTGTGTGTTACAACATAATTCTGCGGTCACCAACCCGCCTGCCAAACGTGGTGACTATGGCAATACCCTCCCTCGGGAGGAGGCCCATGTTCAGCAGTGGACGATATACGTGCTGATGATGATGATGACCTACTAAAACTCAGTGAAATAAGTAGGTGGGTATACTTTTATCGTATGAAATACCTATACTCTTCAGGACTAACAATACAACAAACACTAAATAAATAGGTATTCAAGTATCTATCCATCATAGTTACAACGAATACATAACAAAAAAATTGCCCTATAATTCTTAAGGATTGAGCGCGCATAATCGCATTCGGCCTACCTAAAACACGCGCTGTTATTTTGCGATAACTTCTAAGTTATTCATTAAAAGTATATAGTGTAGGGGTAAAATAATCTGCATGAAATGCTTAAGAATATTAACACATTTAAAATGATAAGGATAAATACTGAATCCGTCTGATTAGCTTTACAATTACCGCATTAGAAATTATCATTTTGCTAAGATATAATGGATATAGCAAGTTAACCTTGAAAGATAGACATATGCTATCGCAGACTTTTTTGTAGATCTAAAAGAGAAGAATATTTGCCACCATACATTGTTTTGTTATATCTCATAGGGTTTAGGCAGCGTTTTCGTTGAAAGCTCCCAAATGGCTTAATTTTTTCCGACACCTCTGACAAATATCAATATATATTAGTCAAATGTACACATAAACTAAACAAATCATATACGTAAACCTTCCGGAAGAATCGTTCTATCGATTGGTAACATCCGCATGAAAATCGATGTAGTAGTTTTTGAGTTTATCGCGAACAGACAGACAGACGCGGCAGGGGACTTTGTTTATAATATGTAGTGATGTAGTGATAGCGGTCGCCCGCGGCTCCGTGCGGATGTCGGTTACCGCTGCAAAAAGCCTACCCAGGAAAGACACGGTCAGCAAAATGATTCCCAAGTCAATTCACAGACACCGACATAAACATCGACAACGCAGTCATTATCCGCAGGCTGCACAGATTGTCTTTCTGTGGATGTTAAAGTTGTTAATGATGAAAATATAATTAATGATGTAATTAATAGGCATTTTAGGGATTAGGCATTTTAGGCATTTTCAAAGCTCCGAAAAGAACTGTTGTTTATCTCTGACAAGAACTATTGATTAGCTCTGAGAAGAACTTTTGCGTAGGTGTAGTTTTAAGAACGAAATCTAAAAAAAATCGCAAATTATTAGACTTCGCAACGGGCCGTGCAGCAGAAATCGTAATATTTTAATTTCACCATAACTTCAAAACCAAACGTCCAATTTTAATCATTCAAAGACCAAATATTTTCTACATAAACTGTACTTAGTGATGAAATAATTTATTTAGATAAGGATTAATAGCATGAGTAAAATAAACGCGTTTAAATGTAGTCCAAAAAAAATTCAAGATTTCTAAATAAAAAAATGGTCGTTGTGCCTCACTCGACATAGATAGGTATAGTGTGTCGCGGACTTTTTTGTAGATATTTATAAGATCTATAATTAATTAGAACATTTTATGGTTCTATCTTTTATAGTTTAGGCAGCGTACGCAAAATAAGTAACTTTTCTGGTTGATTTTTTACACCTTGTGTCAGAAAAACCCAAATATCTTACGGAACCCTATTTTTTTCCAAAATAAAATTTAGCCTATGTTACTCGTGGATAATGTAGCTTTCGAATGGTGAAAGAATTTTTTAAATCGGCCCAGTACTTTTTGAGCCTATTCATTACAAACATACAAACATACAAAAATAGGTACAAATCTTTCCTCTTTATAATATTAGTATAGATATTATGTTTTTTTATATTTTTTTAACAAAGTGGTCATGGTCGTCTGCAGCCTTGATGACACATGCAACCCCTTCCCCTCAGCTCCTCCCTTGCGGCTGACTGCCTTTTTGTTATTGCACTTTAACTTGCTTTATTTGAAGTGACTATAATTTAACCTCAAAATTGAGAAAGATTTATGGAGAAAGAGACACATTGAACACACCATTATCGACAAAATTGAGCTTCATAGTTCTTTATATACGTTATTTAATTAGAGGTTATGTGTAGAATACCTTTTACATTTCTTTAGCAAGCCCCAATTAAATTATATGAACAAAATTGAACATATCCAGACAGAGCATCTTTATTTTATATATCTCAAACATCCAATGCAAGAGATAGGCATCAATCTTTTACATCACAAAGCGCTTTCAATAAAACTGCACCGCTAGATGTCGCTGTCTTGAACGAAATCTATTTACAATTGAAAGACTCGTGAATGCTTTTGTGTCTGTTGTGCGCAGAAAATGCACCGCCATTGGGTAATAGAGCATTTTATTGCCTTGGTAAGCGAAATTTTATAATAATGAAACGTCATTGTGGAATAATAAAAATGGTCTGATTGATATATTACCCGGTAAACTGTATGATTAGAATATTGTCCTATGCCTGTAATATTGAGTAGATGATTATTCCCGCTGAAGTAACAAAAGTGACTTGTTTAACTATCTACCTAGTAAAACAAGACCAAGTTGATGACGAATGGTGCCGTCCAAAAAAAAATTGTTGGCTTCGAACGATGAAATTTTATCGATGAATATCAAATATCGGAAGGTGTTAAACCTAATCCGGAAAGCTTCGAAAAATACTATTTTCCACGATGCGAGAATTGATGTATTTAAAAAAGACAAACACATTTGTAAATTCATATTTAATTTAAGAAATATAACTTACAAACATGTCAGAAAGAATTGTGCAGAAAACGTTATTTCCAAAATATATTTTTTTATAATTTAGCATTTAGTTATTTACGAACTTATACTTTTACATGTCAGAATCACAAAGTTGTGAAGAAAAAAAATACACAATCTCATAAACTCATCCGTTAAATAGCTAATAATGATAACACGAATACATATTTTTTTAACATTTTTTTCTTGTTTATGAGGATTTAGTATTGCTTTTTATTAAGCAGTTTTCAGATTTATTCACAGAAACAGGTTTTTGAGTTGCATGTTGTATGTATGCGGACATCGGTGAACAACGACATGAAAACGCTCGTCTAATGAAAAAAAATGAAAAGGATTGAGACCTAGGAAACAGACAATCCTTTATAAAGGTTAGTTCATCTTTAAACGTTTCAATTGTTTTGCAGCTTTGAAATTTATACATTTTTATAAAATAATAAACTTCATTTCAGAATCATTACAATTCAGTATTGTTCTTGTATGACATTATTAATTGCGTTTTACCTTAAAAAGATTTGGAATCGATAGGATTTGTATTAAACAATAGCCTTTTACTTATTAATCCTCATCATATCAGCCTGTTGTTGTCCACTGAACTGAACATAGGCCCTCCCCCATCGATTTCCAACGGGAACGATTCCTAGCGGCCTGCATTCACTGACTCCCTGCGATCTTTGTGAGGTCGTCGGTCCATCATGGCTGTCGGAGTCAGAGTAATCCATTCCCTTCGGTCTCTTGTCTTGGCCCTCTATAGGTACAGTTAAGGTGCATCATTCACAATTAAGGTATTGAAAGGACAATTTGTAACACGTACACTGAAGCGCAAATAAAATATGATGAAATAGTTGTATTATAATAAAAGTAAAGGTTTATACTTGGATGTTTGTGAATTTAATATTTCGATGGTATACCTATTCGTAATTGAGATTGGATGTTCGATGGACCGAGAAAGGGACAACTGATTGAAATTTGTCGTATAGACTTAATATTATCTATATTTTACGGTGTCAACAGTTTATTATTAAATAAGTAGTATTAAATATTTCCTTCAACAACCCATTTACGTGAACTGCTGAACATGGGCCTCCTTTTTAGACGTTGGCTAGCCAGGGTCGTTGAGGGATATTGTCATAATCACCACGTTTGGCAGGCGGGTTGGTGTATGCCGTCGGGGGGCCGGATTGCTTCGTGCGTGACGGATAGAAGGAGTGTCCCGGGGGGTTTTAGTGGTGTAGGGTCATTTCCTCGTGGTATGAGTAAGCATATCACCGCTATGGAGAGGGCGAGTCCCACATATCCCGCCGCCAGCGCGCGAATACGCTGCAGCACCGATGGGAATGCGTAAATGCATTTCCCTCTGGACAACAACAAAAAATAAGGCGGGTTGGTGCTTGCTTGAGCTGATAGAAGCTGCTGCCAATCCATCAGCTGTATCTCCTTAAGACGTATCTTAGGACACAATGGGAAGAAATGGGTTGATCAGTTCTAAGTTTTAAGCCGTAAATAATTTATTTCACCATCAATACCAATATAACGTATGTCAACTTAAATTCCTATTTATATCAATTAATTTCATACAATTTGTCTCTGAATAAACTAAACATTTATTTCAATTTCATTGTGAAGTTAGTTTTATCCGGACGCGTCAGGCAACACCTCCCTGCCGAGTTTTGACTCGGTACAAATTAAATCAATTAAAGGACATCCCTTGTTTTTTTGCCGGAATGCCTACCATTAGCTCGTTTCACGCTTACTTTTTACGTTTCGCTTTTGTCCGCAATTGTACTTTTGCTTTAGCCGTGTATTCAAATGGCGGTGTGATAAAAAAACCGGCCAAGTGCGAGTCTTTCAGTTTCAAGTGCCTACCTATTTTTGATATATAACGAAAAAAAAAGTTTGTTGTATGGGAGCCCCCCTTATATGCCGTGTGGTTTCCGGCATAGAATAGACCACCCTATGTCCTCCCATGGATGTCGTAAAAGGCGACTAAGGAACATATGGCTGATGGATGGGCAGCAGCATCTATTAGCTCAAGGTTAACATCTTACTGCGATCACCAATCCGTCTGCCAAGCGTGGTGATTATGGCAATATCCCTCTACGATCGGACGTAAACGGGCTGCTGATGATGATGATGATGATTTTATTTTTATTATCTATTGTTAAAGCGGCAACATAAATAGAAATATCAACTGCTAGCTATTGCAGTTCTTGAGATATTTTATAGCCCAGTGCATATTAGCACTAATACATATTAAAGACATCACTTCAATAGCGCGATTACGTCCACGGCTGAAAATGGGCCTCTGGCAGGCGATTACCATTCAAATCGCAGTCTGATGGTCTTTGAGCTGTAAGATGCTGCTGCCAATTCATCAGCTGTAAGTCACTTAGTCGCCTCTTACGACACCCATAGGAAAATATCGGATGGTCTATTTCAAGAACAAAATTTAAAATCATCATGTGTTGAAAATGAAAGCAGTTAAATTTAATATCGTGATTGTGGCATTCAAATACGATACGCCAAAGTTTAACAAACTATTGAATATAAAGTTTATTCATTATGATGGTTTTATGCTTCTTTTTTTATTTGGAACTGTTTCTACTTACACTTAGATATTACTTGCAAGTAAAGAAAAGATTCTATGATTATATATATATATGTACATAGTTTGTTAAGCAAAGCTTAGTTTCAAGTCTAGAAACGGATTGTCTTGGGATTAACATAATTGAAGAATTAGGCTTAGCTTTGTTGTGAACTTGAGTGATAGTTTTGGAACAAATTAGATCATCGTGGATCCCGTCGAGCACAGTACCTAATTAAGGAGAGAATATTTATTGTATTATTTCGATATAACAATTTTAAGACAAAGTATTTTAAGATTTTAAAGACATATTGTAAACTATACACACATTAATTGAATAATTTAAATTTATGTTGTTTTTTTCATTGTTGTTATGAATGTACGACAACCTCTCATGATGATGATGATGAATGTACTATTAAGTTAGACATTAGGCTTATAAATAACAAATTGCATGCCTAACCGGCTACAATTATCTTCACATTATAACACCTTAAAGTGTTATTTCTAACTAAATAAATTGATTGATTGATAGGCTTCATAATTCATGGGCTTTTTGGACTTTAGGAATGCAGGGGCATCAGAAAAATAAAGAAAGTGGCTTAAATGAACAAACAATAACAACAAAGAAATGAAACGATTATTCTAGATAATTTAAAGTAGGTTTCTAAGTATTTTATTAAAAGAAGGCATGAAAGTGTCGTGAACGTCGACGGGTGCGAGCGTTCCCTCATTATTTATTTAAAGCTCGATCCGATTGTCGTATGTACGGTCTAAGTGTGTGGGACAAGAGAGAAGAATTCTGCTTCATTTAGAAAGAAATAAAAACAAAACATTTAATTCGGCACAACACACAATACAGCAAACATTTCGTTAAATGTACAAATAAATAAATAAAAATCATTTTTATTTACATAAACCAATTAGGCACTTTATTTAAATGTTTTTAACTCTTTATGGAAAAGATTACCTTATACTATATTATTATATATCCACCGTAGCCTAATTGGTTAAGGCATTGGGGGCTTTACCCAGAGATGCCGGTTCGAATCCTGCCGGTGGTCGAATTTTATTAATCTCAATTTTGAAATATAGTATAAGGTAATCTTTTCCATAAAGAGTTAAAAACATTTAAATAATGTGAAAAAAAAGGGCGGTGTCATCGTTTAATATTTAATACCAAAATGTAACTTTGGAGATATTTATCGAAGTAATGCGGATCATTACCGATAGATGGCGCTACCGTCCCCCTTAGAGACGTGTTAAAAGAGATTAATAAATTTCGATGATCGGTAGGGTTCCACCGTAGCCTAATTGGTTAAGGCATTGGGGGCTTTACCCAGAGATGCCGGTTCGAATCCTGCCGGTGGTCGAATTTTATTAATCTCAATTTTGAAATACAATTAGGCACTTGTAAATCGTCAAACATTATTTGAAAATTAATTATTATTTATCTTAAATAACATTTGTCGCTTATTTATAAACCTATTATAATTATTTATAATGAAATTAATAATGACAATAAGACACCTTGCATGCTGACAACTCGAGTAGTGACTAGAGTAGTGATTTACTGCTGCATGGTCATTAAGTTCAGTTGGTAAATTGTGTATGCCAATTAAATCATGAAAGTAAGTGGACCAAAACCCTTTAAACATGCCCATCTGAATATGTTGTGCCGGATCGCCTCGATGAGGTCGCGTTGAAACCGACAGTAAATACCCCGCTGAGTTTGTTTCGTCGGGTCTTGTCAGTTGGGGCGTATTGGCTTTGTGTATGATATCAAAAAAAAATCCGGGTTTATTTGTTTGAGGGACTACCCTGCCTCTGAAATAAGGTTAAGGTGTTGGTCCCGATGGTTACCAACCCGACTGCCAAGCCTAGTGACTGGCAAAAATTCTTCCACGGGAGGAGGCCCATGTTCAGCAGACTCAGTACACTAGACAGCATTGTAAGGTTTCAAAGACTGACAGTTGAATATTTTTGAGACTTTCTCCTGTCATTTACGCCGATACGCATGCCAGACGGTGAGCTTTTAAAACTTAACCCTTATTTTCTCACTTTGAGCACTTTAAGGGATTACAACTGCGTCCGTCCTCTCCGAGGCAAAGATGCGTCTAATATTTGTTAGTGTTAACTTCGCTTTTAGAACGAGCTTTTGGAGAAAGTGTTGTGCAGCTGAAGTTAATCTGTGCAAAAACGTCTGCGATACTTCTTTTGGGATTTTACAATTTGTTTTAGATATTTTGGTAGTATGCTTGGAGGTTCTTGTTTAAGAACCTTGTTAAAATAAATAAAATTAAAATATTTTGGCTGATCTCTTTTTAAAAAAAAAAAATACAAAAAAATATGTACATACATATTTTTTGGAAAGAGGCGTGAGTGTATTTATGTATGTATATATCGATAGTGTCGATAGATTTTGTATGGAGATTTTGATGATGTCAGTCAATAATGTTAATATTTTCACATAAGAACATTACAGCGAAGAGAAGAACATACAAATACAAAACAATCCTCATACAGAAAGACATACTACATACCTATATATATATATGAAAAAGATGGAATGTGTGGATTGCGGTCCAGTTTTAAAATGAAAGACTATTTTGATATTATGAATATAATGAGAAAAACTGGATAAAATAATAAAACTAACAATACGATATCTCAAAGACGACATCTAATTTAATTACATAGAAGTTCTGATGAAATATAAACATGATTTTGCAATGCTCAACACCATCATTACCTCTACCACAAAACCTCGAACTGTCACATCGTTCTCACCGCTCGCTTATCTCGCTTAATGTAGTGTGGCCGCAATATTTCATGTTCCTTCCACTCCAGCGGTCGCCGCCCGACTGTCTGTGCGCAAACTTGACTTACGATGGCTATCAAGACCGTTGGATGATCTTAAGTGAATAATGGATGAGTTATGGTAGTTGGAACTTTAAATGTAGCTTTGTTTTAACGAGTTATGTATAGTATTTAAAAAGTGATAATGATAATTATGTAGACTAACAAACACTGCTTATAGAACTGTTTTTAATTCTATGAAAGAATAAAAATAACTGAAAAGAATACGTATTACTACACAATATAAAACAAAGTCGCTTTCCCTGTCCCTATATCCCTATGTATGCTTAAATCTTTAAAACTACGCAACGGATTTTGATGCGGTTTTTTTTATAGATAGAGGGATTCAAGAGGAAGGTTTATATATATAATACATCAGCATTGTACTATATTGTATTGGTGATCGCACTTAGATAGTGAGTAACATTGAGCTAATAGACGCTGGTGCCCAACCATTAGCTATATGTCCTTTAGTTACCTCTTACGGCACCCATGAAATGAAATGAAAACGTTTATTGATAATGTATACGAATCGATCGTACTTATTATAAGTCAAATACAATTATATTAAAAACAAAACAGAAAAAACAATCATGACTAATAAATTAGTTTACATTTCAACAATAATGTTATTAAATAAAATTTACCAATGTTGTTATGGCATGTGATAGTCGCTTATTATATTATAAGTATAATTAAGATGAACCAGCGCTGGCTGGGATCGGGTCTGAAGCATAGAACGCCTTGCGAGGACGACCGGACCCTATCCTAGCTTCCTACGAGTCTTTCTCTATCTACCTACGGTGACACCCGGAGAAGAAAGCCAATAAGAAACTCGAAGATGGGAAGATTATGTGGGAAGACTAGGGTGGTCTATTATAAACTGGAAACCAGAAAGCAACATAATAGATTCATCATCATCAACCCCTACCGGTACCCGGTTTTGCCATAGTTACCACGCGTGGCAGGTGGATTGGTGGCCGCAGTATAATGTAATACACAGGGAAACGCTGCTGCCCGTTTCCTGGTATATGCTTGTTATAGATGATGTTATAACAATCGGGAACAACGGCTTAATGTGCTTTCCGAGGCAGGGAGGGTAGTCCATCAACCAACCAGACCCGAAAAGAAATCTTAGAATTCACACTAAAGATTTCTTGTCCAGTGTGGAAATCGAACCCACGATCTCCAAGACTTAAAGCGAGCCAAATACCGCCGCTACGGAGGTAATAACCTAACAACACATTAAAGTAATTACCAATTTCGTCATACCATCAAACGACAATACAAATTCCACAAATATATTTCAACTGTCGAGACAATTTGTCGGGAAACAAATATTTTCCCAGCTCCCCAGAATTATAAATATTGAACTAGCTACCACATTGAATTCTACTATCATTTTCAAGTACGTATTTAATCGTCCCTACAATAAAGTCACCTACACCAATCACATTTGATTACAGACTGTAATATGCTATCAAACGACGTCTTACTGTCTGTCTGTAGAACTGTAATTTCATGCGACTGTTTGTTAATACCTTAAAGTGGAGGTCAAAGATATATAATTTTCTTGAATAGCCAAGCAAATATACTGTACTGTACTATATCAGCTCATTTATTTATTTATTTTTATTTATTCATTTATTTCAGACAATTACAGTCCATAGTTTACACACATACTTATAAATTACTTTACATTTACCACTGACTAACACTAGATAAAATTGTAATTAATTAAATTCATTAAAAATGAAATCTCATTTAAATCGTCATATAGCGGCCGTAGCCCAATGGCTAGGGAGTCGGACTTGTGATCTTGATGTCGCCGGTTTGAACCCCACTCATTGCACTAGCTACGTGAACCCACTCGTAACGCAAGCATTTAGCTTAGTACGAGGGGTTAACTAGAATACTAGTAGAATGCAAAATTCTGCTTCTTTATCTTTAAAAAAAAAGAAGAAAAATAAAACAAATATACTTACAATTGTCAAAAAATAAAAATGTCAGAACAAATATGCATTACATTTTTATCTGGCCCAAACCCTGTATACGGGTGCATGTAAGGTCAGCCAACGCTGCATAAAAGGCCAAGGCCATTTAAGTCCAGTACTGACCATGAGCCATGGCAAGCCCGGGTTGTTGAGGTATATTGCCATTATCACGACGCTTGGCAGCTGGGTGGTGATCGCAGTAAGATGATGAGTATCCTTGCGCTGATAGATGCTGCTGCCCATCCGTCAGGTGTATGTCACTTAGTCTTCGACATCCATATGAAGACAAAGAGAAGGCAATTCTAAGCCGGTTACCACAAATATGCTAAAGGGAATGTATTTCTCGATAAGATCTTTTTTTGACAAGTATTATTTGCTTCTTTATTCTGTACGGAATAGTTTACAACTTACTAAATTTCAAAATTGAACGTTCACCTTACAGACTTGTTATAAAAGAGATTGATAAATTTGGATGCTCGGTAGAGTTCCACCGTTGCCTAATTGGTTAAGGCTTTAGGGGCTATACCTAAAATGCCAGTCTGTCAGTCTTATGTCATTAGCTGCTTTTTGTTTCAATTTAGCATTTTAGAGATTAAAAAAAAAATTTAAATATAAAAAAAGAATATAGGATATTGGCCAGTCAAACAGCGAGATCCGAAATTGAGGTGACTTACGCCTGAGGGCACTCTTAAGGGTGAGGGCCATGGCTCACTAAATATAATTTATAAATATCGTTTATTTCATTTCGTTCAGAACTACTTTTTTGCTGCTATTAAGAAAAGCGTTTACCACTAAATACACAATTCACGTTCTTCGTTTCCACTGTGTGATAATTTCATTTTCCTATCAAAGCGATTGTCGCCTCGGGCAATTACAAATGCAAAAAGCAATAGTTTGAATGACTAATAGATATTGATCTTTTGTATTTAGAATTGAATCAAAGACAGTGTTATTTATTTTTTCTAATGATATAATAGTCTAATTTCTGTCCTATTTATTAATTAAACGGACCAAAAGTGTATCGACGGACGCTATTAAAGTAGTGCTACCACCGGATCCAATACTCCTACTGAGGAGACCCGGTGAAACAAACTCAGGGAGGTATCCAATACGCCCCTTATGAGAAAACCCGGCGAAACAAACTCAGTGGGGTATTCTACTGCCGGTTTCGCGGGGCCTAGTCGAGACGATCCGGCGAAAAATACTCAGAAGGGCATGGTAAAAGGGTTTTGGTCCAGTTATAATTATTTTATATAGCTACATTGAATGACCTAAGTCCTAAATAAATATGGTTTATTTAATTTCGGTACTTTTTAGCTGCTTTAAGGTAAAATGTTTACCACTAAATACACAATTCACGTTCTTCATATCCACTGTATGATTATTGCACTTTCCTATCAAAGCAATTGTTGCCGCGGGCAATTACAAATGCAAAAAGCTATAGTTTGAATAACTAATAGATATTGATCTTGTGTATTTTGTATTCAATCAAAGACAGTGTTCTTTAACTTGTATTTTAATATTCTTTGTGTTTCATATCGAATATTTAATGAAATAATTAGATTTATTAAGCAAGTATTTACAAATACAGAAGAATAATATGAGACTTAAGGATCACATAATCTATCCTAATATTACGAAGACGTAAGCGTTGCTTGTTTGTTTGTATTGAATAGGCTCCGAAAGTACTTGACCGATTTGAAAAATCCTTTCACAATTGGGTGAAAAGTGTAGCTTACACTATCTTCAGATGACATAGGCTATATATTTTATAATAATGATACTGAAACCGCGCGCGGGAAACTAGTTTTCTTATAATAACAAAGTATATCACGTTCATGTGATGTAGTAGTATAAGCCTCGCTTTCAGTCTCGGAAGTCGTGGGCTCGATTCCTAGGCTGTACAAGAAAAAAAAGTCCATTTATTGAGGAAGGCTAAAGGCCTTCGTAAATAAATGGATAGTCCATTTATTGACGAAGGCCTTTAGCCTTCCTAACAATAAAATATTTTCGAATCGGAGCGCGTTTAAGCAAACAAACAAACATCCGCTTTCTATATTAATATAGACTAATATATACAAGAGGAATGGTACGCAAAAGTATCCTAAAATGTAAATGTTACAAAAATTTAATTTCAACCAAAAAGAAAATTAAGAATAAGGTACATACATTATTATAGCTGCTACGGAATGCTACGAACCCGTTGGCCGAAATAATATAAAGCTAGCTACGCTACGTAGCGTTTCCGTAGCAGCTGCTACGAATGCAAATGTAATCTTTAACAAGTCCTTGCTAAAATGTAATTGTATTTTGTTTGCTTGGTAAAATGTGTGCGAGTTATATTTTACTAGTTGTGTTCCGCGGATTTTCTTGCTTTCGAATGCTGGTTTGCTCCTGTTCATGATCCATAATCACAAAAAATAAGTTAATCATCATCAGCTCGAATAACGTCTTATTCTGGACATGAACCTCCATCGAAGAGGTGTTGCTGTAGTTTTCACGCTTGGCAAACGCTGCTGCCCATTACCTGGTATACAATTGCTTTAGATAATATTATAACAATCGGGACCAATGGCTTAAAGTGCTCTCCGAGGCACTGAAGGTAGTCCTTCAATCAACAAAACCTAAACATTAAAATAAGCATTTCTTGTCCGGCGTAGGGATCGAACACACGACCTTCGAGACTTGTACCCCTACGCAACGGAGGTTGTCCATACCACTATCTACTGGTAACAGAAAGGCATATATTTTTATGCAGCTTACCTATAAGTAACATACCGAAACACATATTACAATAACCCCAAAGTCTTTCACCAACAATATATCATATAATTCTATCGTTCCCACAGACAGGTTCTCGATAAATCAGTTACACAAACGGACACACAGTTTCTGGCGTTGAAGCATGAATAGGTCACACAGGGAAATAAATAGCGGGACATTCCGGGAAAATTGCGGTAAATTGATGGCGTCCCAACCCTATTTACATGTTTTTTTTTTATTTATTTATAAAATGTCCTTTTGTGTGGGCCCACGTTAATAGCAGGGCTGTGTTATATTTTTAAATGTATAAGGTACGTTTTTGGGTCGTGAATGTGGAAATTCGATGTGTGTGTTCAAAACCAAATGTAAATCTCAAATGAGGTCACTATTCTGATGTGATGAAGATCAGAATTCTCTCTCTCTTTCGAGATTTACATTTGGTTTTGAAAAGATGGATTAATATTGATGACAGTTTTAAACATTGTTATGTATCGAAACTAGCTTGTGCCTGCGATTTTATGCGCGTGAAATAGTAACTTTATACTAATCATGACTTTGAAACATTATTCATTGGCGATATGCTCCTGTAAGGTTTTAACGTAATGATATAATATATAACCAAAAGCCTTCCGCAATATCTAACAATGAAACTTTAAAATAGGAAATTTCTAATCGACCCATAGTTTTAAGATTAGCGCGTGAAAGCAAACTGACACTTAAACTTTACATATTAGTATAAACCGGGGGCTGAGTGTCCTGAAATACAGGGTTTCCTTAGATTAGGCTCCAGTTCACCACTGATGGTCTATAGATACTCTGTAACCACTTTTCACATAACTTCTATTATTATCCTAGTGTAGAATAGAATAGAATAATATTTATTGTACACATATAAGTAAACAGGACAAATAAAATATAATAGACACAGTACAATGGGCGGTCTTATCGCGTAAAGCAATTTTTTCCAGACAACCTTTGCATGGATCCCACGCGATAAAATTTGCCGTACAGCTACTTCTCTTCTTCTCCGAATGCCTACACACACTTCCAGCCGCTATGATGGCTCTTTCACCATACGTGCAGTACGCCTTTGGAACTCTCTTCCCCACTCCATTCGTGCTAGCTCATCTATCGACATTTTTAGAAAAAGAACAAAAGAACATTATCTCTTATCTCATTAGTAGTGTTTATTATATGTATTAGTTTATTTTTATTAAGTATGTATGTATTGTATTCATATATATTATTATACGTATTAGCATTAGTTTGATATACTCAAACTGTAACTATTGTTGTGTACACTGTTCTTGCCCGTTTATCACAAATCTCACTCTGAATATGGTTTGCTGGAAGAAAACTCATAAATGAGTTAAGCTCGCCATTGTACATCATGTTTAATTGTTGAACTTTCATAACTTGTTTTCATGTGTACAATAAAGTATAAATAAATAAATAAATAAATAAATGGATAATGGAATTCATTAGGTAAATGACGTAGGTAGATAGTGTGTAATTCAAAAATTAAGATCTATTAATTTAATACCAATAATTTGGTATAAATGTATAGGTACATAAGATTATGCATATACATTAATGTATAATATGTATATGCAATAATATGTATGTACACAAAATATACATTTACATAATATTACATACTATAACATACAATAAACAACATATGATAGATATACCTAGATATACCTACATAAAAAACCTGTTTTGAAATTATTATGTAAGTAACTCATTGTATTTTTCATTGTCTCAGTCTTGTATGTTAATTTTATTTTTTTTATAACTTATTATGTCAATAGTATGTTTTTATTTTATGTTTCCAGAAGTAATTTCATTTTTTAAAGTTAAGTTAGAAATTTATATATGTATATTTTTTCTTTTTATATATTGTAATGTCACGAGTGTCATAAGACTGTGCATGTTGTGACACCTTAAAATGCTGTGCATTAGACTTCACATTTGTGTGTTTTTTTATATATTTGTAAGCAAAATGTAACAGCTACTAGTTGTCCTTAAATAAATAAATAATACCTAAATAGTATAGATATATGACGAAATACTATAGTCGAAGGTGTTGGCACAATGCGCTACCGGGGTAGTCCATCTTACACAGAATAGAATGTAAATCGCTTTTTAATTTTAAATTCCCTTCTTACAATAACTTGACGAAAATCTTTTAGCGCGTCTTACCACAATTTTCCATGTATATTAATGAGCGTTCCAACAATGGCGTTGGGACGTGAAGCTGGAGGTATACAACTACAGCTAAGACTTAGAACAACGCCGCAATATTGCTGTCTTTTTCTAGTAGACGACCTCTTTTTCTAGATAGGTAATTTTTTTATGTAGATAATCCACCGCACAATGTCTATTTTTTATGTTTTACTACATACACTGCACTTAAAACTAAATAAACGATATTTATTCAGCACTTAAGTATTTACATACACTTGTGCTTGTCAAGAAAATTTACAATGAATATAATATCACTACATAGTATAAAACAAAGTCGCTTGCCGCTCTCGGTCCGTCCCTATGTGTGCTTAGATATTTAAAACTACGCAACAGATTTTAATGCGGTTTTCTTTAATATATAGAGTGATTCAAGAGAAAGGTTTATATGTATGATGCATCAGTATTGCACTCGTGCGAAGCCGGGGCGGGTCGCTAGTTAACTCGAAATCGGTAACATTTACTATCAAATTTTGTTTAAACTACTACAGACAATGTGTCAAACACATTATTATGTTTTTTTAAACATATTTTTAATTTATTTTGGATCACGGATTATGTAAAGAAATAATTACGCTCAAATTATTATAATTACACTGATCTCGATATATTTGCTTCATTTCGCTTGCTTATTATTATTCATCTTTATTCTATCCAAAGATTATCTGGAAGATATCGCTGTCTGCGATAAGGCCGCCGATTGATCATTTTATTTTAACTATTCATGGTTACTGTTTTATCTCAGTTATTTTGTTGGAGTGCAATAAAGAGTATTTTATCTTAAATATGACTATAGAAATGATCTCAATTCAAGCAACACTAGATAAATTAACATATTATACTATCATGATAAGGATCTAAAGTTTTGCGTTTATGACTACGATGATTCAATTAATAAATAGATAAACGCATTATTGTGTGTTTACAGAAAAGACACAAATACATATAAGAAGAAATACAGTAAAGAACTATTTGAATTAAGAATAGGCGAAACACAAGGTAGATACATCCCCCCTCGTCCTCCTGACCCTTACTTTGCTAAGAACCATCCGATGCTCTCGTAGACCCGAAATTCGAGAGGCCCGCGAACTGAAAAGTAGAGCGACAGTTACACAAAACTCCCCTAAAATACTAAAACTCATAATCCCTCAATCTCATCGCCAGCGCCCGCCTTGAGCCGAGGTCCAAGCACCACAGGGGGCGCCCTATTGCGCACGTTGCTTAGTTTGTAAACCATTTATTAAGGCTGGAGCTCTGCTCGCCTTTATGCCCAGTAAAGTAGCAAAAGACTCGTGGCCAAGAAAGTAAAAAAAAACTACAACGTACTTAGATACAATCATCGTCTTTATAACAACATGCAAAAAGAGTACAAGTAACGTGTATTATGAGTTCTCTCTCCACAAATCGCTGCACACTTCTCGTTATGAAGGCTCAAAGCGGCGACATCAACGAAATCTCGTAGTATTTGCCGAGCCAGGGATTACGGAGTGCCCTCTGCCGACAAATATTGACATTTCGCTGTTTTAATGCCGACGTCAAACAATCGACGATTTACGGTGCAGTGGCGGTAATGTCTGTGCATATGATGCCATCGTTGGCTTTCATTTATTTTTTGTAGTAAAGAAATGTTAACTAGTTGAATAAAACACGATGGGAATATTGTAAACTACTGTTACATATTGTAAAAAAATATATGAACCTTTTTTTAAATAATTACTTTAAATTGATTGAATGCCACTTTCCATACAAGTCTAATAAGGAGATAAATCACTATGGTAACTTCATAGCGAATCGTTTTAGTTACGGTTCTCCTTTGTAAAACACCTAAATAACTATGTACTACAATTATTATTTTGAAATAAATGATTATGATTATAATTTAGGTGCCAAATTGAGTCTTTATGTTGGATTTGTTAACAAACTATTAAATTACTAAAATAAGTCAAAACTGTTATTACAATGTTTAAAATTATACAATTACAGATATTACCTATAATCTAACAAGATAAGAATTAATGTGGACATTTAATTCAATTTGCAATGTATTATTATCTACTTGTAACTTTTAATTTTATAGAATATAAAACAAAAAAAACTTCTAAATGGCCAAATAATTTTAAAAATCAGCGTCAAATCCTTCAACCTATCCGCGACTTGTACCTCTCGATAGAACGATAGCGCACACCGCAAATAAGGGGGCCTTTTGTTCCGGCCCCACCGCTTTCGATACAGCCTTTTTATTCTTATTTGTATCGCACATCTTAATTCGTATAGCACAATGCTTAATACCTTCCTTTTTTATATCTATGGAATCAAAGCAAAGCGTGGTCAGGAGTAACACTTTTTTCATTAAACAATTTTTTTTTCAACGTGTTCTATAACGATTCTTCATTTCGAAGATTAGAACTTTTGTTTTATGTTATACACATATCTAATCCTCAGTAGCATAAGGGTAGATGTATTATCTTCAGAAGCATTTGGTCGTAAGTGCCAGTTTATGATAAAGGCACATACGACGTTTGTTTCTGACGTATAGTGGTACATCCGACCTTATGCTTCTGAGCCCTGGATATATTATAATGATTAAGTAAACATTTTTTTTTTAAGAATGAACTCATCCGATATCCAGATTTCTGTTCTATTTACAATTAGAAAGTCAGGTTACCTAAGATATGTTGCCCAAGAATAATTTAGGTTATATTTGATGATGATGAGTTTTGCTCGTGAACGGAAGTATATTATATTAAAGCATAGTATACATTTATACAAAGTATATCAAACGTTTCACATCAAAATAAAGTTGCCCTCAAGAAGACGGCAATGATACATGGATAAAATTATGCGAACCAATTATGCCAAAAAAAATGGTGAAATTGAGTAAACTAGATGGTATTGTTCAAAATCAAGTCTTCTTTTAACCATACGAATAATTACTTATAATTAAAATACTATTACCTTATAATTACAAAGCGATCGGGACGTGTCTCACAACTTCAGTGCCCTCTGATTATTCCAGTATCTACAACAGTTAGTTAGATGGGTTGGATTAGTTAAAAATGATACCTAATCCACCTAATCCTAATATTTTAAAATACCTTTTCCATTTACCTAATCCTAATATTAATTCAATATAGCTGGCCTGTTACCAATATTATGTAGGTATCGTATGTGGATCACGTAGGAAATATTCAGCATGATCGTTCCTGTTAAGTAATCGGGAAGTTGGCAACAAGCAATGCGATTAAAAACAGCTGTAAAAAGTGGGGGAACTTTAAATGATTAGTATTTAGTAGAAAAAATCATATTATAACATTTCAATAAATAAGTTAAAATACTATAAATTAATGCATTTGTGTGTTTAATTACTACTTATTTATCGATAAATGTATTTTTAATATATTTAAATATACAATAATATTAGATTTATGAAAAGTTCATAATATGTTTTCAGTCGTACTAATCTTAAATTATGGTTGAAATTGAAGTCCTTTCGAAATTAAATTTATAACAATTAATATTCTAGGTAGAATTTTATTAATTATTCCATTCATGGTAGAATTGAGAATTAGTCGAATAGAATATTGTAATTCACTTTTATTTTACTAACTTTGATATCGATATTAAATTAGATATATGTCATATTAGTTACGCCTAAAAAATAAGGAATGTAAATTGTACTCTATGTAACGAATATTTTGTACCATACCTTATCCTCGACGCTTTTGATTAGGTACGGATTCGGATCGAAAAATACCTAATACACTAACCTATTCTAATATTTATGCCTCACGTCTACCGCAGGGCAGCTTGTGGCGAGACGTGTCGTCTCTTCAAACAACTCGCCACAATCTGGACCCCATCTTCCGGGGCCATGTTATTGATAAAGTTTTATGTCAAAGTGACAATATTTTTTTTATTTTATTTCACATTTATCAAATACTAACTGCGCCCCGCGGTTTTACCCGCTTTACTCTGCTCCAGTGGGTCGGAGCGTGATGTTTTGTAGCCAATATTATATGCTGGTGGTTATGATGGCTATGGTTAAACGCTGGATTGACCAAGCGTGAAACTACATATGTCCGTCTGAAAAAACAAGAAAATCCCGGTTCAAATTTAAGCCAATTCCGATCAGTAGTTTTGGCGTAAAAGAGTTACAAACATCCATCCATCCATACTTACAAACTTTTGCGTTTATAATATAAGTAGGATTAAATAAAACCAGATGGGTGATAAGGATATAGTCCACCGCTGTACATGGGCCTCGTCCCGACGGAGGGCTATACTATGGTCACCACGCTTGGCAGGCGGGTTGGAGACTGCAGCATTATGTTGTAACACAGGGTGTCGCTGCTGCCTGCTCTCTGGTATATTGTTATAGATGATGTTATTATAATTGGGCTTAACAAACATTTCGAGGCATCAGACCGAGAAAGAAATATAAGATTTTAGTGAGCGTAGACATCGTACTTACGACCTCCAAAACTAATGCTCCTCCGCCACGGAGGTTGTTGTAGTAATACATTGTAGTCAGGATTAGCAAATAGCCCATTTTTATAAAAAAACGCGTATGTTTAGGATACAGAAACTACACATTTCTGCCTTTGCCTTGAGAAAAAGCTAAATCAACATATTATATACTAGTTTCCCATGCGCGGTTTCACCCACGTAACTCTCGTTCCCGTGGGAACTTCATAATTAAATATAGCCTTTTTCATCCGGGGATAGTGTTGCTTTCCAACGGTAAAATCATTTTTCCAATCGGCCCAGTAGTTTCGGAGCCTATTCAATACAAACAAACAATCAAATCTATCCTCTTTATAATATTAGTATAGACACATCTGTCTAGCTTAACCTTAAGTTATTACGGCAGTATTTGATCTGACATCAGTAAACAAATATGTACCTACACAGTTTCAGTCAAGCCAATTTGCAGTCATAAATATCCAATTTAATTTTATAACGTCAACCTTTTGTTATTGCATGGTGAAACTGTACTGGTTTATTCCTATTGGTACCATTAAATAAATATAGAATCGCTAACCAAGTGTATCGTGTTTTTTTAAATAAAATATTGAATACAATGAAATGAAATAATTACATTTACTCAGCACTTTGGTATAATTTACATACACTTGTGCTTGTCACAATCACAATGCTTAAGACTAAAAGTAACGGAGCATCACATAAGTAGCTAATCGCAATGTATAAGTTATACTGGATGACTTTTTTTACCGTCTTGATAATAATATGGTGTGTTGTGTAAGTAGAATAGAATCTATAGACCACAGTATATTTGTACTAGTATTTTGGTAATTAGATTTTCGAAAACCTCATAAATTCCTTAAAAGAATTGCACCCTAAATAGCGTGTGCATAATAATAAAATAGGTGTATATAATACCTAGGCCGCAATTACACATGAATGAAAAGAGTAAGCAAAATAGCGTAACTACCTACTTGGGTACGCATTTTTTCCGTAACGATTTTCACTCTCTCAGTAAAAAAAATAAAATGATAAAATAACTGTGCCTTAGACTTCTATTTCATATACATTATATCACGCCCTATTATTTTCAAGACGGTAAAAAAGTCACTCAGTATATTCTGCGCATTTTGATTAAAATCATCATCAGTTTGTTTAACCTTTACTGCGCAGTATGCGTCTTCTACCGAGGAAGGGTTTTTGCCGTAACCACCACACTTGGTAGGCGCGTTAGACCGCAGTGTTATGTTGTATACGTAACACATAGGGAATCGCTGCTGACCATTCACTGGTTTACATTATCAGAGATTGTGTAATTCATAAAAAAATATCTGTCTATTTTAAAATGTTAATATGACGCTGCGATAGTAATACTCATTAATAGTCCTGCCAATTATAAAGCCACGATTAAATAGTGACGGTGTATATGCCTATTTCATTGTGAACGGCACATACATAGGTACTCCTTATTTTTATTCGTTTTCTAAGTCAACTAATATAAATTCTTTGACATGAGAGTAATATTATATTTTACTAGCTGACCCGACAAACGTTGTTCTGTCTTAACTATGAACATTGAATTCGAATTGGTACTGATAACTCCGACCGAAGCGTCTGTTTTATACGATATTCATTTTACATCCTCTTCGACGATATTTGCAGCACGTATTCTATCAATGTTATTTTAAACGTCATAAAAATCGGCCCAGCCGAGTGATACGGGATGCCGTGACTAAGAGAAATATTGATTAATTTTTATATAATTATATAGATTTAGAAACAATATATTTTTCTTTGCACTTTAGTAGAAACGTTTGCTCCAAAACTTTAGTAGCTTATTAATGAATAGCATTGAACATTTGCATAAAGCTAGCATTAAATAATAATTAGGTCAGTATACTAACAGAGCTCAATTACATGAGGGCAGTGCAATCAGCAAAATAAGTGAACTAACACATTTTGTTTCTTATTTTAGTGCCATTATTGTTGGTATTCTGCTATTCATAATATTTATAGGCTGATAGCCTACTGTCATTCACTTCTGAACAAAGGCCTCCCGATTTCCAGCAGAAACGATTGCCGCCTATGCTCTGCTCCTACATCAAGAAAAAAATCGCTTTACATTATTGCCTAATCGAATCGAGTCCCTAATATACCTAGTCACCACGCTTGACAGGAGGATTGTTGATCTCAGTAAGATGGTGAGTATCCTTGAGCTGATAGATGTGGCTGCCTATCCATCAGCTGTTGATCCCTTAGTCACCTCTTACGACACCCAGGGAAAGACACGGGGTTAGTTCTCATTAATGGATAATCTGGTTAATTGGTAAAGAAATAAATAATATTATTTACAAGCTGCGCCCCGTGGTTTTACCTGCGTTACTCTGCTCCAGTGGGTCGGAGCGTAATGTTTTGTAGCCTATATGTTAATTCAGCGTATAACCTATCCGGGTGCAAAATTCCGTTCAGTAGTTCTGGCGTGAAAGAGTAACAAACATTCATCCATCCATACTTACAAACTTTCGCGTTTATAATATTAGTAGGATCTTATTCTGCGTTTCTTTTATAACATTGCTGACCGTACAAACACAATTCTCAAGCACAAACACAAGAAACTACATTTATAAATATTTACCTATTTAACTTTACACAAATATTTATAACTTGATAGAATCGGCCTTTTCTTTTGGCCTTATAAAGCGCGGCACTGTGAACGTCACGCTAAAGCATTTCTCATAGAAATTTATGATTTTATAGTTTTATTGTAGTGTTCGTTTGTGCGCGAGCTCCACGGGACACCATGGTGTAAAACCATTTTCGTGGATTGTTAACATTCTGGTACAGTATAGGTAGGAATATTTAGGTTAACAGTTGAGCGTCACAAATTATTTGGAGGTTAATTTTTGTTGAATTATGAATTGATCCAATATACATTCCAATTGGTACCAAAAGTAACTTTTGGAGGGTTAATGAAAATAATTTTGAGTGTTACTATGATCGTCATTCATTATTTATTAAATTATTTTTCTTAGAATTCTATAAATAGGTTTTAATATAGTTTTACAGTTTTAACTATCATCTAAGTAAGATATCATCATCAACATCATCAGCCTATATAACGTCCACTTCTGAACGTGGGCCTCCTTCCGAGGGAGTGTATTTGCCATAGTCACCACGCTTGGCAGGCGGGTTGGTGACCGCAGTATAATGTTGTAAACGTTGCTGCCCGTTCCTTAATATACGATTATTATAGATGATGTTATAACAATCGGGACCAACGACTTAACGTGCTTTCCGAGGCACGGAGGGTAGACCCTCAACCAACCAGACCCGGAAAGAAATCTTAGAATTTACACAAAAATTTCCTGTCCGGCGTAGGGACGACCTCCGAGATTTAAAGCGAGCCAAATACCGCTACGCTACAGAGGTTGTAGTTAGATATCAGGCGGCGAAGATAACTTCTCCCGTCTATGAAACTTGAAAATTTTATTATAATGAATTTTAATTTTTAGTACTATGCATACAGAAATATAATTAAATTTTGCATTGTGATATTTTAATGTAGCTTACTTGAAATAATTAAGAAAATTAATAACAAAAGGGCTCAGTAATTAACAGTAATAAAGTTTTTTTTTCAGTCGCTCCCTTTTATTTACTGTCGCTGTCAGATATATTGTAGCAGACAAGGTAACCAAATACTTCTGAACAATGTCAATAAGTTCTATACACTACAAGTTAACATTAATAACTGAACATTTATTACTTCATTAATATGTGAGCAGATGTTTGTCAATAATTTCTATAGGCACACACAACTAACCCTAACACTAAGTATTTGGTCATCTTGTCTGCTACAATATATCTGACGGCGACTGGACCTTCTTATTCCATAACCCTAGTATAATTGATGTCAAACTCGGTCTAACAGTTTCAGAGCTTGTTGTGACACACCGAAATAAACAAAGGCAACAAAACAAAACATAGTTAATTAGTTTTATGTAGGTATATTCACATACAACAAAAATAATAATTAAGCACAATTTTTTTACCTTTAAGCTTAAATAGAATAAAACACGACACACATTTCCCACAGCTTTATAACTATTATATATTAACATAATACTTAACATAAATTTCTCACTCAGGAAAATCGCTTTTCGTTCTAAATTATGCAGCCATAGCTATTACGCTACCTATGAACTAATAACATCGTCTATCGGAGGCATTTACTCAATATGTGGCAGCCATTATAAGCTTCGTGTCCATTATAATGACTTCAAGATACGAATTTAGTATTAAAATATGCGGAAAATTTAGTTAAAGGGGCATAATGGGATTTGGATAACGATTAGAGTTAATTTTACGGCAATTCATAAAATTGTATGTATGGGCACTGTCTTGTATTATAATGAAATAATGATTTTTATTTAGCACTTAGGTATTCACATACACTTCTACTTGTCAGAATAACAAAGTTATAAGATAAATAAAAAACTATAATTAACAGATAATTCTTACTCTATGAAATAGCTGACTAGGTAACTAACAGAAGTAGGAAGTAAAAAATCTACAGACTACATAGTCATACATAGGTTATATTATTATAAGGAATTAAAAACGCATCAAAATTGCAAGTGGTCACACTATATCTAAGTGACATACACCTGAGGGCACCCTAATGGGGTTTAGGACCACGACCCAGGGTGCCACTGAAGTAAAAAAGACAGATACAAGATGATGTTATCACTGGCACCGCCTACGAGCGCTCAATCATAGGGCAGGGATAGGGGCGCAACGCGGTCCTCGCCAGCGAGAATCCTACCCTAGCTAACCTACGACCTTTCACTAGCTACTTAAGCGGACGACCTATTGATAATTCATTAAGATTTATCATATATTTTTTTACAATTTGGTCTCTGTTGTTCTTCATGAATGAAAACACAGTAAAAGATCATAAGTGCATACATTCATTACAAAAAAAATAATTATGTAGTTAAACTTCAACTATGTTATCGTTTCTATCGCCAAAGATAATCTCAGCAAACAAACAGTAAGCACCATCTAGTTTTACAGTAGAAAACTAAATTATGCTTTTATTACGTTTTAACTAGCAATAAAGTGAGAGTTTTTAAAATAAACTAACTGACCCGACATACGTTGTCCTGTCTTAACTTAAACTCTATATTAAATTGAACTTTTATTAGAAGACGTGATAGCTCTGAACTAACCGTGATGTGCACTAAGAGCAACACGCATTCTGTCAATGTTATGTCAAAACCCATAAGATTACACTAAAAAGTTAATATTGTCAAAACCGCTAAGGTTACATTCGAAAATGAAATAAGTTCTCTATATTAAGAACTTATTTAATTTTCGAATGTAACCTAGCAGTTTTGACAATATTAACTTTTCAAATTTTCCACGCATTTTTTTTATTAGAACCTTCTCCTGGCATTAACTAACTCAACAAAAAAAGAATTAGTCAAATCGGTCTACCCGTTCAGACGTGATGTCGTGACCAAGGGAAATAGCGATTCATTTTTATATATATAGATTTACTTATAATATAAATAAATGGGTTACCCATTTATTGGCTGCACTTACACCGGCTGTCAACTGAGCAGTAAAAAACATAATTCATGTGGCTAATATGTACACGGTGTATACACGATATGTTAACACCATTTTACTTTTTAATTTTATTTTACAAGTTTCTATAGGTCTATGTGTGTTTCTAATAACGTACTTTCTGAATCTTTATCAAATTACATCAACATATCAAAATCGTTAAAAAACTGACTTATGTGGTTAGAACTCAATCGACGATATATTCCGCGGAACAAATAATTAAAAACATGTCATCAAAATAATTTCAAAAATCGAATGCCTGTAAAAGAATTAAAACGTTGTATACCAAAGACTGTGTCTCAGCTGTTAAAGAACTTTACAAATATTTTTTCATCCGTTTTCATATTATCACGCCGCGTGGCTAGGGGTGCTTCAAAGGCTGTAATTACAGGGGTGATACATAATCCGACAAGTAATTTCACGGTATCTCCATGTTAGAAATAAGTATTATGTTAGGTTTTGTGTTGCGGTAATACATAGAATGCGGGTGGGGTGTGTATTAGTTTTATTTTTGTTTTTCTGAAAGCTACCCTCGATTTTATTTGTATTTATTTAGATCTGGGATGAAATTAAATACACCGCAATATGAAATCCGTGAATAATTAGGTAGTTAAAAGAAATAAACTTAAATATTTCAAAGAATTCTCAAAAAAAATAGATTTTATTTAAATATTATTTTACATAAATAACAATTATTTCACATACGCCATACACAATTTCGACCAAAATAATAGCTATATTAAGAACTGTTGTATCATACGATATTCAAAAAACGAATGACTTTTTCTGCAATTTCCGTGGCGTAGCGACATAATGCTCGCCGTTAATCTCGGAAGTGGATTCCCGTTCCGAAAAAAAACTCTTTGCAAAATCATTGATTCTATCCAAGTCAAGTAAGTACAATTAAATATAGGTCTCTTCAAATAAAGAGTAAACCGGTTCCTTCTAGATAAGCGTGCTATACTAATACTTAACATCAGACAGGATGTAGTCAAACGGTAACCTACTTCTCATAAAAAAAGAAAAAAAAAACTGGATGGTGGTATTCACCGTGCCTCATCAGAAAGAAAGTAAGCTGTTGTTCTCGATTGACATAACATCATCTTTGACAATCATAGTACTAATGATGTCTATGTTTGACAGTGGACAATACGTCTGTTTCTCTAAAACAGCTTAACGTTCGACCAATCCAACAGTGACAATGATATTCCATTAGAAAGACATCGAGAATGCAAAAAATGCTCAACGAACGGGGATTTAGGAGATCAGACTTTTATAACAATAAAGTTCGCTTTTCTCCATAATATCTTTCATTAAATTCCAAAGCATCATTTAGAGACGACTGAGCACCACAAATGAAAGTTTTAAACTCTAAAATAACGCCTGAATGCATCGTTAACAATACCCGGCGAGAAGCGAAATAAAATTTGCAACTACCAAATTCAATTTCGTTCAATAATCACTTCTAATTGCTGTGGCTTAAAGGCTAGATTTGCATAATTTCTACTCGCCCCATTCCCGCGGGAACGTTTTATGAATTTTGCATAAATAAATATAAATTGCGACGCCTTTTGATACCGAACACTATCGAGTTTAGGAGTTCTTCCTACTTGTTAAGTTGGTTTTGGGGCAGATTTCTTGGATGACTAGTACCTACGCGATTTCAAAATACCTAAATTTCAAAATTGAGATTAATAAATTTAGACCACCGGCTAGACTCGAACCTGCATCTTAGTTATAGCCCCTAATGCCATAACCAATTAGGGTTAAATACAGTAGAACCGCAACCGATCATCGAAATTTATCAATCTCTTTTATGAAACGTAAACAAAAGTTCTAACTACCGTTTTGCTACCCAAATTATGTTCTTTTTTGTCCGAAACCTTATTTTATTTCTAACAATAGTAGTTTTTTATGGCGCATTATTTCAGAAATACCGGGCAAATAGTTGCTATGACAACGATCTATCAATTACGAAAGATGGCGGCGTTTCAAACCTAATATCATACAAAAAGTAATAATATACTATTTCCCTTGCTAATTCTACGTTTCATTATTCTACAAGGACCTTTTTTGGAATGTAATATTAACATAATTATATTTTTTTAGAGATTTCACTTAGTTTCTTGCTACTAGTAAAAAGATGGAATGGATAAATCGTTGTGTAATTGTTATGGCGATTTCTCTCGCACGGTTTCGGCTCCAACCGAGAGCCTTTTTCAAGGACCGAGCTCTTAGCGCCTCGGTGTCGCGCGGGTTACTTTTTTTAGTGTGTTCGCATCAAATCACAATTTTATAATTAGGTACCTTTAACCAATTGAGCTAAAATTTTACTTACGCCTTTAGCTTGGATGCAAATGGTTATATAGCTGGGTTAGATGACGTAAATATTTTAGTTTTATATTATGTACTTTTCAAAGAGGATCGACCATTAAAAATAAATAAAAAATATGTAACCCGACCACATGAATCCTAGCAAAAAGTCTCCATTTCGTTGGCAAACGGCTCAATGAGTTATGAAACCTTTTAGTTAAGTTTTTGTATTATTTTTCCCGGCGACGCCCCGCCCCAAGGAATTGTAATTGAATTACATAGCTTACCCGTCTTGGCAATGGAGAGAGAATGTGTGGAGTTGTATGAAGAATTTTAGATTTGAAACTAGACTTTTAGTAAACGAGAGTTACCTTACTATAATCATTTTTTTTATCAGCCTGTTTACGTATATGTCCGGTGAAGTAGCAAAAGCCTCGTGGCTAAATACGTATGTCCATCCGAAAAAAAGCCCGTTTACGTCCACTGCTGAACATGTCCTCCTCTTTGACACACCTTTTCTAGCCATGTCGAAGGATATTGCTATAATTATCACGGCAGGCGGATTGGTGATCGCAGTAAGATGGTATCTTAAAACTTAAAGATGCTGCTGCCCGTCCCTTATTCGCCTCTTACGACAGCCATGGGAAATATTATGTGGTCTATTCTAAGCTATAAACCACACGGCTATAGTCCATAAAGGCTATATTTTTCAAATTGACTGCTTTTAGAGCGTGATAAAACGAACTTCGGTTATATTTATAAATATATTAGATTAATTATGATAACAATAATTCATCATCATCAGCCCGTATGCCACTGCCGAACATGGGCCTCCTCACGGGGAGAGTATTTGCTACAGTCACCACGCTTGGCAGGCGGATTGGCGACCGGAAACGCTGCTGCCCGTCCTTGATATACGATTATTATAGATGATGTTATAACAATCGGGACCAACGGCTTAACGTGCTTTCCGAGGCACGGAGGGTAGTCCCTCAGCCTACCAAACCCGGAAAAATATCTTAGAATCTACACAAATATTTCCTTTCCGGCATGGGAATCGAACCCAAGACCTCCGTGATATAAAGCGAGCCAAATACCGCTACGCTACGAAGGTTGTCACAATAATTATTAACATTAAAATAAGATTTACAATTACAAATAGTCGTCTCTATACCATTTTTAGTCTATACTAAGTAATATCAGCAAAACTACGAACATCGAAGGACTATTTCCTATGGATTCCTGTGCTGTTGACACAAAACCTACTCAAATTACTAATGTTATGGTATGAAAACCACTAAACCACTACAACAACCACAAAGTAAGATATTATGCGATCTTTATCTATACTGATACTAGCGCCCCGTGATTTCATCCGCGTCACTCTGCTCCACTGGGTCGGAGCGTCATATTTTGTAGCCTATATGTAAATCCAGCTTATAAACTATCCGCGTGCAAACTTTCAGCTAAATCCATTAAGTAGTTTTTGAAAGACTAGCAGACATACATCCACACATACAAACTTTCGGGATATAAAGCTGAAGAGTTTACATAGATAAGTTAGAACAGATTTTAAAACTCGTAGCAATGTCAACATACGTAGTAGCACTTAAAATTTTCGTTGTGCTACGAAAAATCTCGTAATTGAACGTTTGGTTGCGTAGTTGACAAATTGTCATTTCATATTAAATGCTGTGTGTAGTAAAAATGGCCGGCCGCCACCATGAAATATCAAATCAAATCATGCTTTCGGACACTTATTTGAACTTAAGAAGAGTTTTGACAGTTCGTTAGTTAATTTCGACGTTAATTGTCATAATATGTTTATCTAGTTTCTGTTTACATTTTGCAATTATATAATATTATAAACAATATCTCCGTGGCATAGCGGTATAAGTATCACTGTAAGTTTCAAAGGTCGTGGGTTTGATCCTCACACTGGACAATTCCGATTGGTTGAATGACGGCCTTCTGTGACTCGGATAGTACGCTAGTCCTGTTTGTTATAATATCATCCATAGCAATTGTATACCAAAGAACGGGCAGCAGCGTTTCCCGTGCTATCACATAATACTATGGTCACCAACATGCCTGCCAAGCGTGGTGACTGACAATAACCCTCTCTCGAGAGGAAGCATGTTCAGCACTGAATTTATGTAGATAGCAGTTTACAATTTTGAAAAATATTGCATTAAAATGAACTTCATTCCAAAAAATGTGGTATAGCCATCAACATTAATTAATTCCACTCATTGGCTGCCTGCAGCATAAATAATTGACGTATTGGCATTTAATTAAAGCCTTTACTTGCATATCGTGGAAGTTCAATCACTTCGCACCTATTTGTTGTTATTATTTCGTACAATATATTGATATTTCTTATCAAATTCATTAAATGGTATCTAAATATATAATACTAGCTACCCACGCGCGGTTTCACCCGCGTAGCTCCCGTTCCCGTGGGACCTTTATAAATAATATAGCCTTTGTGGCTATGTGTCATGGGTATGTATAATTTTATGACTATGTGTCATGGCTATGTATAACTTTGTGACTATGTGCCATGGCTATGTATAACTTTGTGACTATGTGCCATGGCTATGTATAACTTTGTGACTATGTGCCATGGGTATGTATAACTTTGTGACTAAGTGTCATGGGTATGTATAAACTATATTATTATAAAGTTTCATAAAAATTCATTCAGTTGTTTTTGCGTGAAAGAGTAACAAATCAGAAATGAAGAGATCCGCAGGAGAACGAAGGTCACTGACATAGCTCAACGGATTAGCAAATTGAAGTGGCAATGGGCAGGACACATAGCTCGAAGAACTGACGGCCGATGGAGCAGAAAGGTTCTCGAGTGGAGACCACGAACTGGCAAGCGCAGCGTAGGACGACCGCCTGCACGATGGACCGACGACCTCATAAAGGTCGCGGGGAGTCGGTGGATGCAGGCCGCTAGCGATCGTTCCCGCTGGAAATCGATGGGGGAGGCCTATGTTCAGCAGTGGACTACAACAGGCTGATGATGATTATAAATTCGAAAGTTGTATGGATGGAAGATAGTTATTAAAAATAAATTAGGAATTCTTCCGCACCGTATATTACTCCAGCATTATTAAACCTGATGACAAGCAAAGACCTAGTCGAGAGAAGATACCAGAAAAATGCAAACGACGGTAATTTTAAGCGTTTTAAAGATATTCACAACCGATGCAATCGTCTGTGCAGAGATGTCAAGTGATGCCACTTTCACAAGACCCTTGTCACACTGTAAGTTAATCCAAAACTATCCCTCAGTCTGGAAGTTTTTAAAACCAAACGGCATCTGTGCGTCACTTCGTTCTGCAAAGCAGAATGTTGACTTAAGTGTTCTCAATAAACATTTCTCTCTCTCCCCTTCTATCTTATTGTCTACAGTCAAAGAGAGCACTCTACAAAAACTGTCGCGACAGCCGCAACAGCTTGAGCTAAATCTAGTTTTTCAGGATAATGTCAAAAAAACAATTCTAGTCATTTTTTCGTCTTCCGTCGGTAACGATAAGATCTCCTTGAAGATGATTATCCCTATCATTTCATCTATTATTCCTGTTCTCACTTACATTTTTAACTTCTAATTATATTCTACCGGTTTTCCCCTGGCCTGGAAAGAAGCCTTTATTAAGAGAAATAAGAGAGGCATTGTTGATTATGGGGTACATTATCAACAATCCCTCTCTCATTTCTCACTTCCACCCTATATCTATTCTGCCCTTTCTTTCCAAGTCACCTGAGCATGTTGTTCACAGACAGTTTTTCTTTCCTTCTCCAGGATAGCCTTTCGGCCCGCCGAATACCACCCTATTTCCCGCCGCCAGCGCGCAGATTCGCTGCAGCGGCAATGAGAATGCGTAAATGCCCCGGACAAAAAAGAAAGGATATCCTTTCGGTCCAGAAGTTTCTGAGATTAATACTTTTTAACAAAATAACTCTTTAGCTGTTTGATATTATTATAGATGAAATAGTAGGTAAATTTTTCAATGTCTGTTTCCTCAACGCAAGTAATTTTCCTAATTCACCCCAAAAATCCACAATACATAAATGTCTAGTAAAACATTACGTCGCAATATCTGAAGTGCACCACACAATAACAAACTTATGAAATGCACACTAATTTTGCTCCCTTCATTCTCAAGGCTTCCTTCTTCAGTTACATTCACCATGAATACATCATCAGCCCAGACGATTATCATATTTCGTCTTATTGCGAACACCTTTATTGGAAAATGTACCTTAAAGTTTGTGACATAAGGATGAAATTTGTGTGTGATAAAAGTTTTGTGTTTTGTGCATATTTGAGGGGTCGCAACAAGTCGAGTCAGCCCCAAGTTTGTATGAGGTTTGTCTCACACACGTCATAGTATTTACTGAAAGTATTAGCGGTGCTCACGTTTCCATGATCGTGAAGAAAAAATATTAACAATAAAATACCTACATAAATACATCGCACCCTTAGAACATAAATGGCACTAAACGAAAATGTTAATTTTACAGTATGGCCGTTTTAAGATTTTTAAAGAATTGAATGGGTGATATGGAACTAAAAAAATAGAAATAAAGCTTTGCGATCGGCTTAAAATAACAGTTTAACTAACGCTGTTTCAGTATCCAGTGGGATACAATAAAATCATTGATTATTTATCAATGGAGAAGCATTTCAAAAAAAAGTTTAGCATTGTGTCGGTTATAGTTTTCTAGTTATTCAAAACTTTTTGCTTAATGACCTCTAAATTGTTATTTTACCTACATTGTAATGATAAAAAAGAGAGAAATAAAACAATGTAACTACTAAAATAACAAAGAATTATATTTATTTGGCACATGCTCACAGTTTTCGGTCAAAATTACCACACATATTCATAATTAACAAATCTGTTTAAATCTAGATAAAAGTATTATCAAAATAACAGAATTTGGCGCATTAGAACTACCGGGGTCTTTGCATTAGGCGCGTTTCGTTTTATGCGTTTTGACTGTATACTTAACTAAAAAATGTAATTTTTTGTATAGTGCCACTTATGTTTTAAGAGTGCGACATGGTGATTTTTTAGTTGTTAGCAACTCAGCGGGATTAATTATTTTTGGTAGTTCATCGGTCTATGTAAGAAACTAATCTATGTAGGAAACTTTTTGTAGTAATCAGTAATAATTACATGTTTGTGCTTAAGTTTGTAACAATCTAGTTTAATTCTTGGTTAGCTTTAATTATAGGTTATTTTTATTTGTTAAGTTTAGTTTTAGAACTATTCTGTTTCATTAATTTATATAGTTATTCAATTTTGATTTATAATTATCTAGTTTATATTGATTCCATAACTTAGAAGGAATTTAGAGACTTATAACACTTTTATAGATAGAAACACAAATTATGTGCAAAAATCGCAAGAAATCACGGATCAAAAGAAATCACGGTGCATACCATTTTGTTTAATAAAAACTTCGAGTTACTTAACGATTGCGTCAAAAACGACCCAATAAATTGCATACACGGGTCATAAGCCCTACGTAGACTAGGTGACAATGGAGCTGCACTTGAGGACTTCCACTGGAATATTTCCATAAGAGCGAGTTCCAGTGTTTTCCAACGGACGTTGTTGGCAGCCAGATTAAGCGTTCGACACCACGTGATTTATACGTCTACCACCACTTGATCTATGGCCGCTCCCACCTCTGCATCATATGAGAAAGTAAGCGAAAATAGAACATATTTTTGTTTAAATTAATGGCCGGGAGGCGACTTAGATCGGTTTTTAATTAGGCCGAAATTTATGCGAGTGTTGCTTTTGGGTGTGAATCTAGAATTGGAGTGTTTTATGTATGAAATTGAAAACCTCCGTAGCGTAGCAGTATTTGGCTCGCTTTATGTCTCGGAAGTCGTAGGTTCGATCCCCACGCTGGATAGGAAATGATTTTTGTAAATTCTAAGATTTCTTTCCGGTTCTGGTTGGGTGAGGGATTACCCTCCGTGCCTCGGAAAGCACGTTAAGCCGTTGGACCCGATTGTTATAACATAATCTATGTTAAGGAACTGGTAGCAGCGTTTCCTTGTGTATTACAACATAATACTATGGCAATACCCTCTCTCGGGAAGAGGCACATGTTCAGCAGTGGACGTTATACGGGATAATGGTGTTGTATGGACTAGTAACTTGATAACGAACGTAGTAATATAAATTAAACTTAATGATTGATCTTTGAAGTGGATACCTGTAGTATTGAATTTTATTCATAAAACGGACATCACTTGAAATGAATATATTTGTCGATCTTATATTGATATATTATAACACCCCTCATGGTAACACACACCAGGATCAGGCCCCTAGTTCCGGGCCGCCCCGCTAGTCCTGGCCACGGTACCAGCCATGGTAAAGGCGGGGCAGGGGGTGCTAAGAATCTCCAAAAGAGATCCGGGTACCACCCCACACGACAACTGGCCCTGGTAACACACAACACACGCAATCTGAGGACAGACGAGAAGATCGTAGAGCTGGAAGAGGAATTGGACAAGTTGCGCTGGGATATAGTGGGTTTGTCAGAAGTCCGCAGAACGGGACAGGACACGATGACCCTGAATTCCGGCAACTTGTTCTTCTACCGGGAGGGCGAACAGCGATCCCAAGTGGTGTAGGGTTTATCGTCCGCAAGTCCCTCACTAACAATTTGGTGGCCGTCGACAGTGTGTCGAGCAGGATAGCGTACCTTATACTCAGAATATCAAAAAGATATTCCATGAAGGTTATACCGTTTTACGCACCGACCTCAACACACTCAAACGAAGAAGTGGAAGCTATGTATGAGGATATTAGTAAAGCCATACGTAGCTCCAAGACCCATTACACCGTTGTTATGGGGGATTTCAACGCTAAACTGGGCAAACGAGGCGATGATGAGATGACAGAAGGGTTGCATGGATATGGGCAACGGAACCGAAGGGGTCAGAGGTTGGCTGATTTCCTGGAGAAAGAGAGACTCTATATGATGAACTATTTCTTCCAGAAGCCAACTCACAGGAAATGGACCTGGATGGGCCCTGATGGTTTCACAAAAAGTGAGATTGACTTCATCATGACAACCAAAAGACAAATATTTAATTATGTATCTGTGATTCACAGGGTTAAAACCGGAAGTGATCACCGAATAGTTAGAGGCACCTTAAATATTAATGTCAAATTGGAACGATCCCGTCTGATGAAGTCTACGCTGCGACCTACAAACGCACACATCCAAAACCTCGAGAGCTTTCAGATTGAACTAAGTAATCGCTTCGAATGTCTAGATAGCTGCGAATCTGTGGACAATCTTAGCAGCGGGCTGGTAGACACTGTGCATACGGTGGGGTTTAAATGTTTCAAACCCCACCCTAGAAATAGACCTCAGAAACTATCCACTAATACCCGGGACCTCATGGCTGAATGACGTACGATGATGCTCCAGACTCCAGACGATGCGGAGTCATTTAGGCAGCTCAATAGACAAATCTTAACGTCATTGCGATACGACATTCGCTCCTATAATACAAAATGTATCAAGGAGACGATAGAGCTAAACCAAGGCTCCAAAGTGTTCGCAAGAGACACCTCTATTGGGCAAAGCCAGTTGACAAAGCTGAAGAAGGAAGATGGGGTAGTGACAGTGGGCAGGACACATAGCTCGAAGAACTGACGGCCGATGGAGCAAAAAGGTTCTCGAGTGTAGACCACGAACTGGCAAGCGCAGCGCAGGACGACCGCCTGCACGAAGGACCGACGACCTCATAAAGGTCGCGGGGAGTCGGTGGATGCAGGCCGCTATCGATGGGGGAGGCCAATGTTCAGCAGTGGACTACAACAAGCTGATGATGATGAAGGAAATAAATTCGTTTGTCGATTTCAAATTAAAGAAACTACGAAAATGTTGCCTTTTTGTCCCAAAATTCACCTACACTTTGCGATGTTGTCAGTTGTGGAAACATATTAATATTCCAAAAAATATAGATAACATCGTCAAAACCAGTTTGGAAACAATTTTGAACATACATTTTGAAGAATGGACTTGGTTGTGACCAAGTCCATTCTGTTGTCTATATTTTTTGGAATATTAATATGTTTCCACAACTTCCTAGGGTTCACTTCCAGTTCGTTTAGGGGGTCTAGGCGTTAGAGCCATTTCAGACGTTGCTCTCCCCGCTTTTTTGTCTTCGGTCCCTAGTAGGTACTCAAAATTTATCATATAAAATTCTCTCGGCTAGTGTAAATAATTATAATATTTCTTATATGAAGGAAGCTGAGTCTGCATGGCTTTTGGCTTGCCCCAACTCTGCCTTGCCATGTAATATATATGTGAGCTGGCGCGGAATAATTTGTTACAAACGTGTTCCAGCTCTGCAGATCGTGCCCGTCTTTTAGCCGTTGTGGAATGGCAGTCAGGCCTGTGGCTGCATGCGCTTCCGTCATCAAATACAGGCACCTTAATTGATGCAAACACGTTCCGTGTGGCAGAATCGTTGCGCCTGGGTGCGCCTTGCTGTGCTCCCCACCACTGCGAGTGTGGCGCCAATGTGACCCAACTCAGTCACCCGTCATGCCACTATTAATGATATACTCCGTCGGGCCGTCAGCTCGGCAAATATGCCAGCCGTTTTAGAGCCTAATGGCCTCATGCGCGATGACGGTAAGAGGCCCGACGGAAGGACTCTGGTGCCCTGGAGGATGGGACGGCCTTTGGTGTGGGACGCTACGTGCGTCGACACCCTCGCGCCGTCTCATCTTTCCGGGAGTCAGAGAGGGGCTGGCATGGTGGCTGAATCCGCGAAAAATCTCAAATCGCAAATATTGATAGTGGTTATGTATTTGTGCCTTTTGTTGTCGAAACATTTGGGCCGTGGGGACAGGAAGCCAAATTAATTTATAAATACCTCGCAGCGGCCCTCTTTAGTGCGGCACGTTCTCCGAATGCTGGCTTTTACTTTGCACAGCAGGTAAGCATTGCCATTCAACGGGGTAATGCTGCCAGCATTCTGGTAACCTTGCCAAGTAGAATAGATTCAAAGTAGTATTTTATAAGTTAGTTTTAATTTAACTCGGCTACTTTTGGCTGTATATAATGTATTTTATCGATGTAAAGAAACTACATATGTTATGTGGTGGCTTATACTTATTATAATTAACGATAATATTCTTGTAAGTACATATTATATAAATTCAAATAAGTAGCGTTTTGTTAAACATGCAACATTAATGTGTTGTCGTGTTTTCGACTAGCATGTTTCTAATTGTATACCATTATGTACAAATAAGATTTACCTTGGATATTGCTGTTGTAGTGACGTCACGAATCCTACATCGCGCAATAGAAGTTCGCACGCGACTTGAGGCTATTAAAGTTCTCAATACTAACCTACTACATACAAAGAATTCAATCAATGTCTAATGAGCATTCCCCAAGGAATCTCTCCCTAGAAGCTCAACCACGCCGAGCGCAGGCAGTCGCACTTGACATGAGCGACACTAACACGCCGTTGGTCCCGTTGTCATTTCCGTAAGGGTTAGACCGCGAAAGCCAGACCACAGATGTCCTGAAACTTTCAGAGTGTATTTTCTTTATAACGCAGGCATCCGATAAGATTTTTCTTTTAATTCCACCCCATAAAAAGCGTGGCTAAGACGAAAACTACGTAGTTAAACGACGACACAGGCAACATCATATAATTGTTGAAAAAATTCATCATATTTAAATGCTATTAATTTTTTGAATGTATGAATGTTTAATTTGAATTGGATGTTTTGGTGATTTATGTAAAACTACTAAACAAATCAAAGTAGGTACACACATACATTTCGCACTAATATTCTAAAGATACTTACAATATAATTTAAGATACCAGTTTAATTTGAGAAGAAATGTTATTGTTATGTTATGTTATTTTATATCTTTTAATAACAGAAACTACAATTTGTAATAGCATTACACGCATTATTACGGTATGGTGCTTAGAGCTCTAAAGAAGATTTTCTTCGCCATCGAAGGGGAAAATTATCTTGATCGGATAACTGCCCCTTCTAATCTTATAATTAATTTTGCCAAATTTTGAAAACACAACTTGAACGCATAGAATATTTTCATTATTATTACCCTGTGGTTACGTGCGCGTTAGATTTCTCCTTAACCATAACAAGATAGCGTTTTCTAGAAAAAAAATACCAACCCAAATTCTGGAAGTTAGTAGAGTTTCTGCCATGTCAGATCTACGCCTGATATTTTTTTAAAGATTACTATCAGAGCTTTTTTTGCAAATTACTAGTATTGGTGTTAACCTCTCGTGCTAAGATGTAATGCTTGTGTTACGAGTGGGTTGGGTGGCCGCTTCGATTCCCTCTCATGTATGAATTCAATCACCGGTAGTTTCGGTACAACACTTTACTAGAATTTAAAATAACAGAGAACGTAGGGGAACCTGTTGTACCTTGGCATGCTTTGTACCTAGAGCCACTTATTTTTTTGAAATGTTATCGCCTTTTTTCCTTCTCTTTGTCTATGGTAAAGTGAACTTTGACAAGACTAATCAACATGAAGTTAGTTGCAGGCGACCATTGCATCGAGTTTGCATGGGAGATCACTTTAACGTTTTCGCTGCAAAAAAGTAAGATATTTAATATTTTTCATTTCTTCCATTACTTTTGTTATTTACTACATCAATTTTTAAAACCATTTGATTTAAACAAGTTCTTTAGCCAAGTGTAGAATGTAGTATGCTTATTTGAGTTAATCATAACCTCCATATTTACATGTGCGAATAAACATAAAAGGGTATGGGTGTTGTACCTTGACCATAGTAAAACAGTTGTATATGTTCAAGAAAAGAAGTCAGAAGGCAGACAGAAACGAAAGTCAAGGATACTAACTGACACTCCGAAAAAAAATGAAATAGAAAGAATAAAGGCAGCAAAATAAAATAAAATACTTAAAACAGATAAGAAGGTAAAAGTACAGAAACTAAAAGAAGTTAAGAAAAAGATTTTATTTATTTACTTTGTTGGCCTAATAGTGTCTGTCTGTGAAGAGGGTGCTCTTATAAAATCCATGAGGAAGTCGCTAAAAAGCTGTAAATGGTTAGAAAAAGAAGATCTCAACTTATACCAATGGTTAGATATTAAGGAAAAAATAAAAAGTCCTAAAAGTCATATAAATTCTGTTAATTGATATGTCATAGATATTAGATAAGCTTATAAAGATATTTATAGACGTGTTGAAGCTGGAAATAATAAAAATGTTTGCTATTTGTCGAAAAATATGGATTTTATTTGATGAGTTCTAACTATGATCAAGCTACAACATAGGATCTTGGTACATCACCACTATTGTACCTTGATCAACATTCCATTTTTTTTTTAGTTTCTGTCAAACCTGTAAAAAGGATGATCTTTGCTTTTGTATAATTTATATTATAAACCACATTAGTTCGTCCAACAGCTAAAATTTGTTTAATCGCAATAGCTATAACCGCTTTTTTTTTAAACTCGTTTAATGAAAAAGTGATCAAGGCACAACAGGTTCCCCTGCATATATACGCAGCCACTTGTACAGTATAATATAACCATTTCCTGCAAAACACCATCTACATAGTATTTGGCTGCTATGGCCCAAATTGTTAAGAAAAACACTGTTATTTTTGTCTTCAATTCCAAAAATCCTCCTTTATGTCCAAAATTCGCTTTTTTTTTGTTTAAAAGATGCGTAAAGAGGATTTTTGGAATAAATTACAAGCACAATTTAACTTATTCAGTTTGTATGTAGATAAGCATATAATTTTGTACTTGAAAATACTTTACAAACTACATAGCAAGAAACTACTAAGTAAGTTTATTAACTTAAAATTAAAAACTGAACATTACAAAGCAAAAGGAAATTGAAACTTACAAAGTAATATAACTGTAAACTATAGCTTTCAAGTTTCTTTTGTTTGACTTTAGTTGAACTTTTCCTCATTACAAAAGTAGCAAGCTAAGTTAACTGGTCGACCACAAAGTCTTTTATTCAAATATAAATATTCTCCAACATTAAAGAAACACTTTGAATCAGCAGTTTTTAGTTTTATTATTAACTTTATCCATTTTGAACACCTCCGTGACGTAACGTTATAATAGTCTCAGAAGGATCAGTCTCCATGACAGACAAGAAATATTTGTAAAATCGTTAAGCCGAATTCCGAATGTTATATTAACATCATCTATAATAATTGTATACTAGGGAACGGGCAGCAGCGTTTCCTTATCTGTGTTATTACATTATTCTGCGGCCACCAGTCACCAATCCGCTAGCCAGGGGTTTTTGCCATACCACGGCTATGGAACATAAAATAATCATTACTAATCGATGTACCTCAAATCGATTTCAATGAATACCAGATTAGTACATATATACAATTTAAAAAAAAACTTTATTTTCACACAATGTCGGGTGAGTTACACTATTTATAACTCGAAAACAACGAAACCAATTTCAATGATTATGGATTCTTGGGTGCTCGGAAATATATAGGCTATTTGAATACCCTAAAAAAATTACAGCAAAAATGCTGGCTTCTATATAAAGTAACAAAAGTCACTTATCACTTCAGAATTGGAAAAGCCATATGGCAGCTTTCAATGCACACTTTCCCTGCATGCAACTCGGTATTAATATAACAGGGGTTACAACTAAGTACTCGATTAGAGTAAGACTGTATTCTCGAACTAAAAGCTCAAAACTCAACCCTTAGCATCAAGTATTCAGGCGGTAGCGACGACAATGCCACACACCTGACGGTTCTGTTATGACACAAGTTACAAGCGATTAGCTAAATAAATAACAAATGATTATCTTCTCTTCACTTCGCCAGCCTGTTTATGTCCACTGTTGAACACGGATCTCTTCTCAACACTACTTAGCAAGACAGGGTTGTTTAGGGATATGATTAATTAATTAATTTATAAATACCTCGCAGCGGCCCTCTTAAGTGCCGCTCGTTCTCCGAGTGCTGGTTTCTACTTTGCACAGCAGGTAAGCATTGCCATTCAACGGGGTAATGCTGCCAGCATTCTGGGAACCTTGCCAAGTAGAATAGATTTAGAATAATAGTATTTTAAAAGTTAGTTTTATTTTTAATTAGTTACTTTTAGTTATGTATTTTATTCATGTTTGTTTATTAAATAAACACAGTCATTATCAAAACGTTAACATAGTGAGATATGATAACCACCATGCTTGGAAGGTGGATTGGTGATCGCTGTGAGATAGTAGGGAGCCTCGAATTGATAGATGACGCTGCCCATCGATCAGGTGTAAGATCCTTAGGCGCCTCTAACGACACCCATGGGAACATATGGGGTGGTACTATTCTAAACTGGAAACCACACGGTAAATTGCACGCGGATTTTTTAATTTTTTACTTATTTTAATAATCTTTTATCAACTTTTACTTTTTCTAAATAAAGCCTGCAAATCCTGCAAAGCACAAATCCCAACTCCGATCTGTAAGTATTATTTTGCGAATTAAAACCAATACCAGTGTTTTCATTCACCATAAAAGGGATAAAATTATGTATATAGTGAACTACATATTATTTTTATATAACTACAACCACTAGCATATCTAAACAAACTTCTATTGATCTCTTACCTGATAAAGCCTAAAAATATAGCCTTCCTCGATAAAAGGGGTAATTAGAACTGAATTTTTTTTTGAAATCGTTTTATATCCTATGATTAGCGCGTTCAAGCAAACAACAACGAAACTCTTCAGTTTTATAATAGTAGTAAATATTCTTTTTTTTAAATTATTTTATACTTCCCCGCTACTATTTGATAACTCGAGTCCCTTGCACCCTTTGTTTGGGGTCCACACTTACACGGTCGCAGGTGCGCTCCCAGCCCAATCAAGGGAGGACAAATTGTTTCAGCCCTTTGATGACGTTTGTCTCGGGCCCTTACACCGGGTTCTACAAGAATACCAAGGATTTTTTAAATGACTGTTCTCTTTTCTTAGATTTTTTTGTGGTAACATGAAAATTTAGAAAAAAATACATACTATAGGACAAAGATGCTTCCCTGCCTTTACCTATGTATGCTTAGATCTTTAAAACTACGAAACGGACTTTGATGCGATTTTTTTAAATAGATATAATGATTCAAGAGGAAGGTTTATATGTATAATACATTAACATTGCATCCGTGCGAAACCGGGGCTGGTCGCTAGTAGGTTATATTATAATCGTAAACCCCCCACATATGATACGGATGCTATTTGTACTGGTCAGACATAACTGGACTGCACACGTGACACGATAATGTAGAACTCCTTTTAGAAACTTTTTTTAACTATTTTAAACCATTACAATACATTTCTTTGTTAAATCAATCTATTGAGTTGAAACTACCTTGGTAACTTCTAACTACTGCAAACTTATCAAGCAATAATCTGAATCACAAAATAAACATTTTTGTTCATAATCATATACCTACACTTTAACTGCAAAATCGAAGTAGAAAACTAAACAAAAAGCTTTTGTTTACATTCAGCTCATAGGATGACCACAAAGGTCATCCTATGTCATCTTGAAATTGATGTATGTACCAAGCTAGGTCAGGTAATGTAAATTTTGGGCCGGATTGCTTATGCGTACACGGCCCCCGCCAACGTCGGATCGAAGGAGTGTCCGGAGGATTTTAGTGGTGTAGTAGTGTACTCCTCGTGGTATGAGTTAAGCATACCAGGCCATGGAGAGGGCGAGTCCCACATATCCCACCGCCAGCGCGCGAATACGCTGCAGCGGCGCGGCGGTGGGAATGTGTAAATGCATTTCCACCCGGGAAAAAAAGGTAATGTAAATTTTTGTATCATATTGTGCTAGACACGCTATCAGGACTTACATGCATTAGTGCTCTGCTCGTATTGAATTAAGTATGAAGTTTTGTAGCTTATATGCCATTATTCTTGCCAAATATCAAATCGGTTTCCTGCCTATTTAATGAAGGGATTACATAGATCTATACTTATATTATAAAGTCGAAAGATTTGATTGTTTGCATTGAAAAGGCTCCGAAACTACTGAACCGATTTCAAAACTCCTTTCATCATAGAAAGCTACTTTATCCAGGAGTAACATAGGCTATATTTAATTACTAGTTGCGCCTAGTATTTAACTACTAGTTGTATGTGTTGAAACATATTTCACACAAAGTGGTAGACAAAATAAATCGAAATTTTTCATAAACTAAACATGTGTTTTGAAAGTACAAAGTAATCCTTGGCACTCTTCTGAAAAGAAAACTTTATTTACGTGGGTCACGTAAGAGTTCCTTTAGATTTTCGTAGCTATGAAATACAATCGATCAGCGTATTGCAGCCCACTACTGGACCAACTTTTGTGCTATCTTTTCAAGACATGGCGTCGAACCATCTAGCGGCGGGGCAACCTACCTTAAGTTTGCCGAAACGCAGTTCCTACTTTAGATTTACGAGATTAAAAGTACATAAGTATTGTAAGGTAAATCATACTAATTTTATGTTATAAACATCCTATAAAGTAAGGAATAAATGAATCCTTTTTACCTTAAAATTTTGTTATGCAACCTCATACCTTAAATATGTATAAACTTTCCGCATAAATCTAAAAATGATGTCTTGCTTTCCATCAGTTATTCTACTGTAGTGTACCTTAGAGGCGCCCTTTTAAATGTATGTACGTTATCGCGCACTGGAGGGCTCTATCACAGATACAAATATACAGAGAACATTTGTTTCACTTATTTCCAAGTACATACACTAGCCAAAATTTATCTTTTAGGTTTTTTATGGGCGTGATTAAGTCTTCCAGATCTTAAAATCTTTAAAAAAAAAAATTTTGTAGTATACTTAGATTCATCATCATCAACCCATATAACGTCCACTGCTGAACATGGACCACCTCCCACGGACCCATGGTCCCATGCACCTGTTATCTTTAAGGTATCTTACTATAATGTGTACATTTTTCATTTATCGCACGACAGACGGACAGCCTGATTAAAAAATCTGTAAGATCAAAATAATTTTAACAATGTTTTTAGCTACTTAAGTGTACTTTTGTAAGATTTGGTCTTATACAGTGTAATTTTGACAAGTACAAGTGTATGTAAATACCTAAGTGCTGAATAAATTTCATTATTTCAATATGACGTAGGCATCAGATAATATAATTATTTAAAAAAATAACTAACAAGAAAAAAAGGGGTGACAACGTTTGTACGGAGAAATCAAAATCTACATGGAACAAGTATTTTCAAGTCATTTATTCTCATAAAAGACAAAAAAAAAGCCACTTACATAAGAATAGGTATAACATTTTTATAGATATCTTATATTATGTAACCGTCACCGAAAAATATAAATATTATAAAATTAAAGTAAAAGTAGTTTTAGTTTTAAAACTAAGGTAAGTAATAGTTAGTAGTTGACTGCACCGGTAGCTCAGTGGTTACTATAGTTGCCCCTGAGACCTGGTGTTCTGGGTTCGATTCCCATCCGGGACAATTATTTGTGTGAACCACAAATAGTTGTTCTGAGTCTGGGTGTTCTTTGTGTCCGTGAAATGAATGTTTGTAAAGTCCCCCGCGACACAGGGATTTATTTCCCTAGTGCGGGAGTTGTCTTTTAAAAAAAAAAGAATAGTCAACAACAGGTAGGTATGTTTAGTTGTAAGAATTTAGGTTAAGTTTTTCGAGAATTTAGTTAGGTAGGTATATTATGTATGAGTTCTAATGGTTCTAGTTAATAGAAATTTATATTAATTTGTAATAGTTTCAGTTTACTTATACTGATTTTGAATAATATGTGTAAATAGCTGTGTTCGAAACTTATTGTAAGGGTTAGCAAATTTTATATGGGATGGTAAGTTATTAAAAAAATGTGCTCCTTCATAATACTCTTTTTAGCAAGTAGCTAGTTATAAGGTAAATAAGTAAATAGTTGACTATCAATGTTTTGCGAAGTCTATACGTAGTCGACTAATTTGTTCGGTTGTATTGCGTACGTTATCGAATGTCGATACCTGGAACATGGCTTGGGCGGGTCTCAGCACGTTGTTTGCGATATATTGCCCTTCGAACTATATCAATTGAGTTGGGTACGTAAATAGAAGGTATTGTATAAGTTAAGTTTGAAATCAATACAGTTTTAAACATATAATAATATTCTAAACACTCGTTTAAGGATTCTAAAAAAAGTTTTGAAGACTCCACGGCAATCACAATAAATATCAAATAATAATAAAATAGATCTTAATCAAGATTTTAAGGTTTTAATTTTTGTTTTAAATTGTAAGAACGTGACTTTAATACTGTGGGTTTTATCAAAAAAATAAATTGAATTGTTAGTGTGTAAATTTATAATGATAAGAAATTAAAATATTACAACTGATTACATTGGGTTTCCATATAAGCGGCCCAATGTCTAGGGCGTCGGACTTGTGATTTTGAGGTCGCCGGTTCGAACCCCACCCATTGCACTACCGGCGTGAACCCACTCGTAACACAAGTATTTTAGCTTAGTACAACGGGGTAACAAGAATACTAGTAGACTGCAAAAACACTACTAGTAATCATTAAAAAAAACTTATTAAGTATTGTTAAAAATTGAATAAACTAGAAGGCCTTCAGCTTCACAGTGACATTAATTGTTTTTCCCGTGGAGTCATCATTTTATATTTGTACCATACGGGGGAAGCTCAAGGACACTTGCGTAGGTTGCTTAGTTTGTAACTTATCAAAGACAATGACAACTCCTACACAATGAAAATCAATTCCAATTTTCACGAGGGACTTTACAAATACACAATTCACGGACAAAATGAATAGTTGTTCCGTTCTAGCTAGCACAGCTAGAACTATTCGTGGTTCACACTAATATATTTGTTCCGGGTGGGAATCGAACCCAGACCACCAGGTCTCAGAAGCAATCTTATTCACTGAACCACCAGTGCATCAATATCTTCTACACTAAAACTGTTTAGTACCAAACGTGACGTGCAGGGCTGATGCCTGCCAGGTCATGGATATCATCCTTACGGTGCTATGACTATCATCATTCTACAAATTTATAGCCTTACACGATGACCGATACTTGGAGGGTTCAGTAGCTCTCCAGCAATAAAGGCGAGAGCAGCTCTAAGACGAATGCGTTTCTATAAACATAGTACTACCTATAATAGTCATCATCATCATCATCAGTCCGTATAACGTCCACTGCTGAACATGGACCTCCTCCCGAGGGAGGGTATTTGCCATGCTGGGCAGGCAGATTAGTGACCGCAGTATTATGTTGTACCACACAAGGAAACGCTGCTGCCCGTTCCTTGATATACGATTATTATAGATGATGTTATTAATTATGACATATTAAAAATCATTAGCTCTCTTAAAAACACTCACAGCGCAGGTCATGATGGCATCTGCACTAAGGTTATTAAACATGTGGGTAGCATTATTAGTGGCCATCTAAGCCATATCATTAATTTGTGCATAGTATCAGGCATATATCCAGACAACCTAAAGATTGCAGTAATAAAACCTCTCTTTAAAAAAGGTGATAAGGAAAAAATGTAATCTTATAGGCCAATTGCACTTGTTTCCGTAATATCAAAGATTTTCGAAAAGTATATACATGAGAAAGTACATCAATATCTAGAAAAATACCAAATTCTAACAGATGAGCAAAAAGGTTTTAGAAAAAATAGAACGATTGACATGGCAATATTCAGCTTTTTAAACGAAGTAATGTCTAATATGGACACTAGAACCCCAGTAGGGGCAGTCTATTGTGATATGACGCAAGCCTTTGATTATGTTGATCACAAAATACTACTAAGCAAACTTGAGGCTTATGGAATCAGAGGCAACGCGTTACAACTTATAGCTTCATACTTATATAATAGAAAACAGTATGTAGAGATTGCTAAAGTAGACCATATCAACAAAGAGGAGCAAATATTTAGGTCAGACTATAGAACGACCACCTACGGCGTACCTCAGGTAGCGTCCTGGGGCCACTTTTATTCATCATCTACATTAATGACTTGCCAAAGGTAACAAATTATAAAATGTCACTATATGCAGATGATAGTACTGTCACAATCAAATGTTTTGATAGGGTACACTTTGAAAATGAAATTAATAAAACAGTAGACTCCATCATCAGCTGGTTAAACAATAACAATTTAAGAATTAACATTGACAAAACTAAACTTATGACATTCAGACAAAGACTAAAAGAAAACAATATAAATGTACATTACGACAACAAACCTATACAACAAATTGGATTCTGTAAGTTTCTAGGCTTAACAGTGGACGAACATTTAGACTGGAAAGCCCATACGGAGGAGTTAGGTAAAAGAATGAGTAAAGCGTCTTATATGCTGTATAAACTAGCCCCAATACTAGAAGTAGAAGCTAAACTCACAGCCTATCATGGCATCATTGGATCAATGCTGAGATATGGCGTGATCTTTTGGGGTAACTCATGCAGTAGGGAAATAATTTTTAAACAACAAAAGAGAGCCATCAGAGCAATGTTTGGATTAAAATTCAGTGATAGTTGTAGACCGTTTTTTAAAAAACACAAATTACTAACTCTGCCATCGCTATACATATTAGAAGTCGCTGTTTTTGTAAAAACGAACTCATGTTTGTTTCTTAAACTAACAGACAGTAACAAAAATACCCGTAGCCGTCGTTTCGATGATCGATTGTGTGCAAGACCATCTAATACAGCATTAATGCACAAAAGTGTGTTTTGCATGGCACCTCGTATTTATAATAAATTACCACGGACACTCAAGGAATGTGATGCTAATTTGTTTAAAACTAAGCTCAAGTCTTTTCTTGTTGACAAATGTTATTATAATATTCAGGACTTCCTAGAGGATACAAATATAACTATTTAATAAATCTGTGACTAATGATAGCAAACCATTGAATTATAATTTTATAAATAAATGCACATAAATAATTAATTTTTGAATGAATTGAGTTAACTTTATACTATAGCTACAATGTTTTGACATAATTTAAATTAAATGTTTGACTTACAATATATAACGTAAATACAATTTATAATTACAATATTTGCTATTTTAAGAGATTAAACTGAACTACCAATATATTTCAGTATTATGTATTTGCATGCCTATTCAGGGTAAGACACAGTGAACTGTAATTAATGATAACACCTTTGTATTTTTATACCTGTATCTGCAAATAAATAACTTACTTACTTACTTGTTATCGGGACCAACGGCTTAACGTGCTTTCCGAAGCACGGAGGGTAGTCCCTCAACCAACCAGAAAGATTTTACATAAAGATTTCCTGTCCGGCGTGGGGATCGAACCCACGACCTCCGAGATTTAAAGCGAGCCAAATACCGCTACACTACGGAGGTTATCCTATAATAGTAAAGAAACTTAACAGTGTAAGGTGGCTACAATAAATTAACTGTCTTGCCTAGAACAGTAGAGCTGTATATGGCATTAATATGTTGGCCTGCAGTTTCGTGAAGTGATTTGTGTTAGTTACAAGTATTGCTTTAGTATTAATTGTTATTACTAGACTGTAATTCTTAAGGAGATATTATTAAATACCTGCGCCCCGCGGTTTTACTCGCGTTGGTATGCTACCTTTATATATTATGTCGTCGTTATTGGAAATATTTGATTGTTTGTTTGTATAGAAAAATAGTTTGTATTGAATATATATATATATATATATATATATATATATATATATACTAGCTGACCCGGCAGCCTTTTTACTGCCTCCATCGATAAATAAAAGACCTAAACTTTATAAAATAAACTGGCCCGGAGAGACTTCGTTTATGCGGTGTCCTACATCTACCCTACTCTATTCTTCCCTACCCCTACCCTACCCCTACCCTACCCCTACCCTACCCCTACCCTACCCATACCCTAACCCTACCCTACCCCTACCCTACCACTACCCTACCCCTACCCTACCTCTACCCTACCCCTACCCTACCCCTACCCTACCCCTAACCTACCCCTACCCCTACCCTACCTCTACCCTACCCCTACCCTACCCCTACCCTACCCCTACCCTACCCCTACCCTCCCCCTACCCTACCCCTACCCTACCCCTACCCTACCCCTACCCTACCCCTACCCTACCCCTACCCTACCCCTACCCTACCCCTACCCTACCCCTACCCTACCCCTACCCTACCCCTACCCTACCCCTACCCTACCCCTACCCTACCCCTACCCTACCCCTACCCTACCCCTACCCTACCCCTACCCTACCCCTACCCTACCCCTACCCTACCCCTACCCTACCCCTACCCTACCCCTACCCTACCCCTACCCTACCCCTACCCTACCCCTAACCTACCCCTACCCCTACCCTACAGATATCGCCATCTGTTAGAAAGCTAACAGAACAGATAATTATGACTGTCAAATAATATACAAATAATTTGCAATCAAATAAATATTGCGACTACAAATTGAAATGTAAGCTATCCTTTCTTTCAAGTTGAGTCGATTTGCATATATATATATAAAGATATATATGCAGCCTTTAAACTAGGATGTTTAGTCATTTCTAATAATTTGCAGGTCGATTTGTCATGCCGTCGGGGGGCCGCATTGCTTATGCGTGCCCGACCCTCGCTAACGGTGGATCGAAGGAGTGTCCGGGGGGTTTTAGTGTAGGGTCCTCTCCTCGTGGTATGAGTTAGGATACCACGCTATGGAGAGGGCGAGTCCCACATATCCCACCGCCAGTGCGCGAACACGCGCAGCGGCGGTGGTAATGCGTAAATGCATGTCCAAAAAAAAAAAGGTCGATTTGTCATCAGTATTACTATCTATATGTTAAGATATAAGCTTTTTATATATGCTTTTTATATAAAAAGCTTATATCTTAACGGCAATGATAAATGTAAGTACATTATAAAATAAGCTCTATCGCCTTGCAATACAAGATAACCTACGTTGTACAAACAGCGAGACACTCAGCCCTAACACAGATACGATGTAGTTAACCAACAATTACTTACACTATCTCATAATTCTAATATACAGATATTGATATTTTAAGTGTAGTAGGTAATTACTTATAGGCTAACACCACATGCACAAACTATTTACGGTCTAGATATAGAAAAAAAGGCAAAAGATATAAATTAACAGATAAAAAAGTTTTTATTGTTTAATAAAAAGTATATACGTAGATCGAATGACAACAAAAAATAAATAATTTCAAGCAACGATTAAAAACGACGACTGAAGAATCAAGGGGTTAAATTTGATATCAATTCTAAAGGTATTCATAATAAATTGCTCTCTGTGAATTTGAGCATTTACTTCATATATGCTTACACTTCTCAATACTTTGTACCCGTAAGTTATTCTATTGAATACCAACAACGCTGTAGCTGACATAACGTCTCCCAAATGGCACGGCGCGTAGAGGGGAGTGTCGGAGGGAAATATCAATCGCTTCAAATTGTGCCCTCCGAGGGAGGACCTTGAATGCCAAACTCACAACTTGCCTAATGATGCATTACTCTGATTTACCGACCACTTACCTATAAACGACATTATCTGTCCTCATGAAAATTCATACAAATTCCAACCTTATATTTAAACTATAGAGTTTATTTTCGAAGGTAATGATAGTGGTTTTTGTGACGTTATTGATTCGTGAACATGTCATAAGCAGGTTATCGAAAGCCTGCAACTATTCACTGTTATCGGTACGTCAAATGCAATTCAATATTTCATCGCATTGATGTCGGAAATGATAATATTTCTCTGGAGATCAACAAAAGGACGATGGATGCCAAATGTTAAGTACAAATCGTTAGTCTGAGCTGTTTGTACGAAGCAACTTGTAGGAAATGTATATTATATCTATAAATAGATTATTTAATAACTTAAAAAACAATAATCAAATTATATTAAATTAAGTATAAAACTAAAACTATCTTAAAGTAAAAACTTAAAAATCTAACAAAAGTGGGTGAGGCATGGTGCCAGGAACACCGGCTGCATTTCTACGTTGAATAGCTATTGCTATTCTTTGTGCGAGAAATGAGCTTTCAATAATATAATATCTATAATATATAATTGAAAGTTTAATTATAGTAGGTTCTAGCTGGAACCCATCACATCGATTTAAAAAAAATGTTGACTTTTGTAGAAGCCTACGTTAAAATAAGGCCATTCATATAATATTATTAATTATTAAAGAAATTATAAAACTAAACAACCAATGACGTTATGAATTTACGAATTAAACGATATTTATTCAGCACTTAGTTATTTACGTACACTTGTAATTATACACGATAAATTTTGATTAATATAATTAAATATCGCAACTAAAATGAATGGATACGTATAAATATAAATATGAATTTTACTTATTATTCCTTAGAACACTTTTTTACAATCATTTGCGTTACATTGATATCCGAATTACGTGTGTAATGCTCAATAGTACGTTAGGAAGTGGTTCTTATTCAGCAAGATTTGACCCAAACATACATACATTATAAGATACTAAAAATACCTTATAAAAAGGGACTAAAATGTACTGCGCGTTTCACCCCATAGTACAAGTTTCTGTTGGAATGACGTCATAAAATATAGTAGGCATATGTTATTACTTAATAGCAACGAGCGAGTAAATTCGTTATAGTAATAAGCAATAATATAATTATCTTGTATGTAGTCATATCATTAGCCCCCATACAAAACTGAGGCAAATAAACAATCACACGATGAAGATATTTGATTATGAATCTTTCTTTGACTACCCTCATTGTCCCATATTTAACGTACAAAAGCATTCGTACATCTCTTTGTTCAATTTATTCGAGCTCTGTGTAAATTCACTTCTATTTAAAACGCTTTGCTAGGAGCTTATATGTGGCATTTCCTTTTAAACTTTCTTTTTTATCCGGGAAAATAATTGCCGGTCTTAAAACCACGGGACTTGAGTATGTGTCTCTCAGTGTTGCCCTGTTTCTGATGTGAATTTAAGCGTACCTAATTCAAATTCAAATTCAAATTCAAATTCTTTATTTCAGACATATGTCCATAGTGTTAGTATCAACAAAATAACTTACTGACTAGGGTTAGTATTAAGAAAAAATATTTAAAATATCAGATTGTATGGATCCTTACCCAATGGCGCAGCAGAGGGGAGTCCAACCGATCTGAGAACACCCTCAGGAGACCGTTGGTGGCGGTGCGTAGACGTCCGGCCATGGAGGCGGTCCTTTTTCTAATGATCGCATAAAAATCATCTGTGCGCGCCTCCGCAAACATAGTGGACGCACTACAACGCCATGACAGCCCCAACAGTCTCCTAAACGCGTTATTATATTGGACACGCAGGTCGCTGTATGTCCTCTGCGTAAAACTGGTCCAAAGACTACTGGTGTAGAATGACTGGCAGAAAGCTTTAAAAAGAGTCACTTTAACCTGATTTGTACAACGTGCAAATCTTCGAACAAGCATGTTACATCGAACAGCCAGCGACCTGCGTTCCCTCTCAATATCCAAGTTATCCCTTAGATCCTCAGTGACCCAATGACCCAAGTACTTAAACTTGGTCACCCATGCTAAAGGAGTGCCACAGAGCGAAATACCGGGAACATCCGAGTAGTTTATGGCACTTGCCCTAAACATCATCAGTTCACTCTTTTTATCGTTGTACTTGAGCCCATGGGACACTGCAAAGGACTCACAAATAGCTACCAGTTTTCTTAAAGCGGCTATCGATGGGCTTAGCAGCACCATGTCATCCGCATAACTAATATTATTAAAACATATGCCATCAATATGACATCCAACTTTGGTGCTGCTAAGCTCACCGACCAGCCGGTTGACGTACAAATTGAAGAGGCGTGGTGAACTTAACCCCCCCTGCCTCACCCCACATTCCAACCCGTACATCTCCGACTGAGCCTCCGCCCATCTAACACTATTCATCTGGTGGTAGTACCAGTATCGAAACAAGGATGTGATTTCATTTGGTAGTGTTGTATCACTCCGTAACTTATCCCATAGTACCTCATACGAGACTAGGTCGAACGCTTTTGACAGGTCCAAAAAACAAGCAAAAATAGGTGTTTTTCTGGAAGTATAATATTGAACAGTTTGCTTGAGGCACAGAATGGCACTTTCCGTCGATAAGCCAGATTTAAAGCCAAATTGCGCGTCATGTAGTTCAACGTGTTGAGCCAACTGTTGATCAAGCAAACTGTCCAAGACCTTGGCGATTATCGTGGCCAACGAAATTGGCCTGTAATTGGACACGTCAGAAGCGTCCCCTGTCCTATCCTTAATGATAGGTACCACCACCGTGCGCATAAGGTCCTGCGGCAGATATCGGTGACTCATACATAAATTAAACAGAAGAGCAAGAAGCCTATATAGGTGTGGTCCCGCATACTTCAGGTGCTCGACGCTAAGGCCGTCGTGGCCTGGCGATTTACCTCTTGTCATCTTCTTAATGACAGTATCAACCTGTTTAGCCGTGAACCTTACTGTAAACTCACCAGACCCCGACAAATCCCCCTCATCGAACACCTGCCGGTCCATTTGTAAGGGAGAACTAACTCTAAAATGTCTTTGAAAAAGGTTGGCAATATCTGATGGTTCACTCAGACCCCCTACACTTGCAGGGAGACTCGGTTTGGCATTTAATTTATTAGTGGATTTCCAAAACTTTGCAAACTCTTTTTTAGAATGACTTTTTGCCAAAATATCTAGCTTAATTTGTTGTTGATTATTTTGGATGAATTTTAATTTAGATTTAAATGTCCTTCGTGTTTCGCGCATTTTCTCATACATAGTCCCTTGAGTGGGTGCACCATGCAACAGCCACGTTTGGTAATAATTACGAGCCTCCCTATGAGCGTCGCTGACATATTTGTTCCAGCCCGTGACATATTTTTGTCTCCTGGCGCGATCACTGCCAACATATGTATACTGGGCACCTTCTTGGAGCGTTGATACTATTTCCAAATACAATTGATTTATCAATAAATTATGATCCATATTATTACACATTTTACGAGAACACGTGATACACTGATCGGGAAAATCTATTAATTTTAGTTTATCGTCACAGTACTTATAATAATTATTAGTTTGTTCACCATTTCTTTCACCCCAGCGCACTTTATTACAAAGAAAACTCTGAGGTGGCAATTTCTGGTTGATTTTAGTTAAATTGCATTCAAACAAAACAGGATAATGATCAGACTGGTACACCCCATATGAGACTGCTGCTTTAGTAATTAAGTTTTTGGCTGCGCTTGTTGTCAAACAATGGTCTAACCAACGTTGCGAGCCGCTCGCTTGACAAATAAACGTATGAGTATCTTTCGGCAGGAGCTCATAGTCCGCGCAATACCATGTTTGCTCATTACAAACTGAAATAAGTTCATTAAAAAACCGCGACTCAGGTTTGGCATTAAAATCCCCCAGTATAATAACACACTCAATACTACTACTTTCAATTATAGCTACTATCTCACTTAAAGTTTCTGTAAACATAGTCAAATTGTCACTCTTACCATTATCGTAGGGCATGTACACTGAAAATATCAACATAGGACGGCTTTCGTATTCAACTTTTATCGCAACTAATCGATCACTGAAACACTTCACTGTTGATACCGATGGAAACACTGATTTTCTCCATAGCAGTGCCACTCCACCATATGGCCTTCCTGTGATCACTTTGACGGACGTGTCAATGGCTGACTTGCCGTTGTACGCGAAGTTGTCGTCTAGGGTTCCTAGGAATCCTATATCGTGTGGCCAAATCCAGGTCTCTTGGAGTGCAATGATGTCGGCACTCTTGCATAAGTTTCTCACACTTTCCACCGACCTGTTCACACCTTTACAGTTAAAAGTCGATAATATAATTTTATTTTGATCATTTACAGCCATTATTTTATAGATGTATTGTTTATAGATGGGAGCTGAGTCTTAGGGGAATCTCGATCCTTTCTAAAAAACACAAATCGCCTAAAACGTATTCCTTCAGGCCATAGGCTATCATCTAAAAAGGTATCTAATTTATTTTTAGAGACAAATATCTTAAACGCATTGTACGTCCTTTCTGTTTTCATATTAATTTTCTCCAGCTTTATGGATAACTGAGTCTTAGTTTTAATATAATCACAAATATCGGCTTCGCTAGTGTGCTTATCCACATTCGAAACAAAAAGCGGGATAAATGATTCCGCTGCTTTAAAGTTCCCCATTGGAGCAGGCTGAGCCTTGCCTGTCCTACCAGTGAAACGGTTCTTCAACTTTTTATTTTTCACAACTGTCCATTGGCCGTCACGTTTCACATCTTTCCATTTACCCTTGCTTACTACTTCAGCCATAGTCAGTTGTTTACTCGAGAATTCGTTTATATTCGTACCATCCCTACCCAACAAAGTTGAGTTTACTGGAGCCAATGCGACTGACTCGTGTCCTGCTCTGTTCGAGTTGCAGAGAGAACGATATCGCAAAGAACTGTTTATGTCCGGCGAGTTGTCATCAATCATGCCTGCTTCCACCGTGGTGGCGCGGGGGCGCGATGACGGTATCGACGGCAGCGGCTCAGTACTTATCACACACGGCGGCGCCGGCGGCGATGACTCAGAAACATGCGAAAGGCCGAACGGTCCGCTGTCCAACAGATACCCTCCTCTTCGCATATTAATATTCGAGTTAACATACGACACAGGGCTATTAACGGACATTCTATCCTTCTTTTGTATACTTTCTAAGTCTTCTTTAGTCACATAATTTAATTTTATCTGGTTAATCTCTTCACGTAAGTACACTAAATCCTTTAATAACTTTGTTACGTCGACATGATCAAAACAAACGGGTGGTAGTTTCTCTAAGTTGAAGGCAACAAAAACCGGTAATTGATCTGGCTCTGCTGTTTTTAATACCGCCAGCATATCTTCGAGATCCTTTTCTTTTTTCTGTTTACGTCTTGATACAAGCCTTAGTTTTGTTTTCACAGATGAAAACAGTAACTTTTTTGCACTGTCAATGTCTTCTTCAGAGAACGCTGTCACACAAATTCTGATTAAGCTTTCATTATCCATAACATCCGTTTTTTTAAATTGAAAACTAGGAGTATCTAAGAATCAATATCAGCCCGTAAAACGTCCACAGCTGAACATGGGCCTCCTCCCTCGGGAGGGTATTTGCCATAGTCACCACGCTAGGCAAACGGGTTGATGACCGCAGTATTATGTTGTACCACACAAGGAAATGCTGCTGCCCGTTCCTTGATCTTAGTGCATGCATTGGGCGTTATCGTTGGGTAGCGTTCCCAGAAGGCTGGCTGCGTTTGTTGTATTTATAAAAGGTTATTTTATAAAACTGTTGTTTCTTAATTTGCTATGACAAAAAATATTAACTGAGAATAAAAAAAGAACTTTAAATGAGTTGTCCAATGATTTCCTCAATAAAATTTTGCTTTCATCCAATGGAAAAGGTAATTTTGACTCGTTTTCTTGTATATCTAGAGCCTGTATTGTGCCACTGCAGGTCATATCCCTCCTCCCACTTTTGTCTTCGGCAAAAGGCATGAAGACTAAAAAATATAACTGGTCCGTCAGTAAAATTCCCGAAAAATATTAGACACGTATTTTTTTCGTTCATCTAATGACGAAGACACCGCGTTGAAATTTAATGTGACGTCACTTTTATGTACAATTTTACCTATTAGTGACGGCACAAGCCCCCTCTCCTGAACTTTACAGTTTGTTGTTTGCTCTGTATATTTGTAAATTTTTATTAATTTGATACATAAAAAAATACATGTTCAATGTTTTTTAGAAATCTAACTGACGGACTAAATATATTTTTTTAGTCTTCATGCCTATTTTGGGTCAGTCTTTTGAAAAACAGTGTACTACTTACATAAGTTTTTTTTTTCGGACGGTCATTTGTACTTAGCCCTGAGGGTTTTGCTACTTCACCGGGCGTAAAGGCGAGCAGAGCGCCAGCCTAGATAAATACTTACCTAAGTCCTCCATCAAGTTCTTACGCGAAAGTTGAAACGTATTTACTTTGGTACAACTACTTTATAGTAAGCTAAGGGGTAACACCCATGTCGCATACGCTAGACCCCACGCAAATGCTCGCTAAGCCTCGGAGCGGAACTCTAATGACCATGCTTACAGGACTTGCTTTTTTTTGTCCTTATCCGGGCTGAGACATCGTAAAGAATACTTGGAAGACGTTTTAGAGTGTGGTGTAGTGCGCGGTGAGTTTAGGGACGTGTCTGCCTTGTGTTGTTATGCCGCCGGCTTCGTTTCACAAGTACTTAGTAATGGTAGAATATTACTGTTTATAATAATAATAATAAATTTGTTCATAAAAAGCTTAATACATTATTAATAAAAAATTTAAGACGTTTAAATGTAAATTTAAAATCCAAAATTACGAGCTTAGATTTATCTAAATACATATGTATTTATATATATCTGCATAATACATAATAATATATACATATACAACATATTTATTAGATATATTCGGTATACAAAGCAAACTTTCTACATGTAATTTGAAGATTGCAGCTAGTCTGAACTAGGTATATAATAAAATGTTAGTAATTAAGAATTTAAAAGATGATAATGTGAATAGTTACTTATCAAATCTCCTTTTTCCGCACATTCAGAATTTAGGAAAAAAAAATACATGGTCTATTGATAAATAAATACCTAGACGATATGCTAACTGTATCCGATGAATGTAATTTTTGATAAATAAATATTATTAAATTGGTGGTTGTGGGCATGTATCCTAGTACGTAGATACCTACTATTAAAATAGGAATAAAGAAACCCTTATACCTACAAGATTTTATCAACTAAAATTGAGTAAAATCTTTGTGCTCAGTTAAAAAACTTGAAATCTAGTTGTTTAAAATAACAAGCTCTCCGTTTTTCGAAGCATAATATAGAGGTACACACATATATCAGAAAATAAGGAAGCAATATCTATAATATGTAAGATTAGGCATTCAATATGAAGATGGTGATTATAGGGCTGAAGACTTAAAAATTGTATTTAGTCCGTCAGTTAGATTACCGAAAAATTATGAACAAGTATATCATCCTCATCATCATCATCAGCCCGTATAACGTCAACTACTGATGAACATGGGCCTCCTCCCGAGAGGGAGGGTATTTGCCATAGTCACCACGCTTGGCAGGCGGGTTGGTGATCGCAGTATTATGTTGTACCACACAAGGAAACGCTGCTGCCCGTTCCTTGACATACGATTATTACAGATGATGTTATAACAATCGGGACCAAAGGCTTAACGTGCTTTTCGAAGCACGGAGGGTAGTCCATCAACCAACCAGACCCGGAAAGAAATCTTAGAATTTACACAAAGATTTTCTGTCCGGTGTAGCGATCGAACCCACGACCTCCGAGATTCAAGGCGAACCAAATACCGCCACGCTACGGAAGTTGTCATTAGCCATACAACAAACTTTTTTTTCTTGATATCAAAAATAGGCACTCAAAATTGGTACTGAACCCTTCGTGCGTGAGTCCGACTCGCACTTGGCCGGTTTTTCCGTAATCAAACCTACAATAAATCACTGCTAGCAATTTAATAACCTATTTCAGCTATTCTCCACATCCCTTAGGCGCCCAATTACTAGAGCGCAATTACTCGACAATTACCGGTGCCCTACTGTGTAGGACAAAGGGCTGGTCTTTGTCACTCGGAATGTTGATCAAGTAATTAGCAACTTACACCAAAACTTGAGGTTGAGTGGAGGGAATGTGTGGATGCGGTAACTGAGGCTTCGAGAGTTATATTTGATTTCATTCATTGCAATTAAGACACAGTTTTACACTAACTTATTTCATACTTGATTCTGCCCGTGACTTCATCCTCGCAATATAAGGATTTTATTTATATATCATTTATATTTCGCGGGGTAGGCAGAGACAATGGACCTCCACTTGCTACGATCCCTACACACATCTTTCGCTTCATACACTCTCATAATATTCTTCATACAAGCACATCGGTTTAGGGTCCATTGTATCTGCCTACCCCGCTGGGAAACAGGCGTGAGCTTATGTATGTATATTTTGCGACCCACCCCACGGTAAACCTTCCTCTAGAATCACTCTATCTATTAAAAAAAACCGCATCAAAATGCTTTGCATAGTTTAAAAGATCTAAGCATATAAAGAGACAGACAGCTGGAAGCGACTTTGTTTTATACGATGTACCTACTGATACTCTATAATTTATCATATAATAATGAAGAAATAAATAGATACTACCTTTTTGGAGATAAGGGGGAATACACGCACAAACCAACAGACATACAAAATGATAAATAGCCTATATTATACCAGTGGAAGTCAGTGGATGTCCCATAAAAATCAGTTAAGCCATTATTGTGATTATCCGAAACAAACATACATAACTTTATGCCATTAGAAAATTACCTCTATTTCACACTACAGCTATCCTCTCTCATTATACGGGGTACAATATAGACTGAGTTGTCAAAAAATCACATATCATAATTATAATGTGCTGGACCTTTCGACACTAATGTCCGTTTATGCAATCTACACTAATATACACCGACAACCTCCGTAGCGTAGCGGTATTTGGCTCACTTAAAATCTCGGAGGTCGTGGGTTCGATCCCCACACCGGACAAGAAATCTTTGTGTTAATTCAAAGATATCTTGATGATGATGATGATACTAATATATTAGTCGTTAGATAAAAATATCAGGGAAATAAATTAAAATGTTGTATGAGAGAGATTTTGTATGAAGTTCTGTCAAATTTTAAATTGATGAGAAAGGATGAACTATTCGCTGATCATTTAGCTATATGTATACATGTAAAGTATGTATAATATTATAATGCAGTATTAACTTATTTAAATTATATATTTAACATAGGGTTATTTATATAATTTAACGTAATGTTATAAAAATCTCAACGACCTTAGTGCCCCTACCATTGTCTCCGCGTCACCCTATAGTAGTCTGGGAGAAAATGTCCCATGTACTATCATGGTGCTGCTCTTAAATAAATAAATAAAAATAGCCCTAAGTAATTTGGACACTGGGACCAACATTGCCCGCAGTGAATAATTCCATTCTGTACGAAGTTCAACGCATTTGTAAGTCTTTGTGCTAAAAGTTTTATGATTCACTCAAATATTATATGTTAACTTTTAAATACCACCTCCCTCCCATTTCCTTATCCGCAGTAACAGGCGCGATCTCAAATTTTCGCAATAAATCTGAAGTTGTCAAGTTTCCATTGAAAACAAGTGACGAAACTCGGGTAATGGCGTCAATTGAAACGTTCCGTGATATATGTTACCTACTGGAGATTGTAGCGAGGTGAGAACAAAGCGAAGCGGAACGAATATTATATAAATATGGTAACTACCTTAACTGTAAGTTTATCATCGAATACACATACAAATTATATAATATAGTTAACAATACAACACAACAACACCACAACCACCTCCAACCTCCGTAGCGGTATTTGGCTCGCTCTAAATCTCGTAGGTAGTGGGTTCGTCCCCACGCCGGAAAGGAACTCTTTGTGTAAATTCCTACATTTCTTTCCGGGTCTGGTTGGTTGAGGGACTACCCTCCGTGCCTCGGAAAGCACCTTAAGCCGTTGGTCCCGATTGTTATAACATCATCCATAACAAGTGTATAATCAGGGAACGGGCAGCAGCGATTCCCTGTGTATTACAACAAAATACTGCGGTCACCAATCCGCCTGCCAAGCGTGGTGACTATGGCAAATACCCTATCTCGGTAGGAGGCCCATGTTCAGTAGTGCACGTTATACGGGCTGATGATGATATATATAAAAACGAAAGGTGTTACTGCAAGCGCTAGGAGTCTCAAATTTTGCATAGTTTCCTTTTAGAACATAGGTGCTCACTAAAGGTGCAAGTTGGAAGCGGGCGACGTGAAGGCGGCGGCGGACGACGTGTCGCGGCGACACTACTGGTTTGTATGTATTTCTATGAAATTCCCTTCGCAGTTAGCGACACGAAGCTCGCGACACGTCGTCCGCCGCCGCCTCACGTCGCCCGCTTCCAAATTGCACCTTAAGACGGGATTTTGCAAAATTCAAGCCATAAGCTGGTGAAAACGAGTGTCAATTTTTGTATGAAATTTCTATAGCTTTAATAGTACGGCTTACAAATTACTAGAAAATACTACTTATTTAAAGAAATAAAAATGTAGTTAATTATTTTTCCGTACCACCCCATTCTTCTAGTCGGCTGAGGATCTAACCTCCGTGCCTTGGAAAGCACGTTACGCCGTTGAACCAGATTGATATAACAATCGTATACAAGGGAACGGACAGTAGCGTTTCCTTCTGTGTTATAACGTAATACTGCGGTCACCAACCCGCCTGCCAAGCGTGGTAAATATGGCAAAACCATCCCTCGGGAGGAGGCCTATATTCAGCAGTGGAAGTTATATATACAGGCTGATGAAGATGATGATGACAGAATTGTAACTAATCCTGCATCTCAGACTTAGATAATCATTAAACTACAAATATTTATAATTTGAATATAAAAATATAAATAATGTAATGTAATATACATTCATATAAATACGTGTGAAAAACATAATTATTGATAACAGACAGTTGCCATATTTTTTAAATATAATAATGCACCTTACATAATAGAATATAACAAAATAATAAACGTATTGTCGTTCCCCACTTGTAAACCTATGTAATAATTTCCTGAAGCCTCCCCTAACGCACCCTATTTAGAACCGCAACAACCACATTTAAGAAATACCGCAGCTTGACCGCCGTGCCACCAACCCTCAAAGGATTACCGAGATAGTGACAGACTACCCATGATATTGCTTGTACATTTTTTTTAATTTATAACTTTTAAATTAAAGTTTTTATTCACGTTAACCTATTACAGGTATTTGTAAATAGTCAAAAACATATTTTGGCTCATCAATTTACTGTGTTAAATTAATTAAGTTGCTGCTTATTAGCTATAATAGTTTATATAGCTTTAACCTAAAAGCTGTCAGGTATGAAGATACATTATTATTTTATATCTATGATTAAATCTAAGTTCAGTCCTTTGAGTATATTATTATTTAGACGGACCATAAGTATCTCGACGAACGCGCTTTATTGCTACCACCGGATCCAATACGCCCCATCTAAGAAGACCCGGCCAAACAAACTCAGTGGGGTTATTCTACTGCCGGTTTCAGTGCGGCCTCATCGTGACCATCCGGCGAAACATACTCAGATGGGCATGTCCAAGAAGTTTTGGTCCAGTTACTTTTATTTTATAGTTGGCATTCACAATTTACCAATCGGCTGTCTTCATACGAATTACGTTTATTATTTACGTTTTAATAAATAAAGCAGATTAAATCATTCATTTTTAAATTATAGCATAAGCACCTATGTAACTACAGCCGTATTGATGTACAACAAAGAGAGAGGTCTTCTCTAAGACAGATATTTTCATACTTACAAGAAGTGTAGTGTGACTGCACCGGTGCCTCAGTGGTTACGGTAGTGGCTTCTGAGACCTAGCGTTCTGGGTTCGACTCCCAACCGGGACAATTATTTGTGTGAACCACGAATAATTGTTCTGAGTCTGGGTGTGTGTCGTTGTGTCCGTGAATAATGTGTTTGAAAAGTCCCTCGCGACATCATCATATCATCATCATCAGCCCGTAAAACGTCCACTGCTGAACATGGGCCTCTTTCCGAGGAAGGGTATTTGCCATAGTTACGCTTGGCAGGCGGGTTTGTGACCGCAGTATTATGTTGTACCACACAAGGAAACGCTGCTGCCCGTTCCTTTACGAAGCTAGACGAGCTTCATTGGTAATAGATAGGTTACTACATTTATGTAAAGGTGAATAAATGTAAAGACGACTGGTCTGTTTTACGTATGGAAGTATATTCATCAAAATAAATAATCTTATGAGCTAGGTACATACACATTAATAAGGTTGCACGCGTACACCAAATACGGAAAGTTCAATGAACACTTAGTAATACATCACGCCTTGATATACGATTATTTTAGATGGTGTTATAACTTTTGGGGAAAACGGCTTAACGTGCTTTCCGAGGGACGGAGGGTAGTCCCTCAACCAACCAGACCCGGAAAGAAGTCTTAGAATTTACACACAGATTACCAGTCCGGAGTGGGGATCGAACCCACGACCTCCGAGATTTAAAGCGAACCAAATACCGCCAAGCTACGGAGGTTGTCCCTCGCGACACTGGGATTTAATTCCCTAGTCTTAAACCTACTTTATCCAGGAATAACAAAGGCTATATGTAACTATGTAGTTCCAACGATAACGGGAGTTATGCGAGTAAAATTCTTACTGTAGCTTCGCAATAAATATATGAAAATTTGTTATAAGTACATAAGAATATATTGTAAGTTTCAGAAAAAAAGTGATATACATAATATGAATACTAGACATAAGCATGACTTAGTTGTACTTGCAACTCGTCTCCATAGAATAAGCAACTCTTTTATTTTTATTTTTAAAGTACCTGTTAATAAATTTAAAGCCATTGTCAAAATTAAATTATGTAAAAAGGCATATTATAAAATATCGGACTATGTAAATGTCAGAAAGAATGGCTTGGGAGGAACTTGCTCTGGAATGACACTGCTGCCAACCAATATTTTAAAAGTAAAGATATATTCATTATTTAAAAAAAGATTCCTCTGATTCCTCTTCTTACCAGTTCTTCTCAGAGTTGCCACGACTTGAACTGGTGGTAGGAAAAGAAATGGACACATCATAAAAACATGATTTAATTTTTTGAATTGTTTCTATATTATGAATAAAGAAATTTTTGACTTTGGAACCACAAGGGGAGGGAAATCTTGTTATATATTTTTCTTCCCGCTCTCCCTTGCGCATTACAACTGGGGTACTTTCGTGCACGTACCTGAAGTCTGCTATAAATCGGAGCCACTCGCGAGTGTCGTCGAACGTCCAATATACAAGAGTTATAGGCCAGGAAATTAATTCTGTCGACACAAGTAGGGTTACGCGCTGTATGCGGTGACCATGGACGGGAGGATTGTGGGATAGATTTAAATGCAGTAAGGTTTATATTGTAAGAGCTATGAAAGTATCTAGCAAATATTTTATATCTCATCTTATTATATAGTTTTACCCGCTGGGATTTTATATTTCACTGGCGGACCCGACAGACGTTTTCCTGCATGATATATATATTAATATATATATATATTATATATGATTTGTGAATCTAAACAATCCAGGGCGCCGTCCAAACGCATACAAAAAATACATTCAAATCGGTCCAGCCGTTTAGGAGGTGTTCAGTGACATACATACGTACAGTAGAATGATATATATAAAGATATCGTCACCATCCATCAATCCATACGTAAAGCACGAATTAAGTATATTAAAATAAAAAGTACACTACATACGTAGTGTGATTAAGATAAAACTAATATCTCTAAGGCTAACCCCACATTGGGCGTGTGGCCGACGCAAGCGCAGATATTCCGCATCTCACACACACTCGAGGAAAACTCATGCTCAAAGTAGGTCCCGCCTGAGTAATAGCAGCATGGATAAAGCTAATTAATTTTAATATGACTTTTTTTACAAATTCATAGTGTCCCTACTGGCCACACACAAACGAAATTGATTTTTCCCGTAAGCTGCTTAGATACGAAGCACCGCAACATAATAACTAAGTATATTTTGATGGTTTTGTCATCATATTTCCTAATATACCCTTAACAAGCAATATGTTCATTCCGTTATAATAGATACACAATATGTGGAGAATATTTTTATTTGATTTATAAATGTCATCATTAAATGGGTAATCCGAGGCAGACGTTTCACGTTCAGATTAGGAGCGCTCTTAAGAAAGGCCAGGTGTTAAAAGTACCCTAAACAGAGGATATTAATGAATGTGAGGCGAAAGTGGTATGTCAAGATCGTACCAAGTGAAGGGAAGACGTCTCTACCTACTCTATGGGAAAGAGGTGTGAATAGGTAGGTATTAGGTACGTAGGTATATATGTATGTATCATAAAATAAATCAATGAATAACATGGACAGTTAACATGTAAGTCCATATTTAAGATTATATAAAAAAGTCAAAAGTCAAAAATTCTTTATTCATATAGACACATTTAAAATATTTTAAATCGTGTTCTTGTGATGCGTCCCTTTCTTTTTCTACCAACAGTTCTGGACGTGGCAACTCTGAGAAGAACTGGCAAGAAACTCAGAGGAATCCTTCTTTTAAAATAAATTTACAATTATTAATGAAGCAGTATTGTTCCAGAGGGACTACCCTCCGTGCCTCGGAAAGCATGTAAGCCGTTGGTTCCGATTGTTATAACATCATCTATAATAATCGTATATCAAGGAACGGGCAGCAACGTTTCCTTGTGTGGTACTACATAATACTGCGGTCACCAATCCGCCTGCCAAGCGTGGTGACTTTGGCAAATACCCTCCCCGGGGAGGAGGCCCATGTTCAGCATTGGATGTTATACGGGCTGATGTTGAATGATGATGATGATTGTTCCAGAGAAACTTACTCCCAAACAGTTTTGTCATTGCCTCCTGTTAATTGATACCTACCTACTCTATTTATCCATTCTTAGATGACTAGTTCTACAAGTACTTAATTATTTAAAACATAAAATAAGGCATAGGCATTAACTTAAATTGAAATAAATTTTAATTTAAAATAATTAATTATAACGCCTCACACGGTTAAAACTAAACTAGTAAAAAAGTGTTAATGGAACAGAATAAGAATGATTAAAACAAATTTAAAAAATACACATTAAAATTGTAAATGACAATGAAGTAGAAAGATAATAAAATAAAAGAAACAAATCCACACAAAGCAGTCCCAATAGAACGCACAAAACCAAACTGTTTGTGAAATTAGATATACAAAAACTCGGAATGGACTGAATTAATGTATTTCGAGTTCATATTTAAATTTTAAACGACTCGTTACACAAATGACTCGAAAACTGCAAATTCTGCGTTTAATTTCTCTTTCGGTCCTCATTTAGCGGTTTGCTCTGAAATCTTATTGAATTATCAGGTTCGTGTATTCTGGCAATGTCGTTGGATATCATTTCTATAAAGAAACACAATATAAGAACCTCTTTTTTTATAATTGACTGTTTTTGGCGGAAATTGATAAACTGTACTTATACTTACTTACACTGTGTGACTTTTTACCGTCTTGAAAATAATATGGCGTGATATGTATATGAAACTTACATAGTGTGAACATGGTAACGGTAAAAATGCGTACCCGAAGCAGGTAGTTACACTATTTCGCTCATCCTTTTCCTTCGTGTCATTGCGGCCTAGATATACTTATTTTATTATTATGCACGCGCTAATTAGGGTCTATTTCTTTGAAGTAATGAGATTTTCGGAACTCTAATTAGATACCGAAATACTAGTACAAATATACTGTGGTCTATAGAATCTATTCCACTTACACAAGACACCATAGTATTATCAAGACACCCAGTAGAAATAGTCACCCAGTATATAACTCTGACTTTAATTTATCAGCTCGTCTATGTTCAGTGCTGAACATGGGTCTTCTCTAAACAGACATTGGCAAACCAGGGTCGTGGAGGGATATTACCATAACAGTAAGATACTGCTGCCCATCAATAAGTTGTACGACCCTTAGTCACCTTTTACGACAACCATTGGAAGACATGTTGGTATATACAATTAAAGATTTTAATATATTGGTCGTGAAAGTTTTGCTTTATGGTATTAATCCATACGACAAGACGACGCTACTGGATAGCACTAATCCTGGTAGGATTAGATTGTTAGACCTATTTCTGACTACAATACGATAAGACTATGCGAACAATAGGAGTATTACCATTGGAAGTTGGTATTACAATCAGGATGTAATGTGTTCATCAAAACGTATTCCCTAAACTAACTAGATCCATAAATAAATCTGTGATTAACAAAAAATAAACAATTATGCACTCCGCGATACTGGGTTAAGGCCCAGTCCATTTTCTCTGACACTGACTCCTGATCCACTAAGTTATTATATGCTATAGCGGAGCTATTTGTATTAATAGTTCATTTTTAGCACGATACTGTTGCTTGTTAAGTGAAAACGAATTCAAAATCATAATTTGATGGACTGTTCTGAACCGCAATCACTTAAAACCTTCATCACTAAATGTATTACAAACAATAAGTTTCCAGTACAATAATCTGACAAGCTATTTCACAAGGTATCCAATGTTTTTTATTCAAACCCACTACACTTCAGCGATTAACCTCCATTCCATAATACCCCTGTCAAGGCAGAGCTCAAAAATCTACATAATCGGGCATCCCCTGAGAATTCATTATGTTGTCTGCATAAATAAATATACATTTGTACATCCTAACAATGGACAATTTATTATTTAGATTCCGCCTTTTGCTCGCTGAGAATTTTTCATGCAAATTTTTGAGGTCTCATTTTTTTCGGTCCTGTGATTATGCTTTTGAATGTGATAATAAATAATTCGTGTAATGCGTGAAGTTAAGGGATATCTTATTAAATATTTGGCTGATTCTGTTTAGTACCGGGAATACAATAATCGTCAGGGATTTGGAATGAAACACGATTATCCTACTAATATTATAAATACGAAAGTTGGTATGTGTGGATGTATGTTGGTTTGTTACTCTTTTACGCAAAAGCTACTGAATGTATTTGGCTGAAGGTTTTAATGTGGATAGTTTATTATCTGGATTATCATATAGGCTACAAAATATTGCGCTCCGTCCCACTGGTCCCACAGAGTGACGCGGGTAAAAACGCGGGGCGCCGCTAGTAGAAAATAACATTGAAATGGAATAATTTGATAGTAACGTAGACGAGTAAATCAGCCTTGTTATACGTCTTTAATACAGCAAACAGACAGCAGTTCTTCCTTATGTGTTTTAAACATAATACAAGCTATGTCTAACCTTACCTCGGAAGGATGCTGATGTTCACCAGTGGACATTATACTGTTCCTATGTATGCATAGATATTTAAAATAAAGTTTAAAGTAAACTTTTCCATAACGTGTTCAACACATTTAATAAAATGTCAAAAACGAGCGGTGTCATCGTTTAATATTTAATACCAAATGTAACTTTGTTGAAGTAATGCGGATCATTACGATAGATGGCACTAACGTCCCCCTTAGAGATGTGTTACAAAGAGATTAATAAATTTCGATAACCGGCTGAGTTCACCGTAGCCTAATTGGTTAAGGCATTAGGGGTTTAACCTAAGATGCAGGTTCAAATCTTGCCGGTGGTCGAATTTTGTTAATCTCAATTTTGAAATATAGTATGCATTGATCTTTAAAACTATGCAACGGATTTTAATCCGATTGTTTTTAATAGATAGAGTGATTCAAGAAACTTCATATGTATAATATAATATCAGCATTGCACCCGTATGAAGCCGGGGCGGGTCACTAGTTTAGTATAGACAGAAAATAGCTACTATAGACTAGTAGATACATTATTTTCATTTATGTTTTATGTAAGTGGAGGTCCATTGTCTCTGCCTACCCCGCTGGGAAACAGGCGTGAGCTTATGTAGTATGTATGTATGTTTTATATAAAATAGCCCTCCTTCTGGCGCAGTCGGGTAAAAAGCTCATCAATAATGTGGCGTAGTTAAAGATTATTTTTTTCATAATTGCTAATTACATTTATAATAGAGATTGGATGGAAAGTTATAAAATAATTAAGAGTATTGTATGATAGTAGATAGTAATTGTTATAAACCCAAAATGTTGTTAAGGTGTAAAAAATATTTATATCTCCAAACTAATAGTCACGAAGTCTACTAAGTAAATATGATTTCGCTAACATGCTTAAATATCATCATCATCAGACCGTACAACGTCCACTGCTAAATATGGGCGTCCTCCCGAAGGAGGGTATTAGCCATCACCACGCTTGGCAGGCGGGTTGGTGACCGCAGTATTATGTTGTACCACACAAGGAAACGCTGTTGCCCGTTTCTTGATATATGATTATAACAGATGATTTTATAATAATCGGAACCAGTGGCTTAACGTGCTTTCAGAGGTAGCCCCTCAACCAACTAGACCCGGAAAGAAATCTTAGAATTTACACAAAGATTTCCTATCTGGCGCGGGGATCGAACACACGACCTCCGAGATTTTAAGCGAGCCAAATACCAATATACTACGGAGGTTTTTGCTTAAATATCGCTTTTATTTAATTCATAATTATAATTAAGGAGTTGTAATCCTAATCGTTAATGTTAAAATCAACGATTTCTACAATTTATACCGAAAATTATGAGTAAGTTTTTGAGAAATTCGTATAAATCAAACGATGGATTTATCTCTAGAGCACATTCTGCGAGAATAGAATTGTAATCCGCTGTAACTTTTGTTAAATATTGACTTACGAAGTTTGCCTTTGAAGCTGCTTAACATTTCAGTTTACAATTCTTACTGTTGCCTAAGCGTTTTTGAGATATAAAAGGAGAATATTGGCTTTAATTTGATAAGACTTTTCGGTACCGTTATTAAATTTGAAGGCAAACAAAATAATTACCAAAATGTTATCTATATTTATTACGTGAAGCAAAACCTTACCCCCTTTTACGAAAATTGCGCGGATCTAGGAGTATGAAGTTTTGTACACTTTTACTTTATATTGAGAAGGAGTGCAGAATGCTACTACTATTAATAAATAAACAACAACAAAAACTGTATCTTATCATTAATCTAGAGCAAAGGTTCTCAAACATTTTTTTCATCATGTTGCACCATGAAGACTCAAAAAATCTATTTAGCCCATACAAAATCGGGTTTACAGCTTGAAAGTTGTAAATCCGATTTCTTTACGCCCGTTGTGTCTCCCGTGGACCCCTGGAAGTCCATCTCAACCGCTTGGGGAATCGCTGATGAAGTTTTGTCTACACTTTCGTAACAAACATACATATTACAATGAACTCAATAGCAACAGCAATACGCGAGTCTATCCTATCGCTATCCAGCAATTGCTAGAAAACAATTATACAATTTGCTAAATAAATAATATTGCAAACACATTAATCTAAATCATCATCATCAACATGTTTATAATATTTTGTTTCAAATGAAATGTACAGAATTTGACAGATGTATTAAGTATTTGTTAACAAAGATGATGAAATAAGTTTATCATACCTATTGTAATGTTATATACATAAACCCTTCAAATTAACCAAAAATATGAATATGAGAGCCTAATCGCTGTGCCAACAGTGGTATCAAAAGTTTACACCATATGTCAACATCCACGCTATGGATGGATGTCACCACACGTAAATTTTACATTATCATAATATCAGGTAGGGCCACCTGTGGTTACGTTTAACATCGCCCCACACGTTTACCTTAAGGGCGATCTATGGTTTTATACAGACCTATGATTTTACAATAGAAGACTGTGGCATAAAATACTCTCTTCTGTTCGAAAATCATGGTATTAGAAGACTAATATAAAAATTTTCGTCTAATTTTTATATCAAAACATTACAGCGGTCTTTCAAAAGACATGATGCTCATGACGTGACTGAAAGAAGATATCATATCTAAGTATACTATAATATTATAAAGACGAAATATATAACTTATAGATTAGTAATGACACTCGAGACTTAGTTGTTTTGCATTCTCGATATTAAAATACGTATTTAAAAAAAAAGGTTTTCTTTATAAGATAAATGTTCCTTTTTTAACAATTAACCCATGTATTCACAAGTAAGTATTGTTCTTACTAACACTTTCTTGTGAATGTGAGGAGTCACTTTAGGCGTAGACTAGATCGAGTACTCAATTGAATTGCAAAAAATTGTCTTCTTTTTGTATGATGTCATTGTTATCTCGCCTTCTACCGATCCTTACTTTGCAAAGAACAATCCGATGCCCTCGTAGAGCCGAAGTCAGAGAGGCCCGCGAACTGTAAAGTAGAGCGACAGTTGCACAAAAGCCCCAAAATACTAAAAGTCATGATCCCTCAATTCCATCGCCGGCGACCGTCCTGACCCGAGGTTCAAGCCCCACAGGTGGCGCCCTCTTGCGCAGGTTGCTTAGTTTGTAGTTTTTAAACCATTTATTAAGGCTGGAGCTCTGCTCGCCTTTATGGCCGGTCAAGTAGCAAAAGCGTCGTGGCTGACTATGTAAGTCGTTACGAAAAAAAAATGTTATCTCGCCACTTCTATAATCTTGCTAAATCTACCAAGGGCGCTCTGAGCCCTATTTATCTCACGTAGATTAGTGCAAGTATTCGGTAACTGCACCTGTGCCCAACATCGACCCTTTTCGTGATATGTGCCGACACTTCGTCCTATCACTAGTATACTTGTATAAATTTCGCCTCAAAACTGAACCTTATTTGTATAGACCCTGAAATTAATTCGGAATAATAGGTTAGTCAATGTTGGGGTAACGCCATCAATTTACACCTTTGCATCAGCGAATTTTAATGAAGAATGTTCTTTTATCCAAAGTGTAATAGGTGAAATGAGATGAAAAGTTGTACAAGTTTTACAAGTGCCCGATGAATTTATAAGATTTACCATTTTCAGGAATTAAAACATAAGTTAAAAAAAGAGAAAAATGGTTCGGTAATACTGGTGCAGTTATACTGGCATAATAAAACTAAAAGGCGTTGGTGTGCGGGTATAAAGGAACGTATGTAATAGTAAAACCGATAGTATAATATGTAGTATAGTAGTTAAATGTCTAAGACAATGCCGTAAGACGGCTGATGATTATGGTGATGACACCATTATCATCAGCCCGTATAGCGTCCACTGTTGAACATGGGTCTCCTCCACGGGGAGGGTATTTCTTATAGTCACCACGCTTGGCAGGCGGATTGTTGACCGCAGTATTATGTTGTAACCACGAGGAAAAAGCAGCTGCCCGTTCCTTGATATACAATTATTATAGATGATGTTATTACAATCGGGACCAACGGCTTAGCGAGCTTTCCAAAGCACGGAGGTTAATCCCTCAACCAACCAATCAAAAAAATCAAAAAACCAAAAAACCAGACCCGGAAAGAAATTTTAGAATTTACACTAAGATTTCCTATCCGGCTTGGGGATCGAACCCACGTCCTCCGAGATTTAAAGCGGTGCACTACGGAGGATAAAGATAATATGTTTCCAATAAAATAAAATAAAAATTGTGATATTCCCTGATCTTTGCCTGTACCTACCCATCAATTATAATAACAAAATAACAAATTAACAACACAAAGTTATTATTTTAACCCACTGTATTAAGAGTATGTACGACAGACTGGAGTAATTTTTGCACATTTCCCTATCCAATACAACATAATGTATATCATCATCATCATCATCAACCCGTATATCGTTAACTACTGAACATGGGATGGTTCCGCGACTGTTTTGCTATAGTCACCATGCTTGGCAGGCGTTGGTGACCGTAGTATTATGTTGTTCACACATAGGGAAACGCTGCTGCCTATTCCGTAGTATACTCTTGTTAAGGATAATGTAATGACAATCGGGACCAATGGATTAACGTGAGTTCCGAGGCACGGAGGGTAGTCCCACAACCAACGACCCGGGAAAATATTTTACACAAAGATTTCTTATCTGGTGCTGGGATCGAACCAACGACCTCCGGCATTTCAAGCGAAACTTAAACCGCTACGCCACGGACGTTTTTAAGGAGAAAGAGAATGTAAATGAGGAAATAATATTTGCACACAAGTTTCAAAAACTTTATTTTAGTATAACCAGCGCCATCTACCGTGCAGTTCTCCGTATGAATGTGTTACGGTGGGCGCCAGTTGAGTGCCCTCAACTGGCGCCCACCGTAACACTAACGCGGGTACCGCGTATAACAAAAGTTCTCAAACGAGCTTGTAGATGGCAACTCCAGTTAAAATCAATTTAGAAACTTGTTATTCTCTATGGTTTTCTTTTTTCAAATTCAATTCGTTGATTTATTTTGATTTAATTAGGTACTCAACAAAGCACTTATTGAGAACGCTTTTTTTTCGTTTTGCTTAGTCAACTTGCTTCGAAAATATAGCCCAAGGGCTGTGTTGCCGGCGTAGGCAAGGGTAGGCGTCCGGATTCAACCGGACATAGTTAGGACTTTCGATTCCGTGTCCGGCCAAAGTAAACGATGTCCGGTGTTACGCTTTTACATTTCAAACGAGCGAGCATCGAGCGATGCCAAGATGTTTATCGGTCTGTCTTTTGACTGTTTGTTTGATTTTCTGTGTATTTCGCCAAAACGATACTACTGTTAGTTAGTTAGATAGCGTATAGACAAATCCTTATTTTACGCAGATGAAGTCACGGCCAGCGGCAGCTAGTAAATATATAAAAAGATAAGTATTAGGTTGTGACAGAAAAAAATACTAACTAATAGCTAAAATACTAACTACTACATAATAGCTTTTTCTATTCTCTTGTTCTTTCTAAGTTAAAGCCGTGCCTTTGAATTCCACGATACAAACATTAATATACTAATATATTTTAACTGAACTGCGTCAGAAGAATGACGAGTAAATGAAACGTTAGTATCAACACATTCTTACGTACGAGCTAAGATTCATTAGTTTATAAACAAATACAGCTTATGGAAAATTCTTTAAAAACAACAACTAAGTGCTTATTTATGTTAATGTGTTTAGAAAGTCACCTAAGAGCCGATTTTCCAATTCTCGTTTAACAAACCTTGACTTGTCAGGGTAGTTGAGGGCTAAGATGGTGGATATCCTTGAGCTGATAGATACTGCTGCCCATCCATTAGCTGTATATCCCCTTGTCGTCTCTTGCGACTCCCTTAAAAGATAAGATAAAATATGGTGTGGTTTATTCTAAGCCAAAAACCAAATAGTCCCAGAAACCACACGGCTTTCAATCCTCTAATAAACTATAATGTTATCTTAATGTTTTTAATGATATTTATTGAATTTATCACCTGGCGCAACTTTTTTTTTTATGTAATTCTTTAATCAATTTTCAAAATTTCGAGCGAAATTTGTTTTTTTTTTTATATTTAAAAATACAACAATATAACGCTCAAATAAAAGTTCAAATTTTACATTTAAGCCAACAAGTTCTCGTCATTATTGCATGCATACTTTGCATTTACCTTATTAGGATATCGTTTAATTAGCTTAGTGTAGCCGTGTGGTTTCCGGCTTAGAATAGACCACCCCATGTCTTTCCAGGGGTGTCGTAAGAGGACAGTGCCTAAGGGACATACCCCTGGTGTATGTCCCATACACCAGGGGCCGAGTCTGCTATTTTTTAACTATTGTGCCACCGTAGTGCCATCATGATATCATTATTTCAAAAGCGGTAATCTACTAATCTCACAATGGTGTCGGCGCTGGAATGGCAGTCGGTGTTGCTACCGCAGAAAAAGGCCGTCAACAGAAGTAGCAGGGGAGATTGTAAAGTTTATTTAGGCGGTTTCAAAACTTTTAAATGTATCATTGGCTATTATATTCAAAGACGCTAATGGATCGTGGCGTCATAGTGACACCATTATGACATCATTTGCAGCTAGATGTTAAACAGGCAGGTCGGTGACTGCAGTATTTTGTTGTACCACACAAGGAAACGCTGCTGCCCGTTCATTGATATACGATTATTATAGATGATGTTATAACATGTGCTTTCCGAGGCTCGGAGGACCCTTAACCAACCAGACTCGGAAATTAATCTTAGAATTAAAACAAATAAACCCAAAGATTTCCTGTCCGGCGTGGGGATCGAACCCAAGACCTTTGAGGTCTAAAGCGAGCCAAATACCGCTACGCTACGGAGGTTGAGGTGGTGAGAAGTCTGAGGAGGCACCAACATTTAAATGAAATGATTACCAACAGTTCACAGCAACAAATAACGTCAGCATAATTATTTATGAGCGGGATGATGTAGATGATGCAATTTATGTGTTCATTCATGCTCAGTTACTAAAACGTATTCGCACGATAAAAACGAACCAGCTGAAACTAACATAGCGTCCAACATCAATGGGCGGATGTTTAAAATACCGTTTCCATTGTTTTGAACGGCTTTTTAGAACATTTTATTATGTACATATTATATAATGTATATAATTACTACGCGAAAGGTGTGTAGTGACCGGAATAGACCGCCCCATGTCACCCCACGGGTGTCGTCATAATAATAACAGTTTATTTACATTAAATGGTGTCACAGTTATATTAGTTTCTAGACACATTGGCGATACATTTATGTAAGTTTTTCAGCTTAAATACACCACCCCATAACATTCCATGGGCGTCGTAAGAGGCAACTAAGAGACGTAGACCTGCGTCTATCAGCTCACACTTACTCACCATCTAACAGCAATCACCAACCCACCAGCCAAGCGTGGTGATTATGGCAATATGCCTCAATTAACCTTTATTTTATTCTGTGTTGTCCGGGGGGAAAACATTTACGCATTCCCAATGCCACTGCAGCGTTACCGCGCTGGCGTTGGGATATGTAGGACTCGCCCTCTCCATAGCGGGGGTATGCTATTCTTACCACGAGAAGAGGACCCTACACCACTAATATCCCCCGGACACTCCTCCGTTCGCCGTTGGCGAGGGTCGGGTACGCAAAAGCAATCCGGCCCTCCGGTGGCACCCGCGGCCAAATTATGCCTTAATTACCCTGGCCAAGGTCTGTTAAGAGGATGCCCATGTTCAGCAGTGGACGTAAACAGTATGATAAAGTAAATGCAGATTATTTTAATTGTGACAATAGCGCCTTAAAATCGTCTAACAATGGAAACTCACCACCTACGTACACAAAAGTTCGCTCATTCTTCCACCTGTTTTTCGCAACTTTTGCTTCAAAAATAGATTTTTGTTTGTTCCACGTCGGCAGCTCTAGCTAATGTTCCCGCCAATTTATGAGAAATCACGTGATACTGTAAGTGGGATTTCACACCAAGCTAATTAGTATATGTAAATGAATGAAACACATAATACTGATTTACAGATGTGAGTAATAATGGTGCAATATGTTACATTTCTAGTGGGGGTAATTTGTTAATGAACATAGTTTTCTTTTTAATTTTTAGGTAAGTACTTTATTTAGTTTAATTGATCGTGAAACGATGTCAGGAGGCTTTAGCTACTTGAAGCTTCGTAGCTAACTAAATATGTCTAACCAAAAATAGAATACCGCGAAATAGTTTATTATGTTATATATTTTTGTAATATGTTTTATCGTATATACTCATTAATTAATTAATCAAAATGTTTTTAAGCATATGCGTGTGTCCTCACGAATTGTAGATTCCTTTATGAGAGGTAGATAATTAGTAATAACTGAAATAAAAAATTACTTCCTCCGACGTTGAAATTATATAAAAAAACATTGATAGATAAAATGGCACAAACAAATTTAATAAAAGCTTATTGCAGCTAAAACCATAGTCATAAGATCCATAGGTATTTAAATATACGATAAATAATAAGCAAAGAAGTATTATATTTAGAAAATAAAAAACACACAATAATAAATACATTTAAACAATTCTTAAAAAATATAATTATTAATAACGAATCATTGACCTTCCCCCGACATATTTACAAACATAACTACTGATATATTATTTAAAAAGTAAAAATTCAAACTAAATTTGAACGGTAGCCAACCGCTCTAACTGAACAAGTGTGAAATCTACTCAACATCGTATTTCATTCGATATTAGTTCGTCATGTGACGATGTGGGTGGTCCGTCAAATTACGCGTGACGTAAGAAACACGTAACTTCCCGTCGTATAATGGACACGAGTTATTGACCAAACGACTTGACGGACATAACTATTATTATTTTATTAGATTTATAGTCGTTTAACTGGTTAATATTTGTTATATTTACCTCAAAATAAATGGTAAAAATATACGTTAATGTTTGTTCCTAATTTAATAAAAAACTGATTACCAATGGTTATAATTATTTCAAAAGCTTCATACCTTTATTTTTTTTGTTGTCTAGAGGGAAATACATTTACGTATTCCTACCGCCGCCCGCTGCAGCGTATTTGCGCGCTGGCGCTGGGATATGTGGGACTCGCCCTCTCCATAGCGTGGTATGCTTACTCATACCTCGAGGTGAGGACCCTACACCACTAAAACCCCCCGGACACTCCTTCGACCCGCCGTTGGCGGGGGCCGGGTATAAGCAATCCGACCGTACCTAAGTACCACCCGTGTGGTCTTCAGCTTAGAAAAGACCACCCCATGTCTTCCCATGGGTGTCGTAAGAGGCGACTAAGGAATATACAGCTGACGGATGGGCAGCAGCACCTATCAGCTCAAGGATACTCACCTTATTACGATTGCGACCACCAATCCGTCTGCTAATGGTGGGGATTGTGGCAATATCCTTCAACGACCCTGGCTTGCTAAGCTGCTGTTAAGAGGAGGCCCACTTTCAGTTATATTGTTATACCATTAAGTAGGTATACCTAGTTAGGAAGTAGTGATGATGATGATGATGATTGCTACACTTTCAGAAAATACCTACAAAACAAAATTATTTTTGGAGTAACAAATTTCAATTGCATTAAGAAGTTTTTCATACTCTATTGTTTTTCAGAAAAATCTTTATAGTATTATTATTAGATTCCTACAATAAAACTTTACTATAGCTGAATATAAACAAAAAACAACTTTATACTCCATCATAAACCCTTAGATCTGTAGAAAAAATATCGCAATTTCATAAAGATGTTATTTTTAAATAAACCTTATTTTATCACCTCCATACGTGCCAAAGCATTAGCGATACTAAAAATTAAACAAAGCAATAAAATACACATTCACAGAAAATAATGAGTTAGCTTCACTTTGTCCAAATCCTATTTATATAAATAAATGCGAAAATGTAGGAATCTTTTTTTATTTATTCTTATTCTCTTCTTATCTTTTTTTAAGTGATTTTATCAAAGTCAAAGTCAACATTTAAAATATTTTAAATCCTGTTCTTATGATGCGCTCCTTTCTTTTTCTTCCACTAGTTCTGGACGTTGCAACTCTGAGAAAAACTGGCAAAAACTCAAGAGGAATCCTTTTTTAAAATAAATTTTATGTTACAATTATTAATAAAGCAGAGCAACTCACTCGCAGAAATGTTATAATAAGCTTTTTTTTAATTTAATATAATATACATTTTTTTTTAATATATATTAATATTAAAACTTATTGATCCCAATATGGAGCAACGAATACAAACTGCTCTATTCATTACTAATTTCCCGCGCGCTGCTTCCGTTCCCGCAGGAACTTTAAAATTGAATATGGCCTGTGTTATCACTTCACAATATAGGTACGAACTAATTACTTATATATTTTCTGGTCACAATTGACAAATTAGTGTGTTAAATCTCCGAAATGTTTGAAGTGAATAAAATAAAAGCAACTGACTAACAATATCTATGGAAAACATATTTAAAAAGAAAAGATTACAAATTTAAAATACAATCTCTTTTACGGCTCACTTCTTTCTACTCTTACTCTTTACGGCGTTGTACAAAACTATTCAGTAGTTTATCGTGAAAGAGTCACAAACATCCATCAAATTTCAAAATGTTCGCGTTTATTACTCAGTAAGAATGGAATCCTCTGTATTACCAAGCATTTGACATTTCCTTTCACTGAAAAAGAGGTATACTTGTGTATGGATATTGAATATTTACTTACTGCCTCATGGAACTTTCAGTAATGTGTTCGAACAGCCAACAAGGTCCAAGGGTAGAAATTTTCTATTTAGGAAAAATTAAGTTACTCATTATGCGGTATCTCTTTCTTAAAGGTTTGCTGGAAGAGAATTTATAATTGAATTAAGCTCGCCTTGCTGGGTACATGTTGTTTCCAATTTATACACTATATTTACAACTAGCAGACCCGATAGACGCTGTCCTATTTTTAACTAAAACTCTATATTAAATTGAACTTTTAATATTAGGTGATAGCTCTGAACTAACCGTGATGTGCAGTTGTGCACTAAGGGCAGCACGCATTATGTTAATGTTATGACAAACGCCATATTATTACATTAAAAAGTTTATACTGTCAAAAGCGCTAAGATTATATAGGAAATGTAATATTGTGGTTAAGTATTCTGAAATTTTCCAAAATTTCCGCTTTCCTAATTTTCTTTTTTTTTTCTTTCGTAAGAACCTTTTTCCGATAAAAACAAACTCAAAAAAAAAAGAATAAATGAAATCGGTTCAACCCGATCACCTGTGATGCCGTGACCAAGGGAAAAAGGGATTCATTTTTATATATAGATTTAAAAAAGTAATTTCTGTATACAATAAAGTATAAATAAATAAATAAGTACACGTACGTAAATATCGCTATTTTTATTTAAAAGTTTTGCCAAAACTTTAAACATCAAAGCAGTTCATTAACCAGAAGGTAACCTAACCGCAATTAATGAGGTCTCGAGTTCAATACCCGCGTTGTAACTAAAACTATACTTGCAGGTTCAAATTTTTTAAAATCCGTCATTACGTTATTTTCATCCGCGACTATGTTAAACAAATTAAAGGTACACCTATTTTATTTAAATTGCTACATTAAATGTAATTCTAAAGATCCTTATGTGCCTATAATGAATTTTTGTTTCATTTTTATTTATTAACCTCCTTTCTTATTACCTAAGAACTGCACGTAGGTATCACAAAATGCCGTATCAGATTATACGAGTAATATAAATTATGTTAACTATATCATATAAGAAAAAGTCTTCACGCATAGTTTTCGTCGCATAGTGTCGTGTCAAAGCTTTCTTTACAGTGTAAGTTCATCATAAAATACATAATTCTACTGCTATAATTTTACTGTTAAACTTAACTAGGGAATCAAGATTTAGTCTATTCAAAGTGATCTAAACTTTTCTGTTTTTACCAATTCGTTTCACGCATTTGCGTGTAAAGCTGTCTCCACATTAGCCGTGCATGTGGAAGACTAACCGACTCCGTGACCCACCGTCAGCGTCATCCGCTTGTGACACAGTCGAGTGATACACTCACGTACAATGTGGGGTCAGCCTAAGAGTAACAAACAGACATTGGTTTTTATGCAATCTGCTTAAAAATAAAACACATTTATAACTATAACAGCATCAAAATAGAAAAATCTGAGTCACTTTCTGCCTGCGTTTACTCAGTTTGTATTATCAGTTTATAAATAGTGGCGATCGAGAAACGAAATAAAATTTCAAGGAATCTAGACTAAAAATAATAATAGGTAGGTGGAGCGAGTGTTTTAATAGATCGAGCTGTAGAGGGCGTAAATGTAAATGTTGTAAACATTTATGTATATTTGTTTTGTCAGGTTACGAAACTGCGCATACGCATACTCACACAAAAAATGCACACATTACTCAATGTCTACTTTAACTGCTAAATTATGAGTACAATTTTCTCTACTTTTTTATGTAAGTTTTTGAGATGCTAGATTAAACCTACAGTTTTCCCTTACTTTACATGAACCTGTATTTATGGAAAAGACAACTAGTGGATATGCCTATTTTTTTTTATTTGTAGATGTGTAATGTAGATTTAAAGTCCACTGCGTAACATGGGCCTCCTCCCGGCGGTATTTTCCATAGTCACCACGCTTGGCAGGCGGGTTGGAGACCGCAGTATAATGTTGTACCACACAAGGAAACGCTGCTGCCTGTTCCTTGTGGCTTAACGACGTGCTTTCCGAGGCACGGAAAGTAGCCCCTAAACCAACTAGACCCGGAAAGAAATCTAAGAATTTACAAAAAGATTTCCTGTCTGGCGTGGGAATAGAACCTACGACCTCCGAGATTTAAAGCGAGTCAAATACCGCTACGCTACGGAGGTTGCCTGTGTAATGTTATTTCGGCTGAGGTATTTAGTAAGGAGATACCTTCTCCCTCAGTAGAGCAGCTCATTCAGCGTACTAACACTATGCTCTACCTAGTACCTTATTCTTGCCAATTTCTGTAGTCAGTTGCTTGCTCGAATAACTTTTTATTATAATAAACTATTTTTTCATTAGCTCAATCTTTTTTAAACAGCTTTTTATAATTACATTATATTTTTGCAATGACTATCTTTAGAAGTTTCTCTAGGCCATCCAGTGATCACATCTTCGTTATATATCCGCCTCTTTACTTCAGTTGCACCAAGAGCAGCTGTGGTCCTAAACCCCATAGGAGTGCCTTCAGGAGCCAGATCTATATGTCATTTAGATATAGTCATACTTGCAATTTATTTTTAAAGAAATAGTTGTCACAGGACTTCTAGTCGGATATTTCATAGAATAAGAATTGCGATTCTGAAGTAACTAGAAGTGTTTGTAAATGCTTAAGTGCTGAGTAAAATTCAGTTTTTACTTTTCAATAAAAATTTAACTATTTTACCAAATTTTGATATACTTTCTCAAATAGTACGATGAATTCCGAAGTAGGTACCTATGGCTGTGTTACAATTCTATTTAAACGTTTGTTATAGTAAAACCATCCGGTAATAAAAGGTTCGTTGACTTCTACTGTTATTTTAGCAAATCATTGTAATTGTTTAGACTTAAAATATCCATTTGCACAGTAAAAAGTTATTTGAACGCCAATCTGAGTCATCTTCTTTTAACGAGAAGCATTAACATTCTTGTCAAAAGTTCAAAGACACTTTATGCCTTAAAATAGTTAGGTACCTTTTTGGACGTAGGAAATATCTACCGTCGTACGCAAATTTCAACGCTTTGGACACAAGAAAATAAATTATATTATAATAATAACTTGTTATAACCTCCGTAGCGTAGCGGTATTTGGCTCACTTTAAATCTCGGAGGTCGAGGGTTCTATGGAGATTGATTTTTAACGAGATCGGTAAACAAGCATACTGCCCTTGTAAGGAACATTACATATTGCATAGACTACGTGTATTTCTCATTTATTTATTTTTTTCGTCACATATCCATTAACTAACAGCTGATCACTACAAAATAACTTGTATGTACCTTCCATACACGAATCTTCATTGCATAATACTGTCTTATGTAATCTTATTATTGTATAATTTTATTATAAGTTATTAAAAAATAATCCCCACCGATTTCAGCCACGGCCAATCTCTAAGAAGATTGGTCACATCAAAAAACACAAGTGTGTGCACTTACACAGGTGCGCCATTCCGTGACTCTCAAAAGTCGGTGGGACGGTTCTTCCGACACAAACGGTGAAAGATCATTAAGACCGACAGCTTAACCTGTTTTCCGAGGTACGGGTGAACGCCATCTACTTCCAGACCTCGAGCTGGTACTTATATATTTTTCTAAATTTATGTATATAAAAATGAATCCCTATATCCCTTGGTCACGGCATCATGCGTTAACGGCTGGACAAATGTCACTAATATTTTTTTGCTGTTTTTGTTATAATCAGGAAAATGTTCTTATTAAAAAAAAGAAAATTAGGCGGAAAATTTGAAAATTTAAGAATACTTAACCACGATATTTTTGAACGTACCTAACCTTAGAACTTTTGAAACTATAAACTTTTTAATGTAACCGTATGGCGTTTGACAAAACATTGATATTCAAAGAGGATATAAAGATACTGAATTTCTTAGTGCACATCACGGTTAGCTCATAATATTAAAAGGTCAATTTATGTCTAGGTTCTTAACTAAACTAGAACCTTACTATAGTAAGGTTCTAGTTTAGTTAAGAACCTAGACATCGTCTACCGAGTCAGCTAGTGCAAAATATTCAGCTACATTTTTTTTTCGCCGGTGATACAATCCGGAATCTCATTAGTTACAAAAACCATAAAAACAACCTTGAAATAAAATCATTTTTCTACCGTATACAATTGCAAAAACATGATGTTTGTCACATTTGATATTATACAATGTGTGTCCTTGCCCAAGTGCCAAGTTCCAGCGGCATGCGTTGTCTGCTCCGAAATAGATCAGCATTTTTATTATTTAGAACCTACGCGTTTTGTACATACAGACAAAATATTATAGTCAAAAAGCAAATTGTCTTTTGAATTATATTGTAAACTAGCTGTCACCCGCGACTTTTCCCGCGTAACGTTCAATATCTCCATATAAACTTTGATCCCTCTTTTCATCGCTTTTGAGGGTGATAGTCAAAAGTTAAAGTCAAAAATTCTTTATTCATATAGACACATTTAAAATATTTTAAATCATGTTCTTATGATGCGTCCCTTTATTTTTCTACCACCAGTTCTGACGTGGCAACTCTGAGAAGCAAGCAAGAAACTCAAGAGGAATCCTTTTTTTTTTTCAAATAAATTTTATTTTACAATTATTAATAAAGCAGTATTGTGTCTGAGCAACTCACTCCCAAGCAGTTTTGTCACTGACATAATCAGAAATTTTATAATAAGCCTTTTAGCCATAATTTATCCTTGATATTTAGGATCTCATATTTATCCTTTTGGTATGCTTTTTTAAGACTTCGCTGTCCTACTGTCTGTGTAGACGGTATCTCACAAACTGTGAAAGCTAAACAGTTGGAATTTATCATTAATATTTTTTTTTGGGGAGTTTGCTCGACTTAACGGCCGTAGCCCAATGGCTAGGGCGTCGGACTTGTGATCTTGAGAACGCCGGTTCGAACCCCACCCATTGCACTACCGACGTGAACCCACTCGTAACATAAGCATTTTAGCTTAGCACGAGGGGTTAACAAGAATACTAGTAAACTGCAAAATTTGGCTAGTAATCTTATAAAAAAAAACTTCTATTAAAGGTATGGCACATATTTTAAAAGCAACTTCTATTATAAATTTATTCTGTCAATTCAGTTATTCCGATTTGTTAGCTTTTTATAATACTAGTACAAAAAATGATATTAATAATAATATAAAATAGTTCAGCGACGGAATAACGCAAATAGAATAAAGGGGAAGCGGAGACATCTTGATTTAACTCAAGATCAACTATTAATATACCAACGTAATAATATATATATTTTAAATGGACACGTGTCATCTCGCCTATCTAAATATATAGTACATGATTCATATAACAATTGTATTGATGCTAATCTTGAGCAAGCGAGTTAGGTACTCGACTGACGTCTCATTTCAATCTCAAATTGGAACTCGGTATTTTGACAACCTCCGTAGTGTTGCGGTATTTGGCTCGCTTAAAACTCAGAGGTCGTAGGAAATCTTTGTATAAATTCTTAGATTTATTTCCGGATCTGGTTGGTTGACGGACTACCCTCCGTGCCTCGGAGAGCACGTTAAGCCGTTGGTCCCGATTATTATCATCTATAATAATCGTATATCAAGGAACGGGCTGCAGCGTTTCCTTGTGTGGCACAACATTTACTACTATACAAGCTGCGCCCCACGGTTTTACCCGCGTCAATCTGCTCCAATGAGTGGAAGCGTTATATTTTGTAGCCTATATGTTAATCCAGCTTAAAAACTATCCGCGTTCAAACTTTTAGCCAAATCAATTCAGTAGAATCTGCGTGAAGAGTAACAATCATACATACATCCACACATACAAACTTTCTCATTTATAATATTAGCACAGATTACTAAATAGTTACTACGATATTAGTAGGATAATCACAACTGCGGTCGCCAAGCCGTATACCAAGCGAGGTGACTATGGCAAAAACTCCTATGTTCAATATTCCTATTTCAACTTACACATTTTCTTTATTCTATGCAATGACAAATTATCACTAGGTATGTAATTCCACATTGAATAACCCAGATATTATATAAATAACTAACATTACAAACAATATTTTTGTCCCCAAACTAAATGACCCAGAACAAGTGAGCTCAATATAAAAGATTATTCGCGTGTTTCTTCGTATTATTTATTATACATAAGAGAAATTTATTTGTCTCGCGCCCTTATTCTGTGTAATAGCTTTTCGAATGATTACAGTAAAGGAAAAATACTGTTATTTTTCATTCACAACTACTATTGTCATAATAATTTACAGAGAATAATATTAAACTAGCTGACGCGACAGACATCGCCCTGTCTTAACTATGAATATTGAATTCGAATTGGTAGTCATAACTCCGATCGAATCATCTATGTTAAACAATCATAATTATATATTTTTTTTAATTCTCCTTAGACATTATTTGCAAAACCTGTCAATGTTACGTCAAACGCCATAAGGTTACATTAAAAAAAGTTTATATTGTCAAAAGCGTTGAGGTTACATTAGAAAATTGAATATTATTTTGTTCTTTCAGAACCTTCTCCTGACAATAACAAACACAACAAAAGAATTAACGATGTCGGTCCAACCGTTCACGCGTGATGCCGTGACCAAGGGAAATAGGGATTCATTTATATATACAGGTATAGATAGAAAATGAAATTTATTCAGCACTTAGGTATTGACATACTTGTCAGAATTACAATGTTTAAGACTGAATAACCAGACCTGGAAAGAAATTACACAAATTTTATTAATTAGAATTTACACAAAGAGTTCTTGTCCGGCGTAGACTATGCTTATACGCCACAGAGGATGTCCATAGCTCATCCAAAGTAAAGTCAATAAAATATTAAGCAAAATATGTTGTTAGAGATTTTGAGACTCAATACAAGACAACAGTACCATCATTACTACGTAGAACAGGGGTCTTCAAACTTTGAAGGCTTAAGGCCTTAATGCTTTTTTCAGAATGTTCTAAGGGCCAAAACAGCTTATTTTTTCTGCCATTAATATACTCGTATTTCTAGACTACTCGCTAAGTGCGCTATCGAGTAATCATTATTTTGTGTTTTCTTCTTAACTTAACTCAAAAATAGGACAGTGGCAGTCGCAGATCAGATTGAGCTAGTGTCTAATTCTGAATCTCAATCTTCTTTTTTTTATGATTCCTAACTGAATTTTTGCTGTCTACTAATATTCTTGTTAACCCCTCGTGCTAACTTGTGGTACGAGTCGGTTCACGTCGGTAGTGCAATGGGTGGGGTTCAAACCGGCGACCTCAAGATCACAAGTCCGACGCCCTAGCCATTTGGCTACGGCCGCTTATTCTTAAGGCCCGCGGGCCGAATTGATAGCACTGGCGGGCCGGATTGATGGCACTGGCGGGCCGAATTGATGGCACTGGCGGGCCGGATTTGGCCCGCGGGCCTTAGTTTGGAGACCCCTGACGTAGAACATATATATAGACCACAGAAGCATACGGACGGAAGTACTATAACTTCAGAAGCATATGGTCGTATATGCCAGTTTATGATAAAGGCACATACGACGAATGATTCTGACGTATAATGGCATATCCGACATAATGCTTCTGAGCTCTAGATACACTAATCATATAATAAACAAGTACAAGCTTTCAAAATTGTTCTTCATTTAAAATTGTTATGTTCACAAATTTTGTGTTTGCAATCAACAAATTATTTCGTCATTCAATTTTGCACCTTAATTACATTGCATGAAAATTACATTCGTTTAAAAGATGTTATTAAATATTGCGATAAGTGCATTCCTGAATAACGTTGAATGTCAAATAGACAGAAAGCTCGCGGTCTTTACTTTTTATTAGGATTATTATTTACTAGCTTCCCGCGCGCGGTTTCACCCGCGTAACTCCCGTTCCCGTATGAACTTACCTTGAAAATTGTTTCTAACCCCCCATTTTAGTAAAGTGGCGGGTTAGAAAGAGACAAAAAGTAACCTATGTCACTCTCCATCCCTTAAACTATCTCCACTTAAGAAATCACGTCAATTCGACGCTCCGTTTTTCCGTGAAAGACGGACAAACAATCAGGCACACCCATACATTTTCCCATATATAATATTAGAATGGATAGACATAGTGTCAAATAGTTATTCTAAAATAGCCATCATCAGCCCGAATACCATCCATTGCTGAGCCCTAGGCCTAGGCTGACTATGGCAAAAACCCTTCTCGGTCCCCCGGTGCCATAGTCACCACGCAGCTGTGATTAAGACACAGGGAAACGCTGCTGTTCATTTTTTGGAATACTATTGTTATAGATGATGATATAACAATCGGGACCAACGGTTTTAGATACAGAGGGTCGTCTCTCAACCGACCAAACCCGAAAATAAATCTGAGATTTAACACTAAGATTTCTTGTCACGCAAGTAATCATACTTTTTTTTTCAATCATGATTGCAAAAATATATTTTCACAGAAAACTGTGCTATTTGATTGAATTGGTATTTAAAACTGTTCTATGTATTGTGTATTTAATATGGAAGCACAAGAAGGAAGATAGTTTTCTCATCTCATCTCATTATTATCATCATCCCGTATAACGTCCACTACTGAACATAGGCCTCCTCCCAAGGGAGGATATTTGCCAAAGTCACCACGCTTGGCAGGCGGGTTGGTGACCGAAGTATTAATCAAAGAATCCTTGTACCCTAGATGGTATTTTTTTCCTCTAGTCTGTTTAACCACTTCTCATGTGCACCTACCACCTTGTCTCCGCAACACCGAATGGTTGACTGGTAGAGAATGCCTCTTGCAGTCCGCCAATGTACTATTTTGTGCAGAAGTTTTTAAATAAATAAATATGTTGTACCACACAAGGCAACGCTACTGCTGAAAAATCAACTGCAAACATTTAAATGTATACTATATAACACTATATAACATTTAAATAATAATAGATTATAAAAATAACTTTTAACATCTCATATTCAGGCAGACAACACAAGGAATACGAACCCGCCTTAATGTGAAAACGAAAGAACGGAACTCAATTTCCTTTGTTATGCAAAATTTAATTAATTTACAAGGTCGTGAACTAGTTCAGTCTAAACTCATTGTTTGTTATTTTCATTAGTTCAGTAAGTAGGAACTAAAATTGAATGCCTTTTTTTTACTGCCCATTGAAGAAAATTAAGGTTGACAAATGTAATTTCTATATATTCATCTCATCCATTATAATAATATCATACCTAATAGTTATCATTTTAACACACAGTTTCGTCAAGCATGATTGATGCCAAAAGTAACAAACCAGTTGTCAAATCTGTACCTACCTAATAGATTAAGCTCAAAAGTTGGCTTTTGGTTTGAACGTGCTAATTTCAGTTCTATTAGTCCAATTTTTAATAAATTCTTCAGTGTTAAATAGTCCATTTGTCGAGGAAGGATATATTTTATTATGAAGTTCCTACGGGAACGGGCATTATGCGGGTGTAACCGCGCGCGGGAAGCTAGTCTTTTATTAAGTTTCATATGCACATAAAACTAACAAACTATGATTACTTAATTGTTACTTGTCATCTTAATTGAACGAAATGAATAATTTAACAATTAAATACAACTGTGTTTTTTTTATATTTATCTTAATTTTATGGATTTTATTGAAGTTTATCGTAATTCTAGTTACATTTACTGATTTTTATTGGATACCAAGTCAACAGCTATTTTGGTTAGAAACCAGAAGAGTCTGGTTCTATAACTTCCGTAGACACAATGACTTCAGAAGATAATGTGCAATGTGCATTTATAAACGTTTTTGGACCGTAATAAATGACCACAATTCCTTGAGTATTTATGATAATTACTCGTAATAATGATAATGAATCAGCAAAGTTCGTTTTAAATCTTCAAATATCCTCTGACAAAAATCTGACGAGTGTCATGCAACCCAAACTTAAATTTAGAAAATCGTTAAATGTAAAATAAGAAATATTTGCTTAAGAATGACGAGCAAATTAATGTTACTTTTGATGTTAATTATATACTTACACACTTAAAATAAAAATGTCATAAAAGTGAAATGTCTCGTTTATGCCAAAATTTTCACACATCACACAATACAGTTGAATATAAATAGTAGGTACATGACCCACCCAATACCCACAACAATTGTAAAAGGCGCAAATGCATAATTATTGAAAATCTTGAGCTTGAACAAAGGAAAATAAAGAAGTGAAGCAAAACATACGAAAGATAATGAAAAAAAAATTCTTCTATAACATCGTCACACAGAATATCTCCTATAAAAACGATAACAAATATAAAAGGAAATATGTTGAACAAGACAAAGGATATTTTTTAAACGCTGTACACAAATTCTTAAAGAATAATTAAGAAGAACAACAAAGACAATTCAGTAATATAAGACGCAACAAGAACGTATTGAACTTAATAGACGAATGCTGAACGATATTTTAACTTGAATTAGTATAGTAGTTTCCAGATTAGAATAGACCACCCCTAGCCTTCCCATGGGTATCTTAAGAGAGGACACCTGATGGATAGGCAGCAGCGGCTATCAGCTCAAAGTTACTCACCATCTTTCTGCGATAACTAATCCGCCTGCCAAACGTGTTGATTATGGAATATCTCTAAATGATCCTGGCTTGAGAAGTTATCTAGAAAGGAGGTCCATTTCCAGCAGTGGACGTAAACGGACAATTGATAAACTCCTTATTCTTAAAACAAAAGTATGAATAGATATATCTACATATTTTTTAAACGTTTGTTATATTTAACGATGGCGTATGTAATTATAAACTATTTACCTGAAACATAGCTAAATAACAACGTTATGTATTGCTTTCAAATGTATTGTTATTAATACCAAATCTTAATGAGTTGTTGCATTTGTAGCTCTTAAGCTAATAATTTAAACCAGGAAGATAATGAAGCACAACTACTCATCATTCGCATCATTTCATAATGTACTTGCCCAAAAATATTCTCCCCTCTTCTGCCTTAGCGTAAGGCAACTCTAAATATATCAATTGTATGCAGTTCTATATCGGGGGACGCATCACCGCATTGCAACGTGAGTCATACCACGCGAATAAAACGCTCTGAAGTTCAAACGGATTTTAAATGATGTGCCTTATTTAATTCGCGATCTTTCTGATGCAGGGTAGTTTTAAAATTGTAATTAGTCTCATGGGCATATCGAGCGCGGGCAGGAAAGGCGTCTGCCCTGTCTACCTTTGAACTCTGGACAGTTCAGTTATTCGTACAGTAACTTGTTTATAGCCAAAAAAGTAATCGAATGGGGACCGCGGATCGGCAAGCGTAGCGAAGGACATCCACCAACTAGATGGATGGATGAGGCCGCCTTCAACCACTGTAACTGGAAATGGTGACCGACCTTAGCCGAATTCACGTCCCACAAGGACCCCCTTCTTCTACTTTGCTGAGTTTGTAGTTTATAAGCCATTTCATTAGTCTGAAGATCTGCCCACCTTTATGTCCCGTGAAGCAGCAAAAGCTTCGTGGAAGACTACATAAATGTCCGCCCGAAAAATAATGTCTTATATCATTTTCGTTTACCCATCCCCGGTCCCTCTAGACCAAAAGTGTTTGCACTATCTGCCGTGCCAATCCAAAAGACTGTAAGTCGACTTACAGTGTTTTCGCTTAACAAAGCCCAATCAGTTTCTAGAAGTCTGTTTAGTACGTATGATCGACCACACTTTCATTTCAACGGTTTTATTGCAAGATAAAGCAAACAAAAAAACACTGTATTACGTAAAAAATAAGATATAAACAAGGAAAAATACTGTAACAAAGTATACAGTGTTTTGGCGAAATAGACTACACGCATTTTGCTCATGCGTAGGTAAATACAGTGTTATGCACTGCCCGCATCGGTTCGCGCGTTTACTGACAAACCAGCGAAAGCAGAATCGACAATACTATTGCTATCTCATACTTTCCTGTGCCGTTATTATTCCTCTTCCTTGTTCATCCCGTTCGAGTAGTTTTATTTACATTAGTCGTGTTCCGCGCGCTGAGTGATTTGTTTGTTTTGATTTGATAATGCGTTATTAGTTATTGATTCGAGTTATTAAGTGATAATTGTGAGTGACAATGAGTACGAATCGGAGTGAAATGTTAGTTAGACTGTCGAAACAAAATATGAAACATTATAATAACACAGACTCAGTAACTGTTGCGTCCAGTGTTATTAGTGATTGTCAAGAAAAAGAAAATATAGACTTTAACAACCATAATTTGAACGAAAGTAATTACTTTCAAGATGATTTAGAGTCAAGAAACTTTATAAGTCCTATCGTTCCACTCAGTGAGACTCAGCTTGAAGAATGCCTTTCTGAAGAATTGGGAGAAGGAGTTTATACTCAACTAATACCGGCATTAATTTCTGATAAAAGTTTAACCGACACTAACAATCTATATTCAGCTCCAACACCTTCAACTTCTACCGCAAGTCTTATTCCACTTGGCAAAAAAAGACCTATCACCCCCACAGGCAACCATGAACCTACCGTTGAAGATAATATTTCTCAGACAATAAAGAAGCATAAGCGCAATAGAGATCCAGGAGCTGTATTAGAGAAACAAAGACTTAAACATCCACTATTGTCACCTTGTTCATGTAAAAAACAGTGCTTACAAAATATTCCTGAGATTGAAAGACAGTCTATACATACACAATTTTGGAACTTGGACAGGCAAAGGCGCCGTGACTTTTTGTCGAGGAGTGTTAATAAGTTACCAACCACATGCACAAAAACAAAAGGCGAATCTCGAAGGCACAACACCTTAGTATGGTCGCTGAATGACGTCAAAGTATGTAAAGTTTTTTTTCTAAGGACCTTGGGCTTTACAAACGATGAAGCTGTACAGTCAGTCTTGAAAAATAACTATTTGCAGTGCAATAAGAATCCCAAAGTGAGTGCCACACCTGATCTTCGTGGACGTCAATTTGAACCAGCTAACAAGTTTCCACAGGAGTATGAGGACCGTTTGAAGGAGTTTATATTAAAATACAACCCAATTTCATCACATTACAATAGTAACCATGCCCCTAACAGAAAATATTTGCCGGTAGGCATTAATTTCTCCACAATATTTAAGCATTTTAAGCAGTTTTGCCAAGAAAATAATTTACCTACTTGTGGTTGGACTCATTTCCATAATATGATCAAGAAATTAAATCTATCAACTGCTGAATTATCGCAAGATATTTGCACTAAGTGTAAAAATCATAAAATAGCTCACGAAAAACTACCTCTTCCTTGCAATTGCGAAGATTGTATAATCATAGGACAACACTTAGAAAACAAACGGAATTCCCGAAGAGATTTAAAATTTGCAGAAGAACGTAGTGATAACTCTGAAGGAAAGGAGGCTGTATTCACTGTCGATATGCAAAAAGCCATTTGCATGCCACTTTTAACAACTAAAGAATATTATTTTTCTAGAAAACTTGTCCTCTTCAATGAGTCATTTGTGCCGCCAGGTAAAAATAAAAATGCTGCATGCATCCTCTGGCATGAAGGTGAAAGCGGCAGAAAAGCACATAACATAGCTACCACATATATATATTTCATACGAAAATACTGCCGTGACCTACACAATTTAAATTTCTTTTTGGACAACTGCAACGCACAAAACAAAAATAAAATTCTTTTTTCCGGATTAGTCAGAGTGGTAAACGATGACAAAACTAGTTTACAAAGTTTGAAATTAGAATATTTTGAACCAGGACATACATTCATGGCTGCGGATGCAGTACACGCTGCTATAACAAAAAAACTAAAAACGGCACGTGAAGTATACGATCTGGAAGATTTCGTGACCAAAATCAAACAGTCTAGAAAAAACCTGGATGTTGACGTACTCAAACATAACGATATGTTGATTTTTAGAAACGACAGTAAAACAGCTTTCCCTAAAGATTGGAATATTCAAAATTTAAAGGTTGTTGAGTTTCGAAGAGGCAAGCTTTCTCTTTTTGCTAAAAATGATTATAATGGTGAGTTTAAAGAAATACACTTTTTAAAGAAAAAGGTTGAAGGAGATTTAAGAAAAATGATCGAAAGTAGAAAAGACCTTATAAATATTATAGAAACCGAAAATAAACCCAGAGGTATAAGTGAAGTTAAAAAAAAAGAATTGCTAATACTTTCAAAGTCTATGCCTGCATCGCGGCGAAGTTTTTATGAAGCTCTTGAGGAATCAGATGCACCTGACCTTGATACAAATATTGATTCTGATTTATAATCGCATATAATTATATCGTTCTTTTTTTCACTATTCAATTTAAGAATTTAATGTTTGGTTACCTTTTAATCTAATTATGCTAACATTTCGTCTTTAGAACCACACACATACACTCACTTACTCTCAAACACATATAATATATACACACACACAAACACACACACGCTGACTCACATACAAACACACTCTTACACACAAACAAACACACACACACACACACACATATATACACACAAGCACCCTAACAAAAACACACGTGTTTTTTTTAATAAGCGGTTGATCTCATATTTTTTTAATAAGCATTTGATCTCATTACAAACCCATAAATATTGTTACGTTTCTGTGTTGATTTTTATTTTACCTTCATGTGATTAATTTAACCCCTTCTTACGCTTGATGTATAGTTTGTAAAACCATACATCAAGCGTAAGAAGGGGTTCAATTTCAATCACTAGATTTGATCGAAACAAACAGACAGTTCAAGTTAAATAAAACCTTTTAAAAACTGTTTGCTTGGATACAGTGTCTTGGCGTAATGAGTTGACAAGTTTCAGATAAAGATTAAACACTGTATCCGGTTTTACAGTGTTTTGCCTTGTTTGAGATACATTAAAATTTTATAATTGTCTTGTCAACACATGTTAGCGACAATAACTTCTTTCTGTAATAAAATAATTTCAAATAAACTATTTGGCTATATACTAGAGACGTACACCTAACTACTAAATGCACAAAATTATATAATATGCACCAATTACCTCTGATATGGGCAAATATTAATAAAAAACATGTTTTGTCTGTTATCTCAAAACCGGTTTTTGAAGGTTACAGTATTTTGGCTTGGCAGGGCAGTTACTTATATCGCATACTTTCTCTAAAATCTTGTGTTGAATATTTGATAACGCCTTTAGTTAGCTATAATCGTGTAGTGTTATTGATTATAGAATCTAGCCTAACGGTTCCCTAAGTCTATTACGATTATTATGGCATCCGGTTTACATAGGGGTATCCATCCTTGCCCTTCGCCCATTGTTCTATTCTGTCCCATTACACTGTTTAATCGTTGTTAAAGTGAGTTTGACTTACAAAACATTTATAACATCAGTACAATTATAATCTACTATTACTATTATAATATAATTAGAACGTTTATATCTCTATTTCATAGTTACAACTAATGAAGCAAATCATAACAATGTTCTAATTAAGTCGTATTGAGTAATTAGTGTCACCAAGTTAATCTGCCATCTTATTTACGATATTTGCATTCTTGGCAATAATGCTGTTTATTTGGCAGTAGCTCCTCTTAGCTCGTAAAATCAACTAAAATACATTTGGCCGGTGTACCTGACCATTTACGATATTTTAATCCCATTTTACGATATGATTTTAGAAACTTTTCGCAAATCATTGTATTTTTCTTTTCTGCAACTTATATAAGATTGACGTCATGAAAAATAATTTATTTTACATAAAACATGGCCTATATAAAAACGATATTACTGTGGATCTATTGCTTGATTATTGCAAAGACTTAGGAGGCCTAATCGTTGTTGAACTAGCCGTGAAAACACCAATTCTATTCAGTTAAGAAGCCACTCAACAGATAACATTGTAGGAGCCAGTTGTCTAGGCGTTGTCTAGCCTCTGTTTTCTATCAACTGTAGATGTCTTGGGTACAGAAGCGGTACGCGATATCGGAGCTAAAATATGAAGTCCGAAGTTCTTGAGAGGCCTCATTTTAAAACGAACGTAGAAGACCTAGATGGACCGGCGACCAGGTCAATGTAGCGAGCCAAGTAACCACCCAGGGTTAAGGTCAAAGTCCAAGTCGATGGGGTAGAATGTTCAGCAGCAAAAATTGCAGATTAATAAGTAGATGAGGATAATTTAAAACAGTAAATAAAGGAAATTAGAATAAAATATTACTATTAATTAGTCGAGGCTGACTTCATCGCTCATTTTTGTCCACAGCTGAACATGGGTCATGTCCTCTTACAACATCGTAAGTCAGGGTTGTTGTCGAGGGCTGTTTCCAAAATCACCGGCGGTCGAATTGGTGATCGCAGTAGGATGGTGAGTAACTTTGAAGATAGATGCTGCTGCCCATCATCAGTTGTATGCAAATTGCCATAATTTGCCTGATTTAAAATCACTATTGGGTGAAATAATGCTAAAATGAAGTAATTCGAAACCTTTCACATTACCAGCATTAAACCAAGTCACCAGTGCTACATTTTAAAGATTTTATAGTAGATACTTACATAGCTTATTGAAGTGACCTTCCAAATTATGGTTCAATTACTACGGCCATTAAATTGAATATTCCAGATGATGTAACTGTGGTGACTCAGTTCACAAAAATACAACACACACATTTTATAGATAACACAATAATACTAAACTCTTTTAGTACTCTATACTCCATATCTAATAGGATCAATCGTTATGTACTTTTAATTAGACGCACCTTTCATAACGGTTTGATGGAATTTTAAATATAATTTATTTAATTACTTAATTTGTAATTATTTACGCTTCTGAGCTCTAGAAATATTTTATACTAAAATTTAAAAGTAGACTTCTAAGTTTTCATTGAATAGTTTTTGATATGGGACCCGTTTTTCAATGAATATTACTTTTTCTTAGTATACGCTTTAAGCTAGTACTATATTTTCTACTGTAAATTAAATCTTGTAATAAACCTGCCTATTGATACTATGAGCCCCAACAAATCGTGCCCGGGTTGAGCTATCGTAATAATAGGTATATTAAATCTCGAAGGGCTAAGATAACTGTAGGTATTATTTCTTCCGCGGACAGTTTACTTTGAAGTCAACAATATTGCCAGTCGTAGTTTTTAATTATTATTCTAACACCGCCACTATAATATAGGGTCCTTCTAAAATATATGCCATACTTTTAACACTAGATAGTACGCTAGAAGTAGATTAACGGGTACCACGAGGCTTTGCTACTTCACCGGGCATAAAGGCAAGCAGAGCTCCATCCTCAATAAATGATTTAAAAATTACAAATTAAGCGCAAAAGGGCGCTCCCTGAGGGGCTTGGACCTCTGCTCAGAGCGGTCGCTGGCGATGAGAATGAGGGATTATGACTTTTAGTATTTTATGGGGTTTTATTAGATGTAAGGTTAGTGAAGATATTTGTGGGAAACAATATTATTATTTTTTTCGAAAATCTTTTTTTATATAACTTTATACAAAAGTGATATAAAAAAAGAAAAGTTTGTTTTGAAAGAACGCGCTAAATTCAGGAACATGAAGTCCTATTTGAAAAAAAATATTTCAGTGTTAAATATCCCATTTATCAAGGAAGGCTATAGGCTACATTTAATTATGAAGTTATTATGGAAATAATAGCGCAGTAAGTAAAGGTTTAGAACAAAAAAAAATGTTTTTTTCACTAAAATTTCAGCACTAACGCACCGAATCACTACCTACGTGACAGTATCTCCCGTTAAAAGAATGGCGTATATTCTGGAAGCACGTTGCATATCATAGTCGCCCACAGCTGACCGCTATTAATCCTTTGATAAAACGCTTGTCTTTCATTAACAAATAAATACTGCAAACTTTGTCTGTATCGTGGCGGAAATGTGTAATAAATTGTAACTGGGCAGTTTTTACAAGGCCACAGTTTAACAGTAATAGGTCAGACTGATATAAATTTTATTTTGAAACCCTGTTCTATTTGGCAAAGTTTGTTGAAGCGATGTGTCATAGCTTAACAGATTAGTAAGCTGTGTCAATGGGCAGGATACATAGCTCGAAGTACTGAGGACCGATGGGGCAGAAAGACCACAAACTGGCAAGCGCGACATTTTTATGTATGGTTTATTAATTATATAGATATTCCTATAGGTACTAATATTATAATACTAATATATAAGCTGAAGGGTTATTGAAATTAATAGGATTTAATTAAAACCCATAAGTATAGTAGCCCAAAGAAAAGGAAAGTTTTGAGTATGAATGTCGAGGGGCTTATAAGAGTAGGGGACTGGGGAAGACCAACGAAACACTGGATGGACTGTGTGAACGATGATATGGTGAGAAAAGGGGTGACTGTCGAGATGGCGGCTAATAGAAGAGTATGGAAGAAAATACATGTTGCGCCAACCCCAAATCAATTCGGATAAGGACAGGAGAATGATGATGATGAAGTATAGTAGCCCAGTTGGCTTGTTAGATTTGCTCCATCTGGAAGTCTACAATCTACATTCGTGATAAAAAAATTAAGATACTTTAATTATGTACCTAATACTTAGATAAGTAATGAAGTAAATTTATTTATAAATCAGTACTATTTGCCCCCCGTGACTCCGCGTAAAATTAGAAAAATGTTTTAAAGTTTTTGAATACCTACTTTACGGAAAAGTTTACCACTTACTAAATTTCAAAATTGAGATTAATAAATTTTGTCCACCGGCAGGACTCAAGCCTGCATATACTTAATTATTTTATTCCAAATGCAACTTTGGAGATATTTGTAGAAGTAATGCTGATCATTACCGATAGATGACAATAACGTCCCCCTTAGAGACGTGTTATAAAATAGATTGATAAATTTCGATGACGGGTCGAGTTCCACCGTAGCCGAATTGGTTAAGGCATTAGAGCCTAAACCTGAGATGCAGGTTCGAGTCCTGCCGGTGGTCAAAATTTATTAATCTCAATTTTTAAATATGTTGTATTAGAAAATAAAAAGTTTGTATCACTCCTTATATCAGCTTAATATTTTCCACGTATGTATACATAATTTTAACGGGACGTCGCGTCAAATTATGTTCATACGTAGTACACACTACAGTTCACGTTCAAAACACAATATATATCTATATCATATATCCTATATTATATCTTACAAAATTAGCCGTTACTGAGATAAGCCGAACATACAGACAGACATCCAGATAGATCTACACATTTTTAAAATGTATTTTAGTTATAAGTGTACAAAAGGTATACATTCAGATCCATTTAATAAAACCTACTTCTCCATAACAAACAGACACGTCACTTTTAATGATTTGTATAGATAATATTTGACTCAAATACAATTCCCACACTAATCGTGATCTAGCCCGCGGATTAAACATGACTGGTAATAAACGAATGAGTTTGTCACTCCCACGAGGAGTAATATCTTAATGAACACTTAATTGAAAATACGTTATTAGGTAACGAGTATTCTGACCGACAACCTAATAAAGATCGTAGGGAGTGAATTCAGACCGCTAGCAATCGTTCCTACTGGAAATCGATGAGGGAGGCCTATATCGTGTGGCCCAGAGAAGCCATGGGTTCCTAGGCCCCTCACGGACGAGCTCGGAGCGGCAGAGGAGTACCCGGGGGTTTTAGTGGGTAGGTTCCTCTCCTCGTGGTATGAATAGCATACCACCGCTATGGAGACGATGAGTCCCACATACCAATCGCCGGCGTAGGAACGCCGCAGGGTTTCCGACAGGACAAAAAAAAATAAGACTCATCACTCATCTTTGTTTATTTGTTTGTTCTTCTGCGCTAGTGGTGCTGTGTCCAAAACAAATTCGAGTTGGACAGGACAAGTCAAGTTATGGGTAAGTTTATAACATGATAAAGGTTATGGGAACGTTTATAATATGATAAAGGTTATGGATAAGTTTAAAATGGGATAAAGATTATGGGTAAGCATAAAACGGGATAATGGCTTCATAAGAAAGGAAGGATAGTCATCAGGAGCGTGAGTTCCATCACCTTCCTTCCCGAGGTAGTCACCACGCTCTATAAATTCTACTCAAAGATCTAAATTTCCGACATAGGGATCGAACCCACGACCAACACTTACAGCGAGGTTTATACCGCTACGCCACGGAGATTGCTGATTTTTTTTAATTTCGCTTCTGTTTATTTTATTTTATTACTTTTTTCGAGTTTTGGAAATAAATATTTGACAAATTATTTAGTGCACCGCCAGGAGAAATGAATTGAACTATTCAAACTTTTCATAAATTAAACTTTCGTAAAAATATTTATCGCGATTCGTGTTTAATAAAGTCAAAGAGTTAATAAATTATATTTATCTACGCACTTTCACTGAATGCGTAGAAAATATCCAATGACAGATATGTACCCAAATACATTTTATTTTTGTATAGTATTAATAAATTTATAGCCAACTGTCCTAGATTCCAGACAATTTCTACATTCTTTTATAAAACTAAATTCTTGGAAATTAAATAAGAATATAAAAATTACGAAGTATATGATCAATGGAGGTATTTAGAATAATGTTTGTTTAGACAATGTGTCTATCGGAGACAGGGAAATATTAGAAAACTGTAACATTTATAGAAACATTCTTTATGTTTCTATGAGGCTTAGACTTTGGTACGACAAACATTTTTTTCATCATCATCAGCCCGTATAACGGCCACTGCTGAACAAGAGCGTCCTCCCGAGGAAGGGTTTTTGTCATAATGACCACTTAACGTGTTTTCCGAGGCCTCAATAAAACAGAACTAACCAATCAGAGATGATGATGATGATAAAAAGTAAATTTAAAAATTTAGATTAAAAAATTAAATCCACTGGCAACATTCGAACCTACATCTACGTTGCCCTTAGAGACGTGTTATGAAGAGATTGATAAATTTCGACAACCGTTTGGGTTTTTTTTTTTAATTTAAAACTTAAGCACAAACTATTTTACCAAGGTGGACTTAATAGCGGAGTAGGCATTATCTGCCAGTCGACCTTATGGTGGTGATGAAACAACATGGTTTCATCACACCACGGTGATTTTCGGAACCACCATGGCCGAATGTTTTAAGTCAATGGTTCCTAACTTAGGTTCGAATCCTGCCTCTATTAATACATTATTATGCACATATGCTTATCTTTGCCGTAAAGTAAAACAAAGTGATATTGCCTGTCTGTATGATGTCAGTGATCTCCTTCCGTGTTCTCTGTTTCAAAACCAACAGTTTATCTAAACCACTTATCCCGCAGATGTACCCAGTAAATGCCAAATATCATTTAACACCTGATTGACCCAAACTGGTGGGCAGAACGCCAAAATGTGGTCTGGAACTGAATATTGTTATTTTACTAGTTTCTTTGGTTTTACCTGTAAGCTAACATCATCATCATCAGCCCGTATCGTCCACTAAAGAAAATGGGCCTCCTCCCGGGGAGGGTCTCCGGGAGGAGGCCCATCTTCAGTTTATATTTATTTGCCGTTTATATATATCTGCCATAGTCACCACGCCTGGCAGGCGTATTGGTGACCACAGTATAATGTTGTACCACACAAGGAAACGCTGCTGCCCGTTCCTTGATATACGATTATTATAGATAATGTTATAACAATCGGGACCTACGGCTAAACGTGCTTTCCGAGGCACGGAGGGTAGTCCCTCAACGTACCAGACCAAGAAGGAAATCTTAGAATTTACACAAAGATTTCCTGTCCGGAGTGGGGATCGAACCCACGACCTCCGAGATTTAAAGCGATCCGAATACCGCTACGGTACGGAGGTTGTCAAGCTAACATAACTTTAAGAATATGAATGACATTTATTTCAAAATTGAGATTAATAAAATTCGATCACCGGCAAGATTCGAACCTGCATCTTAGGTAAAGCCCCTAATGCCTTAACCATTTAGGCTACGGTGGAACCACAGCCAGTCATCGAAATTTATTAATCTCTTTGTAACACGTCTCTAAGGGGGACGTTATTGTATAAGGTAAACTTTTCCATAAAGTATGCAAAACATTTAAAAAATATGAATGACACTTTTAAGAAATCTAAAATACACTTGAATAAGGTATACAAATATGTCCAAAATCTATTCAGTGCCTTATTCAGAACAGTAACAAAGACAGTGATTTAATTTTAAACTGGATTTAATTAGTTTTACAATACACAACAAATGGTAATAAATATAGATGACAAGAAAAAAAATATACAAAAAGGCGGGCTGTCAACATCAGGTCATAGATAATATAACTCAGTAGAGGTATTGTGTTTTATGTAGTGCAGGCCACTGTAGGCGTCCGATGCCCTCGTAGAACCGAAGTCTGAGAGGCCCGCGAACTGTAAAATCCCTCAATCTCATCGCCAGCGACCGCGCTGAACCGAAGTCCAAGCCCCACAGGGGGCGCCCTCTTGCGCTAGTTGCTTATTTTGTAGTTTTAAACCATATATTAAGACTGGAGGTAAAGTAGCAAAAACCTCGTGGATAACTAAAATAAAACCAAGATTTCTTTGCGGGTCTGGCTTATTGAGGGACTTCCCTTCGTGCCTCAGAAAACTCGTAAAGCCATCGGTCCCAATTGTTATTGGTGGTTATGACAATATCCCACAACGATCCTGTTTTGCCAAGGTCTGTTAAGAAGAGGCCCATGTTCCGCAGTGGACATAAACGGGCAGGTCAAGTAGTGTTTTTATAAAACGTATTCATATTTGAAATAATAAGATTTTTTAAGTAATACTTATAACAAATACAACTTTTTATTCCATGAAAGAATTTTGAAACGAAATCATAATGATTGAACAGCTAATTGTTCATAATAAGTATAATTAAATATATAAATAAAAATAATAATAATATACCGAATCATTGTCACGTCATGATCATGACAAAGTGTTTTGGGTAATTTTAGACAATCATTACATGACACTGACAGAAATTGCTGTAGAAGTCGGCAAAATGACATATAAAAACAAAAAATTGCAATAACATCTTCTATACCACACTTGATGAAAATAAATAATTCTATTTCATTCTACTTTATAAAATAGAGGCGCCACTTCTAATCGAATTAATCATAAAATGCATGGCTAAATCATTTATTTTACAGTCGCAGTTAACATTATACCTGTCACGACAATTCTTTCATCTGTTGCCATCAATTTGAGTTTTATAATACAAAAAAATAAGACAACGTAATGAATGGCATTGACATTGTTTGTGTGCTATTTCATTGTAGATCATGAAGGCAGTAAGTCTTGTTTGTTCGCGTTGGTCGGTTTTATACACCGAGTTTTTTTTTTGTCGTTGCTAATTAAATAATTAGTGCAATTATATTTTTTTTGTAGTACAATCAATCAAATCAATCAAAAACTATGCCTACCGTAAAACAAAAACATGCGACAAAATGTTGATAAAGTATAGGTAGATGACCTACTTTATCCAAATTTTGTCGCATTTTTTTGTTTTAAACTGACGTCGTTTTACATATTTTGTAGATATAAAAGTTACACTAGGATGGATGGGGTCTCAGAGGTGTGAGTCTGTAATATATATATATAAAAAAAATATATAGTGTTAATTTTTTGGGCCAATCTTGTCCTTAAAGAAAGGCCTCTTTGACTTTTAGATTTTTTTCGTACAAAAACACACTTTACAAGAATGGGTCAGTGAAACTGGTTTCGAATATTAAAAAAAATATATTCAAAAGGAAAATTTACGTTTCTTTCATCAAGAAAACGAGCAAAACGATTTTTTTTAAAATAAAGTTCACATTTAAAAACTATTTCCCAATTATCAGTCTTTTTGGAAATCATCGTGGTAATTATGTGGTCTAGGACGATTTTGTTTTTAAAAATCTAAGCCTCTTTGAACATAGTTCATTCATTTCTATATGTATATATATGTATATTTTGTTAAATCATCTTATAGAAATTTTGACTTAAGTTCACTTTTAATTCCATTTTTAATGTAACAGTAAAGTACTTATTGTTGAATAGCTACATAAAAAATACAACTGCAATTAAAAATTACAGATTCCCTGAAATGACTTCGAACCCTCGTTAAGGGCAATTATTATTATAACTAGATTATTTTGTATTGCACCGTATAAAATACATTGCTGAAAATGGGCCTGACCTGAGGAGGGTTTCTTCCACAGTCACCACAGGCTTGACAGGCTAGTTAGTGACCGCAGGTGTAATAGTATTGTAAGTACACAAGAAAACGCTGCTGCCCGTTCCCTGGTATACGATTGTTATAGATCATGCTATATCAATCAAATAATCGAATTAGCTTGGCTATGCAGCGCTGTAATGTTTCATCGTTTTGGGCACCCTGCCTGCGGGTTAAGGCAAGGCTAACGGATTTCTTTAAATTATAAATTTTTAGAATAGTTTTCATTTTGTACTTAATTGTTGGATTTAAGATTTATTATAGAATAATATTTAGTTTGCAAAATCCTAACAACGTTATCGAAACCAACTTCAAACAATATAATCTCGTTTTAGATTAATAGCACCACGAGCAATATTTATTAACCGCGACAAAACCTAGTTATTCCAGCTCATAAAATATCGGGTTTATCGTTGTCGCTATTTCTAGCACAATGGAGCTAATCAAGTCAAGGACTGAATGAATCTTTGTACCAATCATATTTACGAGAACCGTAAGTTTTTCGAACAGACATACCTACTATTACTGAAATACAGATAAGTCAATTTATTTAGTTCTGGCTCAGATATTCCGTATCTTTATATATAAAAATGAATCCCCATTTTCCTTAGTCACGGCATCACGCATAAACTGCTGGTCTGATTACGCTAATTCTTTTTTGTTGTGTTTGTTATTGTCAGGAGAAAGTGTTTATGAATGAAAAAAATAAGAAAGTTGCACGGAAAATTAGAAAATTTAAGAATATCTTTGAAGAAGATTATCTTTTTAATATAACCGCTTTTGACAATATAAACTTTTTTAATGTAACCTTATGGCGTTTGACATAACATAGACAGAGTTCATGCTGCTCTTAGTGCACATCACGGTTAAAGCTGTTCAGAGCAGTTCAGAGCTATCACGCCTAATACATATAAGTAGTTCAATTTAATATAAAGTTTTAGTTTAGAGAGGACAACGTCTGTCGGGTCAGCTAGTATCAATATAAAATGAAAAAAATACTGTAGCGTTTATTAATGTAATCTGTATTCTAACTCCATGTTATAAATATAATATAATGTAGTTGGATCCGGTGGTAGAATTAAAGCGCGACTGTTGATACCTATACTTATGGTCTAAATAATAACATGTTCAACAAAGGACAGAACTTAGATTAGGTTAGGTTACAAAAATAGTATTTCCATACCAGACAACTCGAGGACTAAAACTATATAGACTACTAGCTTCCCGCGAACGGTAGCTCCCGGTCCCGTAGAAACTTCATTATAAAAATATATAGCCTTTCTCGATAAATGGGCTATATAAGTATATAAAAATACAACCTCCCGGCTCATTGCGATCGCTGGCGGGGAAATTGCGGAGTGATGAATTTTATAATTTTAGTGGAGTTTTGTAAAACTTCGTTCTACTCTAAATAACCATAACTTGGTCCGGCTTAGAATATACCACCCAATATCTTCCCATGAGAATCGTAAGAGGCAGCTACACACATACACCTGGTGGATGGCAGCACCACGCTTGGTCTGCTGCGGTCACCAACCCGCCTAAGATTTATCACCGCAGTATTATGAACCACCAACCTTACGGTTATATGGAGCGAATTGTACTTGTCGTGGAAGGCCCAGTTTACTACGGGGACCTGGTCGTCTCTGACGAAAATTTCTGGTCGTGGAAGGAGAGAAACCACCGCGAAAGGGAGAAGCAATGGCCCGGGTACGGTGCGAGTGTTGTCGCCGACGTACCACGAGTTGTAATGTATGGAACCAGGACACACCGCATGCACACGTCTACGTTACGCAAGCGGTGTGTCTTGTCTCATACGGTTCCATACATTACAACTCAGTGGTACGTGCACGTCTTCACTTACTTTACGCATATGCATCCGGTCTGCTCAAGCCTTTAGGTTTAGGTTATTCTTTTACCCACCTGAAACCCAGTTAATTTATCAACTAACTAGGAAGCTGATCAACTACGATCCTAATTATATTCCGGTGACATATATATAGGTAAACGCTGCTGCCTGTTATCTGGTATACGACTGTCATAGATGAATTTATAACCATCGGGACTGAAGGTTTACGTGCTTAAACGACATCGACGACGTCATCAACTTTTAACAACACATCTAGAGCTCTTAAGCATAAGGTCGGGTATGCCATTATAAGTGAAACATTCGTGAACCTTACAAACAAAATGCTCGCGCATGGTCGACCAAAATGTTTACTGCTCGAGCTTGCAGGTAGCATGCTCGACCATGCGGGAGCCATCTCTGTTTAATATGGTCTGGGTTGCCCGGCGGGCGTGCTTGATTAGTATAATGCCAAACGTTGATTATGGCGCGAGCGGCGCGCGGCTGTTCGAGCGCGCTCGCGTATGTTTCTATGTATGCATTCTATACTCGATCACGCAGTCGGCTTGCTCGAGCATGATCGAGTATCAAATTTGGGCGTGTATTCAATTTTGCCATGTATGATTCCAAATGCTTCTAATGTATAATAGTAGGTACATCAGAAGTCCCCCCCCCCATCCCGTATGTAATAATACTCTTAGTACCTACATGCTTGAAACGAAACATCGGTAATGACTGAAGCAACAATTTATTACCTCCAGATACAAACAAACGGAAACTTACGACGAAACACGTTTACAAATCAAAAGATTTATTTTATAAACGCATTTATTTGTTTACGACAGGGCGGCGCCAACCTCTCCGCCATGACATTCCTGAAACTTTGTTTACAAATATATTTATATCATCCAGCATCGTTCCTTGGCTGTTTTCGTGAACAAATTTTAAGGGATTTCATATTTTTCGTTTCATATTATAGTACTTTATTATGTCTTTCAAGTGTCACCTTGTTTATACTACGCTTAAAATTATAATAAAACTGTGATGTTTAATGTCAGTATTAAAATTTGTGATTAGTATTTGTGGTGACGTCAAATAGTAAACATTGAACAGCACTGGTGGCTCAGAGGTTACGGCAGTTGCTTCTGAGACATAGTGTTATTGGTTCGATTCCCACCCGGGACAATCTACCATTCATGCCTTGGAAAGCGCGGTAATTCATTGGTCCCGACTGTTTTAACATATTCTTTAACAATCGAATACTAAGTTCAGAAGTGGACGTTACATGGGCTGATGATGAACCTACTAAAGGTGGTGACTCTGCCAAGACTCCCATCGAGAAAGGCTTGGAATGAGGAGTATGGGACGTTATACGGACTGATGATGATTAACTAAATATCAACGGTATCATAAATGCATGTAACAATGTTACCAACTAGGAAGTAAAACAAATAAAAAAACCAGGAACAGTTATATAGATGCTCAAGGTAAAATCAAAATCGTAAACTGTATGTTTTTAAGACTTTATGGCGGCTCGGTATTTTTCCATTTCCCGTAGCTTCCTTGGTAATAATTCTTCTCTTCAACAATCCGCTTATATCCACTGCTGAACATGTGCATCTTCATAACAGACCTTGGCAAGGTGGTCCTTGAGGAATATTACCATAATCACCACGCTTGGCAGCCGGATTGATGTTCGCAGTAAGATGGTATATTGACTTGAGCTGATAGATACTGCTGCCCATCCATCAGCAGTATCTCCCTTAGTCGCGGAAGATATAGGGTGGTTTCTAAGCTAGCAACCACGGATAATTATTATAATAGTTCACTTTAGTAGTAAAACAATTGTAAGTTGTTTGTTTTGTTGTCTCTAGATAAACCTGGACGTTCCATGTGTAAATTATTTATTTTAAAGGGAATACAGACCTACTTATTATCCATGGCATTTACTTACAACCTCCGTAGCGTAAGGATCCCCACCCCGGACAGGAAATATTTGTGTAAATTCATTTGTTTGTAACATGATACCGGGATTTATTCGCTGTCAGAAAAATGCAATAATAATCGTAAAACAAAGTATGGAACTAACTTCTATTTAAAAGTAGTTTCAAAACTAAACAATATGATTAACACTCACATTACATTACCGGAAACATTCATTGTTGTGATCGGAACATAAAAATGTACAAACAAACGATAAAACATAAATAAAACTTAAATTTTCTAATGTCAGCCAAAAACTTCAATCATAAATCCGTCATACACTTGTTCACACTGACCTTCTATTACTTTGAGATCGTAAACATTGAGGAAATTGTGAGAATATTTAACCTGAACTAATACATACTAATATTATAAAGAGAAAAGATTTGTATGTAAGTATGTTTGTAACGAATTGGATTAAAAAGTACTGGACCGATTTTAAAAATTCTTTCACCATTTGAATGCTACATTATTACTGATTAATATAGGCTATATTTAATTAGGAAGTTCCCACGGGAACGGGAGTTACGCGGGTGAAAACGCGCGCGGTAAGCTAGTATAATATAAAGCTTAAGAGTTTGTTTGTTCGCTTGATCGCGCTAATCTCAGACCGATTTGAAAAACTTCAGTGTTAGATAACCCAGCTGTCGAGGAAGGCTATAGGCTATATTAATTATGAAGTTCCCACGGGTACGGGAGTTATACAGGTGAAGCCACTCGCGGGAAGCTATCTATTATATTTGTTGTTCAAATGTTGGTTTTATCTAGAAGCAGCTTGTGCTTAATTAAAACTTTCGTGAGTGGTACACATATTTATATTAATTAACTGGTCGTACTCACGGTTTGTCATCATCGGATAAGTCTCTAATTATAATATTTTAGAATGTACCTACTTGATAACTTAATTTATTCTTTAATATCTCGAAAATTAGACGTGACATCTTTAAACGTAAAATTGAATATCTACGGGAACAAGGGCCCACATCTAAATCTGTCTGCTCTGACACGCCAACTATGTATGACAGGGTCTATGGGATTCATGAAAGAATGTGAACTAAACGTATTTGTGTCTCGAGTCACAACAACTAATTTGTAAAACTATAAAGATAAAGATATATTTATTTGCGTAAAACATGTGTGGTTTACAGGAAATACATCCTAAAAAACAGTTGTACAGGGTTAAATTGTGTCAACATGTCTTGCCATAATCGGCTTGCAAATTGAATGGTGCAAATTAGTTAGAGTATTACTTAAAGAATTAGTTAAATTTAATTATAAAGGTATAATGATAAAAACACAAATTCGTTATAGAAATGTCAAATTAAAAAATGTCAGATTGCAATGTTCAAATGATAATAATATTTAAATTTGTTTAGTCAATAATAATGATTAATGGTAAATAGTAGTGTAGTAAATGAAAAGATATGAATTTAAAATTTGTCATTTAAGTAGTCATTAAGATTGTAATAGCACTTTTTTATTAACATTTCTTTAACTTTAATCCTGAACAAATTAAGATTCAAAGATTTATATTGTTGAGGAAGCTTATTATAAATTTTAGGTGCCATACAGATTACACTATTAGCCATATGAGTAGTTTGGCGCTGTGCATACGTAGTCGTTCATTGTCTCGCCTATTACGTTGAACAGTATCCGATAGTTTTGGAAATAAATTCAAATTGCTTTTCACAAAGAGACATACTTCTAAAATATACAATGATGGTAGAGTTAAAATGCCATAATCGCGAAAATACGTTTGACAGCTATCTGTGATATTCAGTCCAAACATTGCGCGTATGCATCTTTTTTGGAGCCTGAAAATTAAAATTTTGTCGGTTGAGTTGCCCCAGTGATATGCAGTAAGTAAAGTATCTTTATTTACCGTAGGGGCCAGTTTAAATAGAGCATAGGAAGATTTACTTAGCCTATTACTGAGATTGTTAATGTGCTCTTTCCAGTTCAACTTTTTATCAATAATTAGCCCAAGGAACTTAGTGTTGTCTACTTCCTTTATTGCTATATCATTGTAATTTATATACATTTCTGATGGGGTGTCAATGCGCTGGCTGAAATGCATTATATTTGTTTTATTGAGATTGATTTTTAAATTATTATTATTCAGCCACGTGATTAACGATGTCAGGGTATTATTAATGTCATTTTCTTACAAGTCAGGATTTTTACATGTCATTATTAATGTACTATCATCCGCAAAAAGAGTCATTGGTTGATTAGTCGAATAAGAAAAGTCATTTATGTAAATAATGAAAAGCGGTCCAATTACACTACCTTGCGGGACGCCAAATTTAATTTGACGTTCACTCGATGTGTATAGTACTTGTGTATTTGTCATAGTGTTCAATTTAGAAATTACAGTTACTTGTGTTCTGTTTGAGAGGTAAGAGTTGAATAGATTTAAGATATTGCCCCTTATACCGTAGCACTCTAATTTATTTTTTAGAATATTATAATCTACATAATCAAATGCCTGGGTCATGTCACAATATAAAGCACACACAGGAGTCCGCTTGTCAATATTAGTCATTATGTTTACTAAAAAATTATATAAAGCCATGTTAATAGTCATGTTACGTCGAAAGCCTTTTTGTTGTGGGCAGAATAATGAGTATTTTTCAAAGTATTGGTAAGTTTCGTTGTAAATGTATTTTTCAAAGACTTTAGAAATTATTGATATAAGTGCAATAGGTCTGTAGTTGTTAATTAGATCCTTATTTTCTTTTTTATGTAGCGGCTTAACAATAGTTACTTTTAAACGATCAGGATAAACACCATTACTTATGCACAAATTTAGGATATGACTTAGATGATGGCATATTAGAGGGCCTATTGATTTGATTATGCTAGTCGCTATCTCATCATGACCTACGCTTTTAGTATTTTTGAGACTTTTTATAATACTTAAAATATCCAGAGGGGTACATGGCTGCAAAAACATTGAGTCTTTTCTAGGCTTTATTAGAGATGTGACTTTGTCTCCGTAACTCTGCAATGGTACAACTTTGTCTATAAAGTAGTTATTAAAAGTGTCTGCTAATGTTAAAGGATCGGTAATATACTCCTTGTCAAGTTTTATTCTCAGTATGTCATCTTTGGGGATATTGTATTGATTGTTATTAATTATTTGCCATGCGGTCCTATTCTTATTGTCAGATGTTTTTATTTTATAACAGTTTTGAGCTTGTTTAGTCAAGGTTATAATTTTATTAAATAATTTATTATACTTTTTAAATTTAACACGATTTTTTTTGTACGTTTATAGCGGTAGGTCCATAAAAGGTGACGTTTTCTTTTACTGCATAATTTTATACCACGCGATATTCATGGTGGTCTTTTGTTTACATTTATGGTAATAGTGCGAATAGGAAAGCACAAGTCATAAAACAGTTTAAACTGATCTATAAATAAATTATAGGCTTATACTACATTGGCATTTTGTTAAATACGAAGAAATACCAATGTATGTTTGTAGTAAAATGATTTATGATTAGTGGCTTATTGGTTACATTATGGCTGGTGTCCTAGGTTCGTCACACTTTTTTTTTACCCGACTGCGCCAGAAGGAGGTTATGTTTTTCGAGAGTAGGTATGTATGTATAATTGTTTGGCACGCTCTGCAGCCTGAACTGCTAGATGGATTTTAGCTTGAGAGGTGTCATTAGATTTGTGTTTACTGTGAGAGTGACATTGGGTACATCAAAATAAAAAAAATCAAAATGGCGGATTTTTTGCGCCAATTTTAAATGTTTGGCTCGCTCTGTAGACTAAACAGCTTAATGGATTTTAGCTTGAGAGGTGTCGTTAGATTCGTGTTTACTGTGAGAGTGACACTAAGTACCTATAGCAAAATAAAAAATAAAATAAATGGCGGATTTTTGGCGCAAAATTAAAATTAATATTTTTTTATTAAAAAAATAAAAAAATATGTACTAATTAAGGTTTATTTAAATTACCTTTTTTTTATTCATGAATAGCAAAAATATTGCTATCGGTATTATATCCTCATCGTTACGTTATCTACATGGATATAGTATCTTTCTAAAAAAAAATCTTTAGGTATTTAGGTTTTTATTGCTATGGCCGTGTGGTTTAAATTTTTAAATATACCAACCCATTTCGTCCCATGAGTGTCGTAAATGGCGAGTAAGAGCCCGTTCCCACTTATACGATCAGTCTTTTTGCCCTGAAACCGGACGCCGGACGTGGCTGTTCACATTATATCCGATCAGTCTGTTTTGCGGGAAGGTCGGTGGTTCGACTCGCCGCCAGTTTACGTTTGTATTTCGTACGCGATGGACGGCGACGATGATGTTCTTAAATAATGGTGGTATTTGAGACGAATGAGACGAAAAAGAAGTAGAAAACGAAGACTACATTGGGTGCATCCTATACTTCGAGACCGATTTTTCTTCAGTCTTGACGCAACGTTCGTTCACACTCATCCAATCCGGGAGTTTTGACTGATCGTCGCAGTGGCAAAACGTAGGTCAAATAACTCGGATCAGTCTTTTTTTCTCGGATCAGTCATAATGTGAACAGCTCCGTACAAATTGTACTGCCACTGACATATCCGTCTATTTAGACTGACCGAGAAAAAAGACTGGTCAGATAAGTGGGAACGGGATCTGGATGCGACTACTGACTGAGGCTGGTCGCGGTGGAGTAGTTATCTGTAAAAAGGTAATGTTTGTGAGGTTGTAGGGCTTAATATCTGGATCTACTCAACCGATTTTCAGACAGCCAGGTTATGTGTGAGTGTCATAAGCTATATTTTAAATCAAGGTTTCCACGGTTACGGGATATACGCGGGTGAAACGGCGCCGGATAGCTAGTTTTAATATATTAGTATTGATATACTTTCATATATAAAAAAATCCAACAAATATGTACAAAGATACTTTCTGGATCTTTAACCTACTTCAATATAAAGAATACGAGTTTATCTGTAATGTAAACAAAGGTACATTCATTGAAGTTTATTAAATCATACGTTGCTAATGCAATGTATGTTTTACTACTCATGTAATGATACTAATATAAGACGAATCAAATATGTATGTGGGTCATTACCACGATACGATGGCCTAAATAGATGGACGTCAATTTAAATTTGTAGATGTTTTTCTATGGCGGTAAAACATATTTAGGCTATATGAACTTAGATTTTTAGCTTTTTTTATATACGGTACCTACTTATACAGGGTTATTGTATTTATTTCTTTTCATTTTTTTAAATTTATTACTAGCAGACTTTTGCTGTCCACTAGAATTCTTGTTAACCCCTCATACTAAGCTAAGTGCTTGTGTTACGAATGGGTTCACGTCGGTAGTACAATGGGTGGGGTTCGAACCGGCGACCTCAAGATCACAAGTCCGACGCCCTAGCCATTAGGCTACGGCCGCTTCAAAGTTTGGTTTCCTGTTAGAATGTTAGATTAGAGGTATGGTCAAAATCAACACATATTTTGTCATATTACGTACCTCTAACCATCATCACCAGTCCGTTTAACGTCCACTGCTGAACATGGGCCTCCTCCTGAGGGAGGGTTTTGCCATATGCCACCACGCTTGGTAGGCGGATTGGTGACCGCAGTATTATATTGTAATACACAGGGTAACGCCGCGGCTCGTTCCCTGGTATACGCTTGTTATTGATGATGTTATAACAATCGGGACCAACGGCTTAACGTGCTTTCCGAGGCACGGAGGGTACCTATAGTCCCTCAACCAACCAGACCCAGAAAGAGATCTTAGAATTTACACAAAGATTTCTTGTCCGGTGTGAGGATCGTACCCACGACCTCCGAGGCTTAAAGCGAGCCAAATACCGCTACGCTACGGAGGATGTCACTACCTCTAATACACTACCTCAAGTATTGTAAACGCTAGTTATTAAGCACAGTGTAAACAAGGCAAAACACAACAAGGCTGTTGGGGGCCCATAATAAAATAAATAAGTCATTAGAATCTCAATTCTCCATTCAGACCCTTATAGGTGGCAACGCGCCTGCTTCTTGCAAAGCTGCTGTCGTTATGGTCAAGCTCAAGCCCCGCCGCATACACAATCAATCAAATATGTAATTTTAACAAAATTCGACTTATCGTCTCGCCTTTTTCGATAGGGGTAGGCAGAGAATCTACATTCGACACTTCATGCATGCCGGTCGGTAATAGGTACATTTTAATGCATTGCCAATCTGGAAGCTCAAGATGTTTGGCGAACCAATCCCTTGGGAACGGCAAGCCAAGTACTTAGGCGTAATCCTTGACCGAAAGCTAAACTTTAGAGCGCATGTTGAAACCGTTCGTGCACGCGCTTTACTTACGCTTAGTCGACTACACTGTCTTCTAAATTCACGCAGCAAACTATCACTAGATAATAAGGCTAGGATTTACACCACGTGTATACGACGGATTATGACGAACGCGAGCACCGTATTTGCTCATACCGCGTCTAGCAGTTTGTACCGCTTACAGACTGTTCAAAGTAGATTCACTCGACGAGCCACCGGGGCACCGTGGTTCATTCGTAATCGGAATTTACATTCTGATCTCCAACTGCCTTCCATCAAGTAGTGGATGAAAGAGGCGTCGCAACGCTTCTTCGAATGCGCGGTGCAACACCCAAACCCCTTGGTTGTTGCAGCATCTGACTATAGGCCTTTGCCCACAAAGCGTCGTTAACACCGTCGGCCTCGGGGCGTCCTAGATGACCCAGACGACGAGATAACAATCTACCAACTAGCATTAAAAAGATTGCAAGAAGCTAGCACCACTACACAGAGACCACTATATCCAACCCGCCGGAGAAGAGTGCGCCCGCGAACGCGACGCGTCCCCCCTCGTCCTCCTGACCCTTAGCTTGCAAAGATCCATCCGATGCCCTCTAAGACCCGAAGTCCGAGAGGCCCGCGAACTGTAAAGTAGAGCGACAGTTGCACAAAACTCCCATAAAATACTAAAAGTCATAATCCCTCAATCTCATCGCCAGCGACCGCCCTGAGCCGAGGTCCAAGCCCCACAGGGGGCGCCCTCTTGCGCAGGTTGCTTAGTTTGTAGTTTTTAAACCATTTATTAAGGCTGGAGCTCTGCTCGCTTTTATGCCCAGTGAAGTAGCAAAAGCCTCGTGGCTACATACGTACGTCAATCCGAAAAAAAAAAAAAAACATTCTGGAAGCCAAATTTACGCCTCTCTCTTCTTCCTCTTCCAGCGTCTCCTTTCACACTTATTCGATATACTTCTTTAGTTACTCTTCTTTCATCCATTACTTCTACATACACGAACTATCGCAACATTCCCTTCTGATTCTTCGTCACTATGTCTTCTTTTAACCCACATATCTCCCTGATCACACTGTTTTTCAATGTATCTGTCTCCAATATCCTCGTAGACCCGAAAGTCCGAGAGGTCCACGAACTGTAACGTAAAGCGACAGATGCACAAAACTACCCTTAAAAAAACTTAAAGTCATAATACCTCAATACCCCCGCCAGCGCCCTGAGCTAAGGTCCAAGACCTACAGGGGACGCCGCAAGTTGCTTAGTTTGTAGTTTTTAAACCATTTAGGCTGGACCTCTGCTCGCCTTTATGTCCAGTGAAACAGCAAAAGGCTCCTCGCTACAGAATGTCCGACTGAAAAAAAAACTATCCGTCTATTTCACACATTCTTTTCAGTGCTCTTATCTCTACAGCGTTCATTCTTCTTTTACATTTTGTTTCGTAGATACAATATAACCAGGGCCGGACTGCTTATGCGTACCCAGCCCCCGCCAACGGCGGATCGAAGGAGTGTCCGGGAGGTTTTAGTAGTGTAGGGTCCTCTCCTCGTGGTATGAGTTAGCATACCACGCTTTGGAGAGGGCGAGTCCCGCATATCCCACCGCCAGCGCGCGATTACACTGCAGCGGCGGTGGGAATACGTAAATGCATTGCCCCCCGGACAAAAAAAACATATATACCATATAACCAAGCTTCCCGTTATATCAATGTGTATATTAAGAAAGAATTCAGCTTCACAGGGCAGTCATAAATATGCGTGGCATCCCGACCACCGCTAAGTGGGACAACGCATCCGGCATTCAGAGGTATGCAACCTAATAATGTTTATATATAAACGACGTGACAAACGACACGCGGTAACTAAGTCTAACGAGATAGGTGTTGCATTTCCCAGAACTGAGAAATTCAATTAATATGCTATAATTGTATTAGACAGTATAAAAGGAGAAAAGGAAGACAGTGTCTTAGGTGGGAAGATGATATCAAACGAGTAGCAAGCAATACGTGGATGCGAAAAGCACAAAACTGCACATTGTGGCTAACTCTAGGGGAGGCCTATGCTGGAAAGCAAGACAATCTTTAAATACCCGTGTTTAAGAAATACGCAGCAATTAGAATAAGAAAAAAATATATATACGTAGTAAAATAGACCAGTATATTAAGAATGCATATTTGTAAAAGATTGTTGAATAAAGGCTTTTATTATTATTAATTGTATTAGAGAGTTTAAACAAGTAGCTTTTGAAATATTTTCGACTGAATAGAAATGGAATATCATTAAGTTCAACTTTATTATGACGGGTTTTGGAATTGGTCATTATTTTAATATAATTGTAATTTAGCTATTGATCGAATGGCAAGAGCGTTCGTTAAGTGTAAATCATTTTTTTGATAGCTGAAAAACGATTCGACGCCAAAACATTTGCGATAATTAAATGATCGCTGAACAGAGACCTCCTATCAAGGATTGGTTTTTGCCATAGTCGACACGCTTGGCATGCGAGATGGTAACCGCAGTATTATTAAGTAAGCCGCCCGTTCCTTCGTATACTATTGTTATAAAAAATCTTACAACAATCGACCCAAATGACACCCAGAAAATATCTTAGATTTTTTACACAAAGCTTTCTCGTTGGGCGTGGGGATCGAGAGTACGACCTCTAAGACTTAAAGAAAGACTTGTACCGCTACGCTACGGAGGTTGTTACGTATTATGAAGTATATTCTGCGAGTACCATACATAATATACCTATGTCAGACTGAAAACGTGAGCTGAATATAAACTTATATTACTAATGACATCGCATTGAAAGCATTTCGTATAACATCATACATTAAGTACGCCAATACACAATTATTTCCACGTGTTTCGCTATTCTGTTTTCAAATACTAAAATAAGCTAGAACAAACACATGCATGTTTTGTTCTATCAAGAAATATTTACAACAATATATTTGTCGTACTGATATCTATCAATCTAAAACACAAATAAATATAACAATAAATTATTGTGAAATATCTGTTGAGTTACATATTTAAATACGAATGTAAAGCTCTTTGTAACTGAGTGAGATGTAAATTCCTCTGGAAATAAACCAAAGGTCAATAACATTGAAGTTTAGGTACTTTAGCACTATATATATTTAATAATGTAAATTTCAAATCTGATATTAAACACTCTGATATAATACATTTTAATCCTACACAAAACATAACATTATGATTTCAAACTGTTTAGTTGTGGTCGACATAAGAGTTATTCTTAAAGTACGAAAAAAAGAGCCCTTTTACGTCACTGTTAAACATGGGCCACTTCTTGAGAGACTCTGTGAAGCTAAGGTTGTTCGAGGATACTGCCATAATCACACGCTTGGCAGGCACAAAGTACACCCAAACTCAAAACAACTATCGCTTCGTAACTAAGATAACCGCTGAGCCACCTGTTGCGAACTCTTAATATTTTCTTTTGAATAGAATAGAATAGAATAATTTTATTTTGCTCATAAAACATGGTACAAAATAAAAGTTGTTGATGTAATATATGATGTTCCACATGTTTGGTCACAAGTTATGATATGCAAAATCTTAAAAACTAAAAATCTTAAATGTAAGTTAAAATGTCACTATAGACACAATTAATAGAATAAATTACAGTTTAAAAAATGTCGGAAATAGATAGGAAATATTATTTATTATATTTTATATTGAAAAAAATCATTTATGCTATAAAAACATTTATCAGAGAGCCACTGTGTAAGTTGTACTTTAAATTTATTTAATGCTAGATCTCTGAACGGATAAGGAATATTATTATATATTGTAATGCACATGATGAAACTATAGTTATTCGTCATTCGTCGTCGTTTGGAAATGTATTGAAAGTTTAGATTAATTAATTTGGACCACAGGCAGGATTCGAACCTGCATCTAAGGTTTAGCCCTTAATGCCTAAACCATTGGGCCACGGTGAAACCCCCACCCAGTAGTCGAAATAGATCAATATTTTTTATAACATGTCGTATAAAAGAGATTGATAAGATACGTGTTATAAAAGAGAATGATAGATTTTTCTAATCGATAGAGTGACTGAAGAGGAAATTTTATATGAGTTTACATCAGCATTGCACCTGTGCGAAGCCGGGGCATGTCGTTAGTAACTTAATAAATACAAAAAAACCGTTTCAGAATTTATCATAAGACACACCTGCGTCCAAAATACAGCGTAGTATCTTAGCAAAGCCATTAACATTTCATTTGAAGATCTGTGAGAAGCGGCGATACGCACATTCCTCCGTCGGCTGTCATTCTGGCACAACGCCAGCGACTAATACTGCCGCTGTTGCGTAGATACCGCGTAGTGCGTACCACAGGTGCAGTTAAATGGATATCTTTACTAAAAATCAAATAATCGAAACATGTAAGCGCTGAACCAATACCGCTTTAATGCACAAAAGTGTGTTTCACATGGCTCCGGTAATTTACAATAAATTACCCAAAGAAATAAGGGCAATGAATACCAATATATTTAAGAGACGCCTTAAAAATATTTTAACAAATAAATGTTACTATAGCTTGAATGAGTATTTAAATGATAATTTTTCCAAATTCAAGTGCTCTAAAACTATTTTGTAATGTAATTATTTAACACGTAATAATATATTTTAATAATTGAACTGAAACAATTTAATTACTATTATTACTGCTTTAACAATAAGAATGACATAGCATTTATGTCTTAAAATATGAATCTATAATTTTAAGTATCTCACGCCTCATTTTGTATGCCTTACGGTAGAAAAAAAAATATTATAAAAAGGAAATATTTGATTGTTTATTTGTTTGTTTGCATTGCATATGCACCGCAACTAGTGGACCGATTTCAATAATTCTTTCGCCATTAGAAAGCTTGAATATCCAGAAGGAACATGGGCGATTAATTATGGATTATTCCTTTTGAAACAGGAGGGAAATTAAACAAAAAAATAAGTCGCAATAAAACATTTCTAACAACATCAATGCGGCATGAGTCTCGCTTTAAGTGTTATGGATTATTTATTTCCGGGTCTGGTTGGTTGAAGTGCATTCCGAAGCACGGAGGATACTCCACCCTCTGTGCCTCGGAAAACCGTTGACCCGGTTGTTAGAGCATCATCTATAACAGGGGTCTCCAAACTTTCAAGCCTTAGGGCAATAATGATATTTTTAGTATGCTTCATGGGCCATAACAGATTTTTTTTTTGCCCTTATCTATAGTCGTATTTCTAGCAATAGTAACAACAATAAAACATTGGCTGTCGCGGGGCAGTTTGATGACACTGGCGGGCCGGATTAGGCCCGCGGGCCGTAGTTTGGAGATACCTGATCTATAACAATCATATACCAGGGAACGGGTAGCAGCGTTTCCCTTTTATTTGGGACTAATCTCTTCCACACTCCCACCACTGTAACTCCTGTAAGCCAGGATCAACAGCGGCACACACGAAAGAGGATCTAAGCTGTTAGGCTTAGGCTGGTCCCGGGACACCTTAATGCCTTAGATCCCGCATCAAATTTATACCGACTGATGATGACGATGAATTAGACTAATAAAATACTGGAGTACAATCACTGGATCAACTTCTCTTAATTTTTTTCGGAGGATCGAACACACAACCCACGAGACTTAAAGTGAGGCTTATATCACTACGCAACGGCGGTCCCACAATGCAGACCAGGAATTTAAACAAGAACAGACCTCAGAGTTAATTTCTGAATGCTGATGACCATTTGGAGGAATTTACATATCGAGGGGTGAAAGGCTATTTGTTTGAAGCGACATTTTACGAACTTTACAGAAGAGCCATTTAAAGATTCAAAATTTGGAAAAAAAATCGTTATGAAAAAACTAGTGCTCTTTCTATAATGGGGATCGCAAATTTTTATTGAAAAAAAATTCCTGAATGTTTTGGTATAATTTTCAATTAAAAAACAGTTATGAGTATAAGATAAATTGTCGCTTAATACAAAATGATCTGTATCGCCTTATTTTTAGAGTAAAGAAAAGTGATTCAACTTCCAACATTGTCATTAATCAGCAGCAGGCAAAATGGTTTAAGTGACTTTACAGTACTTATGCAGGAGAAAGCAAAATGATTGAATCGACGTTACTCAATAATAATAGGAATAGGCTATTTTGTTTAACTACCAATTTGGGTTTGGGTTTTGGGTTTTGTTAACGATTCAGGAAAGTTGGCTTAAGCAACGATGAACATTCTTAAAGAGTTGTTTGATGTCTCAGATTTTGAAAGGAGTTATATAACTTGGTTGTTCTAAACAGAGTGAAAAACAGTTGTAGCGAAAGGGTTGAACCGACGACATGTCTTAATGAATTTGGCTGAAGCGGCAAATTTGTTGAAGCGACATTGCACAGAGTAAGTAGTCGTAAGCAAAATGTTTGAAGGGACTTTTCATCTAAAGATAGCTACATCGAAAAACGATTTATCTGCCATCGAACTAAAATTTTAGGAAGGGAATAACGGCTTATGATCCGATTCTCTGTTTTTGTATACAGCTTAAATGATATACTAAAAAATATGGCAAATTTGAAGTCTGATCATACATCATGTTTGAGAATTATGCACTAAAATGGCATTGTTTTAAGCGCCATAAAAGTGCTCAGAATTGTACGAAACCCGGCTCAGACGACGCAGAAAAATTCGCTGAATCCGAATATGTATATAACTCCATATCGTCCAAAATGTCGCTTCAAACAAATAGCCTTTCACCCCTCGATATAATAAAGATCGCATCATATATCATCATCATCATCATCAACAGCCCGTTTACGTCCACTGCTGAACATGGGCCTCCTCTTAACAGACCTTGGCAAGCCAGGATCGTAGAGGGATATTGCCATAATCACCACGCTTGGCAGACGGATTGGTGATCGCAGTAAGATGTAAACCTTGAGCAAATAGATGATGCTGCCCATCCATCAGCCATATGTCTTTTAGTCGCCTTTTACGACACCCATGGGAGGACATGGGGTGGTCTATTTTAAGCCGGAAACCACACGGCATAATATATAAGAAAGTATAATTTTACTTCGCTATCTAAATCTATTAATAAACGAAGATAAACTTATCACTCCTCTATTTTAATTCCATTGGTCTAAACTGAGGGCGTGTCATTGACGTAGTGTGAACTAAATGTTGCTAGTTGACAATAATCACTAGGCTTAGGTATCAATAAGGTAGAGTTGAATACTCTACCTTATTGATACCTCATTGGAATAAACAATAAAACGAAAAGAAGGGAAGAAATGTATGTATAAATAATTTTAAAGCCAATGTCAAAATCAAACTGTACAAAGGCCTATTAAAAAAATCAAATTGTATAACTTTTTAACAATCTCTTAACAAATTTAAATGCTAAGTAGATTGGATAATCTAAAATAACTGTACAGCTTTAGATTCTGTTTCTGCGATAAAAACATTTAAAAAAAGATTACAAATGTTCGTAGCGAAATTTTAATATTATTCACAACGCACGAGAAAATAATTGTAGACTTTCAAGTCTTTAAGTCATTTAGTTTCTATTGAGATGATTCACTGAACCAATCTATCATACCTAGACTAGCAAAATGGCGCGCATAACGAAATTGTTCATATTTAGCATGTATGATGCTAGTTCTGTTAACTTTCTCTCTAGTTCTTACTCCCTAATTAATTTATAGACTTCCTAAATAGCTTTTGAAAATGTATTACATTGAAGTTCTTCTTTATTATAAGTCGATCTTATTAACTTTTTTTTGGTCTCTAGTGTTCGATATTAGTTTTTTTATTCCCGATAAGACAAAGTGGTTGAGGTGTTAGAACAGTAGATTGTTATTTGGCTGTGCTATTCAGTAAGGTACTTCCCCAGTCATCATCATTCTATAATAAATGCAAAGTAAAAGTTAAGGTAATCACGTACCTACTTCATGAGCCTTAGTTTTGTTTTGTTACAATTCTGATTGCAGCTGTAGGCTGTTACAGTTATGGTTAAAAAAAACTAAATCAAACCATACGATTGTCAATTTACTAGGTACCTTGTTTTATTCATTGTATCTATAGAATGTATTACTTTCATACATTTCATACGAATCGTATGGGATCATAGGTTTCATATATTAACAATTACGAAAACTGCACCCTATATTGTAATTCCATAGCATCAATAGGTCAACGTTTCTCCCTCTTGTTTTTTACCTGGCCTTAAACACAATAAATCATTCGCTAGCCACTTCCGACCTCTTTGATCTCGACCTTTGATGATGCATAACATTCTTTACGAAGTGACATTTACGCAACTAAGTGTCATCGGCAACCCGACCGTGTAACGACAATAGAAACAGGAAAGGTCATCTTAGAAAGTTGATACTACGCGTTTATAAATGAACTGAAATAAATTAATTATAGAGCTAATGAATGAAGAATGATGAATGAAAGATTAAAGCGTCGGAAAGAAAACTATCTAGGTTTTAACATCACTACTCGATATAAGGCAAAGATAATTAAATGTGACTGTATTAGATATTGAAGTAAATTAAATAAATTATTTTAAGAAACACAAGAGAAACATAAACGACAAAATATGTTTACTGAAACTTATACATATTTTGTCATTTTGCTTCTTTAGTTGCTTATTTTTTGTCTCGCAAAAAGTTGAACATGGCAAAAAATTTAAAGGCAAAGAAATACAAATTTTGATGTCCATATGGAAGCTTTATAGTTTCCAAAATATATTTTTTTGATTCTCCGAGATCGCAACACTACTTTTGTCATGTACAAGCAAATTATTTTCTTCAAAAGTTCGCAATGTCACGAGACGACTGAAGCAGTGCGTCACAAAGAAACGTTTGGTCACTAACTATAGTCATCAATAGATCAATAGGGGAGTTGGCGCCAAGAACGTTTTAGCTTCTTTTATTTCAAATGTGACTAATTTCGCCGATGGTAAACAAGAGCAGGATCTAAGATAAAGGATAAAACAATTAAAGCTAATTATTTTATTCATTCTCGCCGTGTGGTTACCGGCTTAGACTAGATCACCCTATATCTCCTTTTGTTGTAGGCATTCCTTCAATACGCACGAGGCGATTTGCTTCTTCTTTCATAATGCGGACGGCTAAGGAGTTTCTCTACCGGGGTCAGTTTTTCCGGAACTTTAAGGCTAAAGTGAACAGACACTTTCTGGGCAAGCGTGTATCATCTTATTCCTTATCTTCGCCTTCCATCAAACGAGATTATGGTCAAACGTAAGACTATACAGGGTTATTTTTAAAACACCAACAACCTTTCAGAAAGGTTGTTGGTGTTTTAAAAATAACCCTGTATATAATTAAAAATAAAAAATAAATCTTCCTATGGGTGTCGTAAATGGCGACTAAAGGACGTTCACCTAAAGGATGGGCAGCAGGATCAATCAGCTGAAAAATACTCCCATTTTACTGTGATTACTAATCCACCTGCCAAATGTGGTGGTTACGGAACGGCAATATCTCTAAACGACCTTGGCTTGCCGGGGTCTGTTAAATAGGAGGCCCATGTTCAGCAGTGAAATAAAGACAACAATTTATCGATTCTACAACGAAACATCTATAATTTGGAACACATAAAAATTAACAATAACATCACGTGTTTAGTTCATCACACCTAATAAAAGTCGAGTCAATATTGTGCGTTTAACTCAATTTTAAAGCAATTACATTCAATGTCAATAAACAAGACAATGACTGGAAAGCAGAACTGAAATTGCGATAATAGATTCACCAAAGTGCCAAAACACGAAATCCTCATTGATTATGATCGCAAATAATTACATAATATCAATTAAGACACTGGGTGACTCAGGTCATCATAGTGTTTAGTCTAAATTCTTGATCAGCATCAAAACACTGACCTACTTGTTATTACAAAATTAATTTGTTTATGACTGAATGTAAAGTTTATTACTATTCAACATTAAAGAAATTGTTGTTTTAATTTTAGTTTTTAGCGTTTTATATTCGTTTTGTGTCGTGACGAACTTAAGTAGAGTGTATTGCTAAACCGTAAACTATCATAATTTTCAATTTTAAAGGAAGAATTTGTTATACATGCTTTATATTTTATTATTGTATCCCTTTGAACATGATGGGTTAAAAGATTTGGCATCGTTTATGTTAATACGAGAGGAATACACATTTTTTATTCATTTAAGCTGATTATATTAAACATACGAATAGCTACCATTAATATCTACGATTGAATTGGCCATTAAATTTTGAGCTTTATAAACACCAATTCATACACATTGCTTCATTGACATGATTTTGTAGATTTTTCGCTGTTTACGTGAAGTCTACAGGTATAAAACAAGTAAGACCCTTAATCGATACTGTTAATACTTTTACTCCAGAGCATGCCAGATTCAATTGTAATTAACTTTTATTATTAAAAATCGTTGACTATGTAATTAACGCGTATCAATCATTATAATATAAATACGTAAAGCAAAAATTTTGTACCTTTTTACTAAAATTGCGCGGACGAAGTGTGAAATTTCGCACACTTATGGTTTATAAAGAAAAGGAGTGCAGAATGTTAATATTTTTCCAAATAATGGTGACCACTAGTACTAATAATTTTGAATTCATCATCTATATGTTTTGTATTTACGAAATATTCCTTAAAAAACAAATTATAATGTGAGGTACGTTTGCGACAGGCCGAACGAGACCGCTTAGAACTTCATTATAAATAGAAAGGAATGTCTGTTGGTATGCCGCGACGCAGGAAAGTTAACTATCTCGAAATTTCTTCACAATTCCTTTACAAAAATTCCGTCGCATATTTTAGTTTAAAAAAAGACTAACGTGGTTCAGTTTATAGAATAGTTGGACTTACAGATATTTATTAAATACAAATTTTATCCTACCTTCTCGTACTTTGCTCGTCTTTCTGATTGGTTCAAAATATTTTACAAAAAAAAAATAGGCATCTTAGATTTATGAATATTAGTCAGATCAGATAGATCATTTGAATTAAAGTAAATATAGTTATAAGACATACAACTACGTCAGTACAAGTTTAAAAAAATCTCACTTATAATAATAATAATAATATTTATTTGGCATATACGTTTTACACAGAAACCTATGAAGCCTCTGGTTGCCGAACTAGTCAAAACTGTGCTTCAGCAACCAGCGTCTTCTCCCATTTATTTGCTTAAGGTAATATGTCAACAAATTTGCAACAATGAAGTTATACAAAAATAAAATAAAATAAATAAATACATCTAGATAATATTTTATATTACGAGAAAACTGATATATTAGCGAAGGAGTGCGTGGGAGGGAGTGCAAGTGTGTGTTTGTGTGTGTATATGCAGTGTTTGTGTCTACGTGTGTGTGTATGTGTGTGTGCGTGTGTGGCTGTGTGTGTGTGTGTGTGTGTGTGTATGGCTGTGTATGAGTAACTGTCGGGTTTGCGTTACAGAGCAAACGCTTCTAAATATATTACTTATCTACATAATGGTTCAATAGAAGAAGGAAATATCCTAAAATCATTAGTTATTTCGCAACAGCTATTTTCGTTCAAACGTTGCGGGAAATTTTATTAGCAGTCATTAGCTAAAACAACACTAACTGTGCTACAAATAGCTTTTACGCCTAGTTTTACAGTTGGTTGTCTAAATGTATGAACGTACTAATCAATATGTTCTACAGTGGAATATTTTTTGAAAGTTCAAAGTTTTCAAAGAACAATCCCGATGTCATAAAATTTAACTTGAAAAATACAGACATAAATCATCTGAAAATTGAGAATATTTTTACAAATTTAGTTGAGAAATATTTTGTCTATGACGAAGTAAAGGTTGCACAAATATTTATGTGTGATGAAAATAATGTGGAATGTTATGAAGGTCAAATTGAGAAGGTCATAGGAAGTGAAAAATTAAACAGGTGTTTATAGAAAGTAATCAATTTCAAGAACTAGAAAAAAATTGATACAAAAATACATTTCTGTTTATTATAAAATTACAGCAAAAGTTATTAATACAAAATAAAATAACTAAATAACTATATGTAGGACATACCTTAATAATACCTGAACTTAAGAATTAATAAATCTACACATTATTATTATTTGATCCCTCACACGTTATTTATATTTGCTAGCCCAAAGATGATGTAACACAGACGTTTTAAATGTTTCAAGAATAACAAAAACATAGTTTTACAATCGTAAAATGCACACCGCAAAAAACATTTGCAACAACTTCAAACATGCACACTCATTCAAAATTTTATGGCCTACAATATTTTGGCAATTGTGACTAAAATATAAATAAGATACACCCACAACAAGGCCAAAATAACAATTTGGGTACAATCCAAATGTTATTTTAATAAATACAAGGTAAATTTTGCCAAGAGCCCTTTTGTTTTTGATTCAGTATTCAGGAATTTTGGAGTTTCATATGTTCGTAATTATCTTCAAATAATGACAGCATCATGTCTAAATACGCGTTGTAAAATTCAAAACAATTAGATGATTCGTTTATTTACTGGTTATTTAATTGTTTTGAGTATTACTGACAGACTTTTATAGTATGACTTACAGGAGGTATTACTGACACTTAATTCGTTGCTTGACATTAATTCGAATGAAAAGTTTACAATCACAATTTTTTGGCTTCAATGTGAGGAATTGTAGAATTGTTACTCAAAATTGTCTAGTTTTTATACAAAGAAATTTTTTGCAGGCATGGAATAGAATGCAGCATTCTTACAAAATTGTATCAAAAGCATTTATTAAAAAAAAAGTTCCTCTGAGTTTCTTGCCAGTTCTTCTCTGAGTTGCCAGAACTTGTTGCCCAGAACTGGCGGTAGTTAAAAAAGGACGCATCCTATGAACATCATTTAAAATACCTATTTAAATGTGTCTGTCTATATGAAGAAAGATTTTTGAGTTTGAGTTAATCGTATCCAGACTACAAAACCCCCGCATCATACAGGAATGTCAATATTAGCCGCTATGACTAAGACTCGGGAGCTCAGCGAACATCGCCACAAAATTTATGGGGCAACCAACATTTATTTTGACATTTATTTTAGAATAATAAGAAACTCGCAATTGTTATGGGCCTAGTGATAACAATATTTTATTTTCTGGTGACACGGTATCATTTTATGGCCGAAACAATGAGGACAGGTAGTTAAAGTCAAAAATAGTAAGCCAACAGAAATTGCGTCTCATTTTGAGTTGATCCAGAAAGCACTGAAATAGTTGGCTCTCTAGCAACAAGTTTTCCAAAGATCCAGCCCCAGTTTTATACTACAGTTATTAATATTAATCATTTTGTCATATTATTTAAGAAAATTACACTTTTTCATTAAATGTACACAATTTTGTTTTTTTTAAGTCTAAAATTCATGCTTATGTAATTTCTTTCTTTAATAAATGTTTTCAAAGACTTATGAAAGTCATTTGAGGACGTTAGCTGATATAGCAGCGAGCTCAAAAATTATGTCAGTCTTAATACCCATTTTCCGTAACTTCACAATTATAAGGACTCGTGTATCTTATTTTTTATTTTGTTGTGTTATTCAAATATATGGGCTTAATAACTAACTTCATCGACTTGTAAAAGTATTATTTAAATACTTCTTTAGTTTTCTTTTAATATGCCATAACAAAAATCGTATTTATAAATGGCCTTTATCGAATTGCACTATATTTACAATTTTGATATAATTTACTAAACACGTGGTACCTACTTATTACGAAATGAATAATATTTAAAGCTTTTATTTAGCAGACCTAGAATGACTACGATAATCTTAAAATATTTAATATAAAAAATTGCTCTGGTATAATCTAAATACCGTTTTATTTAGGACTCCGAAATGAAGGCGAACAGAGCTCCTACCATAAAATCATCGAATGTGACCAAAATTTATATCGATTCGAAATTTAGATTAAATTATAAATTCATTATCCTTATTTTATTTTAAGAACCTTTTCCTTTTCTAAGTTTAGTCATGAACGACTAGTGTCTGTTAAAAACTACAAATTCTATTTTTATGCTGTTCATTAACGAAGAAAAACACAGGGAGATCATCCAAAAAATATTCTAATTGCGTATACATGAGGTAATTATCAGTAACATTGAACTTGGCACCTGGGTTTGCAAACGTTCTTTGTCATGGCGAACGGTTGAAGCTTCACGTACCAAACAATATTTTGCACAATTCCGCACCTTAACATCCTAGTTTTTAGAACAATGTTTTTGCCATTGAACAGCAAACAGGGATCCGTCAAACACTTGACAGTAATGTACCTGGCTCGGCGCCAGATCCTACAATTCCCAAAAGAGAACTTACAGCAATTGACATGATGGAATGTGGCGTGAAAATAATATTGGAAAATGTTACAACTGTTGAAATTTGTGAGGACGAATCGGTAAATATTTTTAGTAATAATAGAAGTGTATTTTTTTAGAAAAATATTTTTGTATAACCGTCTGGGAATGTTGATATCTTGACAATTAGTTGTGAAATTATTAAATTTCACTTAAAATATCAAACACTAGAGAGTGTTGTGTTTCTGTCAATATTAACTATGAGATGTCCTGAGCCTGTAGTTCATGTAAAGCTCTACTATATGTTATACTAACAAATACACTCTATGTATTCCAACCATTTTATAACTTTAGCCCTAAATTCTTGTTTTAAACATCAAAGCCCTTCTATATAGTTCGATAGTAGCCATTGGAAGCATTGCGGATTCTTATCCAGATAACTATTACAGGATGGTAGAGAACGCGGAAGACACATATGTATCGGCGCCCGCGCCGGTGAGTATTTCAGTACCAGCTCAATGCCAAGAGGCCAACAACTTCCATTCAATAATGCTACTCATTATTAATGTGATGCTGCTATTTAAACTTTATAGTTTTATGCTACCCTTTTGTGTGCTTCTGTTATGTACTATTGTCATTTATCTATTTTACCTTGTAACGTAGACCCCACTATCACGTTGGGCCACTGTAACGTAGTACGTGTTGGTGTAGCCAACCACGTGTTACATTAATGAAAAGAGATGAGTTTTATATAAAGAGAGGAAGTAAACACAGATCACTCAGTACACTATAGTTTATTTAAATTATAATTAAAGATTAACAATATTTAGAGCAGGGGGCAGGTTCTAAGACTCGGTTTGAGTAGGTGACCAGTAGGTAGTCACAATAAACACTTAGCTTGTTAGTAAGCTGGATGGTAGAAGTCTCGCTGACGCCTTATGTAGATAGTAGCGGCAGCGAGGGAAGCAGGGCTCGTCTCCAAGTCTCATCCAGTCCGGATGGTAGCAGCCGGCTGGTGTAGGGTGTCGACCGCAGCGTAAGTTGTAGTGAGGTAGAAGAGAGACCGCGGCATCAGTGCGCGCCCTTTTATAGTCACAGCCACCGGTCGGCGGCAGGGCTACGGGGTAAGGGGTACGGCGACGAAGACGCATCGTCACAACCTCTTTGTCATATGTATTTTAAGCCTAGTATAAGGTTAAAAGTACCAATGTTATATTAACCTAATTGATTTATTATAAGTAAAACACAATGAGTAAAAATTAACCACTTATTTATTTTGGTCCCTTTTATATAATTTTATGTATAACATAACTTCATAATAAGTGAATGGCTTATATTAAATTTAACTATAATAAGTTAACTATCACAATACTTACAATGATATAACTTTAAAAATTAATAACATGTTTACATTTGTTACCACAATATAAATCACGAATATTTACAAGTTAATATTCTCGTGATTGAATTGAATATAAAGTAGGTACAATCAGGTTACTAATCATAAATTCTATTACAATACTTCATTCATAAATGTATGTCCGCTGAATATACAATTCAAAATGATTATTATAATTATTTTAGAAATTAATTTTCTTCCATCCATACACGAACCATTCATCCATTCAGTCTTATATTGATATCATTCTTCATCTTACGTTCATTGCTGCTTACAACGTGATCTGCGACAGTTCAGCACTTTTCTATGGGTCCGTATCTTTGCCTGAACCAGGTCATACCGCTATAATCAGCTTCATAGACATCAGGTATTTCTTTATCAATAGCTTCACAATACACCATCTTGACAGAAGCTTCGCCAAAGAGTCTCTCTTCGTACTTAATCAACTGCTTGAAAAATCCAGTGTTTGGCCGAATTTGTGGTCTGCCAAAAGGAAAGAATTTCGTTTTAAAATCGAATTGTACATAAATAAACTGCACAAAAACTTCAAGATATATTACTTTACCTAACAGATTTATTCGACGGAAACAATAAAACATTTCAATTCACAAAAATATAGCTTCCTTAATGAAGATCATTACGTTGAACTAGAGATGAATCAAATTAAATTAGAAATATCTTAGTTTTACTCACCGTCTTTGTTTCATATGATGGTAGGCGTCCCTCAAGGTCATTTTCTGCCACTTGATGAGGTATGATAGACAGAGGGTGACCGATCGAGATACACCAGCCACGCAGTGTACCAGCACTACTTCTCCACTGCAGACAACCTGTGGTAAACAAAGTAAATGAACTGTTTGTTTATGATATATGTTTAACACAAACTATTTCTCGATATTATTTACTACTATTGCTTACTAAATAAAAATAATATAAGTTACTTAAGAAGGAAATTTGTTTAAAACCTATAGAAAATTGATTAAAATTCCAACCTACCTCATTGATAAGGTCAGCAACTGTTTCCAAATATGGATGCATGTCAGAAGTTGGTGTGTCCAGCAGCGGCACATACTGTCGCGGGACGTAGTCCTCAGGTGGAGGAGGCAATTCTGGAGCTGCGCTAACGATAAGCCCAGGGTGAAGGGCTTTCACTGCACCAGGCAAAGCGTGAGCGCCACAAACATACAGGGAAGAGGTGACACGAGATACTCCAAGAGGACATCCTCTGAAAGAAAAATATTAAGTTACTAATTGAATAACAAAAAGTAAACCTCAGAATTATGTGAAAATATTTGTATGGCATAATAAATTCTACAGTTAAGTAGTGTTTCAAGTAACAGAAAGCCTAAATATCTTGGTAGCACATTAAAATCTTCTCTCTTATACTATCACATGGTAGAGTCTGTGACAAGCCAGAGAAATCATAGATAACGCAAAAACAGACAAAACAAGATTACAACTATCCTGACCCGATTCATGACAACACGCGGGTATGGCACGTAAACACAGCATTCCACAAGACTGTGTCACTCTGGCGCTATGCCAACACATCTGACCTAGCGAACTTGCTAACTCTATGATACACTTCTATGAACCCTCAAGTTCTTTTGATATTACCATGATTATTCTATGAACATTATCGCTTTTAATTTTTCATAACTCAGTTGTGTAATAAATTGTAACTTTAATTATTTAGCACTCCGTAAATCGTCTTTCATTGAAATGATAATAGAAATGGTTTGTCTTGGGGAATTTAATAAAAATCATTACTGAGTAAAACTTGAAATAATAATATATTTTCATATTGATTAAACATATTTGGTACTAGCGGCTCGCCCCGGCTTCGCACGGGTAGACTTTTAAAGCCTATCATATCAGGGATAATGTAGCATTCTAATGATTAAAGAAATATCAAAATCCATTCAGTAGGTTTTGAGATTATTCGACAAACATACAAAAATATAAATATACAAACGTTTCCTCTTTATAATATTAGTATAGATAAACTAAATAACTAAATCAATAAACTAGCCAATCTCTTTTGGCTTTATGCTCCTAGTCCCCTCCTAGTCTTTTTTTAAATTGACTATTTAAGCAAAACACTTACTTGTTCAATTCCTCTTTGGTCAGTATAGGAGTGTCAACCACGACAGTTGGCTCATTCTCGTCTCCTACTTTTGCAACTTTGTCTTCTGCTGTTAGAACTTTCATTATAACTCTTATCACTTCCCAATTTCAAAATTATTTTACTCTATCAATGTTTCTTACACTTCACTGTCCACAACCACTTCACTATCTCGATTATTAAGTTGTTTATAATATTTACTAGAGACAACAAGTTTATTACATTGGTTCCGGTTCTGACTTCACACAAGACTGTTCTGTCAACCGGTAATGTAGTACTCCACAGTTGCCGCAAATATTGTAATTATTCAAGTTTGTATCTTCGTTATATTTTATTTCTTCTTTTATGTATATTTCCGATCCTTAAGGTATCTGTTTCAGGAACAAAATTCAATGTTATCAAAATGTTCAGTGAACTGAATCGTGTTTATTATCGATTTGATATGTGCTCGAGGCTGCGAACGTGCGCGTCGTACGGGGTGCTCCGGCGCACTGGCTCTAGCTGGGTTTCCACCTGTAGGACACATCGCCCGTGACGAAGCGGGATGCAATATCCGGCATTCCGCAGTTTATTTTAGTAAGACAGTGACGCTAACATTGTTTACAAGCTCTGTTGCTGTTTTTGGTCGGAATGAAGGGCTGTTTGTATTTTTCTATTCGTTGAGTTATTTTCGTGTAAGCTGGAATGTTTGTTTGGCAATCGTTTTGTGACTGTGACTGTAAATATTTAATATAATATTATTAATGTTGTTTGGGTTTTAATTGAAGATTTGTTCGAACATTAGATTCATTGTCCGTGCATAAGAAAGCTTATACCCCAGATACTATTTTCCATTTCAAAACATTAAATTTGAGAAAATAAATAAAAAAATCCTGTTTATCAGAAACAGGGATAAAACCATTTTTTTGCGTTAGGCGTTATAACGACCGATATGAGAAAATCCTTCTATCGTTAATTAGTACAGCGAATTTAAAAAAGTTTAATCATGGAATAAACTTGGTAATATGCCGACAGACCAATTACGTCAAAAATGCGACAGCAATAATTTTCAAAGTTTATCGCAAAATGACAAAAAAAATCTGCAATCAGACGAGTTGTCACTATCGTGACAATTTACGATGTTGGTTGCTATAGCAACGTAAAAAACGCGCTGACGGGTAACACACCTTTAAATATACTGCGGTCACTAACCCGTCTAAAATTCTCTCGGGGAAGCTGTAATTACAAAAGACATCCAGGTGGATTCTCACCCTGTCTTGTAAATCTATCAGTGCAAATTCTTTCAATGTTCCATATAAATTAAAATGAATCAATAAAAGTATGTACGCGCATAAATCGTAAACTACATGACCAATATTTGTTATTCTCTTTAATATGATTCTAACTAACAGTCTAAGGATCAAATAATGAAATGCTCGGGAAATGGCAGACTTTTTTCAGACATCTAAAATAAAAATCTTTCCTCAAAATATGTGTACGCGCCTAACTTGAGAACGACTTGGCCGATTTAATTGATTATGTTTTATTGTAATCATAATAATAACGACTCTCGTTCTTTGTATTTAAAAAATGTTGGCACGAACAGCTACTATATAAATAAAAATGTATAGTCAATATGTACGTAACGTATGCGCATAACTTCAAAACGACTGCACCAAATCTATTGATTTGCGTCAATCTAAACAATCTAATCCGAACATGTTTTGCATACTAATTACCTACTGTAACGATCGGTACCTATGTATGTAAAAATTTAACTCGCCTATAACTATTAAATTGTTAACCTTTTATTTCGGGTAGTGAAACCATTAGACTTTTACTGCTTCACCAATCGTAAAGACAAGTAGGGCTCCAATCCCACTTTGTCGTTTAAAAATACAGACCAAGAAACCTGCCCAAGACGCTCCTGTTTGGACTCTGACTAAATTAAATGCAATCCGGAGAAGAGAACGGGATCCCCGATCTCCTCTCTCTCCTTAGCGTTATAAGTTTAAAATTTTCAACAATATTCTGGTGACATGTCTCTAAAAGAAACGTTAAAAACTCAAGGATTTTTTAGAGCAAAGGAAGTATTGAGATTTGGCTATTGAAAGGCCAGTTAGGATGGGTAAGTACATGGCAAAGTGCTTGGATTAAATGAAAATTTGATAAGGTGAGTTATTGCAAGCAACGCTAAATCCAAAACGATCCTAGCTTCTCTAGTTGTAAATTGTGTTCCTTCTTCAACTCCGGGACCTTCAAGACTACTTAGATCTTGTTTTATTTTTTTCTGTCTCACGTTTTGTAATGGAAGGAAATGAAAACATTTCGTTCCATTATAAAACTTACTCCTCCTCATCTCTTTCTGATAATATTCGTTGTAGGTCCCAAGGCAATTTAACTATTTCTCGGAGATTGGTGGGTATCGGTGCTCATTGCCGTTTCCAGTGTGTGCCAATGTTGATCCTGGCTTACAGGAGTTGCAGAGATGGGAGTGTGGGTGGGATTAATACTAAATATCTCCAAAATAAGCAGGACCATGAGTCTGCTGATATTGACACATCCGACAGCATTTAGCATGTGCTAAACTTTGCCGTAGAATTAAAAATTAAAAAAGAAACATCTTGTTGTATTCATTTCAGCACATGTCATACCACGATCCGAAGAAGTTAAAAACATCGTGTTATACCAATGTCAACGATAAAATATATTACGTAGCCATCTTTATTTGTTATTTTTGCAATAACCTAGCTCAACAACTAAAATGCAGCTCAATAAAATGTAATATTTACTTAGCAAAGTGGACACCGATCACCAGTGCATTCGGTGATATAAGGCTGGTTGAGCACCTAAGAACATATATTTATTTCTTATCACTTCGACTAAAGAAGCTAAACTCCGTTAACGCTTCACTGGATTAAGTTACAATTAGGAACTTACAGGTTAATGTTAACTGCTCGTCCCTATAAACGTTAACTATACCTACTTAATTTAAGATCATGCCATAAAATAAATCTTCACTAACGTAAAAGCTTCATGCTACTATCTGCTGTATTATAGAAGGCATATATATTGGAATCGATGACAGTAACCACGTTGGATCATTTTTTTTAGTTTTACAGCTTAATACATAATAATGCGTTTTGTCGCGTACTGCTGAACCCTATGTTCATCGATTTCCATAGATTTAGCTTGAAGTGAAGCGATTTTGTTTTCATTAAGAATTCAGATACGGGGTGTATCTCGAGATGCGAATGTTAAAATGGATCTGCGGAGTAACCGAGTGGCGTGGTGGCACCAGTGACCAAAACATTGAGGGAAAATCGCTTACCTTGGTATGGGTACGTTATGCGTAGGCATGACATGCATGTGACGAAAATGATGCTGAATATGAAGTTGGAGGGATATGTTGGAAGTGAAAAAAAAAAGCTGAATAGACTGTGTGAAAAATTACATGTTTAAAAAAAGGTGTGATTACGGAAAAGACGTGTAATAAGTATGTAGAGGTATGCCCGGCGGCCGACGGCCATTTGTTGATATTCAGAACTTGTATCTGTTCGAATTAGCTTGCGAACTTTTATTGCGCGATACAGGTTAGTTGGGATGCTAAGTGGTAGATGGCGCTGCTTGCCTTCTTGTGGTTTTGTGCGGCTACTGTAGATATCGCTACTGGTAAAATGGAAGGCGGTGACATATTGCGCCGGTCGCATGGCAGCAGGGCACGATGATGATGATATGAGGCGCGTCGCCCAAATCCACGGGTCTTGAGAAACAAGGCCCTAAAAACCATCCCTTAGATCAGGGGTCTCCAAACTACGACCCGCGGGCCAAATCCGGCCCGCCAGTGTCATCAAACTGGCCCGCGACATCCAATGTTTTATTGTTGTTACTATTGCTACAAATACGACTATAAATAAGGGCAGAAAAAATTAATCTGTTTTGGCCCATGAAGCATACTGAAAATATCATTATGGCCCTAAGGCTTTAAAGTTTGGAGACCCCTGCATTAGATCTATATGTCAATAAACGTAGCATAAAACGATAATATAGATAGAGCAACAGATTTACATCATGCTGAGTGGGTGAGTCATCAATAGCAAACATCTATGCGACCAACCTAATGTACACGAATGTTTTGAAAACACTTGTTTTCTGTAATTCACGAATTCCGAGTTGAATAATATTTCTTTAGTATCTACATAATTAAATTCTAGAGTTTGTTTGTATATGCGAACGAAATATGCAATTTACTAAATACATGTCAAAGAAGGGATGTTTCTGTTTAATAAAAAGTGTTTCTATGTTGCGCGTGTCCAAAAACATACAGTTATAAATAGTGGCATCTTTTATTTAGAATAGTTTACGAGTGTAAGTGCCTTCACACTATCGGAGTCTGGAGCATTATTCTCTACTCTCGACCTCTGTCTACGACGAAGTCTGTCTGTGTGTCCAGAAAATTCTCCGAAGCGGCTCGATCGATGTTGACGAGAACAGTTCTGCTAATATTACAAGCAATAATACAATAATTACACCCTTTTATTGTAGACATGACTTCAATACGCACGAAGCGATTTGATTCTTCTTTCATAATGCGGACGGCTAAGGAGTGGAATTCTCTGCTGGGGTCAGTTTTTCCGGAACGCTATAATCTGGACATCTTTAAGACTAAAGTGAACAAACACTTTCTAGGAAAGCGCGTATCATCTTAGGCCTTATCTTCGCCTTCCATCAAGCGAGATTATCGTCAAACGTAGGTATGCCTATATTTATAAAAAAAAAAATATATATAACTACGCAGATAAAATAGCGAGATTCAGCTAGTGTTATTATATAAACAACATTAAAACATAAAATGCACTGAACGAAAATAAATACTACATAAATTGTGCTGGGGCGCTTCCAATTTGTACGCGCTGTAATTTAAAGATAGGTATTTAATGTTTTAGTATGAATCACTAAATCTCAAAGGTATCTTACGGTAAAAAACATGATTTAAACAGGAGGCTAATAAAATCAGACCGGATTGCTTATGCGTGCCCGGCCCCCGCCAACGGCGGATCGAAGGAGTGTCCGGGGGGTTTTAGTGGTGTAGGGTCCTCTCCTCGTGGTATGAGTTAGCATACCACGCTATGGAGAGGGTGAGTCCCACATATTCCACCACCAGCGCGCGAATACGCTGCAGCGGCGCGCGGTGGGAATGCGTAAATGCATTTCACTCAGGACAAAAAAAATAAGGCTAATAAAATCAAAATGTCTGCATTACTGGAGGGTAATTGTAATTCATTTCATAAATTATTTTTACTGTATAATTGAAGCTACATTAACTTAATAAATTGACATATTTAAAATATTGTTTGCATGCATAGAAAATATTGATTAGCGAATAGAAAGAGAAAGAAAGAAAAGAAAAATAAGTATTTATTTATAGTACACTGATTTTCGTAAAAAAACATGTTATTAACAATTGATAAACATGATCTATTGTGTACACCATAAATAAGTACCAACTTCAGCTTTATGCAACATCCACACATTTTAGTATGAATGTAGCGCTATAATACATTTTTATCAAAGTCATCAAATAATCAAATATTATTTCTTTTTTAATAAATCCACTCTCATCTCTCATTGACTCTCATACATCAACTATACGTCAACCTAAGTTGCGTAGCGGTCTCCCTTACAGTCTGGCAGGTATTAATAGGGCTTGAGTCATGCTCGCCTTTTTGCCCGGTGAAGTAGCATAAGCCTCATGGTCGACTACATTAAAGTCCGTAAAAAAAACCTTGGAGGTCGTGGGTTCGATCCCCACATCGCACAAGAAATCTTTGTGAAAATATTACTCTTTTTTTATAAAGACACCTCACTCATTACGGAATTAAATCCCTGTGTCGCGGGGATTTAACAAACACATAATTCATGGACACAAGCAGATTCAGAACAATTATTCCTGGTTCACACAAATAATTGTCCCGGGTGAGAATCGAACCCCGAACACCAGGTCTCAGAATACATTACCGTACCCATTGAGCCACCGGGGCAGTCATTTCTTTTAGGGTCTGGTTTGTTGAGGCACTACCCTCCGTGCCGCAGAAAGCAAATTGAACACATTGGTTATGATTATTATAACATCATCTATAGCAATCTTATATATACCAGGGAACAGGCAGCAGCGTTTCCCTGTGTCATACAACATTATTACAACTGCAGACACCAACCCGCCTACCAAGCGTGGTCACTGGGCAACAACCGCCCTCGGGGATGTCAGCGGTGGACGGTAACTTAACTATAGTACGGTAGAGCACACAACTCACCTAAAAACCTTAACATATCTTTCCTCAATCGACCCTCATGTGCCTCTGGGGGCTCGCACAGGTTGCTTAATTATTATACTTTTAAATTATTTAATAAAGCTGGAGCCCTGCCCGCCTTTATGTCCGGCAAAGTAGTAAAAGCCGGTGGTATGATTCCCCAAATATCATACCATGTAACCATGAGCTCCTGCTAATCTAATGCAGTCAGGCTAATCACCAAATCATATGACTACGACTTCGATAAAAATGTCTCAATTACTGTAGGGCTCATGTAATTAATATCTTATGTTATTGTATTCATCATCAGCCCGTACAACGTTCACTGCTGAACATAGGCCTCCTCTCGGTGAGGGTATTTGCCATATTGACCACGCTTGGCAGGCGGGTTGGTGACCGCAGTATTATGCTGTAACACACAAGGAAACGTCACGATTATTGTAGATGATGTTATAATAGTCGGGACCAACGGCTTAACGTGCTTGCCGAGGCACGGAGGGTAATCCCTCAACCAACCAGACCCGGAAAGAAATCTAAGAATTTACACAAAGATTTACCGTCCGGTGTGGGGATCGAACCCACGACCTCCGAGATTTATGGCGAACCAAATACGGCTACGCTACGGAGGATCTATGGAGGTGTTATTGTATTATTGAAGCTTAACTTAATAAATAAACATATTTAATATATTTTTGCACAACATTCTTATTAAAGTAGTAGTATGTAATATCGTTACGTGGTAGCCTCCTAAGCGTACTAGAACATAGGGAAAACCAGTAGTAAGTGTTATACTACTAATTTCTTCCTGTTAGAAGGTTATATCATGACCTCCACATTTTACTTGCCCATGATGTCTCTTGACCTGCAGTCAGGTCGTAAATCAGATACAAATTACAATCAAAATATATCATAAATTGGTAACTATATACGTACAACGCCATCTACAATTTAAGGCGTAAATTAATATCATCGACCATTTTCCTTCTGTATGACGAAGCGTAGCGCAGAGGCACATATTTTTAGTTCGATCACATTCTGCTAGATGGCGATAATAATGTTAAGCCAGGATAGTTTAAAAATACTGTCATCCCAATGGCACTTGACTAAAATAAAGCGAAAAGTACTTACTAGAGATTGCATTTGTCTTTAAGAAGAGTGCCATATTTTTTAGAGACATGAGGAGGGTTCTGTGTACTTTTTTTTTTACATTTCTATCATTCTTGTTAACCCGTCGTGCTAAACTTTAATGCTTGTGTTGCAAGTGGGTTCACGTCGGTAGTGCAATGGGTGGGGTTCGAACCGGCGACCTCAAGATCACAAGTCCGACGCCCTAGCCATTGGGCTACGGTCGCTTTATTACATTTGTAATTATTAATATATATTATATTTTTTATATAATACCTACACAAAATATCAGTAGGTTTCGAAAAGATATATAAAATATATATCAGTTCGCGGGCGGCTCTTTTTGATTTTTTTTCGAACGTATATACGTAGTTACCCACGAGGCTTTTGCTACTCCACCGGGCATAAAGGCGAGCAGAGCTCCAGCTTAATTAATGGTTTAAAAACTACAAACTAAGCAACATGTGCAAGAGAGTCCCCTGTAGGGCTTGGACCTTGGCTCAGGGCGTTCGCTGGCGATGAGATTGAGGGATCTCATCTCATCGCACAAAACTCTTATAAATACTTAAAGTATTTAAGGGGAGTTTTGTGCATCAGTTCGCGGGCCTCTCGGACTTCGAGTCTACGAGTGCATCGGATGGTTCTTTGCAAACTTTGGGTTTGGGGGGGGACCTCATGGCGGATGAATAGCATAGATTTGTCGTATCAGGTTATTGGTAAACGCTTCTAATCATGACACTATTCTGTTCAAGGGTCTCATTATATGATAATGAATGAGGTATCAGTGCGGATTGCCCAAATAATATTAAATAATTTAAAAAAAAAAACAAAAAAATGTGATAGCTAAATAAATTTACACCACCACCGGCAAGATTCTAACCTAGTGTAATAGACATGGGGTCTATTATTTATAATAGGTAATATCTCATAATAGCACCAAATGTGTTTGTTCCCTAGGGAGTCGTAAATGCGAATAAAGGACATTAGACCACAGTCACAAACAAGGACAAAGGGTTGCGGCCAGAGCCCGCCCCCTCACACCTCCACCGTTACGTGGTGCCAACACCCCTGCTTCCAGGTCCCGCGGATGGGACCCTGTATGGAGGCAGGCCGCATTAAAGGCGACCGTGCGATAGGCGCGGGACGCCCGGATGACCATGACCCGCAACAGACCTCGCAATAGGGCCATGTTGATCCTAACCAGGGCGTCGACCCAAATGGGGGCGCCGTATAGCGCCATGGAGCGGATCACTCCGGCGTTCAGCTTACGGCAGGTGCGCCCGGGCCTGCCAAGGTTTGACAAAATCCCGCCTAGAGCACCTGCTGCCGCCACCAGCTTTGGGGCCAACCGTGCGAAGTGGGCCCCGAATTATAGTAATTACCTTATAGAGATAAGCGTATATCAATAAAACAGTAAAAACTTTCCATATCACATTACTATCTTCATCAATCATAAAATAGATGATATTCTTATCATCTATTTTATGATTTAATTTAAAAAATAAACTATATATATAAAGGAATAACTATTGACTGTAAACTGTAATAGCCACCCATTAGAGAAGCTATCAAGAAATCCTAGCTCTGCGGCTTATGCTGTGTAAAATTGTTTAGTCATTTTCATGCCTTTTTCTTTTGTTTTACCGGAGTAAAATGCATTACGTATTCTTCCGCTATCGTAGGGACACAAAATTTGTGTTACCCGCATCATGAGGATATGTAGGACTCGCAACGCCCTCCAAAAGAAATCGCGAAGAGGGCCTAATAAAATCCCTGAACATGCTATGCTGAGTCTAACTTTTTGCCTCTCCTTTTAAACGTGATTCCTCAAATGTTGCTATCAGTGTGCTCGTCATGCTACCATTGTTTGTCATTGCTTGCGGTGGCGATGTGAGTCGGGTCGCCTCCTTCCCTCTAATATGGCGAGGGAGACGATGGCTGTGTGCTCACACGTCATACTCGTGAACGGGTGCTGCTTGCGGTGGCTGGTCGGCTTGCTGGTGGTTATATTTGAGATGGTTGTTAAAACATTAGTGTGTGACCGCTTAAGACGATAATTTTCTCACATGGCTTGTTCTTTGGTAATGTGTGTGGATGCGCCCTCCGTTTTCAAGTGCTAGAGGTTTATGAGGCTTTTGCTTGCTTTTTGCTTGAGGATTTTTAATCACTATTTAGCTATATCTATGAAAAAGTCTAGAGCGTGCATTAGCGCACATGCTACATATTATACTTTAAATGAAATATTGTAAAGAAAACATATATTTAAAAAAAATGGACACACTGTGATAAAAAAGATGACGAAAAATAAAATCCCGGAGTTTCTTTCTGTCTTTCTTCTCCGGGTTGTCCACCTAGTGAAAGGTTGCAGGTTAGCTAGGGTAGGATTCTCGCCGGCGAGGACCGCGTTGTACCCCTACCCCTGCCCTGAGATCCAGCGCCTGTAGGCCGTGCCAGCGATCACTTCCTCTTATATCCACAAATCTGACTTTAATATCAGTGGCACCTCTGGGTTGTGGTCCTAACCCCATAAGGGTGCCCCCAAGTGTGTGTCACTTAATTGTATGCTTTCAATTTTTTTTTATGTAAATATGAACTAATTATGAGTAGAGGAATTAATGACACACGGACAGACGGAGTAAATTGTCTGTAATGTCCTACAATTAGCAGCACTCACAGGTTGCATTTGCTAGTTATAGTTACCTAAGTAGTTCTATTCATAGAATAAGAATAATAACCTATTAATTATATTTTTTTGTTATTGTGATTTTGACAAGTACAAGTATATGTAAATACCTAAGTGCTGAATAAATTCATTATTTCATTATTTCATTATTTCCCTCCTCCGACAGTGAGGGAACCAAGGTCCTAGTTCGTCTTTTGCGTATACCTCCGACGATATCCACAACTAAAACGCCTCGGGCACTCCTGAAATGTATGTAACCTTACCTAATGTCTTATGATAGGTAAGTATTTTTATTTTTTCGGAATGACTTACGTGATTATCCACTAGGCTTTTGCTACTTCACCGGGCACAAAGGCGAGGAGAGCTCCAGCCTTAATAATAAATGGTTTAAAAGCTACAAACTAATTGACCTGCGCAAGAGGGCGCCCCGTGTGGGGCTTGGACCTAGGCTCAGGGCGGTCGCTGGCGATGAGATTAAGGGATTATGACTTTTAGTATTTTAGGGGGTTTTGTGCAACTGTCGCTCTTTGCAAACTAAGTATACTCTACTACTCTCTAGGGAAGCTGTGCGGACATTGCACGTTTATGTAAGTAGGTACTACAAAAATGAGCTGTGAGTGTGGGGGCCATATAAACTTGGTTTTGAAGAAATTGAAGGAGACAAATAACTTACAATCGCATCATTATCTATTCACTATATCACATTAAAACCTATTTTTATATTCATAAAATTATTGATAGTTAAAAGAAAAAAATACGATATTTAAAATGTAAATACTCGAAATAAGGTTCATCTCGATTTAAATGCTACCTGTCTCCGCGTAATTAGCAATTGTTTTACACAACAGAATTGCTAATGTAGTAGAGACGGGAGAATGTAATATGATTATGAAGAATAAATACGCTTCTAAATGAAACTTCCTAATAATGTAAGAGATTTTTCTAGTACTTAACAAGTTTAAACGATGTCCAAAGATAAATTGTGTAAAAATATTATAAAATTTCTGACTATGTCAATGGCAAAACTTAATATTGCAAGTCAAGTTAATCATTTATACATTTTTACATAACTAATTCTCTATTCAATGCATGTTACAACGCTTAAAAATATTTTAATAACACTTATTCAATATATTAATTATATACTTTCTTAACAGTACAAAGTCCAACAATAGGACCATCTTAATTCTATAAATTGCTTATGCCTTGTGTATGTTTATCAAAAATATACCATTTGTTGATCACTATAAAGATTAACTAAATAGCAACTCATTAAACTTTGTATAGGTACATATTAGAGTATCTACAAACAATAATGCCTACTTAAATTACTTAAAAAATATGGTACCACAACGCAGCGCCTAAATTATATTTTATAATTAGTATTTCCAAAACATGGTATGCGTTAACAGTAAGTACTCAATAAGAATAAATAATATAAATATAACGCAACGCGGTCGCCTACCCAGTGCCGTCGCTACGCTCACGCCGGCAACATGATTACGTTTATGTTACCGGTTATACTCGTGCTGTTGTATTATTATTTTACGAGAAATTACGATTACTGGAGTAAACGAAACGTTAAACATGACAGACCAATACCGCTGTTCGGAAACGTGTTCTATAACCTTATAGGACGAAAGAGCATCACAACGTTATCAGTTGAACTGTACAATAAATATCCCGATGAGAAAGTTGTCGGAAATTATCGTGGAGCTATTCCTGAGCTGATAGTGCGTGATCTGGAAATAGCGAGAAGAATATTAAGTGCCGACTTTGCATACTTCTATCCGCGAGGACTGGGCAGGGACCCCGATGTAGAACCAATATTGGCTAATTTATTCCATGTCGATGGAGACCTGTGGAGACTGTTAAGGCAACGTTTGACGCCCACATTCACAACTGCCAAGTTGAAAGCGATGTTTCCATTAGTGGTGGAATGTGCAGAGAAACTGCATAAGGTAGGTGAAGGCATCGTAGACCGAGGTGGAGAGTGTGACGTCCGTGAGCTGATGGCGCGATTTACCACAGAATTCATTGGAGCGTGTGGATTCGGCATACAAATGGACACTATCAACGATGAAAAATCGCTCTTTAGGGACTTGGGCAGAAAAATATTCACACCCACGTGGAAAAAAATATTCATCATTGGAGCTTGGGATTTAATGCCTGAATTAAGACGATTAACTCAAAAACTAGCTGATAATGAACTTTTTGATGCAACTCTTGAGATCTTTGAGAAAATTCGAAAGCAGAGAAACTATAAGCCCATTGGACGGAATGACTTTGTGGATCTTCTTTTAGAGCTCGAAACGAAAGGAAAAATCGTTGGAGATTCGATAGAGCATCACTCTGACGGCAAACCCATATCAGTAGAAAAAGAAATGGACGTCACTTGTATGACGGCGCAACTTTTTATTTTCTTCGCTGCTGGGTTTGAGACCTCGTCATCAGCCACTAGTTACATGTTACACGAGTTGGCATTTCATCCTGAAGAACAAAAGAAAATTCAGGAAGACATCGACCGAGTTTTGGCACGATACAACAACAAATTGTGTTACGATGCTATAGCAGAAATGTCTCAGCTGAGTATGGGATTCAAGGAGGCAATGAGAAAATTCCCCTCACTCGGTACATTACACCGAGTGTGCGCGAAGAGATATACTATCCCCGAGCTGGACATCACTATTGATCCTGGAGTGAAAATTATTATACCACTTCAAGCGATTCAAAACGACGAACAGTATTTTGAGAATCCTTCTCAATTTATTCCGGAGAGGTTTGCCAACACTTCCTCTGAAAGACTGAAGTACACGTACATGCCGTTTGGAGAAGGACCAAGAGCATGTATAGGTACGTAATAAATAAGTTAACATAACGATGTTTTCGAACAGCGCTGGTTTCAGCAACTAACCCCCAACCTGGTCGTGATAGTGCCGAACCCAGATTTGTTCGACGGTTCCCGATAGTCATCAGTCTATCTGTGACCACGGCTGGTGTATATCAAAACGTCGGATTAATATAGGTAATGCTTTGCCTTAAAATTAAATCTGTCTCCACTATAGATATTAGAAATGTTCAAATCGTTTCAAAAAATTAATAAGATAATCCTACTAATATTATAAACGTGAAAGTTTGTAAGTATGGATGGATGGATGTTTGTTACTCTTTCACGCCAAAACTACTGAACGGAATTGGCTGAAATTTTGCACTGGGATAGGTTATACGCTGGATTAACTTATAGGCTACTAAACATCACGCTCCGACCCACTGAAGCAGAGTAACGCGGGTAAAACCGCGGAGTGTAGATAGTTTGATACATTTTAAACTTATTATCTTTAATCTCAAGACCTCTTTTTGCATAGTTACGTTCTTGCAAGTAGTTATTTATTCTTACAATGAAGTGAAACAGTAGGTGCTTTGAATAATAAATATTATTGTTGCCTGTAATCTACATATGACTCATGCTAGGTACTTAAAATAAATTGATTAATTTGAATCATACAAAATGTAGGTTTTAATTAAAGATGTAAACAACAAGGTCATGTATTTTAATATAATAAGAAGTGTTTATATATTAGTAGGTATTTAATTTACGTGTACGTCGTTATGGTATGTAAGGTTGGTTGTTGTTAAGTATGTCGTTTCTGAGATTAGCGCGTTTTATATTCGTATAGATAATAGTTATATTTAATATTAAATGAAAACACATCAGCACTATATTGCTGACTGAATGGCGGACCGTTGCCTGATATGTTTTTATAATAAAATTTAATAGAATCGCATCGGTCTAGATAGTAACAAAGGTCAACAATCAACTATGGTCCGATTTTTAAAAATCTTTTAGTGTTGTTTATCGAGGCTAAATGCTAAATCTCTGTTTTGCGAAAAGAATGAAGCAATTCAAAAAGAGAAACATTGAGAAAACGGTTCTTAAGATTCAGGCATTAAAGTTTTTTTCCCATACTTACTCTTTTTGAATTGTACCGTTATTCTCGCAAAGCAGCGAATTATTTTATTATAATGTTCCCACGGAAATTGGAGCTACGCGAGTGAAACCGCGCGCGGGAAGCTAGTATTAAATAAAAACGTATATTACATTTTCAGATCAACAAGATTACAATAATAATAAATAAAAGACAAAAAACAAAACACGAATACAAATGAAATAAAATAAAAAGATTAAACAAAGAGTACCTATTTACATCGGTAACAATATTTTTATCGTTTGGTTAAACATTGTCTACTTCTATAAACAGATTAAAGTCCAGTATTTTTCGCGATAAAAACGCAAACATGCGTATTTGCTTAGAGTACAATCGCAGAGCTCTTACAGCCAGAACCGGTTTTGACAAAACTTATTTATGACCTACAAACTACGTAGACCGTACCTATGTGAAAAGAAACTGAGCATTAAAACTTGTTTATAAACTAGAAACAATTTACCTACCCATGTGAAAAGAAACTCTTGATTCGCATTGAAGCCAATGGCCCTATGTCACTTCTAATAACCTTAAAGAATATATTGTGTAGGTAGATACAAAGTTTCATGATAATCGGTAATAGTATAGGAGACGTGGAAGATCTTCACCTATCTCATAACCAGATGAGGCATACTTTTTGTCAAATATAATTAATTAACAAACACACCTATGATAGCTTGCCTATCAAAAAGTGTTCATGGCTTTTTTTCACTGAATTATTTTAATCAGCTTTCTTTCATCACTCTTTTGATAAGCAAATGAATTTCATCTCAATACATAAATAATAGAACTAAGAATTATGGTCAGAAGTTTCAAAATTACTGTTATGGACACAAATGCTCATATTCTCTAAAATCAAATGAAAAAGGGCATGCATACTCGGTCTGTCAGAGTGCAGCTATGTTGTGTCCTGTTCTATCACACCAACGTCCGACACTCTACTTTCTCTAAATTTTCAAAAAGCTAAGGGTTGGAAGGGCAAGATGTCGTTCGCGGGCACAATCTTCTCTGGCGGGTCGGATAGAGTAGTCTCGGTGTAGTGGTGTTAGTTTTTTGCTGTCCCTGTACTGCTAGTTGGTAAATTCGTGATCACATCGTCCGGGTCGAAAGACGCCTCGAGACTGACGATTATTCTAGCCTTAGATAAAAGATCTCGCGCGCTCGACTTGATAACGCTTGCTTAAAACCATAGTTACCTAAATGCGGCAACTCAATATCGTAGTTTGTATGAGATAATGTACCGATAGTATAATGTGATCCCGATGTCCTTCTTCTTGTAGAGTTTTAGCATTTTTGCTCAGTTTACTAAGCAAACTGATATTACCAATTTTTTATCAAACTTTCGACTCGAGTAGCTCGCACCGAGCATGGCTGCCTCGGGTAGTAATTTTTTGCCGCATTTTTCATGTACGGCGACAGTATCTAGTCCAACCATTAAGTACCAATCATTTAGGTATCTTAGATTCGAGCTCTTTTATATAAGTACAAGAAAATAATCGTTCGTCTATTATAAATAATTTCAAATGGCATAGATATGCATAGATACATTTTAATAGCCTGATAATGTTTACCACTTGTGATCGAGCTGTCTACTCTGATTTTGAACTTTGATTTGATTGATAAATATAATAATATTATTATTAAGTTGTCGTAAACATAACATATAGCTAGCAATAACTATATGTAAGTAAATATAATGTAAATATAAGTATATAATCTAATACCCTTGCAGATGATGATGTAATATGATGTAATAGTCATAATAATATAGGTATTTGTTACTATGGAAGGACAAAAACCCAACCTGTAGGTACTAAAAAGGGTTTGAAAAGTAATTGGATGTCCGCGAAAAAGAAAAATCCTATTGTGAGTTTAATTTTACGCAAAATAATAATTGCATATAAAAATAAAAATAATAAATGCCAAGAAGTTATTTGCCTAGAAGATTAGGACGAACACACGGTGGCCGCGACCCCTTCCCGGAGGGTGTTGCACGGTGGCGGACTGAGATCCGTCGCCAAACCCTCCGGAAATGGCAGGAGCGGCTAGAGGCCGCGCCGCGGAGCGGATTGCGTACGGTGGAGGCGATTCGGCCCCATCTAAAAAAGTGGGCCGGTCGCCGTCACGGCGACGTCACCTACCACGTTGCACAGGTAGTAACAGGCCATGGCTGCTTCGGCCACTACCTGTGCAACGTGGCGCAGAGAGAGCCGGACACTCGCTGTCACCACTGTGACTGTGCCGACGATACGGCGCAGCACACGGTGGTGGAGTGTCCGGCGTGGGCCAACGAGCGGGAGGAGCTCGTTGGCGTGGTGGGAGACGACCTCTGGCTGCCGACCATCATTTCGAAGATGGTTCAAAGCGAGAGGTCGTGGGAGGCGGTTGCCTCCTTCTGTAGACAAGTTATGTCACAGAAGGAGGCCGCGGAGCGGGCGAGGGAAGTAGATCCCTCTGCCCACCCGCTTCGCAGACGGCGTGTTGGCCGTCGGCGGCGGGCCGAAACCCGCCGCCTACCGCCCTAGGCTCGGCCTTGGGGAGTGGGGAACATGGGCCCCGCTCCCTTCGAGGCTGACCCATGAGGAGTAGGGACGCCTCTACACTCCGGGCGTCCCTATAATTGGGCAAATGGGCCACTGTAAGTGTGGCCCTGGAGATCCCGCGGTACCATATTGGCCGCGGGTGCCGTCGGGGGGCCGGATTGCTCATGCGTACCCGACCCCCGCCAATGGCGGATCGAAGGAGTGTCCGGGAGGTTTTAGTGGTGTAGGGTCCTCTCCTCGTGGTATGACTTTAGCATACCACGCTATGGAGAGGGCGAGTCCCACATATCCCACCGCCAGCGCGCAATTACGCTGCAACGGTGGTGGGAATGCATCAATACATTTCCCCCCGGACAACAAAAAAAAAAAAAAAAAAAAAAAAGGACGAACACACGGACAAACAGACAGACAAAACAAAAAGAAGCCTATATTGTCCTACTAATATTATAAAAGCGAAAATTTGTAAGAATGTATGTGTATGTATTTATGTTTGTTACTCATTCACGCGAAAACTACTGAATTTGGCTGAAAGTTTGCACGCTTGTAGTTTATAAGCTGGATTACCATATAGGCTGCAAAATATCACGCTCCAACCCACTGGAGCTGGGTGACGCGGGTAAAACCGCGGGAAGAACTAGTTACCTCATAAATTTAACAAAAACAAAGTCATGGACAATGTGAACTTATTTAGTGAACAACGCGAAGGCATATTTAACTGATACATATTCGCAATGTTATACCTATTTAGCAACACCAATTTAACGAGTTATGTAAACATATTTCGATATTTAGCTTCCTATTGATAATATCCTTTATATTTGTCAGTATTTTGTATAAATAAGTGAACGGATTATTCTATTTATTAATGTTTTATCGAAGCAAAAGTAAGAGTTATTCTTTCGTGATCGCTGATAAAAAAAAACTTTGAACCAAATATCCTTATTACCAAGTTTTATCTCCGTCGGTTTAAAAAAATTATATTCATTCATTATACTCCACTATCCTACTAATATTATAAACGCGAAAGTTTGTAAGTATGGATGGATGGATGTTTGTTACTCTTTCACGCCGAAACTACTGAACTGATGTTGCACCGGGATAGTTTATACGTTGGATATAACATATAGGCTACAAAACATCACGCTCCGACCCACTGGAGCAGAGTAACGCGGGTAAAACCGCGGGGAGCAGCTAATTGAATTTAAAATATTATTGAGTTGATTGACAAATAATTTACAAAGTAATTTTCTTTACAGGTGCCCGGTTAGGTGAAATGCAATCGTTGGCTGGCCTGGTGGGTATTCTACACAACTTCTCCGTGGTGCCGGGCCCTTCGACGAAGAGGACCTTGGAAGTCAACCATAAGAGTAACGTCGTGCAATCTGTGAAAGGAGGAGTGCCTCTTAAACTAGTATTAAGAAATAAAGACAAGAGCGTTGCAACGTGAATGAAAGGCATAGTGTAAACTTAAAGTAAAATAGTGTCATATTTTAAGATTGACTCATGTGTAAAATGTGAGGAAATTGTTTTGGATTATACTAGGTGACTTTTTTTACAGTCTTGAAAAGAATAGGGCGTGATATGTATATGAAATAGATACCTAAGGCATAGTTATTTTATCATTTTTTTTACTGACATTTAGTGAAAATGCTTAGTTACCTCAGTAGGTAATTACGCTATTTCGCTCACTCTTTTCATTTATGTGTGATTGCGGCCTATGTATTATAGGGACCTATTTTATTATTATGCACGCGCTATGTAGGTTGTAATTCAGTAAAGTATTTATAAGATTTTCGTAACTCTAATTACATTATTATCAAGACGATAAGGGACTAATTACATTTATTCAGCTCCATTCGCGTTTCGCTGAACGATTTTGTACGGGATGCGTACGCGTCTGTTCAGCTGAAAGCATGCGTACGCGTCCCCTACAAAACTGGCGTTTTCTATGGACATAAGCTGAATTGAGCTGAATAAGTGTAATTAGTCCCTAAAGCAGTCACTATATAATAATGTGTGGGAACTGTTTTAAATTATGTATTGTTTACTTTGTATGTATTTAATGGTTTGCATTGTATCAGTTTGTTTCCCAAATAAAAAAATATATTTAAAAAAATGTTATTCTTGACAGCATAGATAATTTAAAAAAATGTTTTCCTTGTATTGACAAGACGATTTGCCATTCAGTAAAATTTTTTTTTTGTATATTTTTTACAATAAAAGGTGCATTGTAGGAGACGTCAATGATAAATCTAGTGCATTGCTATATGAGATAATCTAGTAACAGTCATTTTAATCTGTAATTTTGAAGGTGATTGAAAAAGTAGTATACCTATAGATCGATTGTTATAATGATGATGCGGATGTTTTGTTTCCCTCAATTGAAGTATCCAATAATGTGTCTAATAAATTGATATATTTTATTCCATCCTCGTGTATTTTATTACCAAATTGCATCAACTCTACGAACAAAAAATGATTTTTTAAATCTTAGCATCAACTAGCTAATCCACAACTGACTGTAATTAACATTTGAGGGCATTAACTACCTACACTCTTTTCGTTACTTGATTCTCCTTATTCTCCCTGACATCTCATTTTCAATATCGCTTCTCCAATCACAATTAATTCTTGCATTCTTCAAACAACAGTGAAGGAGACTTCACTGTCCTCAATACCGTTTCAACTTCATTCATGCGTCTTTCTTTGTACAGTCTATACAACTCTGGAATACACTTCCTCTTGGAATCAGGATGGCTAAGAATCGGTAAAATATTAAAAATAAAGTGCGTGAGCATATCAGCGCAAAGCTAGCAGACTCGTTACAGCGGTAATCTATCTTATATATATATTTATGTATGTGATGTATAGTATAGTGTATTAAATGATATAGTATGATCAAATACTTATTCTATTACCTGTATATATTTCTAATGTTTTATTTTACGTTACTTAGTAGTACCTTGGCGGTATTTATTCCATAACGAGTGCTTACAACTTCAGTGTACCTACTTTGTATCTGCAACACCCAATGGTTGACTGCGAGAGAATGCCTCTGGCATTAAGTTCGCCTATGTACAGTTATGTGCTAAAGGTTTTTAAATATTAGGTCTTTACCTATGAAATTGCCGTTCTGCAGTACTGGCCATTTCAAATCAAAATAATTTTTGTTTGGCTAAGAATTCTAATTTCAAATACATTTTATTTTAAAAAAATGGATTTTTTTTTCCAAAAGTAGTCATTTGTTTATTGATTAGTGTTACACAATCTTTTGCGTCATCATGGATACGTTAAAAGTCGAGTAATTATGGAATATGAGTACCGTCGTGGCAGCAACGCAGCACAAGTGGCACGCAACATCAACGACGTTTACGGAGCTAACACTACAAACCAACGCACCACCTGTTATTGGTTTGCTCGCTCCCGTTCTGGAAATTTCGACTTGAAAAATGAACCTCGCGGTCGTCCGAACACTTTGGTCGACAATGACGAATTAAAGGCGATTGTGGAAGCTGATAATACACAATCTACGGCTGAATTAGCAGCAGTTTTCGACGTTAGCGTCAAAACAATATTGGTCCATTTACGTCAAATTGGCAAGGTAAAAAAGCTTGACAAATGGGTGCCCCATGAACTCAATGATCACCAGCGCGAAGTACGCGTCGAGACGTGCCTTGCACTGCTCAACAGACACACATATGAAGGAATTTTGAACCGCATTGTTACCTGCGATAAGAAATGGATTCTGTTTCATAACCGCAAGCGCTCAGCAAGTTGGTTGGATCCTGGTTCAGCCAGCCTGAACCTAAACAATGCCCTAAACGAAAACTTACCCCTAGAAAAGTGATGGTCACTGTTTGGTGGTCTAGCGCCGGTGTGATTCATCACAGCTTCTTACCAAACGGGGTGAGCATTACTACAGATGTGTACTGTGAAGAACTGAACTCAATGATGGAGAAGCTGGCACATCTCCAACCAGCATTGGTCAATCGCTCGTCTCCGCTGCTTTCTACACGACAACGCGCGACCTCATACTGCACAGCAGACGGTCTCCAAGTTGCAAGAACTGGGGTTGGAAGCTCTCCGTCATCCGCCCTACTCACCAGACCTTGCGCCTACAGACTACTACTTTTTCCAGAATTTGGATAACTTCTTGGCGGGAATAAAATTCATTACCCGAGAGGCAGTACAAAATGCCTTTGAAGAATTTGTTGCTACTTCACCGAGCATAAAGGCGAGCAGAGCTCCAGCCTTAATAATGGTTTAAAAACTACAAACTAAGCAACCTGCGCAAGAGGGCGCCCCCTGTGGAGCTTGGACCTCCGCTCAGGGCGGTCGCTGGCTATGAGGTTGAGAATTTGGATAACTTCTTGGCGGGAAAAAAATTCATTACCCGAGAGGCAGTACAAAATGCCTTTGAAGAATTTGTTGCCTCCCGTCCAGCTGATTTCTTTAAGAAGGGCATCAATAAACTGCCACTGCGTTGGCAAAGATGCATTGATTGCATGGGTGATTACTTCGATAGGCCATTTATATAGGAATGCTATACGTTATATTTTATTCTGAAGATCCCTCGGGAAAGGGACTACTGAAACGACGCGCGGAAAGCTAAAAAAAACTTTTTACTTACATAAACCAATTACAGGAACTTGTAAATAGTCAAACAGCTAGTGCACATTATGTACATAGTTTTATGAAGTTGGACTGGTTTAAACTACATTTTCTATTTATATCGTGCTCTACTAATATTTATTAGGTAGGTATATCTCTGACAACCTCCAAGGCGCATTCAATTTTCAGGTTAGATCCCCGCTCCGGACGGACAAAACATTTGGTCGCAGTCGTGTCTTGTAGTCGGACTTACGATCATGCGGTCGCTGGTTCGTTCCCCACCCATTACTCCATTACTCCATCCGACATGAACGCACTCGTAACTTAAATTTTAGCTTAGTACAAGGGGTTAACTATGAGGTCTACTAGGACGTCCTAAGGCTGAAATGATGAGGGGTTAACAAGAATACCTACTAGTAGTAAGCAAAAACTCTACTCGTAATCTTAAAAAAAAATGATGCTACATTAAAAAAGATGTAGAGTAAGTGCACCAATTATGGACTGGTTCCGTAATATGGACTACCCGCATTTCTCAAAAACCGTCCGTCGTATTAAGCCACCGTTCGCCGCACGCTAAGCTCGATCCCTCCTGTGGCTCGCTACCCACTTGCAGGTCGACAGAGAGTGCGCGGCACCCATTTTTCCACGCGATGTAATTTTTTACCTAACTTCGCAAGCTCATAATTTCAGCAAATATTAATGTTTGGGAAAGTGGATTAAACTAGGGGAAATTGAGTTATTATCATTATTCATATCAAATTGAAATATCCCAATAGTTTTTATAATTGTCTTAGCAACAATATTAACCTAGAAATGTATGTATATTATAATATGGACCACCGGCATGTTTTGAATATAAGACTGTGCTGGCTTAGAAGATATTGTTGATTTCTATGTGTGCGAATTGTGTACCAACGATTGGTTTAATCTTAATAATTGACTGATTTAATTTTAGGCAACACGTCCATTTTTTTTATAATTTTGAACCCAATTTGCACTAAGGTCTATATTTGAAACACTTTTTGCAAAGGTACAAAAACGACTTATTTTAGAAAAAGTTCATGTTTCTTAAGAATTGTAATAATCGTTTTTGATACCAAATAACTATCAAAATATATAAAACTGCTTAATCTTAAAAATTCTGAGTTTTATTTCACAAAATCCTTATGGTGGTCCATAAATGGTGCACTTACTCTAGAAACGGCACCCGGGCTTCAAAAATCACGAAACTAAGCCAATTGGTATGTAGTTTTTGCACTCGTAAATTTTCATGCTGCCCTGTTTACTCTCTAGGGACAAATGTTGACTTAGCAAAACACGAACATGACGTAGGTACATCTTTTTTATATAACATCATTGTTCGGTCCCGTTTGTCCTAACCGTAACATCATCTATGAAAATCGTATATTATCTCAGAGTATACCAGGGGCCCGAGTCTAGTATCCTAATGGTGTGTCGTGGAACTGTGACTGACGTCTCGATGGTCCAAAAGACAAAGAAAACCGACTATCGAGACGAGAGTGACAGTTCCACGACACACCATTAGGATAGTAGACTCACGCCCCAGTAACTCTTACCTGTGTATAAGTACGCTGTAAATTTGCCTGAGGATTAAAATTTCCCTTATGAAAGTTAACAATCATTGTGATAATATTGTTTACTAATGATAACTGTTTTACATATATTTCCAGAACCATTTTAACAATACTTTATCGGATTTAGGTATATAGGCGTATTATTAAAGTAATAAATTTGTTAGTGATAAATTAACAAAGAACCTTCCGATGCCCTCGTAGTTCCGAAGTCCGAGAGGCCCGCCGTAAAGTAGAGCTTTGTTTTTTTTTTCGGATGGACTTACGTAGGTAGCCACGAGGCTTTTGCTACTTCACCGAGCATAAAGGCGAGCAGAGCTCCAGCCTTAATAATGGTTTAAAAACTACAAACTAAGCAACCTGCGCAAGAGGGCGCCCCCTGTGGAGCTTGGACCTCCGCTCAGGGCGGTCGCTGGCTATGAGGTTGAGGAATTATGACTTTTAGTATTTTAGATATGTTTTAAATATATTTAAAATATATATAAATAACTGTCGCTCTTCTTTACAGTTCGCGGACCTCTCAGACTTCGGATCTACGAGGGCATATCGGATGGTTCTTTGCAAACTAAGGGTCAGGAGGACGAGGGGCAAAAAGTAGAGCGACAGTTGCACAAAACTCCCCTAAATATCTAAAAGTTATAATCCCTCAATCTTCCAGCAAGCGACCTCCCTGAGCCAAGGACCATGGTCGAAATAAACGATTTTTATTCAACTCTTAGGTATTTACATACACTTGTACTTGTCAAGAAAATTCCTTATGCATATAAAATTAATTATAAATAGATATCATTTACTTTTAAATTATGTTTAAATTTATTTCAGATGTGCTATAAGTCTGTCAGTCTTGGGTTAGTAAATAAGCTCTTAATATTAACGTTACTATTTCCTATATTTATTTTATTTAAACATTTTAAACATAAAAAAATATATATATATTATAGCATGTTTTAGAGTGTAATGACCAGTCAAGTGGCGAGATCAGACATCCCCAGCCAAATTTTATTTTATTTTAAATTTAAGGCTGAGGGCACCCTTAAGAGTTAAGGACCACGGCTCAGGGCGCCGCTGAACATAGAAGTAAAGAAAAATAAAGAGGACGTGATCACTGGCTCGGACTATAGGCACTGGATCAAACGACAGGGGCAAGGGTCAATGCGGTCCTCGGTCTATCTGGCGAGGATCCTAGCCTAGCTAACCTGTAGGTTTCTCTAGCTACCTAAGTTGACGGCCCGGAGAAGAACCACAGAAAGAAACTCCGGTTTATTTTTTTCCGTCTGCTTTGTTCTGTATCTTTTTTTATGCACCTATAATTATTGTTTGATACAGTTAGAAAAGTATGTGAGCTGGGGCACGCCCCTTCCAGTTATCTCATACATGCCCACGTAACTCCAGTTCCCGGGGGAACTTCATAATCAAATATAGCCTATGTCATCCGGGGACAGTGTAGCTTTCCAACAGTAAAATAATGGGTCAATCGAATAGGTCCAGTACTTTCGGAGCCTATTCAATACAAACAAACATCAAATCTTTCCACTTTATAATATTAGTTAATAAATAAAGTATACCTAGACACGGAGATAAGGAGATAATAATTCACTAGTACAATGAACGACATAGGTATATCTATATGATCCAATATCAAGCGACAGATAACGATAGGAGTCACCTTTTAGGTCATATCTTTCTTTCTTTATTAGTTTTGAATACAACTCCCCCACTATAGAAATTAACCCCTGTGTCGCTGGGGACAAACACTCAATTCAAGTACACAAAAGACACTCAGACTCGACAACTATCTGTCGTTCACACAAATAGTTGTTCGGGGTGGGAATCGAACCCAGAATATCTCAGTGAATGAGTCAAGTTCCTTTAATTGTACATCTAGTAGAAAATAACATTGATAATATTGGAAGGTTGATAACCTCGTTATAAACACTTAGGTATGAAGTCAGACATATTATCCGAAAGATAAAATTTAATCATGTGTTGTCTATGAACGACCAACATAGATCAACATTAAAAAAAAAGAAAAAAGGATTACTAGCCTTGTTTTGCATACATACATAAGCTCACGCCTGTTTCCCAGCGGGGTAGGCAGAGACAATGGACCTTCACTTGCTACGATCCCTACACACACACAAGCACGTCGGTTTAGGGTGGATCTTATTTGACCTTTTGCGAGAATGTCTCCGATTTGGCCAGAGAACGCTTGTCGAGGCCTTCTCCTCCCGACTGTGCCACTCACACTCGAGTTTTGCAGTCTACTAGTTAGAAATTCTTGTGTTGCGAGTGGGTTCGCGTCGGAAGTGCAATGGGTGGGGTTCGAACCGGTGACCTCAAGATCATAAGTCCGGCGACCGAGCCATTGGGCAACGGCCGCTTCAAAATTACCTGCTAGCTGTCATGTTTTGTCTGTGAACGACCAACATAGTTCAACATAACAACACCTACTAGATGCCGCCCGCGACTTTATCCGCCTAAAATGTGTTTTTAAATCCCTATTACAAACAGCCACTTTAATTTAATTTATTCGTATAGATTGATAGAGAGCGCCTAAAGATTAAAGTTAGTTTACACGGAAAACTGCTAGTGGCCTAGAATAAAGCGTTAGTCTAAGTACTTAGTAACATACACAACTTATTAGAGGAATATCTATATACAATATGCCCAGAACAGACTCCAGCTCTCACAAGAAACAAAATATTGTTTTTTACGTTTATGTAATTTAAATTGTCGATCCTCTGTACCTTTTGAGAGAAATAAAGAATTATTATTATTAGGCTTATGTTTAACTTACCATCAGATATAGTAACATATAACACCAAAATTAAACCCGCATTTTAATGTAAAATGGTAACCAAAGTTTTAACATTTCGCTATCGTATTTAAGCAAAATGACTCCAAATAAATCATTGTTAACCCAAAAGTAGTAAATGATCACCAAAAGTAGTAAATGATCACCAAAAGTACCTAAATGTTTTACTAATTTACTATTCGGTTCTGGCACTCGCCGACCGCTGCCGCGGCACCGCTCGCTTCGCTCGCTCGGCTCGTGCGTTGTATGGCCGCAGCTCTAACCTAACCTAACCGATTGTCATTTTTCATTGATTTTATTAAGGTAGAAATAGCGCAATCATTTGCTCGCTAAGATTTGGTGATCATTAACTAAATTTGGTGTTCGAATACAATTTGAAGTGCAGTCGTGAGTAAAATAGCTAGTACTATTATAATTTTAGACTTTATTTTTCTGGTGTCAAGTATATATTTTTGGTGGTCATTATATTTTATCCCTTATTATTATATACACGCTGAAATTTAAATGGTTGTTTTCCCGCAGCGAAAAGATTTGGTCTTAGTTAAACATTCAATTTATACAAAAACTAAATATTATAAACCAAAAATGACCGATTAACAATCGTGAAAAACCAAACTCGAAAGTGACATCGAACCGATAGTAATACTGCCGTGGCATAACTAAAATGCCGTTATCCGACATCTGGTCGATTTTTAACTTTTAATGCTATTATAACGAGAAAAGAAAAATCTACCGATCTGTATTTCCGAATTTTCAATACCTTGAATAGTTTTGGAAATAATCATTTTAAGAAAGCCGTTACGTACATATTTTCCTCTTGTGAAATAAGCAAAAATGCCTTTAAGTAACTTTGTGAGTCTATACAGCCGCTATAGTTCATTAACTCATATTTTTAATACAAGTTTTTCATATGTCTGCTTCTCTTGGTTGCCGTTAACAGTCTTTTGTACACTATAAAGCGGTAAAGGTACTTTAACTGTTTTATTGTTAATCTTTTTTTATTATAGAAGTTTACTTTTGTTAAGCTATAACCCCGTTAATTGAAAATGCTAGACTTTCATGTGATTAAGGATGTTTAACGGCATTATAGGTTAATATTTGACATACTTGTATTTTGACTTTACGTATGTTATAAGCCAGTGGCGGCATTTCCAAAACTAAACAAAAATTAATTGTCCGTCATTATTAGACTAAAATGACGTTATCTCACACTAATACACAATAAAGCCGTTAACTGAACTCGCGCGGGTCGGGGGGCAGCGGCTATGTAACGATCCAGTTCCGAGATCATAGGGGTCGGGGGTGAAACTAGAGCATCGCACAGCAGGCACTTTTTGGGTGAGGACTCGAGGACTCCAATCAAGAGCTTTTGCGTGAAAGAGTAACAAACATACATACATCCACACATACAAACTTTCGCATTTATAATATTTGTAGGATACATCTATGTCATAATCTATACATCTATTTACATAATATGTCCAAAATCCAATAAGTCCAAACGAGACGAAGTTTTAACGATTTTGATGAATTTTGAGCGTAGTTCGTTATATTTCAAAATAAGCTATATTAAACCTTAAAATCTACGAAATAACGTCGTATGCATCTGCAAACAAATATATTGGTCTACTTTTTTTCACTTATCATGGACATACTGACGTTTGATATTTATTAACTCATATATAAAAGCGAAAGGTCATTCATTCACTCATCTCGAAATCTCAGAAACTACAAAGGCCTAGGAGTCGCAAATTTTGTGGGTTCATTTAGGACATAGGTGCTAACTGAGACGGGATACTGCTAAATTCAACCCCTAACGAAGTAAGAAGGGGTGTCAATGTTTGTATGATTCAAATTCAAAATTAATTTATTCCGTAAAAATGGTTATATTTATTTGGAATCGTCATATTTTTCCCTTACCGCGCAGTGCGTGATGTGACGACTAATGAGAAACAGTGCCAATGAGATTGGAGCGATTTAATTCCAGGCATTTTTGTCACAAAGATAATCAGATTATTTTCTGAGAATTCGGAAAATTTTGAAATTTGGCTTTAATAGACATTATAAACTTATTTATAGACAAATTCTCTTATACTTTTGGGAAGTTTGTTATAGAACCGTATACATTGCCCCATAAAAGAGTTACTTATTTTGCGGAGACGGCTAGCATGAACCACAAGATTACCTATGCTTATATCTAGTATATACACTTATGTGTGTCGCTTTTTTTTACAAAATGAGTCAATATTTTTATCTACATATAATACATTATCATAAATTATTATATATTATGATGCAACGGTTACAATATTTATTTCTATAAATTTCTCAAACTTTGCTTGGCGACCCAGTTTGTAAATAGCCCTTACGACTCTTTTTTTCAATATAATAATGCTATTGATATCCGCGCAGTTACTCCAAAGAAGAATCCCGTACGAAATTATGCTGTGAAAGTAACTGAAATAAACGATTCTAGCCGTATCAACATCAAATACCCGTAAGCCGTCTAATTGTTTTTACTGCATTTACTGCAGAACTTAATTTTGCTGACATTTTCTCAATGTATGGTCCCCATTGTAATTTTGGAATCAATGGTGATACCTAAGAACACAGAGTTTCCACAGGGTCCAAGCCATTTACATTAGTGGAAACCTGTCTAACATTGGGTGTTGAAAACTTGATTACTTTAGTTTTCTTATCATTTAAACAGAGATTATTAACATGCAACCAATGAACAACTTTAGAGAGTGCATTGTTAAGTTTGTCATAATCATGTAGTTGTCTATTAAATGTCTTTCTTATCGTTACAGTTTCACCAAACACTACTTGTAAATTATTGTATTTAAATTTAAGACTGAACCGAAATGTATCGAATCTAAAAGAAAAGGTGACATACTTAAAAAAATCCGGTACAAGTTCTGATTATAGGAATAATAATATAGACTGATGTAAGTTTATTGAGACTGATTAACTATTTTAACTAAATACCTAATCATTTTAATTTTAAACATTGTCATATTATTTTAAGTTATTTGGTAAAGTGACTGTATTAAGATTTGAATACCATATTTTTAAGAATACGTAAATATTATCGAGAAGGCTATAAATGTAGATAAAAAGTTAAAACTAAAATTTAAATAAGGCAGATTATTTTTTTTGTTTTTAGTATAGGATGATTGTTTTTTATTGATAATATAAATTTACAGTTTTATGTTCAAGGAGAAGAGTCCACTTAGTCTTGATTGTTTATAAAGTATCTCAGGTTTCATTAAGTATTCTGTATGTAAATTTCATTTGATTGAAAATTTATTTTATATTATATTATTTTGAAAGTACAAGTTGTACCTAATTAATATGGATAAATAACTGATGTGATATTTGTATTTGTGAAAACTAAAAGTTCCTAATAAATCAAGTTTTAAGTGAAATTTTGTCAAAGTTAAAACTTTGAGCAAAAATAAACCCTATTTTAAAAGCTTTAAAAAATATATTGATTAAGTGATTGATAAAATAATGACCTTTATTAAAAAAAATTCTTTATTTCTAGTAACTTCATGTTGTTAAATATTATTGGTTCACTATTTTTTTATACCTTCTGTTGCGCTTTAATGCCGTTAAACTATAAGGTTTTTACTTTAACCACGATTTAGCTTCACAATGATTCAAGTTTTTCCCTTAAATTTAAATACATTAATAGGTTACCAGACTTAAAAGCAGTAAAGTACCGTTAAACACACTAAAGTCTAACATGAGTCAGTTCAATATTACATATTATTAATCTAAATAGACGTTATGTGCTTTAGCGACGTTTTAGTTATTCATCAAAGAGATTTTTTTTAGCATTTTAACAGACAATAGTTTGCTATGAAATAGATACACTAAAATGCCGTTACGCATAGCGCAACGGCATTTTAGTCGATGACTGATAAGATTTTGGCAACACCGATGATAAACTAAAATGCAAAAAACGTTTTTTCATTAAATTAAATAATATTTACGATATGACAGGGGAGTCATTCGAAAGTATTAAACTTGACCTATTTTTTGGTACCACCAATTCTCAAATAAGTGTTATCATTGAAAAGTTACATCAATTTTAATTTTTTCCGCGGTTTTTGCTCGTTATTCAAAAATATGGTTTTGGTAGATAACGGCATTATAGATATATCACGGCAGAATACCTCGCGATACCTAGCGCTCGCGTCGATCGTTCGCGCGTTCGTTGACCCGGGTGTTAGTCAATCAGCTGATACCTACACCTTAGGTTATGTAACACAGTACCCAATTATAATAATAAGCTTTATCCAATACCTTTTTAGCTACAACTTACAGAAAACGTAACTTAAAACAAGTTTATTATCTAAGAACAATAATTTTCTGAATTAGATTATAAAGTATTTAAGGCGTATTCAAAAAAATTGAAAAATTAAATGAACTGCGCGGAAATGATATGGATGCAGTCCTTCTGAGTTGAGTAGTTTCCAGACGTAGTATTGGCTTACGCCAAACTTAGCTGCCGCCATTCGCGTACTTCGGCGAGGATCGCGTTCGAAGTACTCGATGATCTCCTCGTCGAGCTCTGGCGAAAGAACGGCCGATCGACCTCTGCCCTGTGCATGTGCTGGCAATTGGAACTGCCCATGATCGAGTAGCCGTCGCCGCTACGATCGTCCGGTCCTGTATGACTTGAGGGTTCAGAACTCCGCGAAGACGGAGTGACGCCAAGTGATGCAGCTCGGCGTAAAGACGCCGGCAGTATGGGAATTATAATTAGCCCTAGCGTACAGTTGCACCATAGCGACGTACTCTAAATTACTAAAACTGTAATGTCGATCCATAATACTAATAAAGTAATAAGATAACGCGTGCTGCGCTTCCGACGTTCACGGGACAACTAAGGAAGGAGGGAGTCGAAGGAGAGCGCGGGGCGTTCCGGCGTCGCGTCGGCGCCGCCGCGCGGTGAATTACAAAGGGAGCCGGCTCGTTTGTAATTCTTGCGTGCAGGCTATTTTATGCCGTATAACTACCATTGAGCTCTTATTTTGCTTTAAACGTTTATGGATCGTTCTTTACTTTGTCAGCAGCGCGTGCGATTCGAGTAGTACCTACAAGGTCAGTCTAGTGTTACTACTGTTTATCACGCTTTCGAGTCGTCTAATATTTTTTTTAATAATTTTAGATCCAAAACATGTCTAAAAAAAAAATATGTTTCGATAGTACTACCGACGCGACGGCAAGTTGTTCTGTTTCGGGAAAACAACCATTAAAATTTCACGGTGTATAAATGAATCCTTATTTCCCTTGGTCACGGCAAAACGCGTGAACGGTTGGACCAACATCGTTAATTATTTTTTTGTTGTGTTTGTTATTGCCAGGAGATAAAAAATGTGCGCTAAATAAAATAAAATTAGGAATACCTACTTAACCACCATATTCATCATTTTTCTAATGTAACATTAACGCTTTTCACAATATAAACTTTTTTTAATGCAACCTTATGGCGTTTGACGTAACATTGACAGGTGTTGCAAATAATGTCAAAGAGAATTAGAAAAAATATAATACTTAAGATCATTTAACATGGATGCTTCGATCGGAGTTATGAATACCAATTTGAATTCACTATTCATAGGAGATTCATAGTTAAGACAGGACGACGTCTATCGGATCAGCTAGTTTTTTTTTTAAAGATTTTGAATGGAAATTCTATTAAAATCCAAATTTATTCCTCTATAATTTTTATATGAGGATTGAAAACTAAGACTTGAATAAGCTCGACTGAATTAGGATCTCCACGTTCAATAATTGCCGATGTAGAATAAGCACAGTTAATATAGACTTAATGGCCCACATCACAATCAATCTGGATCGAGATCCGTGGTCGCGGTAGATTGATATAACTTGATTTGGATTGTTGTCACATTACACAGTCAATCCAGATCACGTCAGTCCACTGTTCGCAATGATCACATGAAGACGTGGGCTCAGGGGATTCTGATTTCCAATTAATAAAAAAATATGAAGATTGTGTGTTCACAAACGCGAAAGCCTCCGTAGCGTAGCGGTATTTGACTCGCTTTAAATCTAGGAGGTCGTGGATTCGATTCCCACTCCAGACAGTAAATCTTTTTGTAAATTCTAAGATATTCTTCCGGATCTGGTTGATTGAGGGACTACCCTCCGTGCCTCGGAAAGCACGTTAAGCCGATGGCCGATTGTTATAATATCATCTAAAATAATCGTATATCAAGGAACGGGCAGCAGCCTTTACTTGTGTGGTACAACATAACAAATAAAGTAAGTGAAGTAATTAATTTAATTTTTTTTTATTCACTTATTACTACTAGTAATTTTAATAGTATCTTTTGAATTATATGTTGCACATTAGACGCTCAATCTGGATTGCGATAAACGGATCGAGATCATGGATTTCTAAAAATTTAGATAATTTGTGATCCGATGTCGCGATCCGTCAATCACACACATTACACAGTCAATCTGGATTAAGATCATTGATCTCGATCACGGATCTCGATCCAGATTGAGCTTGTAATGTGGGCCAATGGTTTCTATTATATGACTAATGACATAAAAAATCATCAAATTTGACAAATACAATCGTGACGCCTTTATAATTTTTATAAAATTAATTTTATAATTTACAAATTTAAGTTAGAGATTAGAAACATGATTGAAGTGGGAAGAAGAAGCAAAGCGTCAAATTCATCACATTAATCTTAATGTTCTTCTAATAAAAACATAATATCAAAGTGGTACACAGCACAGCTCGTAATACAATTTTTTTTTCATGCAATTGTGAAATATACTTTTAAAATGTCATTTAAATATGTGAAAATTTACTACGGACCTTGTGACACTTTCAACAATGTCAAACATAAGCCCCAGAAGTTAGCTGGTTTAAAAGGTAAGACTAAAATTAACCTTTTCAACTCGAATGTTGACCATACCTACTCGATAAGCGCAAGCGTGCCTGTGCGCCAACGCGAATGTTGTCTTAACTCGACAGTTAACAAGTCACAGAAAAAGGCAAAATATATGTATATGCATACTGCAATAAACATTTTGTATAAGTTTCATTGATTCAGCTCATAGACTTAATCTCCAGTTATTACCTTATTGTACGTACACGGCATACTAAAATACATAACAGTAAACTATTCAAATATTTGATGATAAGAAGCAACATAGGTAATACCTATGTTGTTTCTTATGTTATATTATAGGTACCTATTATGTAGGAATATATATATATCAGTAGGCAATTATTATACCGAATATCGGTAGGTACCTGCCGATGTTGCATGAAATTCCTGTATTTTGCTTAATACTTCTACTACTATACTCGTGGCGTAGCGGACTAGCGGTATACGTGTCGCTTTAGGTCTCGGAGGTCGTGGGTTCGATCCCTACACTGGACAAGAAATCTGAATTCTAAGATTTCTTCCCGGGTTTGGTTGGTTGCGGGTCTACCCTCCAAGCCTCGGAAAGCACGTTAAGCCGTTGGTCCTATGGAAAAACCTCCCTTCTGGGAAGGTCCATGTTCAGCAGTGGACGTTATACATGACGATGATAATACCTTATATTTTACCTGCTCTACTTTTTTGACGATTTCTACCCAGAAACCAAATCCTTGCCCTTAAACATTCTGATCGCGACAATCAGTCATATTCATCCGCGATTTTATTTATATAGACGATCTTCAGAAACGAGGCTTTGTAGTGGACCTGATACCTGTGGAGTACCTCAACTACTGCATGCTGGAAATGTGTGGACAAGAAGTAAGTGATCCTATTAAATAACCTTCCTAACAACTTTTTGAAAATCCGCGAACTTGGGTGAATTGAGTTTTATAATACCGTTTAATAAAGTGAGATATCTCTGTAGACTTTATTATAAGTAAGTAGTTTATAAGTTAGGTACCTATATACTAATATTTAAAGCTGAAGAGTTTTATTTTGAAGAGGAACGGTTGTGGTGGTTTTCCTCCACAAATTATGAAGATCTTCGCGGGCGAGGTGGTGTGCCCGGCGGCCGACGGCCATTTGTTACTGTTCGGAACTTGTATAGGCATGCTCGAACTTGCTTGCGAACTTGTACCTATTGCGCAATACAGGTAAGTTGGGATGCTAGGTGGCAGATAGCGCCGATAGCGAGCGTCTATTGTAGATCACTACACTTTGTTTACTTGAACGCGCTAATCGCGATAACTACTAGTCCGATTAGAAAAAATCTTTCAATGTTAGATAGCTTATTTATTGCGGCTATACCGCTATATTTTATTAATTAGTTTCGCGAGTGAAACCGCATGTGGGAAGCTGTTATATAAGTATTTAGTTATAGAACTAATAAGGGAATTGAGAGAGGAAAACTTACAATACCTACAAATAATATTTGATGATTTATTTACCTACTAACAATAGGAAGAGTTAAAATGGATTTCACTGCGTTATAAATTGGAGCAGAGTAATAGAGTAAGTAATATAGAGGTATACTTTACTGTTATTTGTTTGGACTCCACCGGTCTAAGCCCCACAAGGGGCACCCTCTTGCGCAGGTTGCTTAGTTTGTAGTTTTTAAACTATTTATTAAGGCTGGAGCTCTGCTCGCCTTTATGCCCGGTGAAGTAGCCAAAAGCATTAAGAAATGACGGGCATTCATAGATTCAATCTTCTTTGAGATAAGCGATTTCACTGAACCACCGGTGGAGTCCAAACAAATAACAGTAAAGTATACCTATTTATATTAGCTGCGCCCGTTGTTTTACCCGCGTTACTCTGCTCCAGTGGGTCGGAGCGTGATGTTTTGTAGCCTATATGTTAATCCAGCTTATAAAATATCCCTGTGCAAATTTTCAGACAAATCCGTTCTGTATTTTTTACTATGTAATATTAGTAGGATAGTGAATCATAGCTTCATAAAATTTTCCAACAACTCAATACAGTTATAAAATAAGATAACATTATATTGTAGGAACGTAGTTATGTCACGCACGGTGACACGAGATTCACCTTGGTCTAGACTAGATTATAAGATATGCTAGTTAAAAGACAAGTACCTTTAAGATAGGCTTAGACAAATAAGTAGGTAGTGCGACAGGTTTCCGTATCTTCAGTTTTTGATTAATGAAATAATGAATTTATTCAGCACTTAGGCTTTTACATACACTTGTACTTGTCAAAATAACAATGAAAAATACCTAACTGTAATTAATAGGTTATTATTCTTTTTCTATGAATTAAACTACTTAGGTAACTATAAATAGCAAGTGCAACCTGTGAGTGTTGCTAATTGTAGGACATTACAGACAATGTAGGTACTTGAATGTACTGCGTCTGACCGTTTCTCATATAAGAATAATTCGTCTACTTATAAGAAGTTTATATTTACATTAATTATTTTAAGTAGGTATATATTTATAAAAGCATAAATAAGTAGGTATATTTTATAGTGATACACACCTGGGGGCACCCTAAAGGGGTTAGGACCGCAAACCAGAGGTGCCACTGATATTAAAGTCAGATTTTTCTATACTAATATTATAAAGCTGCAGAGTTTGTTTGTTTGAAACGCGCTTATCTCAGGAACTACAGGTCCGATTTTAAAAAAATCTTTCAGTGTTGGATTGTCCAATTATCGAGGAAGGTTATAGGCTTAATTTTAATACGAAGTTCCCACGGGCACGGGAGCTACGCAAAACAAAACCATATTTATTTACCTTATTTGATACTGACAGTGTAAACCTATCTCTTTTATTGACTGTGCATACACAGGTTAAGCACACACGCGTAATAAAACTGTGAGTTACTATGTGTCGCAGCGTCAGATGCTAGATTTCATCAAACTCATGTCAGCAAATGCCGAATTGTGTCATGAAAGACCACATTTTAAAGTTCAACATTATTTTTAAGACATTGGGTTACCTACTGTGAAAAATCATTGCATCAATTTTACTCACACACTAATGCACAATTTCGGTCTCAGTACATTGTCTGAATCCGTGAGCTTAACATGATTTTTGTTACTTTCCACAGATATTTCGCTGCAATATAAAGAACTTATGCTTCAACACACACCACAGTCGAGACAAGGTATGTGAGCGCGCCATACAAGCCGTCGTGGATTCCTCCCAGAAATTCAATCGAGCACGGACCTACCTCTGGTTATGGATGATGCTAGAACAACAGGTTTTCAAAAGGGGGTATCTGTTTCCTGTAGACTATTGGCCAGTACCAGTTGAAGATAACTTGGAAACCACTTGCACTGACTGTTCGGAATGCTGTGGGGTTCCTGAGTTTCGTCTTTGAAACTCAAATAAGGTCATGGTTATTGATGTGGATATAAAATTGAATGTCAACAAAATTGACTACTTAGCATGATTACATTAAAATTTGTTAGTCAAATTTTGAATACGATTTTCACTAATTGCTTACAAAAGGCTAGCGGATCATCATCATTCCATCATTTCAGCCGTAGGACGTCCACTGCTGGACAAAGGCCTCCCTCATAGATCTCCAGTTGTTGCAGTTAGAAGCGGCTTACATCCACCCTGATCCCGCGGCCTTAACCAGATCATCCGTCCATCTAGTAGGTGAACGTCCTACGCTACGCTTGCCGATCCGCGGTCTCCATTTGAGAACTTTTCGGCCCCAACGGCCATCTGTTCTCCGTGCTACATAGCCTGCCCATTGCCATTTCAACGAACTAGTGGATCATAAGTTTGATTTCGATTTCTTTATTCAAACTTTGATACCCTTTTTCATCCCCTAACTAAGAGGTTGAATTTTTCAACAAACCTTTCTAAATGGACACCATCGTCACTTAAATAATGTTTGTGCAAAAAATTCATGGATACACCCAGCGATTTCAGCTGTGCGTCTGTACTTGATCAGTCAGTCAGTTACTGCTTTTATATATTTTATACTCGCTTTCACCCGCGGTTTCGCTCGCATTGAAGCCAATGTCCCTATGGTACGCTTAATACCTCCAAAAATATGTGTACAAAGTTTCATGATGATCGGTTCAGTAGTTTCGGGTGAAAGCGTAACAAGTTAATATTTACATTTATAATATTATATCATTAGGGATTTTTAAGATATAGGTATGAGATGCGCTAAACAGCCGCTCGTTCTATGATAATTATTATTAGAATGGCCTTGATATTAGATGTTGTTGTTTGGTAAATCTTCCATTTGCTTATTCTGATTAAAAAAAATAGGTACCTATCTACACAAGAAGGAAACACGTGTATGCATGAACAAATTAAGCAGGTTATAAATGAATGAGATTCTACAAATTAGGGACGAACCTTGAATTTGATTTTTGGACCCGACATTACATATTATTATACATCTGCCTAATATTAAAAATAGATTGAATAGATATATATTAGGGCTTTGATTTTTGTCCATTTAAAGGAAATCAAACAACAGGAAACTAACAGTGTTACCACGAAACTGAGGAAATATTTTGCGTACGCGTTTTTCGAGTAGGTAAATGATGCAAGCGCCAAGCTCGCCCTAACTCCCGCTAATCCGCGTCGCGTTGTCTGCATGTGACACGCGCAGGCCCAATGTGGGGTCCAACCTATACAGGGTTATTTGTAAAACACCGGTAACCTTTCAGGACTACGTTACTAACATCATAATCAACAACTTTTGTTCTATGACTTTTAAAAATTCATCATATTTTAATTCATCAGATTTACACACAAAAATAAAAATATTTAAATTCAACGCTCTAACCGTCTTATTAATAAACGTGGACTAAAGTAAGATTAACTTTACTCTAAGCATTAACCCGGTACTAACAAATTTCACTATTAATAAACACGGACTAAGGAGTGATTAAGCTAATTCGACTCTAGTCTCGGTGTAAAAGTTAAACCATAGGGATACCTAGTTTAAGGACGGATTAAGCATAGAGTAACTATCTTTGACAGCTGTTTTTACTTTTTAGGTTAGATTGTAATATTGTTTGATAAAAGTTAATTAAAATGAATAGACTATTTAGAGACGACTTATGGCTGATAGACGAAATTAATGAGGTTCAGAATCAGATGGACTACATTCCCACAATAAGGCGTGTTAAATTATACAAAATTCGTAAGAATCCACTTGAAGAACTTGAAGCTGAATTCAAATCGAAATATAGGTTTTCTCGATCTACGGCTGTTTTTATCATTGATATGATAAAAAATGATTTAGCTGGTCATGCGACAGGTGGTTTCATACCGCCCCATATGAAAGTTTTAAGTGCAATAAGATCTTGGGCACGCGGAGAGGTAAGAATTTGACAATCAATAAAATGATATTCAACAATCTTTGCTTCTTCTGGGTATTTGTTATGTTATAAATCTTTTATATTTTGTGAATTCAACAGATTCAAGATGATGCAGAAGATATAAGTGGTAAGGGGTATGAGCCAACAATATCACTTGTATGCAAACAAGTTGCTTTAGCATTGGTGGCAAAAAATGCTCAATGGATCAAAATTCCACAAAATGATGCAGAACAGAGCAATGTGATAGAAGATTTTTATTCGATATGTAGATTTAGACAAGTGATTGGAGCCATTGACTGCACACATATTAGAATACCAAAAGTCAGTGGAAATATTGGACAATATTTAGGATATAGTTCAATTAATGTACAAGTTGTGTGGTATGAAGCCCAACTGTAGCAATATATGTATTAAGTTTCTATATAATTTGTCTTTTAATAAAGTTTACTCATATTATATCATTTGTTCTTATTTAAATAGGTGTTATACCTATATTATTATTATTTTGAAACAAAATAATCAAAATCTCACAATTCACATCCAAACGTCCTTATCATAGATAATAGAAACAAGAACAACCATCGTCTGTCATCTGTCACTGTCATTTGTTTTATTTCATTCGATAGTTCATTCTTTTTATTTTTAATTTCAACGGTGTTGCCATAGCTTGTCCGTTAAACCAGGCGTAACGAATGTATAGCTAATCCGAGTTTAGTCCACGTTTATTAATAACGTTCTGAAAACGAAGTTAATACTTAGTTACACCAGAATTAGCTAAACCAAACGTAACTTCGGATTAAGCAAGAAGTAGGCCATTTTTATTAATAAGACGGTAAATGTTACGAAGTCTATGCGAAGCAAAAGAAAGCGATAGTACCGACAATAGCGAGGGGAGCGGGGAATACAGAGTTGAAATGTGTTAGATAGACAACGAAATATTGAAGGTTTGTTTTTGGTAAATGTATTATGTTTTGTAAAAAGTCGTAGAACAAAAGTTGTTGTTTATGATGTTAGTAATACCTATAGTCCTGAGAGGTTACCGTTGTTTTACAAATAACCCTCTATACAAATTGAGTATTAACAAATTTTTCATTAAGTTTTAGGTGAGAAGTCGAAATTTCCTTAGAACACCCAATAACATAAGGTGGTCAATAAAAAACACAAAAACACATTAGGTACAATTTCATAAATAATTTTATTTAATTTACAATGTTGAAATAATATCCAATTATGATTAATAGATACAAGTTTTTAATATAACTACATACACCTAACACGGTATTAACAATGAAAAAAATATTTTTTTACATCGACGGAGAAACTGCGTATCGCCGCCGATGTGGACACGCCCTAGAGGAATATATAAATAAAAAAAAATATACGAAATATTTTGTACAAAACTCATAACGACCAATCAGAACAAAAGATCAACACTTTGGATTCCATTTCACATTTATATCACTGTCCTTTTCGCACATTCATTTTACTGAGTCTTTTGATTGACTACACAAATTGGTCGCATAACATCGAAAAAATGTCAGTACACAAATAAAAATATAAAAAATGAACCTATAGAAAGAAACAGAGCATATGCGAGCAATTGTTATCTCTTTTATGCATAAAATATATAGACTCCCGACTTTCACAGCCAGTGACGTTGTTCAATTGAAAACAACATAACGCATATTCGCTGTCTTCCTCGCACTTACGTCACATGCATACTTTATATTTTACCAGCTCTCCATCTATAGGCTGATGTACACATCGGGCCAAGGTGCTGAGTCAGCGGTTGGCCAAACTATACAATCGTTGGTTCCATATTGGCGGAATGATAATTTTGACAATAGACTGTTGGCCGGCCAGTGTTTTCGCAAATCCAACAAACCGCCAATTGCTGTAAGCCACTACTGGCCAAATGTGTACAGCCTTACAGTTAAAACAACAGCGACTAGTATTTAAAAATTTTCAAGGGTCTTGGAGTGATGTGTTACTATTTACTGAAATCAATTATTCTTTCATACGTAGACTAGCAGCGCCTCTAATGGCCACTTTTATGAAATAATTAACGTATGTGAGTAACACCGAATATTACTAACTAAAGGAAACCACCCAAATTCGAGTGTAAGAGATTTCCTTATGTACTATAAAGACATAAACGATGAACCACTACACCGGTTGTCTTAATTCGTAGGAATTTTTATTTTCTATCTAACTCAATAGTGCGTAGCGAATTATATCCACAAACATAATATTAATTCCAAACTATTATAAATAACCATGAACTAACAAAATATTTATTGCGAAAGGTGAAACTTTTAGGTGAAAGTAGAAATTGCATATTATGCGACCAAAATGTATCGTAGTCGGTTCTGCTAAGTAATCTTATATAAGGTGCGTCCAAAATATATGCCGTGGCTTTAATAGTAAATAGTATCACGTGTAGTGATTACGCTTAATATATATTTTTATAATTGTATTAAAATACATAGGAAAAGCATGAAGTAAGATTCCTATAGATATACCGCGAGGCGACAGCCAGCATAGCTAAAACTCGGCGACTTCATTCAAAAGAAATACGTATAATTAAATAATTTAATTTTTGGTATGACAATAAAATATTATTTCACAGAAATTTCTGTACTAACGTAATCAGTATATGTAACACATCTGTTAAAGGTATGGCATATATTTTAGGAGCACCTTATTATAGAGCACACGCATTTTTATATATTTTGTTTTCGTTGTCAATCACACCCATACACTACATGCTAAACAAAGGCTCGCTCACAAAACATTCGCAGTACAAGTTCTATATAGATAATTATTATCAGAGGTTACAAACACTTCGTGGGTCAGAAACTTACAATTATGTTATTGCTTTGTTTAATATTAACGTCGCATCAGTCCACAGTTTTTAGAATTAACAGTCCGGTACAAAATGAAACTAAATTCACTCCCGTATGCAAGTACAACACTTAAGACTCTGAGTTGACTTGGAAATGTACCATCCGATGACCTCGTAGACTTGAAGTCCGAGAGGCCGCCAGCGACCTCCCAGAGCCGAGGTCCTAGCCCCACATGGGGCGCCCTCTTGCGCAGGTTGCTTAGTTTGTAGCTTTTAAACCATTGATTAAGGCTGGAGCACTGGTCACCTTTATGCATGCATAGAGACCATGACATTTTTTTTCTTTTTTTTCCGTACGGACATACCTAGTTTGCTTCGAGGCTTTTGCTACTTCACATAAAGGCATAAAGGCGAGCAGAGCTCCAGCCTACATAAATGGTTTAAAAACTACAAACTAAACAATCTGCGCAAGAGGGCGCCACCTGCGGGGCTTAGACTTCGGCTCAAGGCGGTCGCTGACGATAAGAGTGAGGGATTATGACTTTTAGTATTTTACGGGGTTTTGTGCAGACCACGACAGTAAGACACTACTTACTTAAGTATTCAAAGCGAAGTCCTTGCATTCCACTGTTAGCCATTTCTATTTAATTGAAGCTCTTGACAAAATAATAACGATATTATAATAAATCGATTTCGTGATAAGTATCTATGATACAATGGATATCTACAAACCCTCGTTTTTTACTTAGCCTATGTATTTTTTATTGTAAAATGTTCAAATTTGGTACTTCATTACAAGACCCCGATATACGCTTAATAAAATTAGTTTTACGCGATTTTCCCTGGAACACATCTCTCGCGTAAAGCGGGGTACTACTGTAATGACTTGGGAATATGACTTCTTGACCATTTTTATTGCTCTAGCGAAAATAACACTGGTCATTCCCAAGTAAATACTTAGGCTAAATATTATTTATATATATGTCCAAGTTGGGTAGAGTATTTTATATACTGAACAAGCCTCTATTCTATTCCTCTCCGAATTATTGAATTGTCATATGTTTTACCGTCTTGTAACCCACTTAAATTTATTTCCTTCCTTATGGATTTTGTTATAATAGAAATGAATACTCTGTAACAGGACAAATTGCTTCCACAGCAAAAAAAAAACTTGCTGAGATTAAAGAAAATAGTCAGAACCAGAAGTAGCCTTAATTTCCCTTCTGGACTTCAATACTGAAATGGAGGGAAGGTCTACCCCCATGCGAAAGAGGTATGAGTGTATGTATGTACAGTTTACCAGGTGACAGGATTCCTGAAAAGTACTGTATATTTTTATTATAAATGAATGGTTACAAGTTAAGAGTTTGTTTTTCAAATTGGACATTTAGCAAACGAGATTGACATATAGTAAAATAAATTATGTAGTATATAAGTAAGTTTTATTTTTAATAAGCTACCTTTATTGATGTTATTTACTAAAAAAAAGCCACTTCGAAGCCCAGAAGGTAAATTTCAAAATGTTTTCAGCCACAAATTATAACAAATAGCGCTTCTGACTTAAATTCCTAAAAGTATATTAAAACTTGTTTATTTTTTATTCGATAATCTTTATTTATAACTTGATTTTTCCGTTCACATATCAGTAGCGCTTAAGTTTTTAACCCTTTAATAGGCAACAGGTATGTTTAGAATTGATTGATTTTGAACTCTATTACAAGTCCATATAGTTCAAAATATGGTGGCGACTATATTGCCACTACTCATCAAAGTATGTAGCTTCGATATTTTTTCTTTTAAAAGATTAAACCACCATTCATAGACCTTTGTGGTTCTTCTGCTCAGATCGCAGCTTAATGTTTTATAGATTACATAAAAAATTACTATGAAATACAAATATAATTATCTTTTTTTTTTTTGGAATCGGCCTTAAATATTTGCTCGCTGAGACATTATACCACTTTATTATAAGTATTTTGTTTAATAATTTTGAAAAATGTAACACGTAGTAATTAAAATATAAATTATTATATTTTATTTTCTTAGTTATTAGTGTTTATTTTTAGTTTAATTTAAGATTTTAAAAATGTTGAAGTTAATTTGAAATAAATTTTATTAATATTCCAAATATAAATTTAAATTGAATGGTTGATAAAAATAAATGACAACTTCTAATCAACCATTGTATATAATATACAAAATATAGCCTCTTATGATTTAGAGATCCCCACATAGATGATATTCCTTTTTTCATCACTCAACACTCGAAAATCGCCAGGGTGGGGATCTCTTAAACTTATCGTACTTTCGGTAAGACAAGGGCACAATTGCAGTTATTGTAACTGTACACGAGCCCATTTTAAGTGATTAGCATTGTATTGATCGAACCTTTGTTCCATGCAATAAACTTCCTATAATAATTACTTAATTAGTTTAGGCATGTTCAAGTTTCTTTTTTCGTAGTTAATGTTGTTTTCAGCAAGGACTACAATTGCGTCTTTGTTAATGTGTGATATTTCTTCGGTAAAAGTCAAATAAAAGGTTAATAGTCAAATATTGACTGCCAGTTGATTAAAAAACAATAGATTTAACTAAGTAGTGTAGTTTTTTTAATAGACATAAATAGCATGATCAAGTGACCCCATTTGCTACAAGATGGTCAATTAATCACCGTAAAATGCATATTGACGCTGCTCGTGAAAAACTCCATATGTGATATTTGCAAGGTTTTGGATCATCACTTGTTTTCAAGAATTTTTCGGGATTTGATTAGTAAAAATAGAAAACAAATTCATATAAACATATGTAGGCGGCCAAACTTCAGGAACAACATGCTAAATGTATTTATTCGTAGCGGCACAGTTGCCATACCAATGCGGCCGTGTCCTATGATCATAATCATATCATAATATCGAAACGAATAAATCTGACGGTTTGAAAACATATCACAATTCTAGTAATCAATTTACAATAGTAACTCCTGGTTATGTACAGTCAACAAAAGATACAGGTTTACACATTGTGAAACGCATTTTAAATTTATATGTGCAAGTTTATGAGAAAAGTTCACTGTTATGTGTATTTGTACTCAGCTAGCAGCGAACTCTTCGTCCATAAACAATTACTGGCTGTCGTGTATGTCGACTGTATATGTAACCAATTTTGGCAACAACAAATAACTTTTCATTATATTACAAACAAACCGTCACGTAGTAGTCCTGCGTTTACGGTAGGCTAACACAACCTCTATGAATTCAGTTCCAAAGGATCTTTATAATACAACATTTTATTCAAACGAAAACATTATTTCAACGAGGTCTACTTCACTAATAGGAATGACGAGTAAAAAAATCTATTTCCGTCAGTTAGATTATCAAAACATATCGTACATGTGTTTTTTGAGTTATCAAATCAATAAAAATGGACACGGGTCAACAAAGTTTAGGATAGGGGTACTTGTGACGTCACTCCTTGGTAAAATTGTACTAAGAAGTGACGTCATTTCGACGAGATGTATCTTCGTAATTATTAGTTTATGTAACGAAAAAACAAAATAAGTATGTACAATTTTTTTTGTTGGTATAATTGATGATCCTAATAGATTTTCTATTTGTCATTCCTATTATGATTACGAATTAACAACAACCACAGAATGTGATTTCCCCATAAATACCCCAAAAAAAATGTTACCCTTCTTGCACAATCGGGTATAAAATATATCACCGAATGTCAAATTACCACTACCACCAGTTTTCACTAAACTCGAAAACCAGAAGTGCTAATCATATTATCGTAAATCGTACTAGGGCAGTGTCGTGTCAACTTCAGAACCACAGAAAAATATATGAGCAAAAGTGGCATGCGTCACATCTCGCGTCGGCTTTACTACTTAGTATGAGAAAATAAGGCTGTCTTCAAAGGAATGGTTCATCTTAACATTCTGTTAAATTTATGTACTATAAAGTCTTCAATATAAGCGTATTGTGATAACGAAGAGCGACGTTGGTTACCCGCAAAAGGGGTAAATTTGGACATGTCACTTCCACATAATATCTGTTCTGTGGCCGGAAATGTTCATTAGCTAACACAAACGATCACAGGAGACTTGTAGTCTCTTAAAATAGTCACACTAAAGTCACTCGGAACTCATTTCACTTGGTTTTTCACGTGCTGTAAGAACTCATAGTAGGAGAACGCGGATTCGACTCTGTCCTCGATTAGTCTCTCTGTGAATAAAGTCCGTTGTGGTGATGTGTCCCTGTGGAGAAAACGATACATTTGTTAATAAAATATTTCTTACCAAATCGTATTATATTGGGTTATACAAGAAGATACGACTACGTGGACGAAGAGACCAGTTTCTAAAAGTTGTGTCACTGTCCACCAATGGTGGCCAACGGGAGTGTTATTGAAACTTTGTATCACTGTCCACCAATGGTGGCCAACGGGAGTGTTATTGAAACATTGTATCACTGTCTACCAGTGGTGTCCAACGGGAGTGTTATTGAAACGTTGTATCACTGTCTACCAGTGTAGGCCAACGGGAGTGTTATTGAAACGTTGTGTGATTGTCCACAAATGGTGGCCAACGTTGTATCACTGTCCACCAGTGGTGGCCAACGGGAGTGTTATAGAAAAGTTGTGTCATTGTCCACCAGTGGTGGCCAACGGGAGTGTTATTGAAAAGTTGTGTCAGTGTCCACCAATGGTGGCCAACGGGAGTGTTATTGAAACGTTGTGTCATTGTCTACCAGTGGTGGCCAACGGGAGAGTTATTGAAACGTTGTATCACTGTCTACCAGTGGTGGCCAACGGGAGTGTTATTGAAACGTTGTATCACTGTCCACCAGTGGTGGCCAACGGGAGTGTTATTGAAACTTTGTATCACTGTCTACCAGTGGTGGCCAACGGGAGTGTTATTGAAAAGTTGTGTCATTGTCCACCAATGGTGGCACAGTGGTGTTACAGTTTATATAGTATGTTTTTTTAATATTACTTTTCTTGCCTATTAAAATATATTGTAACAGAATGTGCTAATGCACGATCTAGACGTTTTAATAAACGGATGATACAACAAAAAACCTCTTGCACTTTTAAAAAGTTTTCTCATGTAGCTTGTGTGTGGATACTCCATCCACACACAAGCAGCATGAGAAAACTATCGTTGCAAAGGTCACATACCTCAGACACCATCATAAAGCCGAACAGTAACTAGACGCCCTATCTCGTGATAGTATGACGTGTGAGCACACACCCTTCGCCTCCCTCGCCATATTAATGGTGGCCAACGGGAGTGTTATTGAAACGTTGTATCACTGACTACCAGTGGTGGACAACGGGAGTGTTATTGAAACGTTGTATCACTGTCTACCAGTGGTGGCCAACGAGAAGATACCGTTTAACAAAATACATAAACAAATTCTATTATCATTATTCCGTTTATACCTTAATATGTCCACTGGGTTAAATATGGGCATCTTCGCAATTAGTGAAAATACGGATAGAAGCAGAGAGAGTAGTCGCACATCCAACCAAACACGGAAAGACATAAGACTTTTCACAAAGATTTTTTATTTGACTTCATTTGAAGCGGCCGTAATCCAATGGCAATGGCGTTGGACTTGCAATCATATGGTTGCCGGTTCGAACTCGACCCCTTGCACTACCGACGCAAAAAAAAATGCTTCTGAGGTCTAGAAAAGTAAAGAAGGGTTGAGAACTGACTTGATGACGATGAGGTCCGCGGCGTAGGGCCGCTCGTCGTTGAGTCCGTCGATGAAGGCGTGCAGCAGCGCGTTGCCCTCCGTGTCCAGGCGCGGCAGGGCCCGCAGCTCGTCGGGCAGCTGCACGGCGGCCGCCACGCCGAACGTGTCGGACAGGAAGGCGGGGCTGGCGTGCGCGCACACGTACACGATCATCATGTCGCCGTCGTCCAGCAGGTACGCGCCCGTTAAACTTATCCTGGCGATGGACACAGAACATGACAACGAACACGTTTCAAAATAAAATAATGGATATTATATTATTATTAATAGAATCAGCCGTTACTTTGCGGAAATACATATTAATTCTCAATAAAAAAGGAAAAAATATATAGTATTCCATCAACTAAAAAAAAAATTACACTAGTTATTTTTACTTTTAATTTGGACATTGTTTTTTTTTTCAAGTAAATGTACTGAATTTAGACCACCGACAGAATTTAAATCTTCATTTTAGATACCTTTATACCTTAACCATTCGACTCCGGTGAAACCCAACTGGTCGTCGAAATTTATCAATCTCTTTTGTAACGTCTCTAGTAATCAATTATCTTTTTCTTAAAATATTAAAAAGGACATTATTTTCAGGAGACTTGTGCTACTTCACCGGACATAAAAGCGAGCACAGCTCCAGCCTTAATTTACTAAACAACCTTGGACCTCGGCTCTCAAGGTGGGGTCTCAATCCCCCCGCCAGCAATTGCCTTGATTGACTTTTAATTTTGTGCAACTGTCGCTTTACTTTACAGTTCGCAGGCCACTCAGATTTTGGGGTCTACGAGAGCATCGGAAGGTTTTTTGCAAATTAAGGGTTTTGGTGAGGGGGATAAAAATGTCACAGGACGGATTATGTATCTATAGATATGTAAGATTTGCTTTTGCACAACTGTTTGTTACCTAGTTCGATATTTCATAACGTAAGATTAACCTAGGTGGACGACCCGGAGAAGAAAGAAACTCCAGGCTTTTCCTTTTTCGTCATCTTTTGTGTTACAGTTTATATTGTATGTTTTTTTTAATATTACTTTTCTTGCAATATTTCTATTGAAATATATTGTGACAGTATGTGCTAATGCACGCTCTAGACGTTTTAATAAACGGATGATACAACAAAAAACCTCTTGCACTTTAAAAACCATAGTTTTCTCATGTAGCTTGTGTGTGGATACTCCATCCACACACTAGCTACATGAGTAAACTATCGTTGCAAAGGTCACATACCTCAAACACCATCATAAAGCCGAACAGTAACTAGACGCCCTATCTCGTGATAGTATGACGTGTGAGCACACACCCTTCGCCTCCCTCGCCATATTAGAGGGAAGGAGGCGATCCAACCCACATCGCCGCAAGCAATGCAAAAAAATATTATTTGAGATATCAACCATAAAAATACAGCGTAGGCAGCGCGTACTAGTACGCTGACCTCCATGTCATACCTCTCAGCAGTGAGCTGCAACCGTGGCGGGTCGGAGATCATGCCTTCATCCTCGGCATGTCGCATATGTTCCCCCAGCGTGTGCAGCGCGTACAGGTCGGGGTACACGGAGCGGAGCAATTGCGCGAGGGGCGCACACTTGAGGGCACACATGTCCGCCACGCGGTCGTCCAGACGAGTGGATGTGCCCGTTCTGAAGGCTCTCTGTAAACGAGTAATGAATATGTTCGATTATGTATATAAATGTGTGTGTGTGTGTGTTACTCATCCGCTTGATCAGCGCGGCGCTGTGTCTGTATGTGTGTGAGTGTGTGTGTGCGTGTGTGTCTGTATGTGTGTGAGTGTGTGTGTGCGTGTGTGTCTGTATGTGTGTGAGTGTATGTGTGCGTGTGTGTCTGTATGTGTGTGAGTGTGTGTGTGCGTGTGTGTCTGTATGTGTGTGACTCACCCGCTTGAGCAGCGCGAGCAGGTAGAGCGGCAGCAAGCACAGCGCGGGCGGCGCGTGCAGCGCGGCGCTGTGTGTGTATGTGTTTGAGTGTGTGTGTGCGTTTGTGTCTGTATGTGTGTGACTCACCCGCTTGAGCAGCGTGAGCAGGTAGAGCGGCAGCAGGCACAGCGCGGGCGGCGCGTGCAGCGCGGCGCTGTGTGTGTATGTGTGTGAGTGTGTGTGTGTGTGCGTGTGTGTCTGTATGTGTGTGACTCACCCGCTTGAGCAGCGCGAGCAGGTACAGCGGCAGCAGGCACAGCGCGGGCGGCGCGTGCAGCGCGGCGCTGTGTGCGCCGGCGGGGAGGTTCTGCGCGAGGCGGAAGGCGCTGAGCGCGTCGACCGCCACGTTCATGACGGCCTCGCGCGCCTCGCCCAGCGACGCTGTCTGGCACCGGTCCACCGCTGGCGCAGAACAGAACACGTCAACAGTTGGCAACACAAACGACACAGATCAGAAGACCAAACGGTATAATGATCGGCACGATTCTTGAGCGCTGACCTTGACCTGCGCAGAAGTGAGTTATTGGGTCCCTTTGGTGGTATGAAGTGAGGCGTGGGGCGTGGTAAAGTGCAGTGATTGGCCCGTAGCGCACCTCACGACGCCGAGTACAATTCCGGCCAATTTAATTGACACCAATTTTTATAAAATATATTTTTCTTTTTTGTAAAAATGTTTTTCATTTCATTAATGAACAAATGAAATTCGAGGTCAAAAATGTTTACAAAAAAAAGTACGTAGGTACGTAGTAGTTTCTTTTAGGAATTTTTGACAAACTACAAGAACTAAGTTATGGTTTTAAATTAGAAACACTTGTTTATTTCTTCTTTGATCTCAATTTCCATTTCTCAATTTAAAATCATTATTTAATCTTTCTTTCAACCAGTAAGAAATTACGTAGGTAACTTAGGAAAAATAAATAATAAACGGGTGTGCATTTTATTTTGTCATAAGTGTACGATGCGCAAAGCGATCCCCACTCTTGCGCCGAGCGCTCAAGAACCGTACCGGTAGTTATACAGCACGCGATAAAACTCGTCTATCATACCCGCGTCACAGATGATTGGAACGAAACATGGGACAAAAACAGCCAAAAAAATGTTTCTCCTCTTACCTACCATAGCAATTACCAAACAGGCAAAATCTTTTCGCATAACTTTTATTAACATTATAATACTTTCACGAAGTAGTAAACCTATCAGCTTATTTCTGTCCACAGCTGGACATAAGCCTCCTGTAATTTGCGCCATAACACCCGGCCTTTCGACCTTCCTCTCCAGTGTACTCCGGCCACCCTTTCAGATCATCGGTTCATCTTGCCGGAAGACGTCCTACTTTACGTTTGCCGAGACGCGGTCTGCCCTCTACGACACGTCTCGTCCAACAGCTGTCAATCAGTCTGCACATATGGCCAGCCCATTGCCACGTCAACTTGCTTTTTCTACGGGCTAAGTCGGTAACTTTAGTTCTCTGTCAGATAACCTCATTACGAAGGACACACTTTAGTCTTTAGGCATAGGCGAAGTGGTATAGGCGAAGAGAAAACTCGACGTACTTTGCTAAATGCTACCCAGCCAAACTAAATCTTTCTATGGAATTCTTTCTCGAAGATGTTTTTAATGATCTGGATAATTTGTCCGACATAGATGTATTCTTGAACAACTTCGAGCATCGACCCTTCGACAAAAAATAGTTTGGGCTTGACATGTTCATTAAACATAATTTTGGTTTTATCCAAATTCATGCCGAAACCAACACGACAGGATGCTCCATTTAGGCTGTTCAGCATCTTGCTCAATCCCCCAGTGTCTCTGCAACGATGACAATATTGTCGGCATATCGAAAAGCAAGATGTATTTGCCGTTGATATTGATGCCCCGTTCAGTCTAGTCCAGTGACTTAAAGACATCCTCCAACGCGCAAGTGAAGAGTTTGGGAGAAATAAACATCTCCCTGTCTCACACCCTCGCGCAGCTTTATTGGAATAGTGTATCTTGTGGTCCTGAATCGGAACGTTCATTGTGGCGGTGTCATAGAGGCATCTTCGCACTTCGATAACGCCAGTCGATCTGACATCGCGTCAGAGAATCCAGAACTGCTCAGGTTTCGTTGGAGTCGAAGACTTCTTTTTCGTAGTCCACGAAAGCCATAATATAGCACACAGCGGCCGATTATTCTCTTCCGTTTTCTGAATAATCTGCCGAACAGTATGGATATGGTCTACTGTGCTAAAGTCTTTTACTAAACCCAGCTTGCTCTGGCAGCTGGAACTCGTCGAGCTTTCTGCTAGGGCGGTTTGTGACAACTCTCGATGAGACTTTATAAACTTTAATGTGGCTCAGGAGTGAGATGGTGTATGTAGTTCTTAAGCAAGGTTTTATCACCTTTTTTAAAGAACAAGACCACTGCACTCTCACTCCGCGCTTGTGGTGTTAAAGAGACTCGGTAGCTCTTTTAGGATTGGGGACTAAACTGCTTCGAGGACCTCAGTAGTAATTCCATCATCCCTTGGTGCCTAATTGTTTTTAAGTTGCCCGAGAGCCATCCTTACTTCGCAATAGTTGACATCCGGGATGTTGTCGGTGTAATGGCGCGTGAGTGGGGCTCTGTGGTCATTACAGTCAGGTCTCGAAGGCGGTGCCATCCGTGATGCATACATATATGTCCCGATCTCTCGGTTTATGGCCTACCTTTCTGACGAAGACACCTGAGTGGATTGCATTGTAGTACTTAGAGCATAATCCAAAAGTTACGACAACTATCATTTGGTCTTATTTGTTTTGGCATTATTTGCAAGTGAATAATTTATTAATATTTATCAAGAGTCATACATCTTTATATATAAAAAATACGTGTCACGTTGTTTGTCCGCGATGGACTCCTAAACTACTGAACCGATGTTAAATTTGATTTGCACACCGTGTGCAAATCGAACTTGAAAGATAGGATAGCTTACATTTCAATTTATAGTCGCAATATTATATTATTGCAAATTATTTGTCTATTACTACAGTCATAATTATCTGTTAGCTCCAAAGGATTCTAACAGATGGGTAGGTGTAGGGTAAGTGTAGGGTAGGTGTAGGGTAGATGAAGGGTAGGGGTAGGGTAGGGGTAGGGGTAGGGGTAGGGTAGCGGTAGGGTAGGGGTAGGGTGGGGGTAGGATAGGGTAGATGTAGGACACCGCATAAAAGAAGTCTCTCCGGGCCAGTTTATTTTATACAAATGCTTAGGTCTTTTATTTATCGATTGAGGCAGTACAAAGTCTGCCGGGTCAGCTAGTTTTATTATAAAAAGTCATAATAGCCTAGTTGACTCATATCAAATCATGTTACGATAGTAATTATTTCTGAAAGAATTTGTCATGGAACCTAAATATATTTTAGTTCATTAAACTGGAAGATCGCTTTATAAATTAAATTATTTTTATTACTATTATGTCTTTAATCGCCGAAAACGCTTTAAGCCCTTTTGTGACGTCATTAGTCTAGTATGAAAAAAAATCCTTAGTTCGCTATTTTAGATCCTTAGATCGCATTTGGTTCCTGTCAAAAACATTGACAGACACTACACTGTATTCTACCAGCCTCTTAGTATACTTTCGTAATAATTACTGTAATCCTTGTAAGTATAATATAATGTACGCAATCTGGGTTGGATGCTGATGGTGGATTTTGGGGCTACCTCTATCTGGCAGAAATAAAATGCTACGAAATTTGTTTGGCTTAACATACTTGTCAGAATTTTTCTTTCACCAAATTTCAAGGCATAAAAATTTATTTCATATAATTATTGTTAAACCGAATGTTTATATGTACGAATACACAATGGCATACACTATTAAATTGGCATAATTACCTACGGCAGAGGTAACTTTTAACACATTATTTCGTTCAGCATAACATTTATTTAGAGCGGCGAAAATGGAATGAAGGTGAATATTCCATATATTCACCCGAGTGAATTCATTCCATTTTCGTTTTTAAAGTCTTTTTAAATTTTTAAATTATGCTATAAGAAAAGCACACAACTATACACATTTTATAATTGTTAAGCGATTGTTTGGTTGATCGTCGCTCCAAAATGTTAAAATAAAAAAGTTGTAACCAAATTTATTGTATATAAAACATAAGGTAAAACTCTAAGTCGTATACTGAATATTGACTTCTATGTAATTGTACATTAGAACACTCACCCATTTTACTAAGTAATCCTATAATACACTGCTGGTCCGCTGAATGTAGTACGTCGGTCAAATTGCTTGCTATAGGCAACGCCATCGTGTGCACTCGTATCCTTCGTTCACCTGCAATTAACAAACAACTTTGATGATTCTAATAACTATGTAATTTTGTCTTTTATTGTTATTTAACTATGATATGGTACTAGACTGACAGAAAGGAAAATTAGCTTATCGCCGATAGACTTTAGTTGCTAAATTTTAAATTTATTGATAATAGTGGTCGCCAGCGGTCGAAATTCGACTTTTAATAAAAAAATATTAGCATTCCACACTTCTTCTCTATAAAAACTACTAGATTCCCGCGCGCGGTTCCACCCGCGTAATTCCCGTTCCCGTGGGTACTTCATAATTAAATATAGCCACTGTCACTCAGGGTGTATGTAGCTTTCCAACGGTGAAAGAATTTTTGAAATCAGCAAATTAGTTTTTGAGTTTATCCATTACAAACATACACACAAACTCACACACGCACAAAAATTCAAATCTTTCCTCTTTATATTATTAGTATAGATAAGTGCGCAAAATTTCATACTTCCCTGTCCGCGCAACTTTCGTAAAAAGGATAACATAGTTTTTGCTTCATGTATTACTAAATAGATAAAAATATTTTATATAAATTCATTGTGTATACTTAATAAGTACAAGTGTATATGCTGAAGTGCTGAATAAATATCTCAAAATCCCCTCAAGATGAGATAATATTTTGGAAGTAATAGATAGATTTTCTGACTGAAACCTGAAAACGGCGGGTACCTTTACTGCTGGTGTAGAGAAGGGCGGCCTGGAAGCATACATGTTGCAGGTCCGTAAGGGACTCGTCGATGGCGAGCTGCATGGCGAAGCCCGCGTCCGGCGACACGTTGGGCAGCGACAGCAGGTCCGTCGAGCGCACGAAGAAGTTGCCGTGGAACGTGTGGATCGAGATGCCCCTGCGGTACATTGTTATTGTGGAAATGTCGACCTTGCCTTCTTTAGGGCAGGAGTTAGTTAGTCGACTCCCTATCATAGTCGCGATAAACAAACACACGATATGTGTTAAGGTGACGGAACGATATGTGACGCCGATACGTACGGTGACCCTTTCATTTGTTGTTTATTTGCTGCAACTATAATAGAGTCGGATTAATCCTAGCTAGAACACGCGTTACCGGAGCAAGCTAGCGCCACGCGATACCGAGACTAGCGCCACTCGTTACCAAGACTGGCCAGGCCACGCGTTACCAAGACTAGCGAGACCTCGCGTTACCAGGGCAAGCTAGCGCCACGTTTTACCGAGACTAGCTAGGCCACGCGTTACCCGAGACTAGCGCCACGCGTTACCGATACTAGCTAGGCCATGCGTTACCGTTTATTCATTTGCTTTCTAATACTATGTATAATTGTTGCTATAAAACTGATTATTCATTAAATCAACATTATTTTCCTATGACTGCGAAACATATCGACATTTATATCTATTTAAAATAGAAAATAGCCCTAAACGTAAACAGATAATCATATTATATTATAATTTTGTATAATTATTTCCAAAACATCGCTTATTTATCAAATAATTATAATTGTACTGATGCCAAATAAATGTTAACGATTTTGACAATAGAAAATAACAAGTAGTCGTTCCTGATTTGTGACAAAAGATAGGTGTGATAGGACATTGTGAAAATTTATATGTACACATCATCATCATCATCATCATCATCCCGTACAACGTCCACTGCTAAACACAGGCCTCCTCCCGAGGGAGGGTTTTTGCCATAGTCACCACGCTTGGCAGGCGTATTGGTGGCCGCAGTATTATGTTGTAATACACAGGAAAACGCTGCTGCCCGTTCCCTGTTATATGCTTGTTAAAGAGGATGTTATCGTGCTTTCCGAGGCACAGAGGGTAGTCCCTCAACCAACCAGACCCGGAACAAAATGTTATAATTTACATAAAGATTTCTTGTCCGGTGTGGGGATCGAACCCACGACCTCCGAGACTTAAAGCGAGCCAAATACCGCTACGCTACGGAGGTTGTCACAGCTAGCAGCGAACTCTTTACCCATAAAGAATTCCCGGCTCCCTTAGTGACATACACATATTTATTTACATTATTTGATACTGAAGGTGTAAACCTATCTCCTCTGTTGACTGTACACAACACACGAGATATGAGAATAAAACAAAACAGATAAACAACTATATGCAATCATCATCACCAGCCTGTACTACGTCCACTGCTTAACGTAGACCACCTCCCAAGAAAAGTTTTTTTTTCCATAGTAACCACGTCACCAGTCTCCAACCAGGCTGGTTGGAGACCGCGGTTCCCTAAAATGCGATTGTTATAACAATCGAGACCAACAGTTTAACGTGCTTTCCGAGGCACTGAGGGAAATCCTTCAACCATCTAGACCCGGAAATAAATCTCATAATTTGCACAAAGATTTTTTGACAGGCGTGGTGATCGAACCTCTGAGATTTAAAGCGAGCCACATACAAAAGCAACCTACGGAGGTTGTCTATATGCAAAGTTACTAATTATGTCTTGAAGTAGACCTGCGAGTGAGGAAAATCTCATGCACATACCTAGTACACCGCACCCTCATGACAGCTTCGAAGCCAATCTTTCTGGTGAGGTATCTAGTGAACATTCGGTTCAGTTGTTCCGCGTGGTGTGTCTTAGACGCCTTGAACAACGGTATGTGGTACACCGTGCCCGCACTGAACTTGCTCATACCACCTAGAAACAAAAATATAATAAATAGAAACAAAGCGGCCGTATCCTAATAGCTAGGGGCGTCGCACTAGTGATCATGTGGTCGCCGATTCGTTCCCCACCCATTGCGCTACCGAAGTGAACCCACTCGTAACACAAGCATTTTAGCTTAGCACGAGGGGTTAACAAGAATACTAGTAGACTGCAAAAACTCTACTAGTAATCTTTAATAAAAAATATATTATATACTTGCGACCCGCCATTCTCATTAGAAATGCGCATGGCGTCTTATTTATCCGTAAAGATAATAAAATAAATGCTAGTAATCGGCTAGTTGACTCAAATAAAATGATGTAACCATTTAGTGACGTCATAGGTTTAGTATGAATAAAAATATATTTGCTGTTTTCGCCTATGGCATCGACAGCCTTTTGAGCCTATCAAATGCTATTATCAGGGTTTTTCATAAGTGTAATCTTGCATCCTCATATAATGCTATAGTGATAATTATTGTATTCCTTGTTTAATTTCAGACACACAATGTAAACATGTCACAATTCATAGTTATAACAACTCAGTATAAGAATATAAATAAGTAGGTACGCCATCCGTTACTACAGCAATAGCGTCATGACACAAATACTTAACAAAACAAATTGGCTAACACAGTTTTCATCCCTAATTTTTTTAATTAAATACATTTAAAATCTCTCGTACATGTTATTGTACAGTCAGCATCAAAAGTCGATGACCACATTCAGATTTGCAAAATCACTGTACACTATATCACCCAAAAATCGCTCAACAAAATAAGCACCAGTATTGAATGAACAAAATTTAAGTTCAAAATAAACTGAACACTACTCGTACATTGAATACCATTTTGTCAAAAATTGCTGATCATTATAATATCCGAAAACATCATAACATTCAGTTTTACAAAAGTCAAAAGTGCTTGTTTTGGTTATCTAGTGTAATCACGGCAATGTCCAAAAATAACTAAACATCAATCATAAAATAACAAAAGTTACTGAACAGAAAAAAAAAGTTTACACGCTACGTACCTATCCAAAACAAAGTAATGTTTTGGATAGGTACGTAGCGTGTAAACTTTTTATTCTATCAAAAGTAGCTGAACTGAAAACTAAAAAAAACAGAAAAAAAGTGCCCGTTACTATCATCAGAGTTATAAATCCAATCTTGACCAATTCAAACCAAAAACTAGAACGGTGTATAGCGATTTTGATAATTTAAATGTGGTCATCAACTTTTGATGCTGACTGTACATGGGTGGATTAAACGCCTTTGGCATCAACTATTATAGTTGATGCCAAAGGCGTCAAAGGCGGAAAAATTGAATTAAAAATTGACATGACATATTATAATATGTCATGTCAATTTTTAATTCAATTTTTCCTGTATAACCTTACAAAAATGCCATACTTTATTCTTGGTTTCTAGTCTAGTACAACCATATAAAAGTAATTTTAAAAACGTGTCAACTAGCCTATTCTACGTATTAACCAATCCAAACATCGAATTCAAAGTAATTACAGTAAAGCCCGCTTAATACGCTCACGTTTAATACTATATTTTACATCAGTCCCTGCAACTTGAGTAATGTTTTCATATATTTCTTAAAGCTTAATACGATTTATCTTTCCGTTTTGTCAAACCCCTAGGCATTATCAGCATTTAATGTAAACTCAAATTGAAAACGCACTGCAAAAGTTAAATTATGTTGAAAATCTTGTAATTGCTCATGCGTAAAAATCTTTCCGTCAAACCAAAATAAGTAATTACTTTAAATTACGTAACTATTTAAACTAATTTATAAATGTGTAGTTCAATATCTACATATCCGAAACTAGAACATAATTACGTTTTATTTTCCCTATTCCGCATAATACCCTTTCTCGATTGATACGTGTTTTGGGTTACCAATTTGTGACGGCAATGTGAAATTGTCTTAAACGGGTATAACTGCATATGAGGTGTAAACTATGTAAAACAGAAGGTTAAACAACTGTGTCCTTTTCTGGCGGGGCTCAGTCAGTCAGTCAGTCAGTTTCCTGTTTGTACTTTACAGTACATGTTGCTTTATATAAATAGATAGACAAAGTGATACTGACTGAGCGTGGCGAGGTCGGAGTACTGCGAGTTGAGCAGGAACAGGTCCACGGCGACCTGCGCGCCGCTGCAGTCCAGCGCCAGGCGCTTGTAGAAATCCGTGGCGGGGCTCAGATGAGCCACGTCCTTGGACGAGCGCGCGTTGGGGTCCTCTCTGTAGCAAGACCAACAGTTCTATACTTTATCAGATTGCTTACGTCCACTGCTGAACATGGGCCTACCCTTAACTCTTACTCCTAATCCTAAATAAAAACCCTGTATAATTTTGCATGCTATGACATAGTGAATTGTTTAGAAACTAATCTTAATAATGAACACCTCAAATTGTACCTACAAAATAATACTTGCAAAATAATAATAATTATTATTAACAGACCTTGGTAAGTTCAATATTTTATCAGCCATTTACGACCACTACTAAACAAGGGCCTCCTCTTAACACTCCTGCGCAAGTTTATTACTTTATCAGCTATCCAATGCAAAACATGGGCCACTGATTAACAGACCTTGGCCAGAGTCGTTGAGAGATATTGCCATAATCACCACCCTTAGGGACTATCCATTAATTACGTCACACGAATAACATTATTTTTTGACCCGTCCTTGTCAACTGTGACAAGGACGGGTTACATTTGTGAGACTCCCCCCTTCCTAATTTGACATCAAATTTTTTGGCTAATCATAATCTAGAAATGATTGAATTAAAATTTATCGGCACATGCCGCCATTCTTTCTACTAGCGAAACACTAGTAGAACGAATGGCCGCTAATAGTGCAAATTTCAAGTTTTTAATTGACGCAATGTGACGTCACGAAATTTAGGACCCCTCCGATCCGCTTGTCACACTTCATCGACCCCCTCCCTCCCCCTTACCGTGTGACGTAATTTATGGACGGCCCCTTAGCAGGATTGGTGATCGCAGTTGGACGGTGAGTAACCTTGAGCTGAAAGCTGCAACTGCCCATCCACCAGCTGTATGTCCCCTTAGTCACCTCTTACGACACCCACCACACGGCTCGAGTTGAGTTGAATACTGAATCGTTCTAAGGTACGTTGTCGTACGTCCCATATAAATTGAAAAAGTACCTTAACTTCTTTAATTTATATGGGAATAGATTCCCGCACGCAGTTTCTTCTGCAAAGTTCCTCTTCCCGTTTGAGCTAATGTTACTACTGAATAACGCAGCTTTCTAATAGGGTGAAAGATTTTTTTAAATTGGTCCAGGGGGCCGAGTCTGCTATTTTTTGAAGTATTGTGCCACCGTGCCATCATGATATAATTATGACAAAAACGGTAATCTACTAATCTCACTATGGTGTCGGCGCTGGAATGGCAGTCGGTGTTGCTACCGCAGAAAAAGGCCGTCAACAGAAGTAGCAGGGGACATGGTTAGGGAGATTGTTATGTTTATTTAGGCGATTTCAAAACTTATGAATGTATCATTTGTTATTATATTCAACTACGCTAATGTCATCATGGCGTCATAGTGACACCATTATGACGTAATTTGGATTAGTAGATTACCAAATGGGAAATAAACCGACCATGGAACTGTCATTGACAGTTCATGGACACGCCATTACGATAGTAGACTCGGGGCCCTGTAGTTCCGGAGCCTATTCAATGCAAACACACAATAAAATATTTCGTATTTATAATATTATAGTATATATAACAAAATATTACTAACTGAGAAATTATCGTATCTCAATAACCACTGTCCGATTTGAATAATTCTGGCAGTGTTAGATAGCCTAATTATGAAGTTCCTACAAAAACCGAAGTGACTCGAGTGAAACTGCGCGAGGGTAGCTAGGATTATATATATTTTATAAGTTTCATTTTAAATGGCAGGTATAATAATTACCTTGGCTGTAATGCTCCGGGTCCAACATTTGGTAAACATGTTTGGAAAACTGTGATGCGTCCTCCAGTGGGTGCCTGATAACAAATAAATTTATATTTTTATAAATTGCATTAAAATTTGCAGAATTTTAGGGTTATAATATTTATTACCAGTGATAGTTCTACTTAATATTTATTGCTGCATCATAGCTCTAGTTGCCATGACATTGAGAGGTCGTGGGAACCAGAGGGCTCCTTCTACGGGCGAGTCATGTCCCAGAAGGAAGTCGCAGAGCGGCTAACTCCACCCACCTGCTCCGCAGATGGCGTGTTGGCCGACACCCACCTCCTCCCGCCCTAGGCTCGGCCTCAGGGAGTGGGGCACATGGGCCCCGCTCTCCTAAAGGCCGACCTGTGGGGAGGAGGGACGCCCTTGTGCAGTATTGCCATCAGCGCCGGCCGGACAGCGCGCTCAGCAGCTCGGTCACCAGCTCGTGACGTAACAGTTAGAGTAGCGCATACCATGAGTTTGTAGGCGGCCTGCAGCGCGGCGCCCAGCGCGCAGGCGCCGGCGCCGGGCGCGCGGTGCCGCGTGGGCAGCGCGCTCAGCAGCTCGGTTACCAGCTCGTGACGTAACAGTTAGAGTAGCGCATACCATGAGTTTGTAGGCGGCCTGCAACGCGGCGCCCAGCGCGCAGGCGCCGGCGCCGGGCGCGCGGTGCCGCGTGGGCAGCGCGCTCAGCAGCTCGGTCACCAGCTCGTGACGTAACAGTTAGAGTAGCGCATACCATGAGTTTGTAGGCGGCCGGCGCCGGGCGCGCGGTGCCGCGTGGGCAGCGCGCTCAGCAGCTCGGTCACCAGCTCGTGATGTAACAGTTAGAGTAGCGCATACCATGAGTTTGTAGGCGGCCTGCAGCGCGGCGCCCAGCGCGCAGGCGCCGGCGCCGGGCGCGCGGTGCCGCGTGGGCAGCGCGCTCAGCAGCTCGGTCACCAGCTCGTGACGTAACAGTTAGAGTAGCGCATACCATGAGTTTGTAGGCGACCTGCAGCGCGGCGCCCAGCGCGCAGGCGCCGGCGCCGGGCGCGCGGTGCCGCGTGGGCAGCGCGCTCAGCAGCTCGGTCACCAGCTCGTGACGTAACAGTTAGAGTAGCGCATACCATGAGTTTGTAGGCGACCTGCAGCGCGGCGCCCAGCGCGCAGGCGCCGGCGCCGGGCGCGCGGTGCCGCGTGGGCAGCGCGCTCAGCAGCTCGGTCACCAGCTCGTGACTTAACAGTTAGAGTAGCGCATACCATGAGTTTGTAGGCGGCCTGCAGCGCGGCGCCCAGCGCGCAGGCGCCGGCGCCGGGCGCGCGGTGCCACGTGGGCAGCGCGCTCAGCAGCTCGGTCACCAGCTCGTGACGTAACAGTTAGAGTAGCGCATACCATGAGTTTGTAGGCGGCCTGCAGCGCGGCGCCCAGCGCGCAGGCGCCGGCGCCGGGCGCGCGGTGCCGCGTGGGCAGCGCGCTCAGCAGCTCGGTCACCAGCTCGTGACGTAACAGTTAGAGTAGCGCATACCATGAGTTTGTAGGCGACCTGCAGCGCGGCGCCCAGCGCGCAGGCGCCGGCGCCGGGCGCGCGGTGCCGCGTGGGCAGCGCGCTCAGCAGCTCGGTCACCAGCTCGTGACGTAACAGTTAGAGTAGCGCATACCATGAGTTTGTAGGCGGCCTGCAGCGCGGCGCCCAGCGCGCAGGCGCCGGCGCCGGGCGCGCGGTGCCGCGTGGGCAGCGCGCTCAGCAGCTCGGTCACCAGCTCGTGACGTAACAGTTAGAGTAGCGCATACCATGAGTTTGTAGGCGGCCTGCAGCGCGACGCCCAGCGCGCAGGCGCCGGCGCCGGGCGCGCGGTGCCGCGTGGGCAGCGCGCTCAGCAGCTCGGTCACCAGCTCGTGACGAAACAGTTAGAGTAGCGCATACCATGAGTTTGTAGGCGGCCTGCAGCGCGGCGCCCAGCGCGCAGGCGCCGGCGCCGGGCGCGCGGTGCCGCGTGGGCAGCGCGCTCAGCAGCTCGGTCACCAGCTCGTGACGTAACAGTTAGAGTAGCGCATACCATGAGTTTGTAGGCGGCCGGCGCCGGGCGCGCGGTGCCGCGTGGGCAGCGCGCTCAGCAGCTCGGTCACCAGCTCGTGACGTAACAGTTAGAGTAGCGCATACCATGAGTTTGTAGGCGGCCTGCAGCGCGGCGCCCAGCGCGCAGGCGCCGGCGCCGGGCGCGCGGTGCCGCGTGGGCAGCGCGCTCAGCAGCTCGGTCACCAGCTCGTGACGTAACAGTTAGAGTAGCGCATACCATGAGTTTGTAGGCGGCCTGCAGCGCGGCGCCCAGCGCGCAGGCGCCGGCGCCGGGCGCGCGGTGCCGCGTGGGCAGCGCGCTCAGCAGCTCGGTCACCAGCTCGCGGCGCTCACTCAGGTTCACCAGCAGCGACTCGGGGGACGGCAGGAACACGTCTGACGTACAAAGGATAAGTTCATTTAAAATACTACCTCCACGTTTGTATTGCGATATCAAAAGGACAGGCCAACTAAGTATTTGAAATTAATCCGCATGTATTTAAATACAAATAAAAAAACTTGAGTGACTCCTGGGAGTACCGACAGAAGTAAAAACGTGTAAAAATACGTCACCCACTAGGCTAGGGACTTGTGTGTGATTTCAAAATCGCATGTTTCACGCAAATGGTTACAAAATGAAACGAAAAATCCGAAAGTGCGGACAGAAGTGAAAATGTGTGTATTTTTTAAGGTGTCGGTTACGGTAACGGTATCCGTGTCGCGAATTGTTCATAATTTTTTCCAATTTTAAAATGCGTCGACCACTATCGGTCACCCATCCAATTACTGACGAGAATGACATTCCTTAACCCGCATTATCGAATTATCAGCACATCAAAGAGATATGACTGCACCGCTTACGTTTTAAAAGTCTAAAAGCTAAACGAAAAGCTTCATCGCGAGATAAGCCCAAGCACGAAACACCTAAACAATGGGAGCGAACGAGCTGAATATTATTTATAACTTTTTTTTAAATTATATTAAATATTATTATTGCATTTTTGAAAGAGGTTATCACAAAAACACCTCAAAAAAATAAACATACTAAAAACTACTTTATTTCGAAGACCATAAAACATAATTTCAATTATCACTCAATGTCACTTATAACCTTCTATAACACAACAATTCAAGTATGGAAGAGCATTCCGTCTCTTTCCTATAATCGTATTGTTTTATTTCCTTCTTGTTTCGATTTAAAGTGCTTAGGTGCAATCTTTATTCGTTTCGTTCGATGTATACCGCATGGCACTGACCTATTGACAGTTTTTAGGTGACCGTCAGTTACGAAATATTTCAACTTATCTAGAGAGATTGTAGCTCAGTGGAAAAATATATCGACCTCGCTGATGGGATCGTACCTAGTGGTTTGAATGAGAAAAAAACATTGATCTCGTGACCCGTTTTTTTAATTAACGTTTTCGCGGCGGTATGGCGGGCTGTAAGTCACACCGGAGAAGTATGGCATGACACTACCGCTTCTTTTTTATGGACTATCGGAAAATAATAAAATTTTTGTGGAACAAATTATTTGACTTTTGTCATTTATCCGACGAGTTCGACTAACGCCCACGCGATTGGCCGCCGGTACCAGCGCTATGATCATCATTTTCTTTATGTAATAAGACCCCTAAAGAACCGCCATACTGGTACAAATGACCCATTATTTTGTGTCAGTATCTCCCGGTCTATCTTGTGGGACGGATTTGGCTAATATCCGTGAGTTCGTTCCAATCGGAATTCCTTTAATTCTTACCCTTTCCAAGCACGAGCACCTTATATATCATATCTAATATATTTTCATCCTTTTTGCTTTAATTTTAGTTAAGAATTTCATTTAATATCTCAATCTTGGTTGCGTTCGTACGTATTTGCTCTATTTATATTATAACAAGCTTTTTCAATATTATAAGATTATACTACATCATTTAGAATTTATAGTAAATTTATAATTTGCCTATTCATAATTGCTAATCAAAGATAAGCCCTTTGATTTCATATCATTTAGTTGCTAACACCGTTGCATACAAGGCCGGATTTCAGGGAGAATATCCAGGGCAACTGCCCCGGGGCCTCCACAATAGAGATTTAAAATCTTTCAAATTCTGATGAGTAAACTCTACAACTTTTCTTTTATTTATTATTTCGGACCTTTACATACAGTACCTACTATGTAGAATTATGATTAATGTAATAGTTCTTAAATTGTAATAATGGTTATTCATCTGTACTTGTTCACTTAAAATATACCATCAGTAAAATATCAGAATTCAAATCGTCTTGAAAAGTAGGTAGGTACTTACAAATTTTCTACACATTTAGAGGGAAACTAATTTGTGGCCAGCAGGCCTCATTTACTTTGTAGCCCCGGCCTAGTAGTAGTAGGCCTCCAGAGTTCTAAATCTGGCTCTGGTTGCATAATTGCATAAATACCTACCGGTACTTTATGCGACACAGTCGGCCGGCAAGCTTTAAAGTCAACGCTTTCTTTTATTAGGTGCATAATAGCGGTTTCATTCATTTGCTTATCTATCTGTAATAATATCAGCTGTTACTTTGCCATTCATTATAAGAGAACACTCAGAAGATTTCGATATTCTTAAAAAGAAACGTAGTGCACTCGAAAATAAAAAAACTTTTTTTTTAGCTAAATCAACTGTATTTAAAAACTATATAAAAGTATTAAGTAGTTCATCTAGTTTGTCCGATTTGCAACGCCATGAAAAAGAAGAACGTTAAGAACGCTTCCAGTCCTTATATGGTTACTTCGGCTCGGTAGGATCCCAAACAATTAACGTAACGGATACCTCAAAAAAAACATACATTTCTATTTCTGTCGACACTCCCGGTTTTGTCGTTTAGTTTTCTAGCCAATATGCGACCATACGTGTCGCACATGCGATTTTGAAATCACGCGTTGTTATAGGCTACAATTAGTGAATACCACATTGCAAATTGAACGGTATTATAAAGAAATAAAGGCTATTTTAGGATGACATTTTAATGATAACTAATACAGATTTTTTAGTTACCCTCAATATCTAAGACCGTCATTTCCTTGGGCCTCGTGAGTCCTTCACTCATCAGATAGTAGTGTATGTGCGCGTCGAAGCAGATGAATCCTATTTGTGTGCGAGCATCCCCAGGGAGCTGGTCTAGACATGTCTTTAACGTTTCACACGCCACCTGAAATAACAAAACATGTTAAAATAAGCATTTAATTCTCAAGGACTCCATTTTAAGATTTTCCCAACCGATTCACCTGAATGCTGCATAGAGATTAACGAGGCTTGAGCCCGGCCCGACTTTATGCCCAAAAAAGAAGCAAATAAATGTTGATATTTGAAATTCAATAAATAAATGTCGGTCCGAATAAAAAAATCATATAGCGAGCAGGCGCAGGAGTAGGGACGCCTCTACATTCCCTATAATTGGGCAAATGGGCCACTGTAAGTGTGGCCCTGAAGATCCCGCGGTACCATTTTGGCCGCGGATTGCTCATGCGTACCCGGCCCCCGCCAACGGCGGATCGAAGGAGTGTCCGGGAGGTTTTAGCGGTGTAGGGTGTGAGTCTCTCCTCGTGGTATGAGTTAGTCCCACATATCCCATCGCCAGCGCGCGAATACGCTGCAGCGGCGGTGGGAATGCGATAATGCATTTCCACACGGACAAAAAAAAAAAAAAAGGCAAGAGGGCGATTCTTGGGACTTGGACCTCAGCCCAGGGCGGTCTCTGGCGGGGGATTAAAGAACTATGACTTTTAGTTGTAGTTTTTTGAAACTGTCTCTATACTTTATAGTTCGCGGGTCCCACGGACTTTGGGTGTACTTCAGGCATCGGAAAGTAACCAACTACAAGTGACCTGTAAGTAGCCCGAGACCCTGGCGAGCTGCGACACGTCGAAGAGGAAGAGGTAGACGGCGGACATCGGAAGGTAACGAACTACAAGTGACCTGTAAGTAGCCCGAGTCCCTGGCGAGCTGCGACACGTCGAAGAGGAAGAGGTAGACGGCGGGCTGCGGCGGGCGCAGCATATACTCGCCGGGCGCGATGAACTCGATGGTGGCGGACTTGATCTCGGGGCGGCGCGACGGGTCGCCGAACGACTTGCTCACCGGGTCGTACTGGAACTCTTCCGGCACTGCAATACAAAACACGCCGTTAGCAGGAATATTGGCACAGTCAGAGCCTTCGTAGCGTATAAGTCTCACTTTAAGTCTTTGTTCAAATCCAATATTTCTTTTCGGGTCTTATTGGTTGAGAAACTACTCTCCGTGCCTCGGAAAGCACGTTAAGCCGTTGGTCCCGATTGTTATAACATCATATAATAATTGTACAACATACTAGTAAACGCTGCTGCCCGTTCCCTACTACACTCTTGAAATAGATAGATGATGTTATACCATTTGGGACCAACGGCTTAACACGCTTTCCGAGGCACGTAGGATAGTCCCTCAACTAACCAGACCCGGAAAGAAATCTTAGAATACAAATAATTAATACACAAAGATTCTTTATCCGGCGTGAAGATGGAAACAACGCCCTTTATGATTTTAAGCGAACCTAATACCGCTACGCCTGACACTAATATTACTACTATTATAAAAAAAGAACTAGGTACGCGCGCGCAGTTTCACCCGCACATCTCCCTTTCGCGTGGAAACTTCATAATTAAATATAGCCTATGTTATTGCTGGATAACGTAGCTTTCTAATGGGGAAAGAATTTTTGCTCCAGTAGTTCCGGAGCATATTCAATGCAAACCAACTATCAACATTTTCAAATCTTCATATTGTCTATGAAGAACCCACATTTTTCAAAACAGTATTTTGATTCTTATATATTTAGGAGCTCGAATAATAAATTAAAAAAAAATTGGAGCAGATTTTAAATATTTTCTATGGAAACATTAAACCCCTATTTTTTACCCTTAGAGGATGAATTCCAATAAAATATGAAAAACTTATTCAATCAAATGTTTTTAAGAGCATGAATCTCAAGTTTTATCAAAATCGTTGCTAATTTTAAGATTTTTCCATACAAATTTAGTCTGCGTCTGCGTTTTGAATTAAAAGAACTGTCCAAATTATACGTATCTTACATTAGCGATTGCGGCTGTGAGTACGTCTATATGTCAGTGGGTCCTTTTATATAGGGGAAAACGTCCAGTTATTGGCACTATCGTATATTGGCGGCATCGGTAAAAGAAATATTGTTTGTGAAAATTATACACTTTTTTAGGAGAAGAGAATAGTAAAAAGTAACAATAGGAATATTCTTCTCACATTATTTTGGTCGAAAACAAATATTTTATAAATTGTACCAATCAAAAATTTCAAATTTCTCCAACCAGAGTTTATCTATGCCAATATATGGACAAATATATAAATGACCATGTAAACTCTTGCCACGATTTCCATTTAAATATCACTTCAAGTGTTGCCATTTGAAAAAGAATAAGTATAGAAAAATCTATATATTTTGTAGATAAAGTTGATGGTTGTGAGTTCTTGTTTTTTTAAATTTAACGAAGCTTTGCCAACAATAGGATAGTTGACACTTTTTTGAAATTATTTTACATGTTCAAGAATGGTTTTACTAGATCAAGAATAAAATATGGCATTTATTTGAGATCTAGAAAGCACTAAAATAAATATTTTAAAATTGGCTTGACATTTAGAGATGAAAACGATGTCAGCCATGTTGGTCTATATACATTATCTGTGTTCGAGATCGATGACGTCTTGAATCAGAAAGTGTAATACGTTTTTTAACGAGACGTATGACGTCACAAAATGGCTGATACCGTTTTCGGAAGTTAAAGACATGGACAAAAGAAATAATTTTCATATTGAATTTATACATGTTTGTATAAATTCAATATGAAAATTATTATTCAAGTTTTTTGAACAGAAATTATTATATTTAGGTTCCATATGACAAATTAATACTTTTAGAAATAAAAATAATTGTAACATCATTTCATATGATCAACTAGCCTATTGGTGGGATGTCAAGAACAGCCAGTATTACCCTTTATAGAGATAAACTTACAATCATTAACTCTGTAGCATAGATTGCACTTCCATCGCTTGGCGTCCACAAAGTACACGTACGGGTTGATGTAAGTGCGACACGCGCGACACCGCACGATCGTCGAGCATTGTATCACGGGCAGATGCTACAAACAAACGTATACATATTAGTTTATTGTGCTAACGATATTTAATACTATAGGTACAGAGTATACACCGTGATTTAATTTTTAATTAATATACTGGGTGACGTTTTTTACCGTATTGAAAATAAAAGGCCTTATATGTACATGAAATTGATGTCTAAGGCATAGTTATTTTATCTTTTTTTAAACTTACATACAGTGAGAATCTAACGATAAAAATGCGTACCTAATTAGGTAGTTACGTTACGTTAGTTAAAATAGATGACTATAATACTAGCCCACAATCAAATATGAATGAAAAACGTGAGCGAAATAACGTAACTAGTAGTAGTAAGTACCTACTTAACCGTACCAATGCGTACCTAAGCACCTACTTAGGTACGCATTTTTACGGTTACGATTTTCACATTAAGCCAGAAAAAAAAACATAAAGTAACTATGGCTTACACATCTATTTCGTATAAATATCACGCCCTATTATTTTCAGGACGGTAAAAAAGTCATCCAGTATAACGGTGTAGTTTTTTGTTTGTTTATTTGCTTGAACGCAGTAATCTCAGGAACGACTAGTCCTATTTTTTAATGACAACTCCCGCACTAGGGAAATGAATCACTGTGTCGCGGGGGACATTACAGACACATAATTCACGGACACTAAGAACACCCAGAATCAGAACAACTGTCTGTGGTTCACAGAAATAATTGTCCCGGGTGGGTCATCGGTCAGCGGTGAGTCAAAAATTAATTTAGTGTTAGATAGCCCATTTATCGAGGAAGGCTATATTTTATAATGAAGTTACCAGGGGAACAGGAGGGGCCGGATTGCTTTAGCGTACCCGGCCCCCGCCAACGGCGGATCAAAGGAGTGTCCGGGGGGTTTTAGTGGTGTAGGGTCTTCTCCTCAGGGCATAAGTTTAGAATACCACGCTATGGAGAGGGCGAGTCCCACAAATCCCAATGCCAGCGCGCGAATACGCTGCAGCGGCGGTGGTAATGCGTAAAAGCATTTGCATCCGGACAAAAAAAACAAGAAAGGGGAACAGGAGCGACGCGGGTGATACCGCGGGGCGCAGTAAGTTATAATTATAATAAGCTTTTTAAGATTCCGTACCCAAATTATAAAATGAGACCCTATTACTAAGACTTCACTGTCTGTCTGTCGCCAGGCTGTATCAAATGAACCGTGACAGCATAGACATTTATAATTAAACAATTAATTTTATTCAGCACTTAGGTATTTACATTCACTTGTACTTGTCAGAATTACAATGTTAGAAGATAAATGAATAAAAAAAAACTACAACTAATAGATGATTCTTACACTGTAAAATATTCAACTAGGTAGCTAACAGTAGTAGATAGGCAATAGCAAATCTTACAAATCTACAAACTTCATAGTCCGTACGACTGTGCAACCAATTATTATTATAAGAAAAAATTAAAATCGCATCCAAATTGCAAGTGGTCACACTATTCTAAGATTTGTAATTCGAAACTTCACCAATGATACACAACTGTTATAACGACCGCTATAATACTAAAAACAATAAGTAAATATTTAAAATATACATTACAAATGTTGTAAATTTGTTAAAAATAATTACAATTTACAAAATATGATATTTTGTAGCCTATTATGTTATATCCAGCTTATACACTATCCGCGTGGATACTTTTAGACAAATCCGTTCAGTAGATTTTGTGTTTAAGAGTAACCAACATACATCCATACATTCATACACAGGGTAGGGGTAGGGTAGTGGTAGGGTAGGGTAGGGGTAGCGTAGAGTAGGGTAAGGGTAGAGGTAGAGTAGGGGTAGGGTAGGGTAGATGTAGGACACCGCGTAGATTTTGAGGCGGTACGAAGTTTGCCGGGCCAGCTAGTATTAAATATAAGTACTAAACTGGCATATTGTGTTACGTAAAATAATAACTTGGCAGCAAATAATACATACACTAGGTAAGTATGTCAGAATCCTACTAATAATAAAGCGAAAGTTTGAGATGTATGTATGTATGAGACGCGAGAGATTTTTTGTAAAAAAAAAACATAAATATGCCTATTTTCAAAATTGTATGTAACGTTTTGATGAATGATGGTCAAAAATTAACTAGTTTAGCACACAAAACTAGTTAAAATTTTGCGTGTCAAACTAGTTGTACCAAATTTCAACTAGTTTTTCCTACTAATATTATAAACTCGATAGTTTGTAAGTATGGATGGATGGATGGATGTTTGTCACTCTTTCACGCCAAAACTACTAAACGGAATTAGCTGAAACCGGGATAGGTTATAGGCTGGATTAACCTATAATATATAAAAGTATATACATAGATCATACTACGTATTTCTCATAGCATTAGCGATGCCCTGAGCCATGGTTCTAGCCCATTATGGGTGCCCTCAGGCATGTGTCGCTTATACGTAAAAATATTGTTTAAAGACGTGCCTCTTTCTATAGAGCCAAAGTATACTAACATTTTAATTATAGAAATAATTATTGTTATTACTATACTATACATAATATGACGTTATAGTAAACTGACAGACAGATCATTAGCTAATCCGCAATAGATTGTAGTTGGATATTTTGTATTTAATTATATTAATCATATTTCATTGTGTATTATTGACAAGTACAAGTGTATGTAAATATCTAAGTGCTGAACAAATATCTTTTAATTTGTTTACTACCAAAAATAAATAATTTCACTGAATTAACAACGACGCAATACCAGTAATACCACGGTGTATAACCGCGAAAAAGTAGTCTCAAGTTCATCATCAAGGTTCAGTCTGTGTCATTGCAAAAAGAACAGCATTGGCTCATTATTTAAGACGTAAAGCTACGTGCATTACGTCTTAAATAATGCGACGTGCATACCATAGAAGAAATAAAAAATATAAGTTTCGTATTTTTTAGATTTAATAGTAATAGTAGCTCTATGTCATAACAACGGAAATAGCTCAACAGATTAATAGGAATAAGCTCAAGGCATTAACATTTAGTTAGATGGATGCAACTGTCCCACTTTTCTATATTAATATCATAAAGAGTTGAAGTTTGAGAATTGTTTGATTTGTAAGTAAGTTTCTTTTTTATTTATATTTATTTTATTCCTCTTATTGTAATTTTTTCAATCGTCTGATAAAAAATATCAAAGAACATTTAAATTTGACAGATTTGGTTTGGAAATTCTGTCTAAATTCAAATTTATTCCTGTAATATCTTTTGTGTGGAGATTGAAAAATTAGACCTTAGTCTATATTATTTTATGTTCATCTGTATTTCGATTTCCTAAAGCTACTATTCCTTTAATCACGCCATCCCTTTTTGTTTTTTCTTTCGCGGGTCTGGTGTAAGAATTTTCTTTATAAATAAGCAGTACCTTTGTACTACCTTTATTTTATTTGAATATATTACTTTTTAACGTTATGCATGTTCATAACATTAAATAAATAACATAACATAAAATAAATAAAAAAATAATAAATGTAACAACATTGTAACAACTACAACATACAATTCTACAGTCGAATTAACAACCGTTCTTTCAATTGAACTTTAATGAACGCAACAAATTCAAATCAACGCAAAAAACGACGATTACGTTGTCGCGACCTACAAATCACTCAGCATTCCGGATGCAGTCAAATTTCAATGTCATATCATAGTATTAACCCGGTCAAGGATATCCCAAGCGCATGGAGTTCCATACTAATAATATAGTTTTTACTAGTACCATAACATGGGGACAGTCAAATCAGTTCTTTTTTTCGGATGAACAAGTTATTCGCCATGAGGTTTTTGCAATTTATTTAAAATAATTGCAAAAGCATATACTTTATGACTTTATGACTAGTCTTTCTGCACTACTTGTTATACGTTGGCATCTACTTTGGTCTATTTAGAATTTCGATCTCGAATATCTTCTATAGATGTTAATTTCAATATTACGCCATGATCTGGCGTGCTTGTTGTCTGGAAAGGCTATCCTTTCAAGAAATGGCAGGATGACCAACTTAGTGAGTTGGAACAAAATTAGTAGACAAGGGGAGAACTATGTCAAAGGGCAACCTAACCAGCAAACTGACTACTGCACAGTAAACAGTTATAAAATTGATTTACAGTGAAAACTGGTTAAGTGGGACCTGGATGAGTGAAACACCTCTATTATTGAGAACTACAATGAGGTCCCGGCACTTTTTTATCGATTTACCTCCGTTGATGGGAATTTTTGAACCTGGTTAAATGAGATTTGATTTCTAGGATTTTTTCGATGTTTATTTGGGACTCTGGAGCTTAATTCCCTTTATTTGTGAGACAATCTTGATAGATTGTCTTTATTTTACCTGATAGTAGGGACAGGTTTGGACATGATTTTTTACAAACATTTGAATTGATTTCGCACATGCTTTGTTTGTTAGTACTTTCTCAAATTTTTACCTCTGTTAATGAGACAACTAATTTTAAAACCTGTCTAATTGAAAAACTGGATAAATGAAAACCTCTTTAAATGTTACAAAATCGTTGGTCCCTTGAGATCTCAATTAACCAGGTTTCACTATATTATTAACTAGCGACCCGCCCCGGCTTCGCACGGGTACAATACTGATAATTATACTACATAATGTCTTTAAACCTCTAACAAACGGGCGAAATTTGGTCAAAACAAACAGAAACAAATGAATATAGGTACCTACTAAAACTCAGTGAAATAAGTAGGTGGGTATACTTTTATCGTATGAAATACCTATACTCTTCAGGACTAACAATACAACAAACACTAAATAAATAGGTATTCAAGTATCTATCCATCATAGTTACAACGAACACAAAACAAAAAATTTGCCCTATAATTCTTAAGGATCGAGCGCGCATAATCGCATTCGGCCTACCTCCGTAGCGTAGCGGTAATTGGCTCGCTTTAAATCTCGGAGGTCGTGGGTTTGATCCCCACACCGGACATGAAATCTTTGTGTAAATTCTAAGATTTCTTTCCGGGTCTGGTTGGTTGAGGGACTACCCTCCGTGCCTCGGAAAGCACGTTAAGCCGTTGGTCCCGATTGTTATAACATCATCCATAATAATCGTATATCAAGGAACCCGTTTCCTTGTGTGTTACAACATAATTCTGCGGTCACCAACCCGCCTGCCAAACGTGGTGACTATGGCAATACCCTCCCTCGGGAGGAGGCCCATGTTCAGCAGTGGACGATATACGTGCTGATGATGATGATGACCTACTAAAACTCAGTGAAATAAGTAGATGGGTATACTTTTATCGTATGAAATACCTATACTCTTCAGGACTAACAATACAACAAACACTAAATAAATAGGTATTCAAGTATCTATCCATCATAGTTACAACGAACACAAAACAAAAAATTTGCCCTATAATTCCTAAGGATCGAGCGCGCATAATCGCATTAGGCATACCTAAAACACGCGCTGCTATTTTGCGATAACTTCTAAGTTATTCATTAAAAGTATATAGTGTAGGGGTAAAATAATCTGCATGAAATGCTTAAGAATATTAACTCATTTAAAATGATAAGGATAAATACTGAATCCGTCTGATTAGCTTTACAATTACCGCATTAGAAATTATCATTTTTCTAAGATATAATGGATATAGCAAGTTAACCTTGAAAGATAGACATATGCTATCGCAGACTTTTTTGTAGATCTAAAAGAGAAGAATATTTGCCACCATACATTGTTTTGTTATATCTCATAGGGTTTAGGCAGCGTTTTCGTTGAAAGCTCCCAAATGGCTTATTTTTTTCCGACACCTCTGACAAATATCAATATATATTAGTCAAATGTACACATAAACTAAACAAATCATATACGTAAACCTTCCGGAAGAATCGTTCTATCGATTGGTAATATCCGCATGAAAATCAATGTAGTAGTTTTTGAGTTTATCGCGAACAGACAAACAGACGCGGCAGGGGACTTTGTTTATAATATGTAGTGATGTAGTGATAGCGGTCGCCCGCGGCTCCGTGCGGATGTCGGTTACCGCTGCAAAAAGCCTACCCAGGAAAGACACGGTCAGCAAAATGATTCCCAGGTCAATTCACGGACACCGACATAAACATCGACAACGCAGTCATTATCCGCAGGCTGCACAGATTGTGTTTCTGTGGATGTTAAAGTTGTTAATGATGAAAATATAATTAATGATGTAATTAATAGGCATTTTAGGGATTAGGCATTTTAGGCATTTTCAAAGCTCTGAAAAGAACTGTTGTTTAGCTCTGAGAAGAACTGTTGATTAGCTCTGAGAAGAACTTTTGCGTAGGTGTAGTTTTAAGAACGAAATCTAAAAAAAATCGCACGAAAATTATTAGACTTCGCAACGGGCCGTGCAGCAGAAATCGTAATATTTTAATTTCGCCATAACTTCAAAACCAAACGTCCAATTTTAATCATTCAAAGACCAAATATTATCTACATAAACTGTACTTAGTGATGAAATAATTTATTTTGATAAGGATTAATAGCATGAGTAAAATAAACGTTTAAATGTAGTCCAAAAAAAAATCAAGATTTCTAAATAAAAAAATGGTCGTTGTGCCTCACTCGACATAGATAGGTATAGTGTGTCGCGGACTTTTTTGTAGATATTTATAAGATCTATAATTAATTAGAACATTTTATGGTTCTATCTTTTATAGTTTAGGCAGCGTACGCAAAATAAGTAACTTTTCTGGTTGATTTTTTACACCTTGTGTCAGAAAAACCCAAATATCTTACGGAACCCTATTTTTTTCCAAAATAAAATTTAGCCTATGTTACTCGTGGATAATGTAGCTTTCGAATGGTGAAAGAATTTTTTAAATCGGCCCAGTACTTTTTGACCCTATTCATTACAAACATACAAACATACAAAAATAGGTACAAATCTTTCCTCTTTATAATATTAGTATAGATTTTCATTGGAATTATAAAACTGTAATCTGTAATTTAAAGTTATTGTCTGTATTATACACACATCTAGTTAGGCAGATTATGAAAACAGGAATGTATATTTTGCCGTCACCAGTCTACCAAATAGATTATTTACAACGTGTATTAACAGTGCAGCTTTAGCGAAACAATTGAGAAAACCAGTTGTGTTTGCAGAGCAATAGCCATAGGTACAATGCCATTGTAGGTAGAAAAACATAAAGTCTACTAAAAATAGATTACAAACTTAAAAACATTATGCTATTTAATAAAAGTCTATGGGGATATTACTCCTTATAATATTTATTTAAATAACTGCACATATTCAAAATAATAGTAACGTTTAAGGCTGAGCACGCACTACGATTAAGCGCAAGCTTTTAATCGTAAGTCTGAAACCGCAAAAAAATTGTAACATATAGCTCCATACGCAAGCGCACGCATTATCCATTTCAGTGACTGATTTTAAAAATGTAACTTGTTACATTTGAGTCGCGGTTTGCGAACGCGCGTTTTTATTGTGTCCCATAGATGTTGTATAGTGGCCGCACGCACTGCGATTAACCGCCCTCGGTTTTGTATACGTGTTTTATTTTGAAATCAAAGCCACAACACATGCTGCTCGCCAGTAATCCATCGTTGAACTGAAATTGAATTAATCAAAACGCCAACCGCAGTGCGTGTTTGCATGAGATTTTGCTTTTTTTAGCTATTCTTAAACCGCTTGCGTTTAATCGTAGTGCGTGCTAAGCCTAAGGGTATACTCAAAATAATACTTACATTGAGGTCTTTGAAGGGGTGTATTAATATTCCGAGGGGTAGTCTAGACTTTTGTAGCAAGCTATTCGATTCTGGTATGCGGTTGATTGTACATCTGAAGATTCTGAAATTGTTTATAAATACATTATAAATTATGGGAATTGTTACATCATTTTTGTTTATTTGAGGAAGTGAGTATAAGGTTCTATTCAAATATATGCCTTCTCTTTAATAGCAGGTAGCATCTTATTAAGTGAATGAAGTTAAGTAATGATTAGTGGAGATATTAGATTCGTTTTTTTATTACTACTCCCGCACTAAGTAAATTAATCCGTGTGGGGGGGGACATTACAAACACTAAATTCACAGACACAAAGAACACCCAGACTAAGAACAACTATCTGCGGTTCACAGAAATATTTGTTCAGGAAGGGAGTCGAACCCAGAACACCAGATCTCAGAAGCAACTACCATAACTGCTGAGTCATTGGTGCAGTCGTCATACATGATGCTATCTGCTGCTAATTAGAAGGCATATATTTTGTAAACACGTAAGGTGGTTACAGAATATAACGGTGAATCGAAGGAGTGTCCGGGGGTTTTAGTGGTGTAGGGTCCTCTCCTCGTGATACCACGCTATGGAGAAGGCGAGTCCCACATATCCACCGCCTGCGCGCGAATCCGCTGCAGCGGCGGTGGGAAAGCGTAAATGCATCTCAACCCGAAAAAAAAAAAAAAGTGGTTACAAAATATGTGCCGTCCGTTGATAAGTAAAAAACTATATAAATATGTACAAGGTAAGGTAAATTATAGAGGTACAATTATCTATTTATATTTCATGTCTGTTGTGCTTCCTCAGTTCACAGCGACACAATAAACTATGTGAATTATAGCTAATTCTAAACAAACAAGATAAGGAATGTACTTAAATTGTTATAAATGATAAATGCATATACTATGATGATATAGTCTGTATGTATACAGCAGTTCTACCATTAAATCCATTGTTTTTTACCTATCCTTAATTATGAACTGTAAAATGGATCAACTAAAAGCAAACATTTTAATATTTAAAACATTGGCATCAGTCATGTTATCACTTTTGAGTTCTTTGTGTGCCTGGTTCACAAAGAACTCAATACTTGTATCTATAGACTCGCTTTTCGAACACATACACTAATTCCCAAGTATATGCCAAAATGTAATTTCATCATCATCATCACCCCGTATAATGTCCACTGCTAAACATGGGCCTCTGGGATGAACAGAGTATTTGCCATTGTCACCACACTTGGTAGGTGGATTTGTGACCGCAGTAGTATGTTGTACCACACAAGGCAATGCTGCTGCCCTGCTGCTTGATATACGATTATTATAAACGATGTTATAACAATCGGGACTGACGGCTTAACGTGCTTTCTGAGGCATGGAGGGTAGTCCCTCAACTAACAAAATAAACGTAATTTAATTGATTTAAATTACATATTAATATTTACAGAATCGAAGTATTTATTTGGTCAAGTATACATCATTTCACTGTTGGTAAGCAATTTTTATGTACTAGAGGGGTCAGTATGTAGCTAGTAGTTCTTATTCTCACGTTTATATACAATATGATCTCATAATAATCTAAAAATATAGCTAAATATGTTGATGAAATTAAAAATATATTATTTAAACTTAACTTTTTTAAAACAGTGGACAACACAACTACATTTACATTATACATAGATCAATTTTCCCAAAATGCATTCAGTATAATCTACTGATCACATTTTTCATCTAACACTGGTATCTTGACCTAATAAATATGTGATTTCAATCATGTATCATAGATTATACAACAAAGTAGACACCATACTTTAGCTGTTATCTGTATTCTTGATAAAGGTCTGCTATTACTAGTCGTGTTTAAGGCAACCTCTGATCAATCCAATTTGTTGATGGCTTTGTTTTAAATAAAATACTCAGCATATTAGTATTTCTTTTAAACTAGAGGACCCGACAGACGTTGTCCTGCACGCGTTACTCAGCTTCAGTGGATCAGAGCATGACTTTTTGAAGCCTGTATCTTAATCGAGCTTATTAACTATCCCCGTGAAAAGTTTCGGCCAAATCCAAATTTCTGTAGTTGTTGTGTGGAAGACAGACAAAAAAACAGACACACACATATACTTTCCCATTTATAATATAAGTATGGATTTGTGAATCTAAACCATCTAGGGCGCCACCCAAACGCATACAAAAAAAATCATTCAAATTGGTGCAGCCGTTTAGAAGGAGTTCAGTGACATACACACATACAGTAGAATTATATATATAAAGATGAATTGTAAATGTTAGCCATAATTAGCAACTAATTGAATATAATCCAATATGAAAAAAAAGTTTAAAAAGATGCTAGAAAGTGGACCTATCTAAAAGATAGCACAGAAAGATAGGAAGACTACAAAAAAATCATCTTCAGACCGTATAACTACAGTTTATTAGAAACAAAAATAAATATTAAAATAATTATTTTATGCCTAACTCACTCATCAGTATACTCATAATAAAACAATATCATAATATTATGTTGTAAAATTGTCAGTAGATATTTAATTGCTACACTATTCTATAGTATTCCTACTACACAATTCATTTAGAGTGGATTGTTTGAATAATAAATTCAACATTTGGTGCGGGTTCGAACCCCACCCATTGCACTACCAATGTGAACCCACTCATAACACAAGCATTTTAGCTTAGCATAAGGGGTTAAATAGAATACTAGAAGACAGCAAAACAGTACTTGTAATAATTAAAAAAAAAACATAATTTATTTTAGATTTATAGTAGAAACACTGTGATTGTTCAAGACAAAGATCACATTAGTGTGAAGATATTGTGATATAACTAGTCTTAGTTTTATAACTGAGACACAGTAATATTATCTTCTGAGATCATCTCTCTATAATACCTAAGAACTAACTCAAATTATTTATTTTTATAGTTGTATTATAAAGATAAAATAAGATTATAATAAAGTCGAGGTGAACAAGGATTTTTCCTCTATGCTTTTAACAAAACAGTAAAGCATTAATACAACTAAACAAAATATTAAATAACAGGTATGTATGTTTCATTGGAAATTTTGCTATTACATATAATTTAGATGCCTTCAATTTTTAACTACCAGATGTTTCTTAAGAACTAGGTATAATTAATAAAATAATTAGGAAAATAACAAACACTTACTCAGGACTACAGTTTGGTGCATCCGCAAACTGATGTCCAAGTTTAATTTCTGGTGGATCCTCAGGGTACGCTGGCAGAATATGTTTACACTGCAGCAGGTCTATCATGTGATGGCCCCATAACTGATCAAAACCTTGCTTAGTCACACTGAGCTGTCCCATCTGCTGTGTGAGTCCTTGAGCATTGTACTGTGGAGGGTACTGCTGCTTCATCATTGGTTGTGGTGGCATATTGGGTGCTTGATGATTTGCATATCCCCCAGGTTGAGAACCCACTGGTGGATATCTGTTCTGCATGTTGCTCGTAGGAGGTATTCCTCCCTGAACTATTGGACCAGGTGGTGGCCCCATCTGATGTCCCATTGGAGGTAAACTCTGAGGCCCTGCCATTTGTGGATTAGGCTGCCCCATGGGTGGATTTGGTGCATATGTATTAGGATGCCCAATAGGACCAGAAGATGGTCCAGGATGACTCATTGGCTGACCTGTAGGTCCATTATTGAATTGTCCTGGGTATGCCTGAGGTGGAGGACCACCTGTAGGGGGCCCCGAAGGTGGGCCAGGTGGTAAAGATGATGTGGGAGGGAGCATAGGTTTAGGAGCACCTATTGGTGGAACTGATACTGGTGGCAAAGATGGTGGCCCACCTACAATAGGACCATTCATTCCAGACCTCGGGGGACCTGTTAGAGGTGGACCAATAGGTTGACTACTGAAATTGGTCACCCCTACAGGTGCAGTATTAGGAGAACCAGACACTAAAGGACTATTCTGAGGAGGCCCAGAAAGATGAGGGTTATTGAATGGGGCACTAGATGGTGGCATGACTGGCCCTGGGGGTTTTACACTAGGTCCAGGTGGTGGCCCAAAGGGGTTCATTGGACCTGAAACATACCCAGTGCTGACTGGAGGCTTGCCCCCAGGAGTAGAGCTATAAGCACTTGATGACACTGGGTATTGGTTTAATGGTGGACCTAGAGGCCCCGGTTGTGACATTGGGGGGCCATTCACCAGCGGCTGACTTATTTGACTAGAAGGTATAAGAGGGGGAGCATTGTCATTTATTAGACGTTGAGGGGGATGATAGCCTGAAGGTGGTAAAGGAGAAGGATTAGCATTAGTTACAGTTCTTGGACTAGCTGATGATAAAGGAACAGAGGGGGGTAAAGGATTTGGCATAGAATTTGAAGCTCCTGACGATGGTGGCCTTGCTGGTGATGATTGAAGACCTTGTGGGATCGGTGACATCATCCCAGGTTGGTTGAAGTCAGGAGAACTGCTAGCACTTTGACTGTAGTTGTTAACATTTTGTATTGTATTGTTCTGAGGTGTTGGTGCGTGTAGAGGACTGTTAGAGTTGGGGTCCTGTTTCAATCCTGTAAATCCTGGTGGCAATTGGCTCGGTGGATATTGACCCAACGGCGGGTTGTGATTGTAAGCTTGCGGCGCCGCATTAGCGTTCATTTGAGGCGGTCCGGGGTAGTTGTTAAACGGATTTGGTGGTAAATTGGACATGGCTTGTCAATCTGGAAACATATAACGACGTTCACGTCAAAAACTCTCAACTATTATTGTTTAAAACTTTTAAACTACGCTTTCTATTTGTTGTACAGTATTTACATTCTGATAAAAATACTGATATAGACAGAGTTTAATTAAAACATGCTAATTCACTGGAATGATGACTGATGGGCGAAGGAATGACACTAAATTAACAACCAAACTTACCGTAGTCAGGACGAAGTAGAAACCAAAATTATTGCACTAACACTTGTTCACTGTTATACCATTCTCACATATTATCACAGCATGTAAAATAATGTAATTAAAATATCCAAGGAAGAAAAATACGTCCCTGACTTACGTGGCCGAGCAATTTACAGCGCCCTCTGGATTGATTTTTGACAACGGATGTCAACTAGTGTTGTCGAGACAGCACAAGCTTAGTCGATTATTTTCCCGTAAATTTTAGTCACCTTTATTTCTAATCGATTTTATTGGAAATAAATGTTATAACATGTCACAGTCGCAAGAAATGTATTCATAAATAACGGAACTATGAATTAAAAACCTTTGTTATTAAGTAACTACGAGTTAACCCAATAGAATTATAATATTTTGTCCATGGTCCATAGTTACACCTAATTTATTATATTTCCTATATTTATGCACTCCTTAACTGTTTTGGAGTACTTAGAGTAGGTTTTAAAAGATATACTTTTATATTTCACGGAAGAGCGCCTGCAGAACTTAAATATCAAGTATGAAAATAATGTCAACATATAATAATAATATATTAATAAATAATACTAGGCGCTCATTATCACTACTTCAATTTCAGTCATTCCTGAGATTGGCGCGTTCAAGCAAACAATGTTTGTTTGTTTTCTTGAACGCGCCTATCTCTTCAGGTTTGTAGGTATAGATAAGGTTTCTACGGAAACGGGAGCTGTGTGTATGAAATAACGCTGGAAGGCTTGTATCAAATAGTAAAAAATCATGTGTTATAAACTTCCCAGACAAGGCCACTCTAACCTTTTATCTAAGGATTTTAGGGCAATGCGGATTAAACTTCTGGGGCATTTGAACTCCTATGCACTCCTCCCATCAGTACGTCCTTGCTTGCTATTTTCCAGAATAAAAACTCGATATACCCAGTATATACCATATACCCATGGTATTATTGTAAGGGACTAGGTAATGAATGAGTCCCTTACAATAATACCATGATGTGATTGATTACATACACCTCCATTTTTATGCCTAAAATCAGTGAGATATGCAGGTGTACAGGAAAGGTTAGTTGTGTTCCTCCACAGAAAATAAAGATTTTCTTAGCCGGACGAGGTGGTATGCCCCGCGGCCGTCTTACCAATGATCGGTGTTTACACCTTGTATATGTTCGTATTGGCTTGCGAACTTGTATTTCGTGATACAAGTAAGTCGGGATGCTAAGTGCTAGATGGCGCTGCTACGTATCTTGCGGTTTGTGTGGCTTCTGTAGATGTCGCCACACGGGGAATCTTATTAAAAGATGCAGACGCTCAAGCCTCTATCGTTGAATAATATTTTTAAGCGATCTTATATTTCATGTACCTACCTACCCCAAAATGTGATACTCTTGGATACTGTAATTCTGCTGTAGTTGCACTGCTAATATAAAATATGTTCATAGCATATAAGTTGCTCGTGATAGAAAACCACGATTATTCCTAAATTTGATTTTAAAACAAATAGAAAGCATCAGCCAGTGTTGTTGTGCACTTTTATCGTTTAAGGTTGGATTCCGACCGAATAGCCTACTAGACGGGATTTACAATGCGGTGAAAGAAATTGAAACGTATAAATAATTCATTTCTGTCGCGGAGTGCATTGGAAGTTCGGGGTCGTACGAACTTCGAGGAATGTGGCAGAAATATGAACTTTAATTTCTGTGTACACGTTACAATTTTCTTTACCGCAATGTAATATATCCGTGTGGTGCCGTCACCACAGTACACTGTAAGAATATTATTACCCCATCTTATTCCGTGGGTGTCGTAAAAGGCGGCTAAAGGAAAAATAGGTACCTGAATTGAAAAGTTTAATGTAATCAAGACGTAAATTGGACACAAAACAATTTATGACAAAACCGACCACGGGAAGTTTTTGAGTTACTGTTAGGCCGTGTTCAAACCAAACTGACTGTCAGCCGCCGAATGTGAGCAGGCTCACTGTAAGCCCCAGTGTAAACGTGAAAGTAAACGGTATTATTCGTTCACAGTATGCTGACAATACGTCCAATCAGCGTCCGTGGAGCGTAGTGACACGCTATATTAATCGGCCGCCGAATGTCAGCGTCTACGCATAGCGAAATATAGAAATAGCGGCTTTTTGAGCAACGTCAGTAATCTGTGTTTTGGAGCGCAGTGTGGTGTTGCGAATATGGTTTGTCAATTTGACGCCTAGAATACTACGCTCCATTGCACGTTGGCAAACCCTGAGTTTGGACTTTTGAATGTTTGTCAAAGACCAAGTCTGGGATTCATAGGTCAGAATGGGAAGAATGCACATGCACACAATTTTTTTCTTGAGTGACAAAGGCAGATTTCCTTTCATAAGTTCTTTCATGGACCAGTAGCTCTTCCAGGCATTTTCGGTTTGTCTTACGGCTCCCTTGTGTTGTCTGGACTGGAAAGGGACTAACTGGCCCTGGAAATATTGCAATTCCTCACCATTGACATACATAGCTTTTGTAATATTTGAAATCTGAAGCAAAAATTAAAAGCATTTTCAACCGATTGAGCTGAAATTGTAATTTTTATTCACTAAAGAGTGTTAAAAAAAATAAAAAGTTGGAATTAGAAATTTTGGGCAAATATTCTTTTTTCCATCAAAGGTAAAAACTTTTAAGTTATGTTTCGTAAGATCTCATTACGAACTACTGAAAATTCTTACACAAGTCCTCCCTCCAAACATTAGTCAAATTATAAATGATGGGACTCTTGTTATTCATTAATGATTTAAATTATATCTGCTTAAAAACTCCCCCTAGCCGTGTACGTTACCCCAGCAAGAAAGTATCTCCTAGAGTTATATGAGTAGAACGTATAGTTGGTGCCTTATCTGCTGTAAATGTGCTGTAATTTGAAAAAAAATCGGAAAAACGATTCTTGCTGGGGTAACGTTTTTTTAGCAGGAAAATTCTAAACGTATGATCGGAGAGAGAAAATCTGTGCATGGCCAGAGAGCTTATATGTGTGCCAAAATGTGCCCCCAAAAATAAAATCTGTGCCCCTTCAGATTTTCGAGATATTGCATTTCCTGATGGAGTAACGTTTTGATGAATCGTATATCTTTAAAACCATTGCATGTGCCCCTGTAGAATAAACATACACGAGTAGCTCTTAATGTGTGCCCCTTAGTGCCCCAATTAGATTTAAGAAAATATTCATAGTTTTCAAGTTATCGCAGTTTTATAAAAACCCGAAAAAACATCGCAGCGCCTATATGAGACAAGGCAAAAGTTCGCTGAAAACTGTATTCGGTTCTTCTTGACGCTAATCATAACCATGCAAAGTTTCAAAACTGTTCATGCATGCGTTTTTGAATAATCTTGCTAAAAGTCAAAACGTTGGTATCATAACTTTGACGGCAAAATACAAGGAACTGGCTCAATCCCAGATGTGTAGGTGTAAACCAAGATCTTGTGCCTTTAGTCAAAAATATATGGTGAAAATATTGAGTTTGGAATGTTTCGCATTAAGTAAATATAAACAAAAAACCAAAATATGTAAACAACGGCTGGTTATCCGACCAAAACTGAATAACTACTAAAAAGCGACGGATTCATACATATCGATGACCTTATTTATTGGACGTATTATACCTAAGCTGTTGTCCTTACAGTCGCGTTCAAAAGTTTTGGGGCTAATTAAAAAATATATTTAATGCACCTTGTGACTATATTAATGAAACAGCTTGTTGATGTGGAAATTATTATTTTTATTCCCTTAATTTTAAATCTTAAAGTAAATATCAGGCGAAGCCCCACCAGACGAAAAAAAAACAAATTAACAGATTTAATTATATTACTACCTGGAGCATTCATCTTAACCCTGTACAATTTTGTCTATTCTACTATGTAGACTATTACATGTGGCATAATATGATATTTCCCACGTCGTTGGATTTTACCATTTAGGTCATCATAACATTCAAATAATTTACTATTTTTTCTGTAGCAGTGAGCCCTGTAATGTCCAACACTTTTGGGTTTCGAAGCGGGTTCATATTCTATTACAGACAGAATTGTGTACTCCCTATTATTTACTTCAATGTTACGAGGCAGATCATCCAACTTGGCGCACACTTTATGAAGTTCATAAATGATAATATCTTTAAAATTGTATCTGAATGATATATTTCCAGCGCAACAAATATGACACTCTGGAGTAAATTCTGTTCTTTAAACATGATTCGCAAGCTTCTTGTAGGTGGTTGATACCTTTAGTATTTATTATATCCAAGTTCAACGGCAAATACTTGCAATTGTACAATTTGTTTTTATCTGCATGACTTGTGCACATACTATTAGAGCAAACCCTTTGTCTTATAGCAGAAACGAATAAGCTACTTGTACATATTTCATCTAATATTTTGGTCGTATTACACGAACAGTCAACTAAGTATTGGGTTTTAGTTTTTTTTTTAAGTTCATATAATTTCATATAATTTTTTACCACAATTCTTGGCATTCGATAATTCTGTAATCAAAGATAAGAAATCATGAGATTCTCCTTTATTAATCTTTGCATCTACAGAGTCTCTAAATTTTTGTCTATCTTTGTAAGCTATCGCAAACGTTTGTGAAACAGAATCGAAAGCACGTGTTTGTTATTATAGTCCTGTTTTCAGCGGTTTTAGAATTTGCCACGTTGCCGTTTTGTAAAATATAAAATTGGTTTGGGTTTTAAACTTGTGGGTGTGGATACGGCTAGCCCTCTCCAATTCTCAATTTTTATCGGGTTATCTTGAAAAACTGACTGTGCTGTGTACTGATCTTGAAAAATCATTATTTTCGCACTTCAAGGGGTTAGGTTTTGGTTTTTTATTTTGTGTCCTTTGTGTTCGCACACTTTGTTGAGCTCGTTTGCTTGGATCTATTCTGTGCAAAACGTCACTGGAACTAAGTTTTACAGCTCCATTTATAAAACCATGGTGCTGTACCAAAAACTTGTCTAATCTCACGCATTGGTTTTTTGCATCAAAGTATATCGTTTTTAGGGTTCCGTAGCCAAATGGCAAAAAACGGAACCCTTATAGATTCGTCATGTCTGTCTGTCTGTCTGTCTGTCTGTCTGTCTGTCTGTCTGTCCGTCCGTATGTCACAGCCACTTTTTTCCGAAACTATAAGAACTATAATGTTGAAACTTGGCAAGTAGATGTATGTTGTGAACCGCATTAAGATTTTCACACAAAAATAGAAAAAATACAATAAATTTTGGGGTTCCCCATACATAGAACTGAAACTCAAAATTTTTTTTTTCATCGTACCCATACGTGTCTATGAATAGGTCTTCAAAAATGATGTTGAGGTTTCTAATGTAATATTTTTCTAAACTGAATAGTTTGCGCGAGAGACACTTCCAAAGTGGTAAAATGTGTGTCCCCCCCCTGTAACTTCTAAAATAAGAGAATGATAAATCTAAAAAAAATATATGATGTACATTACCATGCAAACTTCCAACGAAAATTGGTTTGAACGAGATCTTGTAAGTAGTTTTTTTTTAATACGTCATAAATCGTAAACCACAATTTACCTTTCATTCAATCAACTCGAATATAAAAATATAAAATAACATTTCATTTCATAAACATACGCTTTTTTATTCTTGATATCAAAAATAGGTACGCACTTGTAACTGATACGGAACCCTTCGTGCGCGAGTCCGACTCGCACTTGGCCGGTTTTAAATCTTTGAAATGATTTTCAACATTTGAGCTTGATGCATAGTGTTTGGCATTTTTGAAATGTTTGTTCATAACGCAACCCCACAATGGATTTTTTTTCAGAAGTCGTTTTAATGTACTGTTCAATTCCGGTAAGAAATATTCATTTTTGTTATCTGATGGTTCAACTAACTGCAGATACAATTTTTCGGTTTCTATTAAGTCATCATAAAAGTTTATGGCTTATGTTTAACTTACCATCAGATATAGTAACATATAACAGAAAAAAATTGAAAATGATCACCAAAATTAAACCCGCATTTTAATGTAAAATTGTAACCAAAGTTTTAACATTTCGCTATCGTATTTAAGCAAAATGACTCCAAATAAATCATTGTTAACCCAAAAGTAGTAAATGATCACCAAAAGTACCTAAATGTTTTACTAATTTACTATTCGGTTCTGGCACTCGCCGGCCGCTGCCGCGGCACCGCCCGCTTCGGTCGCTCGGCTCGTGCGTTGTATGGCCGCAGCTCTAACCTAACCTAACCGATTGTCATTTTTCATTGATTTTATTAAGGTAGAAATAGCGCAATAATTTGCTCGCTAAGATTTGGTGATCATTAACTACATTTGGTGTTCGAATACAATTTGAAGTGCAGTCGTGACTAAAATAGCTAGTACAATTATAATTTTAGACTTTATTTTTCTGGTGTCAAGTATATATTTTTGGTGGTCATTATATTTTATCCCAAAGTTTATTAAAGGTAAAGAAACATCTTTGTCATTTTCGTTGTGAAGTAGTTCGATTTTTGGTTGAATGTCATTTTCAGTATGAATATTATCTAAATTTTCGTGATTCGTGAGATTTACAATTTGGACCTTTAAGTTTTCAAAAGCTCTAATGCATTTGGGCTGCAAATCATTCAAGTCCGCACTCCTGAATTCATGGAGCGATAACGTGATCATGTCTTTTAAAACTGTTTTAAGTTCTTCATAGCAACGGAGCTGCTGAATATGTTTCAAGCAGCGAATGTAAAAGAACTTAACTTTTTCGGACGTTTTATCAAAACAGGATTGTTTAATAAAATGGGATTTGTCCATGCGAACATAACAGAGAGGTATTGCTGCGGTATTTCCTTCAAGCACATCAAAACACTGTTTTAAATAATCATTGAATTCGATTTTAAAAAATACTTTAGTAATTGCTCCTAACAAGGCAGAACTGTCGTCACTAATTATTTCATCTGGCAAAACTTTTCCGATTTGCCACGTATTTAACCATGTGGTTATCGTCTCCATTGTATGGGATTCGGAGGCCATGTAGCACATTGGTACACTGGTATCCAGAGTGTAGGCAACCACTGCATATAAAAATAAATGTTTAGGAGTGCGATATTTTAATAAATCATTAGAAGGTGGTGGCTCAATTGGCTGAAATAAGGAGCCAGAAGCATCAATAGAAAGTATTTTCGACTTTTTTTTTAAGTTTCATTGTAATATTGGTTTTGTTAATTCGTCCAAAAATATGTGAAGAAGGGAACAAGACTGATTTTACGGATAAAATTATCGTAAGGAATGCAGTGCGCCATAGCATACAAAGATAGTATTGTGTTTTTGTCAAACTGTAACGCACTTCTTCTGGCTTCATGACGCAATTTTCTTAAATTGGGTAATTTAGGGAAAGTTGTTGGCTTTTTTAGATTATCTATAGTCATTACCTCGTTTGCCATCGTGTGTTGAACTTTTAAAGCTTTTTCGTATATTAACTTTTCTTTGATTCGGTTTACTCCATCAGAAGTAAGTCTGTTTTTAATAAGTGGGTCATGAGAATAATTTGTGTTGTAATTATTTAATTTACAAGTAACCGCAATTTTTAGATGGGGGGGAGATATTCAATGACAGTAGCGCGTCACATTGGGTACACCTGCCAGTACATTTGATTTCATTAAAGTTAAGATTAGCAGGTACATAACTATTACTGAAAGAAAATGTACACTCTATATTACTTTGAAAAAATATTTGGTCTTGAATTTCGTTAGTCCACTTTTTTGGTAGGAGACGGTAAATTGAATTTTGGGGTACAATGTTCGAATATTCTGCAAGGCTCATTTGAAATGTTATAATGTAGGGGTCAGTATCTTCTTTTTCTTCAAATAGGTTTATACATTCATCGAAATCATAAAAACATGTTTTATTTCTTCTAAGTAAGTAATACATATTTGTATGGCTTTAATGGTCATATTGTGATTAAATTTTTCACGCAATTCCTGCTGTATGTAAATGTAAACATTATTACTTTTAGGAGGAATTGCTGCTTGAAATTTGTCTTTATATTTACTAATCACTCTCTTTAAATATTCTTTAGAAAAATTTCCTTTTCCAGTTGACATTATTGTATAGTAAAATTGACGTTGACGGATTGTGGTCGAGTCTTAGTTTTGGAGACATATGAATTCTTGTCATGATTTATTTTTGTACATTGTAACTAGAAGTTATTAAGGGGAAATTGTATAGGTTGGGGAAAAAGTTTCTTCGCATTTTTTAAGAAAATTCAAAACATTTTTTTATATAGTTCATATAAAGTAGCATTTAACTAAAGTATGTAGGTACCATCTTGTTCGATAACTTTTTTCCTTCTAATAGGTAGGGACATGATCCAATTGCTATAGAAATTTTGAGACTTCTGATCAAAATACCGCGACACGTGGTTTTGGCAGTCCTTTCGTGAAGTTGACACTGCCTAAAGAATTCTGAAGAGACCGAAACAGGTAGAAATCTGAAAGTGCAAGATCAGGACTATAAGGCGGATGCATTAACACCTCCCAGCCAAACTCTCTTAATTTTTGCTGAGTGGCTAAAGATGTGTTAGTTTAACCAAATAAATTTTTGTATGGCGCTTATAATGTACTTAATCATGTGTAAGGTCATAGAAACAGCTAGAAGAATATAATCCAATAACAACTTTATTTTTTTACTTATTACTTTTTTACTTCAGTGTACTCAGGCACAACACGTGTGAACCGGTTAGTGAGTAAAGTAAAGAAGGTCATCGATATGTATGAATCCGTCGCTTTTTAGTAGTCATTCAGATTTGGTCGGATAACCAGCCGTTGTTTACATATTTTGGTTTTTTGTTTATATATTTACTTAATGCGAAATATTCCAAACTCAATATTTTCACTATATATTTTTGACTAAAGGCACAAGATCTTGGTTTACACCTACACATCTGGGATTGAGCCAGTTCCTTGTATTTTGCCATCATAGTAATGATACCAACGTTTTGACTTTTAGCAAGATTATTCAAAAACACATGCATGAACAGTTTTGAAACTTTGTATGGTTATGATTAGCGTCAAGAACCGAATACAGTTTTCAGCGAACTTATGCCTTGTCTCATATAGGCGCTGCGATGTTTTTTCGGGTCATTATAAAACTGCGATAGCTTGAAAACTATGAAAATTTTCTTAAATCTAATTGGGGCACTAAGGGGCACACATTAAGAGCTACTCGTGTATGTTTATTTTACAGGGGCACATGCAATGGTTTTAAAGATATACGATTCATCAAAACGTTACTCCAGCAGGAAATGCAATATCTCGAAAATCTGAAGGGACACAGATTTTATTTTTGGGGGCACATTTTGGCACACATATAAGCTCTCTGGCCATGCACAGTTTTTCTCTCTCCGATCATTCGTTTAGAATTTTCCTGCTAGAAAAACGTTACCCCAGCAAGAATCGTGTTTCCGTTTTTTTTCAAAACGACAGGGGGCACACATTTTTTATGTGGGGGCACATTTACAGCAGACAAGGCACCAACTATACATTCTACTCATATAACTCTAGGAGATATTTTCTTGCTGGGGTAACGTACACCCCCTAGCCTAATTCCAAAATCCTAGACTTGAAAAACTGGAGCATTACGTCTGGAAAATTGTAGCCCTTCAGTGGGGGGTGTCTTATAACTTGTAATTAAAAAGTAATGGCAATGATTTATTAGGACCTATAGGTATCTAGGGAAATTAATAGTGCTAAAATAGCGGTTTTATCATGCCTTTATTTTTATATTGTCTTACAAATTATAACAGTTGCTTTAGAAATGGAAGCCCAAATAAATTTTATTTAGAAACTATTTCTTGTTGAAGGCTTTTTAAACGACGATTAAAACAATGTATTAAATAAATAAACAGTATAAAAATTCAAACATCTGTATTTCAATGATAATTTCATATCAATGATTTAGTCGAAAACAAAATTTTAACAATTTTATTGCATAAGTAAAGTTTAGAATTGATTGGATAAAGTCTCCGGATCACTATATATATACCTATAGAATTATAATTTAAATTTGAAAATATAATAAAATTTGCTTTAAACGATAACGGCCAAACAAGTGGTGCTACGTGAATCTTTCTCCAATCAACATTCTACGCAGGTTACAGTCTAGCAGGTCTACACTTAACATTATCTCAACACTTCATTCTTTCAGCAATATAAAAGTATTCAAACTGATCACAAAGTTATGGCAGCTCCATGGAACTCCATGCAACACTTATCTTATGTACCAACACAGCTCGAGTCATATATGACATTTCGTACAGTTCACAAGTGCCCTTCCATTTATAACGGACAATACGAAGCAAGTTTTACTCTTTTATACCATATAATATATTTTATGTTATGATCAAAATACAACCAGCGACTATATTACACTTGCACCTCTCGGAAAAATGTCACATACCGCCCTCGACTTTCTTATATAAATATTAGGTTGATTCATTCTTAATTAATGAGATGTGGTTTTCCATCGTTGGTAAAATGCAAAAACAATCACATAAACAGACTAGTATCCAAAACGCCATAGAAAATTATATAATTTTGTTCATCGCAAGGATAGGCCAAAAAACTAAAGGCGATCAAACGAACAGATACATAAGCTCAATTTCAAAACGGATTTTATAAATCCAAAAAACAACGCAGATATATTCCGGAACGACACAAGACGCGAAAACGCAAATCGGCGGAACCATCTCCGTATAATACGATTTTTATCGACCGTCGCCGGTCCGCGGCCGGCGCTCGCGCCGCCGCCTCGACATCTACTCGCGAATACTCTACATATCGATAAATCTACTCAGTCGTTTGTGTTTACTCATAAAAATATATCTTCAGAAGGCTCAAAGAAAAACCGCGTCACTGGGAGGGTGCAGCCGCCGCCGCTAGTGCACGGGCAGCGGCTCGGGCGCGGCCAGGCGCCGGCGCAGCAGCTCGGACTCGGCCGGCGGCGACAGGCCCAGCCCCTCCGGCACGCATGACTTGCTGCAGCGCAGCGCGCGCGCCGGCCGCTCCATGTACGAGTAGTTCATGGAGAAGTGCTGCTGGATCACGCGGTTCACGGCCATGGCCGACTCTGCGAAGTTGGACAGGTTGCGCGCCGACATGTTGCGCTTGATGTTGAGCGGCGTCTGCAGCGGGCGGCGCGCGGGCGACGCGCGGCGCAGCCACGGGTGCAGGCGCACGCGCTCCGCCGACAGCCGGTGCGACGCCTCGCGCACCAGCAGCTGCCGGATCAGGTCCTTGGCCTCCGCGGAGATGTCGGACCACTCCTCTTCGGGAAACGAGTAGCGACCCTCCTGATAAAAGACAAAGAGTCCGTCAACGCTTTGTTGTTGTGTATCTGCGACTTTCTGTTCGGCATATTCTATTGCAGGAATACGTATATAAAAAAAACTACAAATTCTTACCTGTATAGAGGTAAACAGTAGGTCTTGGCAAGCGCGGCAGTTCTCGCCCCGTTCCCAGCCGCAGTCTGAGCCGCAGTCTGCCCTGAAGGGCGGGTAGCCGCACAGCAGGATGTAAGCGATCACCCCCAGCGACCACAGGTCGCAACGCTTATCGTAGTGCGTCGCCGCCGAGCCCGCAAAGAGCGACACCACTTCTGGTGCCATAAATTCGGCGCTGCCCACCTGGTGGCAAGAAAAAAAATATTTAGACATCATTAGCTTAAATTCGTCGAGTCGAGATGTCGTACAGGGCACCACCGGAGGGCACTAGAACGGTGCGCACACCAGTTCCTGGTATCCTTAATAAATGGACATCTTAAAGCGGGGTCTTAGTGGGTAGGCCCAATCCTAGTCCGTACTATGATAGTAGCATACTATTGCAAAGGGAGAGGGTTAGTCCTACATACTCCACCGCCGCGCCGCAACGGGGTTTCGTAGCGATTCGTAATGTTTTTCCCCTGGCATTTTTTTTTTCTAATAAGTATTATGAAATGATTAAATTTCTTATCTTATCAAGATTAATTACTAATGCCAGAGAAGCCAAAATGTGTATCTTTATGTAAGAATGTTTCATGTTTCACGTCATTTGTTATTTCATAAAAGTCATTGACAACTGTAATACAAAGGCAATGATAGTGTGACCACACACGAATGATTCATACAAAAATAGTCTTGTTTACATAACGTCATGTAGATTGTTTTGTAAACTATCTCCTTGATTGATCGTTGAAATTTATAAACTTTTTGATAACAGTTCCTACCTTTCATAAATCCTACACTAAATATTGCATTGCATTGTATTCCTTCCTAGAGTGACTGATACATATTTTTATTTTATATGTAGGCAGGTACTTAATCAGTTTCTGATCCATACCGTATCTAGTTTAACATGTCCGTACTTCATAATTAATCTACATGATTTATAGTCAATTAGCTAACATTTTAGCGACATTATCTTATTATTTAAGTACACACTAATAAATGCTTATCATTTTGCACTAGCGCTTACAAAGTTAACACCGTCCTAGTTTATCATCGCTGTTTGAGTTCAACGCAAAGAAAAATATGATATTTAGTGATATTAGCTTTATTAATTATTTAATGCTTATTATTTTGTTGACTAAAAAACGTACACTCGATGAAAAATGATTTTAATCACTAAATTATTCTTAAAAATATAGTCCTCCGCTTTTTATTTTTCTTGCATAGTTAACTTTTTAGTCTCATCACTATAGCAACAAAAAAATAGATTCATCTTCAACATTTATTCTAAATTAGTGATGGTGAAATAAATATTGTGCATCACTAAAAATTATCCAGATAGGTTCCTGTTAGTAATATAAAACAAAATTACTTGCAGAGTTCAGATTTTGAAGGTGACGCAACTAAAATTGTGTAGGTAATACCTAAATTCTATCTTTTTATCAATCAAAATATGAAGACTCACTGGCGTCATTAGCTGCGGCGTGGCCAGCGGGCTCGCGAGGCTCGACGTGAAGCTGATGCCACTGCCCAGATCAAAGTCGCAAATCTTCACTGGGCAAAGTCTGTCGCGGTGGACGCACAGGATATTCTCCGGCTTGAGATCACGGTGCGCCACGCCCTTGCCGTGTAGGAAATGAAGGGCGTTAGCTATCTCCCGCACGATCTCCGCCGCTTGCGGCTCTGAGAAGTATTGGTGCTCTTGTATGCGAGACAAGAGCTGACCGCCGTTGATCTGCAATAAAAGAGAATTGATTTTAGTATCATAGTTTAAAAAAGCTAATAATTATGGTAGGTAAGTGTGTGGTATGTAGGTAGGTATAGGTACCTATACGTTATAAACGAAGTGTAATAAACGACAGAATTTGGATAATGAAGCGGCCGTAACCCAATGCCTAAGGCCTCGTCCTGGACGCCAGCGGGCGGCGCGGGCGGTGCCTAAGGAAAACCTGCCGCCCGCACGGTTGTCGTCGAGAACAGCTTCACACATTTCTATGAACTTTTATAAAGACGCGCGTGCCGTCGCCCGCGCCGCCCGCTCCGCCCGCTGGCGTCCAGGACGCGGCCTCAGGCGTCGGACCTTCGATCATATGGTTGCCGGTTAGATCCCCACCCATTGCACTACTGACGTGAAACCACTCGTAACACAAGCATTTTAGCTAAGCACGAGGGGTTAACAGGAATACACTAGGTAGTGTGCAAAATCTTTGCTACACAGAAATCTTAAAAAAAAAAAACAATTCGAGATTTGAAAACTTTAAATTTATAATATAATATAATTTATATTTATAGATTTAGAATTAGAGGTTTGCATTTACGGAAGACTATCACAAATTACCAAACTAGGTAAGTATAGAAATATTCAAGTCCACCCATTCCGGGTTTCCTATTGAAACTTTACAACGAAGGTAACGTGTAGGTATCTAGTAACGGAATAAACAATACAGCATAAATCATACTTCCGTACCTAAAGTTAGACCATAAACAATCATCAAAATAAGTATAGTTCAACAGTTTATCATAGACTCCAGGCCACGCACGGGGACAGACACAACATGATAACGTGAATATAATAAACAGAACGATATCTGATAACACTATAATTATTATTCGTAACATGCACGAAATATAATTAACAATACCTACTTAAAATGAATTTTTTTTAATCGACCTACTATTTTAGATATTTGTGTAATTAATTACCTATGTACCTAGTTATCCATCATCGGTTTAATTAAGATAACAACACAAAATAAAATGAACAATATTAAGAGATACAAGAAACCATAGTGACGAATAAAGATGTAAAATAATTAGTAGGTACATTACGAACGAGTATCATTATAAGAATAAAATATTCAAAAAGTAGATTTTATTATTTGGGAGTGACTTGCTCTTTAGAATAACACTGCTGCTTAACAATATATGTATTTTATTTTTATTAAAAAAAGTATTGATCTGTTTCACTTGCCAGTTCTTCACAGAGTTGCCAAATCTTGAACTAGTGGTAAGAAAAATAAAGGTGGAAAAATCATTTGCATTGCAAATTATGAATTGAATTACATGTTTCTGCAACGGAAATATTATTTAATATCGACATAACGTAATATTATTGTTAGGTAGCTTGGTATAATGCTTAAAAAGCATTTCTTCCTACTGCCATGGCGCTTAATTATATTTCTCGGTAGTTTGTTCTCTTTTGTTATGCAACGCAATGCTGTACATAGCTACCTACAAAACAATGAGCTACTGGATTTGCTACTGTTTTTTCTATGCTTTTTTTCGGTTGGACTTACGTAGTTAGCCATGAGGCTTTTGCTACTTCTTTGGGCATATTTTTTTATGCTCGTTGGTCTATCTGTATATATGTATATACATACATACATACAATCACGCATTTCTCCCATGGGGATAGGCAGAAACTACTGAACGCCACCTTCTACGATCCTTACACACTCCCTTGCCTCGTCCACGTTCATACATCTGGTCATACAGTACTACGCACCTGACCTTTCTGAAGAACATCACCTATGAGGTCAGTGTATGTCCTTCTAGGGCGTCCCCTCCCGGCGTTTCCACTCACATCTGTATATGTTTAAACTACTTAAACATTACGTTTATCCTAAAGTTCGACCTTAACTAGCGAGGTACCGGGTTGGTCCCAGAGTCGGACAAACTTGAGTATGACTACGTCTAATCTTTTGAAAGAGATCAATCCTGTCCCACCTGATTTTTAAAGTAAAGGAATAGTACCTAAGTGCACGAGTGTTTGCGACACACTTGGGTAGGTACTACAAGATGTTCTGCATAAATGGCTACCTATTCTCAATAGAATTTGGCCGCCGTATTTTCTATCCGTATTCAGCTTTTAACCAGTAAACACAATACTTTTTTAATAACTTAACTTGTGATAAGTGAATGACAAATAATGCATTCAGTACCTAATAAAAAAATGTGGCTAACACATGTGTAATGTGTATGACTCTTACTGTTTTAAAAACTATTAATAACTGAAAAAGTATCAATACAATTATATTTATGACTAATGTTTATTATATTGAGTGTAAAATGAAACTAAATCGTTAACTTAAGCACAGAGTTTTCTAACTTCAGATTGAGGTACTTGGTTTAAAACCACATATTATTATGTTAGGATAATAAGAGCTGTATAGGTTTCTTATTATTATTAAGAATCTTTATTATAATCTACTAGAACCTAATTGGAAAGGACCATAAAAAAGTAAAAACCGAAAAGTATGAAAATATTTGAAAAGTTAATGCTGTGTTCAATTTCATGTTAATTTTGATTCTTGCATCAGACAGATAACGGGGTAAAAAGAATTGAACCATATTTTAGTCACTCTTGCATCATTCATATTTGCTATACCTACAACTATAATGTGAGTCATGTCGTTGCTAGAATACCTTTAAGACTGCGTCATTTGCATTCATTAAAGTGCAATTGATTGATGCACTAATTACTTTTAGCAAAGGTATATTATTTTTTTTCAGATAGATCCTGTAAATGTTCAAAGTATCATAAAAACCAAAAACCGTCGCACGGTCAAATATTTAAAAAAAATTGAAATTTGGATTCAAATAACAAAAATATCTGATATTTTATATACGTATTGCTTTAATAAGCAACGTTATATTGATATCTATAGTAATTCTGGCCTAGAAATTTACTTATTAGAAAATAAATTCTAGTTATAACTGGTTAACAAATAACAGAATTGTAATAATAGCAAAAGGTACAAAACAGCTGTTTGAAGGACAACTTATAGGAACAAATTCAAATAGGTACCTACACCTACAACAACTACCTTTCATAGCATTATAATTAGTTAAAGTAATAAAGACGTAGAGGAAAATGAAACGTCTAAATATATAGTAGGTACTTACCTATTCACATAAAAATTAATGTAGTTTCCACATTAACCTAAATGAATAAATATTAAAAATGACAGAAGTGAATAGTGTAGGTAGGTATGACTTGCCATATCCACCAAAATCTGTTTTAAATACATACAATCAAAAAACAGGAGCTAGCAATAATGATAGGAATTATGAACTGAATGATATATTCCAAAGAATAAAACATTATTATGAAACTCACCTTCTCGAAGACAAGATAGAACTTGTCGGTGTCCTCAAAGAATTCAATGAGCTGGATTATGTTTGGGTGTCCCTGGCAGTAGTGGAACGTCTCCACCTCGCGGAACACCCGGGCGCGGGCGTGCCCCGGCACTTTATCAATGATCTTCACAGCAAACTCCTGGCCTGTATAGATGTTCACACACGTCTGTACCGAAGCGTACGCGCCCTCGCCTAGAACCTCGCCGGTTAATTTGTAGAGGTCTGTGAAACAAAACAATAAACAATTTAATGCCATTTTTAAACCAGTAATAGTTACTATAATAGACATACTGTAAGTATGTGCTGACTACATACAGTCATGTCATTGCCTATCTCAATTGTATACAAATTGAGGTAATGACATATCCCTGGATAAAAGCCAAAAAGTTAAAGGTAGGTACACTACTTGTGCTGATAGCCAGATATGCCATTTCAACTTATAATATTATTAAAGTTATTGGTCTCTCTATCTCAACTTTCTCAAAGAAAGCTATAAGAATGCACGTAATACATTCACTATCAGTAAGTAAAATATCGTGTCTACAAATATTAACTAAGCACACACCATAATAATCCTTCAGCAAGAGATAAGTTGATAAGAAATATTGGTTCATTAAGTTAATATTTGTGGCTCACCTTGGAAACATGACGTGACAACTGAGCTCCCGGAGCGCTTCTTCCTGCGGCGCTTCCTACGCGCCTCCTCTTTGCGTCGCTGCAGATCCTCATTGTCGGGAATGGGGACGGGAGCGGAGGCCTCAGTGCCTCGGGGACTCTCGTCCGATTCGCGCTCACTGCCCGACTGGCTACTGCAGCGACCCACACCTGTAGACAAACCAAAACGACTTTAAAATGTAAAAAATTACTAGATTCCGTAAAGGCTTCAAAAAACAAACTGAATAAAGTTTGGTAAGAACATCAGAAACGGAATATACCTACATCCCCTAATAATCATGGGTTCACGACCTAGTTTTACAACGACGTTGACTCTTGTAATCGTACGCTAAGTGATTCAGAACACATCAAAATTGTTTAGACAATGCCTATTGGTAGGTAGATGATTACATTATGGAGCCATGGCGACATCCTTTATTTATGTATGAACGTTAGCACATATATATTCCATTATATCCATATCCATTTAAATGTATATAATAATTTAACTCCCGCCACGTGACTTGGACGTCAATTCTCACTTTACATTTTGTGTCAAACTTATAACAATAAGTTTTTATTCTTTGTTTTTTTAAACTTGAAAGCAAGCAGCTGGAACTAAAACAAGTTCAGAATGAAAGCCTATGAACTAAGATGTGTGATCCCGGAAGAAAAGATTGTCTTATCAGTGCCAATGTGACGATTGCAATCGTTAATAATATTCTGACGTGAGACGTGAGTGTGCAAGCTGAGCTGGCAAACAAAGCCGGTTCAACGACCTACATGGCCGCACCCAGCGCCAGCGCTGCGTACGCGCCCACGTTACGCGATAACTCGGCCTCTTGCCGTAAACTAGCAACTTGCAGCTCCAACAAAAGGTGACCTACTCGTCTACTGAAAAGAAAACCTTCTGCTAGTTAATTGTGAATAACGGACGCCACGTAACGTTTTAGTCGTCAGAGCATTAAACATGATTGAAGGATTCGCTGCACAGTGAAAATAATCCAATTACGGATGTGGATAAAATGACTCTGTCCGAATTACAAGTTATTACATACTACATAATACGATTAATGGTCGTCTATAAGAAACCATTCATGCATAAACATCAGAATCTACGTGATCACTATCGTTACCTATTTGTTTTTCATCTTCCTGGTTCAACTAACTTCATTTCCAATTCCGACACGTATCGTAAGCAAATTGGTTGATGCGTTCGTGTTGTACATGTATTCGTTTTGTTCGATAATGAATGGTTAATGAATGGTAAATGAAACGTAAAGATTGATATATTGCGCGTGATGATCTCAACATGGGCTGTTAATGCGCACAGTAACAACAGAATGCGCAATAACAGAACGTCGAACACTGCGAATGAAACAATCGCATTCGAGACACACCCACGTCCCATACAAACGTCAGTTTCATTATAAACTTCCTGTTTAGGTATATAATAAACTATGCTAATTAATATTTATTATTCAGCATTCAAAATCTTCGCAGTTTTTATACAAACGCGTGACTCAATAACGCTGTTTATTTATGAGTGGCGAAAATTGTTATGTACCTATTACGCCTATATGTACCTATTAACCACGGAATCCTTAGTAACAATAAAATCGAGAGTGACTGAGTCATCAGCACATTTTAACCTAAAGCTACACACAATGCTGGACACTAGACAGCGTGCTACCCACATATCGTGTTAGTTTTACCTACATAAAAAACCTTATGTCACTTCTAAACTAGCGCACCACGAATTTTTCTATGTAGGCGTAAGGCATTGAACAACGAAATAAATTAGTGACGCGTGCAACCGAAACGACGACGAATTAGTTAACAGTGCGTATAAGTATGTGGGCTCGTTTAAGATTACAGTTTAAATAGCCTTTGCCACAAAGTAATTGTATACATGTCTTAGCTATCGCATGTTCGTCGCGTGACCAGGCTGGGTGCGACTCCACGTGGCCTGGCACTCGACACTTGGCGTGGCTGGTTACGTAAACCTTCTCCTCCTCAGCAACCGTAGCAGCAGCCACACAAATGCACCTCTGTTCGTAGTTATTGTCATATCGAACAATTTCATAAATCGCTCCACCCAATAGTTTGCCACAGTTTCTCGAGGTCGATTTAAAACAATGGTTGACCCAAATGATTAACAAAAGACTATCAAAATTTATAACGATCGTATTGTGAACTAATATTGACCAAGAATAGTTTTTAATTTTATTTGTTCAGTGTTCGCAAACAAATTTGTGTATTTATGAGTGACTAAGTGATAAATAATTTCATGAACTGTATTCTGCAAAATAACACCGCCATTAAGCAAATTGTCTGCGTATAACACGTGACCAGTTGAGAATTGTAATTACATAGTTTGAATAAGTAATATATACCTCATTATAAGTGCCTTTAGTTAAACCATACCTAGGTATATAAGTATAGTTTAAATAGCTAAGATAACTCGGTAAAGTGTATTTGTCACCACGACGTTTATGCTCAGAGCTATAAGTTCTACTTTCTAATTTAGTTGGTTGCTACAAGCTCTCGACCAAGACTGCTCTCACTATCCACTAGTCTATTGGAGGCCTATTATGTTTTGTTTTAGACCTTAAGGGTTTAATGAGATCGTAGCTTTCTAATCCCAACTTCTACCAGCCAACCATCTGTGAACAACTATATAAATCTGAAGAGTTTGTTTCTTTGAAATTGCTGATCTCAGGAACTACGGGTCCGATTTGAAAAATTATTTCAGTGTTAGATAGCCCATTTTTCGAGGAAGGCTATGGACTATATTTACTAATAAAGTTCCTACGGGAACGGGAGGTACGCGGGTAAAACCTAAGTATTCTACAAAGTTACAGAATATATTTTCTAGTTTTGCAATATGTCCTAAAATGTTTGTACAATTTTCAAATCAAGAATCTGTCATCAAAGTTCAAAGTCGACTTTTAAACGTAATTTGTGGCGTAGAAACTGCCAACTGGGTCTGGCAGTCACCGACGGATATTATCTAGGTGAAACTTCAACTAGGGCGTTTTGATCTAAAGCACGTAACGAACCACTTTCACTGAAGATATTACCCCTCCCCTATCTACGATAACATTAGCATCCATGTATAAATAGAATGGCATTAATTGCATAGCATTTACTTTACTGAACGCATAACTAATGACACCAACAATTCTTTAACGAACCATGAAGTTAAATTTCTCGTACAATTATTAATGTATCCTGTGCCACCAGATAGTATGAATAAAACTGTACGCCTACACAACTATTGAAATCAGTATGCTATAACAGAGGCATAAAATAAAATTCCAACCTGTTTCTCCACTGGTTGGTAATCGATAAAGTTTCATTTAATAATTGAAAAAACGTAATCGTTTCTGAAGTATTATTGGATAAAGCTTATGACAGCTGGGCGATTCTATAAACAGTTACCTATGCATCGTTTTAATTAAACACTGCCAGGTAAACATTCTTATGTTTTCAACTGTGTATTAATGCATTTATGAAAAGATATCGAGGGAAATCTTGGAGAGATTAGAGTTTTCATCTAGGAGAAATGCATTGATAAATTAAAATAACTGCGTAGGAACAATGCATGTAGCTACGGAAATCGATTCGCGGAAGACGTGGGAGGGGGCAATAAGAGGTGAAGGGAGGGCATTTTATATTACATCGCACCAACCATGAAGTCCGTAACGGTCAAGGTTACTCTGCTTTACACCGATTGATACAATTGAATGATTTCGGGCTACGCCTATTAAAAAACACGTTGTTTAGTATGTGCATGTTCGCGTTGAAAACAAAATTATTGGTAATAGCAACCCTCAAATTCAAAACAAATCAATAGAAATACAGTTGCAGCTTGGGTTTCAGAAAAGCTTATCTATAATACCAAATTTTCAAGTCAATTTAAGTAGAATTTAAATAAACTTAACAAAAAGTAGGTAGGTATAATAATCAGTTTACTTTGATTTTTTTTAAATCACGATAGCAGACAATATCAGTTACGAAATAATAATAATCCCAAGAACTTATATAAATTGAGTAACATTAAACATTAGTGCGCAGTTTTGTTTTAGTAGGTGACCTTGGCCGTGAACGCCGTGGGGCGATGCGCTCCAGCAGCCATGTTGTATTGAAACCGTAGAGAGTACTGAAACTACGTTCAATTTTAAACGCATTCTTTCCTATTTGATATTCGCCACACTATTGATAAAGCTTATTTATTAGAAGATAAGGAGTGGAGAGAATTAGGTATGTGAAAGCAATATTACAAAATTATACAAACAACAAGGATTGATAATCCGCATCTTAAAATATAAATAGCTTAGGCTTATTCTGCTTTATTTTTAAATACAAAACCATACTTTTTTTCTTACTTAATCTGTATTATGCCTAAGAAATAAGGTTTGCAAATAATTACCAAAAGATTTTGCTATTGTAAGTTGATATTATGTTAATACTGTGAAATACGACGTTTCTATTCATACGCAAAAAGCGGATTTCAAATGATAACAAAGGGATATCCATTAAGGCAATCAAATCGCTTGGATTTGAAGCATTAAGTGAAAAAATGACTTATTTTACTGAAATCAATCATATCGAAAGTAAATAATAAGATATTGACAATAGTTCATAACATTTCATATCTTCAAACAATGCAACGTATTGTGTTATGGGCAATTATGAATTTCGTTATGTGGGTAGTAAAAAAATAATTATAAATACCCTCTATGAAACACGCAATTGATCGCGTATGCTAATTTTTATAGTAATCGGATCAGGAAACAGATTGTTACATCATTTTGATAGTGGATCATATTTGCTATAAAAGTGCTGAATGTTTTCCGAGCAATATTAGGTATAAACAACAAAGTCGGATTCAGCGAATGCTTCGAATGTTGCGAAATTGTCGGTTGTGAAACATTAAGTACTGACTGTCCGGTCAACGTTCGCTATAAGAACGTGAACTTTGACAATTTACGCTATATTTGAAACCACAATAAGAAGGAAGAACTCGCAATCATCGTAATTGCAATTTTGAACAATACGAGTACATACATAATTCAAAACCCTAATTGTAAACAAAGAGACGCACAAGAACTGAACATAAAAATGTAAATAAGTCATATCTATACGTATAGGAACTAAATGGCAATAACAATGATGACTGCATTCAGTCGTAAAATGCATGAGTTTAAATAGCAATGCATTGAGGATGGTCAGTGTTTAGAATAATCTAGACACTAGCTAGTAGTACGTACCTACCTGATCATCATGTAAACATGATCGAAGGACAAGCCTACAATGATGTTATGAATTCACGATACCTATGTTTTACTTCTATTGATGATTAAGCAGAAAGAGCAGAATTCAAGAAAACAATAGCTTGTATAATTTCATCAACTCATACATATTTCAATTTAATCACTTTTTAAGTCTTAATACTAAATGTGTCCCAGGTGACATGTGATGCAATACGTTACAAAATCAACAATAACAGATGACTAACGCTTATGAAAATCATCGGAGAATAAATTGTTGGATCAGGGTAGTTAAATATTTTTCTGCTGGATGCATCAATTATTACGTTTTAAATTCCAGACGTTAAATTTGATTTATATTTTATCAGATCTGAAAAATGTTTAAAATGAATCTAAACTACTTAAAATAGCAACTTAATTAAGCGCTAAACTACCAAACATTAATAAGGAGTTGATTGTTCATTCAGCACAGTCAATAAATTAGACAATGAAAATATATTCACAAAGTCCGTTATTAAGTTTATTAGCACAAACTCGTATGATTATGATAATGTAATAATTCATTACACCAAAATCTACGATGTAGTTAAAAGTTGGGCGATGTTCGAACAGTATGATGACTTGCGCTAAATGAGCATCCATCGTAATAATCTAGTTTCTTATTTAAAAATCACACTTACCACTATCTACACTCTCTTCTGAAACCTTCTTCACCATCCTGAATTCTTGATGCGTTGATACAGCGATATTGAGAACTATTTAATGAGTAGATGTACTACTCTTGAAAAGCCGCTTTCAAACTTGTGGCGGCCGCCTTCTCGACGTGAAATCGGAACAGCGAAGTTATGTTAGAAAATAAACGCCAAACAAAAAATTACAAAGCACCACTGTCGAGAAGGATTTACGGAAAGTATGCCGGAAGGTAATAAACAAACACTGCTAGAAGGCGGAATGAAAAAAACTGCTGGTGTCGTTAGCGATCCATCCTACACACGCCCGCCCGTCCGATGTTCTTAAATCCAACTGAAGAGTTGTCCGTAGAGCCGGCTCGGCCCGGCGCTGTACACACTCCCCCCGCGCCTCGCTCCCCCGACATCGTGCGTCTTCGTTGTTGTGGCCTCTAGCCCGAGCGCATGCGTACTCACTCGCACTGCTGACGTGTTTATATTTTTTGTCATTTATTTTTTCTCCACGTCGCCGTTTGTCGTAACTGGGTAGTGGGTATTCATTTAAAGAATTTTATGTATACCTTGCCATTCAATACATAGATCAGATGCAGTAGATATTACTATTACTGAGGATGGATCTACATAGGTATATAGGTACATAGATTTAAAACTAATTTTCTATTTTTACAAACCTCTTTTTCTCATTTTTTTACATAGCTTACGTAGGTACCTACCTATTTACTGTTCCATGACAATCGGCATGATCTACTTACAGTAGGTAGGTACAGTTCTAACGACGCATAACATACCTACCTTATTCTTATTTATGCTAAAAGCTAAATATTATTAGTAGGTATCTTAAATTGAAAAGTTGGGCTTAATATGAAAAGTAAAAATGTAAAAACTTTCTTACCTACCTATATTATAATTATTCATTCAACTGATAGGTATTCGCATGTTATCAACGCAGAAAATGCTAACGACACGAAGTCTGAATGAACGAGCACATTCGCTCACCTCTATTACATCATCTTTTCGAATTGGATCTAAAGCAGTTTCCCGTAAGACCAGTCAATCATTCCATGTTGGTCTTTAAAATTTCTTTGTTTGTGATTATTGTTATGCAACAGGGAATCCTTTGTCTTCCTAACCCTCCCATGAATGACCTTCACAGGGCATTTGTTGACAAACAAGATACGGGAACGGGTGCACGACGCAAAACGCACGTGGTACGGGCAACCGGTCCAACCGGCAACCGGCGGCGCCGCCATGTTTGTTGTCACGCCACTACTCTCTCCTTCCCACTCAAACATCAGTTGCTGCTCTTTCAACATCTGCTATCTCCTTCGCACCCGAGTCGCGCTTGCTGGCCTACGTGACCGACAATAACAATAACATAACCCTAGAAGATAGCGCCGCACATCGATACTGAGACAAAGCGAACATAACGCTTATTTTTAATTTGGTAGCGTTTCAATTAAGTTATTCAAATGCAGTAATATACGTTAGAGCGCACATAAATACATTAAAATTCCATCAGATGCCATCGTTTCTATACTTAGTTGTAGATGTACGATGTAATACAGAAAGGTGCCCCTTTAAAGATCAGCTGAAGCTTAGTAAACATTAGATAGGTACCTACAAGGATGATGATCTTATTTCTTATCTCTAAAAACAAGATCAGTTGATTATAATATTTTTACAACCATCTGCGCAATAGAAAACGTGACAATAAGCTTGAGTAATGCTATAGACGATATCAATGTTTTTAATCGTGTTATTGAAAAAGTTGTTGGTTTAGTTAGATAAATGATATAAGAAAGATATAAAGACTTATGATAAATTAGTTCCATTAATTAGAAAATGCACTTTTAAACCTGCTAACTACAGTGTTTTTCATAGATAGCGAGAACAATATGGCACACTTGTTTTGGTTCGGGCAAGGGATTTCCTTTCGGCCTTTTTCGGCGAAACATAAAAAAAATATCGTAACGGAACTCGATCCGTAATGCAGTTTCCAAGAAATTACACACGGTGTGTAATGAAGAGAACAAAAGGTGAACATTAAGTTATCGTTAGGGTGGCAGCCCACATGGACGCTACAGATAGGCACACATCTACGAGTATAACCAACGTACTGCGCAGTAGTAAAACGAGACCCTTTTTGCTTTTGTTGCGGTGACGACGGCATATTGTTGTCCTTTATTTTTAGCGATCGTTTACTATAAAACATGCTCGTAATATTAACAATGTAACGGCCAGATAAGGACTGACTCACATATGTATTTTCAGCCATGTACCTACCTAGTTAATATTGACACAATATATAGGTATCGTTACTATTATGTTTGTATTCTTTAACTTCAATAAATTAACGTGTGTTTAGGTACCTACTTTCCAAACAGTTGATAATAATATTTAATCTTCCATACATAGCAAAGGCGCTCTGTAACAAAATCAAAATATTTATGAAAACAAAAGAAAGAATCATATGGAATTTTACTATAAGGCAAGCAAGGAACAAAGTAATTTTTTGAAACATGCGTTTAAATTATTTGATTCTACAATACAATTACATAATCAAGTCGCAGCCCCGGGTTGCTTTTATAGGCAGTGTTGTAAATCTATTCATTGAAAATTTATTACTTGATCCCTCAAAGAACTTGGTATCAAGTAAAATTGAACCAGATACACTAGGAACAGGGTTTATTTTTGAATCTATGACGATTGTATACCAACTGCCACGTACGCGACCCAATACGGGACTGCATCAGGGTATTCCCTTGGATACGTATGTTTTTGTGCCTTTTTTTGAGTTTTGGATAATAAAGGATCCAGCGTTTGAATCGGATCACGTAGGCAAGATTTCACTGCACCTGTAGTTACACAAAGACGTAGGGACTTTGATGAAAAGAATTTAGTAGTTGTAATAATAATATTTACACTAAACTGCAGGTACATTACGTATTTTTGGGCAATAACCTTTACCTAATCTTTTATGTTATTCATACTCTTCATGATCCTGCATACTTCGGAAACGCAACTTAGAATTGAGGTCAATTTTCAATCATATTATGATAATTGAAATGACTTGGTAGTTAACAATCTTGCGTCTCCTCAAACTAATAGCAAAACAACTCTAAAAGTCTTCAACAACACAAAAACTAAGCAAATATTTGTAGAGTTGAGATCGATGTTATGACATAGCAAATATTATGTTTAGAAATGTAAACAAAATCTGACCGCCATAATAAAAAGATTTATGTTAATAGAAGAAGAAGAAGTTAATGCGAAGTAATTAATAACATTTTCGTTTAGTTTTTTGTGGAAACTATAAAGTGTATGCTACAATATAATAATAATAATAAAACAATTAAACAATGAAATACTTATTTTTATAATAATTGGTCTGTTTTTCTATATCTATGAATAATATTCCCAACTCAAATGGTTTTTTTTTCTTTTTTCTTTTGTTGTAACAACCATAATTATTACATGAATGAATACAATACAAAATATATAACTAAAAGTCGCTTATTTAAGAATTCAAGTGCCTAACCACTACGATAAAATATTTGAAAACAAAATAAGAACCATACAAATGTTAGAATGTCTACTTATTATTTATTATTTTATTATAATTATTTCTTGCAATAACGAAATATGGTGTTTTTGTAAATATGTACTTATATTTAAGAAATTTATATTAATGCTATTAAAATTAACAACAACCACCTTTATTAGCAATAACATTTATACTTCAATAATTCAAATAGTAAATATTTTCCTAGAGTCATTCGTTAGATCATAGATAAACCTACCTAGCAGGAAATAAATGTACAAATAAAGGTAACATAAAACAATTTGCGTTTCATTCTTGTCCTATCGACTAGACACTTACCTAGCTACAATAATAGATAAGTTAGACAAACATATTGTGAAGGGTGCACAGCTTTTATCGAGAGCCAATGAATTAATTACACGGTCACCCAAACCAAGGTTACGGAAAAAATATTAGCAATGGTGATTTCAAACTTTTTGCGCTGTTCTCTTGTCATATGTTTAAAACATGTGAGGCTCGGAGCGGAGCCGTGTCGATCACCTCTCTTGATCACAACACTGTATGTACATCTTTTACCTTAAGATTTTCATATCAAACGAGCATTTGAATCTATAAACAGTTAATAGGTGTACATTATTTATTGATTTAAAGTGTACCTTTTACGAGATGCGCATTTATTGCTGATGTGACTAGTGTACATTGAGGAATTTCTAAGATGTTTTTTGACTAGTAACATTAGGCAGGATTTAGAATTATGTTGATCATTACCGCTCAGGGTTTAATATGTATTATTGCCCTAGAAGCGATTTTAAATAAGACTGCTTTTAGGCTAACGCCACATTGGGCGTGCGCATTCCTTGGGAGTGTGAACGACGAAAGAGCCAGGTTCCTTTTTTCTTTGTTTTTTTTTCGGACAGACATTATGTAGCTAGCCAAAATAAATGGTTTAAAAATTACAAACTAAGTAATCTGTGGGGGCTTTACGCATTCCCCTCGCCCTAAAGCTGGCGGTGGGCTATGTAGGACTCGCCCTCTCCATAACGTGGTATGCTACTCATACCACGAGGAGAGGACCCTACACCACTAGACTAGAACCCCCGGGAACTCCTCCTTCCGCCTTAAGTGTGGGGGTATTGCTGTGCGTACTTTTCTAGTGAAACCCCTACGGCGGCGGTCGACCGCGACATCGTTTTACCCAATTATACCCAATTTCGGGACGCCCGCCCGAAGTACTCAGGCGTTCCTCCTACTCACGGAAAGAGTGCGTTTGGATTTCTTTGGTTTGCGCGGAGTGTTTTTTATATATCTGACGGGTTAACTGTTGCAAGAGACTTTTAAATTAAAGAAACAAAAGCATTCAAATCGCTGAAAGCGAAAGTAAAATAACTTATCCTAAAAAATTAAATAATAATCCAGAAGCAATTCTTTGTCATAAGAGTTAATCCTCTCAATAACTTTACAGATTTCAAACAACAAAGATTAGTTTGACTTATTCCCTTTGCAGAACGCAAAGGGAAAGCGAACAATAAAATTGATGCTTTGTCATTTTCAAAACACATTTAAAGAACTATCAAATAAAATATAAAAGAAATGACGGTCTTAGTTAATATTACTGAAGCCTTAAATCAGCTTTGACCATAATAAAATTGAGTTCAAGATAATCTTCAAGAAAAATCATAACTACATAACTACTAATACACAACTGGAAATAATTTTGAGAGATTAAATAGATCAGTTACTAGTGCAAGAACTAGGGGCTCCACAACTCTAGATTGAATGTTTGTTGAATCGTTCGACAGAACTGAAACAATATCAATTTTTTCACAATTGCTACCTCTTGGAAGACAATAAATGATGCAAAAATAGGACGTCTTTTCCAATTGTTCAGGGACATTTTGTTTTGTGTTGATTTTTGTACAGAGTAACTTAAGAGAATATTGTATTTCGAGAAAACATAAGAGAGAATAGGTGTGAATACATTTGTTTTAGTCAGAAGAAACTGAAATATCTTCCAGACTGTTTGTCATATTTTTGTGTAGGTATCTAAGAATTTCATTTTAAATGCGTCATCTGATAAAGATGTTTAGATTACAAGTTGATCATACTATTTGTGTTAGGTTGTATAACAACATAATCACAGTAGTTGTCAATTACCTTAGGTAATAATCATGGCACGAAGGAATGATGATCGTTGACGTCAATTAAATAATAGCTTAGTAAACGAATACCTACAGCTAGATAGATATCTATTTATAAACACAACATTTGTATTTAAATGAAGCGGTAATACGCCAATTAGGTACACTGTACTCAGAAAAAGTTATAGAAGAAAGAACTAAAATATCCTTTTCGACCTCGATCGTCAAAGGGCATACCAATTACGAATAGAAACGAGTAAAACTCTAACAAAGTAGACGATATTATTGCAATCAACATAAGATGACTTTTTTAAGACAGCTCCCGCACTAAATGTATACCAATCCTATAAAGTGGATAGATTTGTATTTTTGTGTATGTGTATGTTTGAAATGAATAAACTCAAAAACTACTTTGCCGATTTCAAAAATTCTTTCACCATTGGAAAGCTACATTCACCCTGAGTGACATAGGCTATATAATTAGTTAATTATGAAGTTCCCACGAGAACGGGAGTTGAGCGGGACAAACCGCGCCTGGGAAGCTATAATGAATGAACGGAAATAAATCCCTGAGTCGTAGGGACTTTACAAACACGTAATTCACGGACACAACACACACCACGACTCTGAACAACTATTCGTGATTCACAGACGCCTCTGCCGTAACCACTGAGCTACCGATGCTGACATCCTTACTATCATGACTTCGTACTATCTTACTATCCTACTTTCCTTACGAATATTATAAATGCGAGAGTAACTCCATCTGTCTGTCTGTCGGCATTTCACACCAAAAGGACAGAACCGATTTAAATGAAAATTTCTATAAAGATAGTGTAGAACCTGATCAAGGACATAAGCTAACTCATTTTTATAGCGAAAAAAGGGTCTCATAAAAATACCTTTTTTTTTTTTTTGTCCGGGGGGAAATGCATTTACGCATTCCCACCGCCGCTGCAGCGTATTCGCGCGCTGGCGGTGGGATATGTGGGACTCGCCCTCTCCATAGCGTGGTATGCTAAACTCATACCACGAGGAGAGGACCCTACCAACCACTAAAACCTCCCGGACACTCCTTCGATCCGCCGTTGGTGGGGGCCGGGTACGCATGAGCAATCCGGCCCCCCGACGGCACCCACGGCCAATATGGTACCGCGGGATCTCCAGGGCCACACTTACAGTGGCCCATTTGCCCAATTATAGGGACCCCCGGAGTGTAGAGGCGTCCCTACTCCTCATGGGTCAGCCTCGAAGGGAGCGGGGCCCATGTCCCCCACTCCCCGAGGCTAGGGTGGTAGGCGGCGGGTTTCAGCCCGCCGCCGACGGCCAACACGCCGTCTGCGAAGCGGGTGGGCGGAGGGATCTACTTCCCTCTCCCGCTCCGCGGCCTCCGTCTGTGACATTACTTGTCTACAGAAGGAGGCAACCGCCTCCCACGACCTCTCGCTTTGGACCATCTTCGAAATTATAGTCGGCAGCTAGAGGTCGTCTCCCACCACGCCAACGAGCTCCTCCCGCTCGTTGGCCCACGCCGGACACTCCACCACCGTGTACTGTGCCGTATCGTCGGCACAGTTACAGTGGTGACAGCGAGTGTCCGGCTCTCTCTGCGCCACGTTGCACAGGTAGTGGCCGAAGCAGCCATGGCCTGTTACTACCTGTGCAACGTGCTAGGTGACGTCGCCGTGACGGCGACCGGCCCACTTTTTTAGATGGGGCCGAATCGCCTCCACCGTTCGTAATCCGCTCCGCGGCGCGGCCTCTAGCCGCTCCTGCCATTTCCGGAGGGTTTCGCGACTAACCTCAGTCCGCCACCGTGCAACACCCTCCGGGAAGGGGTCGCGGCCAGAACGCGCCCCCTCACACCTCCGCCGGTACGCGGCGGCTAAAACCTCCGCCTCCAGGTCCCACGGAGGGGACCCCGCAAGGAGGCAGGCCGCGTCAAACGCGACCGTGCGGTAGGCGCGGGACGCCCTGATGGCCATGACCCGCTGCGGACGTCGCAGCAGGGCCATGTTTCGCCTCTTCAGGGCGTCGACCCAAATGGGGGCACCGTAGAGCGCCATGGAGCGGATCACTCCGGCGTACAGTTTGCGGCAGGTGCTCCCGGGTCTGCCGAGATTCGGCAAAAGCCGGCCAAGAGCACCCGCCGCCGCCACCAGCTTCGGGGCCAGCCGCTGAAAGTGGGCCCCGAAGCTCCATCTGCTGTCGAGGACTATGCCTAGATATCGCATATTGTCCCCGACAGCAATAGATTCGCCGCCCACTATGATGAGGGCGCCTGAAGGCGGCGCTCGCCGAGGCCCATGAAAAGTAAGGGCCTCGGTTTTACCGAGCGCCACCTGCAGTCCCAAACAGCGAATACGGGCGACCATCTGTGCCACGGCTGCTGTGGCCAAGATGGCCGCACGCCGATGATCGGGCGCGCGGGCGGTCACCAGTGTGTCGTCAGCGTACGCTATCACGCTGACCCCCCGGAGACCGCGCATCCGCAGCGCCCAATCAAACCCGATGTTCCACAGGAGCGGCCTCAATACCGACCCCTGTGGAACACCGCGCGAGACCGCCCTCCGGCCAGTCTCGCCGCCGGACGTCGGGTACACTACCTCCCTGCTTTGGAGGTAGTGCCCCACCAGTGCCCGGAGGTACCCGGGCACACCATGGTGCCTGAGGCCCTCCTCAATGCACGCCCAGGGGAGGGTGTTGAATGCGTTGCGGATGTCCAACGACACCGCTAACAACACCTCTCCCCGGCTGGTCGCCTCCTGCGAAAGTTCTCGCACCCTCGCGATCGCGTCTATGGTTGACCGACCCTGGCGGAACCCGTATTGGTCCGCGTACAGGTCGGGACCAACCTCACCAAGATGTGTGGTGAGGCGAGACGCGACCACCCTCTCCATCAGCTTGCCCAACTCGTTCAAGAGAACGATTGGGCGGTAAGCCGATGGAGACTCCGCCGGTCGCCCGTCCTTACGGAGAAGGACGAGGCGACCGAGCTTCCAGGCTGCGGGAAAGCGACCCTGCTGAAGGCACGCATTGAAGAGGGCGAGCACTCTGGGCTCCAGTTCCTCCATGGCGAGTGCCCAGACGCGTCCAGGCACTCCGTCCGGCCTGGGGGCGGTATTTTTGATGGCCATTTTTGCCACCGCCGCCCCCAACTCCGCCGGTGTGACATCCGGCGGAGTTTCCTCATCGTCGCCGTCGTCGGTCGGCATCACGGTGTCAGCTGGCATGGCCATAGCTGGCGGCGAATATTTCTCCTGACTAGGGAAGAGCTCCTCTACAACTGATTGGAGGAGCCCTGGCTGTAGGCTCTCCGTCACCGGGGGAGCCCAGGGGCGTAGTTTATTACGTACCCCTTTATAGGGTCGTCCCCACGGATCTCTATCGAGGGTCTCCAGCGTACTCGCCCAGCCATCGTCTTTCGCCTGGTCTAATAAGAATACCTACTCAAAGTCACTATTACCACGCGGATGATTGTTTATACCACGGGCACACCTATTATGATATAATTGTGACATTGGATATTGATCCAATTTTTCCAAGGATTCGAATCCAAGGATTCGAATTTTAGGCACAAATATAAATTAGATTCATCATTAGCCCGAATGACGTCCACTGCTGAACATGGGCCTCGAGGGAAGGTTGTTTTCATAGTCACCACACCTTCCCGACAAGCGTATATAGATTAGACTAGCTGTTTTTTGTAGCCTATATGTTAATCGAGCTGATTAACTATCCCCGTGCAAGGTTTCAGCCAAATCCATTCAGTAGTTTTTATGTGAAAGAGTAACAAACATCCATCCATCCATCCATCCATCAATCCATCATCCATTATAATATAAGTAGGATTATTAAGATTAAAACAGGGGAAAAGAAACTTATGAGAGTCGCAAATGTTCACTTAACGCTGTCGAGGAACGGATGTTGGTGTTCCTGGTCTATCTGGTCTGGCGAGTAGGTAAGTAAATACCCGGTGACCGTGGTCCAATTATTTGAGTAAATAGGGCAAACATTTATTGTGCGATGTAGGATTTGTGACGTCATCTGAAGTTTGTCGGCTATCGCCAATGCCTTCGAATTTAAAGACACCTGAAAGAAGCCTATTATATAAGACTTTAAACAATGAATCTTAGCAATTAGGTCGAGTACACATTGGCTTACCGCAAAATAGTTTGACACTTGTCGTTGAAGATAAATCAATGGAACCGGTTTGTGGTAAACACGTTATAACGATTTGCATTACAAGGTGTGCCAATGTTTATTATTGACTAGAATACAAGCGCGGTTTCAATCATTTTAGTTACATTTCAGTGCCAAGCTCATTCTAAAATAAAACCTATGTTATTCCTGAATAAAGTAACTCGCAATCGAACGTGCACGCCAGATGTGGGATCAACTTAATGGAGAAAGAATGTATGAATTCGCTCCCATTGTTTTTGCGGTTTCTTCTAATAATATTAGTGTGTATGTTTCATATTTATCTACTCAGAATGAGTTTTGGATTTATACACAGACAGACAGACAGGATTCATCCTATAAATTTTCCGTTTTGTTATTCTTAGGAACGGAACTCTGAATATTAGCCATTTTTTCATAGAAACCATAAAAAGATCACTCCCGCGCTCGTCCATCGATCTGTTAACGGTTTTCTAGGAAACTGAAGTCAATTTCAAAGTGATATATCACTAGAATCTCAATAAATTTGTTACACGAATACTTTGGTCAAGGACAACACATTAGAAATTCAGATACTTCCAAAAAATCAGATTCAACAAGAAGAATACAAAAACACGCATTTTATATGAGGTCAATGCACTTGGCACAAGTGTAAATAATGACAGCACCTAACAATATTCGAAATAAATTACAATAAAATAAATATACCTAGAATTTCAAGCAATTAATCATGTACAGTATTCGACTAAAGGAAGTTTTTTTAAAGACGTCGCTAAAGACACTTTGATTTTTTAAAGGTGCTGCTAATAATTGGACGCAATTATACCAAAAAGAACCAACCCACACGATTACAATTTTGATATATTTAAGATTTTCATAAAAACCTGTGTAGATGCGTCTTACAAACAAAGTTTTCAAATACAAGTTAATACAATTATGCTTTATACTTATAAAACATATGCTTTTTAACCACATCGTGCACTTAACTCAATTTGACTAAATTGCAGATTGGCTCTGGTTTGCATAATTGTGTCCAATTGTAAGGGCGATTTTGTTGCCATTATTACTGCCCAACCCTAGTGTCCTAGGTAAGGAAGAAAGGAAGGACAGGAAGCAAAGATAAAAGGAGAAAATAAAGATTGTACATGGAAAAATAAGATCTACTGCCTTGCAATAAGAAATTTATCTAGGTTGTACGAACAGGAGACACTCACATAGAAGTCATTTTAATCTGTAAATTTTAATACAATTAATAAAGTATATAAACAGATAGATATTGTACTCCAAAAGAAAAAAAAAACAATTCGGTGAACGACTATAATATGTATGTATTATGGTGTAGGTGTTTCTGTATCGATGTAGATCTGACCAACCACCCAAACTGGGACCAGCAATCTGTGGGTGATATCTTTCTGATCGTTGCAGGATCAGACTCCTCTTGATGCCGGGTCAAATAAAATGTCATAATTGATTATAATCGAACGTAGCAGCATTATTTAGAGAAAAGTCTAAATCAAAAATGCGATGCGAACTTTTATTTACATAATTAAATATTCTATTAAGTCACAAGGCTACATAAAAAAATTCTTTGGTTTTATTTTTATGCAAAAATATATTCCTATTTTATTTGTACCTTTCTACTTTACTTTTGGACAAATATGCTACGGAATGTAATTATATCAGTAAAACTAGAATGATATAATTTTAAATGGAACTTTGTAGAACCGATTATTAAATTTTATGTATTTAGACATAATAGAATAAATACATACTTAAATGTAATAATTTTTTAACGGTTATTTATGTAGGCTTTTGCTACTTCACGGGCATAAAGGTGATCAAGATGGAGTCTTTATAAGATTCGGATTTTCTAAGTGTTCGAAGGGTTGGAGTGGAGCAGTGCTTTGGTTGAGAAATAATCGCATATCATCGTATGGTACGCAGGGTGTCACATCCTTAATACACCACATTGAAAAGTGTCCCATTCCGTCTAATAAAAAAACGACAGTCCAAAGCATTTTGTTGAAAAAAAAACTCATTACAACTTCGGGCTTCGCAACAAGTTTGGTCAGATTAGTAAGATACGGAGTGCCAACATCATGCGAGCCCCGATGATGTCATCGCCAACACATAACCAACATAACTTATTTAAAACCTCGGCTAACAGCCATGTATGTGTATGTATGTGTGTGCCTTCGATTTATCTAAACAGAAACACATTCAAACTATTACCATACACAGTGGAAAGTTACATGTCGCTCCAATGTAATGTTTAAAAATTTAAAAGTTAAAATAATCCTTGCTTTAGTATCTGTTACTGAATGAAGAATGTGGATGCTATTATAAAAGGAAATGAATCGCAAAGCGAGCTGAATCCTGTTATCTCAAACAATATACGATGTTGATAAACAAGTTTTTGTTACAACGTAATAATGCTAGCTCTCTCAGAGCTATTTTCAGGTTGTATCTATTCGGTTTTGCTCAAGGTTAACTTTAACTATTTACCTTATATTGTAACGTTAATTTCTAGTAGATAATTATGTCAACTGAGGCCTCTTGAACTTATTCCGCGGGAATAGAATTGGTCAACTGATCCTAATGTGAAATTTTTGTCACGAAAAATGTGTTTGTATTAGATTTGCAAAAACACCAAAGCAATCACAACCGCACTAAGTATGGCTAAGTACTTGTACTATTATCTATGTATTCTGTGTAGGTGTTTTGTCTGTGTTTAGTGACTTTGAATTAACACAACCATTACTACCTACTTTGCATTTTGGTTGTTTATTTTACTGTATTGTTTACCTTAAAATCAATCATGGATGGTTTCATTTAAAAAACAATAAAATAAATTACTTAGTAAACTCATCCCGCGGGATTACTTCTGAGCGGTATCAGTTGATTAAAAAGCCAGTACTTGGATTGCTCGGGACTGTCATGTCACTATCGGATGGTGTTGCGGAGTGATGACTTTTAATCTTAAAACTCAGGTGGAGCTGCAACTGCAGCCCTACTTTTTAGTTCGCGAGCGTCTTGGACTTCGGGTCTGGAATACGTAGATAAGAAGCATAAGTTAAACAGAAAACATAAAAAAGAAACACAACATAATAGTAAAGGCAAATATAAGACTTCCTTACTTCTTTCTTTCTGGTTAATTTCGTTGCGAGTCCCAAGGCAACTTAGCTTTCATTCCGTGACTTGGTGGGCCTCGGTAATCATTACCATTTCCAGTGTTTGCCACTGCTGATCCTGGTTTACAGGATTTGCTTTGGCAAGAATATGGGTGGGATTAGTCAACATATAATACAGGTACAACATATACAATAATTGCAATAATGGAGATCATTTCATCATCGATTATTTATATATTTTTGTTTAAACAATTCGAACATTTATACCTAATGTTATCAGGAACCACGACTTATTTAATTTATTTCTTTCATATGTAGTAGGTAAATTTTCCCACGTGATTATCACGACCGGACGGATAGTTTGCAAACCCAGAGACGGCGCTAGGCGTCTAGGCTAACCATGACAAAAACTATTTACTCTTCAATGGACAAAACGCATAATAATTTAATTGATCTACGATTCCCCAAACAGATACCCTAAAAAGACAAGTTAAACTTATTAAAATACCCGTTTGTTTGCGTCACGCGTCGGGAATTGACACACTTTACAACTGCTTTTTTATTTCCAACTAGCTTCCCGCGCGCGGTTTCACCCGCGTAGCTCCCGTGTTCGTGGGAATTTTATGATAAAATATAGCCTATAACCTTCCTCGATAAATGGTCTATCTAACACTGAAAGTGTTTTTGAAATCGGACCAGTAGTTCCTGAGATTAGCGCGTTCAAACAAACAAACTCTGCAGCTTTATAATATTAGTATAGATATAAGATTTTTTCTCTATCTCTGTCTCTGTCTACAATTTGGTTCTGGCCCTGGCTCTGCACAAAAAGTTCATTTTATTTTTTTAATATGGTAGCATTATAGTGTTAATATTTTTAGATACAGACAAAAACTGAACTATCTCCTACGTAAACGCAGTGATAACCTGCAAATGTACCTCCTCGTACATTCTGATATCGTTTCTATATAAACACAGTGATTACGCAAACTCCAAATAATAACAACATTATGTTTGTACTTCATAAAAAGAATTGGTATTACTTACGTACATATACGACTTCCGATATCACCGAACGTAAACATAAGATATGTTTATACATATAAGTATATTATACAATTTCTGTAGATAGGTATATTTATCTATAGCTACCCGTGTATCCTCGTGCGATGGTTTTGTTGTAGTTATCAAGCTTAGCAGGCGGGTGAGTGACCGCAGTATTAAGTTAAAACACACAGAACCGCTGCTGCCCGTTACCTGGTAAACGATTGCTAAAGGTGATGTTATAACAATCGGGACCAATAGCTTAACGTGCACGAAGTTCTGTCCCGAAACCAGACCAGACCTAGAAAGATTTTTTATCTATACCAAGATTTCTTGTCCAGCGTGGGTAACCATGGGACTTCAAGACTTATCATCATCATCAGCCCGTATAACGTCAAATGCTGAACGTTGGTCTCCTCCTGAGGAAGGGTTATTCATAGTTGCCAGTGTTGCCACGCTTGGCGTTATGGATACTTCGCTACATAGTCACTTTTCGTTGTCTTTCTGTCTGTCCCTATGTATACTTATATCTTTAAAACCACGAAACGGATTTTGATGCGGTTTTTTAATAGATAGAGCGATTCAAGAGGAAGGTTTATATGTAGGTACATCAGCATTGCACCCGTGCGAAGCCAGGGCGGGTTGCTAGTATAAAATAATCATAGAGATTATAACGTTTCCATTTTATAGCTATATATAGAAGTATTGTATATAATATTAAAAGGGGAGTTTACCTACTTAACACCCACATATTCAAAAGGTCAACAATGATATCGAGGGTACTACCTACGCTATGAATATGTAACTATATTTAAGGAAACCCTAAATAGGCCAAACAGTCATAAAACATTAATTCCGTAAAAATGTTATTATTTATTTGGAATCGTCATTTTAATCCCACGTGACGTGACGATTACTGAGAAACACCAAAAAAAACAGAAAGTAGAATGCTCTTTAAAAAAATAAAAAACATAAAAGAAAATAGGAAGTATTTCTCTTGTATCACAACAACAAACAAGACAATATCACCTATTCTTATATCACCAAAACTATAAACTGAAAAGAGGTAGAGCATAGCGTTAGTAGGTACACTTAAAGAGCTGCTCGACTGGGGAAATACCTCCGCCTTACAGAATACCACAGCCAAATAACATTCTTGATTAATACTGTGTTCCTGTGCGTGAGTAAGGTCGCCAAAGCTCTCGGGGAGAAGGGGAAAGGACCGGTAGAATAAAGGTGGTTAGTGCTGTAAATACCTACTATACTGACACTATATGTTCTTGTATTTTAACCACAACGCCACTTAACGTAAGATGGGTAGGGCTGATTTGCTGGGGTAGGAATCAGAATTTAAAAAAAGCTGATCCTTTTATATCACCAATGCCTATTTTTCTAGTTGATACGAATCCACAACAAAAATAAATTAAATTATATTATTCCTCATGTACCACCAACACTTAGGGATTTTAATAAAGTTTGTTTTGAATAAAGTTATTAAATAAAAGATATTGATACAAAATAGTAGGTGATATAAGAGAAATACTGAAGTTACTTAGTGAATATAAATTAAAAAAATTTAATACGAATACAAAGGATAATTAACATATTTTAAGACAGAAAATAAGTCAGTTAATTAGCAACAAAACTATATTAATCTAATTAAAAAGTAGGCTGTAAAATATCTAAAAACTAATCTTAAGTAGCAGCAAGCATATTTATAATGTGAATGAAATTAAATTACCCATTCAAAATCATGAACGTGAAAAGGAGTTTGGAATAAAAATGAACTTATAATAATTACAACCGCAGTTACTTACGTACGTTATTGAATAACTGAAGGGCCGCCGTAGAAAATAGTTCGTGGCCATGGCGGTGTTAAAAATAATTACAAACACATACATACAAACATGCCGTATCATGTTGTACAGAACTGTACTTTATCACACGGTAAATTGATTTGTTTTAGTTCCAGTTAGTTAAGACTCAACAACGCACTGTACGCGATGATACTACTTACGAATTGGTTTTTCTCCTAACTCCCACACTAGGGATATACATGAGGGCCGTAGCTATCTCCGTATCAATGATATGGGTCTCAGACTAGAATGGCCCTGGAAGTGCGTGGTAGAGGACGTTTTCAAGAAGTTTTGATACGGGGTCCGACAAGGGTCTGCTACGCCACTTATATGAGAGGTAAATGTGGGATTTTACAAACACATAATTCAAAGACTCAGTACAACTATCTGTACTTCACACAATTCTTGGTCCCGGATAGAAATCGACCCATTACACAAGTTTCAGAAACTAATACCGTAACTGTTAGTAGTTTGTCATAAGGCTTTTTCCTCACGGGGTTTAAGAAGATATACTCCAACATGACTAAACGGTTGATTACTGAAGTAGAAAAGGCTAGTCTTAAAGATGAAATCCAAAGTGTCGTTGGTATGTTGATAATTCAAATAAATTGGAGGCCTTCGGGACTGGTTTCATCAGTAATCGTAGTACTCAAGGAATAACCTAATCGAATATGTTTAATTCTACTTGTTTTAACTCCTATTAACATATAACTGTATCACACTATACTTAATGTAAAGAATTAATCTCAGCATCTGTAGAAGCAGCCTATCTATAGAGAATTTGATCTTTTTTTCTGAAGAAGGAAAATGATTGAGGGCTTAATGTAACTAAGTGGACTATACTATAAAGGATACAATTTTTTTACTGTTATTTTCTTTTAGCAATTCAATACTTCTCGAATCAAAAATAAGTTTGGAAATATAAATGAATGACCAGAAACGATCATTGTCCGAGCTTAACTTGATAATGATTGACCGTTTGACTGAATATTTAGCCGTGTTCGTAGAGCTTTAAATAAACCAGTACTAAGTAATGTTAAATTGTTCAACGGACGAAGCGGATGACGAGTTCGCGAATTTGAAATAAATATTTAATTCGCAAGCTAGGTTGTTTTCGTTTTTCGGATGGATGTATGTAGTTACCGCGGAATGATGAGTTTTATGCAACTGTCGCTCTACTTTACAGTTCTCAGACTAACAAAGGCATCAGGCAGGATAGGAAGGTTCGAAACCTTTACTATAACAGTATCAGAAAGAACAAATCTCTGTGAGCTATTATTTGTACTACGGCTATGGCTACACTCATTAGAGACCAGTCGCCATGGCGGAAAGCGGTCGGGAAGACTATTTCAGAAACAAAGAGGTAAGAGAGGTAAGCCAACAGATATAGGACATAATGTTGTACTTAAGTGTCAATTTTATTGTAGGAAGTCATATCTTTCTAGCAAATAGAATGTATGCAAACAATGACTGTTTTGTAGGCTAGCTGTAGCACAGAATACACAATAGTACAAGCATAGAAGATTCACTCAGCAAAATCAATTAAAGAAATATGGAATCTTTTAGCGATATAATTAAGTGCAAATCAGAACGCACGGCACTAAATTACCTACAGTTATATTCACCTACAAGTTCCTTTTCTTTCTATTGCGTATCTGTTGTCTCTGCTGAAGACATTAGGATTGTCTTCGTTTAAATAAACCTAGTTCGAATAATGTAAATCTAAATATTTGATTACTAGTTAGGTACGTACTATTACTAGCCTATTTTTTTTAAACAAATATCTTTTCAAATTTTCCTAGGCTAGATCTTATTAGTATGCTGGTAGATCAGAAAACTATTTTATTTTTACAATGTTTGCTTAGGTACGGAATACGTTAGTGTGTACTTTGTACTAAGGTATGTGCGTATCAAATCGGAATTACAAATGACGAGAACAAGAAGTCCAGGAGCCAATACCTAAAATCATACTTAATATTGATTCTATAGATATTTGGAAATTCACAAAGGATTTTATTCGTCCCGTATTATCTTTTCCGTTCTTTCGGTTTATTGTTCTTGAGGCAATAAACATTTCTTTGGCCTAATTGCTTGGCGTGTTTTGGTCCTTACTCAGTCTGAAAGCGGTTTGAAACTCAGAACGTTAAATATGTCATTCATTAACTCTAAGAAATCTGTGTAGGTCTGGCCTATTCCAAGATTTTGCCTAGGTCGATACAGTATGATGCACTGCTAACTTTACCCTAATTCTTTGAAAGTTATTTGGTTAGATGTGAGCCACCGTGGTTTTCGATATAAGCCTTAAACTTCTTTCAATTTGGTCTTTGTAAAGTTGTTCGATATCATTGCATGATCTTTTTAGCCATCGTGAATTAAATCGCTGGTCTTTAAATTATTTCGGATACATCGGATAAGTGTAGCACTTCAAATATGTAATATATTTTGGTGTCATCATATATGTATAGATGAAATAAGATTTTTCTAAAGTTACTTTTTTTTGCTTCTTTCGCGGGACATCGAACGACGGTAATGCGGCACGAAAATGTTTTTTCTCTTTGCAGGTTCAGCTGAAATTACAGGGTTACGTAAATAATGCGTGCGTGGATTTAATATTGATTGTAATAAGTTAAAATAATATTCTTTATCAACCGCGCGTCAATTAGTTGAAGAATATCCGTGGTTCACAAAGTTTTGATACATGGATGGAGCTGATACAGAATATGCTCTTTTATCTACCGGTTTCCCGATAGATAAGTACCTATTCTGTACTTTTTCTGTCTTTTCGAGGAAGCAACTGAACCAAATAACAAAAATTTTAAACAGTTCAGACGAGATTATACCACTAAAATGTCACGCAGGGTTTCAATACAGATTTACTAGTAATTAACAGGCTTTTGCAGAGTTCAGACCCCTTCATATTTATATGGTCTTCGAAAACTTCCTCGAAAGCAAAAGAGCCTTTTATTGAAGGAAGTTAAAGAATTATTAAAGTCGTAAGCGGTATTATTTTTTTTGTTTTTTTTTTATTATGTAAGCTGTAAATATAATTTTAGTATATATTGCCAATTCAAAACACTCTTATAAATATTTAATTATTTTCCAGTTTTTCTGATGATTGTAAATGTATATTAATATTTTATTATTTTAATAAATTTGTTTTTATTTAATCAAATACGTCTTATTAATATTTTGCATCATTTAAACTACGAAAACATGATTAATGAGAGTTTTAAGAGGTTTTGACCGCTTCTCTTTGGACGCGGGACCACCGTCCACCGGATACTCGTCTCATATCATCCGCGGTCCACCTTGCAGGGGTCCTTACGTTTCCCGAGACGCGGTCTCCATTTTAAAACGCGTCTGATCCAATGACTGTCAGTCTCTCTGCAGACATGACCAGCGTTCTTTGAATTGCGGATATCTGCCTAATTTTTACCATGTTATTATTGTAATGAAATTCCTTGGTCTACAACAACAATTAAGTTTTAGGGACTAATGAACGTAGACTGTCTTTATTGCCTTTTACATTAGTAAATTAATCATCTGTAAATATAACAGATTAGTTATGCCCCGCGTACCCGTGGTAGACCGCTACTTTGTTCCAGTAGGTCGTAGCGTGATGTTTTGTAGCCTATATGTTAATCCATCTTATAAATTATATCCGAATGTGTGATAAATTGCACCCGAATTCTTTCTGTAGTATTGGCGTTAAAGAGTAACACACATTCATCCATCCACTCATACTCACATACTTTTGCGGTTATAATCCTACTAACATTTCTATTATTATATAGTATGTATGGATGGATGGATGTTTGTTACTCTTTCACGCAAAAACTACCCAATGGATTTGGCTGAAACTTTGCTCGGGGATAGTTAAAAAGCTCGATTAACATATAGGCAACTAAAAATCACGCTCCAACCCACTGGAGCAGAGTTACGCGGGTAAAACCGCGGGACGCATCTAGTATTATATATTTAGTATAAATAGTATGGAAAATAAATGCAATTATCCCTCAAGTACCTAAAGTGCGAACATTGCGTCTTAAGATTCTACACTGTATGTTATCAAGAACAACATTGTAGAGGCAATACCTACTTTTATTTACCATCCATGACCTGCTTATCCATGATTAGTTGTTCATCAGCTTGACTGATTTATTTATCAAGAGTTTAGATCTGCATATTCAAGTTCACTAAATACATTGTACCATTTGTGCCTAACTAATAATTTATCGTATGATATCACATCATCACGTGCATTGTAAATGGCCATACTTATGTATTTATCACTATCATTAATGTTAATACTTAAACATCTGTAGTCATATAATATTAAACTTATAAATATGATAATTGTATTTAATTTTTTTACTAGAAATAGACTGCTACGAAATGCGAAAATATGCACAACGGAAAAATACAGCAAAATAAAAAACCGGCTCATCGAAAGATAAGAAAATTTAATATACTTGTTTTGTTTTTTGTAATAATCCCAGGAAGGAAATGAAAATAGTACGAGCCGGTCTGTTTATATTATAGACTACCTTCATGCGCGCGGTTTAACCCGCGTAACTCCCGTTCCCGTGGAATACCTACTTAAACTTAATATATACATATAGCCCATGTCATCCGGGGATAGTGTAGCTTTCCAACGGTAAAATAATTTTTCAAATCGAATTAGTAGTTTCGGAGCCTATTCAATACAAACAAACAAACAATCAAATCGTTTCTCTTTATAATATTAGTGTAGATATAAATCTTTTCTCTTTATTATATCAGAATAGATATTAATAGGTGTGTATGTGAATAAAGTAGTTGATCGATGATCCATGAATAAAATTAGTAAATCTATCTAATATACGCATAGTTCAGGCTAAACGTGATAATTTGCCTGTGTAAAATATACTGCAGGCCTGCCTCGAGAGAGTCGGGGGGCCGGACTGTTATGCGTACCCGGCCCTCCCCAACGGCCGAAGGAGTGTCCGGGGGGTTTTAGTGGTGTAGGGTCCTCTCCTCGTGGTATGAGTTAGCATACTACGCAATGGAAAGGGCGAGTCCCACATATCCCACTGCCAGCGCGGGCGAATACGGTGCGGCGGCGCGGCGGTGGGAATGCGTGAATGCATTTCCAACGGGACAATAACAAAAAAAAAAGTTAAGTGATGTAAATTAAGTACATAATATAATAATTATGTGCGTTCACTGAAACTGGCAACTAAATTTAACAATATGAGTGGCACGGAAGTTGCTCTTATTACTGCTCGTCTTATTTTCCGGTGACATATAAGTAGATATTATATAGTATCATGCTGAAAACCTTATAAAACGAGAAAGCTGATGTTGTCACCTCAGTAGAAAGTAGAAACAATGAAGAACAATAGCACAGCGCACCTCGAGGCCTGTCATATCGCTCGTGACTACGTTAATTGTATAACCCAACGTTTCTTAACTTTTATCAAAATAGGCCTAGAAACTTTAGCACAATAGTGATTGTGTTTATCTATCAAAGGAACCGTTAAAAATAGAACTGAACAATTCATAAGAACCTTACAGTGGCTATAGTTAATGCGAGCGATGCAAAGAACCTTCCGATGACCTCGTAGACCCGAAGTCCGAGTGGCCCGCGAACTGTAAAGTACAGCGACAGTTGCACAAAATTTCCATCAAAATCTAAAGTTAAAATTCCTTGATCCCCCCTCCAGCGACCGGCCTGAGCCGAGGTCCAAGTCCCACAGCGGGCGCCCTCTTGCGCAGGTTCCTCAGTTTTTAAGCCATTTAGTGAGGCTGGAGCTCTGCTCGCCTTTATGCCCGGTGAATTAGCAAACGCCTTCTGGCTAACTACATAATATCCGTCCTAAAATAAAAGATCCCCGAACACTTGTATTTACTTTGCATATCAGATTTTTTCCATGGGGTAATGCCGTCAGCACTCAGCATCATGGGATCGCTGTCTAGTAGCATAGATTTGAAATAGTTTTTTATTTGATCAGTTAGTTTGGTTTTGGTTAGAGTTGTAAGTATGTTTCTTAACTGCAGTTAATTGAAAAAGAAAATACCGGTCCAGAGACGGAATGAAACACCATACATATAGTCGCGGACCCCGGGTATCCTAGAACTACAGAGTTAAGCTAAAAGACCTATATTCATCATTTATTCTAGTTGACAACATTAGCCAAGTATTGATCATTAACATATTATATCTTATAAAATATTTCGAGTAAAAATTATCGTGACCATCGTTCAATATGCGTCACGAGGCCGCAAGCATTTTGCGTTATCGGCTGTCTAGTGCGAAGAAAGGACATACAAGTGCCTACAATATTTTATTACAAGATATAAGGTGAAAACAATACTGTCTCGGTTCCCCGATCCTTTTTTTTAAATGACTTAAAGTTTCGTTAAAACGTATTTTTTTTTCTTCTATTAGATATCTGAAATCAACAATAATCACATTATTCGGTATTAAGTTATTTAGATCATTAAAAGAACGTGCTAAAATTAAAAAATTGGCTCTTTTCAATTGATTTCTTGTAAGTTTTTTGGCGGTCTGACTTTTCATTGTATGTTTGAGCTTTTTCGTTAATTGTTTTCATATTATTTCTGAATCTCAGAGTTACGATTAAACCACGCTGCGCCACTCATCTTTCTAAAGATGTAACATTTACCTATTTGATACGTAATATTTACAAACAAGTATACAACCACCGACTATTTATGGCATAAATACTAATAAATAGTAAACAGAGTCAAGGATAAATTAATAAATGCATTATTTATTCATTCTTAAGTATCACTAGTAGGTATCCACTTCGAATTAAAAGCATATTATTATAATAATTATAAGTAAGTATAGAAAAAAACGACTAAGTATAAATTAATCTATACTAATATTATTTGACAACCTCCGTAGCGTAGCGGTATTTGGCTCGCCTTGAATCTCGGAGGTCGTGGGTTCGATCCCCACACCGGACAGAAAATCTTTGTGTAAATTCTAAGATTTCTTTCCGGGTCTGGTTGGTTGAGGGACTACCCTCTGTGCCTCGGAAAGCACGTTAAGCCGTTGGTCCCGATTGTTATAACATCATCTATAATAATCGTATGTCAAGGAACGGGCAGCAGCGTTTCTTGTGAGGTACAACATAATACTGCGGTCACCAACCCGCCTGCCAAGCGTGGTGACTATGGAAAATACCCTCCCTCTCGGGAGGAGGCCCATGTTCAGCAGTGGACGTTATACGGACTGATGATGATGATGATGATGATGAATATTATAAAGAGGAAAAGTTAGTTTTTGTATGTTTGATTGGAATAAACTTAAAAACTATTGGACGGATTTCGATTATTTTTCTTTCACCATTAAAATGCTACATTATCCCTGAGTAACATAGGCTATAATAATATGTTTTACTAGAAATGTGCAATGAGCCGCCGCTAGTTATAAGTATAGAAAAAACTACTTATTATTTAAGACTAGCTTGACGCACGCGGTTTCACCCGCGTAACTCCCGTTCCCGTGGGAACTTCATAATTAAATGTCTATGTCATCCGGGGATAGTGTAGCTTTCCAACGGTAAAATAATTTTTCAAATCAGTTCAGTAGTTTCGGAGCCAATTTAATACAAACAAGCAAACAATCAAATCTTTATAATAATAGTATAGACAAAGACATTTTTTTGCGGCGATTAGTTTTCAGGTCAACACGTGACACTATCATTATAACGCGTAGTTTGCGATATAGGTACTAGTGTATCCACAGTACCTATTTTTCTTTAATAAATGATAGTCCCATTTTTTCAATAAATCCTTGAAAAAATGCTTTATTTAATGCTTGACTATGAAACTTGTGTAGCCTAAGGTTCTGTCATTAGGCCATTGTGTTTATTGTGTTTCTGCGAACATTTGTAATTACTCACCGGGCATAAAGACTAGAAGAGTACGATTCAGACCGACCGGCTCGCATTGGTTTGGGCTGAACAAATTGAAACTTGTAAACAGTAATAAGGTACAGTTCATATTTCTATTGCGGAGTCCCTCGGTCTGAATCATACCCAGGGCTCCAGCCCTATTTATAAAACACGTCAACTGTTCGCAACAGAGAGACATTAATATATTTCATAAAAACCATAAACTAATAACAAAGAATGTATGAATACTTATTTTGATACAAATACAAACTCCAACACACCGCCATGTCAAAATAAACTAAACATTCGACATAGCATCAATATCTAATGTTTTTATAAATCTATAGTGCTTTGGAAAAAAGCCTTTTGACATAAATTTTTGTGAACAAACAAAGTTCGTACTGACTGTTATTAAAACCTTTGCCTTTGCCGTTTTAACTTCAGTACTTTTAAAAACCAAACCATTCAAATAACAAAGAATGTATAAAAAAATATTTTGATACAAACACAAACTCTAACACTTATTAAATGGTAGTGGGGCCTGGATCACAACTCAAGGCGATTGCTAGCGAGAGGAAATGAATTAAGATTTTAAGATTAGTGAAGTTTTATGCAACTATCCCTCTTTATAGTAAACAGACCCTTGGAATACGATTCTACGAGAGTATCGGAAGGTCACTACCAGTTGTATTTTTCTTTCAAAGACTTCCACTTGAGAATTATATTATTATTTGTATATCTTACTTCATAACTTATAAATAACTAGCACTTATTATTACATTAGTACATCAACAGATAAAATCAAAATTAAACAACACGTTAGTACATTTAGATTACAATATCAAGTGATTTAGTTACATAAGATGGGTATATAGGTATCTACTCATATGTACTCAAATGCGTCTTCATAACAAATTTGTACCTAACATAATTCTAGATAAACCGGTTTACATGTCAGAAGTGTAGAATAACAATGATAAGATTTTTAGATAATCTTTCGCACGAATAATTATTAGCATAACCTTGAACAATTTCAATCGTAAACATGTTAGAATCGATAGCGATTTGTTTATCTTCTCAATAGCAAAAATATTTCCTTCATATTTCGCGATACACACGAGATATTAGTAGTTTTGGCAAGATTCTAGTACCTACAGTCAACCAAAGATATTGGTTTACACCGTCAGTATACTGACGGTATACTGACGGTGTAAACCAATCTCTTTGGTTGACTGTACTAGAATCTAATGATAAGGATAATAATGATAATGCGTAAGTATGCTGTAAATATATTTGAAGTATTTGTCAAAATAGAACTATGCTGATTATGTAAACGACAAAACGGCTTGGGAGTGACTTGCTTTGATAAAATACTACTAAACTTATATTTCAAAACATAATTTGTTAAAAAAAGGATTCCTCTGAGTTTTTTGCCAGTTCTTTTCGTTGCCACGTCCAGAACTGGTGGAAGGAAAAAAATACAAACAGGACGCATCATAAAAACTTTATTTAAAAATATTTTTAAATATGTCTACGTGAATAAAGATATATTGACTTGATAAATATGTATGTTTATGTCACTACGACAGCCGGCGATTCTTTATGGATAAAGAGTTATCTGATAGTTGGGTACAAATACACACAAAAGTGAACTTTTCTCATAAAACGTGTACACATAAATTTAGAATACGTTTCACAATCTGTAAACCTATCGCTTTTGTTGACTGTATACATATTCAATATAAATATGTATTTATGTACATTGATTGTCTCAACATGGCTAATTATAACTTTGTGAATTGTTATGCAAAATATCTAGTCTAGGGAAACTAGTGTCTCACTACTTATATTAATTATTATTATTTATAAGTATATATATTTACTAATAACGAGTACTCGTTTCTCGTAACGACGACAAATCATTATGTATTTGGTATTATCCTTAATAATATTATTAAGGCGAAAGTTTGTATGTATGGATATATGTATGGATGTTTGTGACTCTTTCATGCAAAAACTACTGAGCGGATTTTTCTGAAAGTTTGCACGCATATAGTTTATAAACTGGATTAACATATAGGTTATAAAACATCACGCTCCAACCCACTGAAGCAGAGTAACGCGGGTATACCGCGAGGCGCAGCTAGTAAATAGATAAAGGCAAACGGCATCCAGGGCGCCTCCCCATTTTCGTTGGGCCTCAAAGGCTTCCCAAAGGTCTAAGACGGCCCTGTGCTCGGTAGAAACATTTAGGTACAAGTAAACTGAAACTAAATACATTTCTGGATTCAAATTTCAAAAATATCATATTAGACATGCGATGATATACAGACAAAGTGATATCGGCTGTTTGTCATATGACATAAGCCGAAATAAACCAATTTTCGATTACATAACGTAATAAAATAATGTATTTACTTCTCACCTAGTTACAATTATAAATAAAATTAACAAAGCATTGTAATCTATCTTCAATGTAAATATAAAAGCTCACGAAACGATAAGATAATTTTTATTCCGCAGTATATTTATACGGTATATTATATACTACTACAGACAAGTAGGTACGTAGGTATATGTGCAGTTTTTAAATTCACAAAAATCACATAAAACTAAATCTATACTAATATTATAAAGAGGAAAGATTTGTATGTAAGTATATTTGTAACGAATTGGCTCAAAAAGTACTAAACCGATTTAAAAAATTCTTTCACCATTTGAATGCTACATTATGAATGATTAATATAGGCTATATTTAATTATGATGTTCCCACGGGAACGGGAGTAACGCGGGTGAAACCGCGCGCGGGAAACTAGTATCTAATATTTTGATAGTTAGCTGGATAAGGTTTATTGTCAATTAAATGTTTTCTTTCAGCAATTGGATCTTACCTTTACAATTCTATCAATTATTATCAATATGTATATGTTACGTCTAAAGAAAGGTGTGAATATAAACTTAAGATTAGCCGGCTAAACTTAGGTTTAGCCGACCACATGCGGTTAAACTTAGATCAACCTAAATAACTCCCTGTTCAACTCCATTGGGTTAAGTTTTTTTTTTTTTTAACCACCCCAACTTCTTTTTGTGCCATGCATAGGTATTGTTTAATTTAGAGTTGAACAGGGACCTTAACCTAAGTTTAACCGCATGTGGTCGGCTAAACCTAAGTTTAGCCGGCTAATCTTAAGTTTATATTCACACCTACCTTTAGCCGTAACATATATACTGGGTGACTTTTTTACCGTCTTGAAAATAAAAGGGGCGTGATGTATAATATGAAATAGATATCTAAGGCATAGTTATCTTATCTTTTTTTTTACTGACGTAGAGCGAAAGTCATAACGATAAAAATACGTACCTAATTAGGTAGTTACGTTACGTTAGTTAAAATAGATGACTATAATACTAGGCCGCAATCAAATATGAATGAAAAGAGTGAGCGAAATAGCGTAACTACCTACCTAATTAGGTAGGTATTTTTACGGTTACGATTTTCACTCTATGCCAGTAAAAAAATGATAAAATTATGCCTTACATCTATTTTATATACATATCAAGCACTATTATTTTCAAGACGGTAAAAAAAGTCATCCAGTATATATATTTTTGTGATAACAAGGTAAGACTACAATTAATCTACTGCTAAACGCTGCTGTCCATAATCAATACGATTATCATAGATAATGTTAAGTTAATTGGGATCAACGGTTTAACGTTTACGAGCCCTAAACTATCCCATGGAAAGAGCTATGCTCGGCGTTTCCCTGCGTGATCGAATCAGAAATGAAGAGATCCGCAGGAGAACGAAGGTCGCTGTCATAGCTCAACGGATTAGCAAGCTGAAGTGGCAATGGGCAGGACACATAGCTCGAAGATCTGACGTCCGATGGAGCAGAAGGGTTCTCGAGTGGAGACCACGAACTGGCAAGCGCAGCGAAGGACGACCGCCTGCACGATGAACCGACGACCTCATCATAAAGGTTGCAGGGAGTCAGTGGTTGCAGGCCGCTAGCGATCGTTCCCGCTGGGAATCGATGGGGGAGGCCTATGTTCAGCAGTACACTACAACAGGCTGATTATGATGAAACCTATCTATAGCTATCACAACCACGCACGATATCCGATAGTGAAGGCGAGCGTTATGCCGCTATGCCACGATGAGTCTTTTAATGATTAGATACATCAAAACTAAAACACAACGCTGTTAGCTACTTTAGTTCAATTAACAAAAAAGCAATAAACTAGCGTCAAGAAATTAGTAAATAATATTCCTAATTGGTTGTTGAGTATGGATAATCTATAATTAATAGTTATTCACAAACTGCGTAGCGTTATTGGCTCGCTTCAATCTCGGAGATCGTGGGTTCGTGGGACAAGAAATCTTTGTGTAAATTCTAAGATTGCCTCGGTCAACATCATCTATAGGTAATAATCGTATATCAAGGAACGGGCAGCAGCGTTTCCTTGTGTGTTACAACATTATACTGCGGTCACCAACCCGCCTGTCAAGCGTGGTGACTATGGCAATACCCACCCTCGGGAGGAGGCCCATGTTCAGTAGTGGACGTTATACGGGCTGATGATGATGAATAGTTATTTGCTTTATTTTATTGCATTATGATTGTGATAAGAAAAAGTGAAGTAGGTACCCAAGTGCTGATTTGAATTCATATATCTTAGCGCTCTTTTACTACATCATATACCGACATACCTGCCTATCGTTGGCGGGCTGGTTGCTGAAAGCTGTTGGCCGTTTACAATAATATATCTAGAGCTCAGAAGCATAAGGTCGGATGCGCCATTATACTTCAGAAACATTCGTCGTCTGTGCCTTTATCGTAAACAGGCACTTACGACCAAATGCTTACGAAGTAACAGACATCTGTCCTTATGTTTCTGAGGTCTAGAAATATAATCGGGTATAATACTTAATGTATTTTCCGTTTTTGGAACTTATTTTTTAAGATAGTGTTCGCTTGAGTTTAAATATTTGTATGCACTAGTTAGCTATTAACCTAGGTAGACACGAGGCTTTTACTACCGAGCTCCAGCTTAATATGAACAGTGAATGTGTATTTGGTGTCTTATTTCATGAACTCTGCAAGTTTATTGAGAGTACAAACATAGTCAGTTCACTTTGGAACCTTAACATGTGTAGTGTAAATTGTCGACAGCAAGAAATATGATCTGGTAATGGACTGCTACATTAAAAGCGGTATAGTTTCAATTCTGGGTATTAAATCCACAAAAGGGTAGGGAATATTTGGTCAATTGATAAGTATGCGCAATTTTGCGGTGATCACGGTGTTGCTTTTAATATGTAGGTTCTGCGATTCCTTGGGCAGGGTAGGCCTCGTAAACACAGATACATAGTTTTCTGAGACTAATTATGATTTGGGTCCGTGAACTATATCTTTTATAGTCTTTTCAAAGAATGCCGACAATTCAGATCATATAGTATTCGGATCATGAGATCTGAAAATTTTGCTAACAAATATGTCAGACTAAGAGAATCATTTTTAACTTCGATGGTCATAATTTTTTTTCTAAATAATTGCTAGGATAAAATAGACAAAACAAGAGAAGCTCTCAAGAAAATATATGTTTTACATACATTGACATTTGGGACGTAGATACCTATCTTAATACCTGAATTAAGACTGGTGGCCTAGGGATCACAGTAATTGCTTCTGAAACCTGGTATTCTGGAGATTCCAGGTCCAGCTGGAACATTTTGTGCTAAACGCAAATAGTCTGAGTCTGAATCTGGATTTGGTGTGTGTTTGTCAAGTCCCCGACTCTTTCCCAGTTTCGACCCACAACTTTTTTATCCTCATGGGATGTATCATAGAATTTGAATAGCTATTCTAATATTCCTCGGACTATAGGACGAAAGAGTCGTGGGACGAAACAGCGACACAGAGAAGTAAATTTACTAGTGCGAATTAAAAAATAGTATTTGTTTACTTATGAAAAGATGGGATCCCACGGGCTACTGACCCTTCAACAACGCCACAAATAATTAAAAGTAATCTGATCACACAATTAGACGGCTTATAATAACAAGCTTGCATGTTGTTCATGCTGAGTTTGCTGAGCTATGTATGTTATGTGGCCACCATACATAGTGTAGTAGCATCAGTTGTGGCACACATGGTGACTTATTCACAAGTGTGTAAATAGCGTTAGTAACTCAGCCTCAGTTATCTGCCGCGTATCAAAGGCATACTGTTCCATTGTCTTGGAAATAGCGTGTCTTATTTGCAACTTTGTATGAACGGAATATTTGTTCTGTTGCGTATTTTGCTCTTAGAATTTCCTACAAGATTACGATAGGCAAAAGTTTATTGTGGACTAATTGTTGCCGGCGGTTTCGTACATCAAACAAACTTTGCTTTGCCACCCAATTGTTTTGTATAAAAATGGTAGATGATACGTGATGTTCGTGTTTTGTTAAGACAAAAGTCTCTAAAGAGAAGAAACTAGATACGGGACAACATGAAAGTTTGCGTGTGCAAAAAAGAGACAGACATACATTTAAAGTGTACACCAATTAGTTTAGTTTCGTGTTGGCATTTTTCAAGCGCGGGTGCCGAATCTACTTATTTTTTTCTATAATATCGATGTTGTCACCCCTAATCATTATCTTACAGGCGATTTTTTTTTAATATTTTTTTGTCGGATGCCTACGTTATACATACGTGTTTTATTGCCGTTGCTAAGGGGCCGTTCAAGTATTACGTAAGCAGATTTATTACAATTATTTACCCCCCCATCCCCCTTGTCAGCAAAAGTAAGCAAAGCTCTTACCCCCTCCCCCATGCTTACGTAAACATTTTTCAATTAATATATTGTTTTTTTAATATTATAATTATAATTTTAAAAATAAGAAAATAAAATTAGGATAGATTAGATTTTACTGATACAGTATTCAACATAGAGTAAGGGACAAAAATATTATAATCTTACGAACATAACAAACTTATTTTAAATTGTTGGTACACATATTAAATTCAAATTAACAGCCTTCAGTCCATGAAACCCGAATCCATGATTCTTAGTTTTCGATGACATTAGATTGCTGCTCAGTGTTGTGAGTCTGCTCACTTTCATCCGATTTTGGAATGTCTACGTCGTTCTCATCGAGCCATTCAACATCATGGTGCTCTAAATTTTGAATAATGCACATCAGTTCATTAGCACGACGAGCAGCGACTCTTACAGGTCTAACTTTCCTATCAGTGTGCGTGTTTACTTTTTTATGGATCTTCTCGATGTGACGATTTAGTGACTTGACGGAAGCATGATAAAGACCACACGTTTTGCATGTTCGACTTGATAGTCTCAATATTACCGTCGGACAGAAATAATCGTAGGGCATTTGCAGGAAATCTTTGAGTGAAGCACTTAAGCGTAGAGCTAAAATGACTTCAGCAGGGCTTGGCATAGTATCTCTGGCAGAATACAAAGCATTTAGATTTTTTTCGAGTAGAGCAATCTTATTTTTCATAGCTTCCTGAGAAGGTTTTGCTCTCTGTTTATCTGCATTTTCATTATTTTCGCATTGCTGTTGTGATTCATTACCGGGTTTTATTTTATCTTCTTCCTGTTTTTTAATATTTGAAGTTGGCTGTATAATTTGTGTTTTTTCTGCAGGTTTACAGGTAGTCGTCGCCTAAAAATAAAAACTTTCTATGGGTTCTGCTAAAGATTTTCTTATTAAGCTACATAAATACAAAGTATGCAATAAAAAACTGCATTTAAAGATTATTTAAAGCCCTATGGCTTTAAATAATCTTTAAAGCCGGGAATCGAACCCATCACATACAGTAAACTAACACCCTATATTTTGTGACCAATTGACGGAGTCAATCATAAGAAATAAATCTATATAATGAATATTATCTCTATACTTTGAGATAGGCCATAATATTTTCTAATCATAAAACGTCTAAATTATTGTTACAAAATGTTAAGAGAAACTTTTTGGCGATTTCTAATATTTCTAGTACTCACAGGTACCTAAAATGATTTCGTCACTCACCTTGGAAAAAAATGTTATAGATTGGATTTATACTTAGTCACCGCTTGCAATTCTTCTTCAATTCTCTTAGATACAATAATATCTAGTTCCTTGTCGGACTTTGCTTGTAATTTATAATTTCGCCACACTTCGTTAACTAACTTTTGTACATTTTGTACTTTCGTACTTGTATGAGATTTTTTAAAACTTTCAAACAGTTTTTGGTATAACTTGGATTTGTCTATTTGAAACGACATCTTATTTAAACATTAAACTTTGGCTAATGGAATCAACGGTAACACAAATGTTAACTTGCTTTGCTATGCTTACAATACGTCTACTCGCTATAGTATCCAAACGAAACAATACACTGACAGAGGAAATTTAGACAAGTAAATAACGCGCGGTAATTCCCCTACTCGGTTCTAAAGCGAGTGCCTAAACGTATGCATTACTTGCGGGAATCCCCGAAAATGCGTTTCGTTTTCAAGCAAAGACAATGTGAGGGTTGCCATTCGTGTAAAAAAGTAAATAACTACCGATGACGTAATCATCATCTAGACTCCCCTACCCCCCATGTCATCCAAAATAAGCAAAGCAAAGACCCCCCCGCCCCCCCATAGTGCTTACGTAATACTTGAACGGCCCCTAAGCCTTTTTTAATAGCAATAAAAATTACAGATTAAAATGACATCGAACCTGTGTTACGGGCGCCCGGGCTACGCACTAGCACTAGAGCATTAGAGCTCATTTGCTATGTAAGTACATTTATCAATATGCACCTTTATCCGCCTTACCATTCATCTCACCTTGAGATAAACTAAAATAAAAAGGTTTATTTTAAAATTGAAATCTTACGACGAGTTATACTGATGGCTTATTATTTTATTATGTCAATGATTAGAAACGACGTGGGAACTTCTTAATTCCATATTGACTTTGTTACTCCTGGATAATGAAGGTTTCTAATTGTGAAAGATTTTTTGAAATCGGTCAAGTTGGTCCGGAGCCTATTCAATGCAAACAAATAATCAAATCTTTAGTTTTTATAATATTAGTATAGATATTACGAGCTTGACTCCTACCGTAGGGACTGGCAAGCACTTGCAAAAGACAGAGTTTTGTGGAAAAGGGAGAGGGAGGCCTTTGGCCTGCAGTGGAACAACACAGGCTAGTAAGATAGATATAAATACTTTTTAAGCTTTTTACATATATTAATAAATGTAATATTATCACTACTGGCTATTTCATAAACAAAAATATACCTACTTATAAAAACGGTATATACCTATCCACCAAGGCCATATACAACATATAACTACCTAACTAAACCGCGCCTCACACATTTAGTGGAACATTGACCAGATAACTTCATATAAAAATACCTACAAATTATTATTAGGTATTTGGTTACCTAATATAATATAATACGTACACGTGTATAGCTCACATGTTCTAATCTAAGTCAATACGTTACAATCCCTACTATCTTCGTATATTATTTGAAAATAAATATAAATCATGTGATCCGTTATCGGTTTCAAATTAAATAACAACATTTAACCTACACTAGCTGCTGTTTCTCGCACGCGGTTTTAACCTTCTAGGCTAGACCTTTGCTCGCCTTACATCATCAGCCCGTATAACGTCCACTGCTGAACATGGGCCTCCTCCCGAGGGAGGGTATTTGCCATAGTCACCTCGCTTGATAGGCGGGTTGGTGACCGCAGTATTATGTTGTACCACACGGAAACGGTGCTGCCCGTTTCTTGATATACGATTATAATAGATGGTATTATAACAATCGGGACCCATGGGTCCCGATTGTTAATGAGAGCCATGGCTTAGCGTGCTTTCCGAGGCACGGAGGGTAGTCCCTCAACCAACCAGACCCGGGAGGAAATCTTAGAATTTACACAAAGATTTCCTGTCCGGCGTGATGATCGAACCCACGATCCCTGAGATTGAAGGCGAGCCAAATACCGCTACACTTCGGAGCTCGCCTTTATGCCCGGTGAAATAGCATAAGAATCGGGGCTAAATACATTAACTACATTTTTTACCCGCGTAACTCCCCTTCCCATAGGAACTTCGTAATTAACTAGTCTATAATCTTCTTCAATAAATGGGCTATCTAACACACAAAGATTTTTTCAAATCGGACCAGTAGGTAGGTAGTTCCTGAGATTAGGGTGTTCAAACAAATAAACAAACTCTTCAGCTTTTTACATTACTATCTTTTGTTTGTTTGTTTGCATTGAAATGGTTCGAAACTACTGGACAGATTCCAAAAAGGTGATTCCAAAATCACCATTATAAAGCTTTGTTATCCATACGTTATAAATAGCGATGAAGTTTCGACGGGATCGGTAGCTACGTAAGTACAACCGCTAATGCCTAATACTAATATAGGTAGTTTATGTAACACCATTTTGTTTGTCATTGTTGATAGCATTATAGGTACTTAAAGTGTCAATGTGTGTTAAGTAGGTCACTCGAGATACGTACAACACTATATCTGTGTGCAACAGATGACGAGCGACGGAGGTCGATGCCCTTAATAGCACAGAGGCCAACGAACTTAACACCCCTCACCCTTTATTCGCAGGTAAACCAAATTGGGGAGCATTCTTCTCGTGAGTTACATGAATATGCGTAATGCGTAATTACGCGTAATCTGGTTAGTAACGTGGGAATATCGTTGAAGGAAGAACCTTCAATTTATTACAACACTATCTCGTATGATGTACGTCATATGTAATGTTCGGTCAGCCGATATTATTTCAACACTGCATCTTAATAATATCAGTGCGTCACGTGACTTGATTGGTTGTTATGAATTTAAAAAAAACATACATGAAAATGAAACGTTTATTGATAATGTAGTCGAATCGATCGTACTTATTAAGTCAAATACAATGATAATAAAACCAAAAAAGTTTAAAACAATCTTGACTAATAAAAATAAATTAGTTTACATTTCAACAATAATGTTATTAAATAAAATTTACCAATGTTGTTATGGCATGTGATATCGCTTATTATATTATAAATACAATTCAGATCAACGAGCGCGGGCTAGGATCGGGTCTGAAACATAGAACGCGTTGCGAGCCTCGCCTTGCGAGGACGACCGGACATATGTATATTCAACACTCACCATACAAAACCTGATGATTTGTGTATAACGAGCTAAAAATTAAACCATGTGTAAATAGGTAGAAAGCATGTACCTATCTTGTTTCATTTAAGGTATCTACCGTCTGCACGGCTCAAAGGAAACAGTTCTTGAGACCTGAAGTTCTGAGGTTACACACATACAACTAACCACAGATATGGTGAATTCAGAAGGTCAATAACGTAACAAGACCTGCCTGAGTTTGTCTTAAAAATGTCTTAATTACTGTAGGGTTATTTTACTAATACATCACCCATCTATATATCTATCTTCTATATAGGTATATAAAGTAACATGTCCCGACTGACTGACTTATCAACGCCGATGCATAACTACTGTAAACTAGACACGTGATATTTGGACCGTGGCTTCCTTTTATGACCTAAACACAATAAAGGATTTTGTAAAATTCGACCCCTAAGGGGTGAAAATTGTGGGGTATTTAATTATAAAGTTCCTACGGGATATGGAGTTACGCGAGTGAAACCGCGAGCGGGAAACTAGTGTATTTTAATACCGTGGCATAATTATGTAAAATATTTTTGCATGCATAGTAAAGATTGAGTGTAGCTTATCTTATGTTAAATATAAAACAATCTCAATGACACACCAAAAAAACGTGTCAAATATTAAAATCAATGGAAAATCACTAATAACAAATACGATTAGCGTGCGCCCCGCTCTCCGCGATATCTTTCGCGCTGAGATCGAAACTGGCGCAGTCGTAGAAACGGCGAGGTCCGCGCTCCTCCACGCACGTACGCACTACGCAGTACGCACCGGCCTTGTTGCGACCTAATAGCAAACTTATTGAGCTGTGCTATGGCGCGAGACGGTATTGTAAACAGGATACTGAGATTGTCTCTTTGTATTAAAATAATAGAAAATTAAATCTCTCGTAGGTATAGATTTCTTTTATGTAAGTGACCTACATATTGCAGTTGTCTTGAAAACGAAGAAAATTATAGCCACGTGGTCTGACCGCATGGCTCCATGTTTGATGCAAGACAAGGTTTCTTGAATTATACATAATCAAATATCTCTGAAAGTGTTAACGCTTAACCTTTTATATTTCTTACTAGCTACGCCCCGCAGCTTTACCCGCGTCAGTCTGCTTCAGTGGGTCGGAGCGTGATATTTTGTAGCCTATATGTTAATCCAACTTATAAACTATACGCGTGCAAACACACAAGGAAACGCTGCTGCCGGTTCCTTGACATACGATGATTATAGATTATGTTATAACAATCGGGACCAACGGCTTAACGTGATTTCCGAGGCACGGAGGGGAGTCCCTCAACCAACCAGACCCGGAAAGTAATCTTAGTGTTTACACAAAGATTTCCTGTACAGCGTGGAAATCGAACCCACGATCTCCGAGATTTAAAGCGACCCAAATACCGTTATGCTACGGAGGTTGTCCATAATACGGGCTGATTATAATGGGTATCCATATCATTTGCTTTTATTGTCTTGGCGTACAACTGTAGAATTTTAAATGCCTACACAGTTTTCTACTCGTGACACGTCAGCTTCTGTAAATTGTTAGCTTTATGTAGGCCAGCAAACCGTGACATATATATCTACATACCCAGATGTGCAGAATGTGTTAGTTTTTCTTGTTCCAGAAAAAACGAAAGCGTTATAAGACTGAATAGAACTTTTACATGCGAATGAAAAGGAAAGGGAACTACTATATAAGTTGACTAGCGACCCGCTCCGGCTTCACACGGCTGCAATGCTGATGTAGGTATCATACAAATAAACCTTCCTTTTGAATCCCTCTATCTATTAAAAAAAACCGCATCAAAATCCGTTGCGTAGTTTTAAAGATTTAAGTATACATAGGGATATAGGGACAGAGAAAACGACTTTGTTTTATACTATGTAGTGGTTATGAAGATCCTACGGGGGCGCGCGGCAAGCTAGTATAAAAGAAGATATAATAATACTATAAAATAAGATATTATTATGACAATTAGGGTGCGTATGTTATCAGTTCTTTTTAGAGCGCTGTCAAATTGATATGTAAACCATTTATTTATGCCACACACAACCTCGGTAGCGTAGCAGTATTTGGCTCGCTTTAAAACTCGGAGGTCGTGGTTTCGATCCCCACGCCGGACAGGAAATCTTTGTTGAGGGTAGTTCTACCCTCCGTGACTCGGAAAACACGTTAAGCCGTTGGTCCCGATTGTTATAACATCATCTATAACAACCGTATACCAAGGAATGGGCTGCATTGTTTCATTGTGTGTTACAACATAATCTGCGGTCCCCAACCCGCCTGCCAAGCATGTTGACTATGGCAAAATTCCTCCCTCGGTAGGAAGCCCATGTTCAGCAGTGGACGTTGTACGGGTTGGTGATGATGATGAAGAAGTGTCAAAGTTCATTTCAAAGTACCAGGAAAGCATAACACGGAGGGTCATAGTCATAAGGACATTGTTTCGCATGATGCGTCTCAAACAATGCGGGGTAATGACCTTTGCGACAATGACAGACGGCCATGATGGTTTTACAATGTTTTTTTTATAAAAACACTAGCGACCCGCCCCGGCTTCGCACGGGTACAATACTGATAATTATACTACATAATGTCTTTAAACCTCTAACAAACGGGCGAAATTTGGTCAAAACAAACAGAAACAAATGAATATAGGTACCTACTAAAACTCAGTGAAATAAGTAGGTGGGTATACTTTTATCGTATGAAATACCTATACTCTTCAGGACTAACAATACAACAAACACTAAATAAATAGGTATTCAAGTATCTATCCATCATAGTTACAACGAACACAAAACAAAAAATTTGCCCTATAATTCTTAAGGATCGAGCGCGCATAATCGCATTCGGCCTACCTCCGTAGCGTAGCGGTAATTGGCTCGCTTTAAATCTCGGAGGTCGTGGGTTTGATCCCCACACCGGACATGAAATCTTTGTGTAAATTCTAAGATTTCTTTCCGGGTCTGGTTGGTTGAGGGACTACCCTCCGTGCCTCGGAAAGCACGTTAAGCCGTTGGTCCCGATTGTTATAACATCATCCATAATAATCGTATATCAAGGAACCCGTTTCCTTGTGTGTTACAACATAATTCTGCGGTCACCAACCCGCCTGCCAAACGTGGTGACTATGGCAATACCCTCCCTCGGGAGGAGGCCCATGTTCAGCAGTGGACGATATACGTGCTGATGATGATGATGACCTACTAAAACTCAGTGAAATAAGTAGATGGGTATACTTTTATCGTATGAAATACCTATACTCTTCAGGACTAACAATACAACAAACACTAAATAAATAGGTATTCAAGTATCTATCCATCATAGTTACAACGAACACAAAACAAAAAATTTGCCCTATAATTCCTAAGGATCGAGCGCGCATAATCGCATTAGGCATACCTAAAACACGCGCTGCTATTTTGCGATAACTTCTAAGTTATTCATTAAAAGTATATAGTGTAGGGGTAAAATAATCTGCATGAAATGCTTAAGAATATTAACTCATTTAAAATGATAAGGATAAATACTGAATCCGTCTGATTAGCTTTACAATTACCGCATTAGAAATTATCATTTTTCTAAGATATAATGGATATAGCAAGTTAACCTTGAAAGATAGACATATGCTATCGCAGACTTTTTTGTAGATCTAAAAGAGAAGAATATTTGCCACCATACATTGTTTTGTTATATCTCATAGGGTTTAGGCAGCGTTTTCGTTGAAAGCTCCCAAATGGCTTATTTTTTTCCGACACCTCTGACAAATATCAATATATATTAGTCAAATGTACACATAAACTAAACAAATCATATACGTAAACCTTCCGGAAGAATCGTTCTATCGATTGGTAATATCCGCATGAAAATCAATGTAGTAGTTTTTGAGTTTATCGCGAACAGACAAACAGACGCGGCAGGGGACTTTGTTTATAATATGTAGTGATGTAGTGATAGCGGTCGCCCGCGGCTCCGTGCGGATGTCGGTTACCGCTGCAAAAAGCCTACCCAGGAAAGACACGGTCAGCAAAATGATTCCCAGGTCAATTCACGGACACCGACATAAACATCGACAACGCAGTCATTATCCGCAGGCTGCACAGATTGTGTTTCTGTGGATGTTAAAGTTGTTAATGATGAAAATATAATTAATGATGTAATTAATAGGCATTTTAGGGATTAGGCATTTTAGGCATTTTCAAAGCTCTGAAAAGAACTGTTGTTTAGCTCTGAGAAGAACTGTTGATTAGCTCTGAGAAGAACTTTTGCGTAGGTGTAGTTTTAAGAACGAAATCTAAAAAAAATCGCACGAAAATTATTAGACTTCGCAACGGGCCGTGCAGCAGAAATCGTAATATTTTAATTTCGCCATAACTTCAAAACCAAACGTCCAATTTTAATCATTCAAAGACCAAATATTATCTACATAAACTGTACTTAGTGATGAAATAATTTATTTTGATAAGGATTAATAGCATGAGTAAAATAAACGTTTAAATGTAGTCCAAAAAAAAATCAAGATTTCTAAATAAAAAAATGGTCGTTGTGCCTCACTCGACATAGATAGGTATAGTGTGTCGCGGACTTTTTTGTAGATATTTATAAGATCTATAATTAATTAGAACATTTTATGGTTCTATCTTTTATAGTTTAGGCAGCGTACGCAAAATAAGTAACTTTTCTGGTTGATTTTTTACACCTTGTGTCAGAAAAACCCAAATATCTTACGGAACCCTATTTTTTTCCAAAATAAAATTTAGCCTATGTTACTCGTGGATAATGTAGCTTTCGAATGGTGAAAGAATTTTTTAAATCGGCCCAGTACTTTTTGACCCTATTCATTACAAACATACAAACATACAAAAATAGGTACAAATCTTTCCTCTTTATAATATTAGTATAGATATATACTCGTATGTTAAATATACTTAATTGAAATAGTATCGATCACTTACAAATTATATATACAAATTGTTTGTCATTTACTGAACAATATTTTATTATGAAATTATGTTAATGTCTGCTCTTGTTTCATTCTGTCTATATGTCCGTTCTTCCTTTGTTTACTGAGCGAATACACGTCAGAGTACACTACCCCATACCTTCCCATGGGTGCCTTAAGAGGTGACAAGGGACATTCAGCTAATGGATGGACAGCAGCATCTGTCAGTTTAAGATTACTAACTATATTACTGCGGTCTGCCAAGGACGAAATAAATTACACTACTTTTACTACTTCGCCGGACATGAAGAGAAGCGGGGCTCCAGTTTTATAAAATGGTATAAAACAAAATAGGAAGCAACCTCCGTAGCGTAGCGGTATTAGGCTCGCTTTAAATCTCGGAGGTCGTGGGTTCGATACCCACTTCGGACAGGAGAATCTTTGTGTAAATTCTAAGATTCTTTGAATTCCTCGGAAAGCACGTTAAGTCGTTGGTCCTGATTATTATAACATCATCTATAATAATCGTATAACAAAGAACAGGCAGCAGCGTTTCTTTGTGTGGCACAACATAATACTGCGGGTCACAAACCCGCCTGCCAAACGTGGTGACTGTGGCAAATACCCCCCAGCAGTGGACGGTATACGGGCTGATGATAAAGCAACCAGCGCATGAGGAACTTGGACCTCGGCTCAGACAAATTATGACTTCTAGTTTTTTATGGGAGTTTTGTGCAGATGACGTTACACTTGGCAAGCCTCTCGGACTTTGAATTGGTTTGAGGATTGGATTTGATATGATTTATTGTCATTGAAAGATGTTCATTGCAAAATAATTGATCCTATCGAGAGTTATAAATATTTGTTAAAAATCAACAAGCCTCAACTAACACAACCATAAACTAAAATATAAAACCAATAGAAACGCGTGTGAATTAGCTACGCGTTAGGTGTTAAATGAAATGTTTTCGACTGAGTGATGATATAGCCATACTCTAATAGTCAGCAGGAGTAAATTGAGTACCCGCAGCTATACCTATGGACCGAAAAACACAATTCAATGACCTTCAGTTGTTTTGGAGGTTTCAGTTGTTGTTGTTGTAAATATAGGTTGTAGATGTTCTGGATGGTTCAGTCCTTCAGTTCTACAGGGTGTAACTATAGGCTGAAAAACACAATTCAAGGACCTTTAGTTGTTCTGGAGGGTTCATTTGTTCTCGACGGTGTTCAGTTGTTCAGGTCTTCAGGGTGTAACAGGGTGATCCGTTGTTCTGGAGGGTTCAGTTCTTCAGCGTGTAAGTATGGGTTCAGTTCTTCAGGGTGTAAATATGGGTTCAGTCAATCTAAAGTATGTTCAGTTGTTCAGTAAATCAGATGGTAACTATAAATTCAGTTGTTCTGGAGATTATTCAGTGCTTCAGGGTGTAACTATGGACCAAGAAACACCATTCAATGACCTTCAGTTTGATAAAACATTGAGGTACTGTAATATAAGATCATTGTAGTCGGTTTCACATCTTACATCTTGCGAATTTATGACACAAACAATCGTGGTAAGTTCTGGAAACTCCTTTGATATGCTTTACTGTCAAAAATAGCTAGTGTTATGCGCTAGCGCATGAAAATTTCAGGTGGAAGGAGTCAAACAAAGGAGTCGATGGTATGTATGGACAGATTATTGTTGTCATCATCCGTGGCCTAATGGTATGAGTCTTGACATTCGGTCTTTGGCTCGATACGAAGAGTGTAAAATCTAAGAATCCTTTCCAAGTGTGGTTATTGTCCGTGCCTCAGAAAGACGGTCGGACGGACCTTTAGCGTTTACCTGTATGTAACAACATAATACTCATCTTCGTCAGCCCGTATAATTGTTTTCCGAGGCACGGAGGGTAGTTCCTCAACCAACCAGAGCTGGAAAGAAATTTAAGAAAAACCGGCAAAGTGCGAGTCGGACCAAGGCACGAAGGGCTCCGTACCATTTACAAGAGCCTACCAGTTGCCGTTATTGATACCGAGTAAAAAATCACGTTTGTTGTATGGGAGCCCCCCTTATTTTTATTTTTTATTTTTTTTTGTTGTTGCTGCAATAGCAATACATCATCTGTGAAAATTTCAACTGAACAGCTATCGCGGTTCTTGAGATACAGCTTGATGACAGACAGATATACAGCGACGTCTTAGTAATAGGGTCCCGTTTTTACCCTTTGGGTACGAAACCCTTAAGAATATAAAAAAGCCAGTATATAAAAAGAAAACAGGTACGATCACTGATCCAAACTGAGAACAAAACAAATACCGAAACAAGCCGATTTTACACCACAATCAAATTATCCAACCTCAGGAATCATAAACATGATATTTTATGATTATTTTAAGTCAGGTACAGTGGTGTCACTTCTTGGGGTTCTCTTACAACAGGAGTAAAAGAAACCATCACAAGAATTTCCGTCGATTTTCGGCCTATCAAAGATTTTTATAACGACTTTTGACACAAGAAAGCCACCTTTAATTATTAAGACTACCTACCTTATAATATGCAATTTTTTTAGCCTTTATGCTTAACGTCTATTAATAGATTGTCTTCTATTTATGCGAAATAATTCGTATTATCTCTCAATTTGTATATTCTAAATTAAATTTTTATTGCGGATCCAATTATGCGGGTTATGGTATGTAGAACCTCTCGTATCCAAACCGGTTTTATTAACTTCATTTGTGCCGTCCTTGCTTTGTGAATATAAACAAAACAAGTGCATCAAGTCTAAATTTAGTCAATACTTTCTCGGATATTTGGCATCGCAATATGAAAACAAACTTGGATGTAAACATCAAAACTGAGCCACACTTTAAATTCAACTTTTAAAAAAGAACAAAGATTTTTTTTACAATTTGACTTCGTAAAGGTACGTCTGTAAATTAACAAAATAATATATTCCATTTATTTATATTCTCTCGGTTAAATATTTTTACAAATAACCGAAAGCGTTGTTATGTGACAGCATGCGAAATATTACTGCGTCATGCGGAATATTCTGTAATATGAGATTATTTCAAACGACATTACTTTATTGGGGAGCAAAATGTTGATTTTGGACAAAACATGGATTAGAATTATGCTCTACTTATAGATTATCTATTTATAGTGCACCTTTTACTTTATTTCTGCCCCACCCTATAGTAGACTGGTAGAGAATGCCTCTGGTATTAAGTCCGCCTAAGTACTTTTATAGTGCTGAACTTTTAAATAAATAAATAAATTGTCTACTTATCTATCGAACTAGCTTCCCGCGCGCGGTTTCACCTGCGTAGCTACTATGCCCGTGGTAACATGATGATAAAATAAGTATTGTCTAAAATCCTTCCTCGTTAAATGGGCTATCTAACACAGAAATAAATTTTCCAATCGAACCAGTAATTCCTGACATTAGCGCGTTCAAGCAAACAAACAAAAAAACGTACTCTTCAGCTTTACATTTTAGTTTAGAACTAGGTCTAGATAATAATATGAACATTCCAATTAAGAAGTAGTGAATTTTCCAATTTTAATGAAATGTAAACTTTGGGTGAAATCGTATCGGAGGATTTAAAACTTAGCCAAGTGTCTCCGATAGTAAGTATTTCGTAGATTACCACATAATTATATTCGTAAGGTTGGTTGGTTTTTGTTTGTTACTCACCAGCTTTCGTTCGCTGCATAAAATAATGAATATTAAACATTGTTTTGTTATAGGCAGCCAAAAACCACGATCATAGATCTAGTAGGTTCTGAAAGAAGCGCGTTCAAGCAAACAAACACTTCACTTTAGTATAAATAAGCTAATTCCTGTTTAAATTTAGTTTTTTTTTTCATTTAAAATGTTACGTTATTTTCTCTAAAGCTTTAGCACAAATGTTATGTTTTGTTATGACAATGACATAAGTCATGAACATCTTACAATTTGACTACACTACACTAGATAATAATAATAATAATAATAAAATTCTTTAATGTACACATATATATAGAATACAAATTAGGAACATTAAAAAGAAATAACAAAAGTAGGTACAATGGGCGGTATTATCGCATAAAACGATTTCTTCCAGACAACCTTTGGATGGATAGGAGTAACGTGCAGATTAGCAGCAGTAGGTGTGCAACAATCATAAATTTACTTGAAAGCTATATTAACTGATACGTACAAAAGTAACAAAATGAAAAATGAAATAATAATAATACTTAAATAATGTAAATCAAAATAATTAATAAATACCTAAATAAATACATACCATAGATAAAACCAACAACTTTTATATCTAAAGATAAAAGTGGTTTGATTTATCAATATATAAAGCACAACAATTTGTTTATTTGCTTGAAAGCGATGATCTCAAGAACTAATGGTCCGATTTGAAAAATTCCTTCAGTGTTAGATAGCCCATTTATCGGAGAATACTTTATGTTAAACTTAATTATGACGTTCCTACGGGGACGGGAGTTACGCGCCTGAAACTGCGCGAGGAAAGTTAGTGCTATATAAAAATTGTTACGTTTATATTTTGTACCAGCCACTAAATCTCGGCGCGTATGTAGAGTGCTGATATTTTGTTGACAGGAACTCTGATTAGAAGCAGTATATTGCGTATTTTATAGCAGACGCACGAAAACTTTTATGTATATTATTATTAAATATGTCATGAGTCTATTAGCCTCTTTTTTTACATAATTAGGCTACGCGAAATATTCTATTTGCATTAGTTTCCTCATGTTTTATGGGAACAAAGCTCTACTTTTGAAATTATAAACTTGTGGCGTAGTTTTTAGTTTATTTCCGTTCTGAAATTAAAACTATAAACATTATTCAGTTATAAATGTGTTATTTCCATTAGGAAAGTTAATATTATTTATCGGATTTTATGTTAGCAACAAGCTGCTGCAAACTGCAAGTAGGGCTCCAGTCTTAATTTATTGAAAACTACAAAATAAGCATCCCGCGCAAGAGGGCGCCCCTTGTGTGACATGAACCTTGGCTCGGGGCGCTCGCTGTCGGGGAGATTGAGGAATGAGAACTTAGATTTTCAGCGGAGTTTTTTGCAACTGTCGCTCTAGTTTACAGTTCGTGGGCCACTCACACTTCGGGCCTACAAGGGCATCGGAAGGTGCCATATATACCGAATGGAAGGTACCTATAAATATAGTAAGATTTGACGAATTATGGTAAGTTAAATCAACCATTCCATTGCGATTGTTATCTTCATTTTATTTCAGTCAAAATCGTTGTATTCTTCGCTTAAAAGGATACATACACCGTTCATTGCAAAATTATCAAAGAACAATGATGGGATTATTGCTGATTACTACGACAACTGAGACTTCTAAAAACAGAATAGTAGTTATAGGTTTTCTTGTAATAGGCTATACTAATTCATTTTAGACTCCCAAGTCTCAGCGTTACTTTATTCTACTTCCTTCGTTTTTCCTAGATATGTAATATTAAACATATTCAACGAACATGCTACCTACACGTGTCGTTACCGTGAAATATCTTATTCTGCTACAATATTAAATTACTTTGAATTTCAGCGCCATAGATGCAACTTGTTTACGACTTAAACCTATTTTGTTATTCAATGACGAAGCACATTTGCATTCTTATTTTGAAATATTGAATACAACTGACTACAGCTATCTGTATTTTTAAATAATTTCCTCTTAGTTTGAAACTATTACTTACTTCAATTTCTTAGATATCTTCCCATTTGTTAGTTGACTTGAAACACCGCTCTCGATGGAATGATTATTTTCATTGATATTGATTGATAGTTCTGAAACCGAACATTTTCAGAGAGTGACTAACTATTGTTTCCAAAAGTATAAGTTTCATGTTTCAAATACTATTTTACCTTTAATTTTTTTATCTGTGCCATATATACGGTGGTACCTACAGATAAAAAAAATTGTAAAATTCTCTCAATACTAATATAGAATGTAACCTCTTAAATTAAAATAGCTGTACCTACGTACCTAGTACGTATAGGTACTAGGCGCGGTTCGCGTTATGTTTTTATATTTTTGATAATCAAATCTGATAACTGTAGATATTATATGTATGTTTTAAAAGAGAGTTTGATTCGTTGAAACATTTCTAGTTAACAATATTCAAAGATGTGATTTTTTCTTTTTTTTTAAGTAGATTTGTAAGTATTTAAGTAATTTGTGTTCTATATTTTTCTTATACCTACCTCTTAATCCATCGCCGCCACGGGTAGTAGCTCATTGGATAAAACAAGTAGGTGTTGAATAATTTGCAGACACTTGAACTATAAATTTGAACTTACTAACATTAATTTATATACTCCGTCGAACAGATGTTTTGACTACATTGAAAATGGAGACACGTGCGCTACAATCTGCAAGTCCAATGCCCAAATATGAATAGAATGATTTTAACCGTAATTTACACATATAAATGATACAAGGTTAAATTTAACTATTGGCCAAAATTATTGCAGACGAACAAATGTAAATTGGAATTCAAGTAGATACGTATTTACATAACAAAATGTTTAAAGACGGTCGTTAACTACGACGATTGAATGAACACACATAATTGTGTTGCACCTGCGTAGATCCTGTTCCCGTAGAAACCTAATCTTAAGATATAGCCATTGACACTTACAAATAGTGTATCTTACTAGTGGTCAAATAATTTTTAAAATCAGTTCAGTAGATCTAGAGTTTAAGTTCGGAATCGCTCTTTTAATAATAATTGCTAAAAATGTTACGTCACACTACTGTCACACATTTGTGAGAATCCCCCCTGATTCTCAAAATCGTGACCAGCTCTGACAAGGAAGAGGGAAGGGGGGTCTATTATTTATATTTTATACTGGTTTTATTTAAACTTTTTATTTTAAACCCTTTGATAGTTTTTATCTTGTCAATACATAAAAATATTTGCGTAATACGTTGTTTTTGCTTTATCTCATTATTGCGGCCTGGTCCTTTAGCATATAACCTTCCAGATGTGCCCGTGACTTCATCCTCATGTAATATTGACTTGTACAACTTTCATGACCCCCCCCCCCTTTTTATAACCCTGACTTGATTGATACAACTTTTCATGCCTCCTTTTAACCCCTTACATCCCCGTTTTTCGCTATTAAAAGTAACCTATGTCATTTCTCAGGTTTTACACTATCTGTGTACCAAATTTCATTTAAATCGGTTCAGTAGTTTTGGCGTGATAGGCCGACATACATAGTAACTTTGGCATTTATAATAGGTTATTTATATTATATACTACATACCTATATAGTTATATATAAGTAAGATTTAGTGAGGATAATCGCGACAAATATAAAAATAGTGTCACAAGGTGTCATTTTTAAGTTTGCGCAAGAGTTGCCTGATTCCTGTCATCCCGCTGAGAGCCGGGCCCAAAGCGTACATAGTTGAGCAAAGCGGCAACATGGCGGTCGTGTGAGCCAGCTGACTAAGTGGCAACGGTGCCTAGTCAAACATGTATCGTACGATATATTCCTAACTAATCTTCTAGCGTCACCGAATAAATATTACTAATATCTATTATGGAGCGGAATGACGACTAAAAATCTATTTGGTCCGTCGTCAGTAAGTTTACCAAAAAATCTATACTAATATTATAAAGCTGCAGAGTTTGTTTGTTTGTTTGTTTGAACGCGCTAATCTCAGGATCTACTGGTCCGATTTCAAAAATTCTTTCAGTGTTGGATAGTCCATTTATCGAGGAAGGTTATAGGCTATATATTTTATTTTCAAGTAAGTTAGGGATCCGTAAGAAAATTGCGATTTTGTAACCCAAGGTGTAAAAGCGAAAACCTATTTATGCGTGCGCTGCAAAAAATATTGACAATATAACAAAATTATGAAGTACGGATTTGTAGGTCTTATTAAGATCTACAAAAAAGTCCGCGAGAGCATATATCTAACTATCATAGTTTAGACACAATAACCGCTTTTATGTTCATAAAAAATTTTAAATCGTCTGAAGAAAGAAACTTCGTTAAATGTATATCGTAATATGCATCCTTATCCAAATAAAGCATTATGTTATCAAGGGTATTTATGTAGAAGTAAAATACTTTTTGTTTTATTCCAATCGGACATTTCGTTGAGAAATTATCACGAGTATAAAAACGCAAGGAATTGGTACCTAATAATGAGTTATAAGCTGAAGAGTTTGTTTCCTTGAACGCGCTAATCTCAGCAACTATTGGTCCGATTTGAAAAATTCTTTCAATGTTAGATAGTCCATTTATTGAGGAAGGTTATAAGCTATATTTATTACAAAGTTTCTACGGGAACGGGAGTTACGCGGGTGAAACCGCTCGCGGAAAGCTAGTATAGGATAAAAATGTAGAAATATAGGATATTTATTTTAAATACTTTACGGAAAAGTTTACCAATCACTAAATTACGTCTCCCTTAGAGACGTGTTACAAAACAGAGTTATGCCCGGTGAAGTAACAAAAGCCTCGGGGCTAACTAAATAAGTCCGTCACAAAAAATAAATTTTAAAAAATTACAAAAGATATTGATACATTTCGACGACCGGTTTGGGTTCCAACGTGGCCGAATGGTGAAGGCAGTAGGGGCTAAACCTAAGATGCATTTGTGCCGTTCATTGTAACAGTGAATTATCTCCATATCTCCGTGTAATTAAGTTTTAAACGTATAACTAAAAACTATTCTAAAATGGTGTCACTGGGAAGCGTTCCCAGAATGCTTGCACTTGGCAGCATTACCACGCTAAATGGCAATGCTTATTTCTTGGCCAAAGTATACATATAGCAGCGTTCTGGGAACACATCCATGTTAAGAGCCGCTGCGAGTTCTTTATATATTAATTTCGCACCATTGCATTTTATCAAATTTAATCAATAAAAATTAACAAAGATACAGAGCAACTAAATTCAGAAGAACTTAGTAGGGCTTGTGACGTCACTCCTAGGACTCCTAAAATTGTACCGAGAAGTGAGAAATTCATAATAATAATTCATAATTCATTTATTGTCCAATTCATAATTTAATTAAGTTCATCTCTTGGATAACGTAGGTTTCTAATGGTGAAAGAAGTATACATCCACTAGTTTTTGAGTAGGTATATTCGTAACAAACATACCAACAAAAAAATATTCTTTTTTCTTTTTCCTTTTTATAATACCTATTAGTTATTTAGTATACGTATTTTTTAATGTCCGGGGGGAAATTCATTAACGCTTTCCCACCGCCGCTGCAGCGTATTAGCGCGCTGGCGGTGGGTTATGTGAGGCTCGCCCTCTCCATAGCGTGGTATGCTAACCCATACCACGAGGAGAGGACCCTACACCACTAAAACCTCCCAGATATTCCTTCGATCCGCTGTTGGCGGGGGCCGGGTACGCATAAGCAATCCGACCTAATTTAGTATACCTACATATACATTATAACTATGGGTCCATATTGGCTCACATCAAATTTTTTATCATATTTTTTTCTTACTAGTTACTACCGCTTTGTGTTCATAATCATCACTCTTCATAATTTTATTTTTCATACTTTTATTCATACATTTTTATTAATATCATCGGAACTCTTAACCGTTAGTGATCGCATTTTTTTTATTAATACTGTTACTAGGTACCAAGAAAAATGTGAAATCATATATATTTTACTCAGAACTTTTTCTTCATAACATTATATTATCATATTGCTTTCTAACAAAGATTAGTTTCTGGCGCTTCGCCGGCCGCTGCCGCGGTATGAAATGGTATGAGAAAAATTTTCGGACTTCCGATGATAGGAGTTAAAAAGTTATGTAAGAAAAAGCGCACCCTATAACTATATTCGTAAGTAATTCACAATTATACAGGGTTATTTTTAAAACACCAATAACTTTTTAGAGGGTGAAAGTACTGATGATTGTAAACAACTTTTACTATGGGACCAACCCTGAAATCGCGAAAATAAAATCAGCTGTTCCATACATTTTGTCGAGGTAAGTAGACATAAATGTATGGAACAGCTGTTTTTTTTTTAATAACCCTGTACCTATATTAACTATCAACCCAGAGGAACTGAGGTACAAAATAAACAGGTAAATGATTTGTTCTTAATTCCTTCAACTTTGCTTATCATCAGCATCACTGTTTTGCTGTTGATTATATTGTTAGGCATATTATGCGGTATAATCAATTTATTTATTGTATAGGTACGTAGGTCAGCTGTGTGGTATCCGGCGTAGAATTGACCATCCAATATCATCCCATAGAGGTTGGTAATTCAAATATACACACGCTTCCCGCGCGCGGTTTCACCAGCATAACTCCTGTTCCCGTAGGAACTTTATAATTAAATATAGCCTATAGCTTTCCACGATAAATGGCCTATCTGAAACTGAAAGACTTTTTCAAATCGGACCAGTGATTCCTGAGATTGGCGCGTTCAATCAAACAACTTCTACTTTATATATGTTACAGTCAAAACTTAAAATCGGTCATAACCGCTTTTGACTGCTTTAATTAATAATTTGTATCTGGTTGTCGTTGTGGTCACCGTTCAAACCTAACCTAACCTACAGAAATTGGAATTCTGGTGTTTTTTTTAACCTTCGACTAAATATAAGAGCATCTCGTTTCTGGAATTATATGTGGACCCGTCAAAACTACTTTTGCCTGATTTGTCAAAAGTGGTTTTGACCGATCATAAGTTTTGACTGCAACATATAAAAGCTCTTCAACTTTATATATAGATTTATATACCGCTGCACCACAGAAGTTGGTAATAAAAATGTACTGCATATATTAAATCACAAAAACCGACAACTCGTTATTTTTTTCAAGAAGAGTGATCTCGTGCTGCCAAACATTTTGAACACGTTCCAACGAAAATCTTTAATAGTGGTGTCATTGGCTGCAAGTAAACGTTTCCGTAATTTGCATTCTTATAACTCAGACAACCAATCTAGCAATAACATGTAAAAAAAACAGTCATCTCATGAACTTCGCTCTGTAGCCAAGAAAGTACATTGACCAGAGTTTCAGAACTAAAACGTGGCGTATATAGCTACGAAATAACTACTTATATACGGGAAAGCGTAGCTCCCGTCCCCGTGGGAACTTTAAAATTGCATGTAGCCTATATCATCCGGGGACAGTGCTGCTTCCCAAAAAAAATACTAAAAGCCATAATCCCACCTCAACCTCCAAGTCAGTCAAGTCCCACAGGGGACGCCCTCTTGCGCAGGTTGCTTAGTTTGTAGTGTTTAAACCATTTATCTGGGCTGGAGCTCTGCTCGCCTTTATGCCCGGTTAAGTAGCAAAAGCCTAGGAATTATCCACATATGACCGTACGAAAAAAAAAAGTAGCTTGCCTAAGGTAAAATAATTTTTCAAATCGATCAAGTAGTTTCGGAGCCTATCTTATTATAAAGAGGAAAGATTTGTATTTTTGTGTGCGTATGTTTGTAAAGAATAAACTCAAAAACTACAGGGCCGATTTCAAAATTTCTTTCACCATTGGAAAGCTACATTCACCCTGAGTGACATAGGCTACATTTAATTATGAAGTTCCCACGAGAAAGGGAGTTACGCGGGTGAAGCCGCGCGCGGGAAGCTAGTTCAATACAAAGAAACAATCAAATCTTTTCTCTTTATAATATTAATATAGACAAACTACTTTCTTCATAAGTCAGTTTACGTCCACTGTTGAACATGGGCCTCCTCCTTATAGTCTGGATAGCCAAGGTCGTTGGGGGCTATTGCCATAAGCACCACGCTTGGTTATGGTTTGGTGATCGCAGTAAGATGGTTACTAACCTCGAGCTAATAGATGCTGCTTCTCTTCCATCTGCTGTATATCGCCCCTTACGTCACCCATAGGGAGACCCATGGTATTCTGATGGTATGAATAAGCATACCACCGCTATGGAGCGGGCGAATCCCACATATCCCGCCGCCAGCGCGCGGATACACTGCAGCGGCGGCAGGAATGTGTAAATGCAATCCACGCCGAGAAAAAAAAAAAGAAAAAAGGGACAATTATTATTTGTGTGAGCCACGAATAGTTGTTTCGAGTCCGGGCGTGCTTTGTATCCTTGAAACGAATGTTTGTAAAGTCCCCCGTGACACTTGTATTAATTTCCCAAATGCGGGAGTTGTCTTTTTAAAAATAAGAGAAATTCCTACTAATATTATAAACGCGAAAGTTTATAAGTATGGGTGGATTGATTCCAAAATCCAAAACTTCTGAACGGAATCGGCTGAAATTTTTCACCGGGATAGGTTATACGCTGGATTAACATAGAGGCTACAAACATCACACTCTAACCCACTGGAGCAGAATAACGCGGGTAAAATCGCGGGGCGCATCTAATGATTAATAATCACGCTATTTTAGAACACGTTGAGACGAGTATGAGATTACTAAGGCTGGAGCTCTGTTCGCCTTTATGCCCGGTGAAGTAGCAAAAGCCTCGTGGCTACATATGTAAGACCATCCGAAAAAAAAAAGAGACGGAGTAGCAATTTAACTCGGATGAATCCGCAAGTATTTGCACTGAGACTCAGGATTAGTTTCAGTAATAAAGAAAAATATTTAAAAAATATATATATAAATAAACGCGATCGCAATTTTGAACAAGGTCAAAAGATCTAAATGACGTAACAAATCTGGCAATTTTGCGATGGCAAACAAATAAACTACACCAGGAAATCTAAATATTGACCGGGAAGCAATAGAAATTTGCGAATCGTCTGAATGTTGTAAATCTATGACAGATTAACAACATGTTGACCACGGGCTCTCAAAGTGTGCGCCGCCTTGGTGCGTCGTAGTAAAGAAAGAGGGGCGCCCGCGCCGTGAATCGCGCCACTAGCCGAAAGTCGAAACCACAAATATTCGCGTGTACCTTTTTTTGACAACCTCCGTAGCGTGGCGGTATTTGGCTCGCTTTAAAATCTCGGAGGTCGTGGAACCTTTAAGCCATTGGTCCCGATTGTTATAACATCATCTATAATAATTGTATATAAATGGCATATACCCTCCGTCGGGAGGAGGCGTATGTTCAGCTGTGGACGTTATACGGACTGATGGTGACGATGATGACGGGTACCTACCCAAACAAAGTACTTTGTAGATGATTATGTAAAAAAAAAACATGATCCAAGATCCTTTATATGCACAAGCTCCAGCTGGATTTTAAGTAGTGGAGCTCAACAAGCTCCTCCGTCGCACATTTGACTGAGTTAGAACTAGGTACTTACTGTATTTTATAATAAACCCGTCCAGCCCTCGCACAGATTCGTGCACATTCCTAGTAAAAAATATAGCCTATGTTACTCAGGGATAATGCAGCATTCTAATGGTGAAAGAATTATCGAAATCCGTCCAGTAGTTTTTGAGTTTACACTCGAAACATACAAAAATCCTTTTCCTCTCTATAATATTAGTATAGATTTATAAGAAAAAAAATTCAAATTCATATTGTTTGGTACCTATTTCTTCCGAATACAAGGGAGCCGTGACAAAATATTAAATTTATGACTGCGCTGCGGGCTGAAAAATATTGGGAACCTCTAATATATACGATTAGCCACGTGGCGTCTTTAAATACATTTGGGAAGTTTCTAGAACACAGTTAAATGATTCGTTTTTCGTCTATGAGACGTAGGTATGTTATCTCGTTACTTCCGATCACTGAGAAATTCTAATAATACCCGCAATATTTAGATTTTTTGTGAAATTATATTTATATTTTAGAAAGACGTTAGCTTAAGAGAAGGCTTGAAAACTTCTGCAGTTTTTAGCGTTTCCTACCCAATGGATAAAAATGGGACCCTAGTACTAAGACTGTCCGTTTGTCTGTCTGTCCATCGGTCCGTCCTTTTGTCCGTCACCAGAGACAAATCCACCCTGTCTCATGAACCGTGATAGCTAAACAGTTGAAATTTCTCAATTATGCATTTCTGTTGTTGCTGTGTAACAACAATTACATACAACAAACCTGACTTATTTGCTCGATATAAATAACGGTAACGTAACGGTAAGGTTTGAATTTTTTTTTCTTATTTCAAAATCTTAAAATAAAATAATATCTTTACCTACTATTGTATATTATAATTATACGGAATATAATTGTACGGAATCCTTCTTGCACGAGTCTGACTCGCACTTGGCCGGTTTTTGATTAGGTTGATTTCAGGAAAAGTGATCAAATGCTGTTTTCGACGAATTTGAACACAAGAAAATACAAATATATTTTCTACTGCCAAAATTTCTTTACGCATCATTTAAGTTCATTGAAACATAAAATTACGTATTGTTTACGTATGAAATTACGTTTACAATAAATACACAAACATCAGCTGATTCCCTTTAATTTTGCAATATCACGTTATAGTCTAAGAGCCGTGGAAGATCGACCTTTACCCATCGAATAACCACATGAGACATACTTTTTGTCGAATATAATTCATAAACAAAAATGACTATTTTCATTGGTTAATTTAAATCAATTTAGAGACAGTAGAGCGTCATAACAGCTGCAGTCTACCTGACCGAGTGCGCATGGTCTTTTCCATTTTAATGACAGAGGCAGCGTATATTTACACTAGACAGTTTTTTTTTAATGTATAATCCTCAATATCAGAATATTGCAGTCTACTAGTATTCTTGTTAACTCCCCGTGCTAAGCTAAATTGCTTGTGTTGCGAGTGGGTTCACGTCGGCAGTGCAATGGGTGGGGATAGAGGCCAAAGACACTGGGCTACGGCCGCTTTTAAAATGTTGAACCTACTGGCAATCATTCTAATTTCAATTACGCTTTTTGTATCATTGCATCACATATTATTAGTTATTTATATGAAATTCATTCGGTTTTCAAAAGAGTGAAGGTGATGAAAGCAAGTTAATGTTTCGATAGGCAAGTCATCACTGGCATGTTTGCTAACTACTGATCCGATTTCAACAATTATTTCGGTGTTAGATAGCCCATATATCGAGGAAGGCTATAGGCTATATTTTATTATGAATATCCCACAGGAACGGGAGATACGCGGGTGAAACCGCGCGCGGAAGCTGGTCTTATATAAAACTGAAGAGTTTGTTTGCTTGAACGCGCTAATCTCAGGAACTACTAGTCCGATTTGAAAGATTCTGTCAGTGTTAGATAGCCGATTTATCGGGGAACATATAATTTAGTTAATTTCCACGGGAACGGGAGATACGCGAGTGAAACCGCGGGCGGAAGCTTGTGAATATTATTTGACAAAAAGTATGTCTCAAAGTATATTGCATCTGGTTATCAGATGGGTGAAGTTTGATGTTCCAGGTCTCCTCTACTATTAGGATCAGACGTATTTACGGAATCAGCCGCCAAACACTATAAAAACGTCATTGAAGTTAATGTGTCTTTTGGCAAACGTATAAAACATCTCTAGAATCAATGTGCACTGCGTTGTAGCCGTTATAAGCGTATGCCGATTACAAGAAATAGGCAAATCGGTAGGTAGGTAAATATCTATACTAATATTATAAAGAGGAAAGATTTCATGTGGATTATTTGTTTGTATAGATTAAGCTCCGAAACTACTGGACAGATTTGAATTTTTTTTTGACCGATGGAAAGTTACACTATCCCCGGATGACATAGGCTATATTTAATTATGAAGTTCCCACGGGAACGGGAGTTACGCGGGTGAAATCGCGCGCGGGAAGCTAGTCACTACATAGTATAAAACAAAGTCGCTTGCCGCTGTTTGTCCGTCTATATGTATGCTTAGATCTTTAAAACTTCGCAACAGATTTTAATGCAGTTTTTTTAATAGATAGACTGATTCTAGAGGAATGTTTATATGTATGGTACATCAGCATTGCACCCGTGCGAAGCCGAGGCTTGTCGCTAGCAAGTTTATAAAACACTGATAAGTCAAAGGATTATCGCGACTCACAGACCGATTGATTTACAACATGCAGCCTTTGTGTCCGAGTCCTATAATCCTCAGATAAAAAATATCACAAAACTTACTTTCATAATGACACAATTTCCATATACAATCAGTCAACATTAAAATTTCGATATTCCTCAGATAATATTTTTTATCTGACGAGAGATATCTAGTTAATAATTTTCCCCCTAAACTGTTAAACTTACACACGTGAAATTTGGAGATTATATTATTTACTACCCAAGTGAATAATTAAGGAAGATCATTTTTATAATTGTCGCCTCAAAGGGTGAAAAATGGACATCAAAGATTTTGAGAAAGTGTGGAAATCTTAGTAATTCATATGTTTTATCGTAAACATGTTCATCTTTCGCAACGATATTCATGAGCTGCTATAACGTGTATTAGTAAGTACATATTAGTTATTACAATTCCACAACAAACACATCAAAATACACTTTGAATCAGTAACGGCGCGAACGCTCGACGCGGTTCGGTTCGCGGTTCGCGCTCGGACGTTCAAGGGGTAGGCGGCTGTCATCGCCCGGACGTTCAAGTGGCTAGTTCTACACTTCCGATTGAAAATGAGCAAAATATCTAAACAGTCAGTTATTATAAGCGTACATATAATAGTGGAAATCAAGATTTGAAGATAGAGTAGTTACCTACTGTCAAATAAATTCATCTTCAAAAGGGCATTCAATTCCATTAACACCTGATAGTAATTAGTAGACTTGTGTAAACATAACATAGTTGCAATTAGAGATAGCAGAACGCCTCGCAGTACGTAAAGTCCGTATGACATAGATCTACGTCTGCCAGCGTTGGCTTACGGCCAGTAACTTTCGCCAGGTCATTCTTACAAGAAAGCGGTCTGGAACAAGTGACGCAAACGTCTAGGCCGATATGTGTAATCATAAACGCGTGGTTAGTACCCTGGATTTTATTGTGAGACAGACGACAAAATTATCAGATGATTACGTGCGGTTTAACAGCAAACTGTCTTGAAGCGTGAGTCAGTGCGACCGACTTTAGTTGACTCAAAAATGACTGACATTGGGATAACTGCCGTAGTCTCGTCAACACCTAAATATAGAACAGAAAGTTCCATCCTTTTGTTTTCTTATCTAGTTCAGATCAAACCAGTTGTGAACGTTGGAAATGAAGAAAGCACTCACTGGGTAGCAGGAAAACTCATGGGTTTCATATTTTAATAAACGTATGGTTATTTCGTTTACTTTCAGTAGATCCATAGTTGCCGGCTGTTGCCCTCCTTCCTACCCTTAGGTTGCAAAGAACCTTTCGATGCACTTCCTCTTGGAGTCAGGATGGCTAAGAATCGGTTAAATTTTAAAAATAAAGTCCGTGAGCATATCAGAGCAAAGCTAGCAGACTCGTTACAGCGGTAATCTATCTTATATATTATTTTTTTATATATATATTTATATATGTATGTACATGTTTTTGATAGTATAGTGCATTAGATGATATAGTACTATAGTATACTTATTGTATTACCTACCTTTATGTATTTCTAATGCTTTATTTTACGTTAATAAGTTGTATACTTTGCCGGTATTTATTTCAGAAAAAGTGCTTACAACTTAAGTGCACCTACCACTTTGTTTCTGCACCACCCTATGGTTTACTGGGAGAGAATGCCCCTGGCATTAAGTCCGCCAATGTACAGTTATGTGCTAAAGTTTTAAATAAATAAATAAATAGATGCCAACTGATTTACAGTTGGCAACACTTGCACAAAAATCTAAATGTCATAATTCTTCAATCGCCAGCCAGCGACCGTCCTGTGCTGACATCCAAGCCACAAAAGGGGGCACCCCTTCTTGTGTAGATCGCTTAGTTTGTAGCTATTACGGGCAATTTGATAAGTCCGGGCACTATGAATAATGGCCGGTCTGTATTCATAATGCCCGACTCAATTGGCCAATATGATTAAAACAGCATGATTAATCACTTTTCTCGGCCATTATGAATAATGCCCACCCTATCTTGGGCAAAGTAATAAAATAGGTGAACTGTAGTGTTTTTGTTTATTAAATGAAATTAAACTTACAAAATTGACAAAATTTTATATGAGTAGCGCAAAAGGTTTTTGGGTGGTAAAAAAAAACCTAAACCTAAACCAATTTATTATATTGCCCGGCTACAAATAGGGAATTATTCATACTGCCCGGTCCAAGTGATAAATCCAAGCTATCTCAAACACTGACTTATTACATGGACCACGGGCCGTCGGGCATTATTAATAATGGCCGGGCAAAGTGATAAATTAATCACTTTACCCATCGCTCTTTGTCATTATTAATAATGGCCGGTCCTTATTAATAATGCCCAGTTAGTCACGTTGCCCGTAACAAAGCTTTAAACCTACACCTTTATGCCAGGTGAAGTAGCAAAAGCATCGTGGCTACCTAAATATGTCCGTTCAAAAAAAATGAGTCACTGTACTCTACTTATGACTGCTATAACTTCCATATTCTGCTACTGCTTTCCCATAAACCATGTATTAAGGCTCTAGCACTGCTCGCCTTTATACCAGGTGAAGTAGCAAAATCCTCGGGGCTAACTGCATATGTCTGTCCAAAAAAAATAACACTGTAAGCCATAAAGCAACACTTTTATGACCGCTATAATTTCCATATGAGATTTTTCTTCCTTTAACAATATTAATTTGATGAATTTATTTATGGACACAAATCTAACAGACTTCTAGCACACCTGAAATAAATTTAAAGATAATTTAATAGTAAATGTTACCTATCTTTATAAGTATATATAATTCTACCATCATCATCAACCGATTTGAATGAAGGAAAGGCTGCTGCCCCTTCCTTGGTATACCTACCTCCGATTATTATAAATTATGTTATAACGATCGGGACCAACGGCTTAACGTGATTTCTGAGGCACGGACGGTAGTCCCTCAACCATATAGACCCGGAAAGAAATCTTAGAAATTACACAAAGATTTCCTGTCCGACGTGGGAATCGAACTAACGACCTCCGAGTTTTAAAGCGAGCCAAATACCGCTAAGCTACGGCTGATACAAAGAATTCTACTCAAAGGCAAGCAAAGTACTTACTAACTTCTGTATCGACATTTAAAATTTATACTAATATTATAAAGAGGAAAGATTTGTATTTTTGTGTGTATGTTTGTAATGAATAAACTCAAAAACTACTGTGCCGATTTCAAAAATTCTTTCACCATTGGAAAACTACATTCACCCTGCGTGGCATAGGTTATATTTAATTATGAAGTTCCCACGGGAACGGGACTTGCGCGGGTGAAACCGCGAGCGGGAATCTAGTTAATTATAATCTTTGCTTAGAAATGAAAGCTAAGTTTAACCATCAATTAATAGCTTTTCGTCGAGCGATAATAAATATACTTAGGTTAATTTTTTTCCTGAGTTGTCGTAATAGTACATCGAAACATAACTTATAAGCGGATAACAGCCATATAACAAAGTTAATGAGCAAGCAGAGTAGCTATATAACCGCGCATGGGAAGCTCGTGTTGTTTCACCGGCGTAGCTCCCGTTCCCGAGGGAACTTCATAATTAAATATATCCTATAGCCTTCCTCGATAAATGGGCGATCTAACACAGAAATAATTTTACAAATCGGTCCGGTAGTTCCTGAGATTAGCGCGTTTAAGCAAACAAACCAACTCTTCAGTTTTATATAGAAGCATAGATTCAATTGACAACCTCCGTAGCGTAGTGGTATTTGGCTCGCTTTAAATCTCGGAGGTCGTGGGTTCGATCCCCACGCCGGACAGGCAATCTTTGTGTAAATTCTAAGATTATTTTACGCGTCTGGTTGATTGAGGGACGAGGACGACTCTCCGCGACTCGGAAAGAACGTTAAGCCGTTGGTCTGGATTGTTATAACATCATCTATTATAATCGTATATCAAACGGGCAGCAGCGTTCCCTTGTGTGGTACACCGGTCACCAACCAGCCTGCCAATCATGGTGACTTTAGTAAATACCATCCTCGAGAGGAGGCCCTGTTTAGAAGTGGATGTAATACTGGCTGATGATGTTGATGATCTATCATCATCAATTACTTAACTACTTAATTAGCCCATTTACGTCCACGGCTAAACATGGTTCTTCGCTTAAAATACCGTGGCTTGCACGGTTGTTCAGGGACATTGCCATAATCACCACGCTTGGCAGGCGGCTTGGTGAGTCGCAGTAAGATGGTAAGTATCCTTGAGCTGATAAATCAGATCTGAAAAATTTGTGAACTGGCACCAATTTTTGGTTAGGTATTTGAAGCAAGCTGATTACTTGTCACATACCTCTCCTACTATACCCCAACACGGAACTGCAGACCTGGCTGTTGAGTAGCATATTTAGCTCTAAAGTATACTAATGCTACTTACAAATCTTGCAAAGCGGGACTTGTGATCTTGAGGTTCGAACCCCACCCATTGCACTACCGACGTGAACTCACTCGTAACACAAGCATTTTAGCTTATCACGAGGGGTTAACAAGAATACTAGAAGACTGCAAAATTCTGCTAGTAATCTTTTTTTTTAAAGCAACAAAAATAATATATATACTTCCACGACCGCCGTGACCGTTCGGCCACGGCGACCACTTCAACTCCGTTCAAGTTGGTGTTGGTGTGCTCGCATATGGCTAACATAGTCGATCTTATTTATGAACTGTCACGCACAATGCGGACAGAACAGCGAATCACCTCAAAGTTTTCGACCTTGGTTTTTACCAATTCTGAAGGCTCAATATCGTACTTTTTCATTTGGCGCTTAAGCACATCTTTTTATATTTGATAAGGCGTCAATAAATAGTCTTGCTCGCCTGAGTTTACATATTATATCACTTTGTAATTAATAAAGAGACGTACCTTAACTACGGACTCACCGCAAGTAACTATTTATTAATCTGTGCCGCTACTGCGCAGTTGTTCACAGGAAAAAATAACTCATTACTTGTAATTATTATATGCAATTTAATTTAGTTCATCAATGTATTTCATTTTGCGGTTTATAATTTGTATTATCTATACTTATATATAAAGCTGAAGAGTTTGTTTGTTTTTCACTTGAAATAGTGTTAGATAGTCAATTTATCGATGAAAGCAGTACAGGTTATATTTTATTATGAACTTCCTACGGGAACGGGATAGCTCCCGGTCCCGCAGGAAGTAAAATGTGCGCCGCAAGCTAGTTTATATTCAAATTATACATACCTATATTTTTTTTACTATATTACTAGCAGATTTTTGCAGTCTACTAGTATTCTTGTTAACAACCCCTCGTGCTAAGCTAAAATGCTTGTGTTACGTGTGGGTTCACGTCGGTAGTGCAATGGGTGGGGTTCGAACCGGCGACCTCAAGATTACAAGTCCGACGCCCTAGCCATTGGGCTACGGCCGCTTCTAATATTATTTCATTGCTGCGTATTGACCACATGTAGGGTTACCATTTCACACGAATGTGAAAATCCTGCATTTTGTATCTAACTACCCGGACATTCGTACAGAGATTTATACTACTTGATAATTTACTAAGATACGCGTGCACAGCATAATGCACATCGGCACCGGTTGCAGCAACCGCCGCCCTGAGCCGAGGACCAAGTCCCACAGGCCCTCTTGCGCAGGTTGCTTAGTTTGTAGTTTATAACCACTAATCTAAGCTAGAGCTCTTCTCGCCTTTACGCCCGGTGAAGTAGCAAAAGCCTCGAGAAAAAAAAAAGAAAACGGCATACGCGGCACCTGTGCAGAGATCATCTCAAAACTTTGAAACCCGTACTAAAATTAAAACATTCTTAAATTCTGAAACCCGGTCAGATGGCAGCCCTGTTTTCATATAACAATAACATTGATAGTTTATTTTTATTCGTCCAAAGAATGATCTTCCTAGCTATGCGTGACGTTTCATGACGCAATCACCACACCCACCAAACAATACAATAGATATATGTAAGTACATAATATATAATACTTACTCGAATACCTGAAAAACATGTTGTGCTACTTTTCAACAACCAATGCGTATGCGCAACGTTTTTTTATTTGAATAATTATCTTTATATTTATAACTAGCGACTTTGTCCGCGTAAAATAAGTATTTTAGAAGCTATCTAACAATGAAAGTCCTGTCAAAATCGGTGAAAGCATTACTAAAATTAGCGGAAGCTAACAGACATATCTACGGACAGTCAGACAGACACAAAATAAATATATTTTTGTTATTAGTACGTGTGTTTGTCTATTAAGTATGGTCAAGTATACTAAAATTTTCCGAGTAATTTTATTATTTTTTCTTTCATAAGTACCTAACTACTGGCTTCGGCGGCCCCCTGAGGGGACGCGAAGCCAGACTCGGGAGAATACCAGCAAAAATTGTTATCGTGCTTATTTCCAAAGGAAATACTTTTAAATTATTCGCCAGATTTTTTCAACCTGTTAAGAAGTCGCGAAATTAAAACGTAGTTAGTAACAGTTTTATATTGGGTCCATTAGGTTTGCTATCAAAGATATGGATAAACAAAGAAATATATATAGACAAAGAAAGTGCTATGATAAAGGTTTTATGCCAAGAGATAACATAGGTTTATGTATTTGACTATTTATATTGTTATTTAAATACAAAAATACATTCCAATTTGGTGCCAAAAGTCATATTATTACAATTGAATCTTAAAACTTAGATTATTTGGAGCGTAATATGTATTTGAAATCAACGCAGGTATATATACCTACCTACTTTGTATTGTACCTACTTTGTATTGTTAGATAGGCAAATTAGACCGACGGCGGGTAGGTAAATTACGAAATGACTGACTTCGACAAAAATGTCTTAACTTAGATTCTCACTCCCGTTAGCCAGAACAACACTTGAGACTTGGTGTTTACTTGGAAATGTCAGGTGTTATTTAGGTGATTTCTATTACCATAGCAATAGAGACCACGACAGTTAGACTCTACTAACTCAAGTGAATACTCAAAGCCAAGTACACTGTAAGATAGGGTTGCCATAAATGTTTCGGCGCTGACCGGGACAATAGTCAGAGCCGGGGGAGGGGGGGGGGGGAGATGAAACAATAACACGTCACACAAAGCCGAGGGGGTTCTCTCATTGTGCACGCAGGATGATATGACAAACAGGAGCGCGTATTGCGAACGAAGCAGAGTTCTTATTTTTTTTTTGGTTAGTGCGCCCACCGGGAACTTTGCCTTGTTGGCTGAGCCACCGGGAAATGGCGCTCGAAACTGGGACGTATGGCAACCCGGGAACGAAACCGGGACGTATGGTAAGAATATACGTCTTATGCATGCAAAATATTATTTACTTAATGCATTTTTTAATGTTAATGCAGGTTACTTATTTCAGTAATAGTTACATAGAAAATCATTAGGAAATTTATTAAAATAAGTCTACAATGATAAAGTAAAAAAATAACTGTACAATATCGAAATCATAATCGTACCATTACGTTACAAATGACTGACTCTTTAAGTCAGATGTTGTACCTTTATTTATTTATTACATCATTCATATGAATCACAGCGGCCATTTACTTATTATCGATATTATGTGCTGTGCACACCTTTACAGCAGATGTTATTTTGTCGAGAAAAAAACCGATATACGACCTATACCCGTGGTCGTCAAACTGCGGCCCGCGGGCCTTATTGTGGCTCGTAGATGATATTAATGCGGCCCGCGGGCTAACGGTTTCTGTGATGCGGCTGCAACAGCACACGGTTATCATAAAAAAATTGCCGGCTCACCGTGATATCTACCCTACATTATCAAATATAGCCCATGAGCAGAAAAGTGTGACGACCACTGACCTATACCTGCCTTCCTAACGACAATTTTATATAACAACTAGTTTTCTACTCGCGGTTTCACCCGCGTAACTCCCGTTCCCGTGGGAATTTCATAATTAATTATAGCCTATGTAACTACTGTGAAAGAGTTTTTGAAATCGGTCCAGTAGTTTCAGTGTATATTCAATCTGAACAAACAATCAAATCTTTCCTCTATATTATACGTATAAGTATAGATAAAGATTATAACTAACGATATTTTATATTACGCAGTAGTAAAAAACACGAAGAAAATATATTTCGTCACATGACTAATTCAACTACAATTTGTAAGAAAGAAATAAAAGTTATTGAATCATTTAAATAAAATGTTCTTTAAGTCAAAGATTTAGGATTCAAAACAACTTGGAAGTTTTGTTGCATTTATTCCCTTCGTACAATTTGTAGGCACAATGGCAAAAATAGTTCAAGCTCACAAAAACATTGTAATTGTAAATAGATATGTAAATCATGAATTTAAATATTCGCGTAAATAACCTCTTAGTCAAAAACAACATTAAATAGGTACTTACCTACCTATACAAGTTGTATACATTAACTTCGCAATTTTGCATAATAAAAATTTGTATTACTTTTAAAAAACGTGACCTGGCAGAACCGTATAAAGAGAAAGATTTGGTTGGTTATTTGTTTGCAAAAACTGCATCACTTTAAAATAATATTTCACCACTAGAAAGCTAATTTGTTTTTGGACAGACATACGTAGTTAGCCACGAGGCTTTAAAACTACAAACCAATATCAGCAACATCTCAGCTCAAGATCGCTTACTGCAATCACAAATCCGCCTGCCACGCCTGGTGAGTATACCTACGACCCTGGCTTGCTAAAGTCTGTCAAGAGTAGGCCCATGTTCAGCAGTGTTCGTAATCGGGCTGATAGAATACAGCACCGACCCCTGAGCGGAGGTGCAATCCGTTATTTGCTCGCAGTTTTAAAACATTTAATAAGGGTGACTCCCTTATTAAATGTCTCCCTTATTTTTTCGTTGTCTTGGGGGAAATGCATTTACGCATTTACACCGCCGCTGCAACGTATACGCGCGCTGGCGGTGGGATATGTGGGCCCTCTCCATAGCGGTGGTATGCTTCCTCATACCACGAGGAGAGGACCCTGCACCACTAAAACCCCCCGGACACTCCTCCGATCCGTCGTTGGCGGGGGCCGGGCACGCAAAAGCAATCCGGCCCCCCGACGGCACCCACGCCCAATATGGCACCGCGGGATCTCCTGGGAATGCTGACTCAATACTCGACTATATTATGGTTAAGTAGTTAAGTAGAAAAAGCCAGATAAAAATGGTAAAATGCCCTTCCAATGGGGCCCATGTCCAGCAATGAACCTTATATACTAGGAATAATAATCTGTCGGTTTTATAATAAGGTCTATTATTTATAAGGTCAAAACGATTGTCAGCAACTAACTGGTTAACAACAGCTATGATCATTGTTCAAGTCACGATTAGTATCGTTAATTTACATCTAGATAATGTTAATAGTAATTGTTTTATTGCAAATTAAATTGTTATTGAACAAATTAAAAAACGTTTTTTTTTTCATGATTATATTTCTAGTCTCTTTTAGTTATAGAATATATTCATTTAGGAGACATCTTTATGAGTATAATTCAAAAGAATCATTTTTGAGAAATCAAGTTACTTTAATACTTAACATTATTTGTAAAAATTATAAATATTTATCTTCATTAAATTTTTTACTGAAAGAAAATTTGTATTATTTCTCAACAATAATATTTAAATTATTTCTAAAGGGAATATATCTCTTACTGTGTGCCTCATAAGAAAGTTTAAAGTCGCTTAGCGAGCTGGAATGGCATGGAATGAGCTATGCTCGGCGTGTCCCTGCGTGATCGAATCAGAAATGAAGCTCGCTGACATAGCTCAACGGATTAGCAAGCTGAAGTGGCAATGGGCAGGACACATAGCTCGAAAAACTGACGGCCGATAGAGCAGAAAGGTACTCGAGGGGAGATCTCGACCGCTGGGACGACCGCCTGCACGATGGACCGACGACCTCATAAAGGTTGCATAGAGTCAGTGGATGCAGGTAACTAGCAATGGTTCCCGCTGGAAATCGATGGGGAAGGCCTATGTTCAGCAGTGGATGACAACAGGCTGATGATGAATATATATATTTTATGTATATAGGTATATATATCTACAAATAATTGTTCTTTGAATATTTCAAACGTCGCCGTTATTAATATCGAGTACTTAAATAAAAAGGCATAAAAAAAAACAAATCGATCAAATAAAACGTACTTTGAGCCAAAAATGTAAGATTAATAGATAACAATTAGACACTTGAGTATTTATTCCCTTCTTTCGTATTCTCTTCGTTGTATAATAAATTTTAAATCTTTTATAATCTTCCTTAGGTTTAGGTATAATCAACTTAAAATCTTTTTAAACCTAAGGAAGGTTAAATAAGAATTAATTACGCTTAATAATTAACATAATTATGTCCATAACTTAAGATATTATATAGAATACGAAATAGTCACTCAAATTTAATGTAAGCAGACCACATATATATAGCAACTTATCACATTATTTGGTTTGCTCACCACTTATGTACATGTTATCATACGATTGTATATAGAAATTGTGACAAAATGTACCTACATCTTCTACATCATAGTTGTAGCCGGTTTTGGGATTATATTTAGACTGCGCCGCGCCGCTTCAGATCCATCCGCTGCGTAGTTCGTTATTTTGGTTGGAAGTAGCAGCTGACACATGGTAACATAGATCACGGTTCGCACCACATGGCCGGTAATGTCGGATTTTTTTTCTGAATCCTCTCACTTTTATAGACATCTGAGTATTTTTATTGATTTATAGAATGTCAAATAGCTAGTGACCGAGATTTCGACCGCGTGGAATAGTAACTTTGGGCTAACTCCGATTTTAATCATTATTAATTCTGCTCTTATTTAGCAGAGCAGAGCAGAGCATGCATGTATATATATTCATTCTGCTCTTATTGGCCTTGGCGTGAAGATCATTCTTCTTTCGTGCTTCGCTCCTCGATATGTCTTAATGTGATGATATATAGCGTAGGTGTGTGTCGATAAATAAACTATCTAACACTGATATAATTACTTAAGCGGCCGTAGCCCAATGGCTAAGGCGTCGGACTTGTGATTTTGAGGTCGCCACCCATTACACAACCTACGTGAACCCACTCGTTACACAAGCAATTTAGCTAAGAACGAGGGGTTAACAAAAATACTAGTAGACTGCAAAACTCTGCTAGTAATCTATCCTATCCTAACATTATCGCGTTCAATCAAACAAACTATTCAGTTTTATTTTAATAATTTGTACTTATTGCTGGTAGCAAAAGCTGATTCTATATAAAAAAAACTAATTCACTTTAAATTTGTATGGACATTTTATCTTAATATTAATTTTATCTGAGAATTACCCTTTATTCTACTTAAACTAATCATTATTTAACCGAGTTAGTTAAGTAAAGACTATGTGTTAATCCTACAAATATTATAAACGCGAAAGTTTATAATTAAGGATTGATGGATGTTTGTTACTCTTTCACGCAAAAACCACTGAATGGATTTGGCTGAAAGTTTGCCCGCGGATAGTTTATAAGCTGGATTAACATATAGGCTACAAAACATCACGCTTCAACCCACTGGAGCAGAGTAACGCGGGTAATACCGCAGGGCGCAGCTTGTTTACTATAAGAATATGTAATAAGACACATTTCAGCGGACATTATTCATAACCCAACCACATATTGTTTGTTTCACGTTTATGTGTGTAAAACTAACATTCAAATATGTCGAGGACATAATCTTGATTGATATGTCATTGTTTATATTGCCGTAACACTAATTAAAGCTGTCGTGTAACGGACACAAGCTCGTATAAGCTGATAAGTGAACATTAAAATGAGTATTCATAGTTTAAGTTCTGAGAAATAATCTGATTAAAATTTCTCGTAAATTTTAAATCCGATTCAAATTTACGAGAATTTGGGAAAATAGAGGAAGATTATTTCGAGATGAGGTTGGAAACTGATTACTACTGATTTTACCTTACAATAAGGTAGTTAATCAAAATGTAGGTACTTATATTATTAACAAATGAAGCCAGAATATTAATATACTAGCATTGCCCGTAACTTCGTCCCCGTAGAATAGTTACTTTGTGCTAACTATACTCTTCGTTGATTTTTATACATTCTTACTTGGTGCTTTGCTACTATGACACATAGCCTTCCTTGATAAATTGGCTATATAACACTGACATAATTTTTCAAACGTTCCTGAGATTGGCATACTTTGTAGCCGTCCGCCGCAGGGCATACCATCTAGTGATGATGACTAAAACTAATTATATGACCCTGTCAGTTAGAATACCAAAAACATTGGACAATTTTTTTTTTCGTTTCGTCCAAATATTGATTTATTAAATAAAAAATGCATACAAAATATTTTTGGTAATCTACCATAACCAATATAGATATTTTTTATTCGTCATCCTTGTTCTATACGAATACAAAACAATAGCGTGCTCAAAACGTCGTTAATTAAGCCATTCATGTACCATAGACTTCTGAATCACCATTGGGAAAGGAACAGCTGCTGTCGGTTCAAACACTACCCTAGTTAAAAAGTTAAATGTGACTCACAAATAGCAACCCTTTGTGTGGTTCAAATGCCATCGAGAATGCTTAATCGTGTGTGACCGTCAAACCAAACAAGAACCAAACAATGTTTGAAGTAAGGTACAGTCAACGAAGGAGATATGTTTACACCTTAGATAAATGATGGGTTTCAGGCCCTCGACTAGATAAGTGTGGCAACTCAATATTGTAGTTTTCGGACAGACATTATGTTATAAGCCAGGAGACTTTCGCTATTTCACTGATGTCCGAGAGGCCAGCGAATTGTAAATTAGTGCGACAGTTGCATTAAACTCCCCTAAAAAATCTAAAAGTCATAACCTGAGCCGAGGTCCAAGTCTCACAGGGGACGCCCTCTTGCGCAGGTTGCCTAGTTTCTTATTAAGGCTGGAGCTCTGCTCGCTTGTATGCCCTGTGAAGTAGCAAAAGCCTCGTGGTTAACTACGTATACCGTCTGAAAGAAAAATGTCTTAAACTATTACTATTATAATAACTGTGACTAAGCTCATAGGATCTATTGTAAAACAATAAACACTTTTAATAGATTTGTAACTTACGTCAACGCTATACATCACTTAGATTATGCACATAATTGGTTGTTATTTAACACGACTTTCGTGACTAAACACAATGTAATTATTTAAATAGATTAGTCACAAAAAATGTGGTTGCTTTTGTTTTGTTTGACGCGAATAGGTATGAGTACTCAATCAGGTTGCCTCGCGGGCGCGGTTGCGGGCGCGGTCACGAAATATCAAACATATGGTGTCATATCCAAGTTACCTGATAAAAACGTTCTACCGTTCATACGTAAACAACGTACTAAAGGTAGAACGTTTTTATCAGGTCTTTCAATTTACAGAAGAGTTTATTGCTGCTGTTCAGGCTAGAACTCCGAGCTGGCAGATTAAATATGGGCATCGTCTCGCGCAACTCGCCAAGTCGCGCATCGCCTCACCGCGCCCGCAACCGCCGCCGCGCCCGCGCGTTCCGACGCACGACGTGAATAAGTACTAAGCCATGAATGAAGGAGTAATAAACGTCCACTGCTGAACATAAACCTCCTTCTAAATGAGGGTATGTTGTGCGTATAACGCACTAGGAAACGCTACTGCCCGTTCCCTAGTGTAGGTACACTTGTTATAGATGATGTTATAACAATTGGGTTCAACGGCTTAATATGCTTTGAGATGCACTGAGTACAGACCCTTCTCTAACTAGATCTGGAAAGAAATCCGCTTTCGATCCGATTTCTAGTCCGGCGTGGGGATCGAACCCACCACTTCTCAGACTTATACCACTATTAATAATTTGACTAAACTTGTTTCTACTGTCATCCAAAATGATTATAATGAGAGGAACTGAACAAAATTGTAATACTAATAATTAGTATAACAGTAAATTTAAATTAAATTTTAATAACATCTTGTTAAAAATTGCGGAATGGATGAAGAAAGATTGACAAAACAGGTATACCTACATAGCAAGTGTGAGTGGCGTTCTCTGACCAAATCGAAGACATCCTCGCAAAAGGTCAAATAAGATCCACCCTAAACCTACGTGCTTGTATGAAGAATGTTATCAGAGTGAATGAAGCGAAAGATGTGTGCAGGGATAGTAGCAAGTGGAGGACCATTGTCTCTGCCTACGCCGCTGGGAAACAGGCGTGAGCTTATGTATGTATGTAAAAATTGCGGATTAAATAGTTCTTTGAAGTCCGTTAAAATAATTGGAAACTTGTGTGTCTGAACAGAATTATGAACCCAAGCACATCGTACTCAGACATCTGGGAATAATTTGAGTAAATACTCTCGTCAGTTACATAAATAAGTATATGATTACCACTTTAATAATAGTAATCTGTAGTTGATTCTGTCCCGCTGTGAAACTTGAGAACATGTGACGCGCGTTTACATAAATTGTAAATGTTCTAACTCATAAATGATGATTTGATTATTTAAAATAAAAAAGGATTCCTCTGAGTTTTTTGCCAGTTCTTCTCAGAGCTGCCACTTTGAACTTGTGGTAGGAAAAGAAATGGACGTATCATAAGAACATGATTTAATTATTTTTTTGAATTGTGTCTTTCTTGACTTGACTTGACTCATGGACCACTAGGGACCTGCCTCGGATTTGCACGGGTAGTAGTTATTTACACAACGCTTATAGGCGAGACAATCCAATAAATTTGAAGGCTAAAACGTCGGAAATGCGATCATGTGGTCGCCGGTTCATACCGAGGTGAACCCACTCGTAACACAAGCATTTTATTGATTAAAAAAAAAACATTAGAATGCTACCTTATCCAAGAAGATCAAGGGCTTTTAAGGAATTCTCGTAAAAAAGCTGAAGGGTGTAGATTCGGATTCCGGTTCCTAATACTTTAAATACGATATTAGACTTTTGATATCGATTGTTAAAACAGGTACAAAAATATAGGCGAAATAAAAAAAGTAAAATTCATCGCGCATCGCATCGTACGCTAGTTACCTAAATATAACATGTTATAGCTAATACTTTTATTAGGGTTCTGTATCCAGTCATAGCGGCTATAACAACAAATATACCTACCAGAAAACAAAATAAAGGGTTTTTTTAACTGTTATTACTTACTTTTTAACAAATGCAAAGAACTAAATATATTTCAAAATTGAGATTAATAAAATTCGACCACCGGCAGGACTCTAATCTCTCGAATCTTAGGTTAAGCTACTAATGCCTTAACCAATTAGGCTATTGTGGAACCCTACCGGTCATCGAAATTTATCAATCTCTTTTATAACACGTTTCTAAGGGTAACGTTAGTGCCATCATCAGAATTTTATTAATCTCAAATTTGAAACATAGTAGGTAGGTAGGTATGGTAAACTTTTCCGTAAAGTATTCAAAAACATTTAAAATACTAAATATATCCACAACAATTATCAAAACGATTATCTCGTTTGCTTTCTAATAAATATTTATGATTATATCACCCTAGTATCCTATCCATGCATTTAAACAGCGGGAGGCTGTAATTTCCATAGTCTAATTGCTTATAGTTAACTATCTAGTACAAGCTCCGTAGCTGGTCCTACCTGTACTACCGGTGGGTCTGTCGGTCTTGAATTAGATCACGTCTTGTATCGCTCCCGTCTGCATAATTGTACTAAGGGCTGCTGGAGTTTGCAAATTACATATATACGTTTTACGCGTTTCATTGAGCTAAAGTTGGTATGGAAAAAAAAACCACAACACATCCAGAATTTTCCGTATGTTGACAATGGATATGGAAATGGTTAACTATATGCTATATTCGAGATTGGAACTAGCTGAAGGCGAAGAAGAAGAGTGGGAGTCATCTGATGAAAGACCTGGAGATAATAGAGAATTACAAAGAGAACCTAACATTGAAGAAAGGCGATATCCATTCAGATTAAGAAAACCAGTTAAATTAGATAACTTATCAAGCAGTATCGGATACGCTTATAGTATAAGATGCACTGTCAAGGGCGGACACTCAACAGTGGAGAGAGGCAATTGAGGTACCAATCTCGAATTTCTCACCTCATAATTGGCAGGACGACTAAGCATCAATTATCTATTACCATATTGCTATCAAAACGTGACAATAATTTTTTATTTGACGTATATTTTTTACAAAAAAAAGGATCCTTCGAAGTGACAGCAATGATAAAATGTATATCTCAAAATGAGCTCTTGTTCTCTATAATCCTACTAATATTATAAACGCGAAAGATTGAAAGTATGGATGGATGGATGGATGATTGTTACTCTTTCACTCCAAAACTACTGAATGGAATTGGCTGAAATTTTGCACCGGGACAGGTTATACAGTAGTGACTAGATTAATATATAGGCTACAAAACATCACGCTCCGACCCACTGGAGCAGAGTAACGTGGGCAAAACCGCGGGGCGCAGCTAGTTCTAGTTGTAGATCATTTTAATCTGTTATTTTTCAAGTTAATGAAAATGTCGTCATAGATCGATTGTACCTACTACCACAAATAAATCATTTCGCTAAATATTGGCAACGACTAAAAATGACGGTCTAGGTAACAAATAATCCCTAATACACTTGGTCGCGCCAAAATTGGGAACCTCTTAATCGATTAAGCTAATTATTTTTTCAATAATGATCTTCGGTTTATTACAAAAACACAAAAAACACAGGTAACCATACAATGGTTTGGCGGGAGACGCTGGACGCGAATCAGTCTTCTTTAAAAAAGTGATTCTATTCAAAATCGAAGTATATTGACAATTGTGTAAAATTCTTACACCAATCCTTAAACACATACCTATTTTGTAGCGACTGCGATAATCGTATAAGGTACCTACTGAATATATTTACATAGCCGGTCCAACCTTGAGACAAAACCACTAGCGACTTTGTTAGCATATAAATCGGTACAATTACGCAACACACATGAAAATGTTATAAATTAAACACGTTCCAATGTAGACAAAGTTGTTGAAAACAATGAATACAATAACAAATCGATTCCTGTTAAGGAAATGACTTCCGTTCATTAATACAATTATTTAATAACGATCGCGTGAATTCACATCACAATATTAAAGTATTTATTTCATCGTAACAAAATAAAAAGGTGCATCTCTCAGAAGTGGACATCCTTTCACAAGCTAACCATTAAACATAAACAACGTAGAATGATTTGGTTCCAATTACGGGTTTTAGAATGAAGCAAGGTATGTTTATGCGCTCGAACTCGACGGAATGATCTGCCGCGCATGCAAGTTCGTCTAAGCGTTAAATGACTTCTAGTGATCGTGATACTATGCACTAACAGAGCTTCTATAATTTGCTTATTAGAAATATTCTAAGTGTATCTTAGAAGTTTTAGCCGTCTAACTATAGCCGTAAATGGATCTAGCTATCGGATCATACTTGAGATGTTTTACTAATATAGATTATATAATTACTTATGTTACAAAACCTCTATCGTTATTGCTCTTAGTCTTTTAACTTCTATGAGAAATTGGTTGATGAGACTTACTCATCTTATGGTACAGTGAAGATTTCATTCGTATTGACAAAGACAATTCGAAATACCCCGAGTCTACAAATAACGGTTCCATTATGTTCTATTAGTATTAAACGAGCATGTTACACAAGAGACTAACGGAAGTGCGCCAAATGAAAGAGTTGTCGCAGCTACAAATGTTTTTAAAAAACATGTTCGCACAAAGGGAAAGTAGCAGCAGCCTAGTAACAAGGCAAAATAATCGGTTGTGCGTGCAATTCAAACAACCAGTGGGTCACGCCTTCCGTTACGGCCTGGAGCATGGACAAAGGGCGACCAACAGATACACCTGTCCTCACCGGCCCTTTGTATTTGAAATTGCCTCAATCTGATCGCATTGCGTGCCTATAATGTTATTCGTTTAAGTGAAAGTTTGTGATCAATCATGCCACTAACATAGGTAATGTTTCGATGCAAATGTATGCACAAGGAATAATTAACGTTCTGACCTAATGAACACGCTAAAAACTGACTATCTTGCTCACGAGAATTGCTTCGTTTTGCAGCCCCTTGCATATTGATGAAGAATGCCTGTTGACCCTTGTAGGCTACGACCGAGTTTTTATCGCAAGTTGGAACTGCAATGTTTATTTACGAGTAAAAACGGTAAAAAACTGATACATAATTAGTGTCAGACAATGCGGAGTGCATATAGAAAAGGCCAAGTAAGCCGTTACTGTGTTGATCTGTTTTATAACTCACACCGTATGGCCGTGAGATTTACACACCGTACAATTAGAATAAGTAACGTACTTACCATTAAATGTTGACGGTTCAATCCTCTTAAAGTTCTAAAGATGAAGTGTAGTGCATTTATGGTTAACTTAAGGTTAAAATCTTATTAGAAACCTTGTGAATGCTTTCATCGTACACAATCTATATGCATCCGTGAACATTGCCAGACTTCAAAAAGAATTATTTATTACATTTCTAAAATGTGGTCATTTTTCTCAGAAACGTTCTTTCAACAAGTTCTTTCACCTTCACCGTGAGACAGATCTAATAGTGAAAGATGTCCAGAAATAAGTCCTAATAGAGCGAGAGTTCGGAGCTTTGACCGAGAATGTGCGTCAGCGGTTTTGAGTTTGCACGGAAATAGCGCGATCTATGAAACTTTGGCAGCGTATACCTTTGCAGGAGACACCGCCACCTAATTTCACCCGTCTTTGTATCCGGGAGAAGTATAAATGCTATTTTCGTTCACTTTTGTTTCAAAGATACCTGTTTGCATCGTACTGGGTTCAACAAAATCTGTTTGAGTTTTACTGTATTGCATTCCATTATCAATATAGTTTAACATTCCATATTTTTAATAATTGGCGAATTTCTAAATAAGATTTTATTTAAAATAAGGAGATACCAAATTGTAACATTTTGCGTCGTTAGTGCTAATCCTCTGAAAAACCATCAAATATATACGTGACTATATACTTATATATTTGATACGTACTATATTTTCCAATACTTTGTTATCCATCAGTTTACTATTTAGGTATGGATTTTCCGTTACTATGTTTAAATGCTAAACATGTGGGAACGAGACCCATTTATACAATGCGTTAGTGTTAGAACGAGTACAATAACACCATAATATTTGATAATATTTAAACGTCAAATGTTTTTATCTACAGTTACGTTTTACAATCAGTTAAATTAATTAATTCCACAGATATTCTTTACCTGTCTTTGGAAAATGTGAGAATTACGCTTAAAACAGTCCATAAAGTGTGAGTAATAAATTAATTTCCAATAAACTTGAAGACATAAACTTCACAACTATTCAATTCAAGTTAACACCTACAGTTAAGCTATAAAATGATAATTAGTATTAGCCATTATATAAAAAAGCTATATTAGCTGGTAATCGGACAATTAAAAGCGTATTAAATTGCAGTAATATACGTTAATATAAAAGTCTGATGTTTTCGAGACACGTCCATTACACAAGTGAGAAAAATATTCGTAAATAATGTAGTTACTCCACATTACGAGTTTATATTGGACGATGTGTGTTTCTAATAGCGAAATAACGTGTATTCCCAATCCCTAGCCAATGGCATCAAAATGTGTAAACCGACAAAAAAATACTTACGTTAAGTATTTTTTTGTCGGTTTAACCTAATTGGTGAAATATATTTATATTTTTGAAACGTGATATCCCAAGCCCTAGCTTAATTGGATATGGGCTAATCCGACAGTTATCTAGATATGCAATTTAATATTATGGCTTGAGGGAATGATGAAACGAATACGCAGAACCAGATGCACATTTATTTACCAAAAAAATAAACTAAATATTAATTAAGCCCCATTGAAAACAATTTTAAGCGCGTAATAATATGTCTACTGTGACCAATTCGAGATTTAATTAAAATTAAGGAATCCACTATGAGGAAATTTTTAATCAACATAGTAAGCTATTTCACAATTTCAGCATACGTGTTTAAATTGCGTTGCCTTCTGGGACGAGTTTACCAGATGTCTGACTTCGATTTCCGGTTATTTAATTCCAACAATTTATATAAAGAGATGAATATCCATTTATAATTTAAAAAAAGAAGTTCGAGAGCTTTTTTGACATATATTTTTATAACCTAATGAGAATCTGAAACGCAAATGGATTTGACGCAAATTTTAAATGAATTTGGCAGTCTTCCAACTTGCCGGAAACCACCAAACTATCACAAATTTATGTATACGTATAACATAAAATTAATTTGTGCTCAGCATACATAGCCCAGTTGGAAATCTAGTTGCAATCACACACATGATGGTCGCAATTTAAAATGTCGCCTAAGTGATTCCTAGCAGCATAATTTATACGCTTAAATTATCCAATTACTCAAAAGTGCTGCAATTTGGAAACATTTCGTATATTACTGATCATTTATATAGAAAAGTATTGAATTGAGATTGATATTATGAGTTGTTAGCGTAATTTTAATGTAATTTAACATCGAGTTCACCAGCCCGTTTATGTCAACCGCTGAACATGGGCCTCCTCTTAACAGACTTTAGCAAGCCAGGATCGTTGAGGAATATTGCCATTATAACCACGCTTGGCAGGCGGATTGGTGATCGCAATAAGATGGTCATCATCATCATCATCAGCTCGTATAAAGTCCACTGCTGAACATGGGCTTACTCCCGAGGGAGGGTTTTTGCCATAGTCACCACGCTTGGCAGGCGGATTGGTGACCGCAGTGTTATGTTGTAATACACAGTAGAGACGCTGCTGCCCGTTCCCTAGTTCGTTTGTTATACACGTTATAACAATCGGGACCAACGGCTTAACGTGCTTTCCGAGGCACGGAGGGTAGTCCCTCAGCCAACCAGACCCGGAAAGAAATCTTAGAATTTACACAAAGATTTCTTGTCCGGTGTGGGGATCGAACCCACGACCTCCGAGATTTAAAGCGAGCCAATTACCGCTACGCTACGAAGGTTGTCAGTGAGAATAAAATGGTCACTAATATAATAATAACTTGAGCTGATAAACGCTGCTGTCCATCCATCAGCTGAATATCCCCTAGTCGCCTCTTAAGACACCCATGGAACGAGATACGGTGGTCTATAGTAAGCCAGAAACCACACTTCTGAACATCCCGTTACACGAACTTTAAATAAAACAAGGCATTCTACTCCCAATTTTGCTAAATAACAATTACACAATTATTATCGTACCAATAAATAAAAACCAGGTAACATTAGCTAGTTAGCAAAAACTAGTCACCCATAGTTTACGCAATTGTATAACTTTCATAGTATTGTTTTTATCTAAATCAACAAAACGTGGACGGCCACGTGTTCGCGTACTTAATGTAAATTATCATAGCAAAGGAAAAATGAAAATGATTACCGCCAATTAACAATTGTAGTTATGTATTGTATAAGGATTTAATATATTCATACAAATTGTAACAGATAAAGTACAAAATAATAATACAATTTCGCTTAAAAACTGTTCCTAAAACCACGTGGTAAACATTGCAAATATTAGTCGAAGCAGACTGCGCGCGAGCAACCACGTAGATAAAAATTAAAATAGATTTGGCTAAGCGCCGCACACGCCGCCGGTGTGCTAAACAATGCTGGAAACTAGGTCGACAATCTGTTTACCGTGTCAAAAATGCGTACTATCTGTTTCAGGTCCTCACCAACACATGGAATACCAAAATCCAATTGTAATTCAATATTTGCTGACTTGCTTCTTAAATCATCACAGCAGCTTTTAGCATATCTAGTACACAACGGGCTTTTGTAAATTAACGTCAATCATTGAAATAATGGTCTATTAAATCTGGTTCTACCAACGTAAACAAATGGGCACGGTAAGGTGGGTGACCATGAATGCTGTCTATGAATTTACGCCCACTCGATGAATTCCGATTCAGTAAACGGTAAAGAAACATTACTGCTACACTCAACAAAAACCCTTGCTGTAATAAATACAAGTGTCTCCAAAAGTTATTGTGAAAGATCACGGAATTCCTACTTTTCTCGTCATTTTCGGCAAAACTTATTCAGTGTCCTTGTAAAATCGTCTTCCGCGTTAAATCGTCACCAAGAAAGTACCACTTAATTATTGTCATTCAACAAAGAGTCGAATAAATTTAACCATACCATTTAACCTCAGCCTCATGTTGCAATGCATAATTTCCGTATTCGAAACATCTTGAAGCGAATTATGGCTTGTGCATACAATATTTATTAATAAACATCAAACCAACTTTATTGTAAAGCCTAGGAAACCGGTCGGAAAGCGACTTGTTAAGGAAACCAGTTTAAGAGATTATGATTAGATACGGGCGTGAGTTCCAAGTCCCAAGATTATAGTTTAAGCTATTCAGGAGATAATTGAGTGTGACAGATAGAGTAGCGGTCGACCGATCAAGTACATTTACAAGAACTTAAGTTTCACCGCGCGGTTCAATAACATGGTACATTTAAGTGTATTATTTATTTAGTAAGGTAATTATATGAATGTCCATGTAATTCGGTATGCGTCCCGCCTCCGAGTATATGTAAAGTTTTAGACTTATTTTCCAATCTGGTTTCTTTAAACTTATGAATTTACCATACGACTGTCACCTGCGCCGAGGTCGAAACACTACAGGGGACACCTAACGCAAGTTTCTAGTCTTTAAAACATCTAATAAGGCTATATAACTGCCGGCCTTTATGACCGTAAAGGTGAAAAAGTCTCGTATATAATTAAACTACACATGTCCGCCATTGGTTATTTGGCAATATTCACTGTGAATGTCATCATACTACAAGAAACCTATTATAAGTTTCTATCTTAAATTGAGATAATTTTACCAGTAAATAAATAGTGCAAATCGTGGTCCTACTTAGTTGTTTAAAATTTATATACATACTCCCATAGCAACTTAAAAACAACAATTGTGTCAAATATTATTTTAACTAATCGTTTGATAATACAAAGAAATATGATTTAATGTCATTATATTTACATTTTACACCTTTTTTTTCAGACGGACATATGTAGTAAGCCACAGTGCTTTTGCCGGGCATTCACCGGAAATAACATTTTACACCGTCGGATTAAAAAGCAAATACGAAATATTCTAACAACTATACGGCACGCTTCGTGATAAGCTGCCACCGCAAAATACGTTAATAATTAACTATTTAGGTACTCATAGTATATTTAACAATGAAGTTGCCATATTTATGATAGTCTACCGTTTATATTTAAATAGGATATGGTCGATCTACATAATTTAATATGTCAGTCAAAGTGTCAAGAGCGGAAGTTAACCACAGTACTATTGTTGCTGGAGCCTTGACTTGTTGTTGAACTTTGCAATTATTTAGGCAAAATTAGTATACTCCGTTTGGCACGAATCATAAAGTACAAAGGATTACAGATAACTAGCTGCGCCCCGCGGGTTTAACCGCGTTACTCTGCTCCAGTGGGTAGAACGTTATGTTTTGTAGCCTATATGTTAATCCAGCGTATAACCTACCCCAGTTCAAAATTTCAGCCAATTCCGTTCTGTAATTTTGGTGTGAAGGAGTAACAAACAGCCATCCATCCATCCATACTTACTAACTTTCGCGTCTATAATATTAGTAGTATTTATTAATGTGTATTTCGCGTCTTGGAGGCCCGTAATAAATAAATAAATTTGATTACTTATTTAATAAAAAATATAAAAAATAAGTTTAAAACTTATAAAAGAAACTTAACTAAACATCTATACTTACCTTGCTTGCTTGAGCTTATATGAGGTACTATTGACCGTTGCGGAGCGGGCAAGGGAGGAAGATCCCGGAGCACACCCGCTTCGCAGGCGGCGTGTTGGCCGCAGGCGGCGGGCTGAGACCCGTCGCATGCCGCCTTAGGCTCGGCCTCGGGGAGTAGGGAACATGGGCCCTGCTCCCTATAGAGGCTGACCCGTGCGGAGGAGGGACGCCTGAGTACTCCGGGCGTCCTGTTAATGGTTATACGGGCCACATACAAAGTGGCCCCGGAGAGTCCGCGGCACCATCCAAACTGCGGACGGCCGCCGTGGGGGTTCACCGGAAATGCAAGCGCTTCTCAGCGGTACCCGGTGGCCCTCACACTCATGGCGGAAGTAGGAGTACCCGGGGGGTTTTAGTGGCGGTAGGGTCCTCTCCTCGTGGTATGAGCAGCATACCACGCACTGGAGAGGGCGAGTCCCCACATATCCCACCGCCGTTGTTTTCACAACGGCGGTGGTCGAATGCGTAAGTGCATTTCCCCCCGGTCAACAAAAAAAGAAAAAAAAAAAAAAGGTACTATTGACCGATAAAAAAAAACTTTCACCATCAGAAAGCTACGTTAATGATAGAGTTCCTACGGGTACCGGAGTTACGCGGGTTTTTCCCCACGGGAATTAACTAAGCTACTAACTTATTTATTTATTTATACTTTAGAACATTTTATATATTGTACATTGGTGGACTTAATGCCTAAGGCATTTATTATATTATTAAAATAAATATGTTAAGTTTAACTTAGATTTTCAGATGAATTATATCCATTATTATTTTCGTTTTGGAATTGCTAATTGCAATCGCATTGCTGTGCAGTAGTTTTAAAACGATTTTTGAATTCATTCATTTTCTTTTTATTTTTGATTGAGAACCAAACAACAATTTTCCCATTAGCCGAAACCGAGAGAAAAAATCGCACAACATAATAAACAATCACTCTGGTGCCAATGAGGTTAACATTGAATTAAAATCTTCTACGCATTTGCAAAATTTTTATTTCTGTAGCTAGCCGTATAAACATTCGTTTTAAAATCTAGAGCTCAAAAGCATAAAGTCGGATGTACCATTGTACGTCAGAAACATTCGTCGTATACGCCTTTATCGTAAACTAGCCTCCCGCGCGTGGTTTCACCCGCGTAACTCCCGTTCCCGTCGGAACTTCATAATTAGATATAGCCTATGTCACTCAGGTTGAATGTAGCTTTGTAACGGTGAAAGAATTTTTGAAATCGGCACAGTACTTTTTGAGTTTATTCATTACAAACATACGTACAAAAATACATGCATTTCCTCTTTATAATATTAGTTTATATATAGACTAGCACTTACAACCAAATCATCCGTCCTTATGTGCTTCTGAGGTCAAGAAATAGAAGAGTTTAGTGATAACACGAATTATCTGCATTAAAAACCTATTTGGTTGCCAGACTATGTTTTGTAGGAGTACGCGAGGCATTATCACGCATCGCGAGATGTTACAATATTTACACGTGATTATAGTTTTTGTACAATTGTAAACATTCCGAGTGCCAAACGAGATATGTAATGTGTCTACAGATTACATAATATCACGAGTTTGCAATTTTTTTGTGATCTGATTTTGTAACTGTAATATCTATATATTAATACTTAAATCAAAGATGTTGTAGGTACCGTTCAACGATAATTGTGCGGATGGAGGAGTATGAAATTTCTCACACTTATAGTTTATAATATAGAGAAGAAGTGCCGAATGCTAATATTTTTTTAAATTATGGTCCAATTTCAACAGTGGCCTAGGTAGGTGATCAAAAGCATTGGGGCATTAAAAACTGGTACCCTGGTACATATATTAAAAGGGTAATAATAAGATCGCTAATAAGTATTTGGGCCCCTCTGAGCTCGGGGGCCCCGGGGCACTGCCCCGCCTAGACCTTCGGTAGCTATGCCCGTGAATTTCGACCAATGAACGATCACTAGTTTATATAATTACCCTAAAAGTTTGTATTTCATAAATGTCTTAACAGTATATTTGTAGTATGTCGTCCACCAATCGAAATATAGTTAAACAATTTATAAGTAAGGGTTTATTTTGCCAAATCTATAAACATCGATATATCATGCAAACTCCAATGTGGTAGTTAGACAAAACCAAAACTAGGAGTTATTGAATATACGAGTATACAGTATAATATCTAGGGTTAAGTCCGCTGGATGGAACCGAGCTGGATTAACATATAGGCTACTAAATTAAACTACGTCCCGCTGTAGCATATTAACAATCCCAGGCGGGTAAAACCGCGGTGCACGGCTATTACTTTATATTAAATATAAAAGGTTCCAGCGCACGGTTTCACCCGCGTAACTACGATTCCCGTGGGAACTTCATCATTAAATAAATTGGCTATCGAACACTGAAAGAATTTTTCAAATCGTACTAGATAGTTCAGTCAAACAAACTCTTCAGCTTCATATATTAAGTAGTATAGATTTTGAGAGTCGGTACCTACCTAAGTTAGTTAGGATGTATCTTGTAATCTTTGGATCCACTGATTTTGAAAATCCTTTTACCAATAGTAAGCCACATTATTATGAGTACCTATCACAGCCCATATCTTAGGACGAGGATCCCAAAAGAACGGGATCCTTGTTTTTTCGTCGTGGAAATCTTTTATAGACTTTCCGCCGTCTTGCGGAAAGACGGTGGGGGCTGCTTCCGGCTCTATGTAGCTGATGAGCCTGGGCATCCGGTACCCACTAAAACCACCACGGTTGCCTTGCCTCCGACGCTGGCTGACGATGGCCCCGGGCACTCGAGTAGATCGACAACCAGGATCACCGCCGTGCGTCTGCGTCTCCGCAGAGACTCATCCCGGGGAAGGGCAATAAGGAACGGGATCTACGTGGATGAAACGACGCATACTGGTAAGCAATTCCTCCCGACCCTTAGTTTGCAAAGAACCATCCGATGCCCTCGTAGACCTGAAGTCCGAGAGGCCCGCGAACTGTCAAGTAGACCGACAGTTGCACAAATCCCCCTAAAATACTGAAAGTCATAATCCCTGAATCTCATCGCCAGCAACCGCCCTGAGCCGAGGTCCTAGCCCCACAATGGGCGCCCTCTTGCGCAGGTTGCTTAGTTTGTAAGTAGTTTTTAAACCATTTATTAAGGCTGGAGCTCTGCTCGCCTTTATGACCGGTGAAGTAGCAAAAGCCTAGTGGCTAACAGTGAAAATACACGTACAAACTGCGTCAGTTGATTCACAAAAAATGATATGGAATTGTTTCGCAAAGTCAAGTTCAGTGTACAAGTGTACAGTGCACAAGTGGTATTCCTTCATCATTTATATTCCTTACTAGCTGACCCGGCAGACTTCGTACTGCCTCAATCGATACATAAAAGACCTAAACATTTGTATAAAATAAACTGGGCCGTAGAGACTTCGTTTATGCGGTACTCCTACCCCTACACTACCCCTACCCTACACTACCCTACCCTACACTACCCCTACCCTACACTACCCCTACCCTACACTAAACCTACCCTACACTACCCCTACCCTACACTACCCCTACCCTACACTACCCCTACCCTACACTACCCCTACCCTACACTACCCCTACCCTACACTACCCCTACCCTACACTACCCCTACCCTACACTACCCCTACCCTACACTACCCCTACCCTACACTACCCCTACCCTACACTACCCCTACCCTAAAAAATCTTGGCAAAAAAATTCAAGTTTTTAATTAACAAAATAAAGCTCAAATTGACTCTACATTTTAGTTAGAAAACGTTTGTATGGGAAAAAGAAAAAGGCTGTTTTAAGGGGTTTTCAGGCAATTATTCGAATTTTTCTCGCCGTAAAAACCATCCTTGAACTTCCACGAACATAAAAAAAAAAGAATTGGCCAAATTGGTCCAGGCTTTGTAGAGTTATGCGCTTACCAACACATTTTGCGATTCATTTTTATATTATAGATTATAGATTTAATGTAACAGTTCAATTGACGTCAAACATTTAAGAAATATTAAAGGATGACGTACGCGGAACGTATGCAGAACACATTCTTATATATTTTTACACCGAAATTGATATACTGGGTGACTTTTTTACCGTTTTGATAATAAAATGGTGTGTTGTGTAAGTGGAATAGAATCTATAGACCACAGTAGGTATATTTGTACTTGTATTTCGGTAATTAGAGTTTCGAAAATCTCATAAATTACTCTCAAGAAATACGCCATACATTGCGCGTGTAAAATAATACAATAGGTGCCTATAATACCTAGGCCGCAATCACACTTGAATAGGAAGAGTGGGCGAAAAAGCGTAACTCCCTAATTAGGTACGCATTTTTACTATTTTCACACTATGTCACAACAAAAAATAACATGATAAAATAACTATGCCTTAGACATCTATTTCATATTCATATCACGCCCTATTATTTTCAAGACGGTAAAAAAGTCAAAATACATATGTGTACATATTAATTATATAAGTTCATTGATGAATACTTTCATACATCTATAGCTTCTAATATTATAAATCTGAAGAGTTTGTTTGTCTCAAATCTCAGAAACTAGCTGACGGCAACTGACTGAAATTTCTTTCACCATTAGGTACCTACGTCATCCAAGAGCAAGATAGGTTATATTTGATGATAAGTTCCTACGTTAACGGGAGTTACCCCGGTAACCTTGGATATGTCGATGGGGGACAGTAAGACCTATATATTATACTAGCCGAGTCCGCGAGTTCGTCTGCGTGGAAGGCTTAAAAAATGATAATACTAGCCTATGTCCTCTCTCAGGTTCTAAACTATCTGTGTACCAAATTTCATTTATATCAGACCAACAGTCTTGGCGTAAAAGGCCGACAGACAGACAGACAGAGTTCCCTTCGTACCTATTTAAAATATTAGTAAGATTAAAAAAATTAAATCCGTATCCATTGGTACTCCAGATTTTTGATTGTCATTGTTTGAATTAGTTTTTTGATATAAGGGGGTATTGTTGCCCCCTTAGACGACATAGCCAAGGTTGTCCATTATTTACGCCATACCCATTAAAAAAATAAAACTGCTAACTTACAAAAAAATATTTATGAGAATTTCTGATATTATTTTAATGTGTTAATCATTCTTAGGACACAGATTGTATGAAAAACAATAACTTCTTTTAAAAAAGTATACGTATACATAAATCGATTGTACCTTCTTTACCAAAAAATATATAATTCTGCTGAGTACTTATCAGCAAAAATCCCGGCGTATGTAAATTTAAAAAAACAACACAGGCCACGTGGTCGATAGTCGATACCTACAAGAGGCACCACGCAAGTACCGCGCGATATTTTCGCGCATAACCTCTCAACGTGGGCCACTCATGCTCATTTCGTAATATTGATATAACCTTGAACAACTTCATATAGATAGATGTGCTCGGAACATTAAGGTGCTGATACGCTATCTGCCGGCGTTTCATTTGGTCTGGCGATAAATATAATATACGAACCCAGGCCGAATTGACTGATAGATAAATTGTTTTAGTTTATTTTTACTTACGAATATTCAAAAGCAGGTTCGTTTATACGCGTGATTTTTTAATCGAAATTGTTAGGTACCGACATAAATACTCTTTGGTTTGAAAAGTTTTCTTTTTATATTATTTGTATTAGTGTTTTGTTTATTTGTCTATTATTATTGTCACATTTACTGAAACTGAAAATACATAAATTATAATATTTTCTCGACCGTTGCGTTTTTATTTATATTATTCATTAAAAACACATCGGGCAAGGGTCCGCCATCCGCCATCCAGTCGAATAAACAAAACACTAATACAAATAATATAAAAAGAAAACTATTCAAACCAAAGAGTATTTATATCGGTAACAATAAATAATTTATTTTTGTGATTACCTACAATAGATCTATGTTTAATGTATGGATAAAAATTACAGATTAAAATGACATTGAACCTTTTATTGTATATCTACCTATACGCTTTTAATGTTGTCTATCTTCTGACTTCCCCCTTTTCGCTGGTCCACTGGAAGAGATTTCTTGTGAAATAGGTTGTGCGTACCCGGCCCTCGCCAACGACGGATCGAAGGAGTGTCCAGAGTGTTTTAGTGGTGTAGGTGTGTGCCCTCCTCGTGGTATGAGTAAGCATTCCACCGCCATGGATAGGGCGAATCCCACATATCCCGTCGCCAGCGCGCGGATACGCTGCAGCGGCTGTGGGAATGCGTAAATGCATTTCCCCCCGGACAACAAAAAAACAAAAAATGTACCTTTGTACGTAGCTATTAGTCTGTCTTACTGTATTTTTATATCTCTAAAATCTTTCATAATGTAATCTTTTATAGATTATGGAAAGTACAGTATATAATTTAAAAAGCAGTTGACAATACTTATGTAGGTATGACTCATGGTAATACAGAACAACAACTAGACCGATTTTTCACGCGAAATATTTACCTATTCAAACTTCTTTAGCAGTTTTTCCAGAAATAAATTACAAATGTGTACCTACATATAAATATGTAATTGTACAACTATATATATTGTATACAAGTACCTACATTTTCTTTGATATTGAAACAGTTGTTTACATCGTCAGCTGAGTACATAATGAGTAATATCAGCTGCGGAAATTGAAATTTACGCAGACAACTTCTGGTATATGAAATACAGTGATGGTAGGTACTAGCATCCGCCTCGTCCTCCGGAACCTTAGTTTGCAAAGAACCATTCGATGTCCTCGTAGACCCGAAATCCGAGAGACCCGCGAACCGAGACAGTGGAGCGAAAGTTTCAAAAAAACCCCTAAAATACTGAGAGTCATGATCCCTCAATCTCATCGCCATCGACCGCCCTGAGCTGAGGTCCAAGCCCCACAGGGGGCGCCTTCTTGCGCAGGTTGCTTAGTTTGTAGTTTTTAAACCATTAATTAAGACTGGAGCGCTGCTCGCCTTTATGCCCGGTGAAGTAGCAGAACCCTAGTAGCTAACTACGTCCATCCGAAAAAAAAGCATGTCACCAAAACACAGGAAACACAAGAAATTATGGAACACAGAATTGAGAGGAAATCGCTTTGCATGGTATGGGCACGTTATGCGTAGGGATGACATGCAGGTGACGAAAATAATGCTGAAAATGAAGATGGAGGGATATATTGGAGAAGGAAGGCCAAAAAAAGAGGGATGGACTGTGAAAGATGACATGTGTAAGAAAGGTATGGAAGACACGTCTAATAGGGAAAATGGAAGTCTGCATATTGCATCGACCCCAAATAATCGGAGCAGGTCAGGAACATGATGACATCAATACACGTACTTCTTATATGACTTCTTGAAATTTAACAGCCCGTTTACGGGTTATATTCGTCACCACTGGTTTCGTTGCTTCTGGCAACAATTGGGAATCTTTTTTTTTTGTGTTGTTTATTTATTTAAAACTTCAGCACTATAAAAGTACATCGGCGGACTTAATGCTAGAGGCATTCTCTACTTTGTCTTTTTTTAATGTTTTATTATTTAATCTTTTAGGAGCACGAGTTGATGGGTATAATAAATAACACTGTGCTCACTATTTACAATAATATATTTACAGAAGGAGAAATACTTATATTTACAATAATGATGGTGTTGCAACAATGTTTATGTACATGATGTCTGAATGAATATTTTAACAATGACATACCTGAATTTTCTTTTTAAATAAATAAAGTGGCGTCCGTCTATGGTCACGGAGGAGGTCGCTACACTACTTCCCCCCTGAGACCGTGACTACGGGCGAAAGTATTCTGGAAACAACCGTGGATTTTCAGGCAAGACTGATAGTCAATAGTGTGCTTGCACTTCATGGTAGATGTCGCTGAGATTGCCATTGCCATATTTCATTCCAATGAGTCGGAACCAGTGATTGATCCCAGTAAGTCGGGATCGGGTGCGGATCCCAGTGAATTGGGATCGGGTGTGGATCCCAGTGAGTCGGGATCGGGTGCAGGTCTCAGTGAGTCGGGACAGTTTGCGAGTGTTTAAGTCGAACTCGTTGTTTGCTGCGACTTGACTGCGTGGAGTTGGCTAGACTGCGCATACTGATGAATGCGGCGGTAGGTGCAGTAGTGCCGATGTTGCAGTTGCTGGTGTTGCCGGTGAGAAGCCAAAGGTGTGACCAGGCTGCGGCGCTACGTCTGTGGGTGGTGGTCACACGATGAGGCTGAAGGAGGCTGACTGCTGCAGGTTGATGGATGAAGGGGTTGGTTGTGGAGGGGGGTTACCATGATGAAGGCTGGATGTTCTGTTGAGAGCCACCAACGCGGTCCATCTCTGCCGGCACCGCTTTTGTCGCCTCAGAAGCGTCCGCGCCTTTCACTATTGTTTTCTTGTCATAGGATCACGTCGGGGTCACAAATTTAAGAGCACGAGTTGATGGTTAAAATAAATAACACTGCTCACTATACATATCTGAATTTTCTTTTTAAATAAATAAAATGACGTCCGTTTATGGTCACGGAGGTGGTCGCTACTATCTCAAAGTACCTCAATTCAACACCAGTACTTGACTGTCTTTAACTTATAAACGTGCCATTATTTTAATAAATCAGACCAGGCCTGAAACCTAAAATTTTGCACAAAGTTTTATTGATCAGCGTGGGGATCGAACCCACGACCTCCGAGTCTATAAGCGAGACCAACATCGATACGCCAGGAGGTTGTCACCCACCGCATAATAAATTTTGTTACTACTAAGATAGCGAGCATAGCTCCGGTTTCCATGAGTACCACATCATAAAGCCTATGTTACTCCAGTCAAAAGCAATTTTCCGACGGCAAAGAATTTTTGGAATAAGAAGTTATTTGAGTTTCTAAACAGAAATAGAAATCGTCTCACTTTATAATATTAGCAGATAAAGATATGAAAATTATAAGTGGAGTGACAGTTTCCACCACAAACATAACTCAGTTAAATCTCTCTAAGGAGCGCGTTTATTTTTGTAACGAAAATGTTATTATATTAAAGCGTAGGAGATAGATAAATATTGTGTTTTTAACTTTAAAACATTTTTCACTCAGACCAAATCTATACTAATCTATACTAATATTATAAAGAGGAAAGATTTGATTGTTTGTTGTATTGAATATGCTCCGAAACTACAGGACAGAATAGAAAAATTATTTCACCGTTGGAAAGCTACACTATCCCCGGATGACATAAGCTATATATCTAATAATGCGCGGAGGGATATCTTTTTACAATATTATATTTTTTATTTTTAAAGATTACTAGCAGAGTTTTGCAGTCTACTAGTATTCTTGTTAACCCCGCGTGCTGAGCTAAAATGCTTGTGTTACGAGTGGGTTCACGTCGGTAGTTCAATGGGTGGAGATCCGGCGACCACAAGATCACAATTCCGACGCCCTGCATTGGGCTACGGCCGCTTAAATTACTACTATCATAATCACCACGCTCTGTAAGCGGATTGGTGATCGCATTAAGTGATGAGTATCCTTGAGCTGAGAGATGTTGCTGTCCATCCATCAGCTGGAAGAACTAGAGGCGACACACATTGGAAGTCATAGCAGGTTATGGGTGCGGGTACCTACTAGGCGCTCGCTTCAATTGCACGCTCTGGGAATCCGCATTCCTAATATGAAGTCAGTCTTAGTATACATAATACATAAAGTGCCTACTTATATATTATGTATGTTATTTTCGTTAACAATGTCAATATTACCTACTAAAATAATAATAATGAATGTAAGAACTCATAACAAAAACATGTTTTGTGTTAGGTATATATGCTAATATTACATTAGAAAAGAATTGTATTATTGTTTGTTGCGCATAAACTCAAAAACTACTTGATCGAATTAAACAATTCCTTTACCATTAGTTATCCAGGAGTAACATTAGCTATATTTTAAAGAGGTTCCCAAGGGAATGGAATGGCGGGCATAAACAATGAGTTTACTTTTTTTTCGATTGAAATTCCGCCATTGTTAGAGCTAAAGCAAAGTGGTGTGGTAGTGAACCCACTAGTGACACACGCATTTTAGCTTAGCACGGGGGGTTAACAAGAGTACTAGTAGACTACAAAACTCTGCTAGTAATCTTTATGAAAAAAACTTTAGTTATTTAAAGCATGTCACACACGCTTCCAGCGTGTTTCTTTTTTTCGTACGGACATACCTAGTGAGCCACGAGGCTTTTGCTTCTGTAGGAGCGCCAGCCTTAATAGCTGGTTTAAAAACTACAATCTAAGTATCCTGCGCCACAGGGCACCCCCTGTGGGGCTTGGGCCTCGGCTCAGAGCGGTCGCTGGTTGAGATGGAAGGATTATCAATTATGACTTTTTAGGGGGGTTTTGTGCAACTGTTTTCTTCTAGCGTATGTGTTATGACTAGCCATGAGCTGTCAATTGGCTGTCAAAGATGACACAAATTAAAGGAAACTCATCAGAACTCAACTGTTGCCCTTATCCCGACGTTGTTATCTGTGCAAAGGAGAACACACATACACTAAAATTACTTGTACCTAATAACAAAAATTACATGCACTTTAGCAAAAGAAATAGGATTTCGCATTAAAAAAAGCGTGTTAAAAATACATTACAGACCAACGCGAGTGAATCTGGGCGGGACAACTACTATGTAAATATATCATTATATCAACCACCTTGCATACAAAAAAAAATCTCCATATTTCATAATATGTTTGCCACATAAATCTCTATAAGGTCTAATAAGCTTCGCCATGTCCATAAAATACCAAAACTTGTACAGTTATAACTCAGTTTTAAAGTTGATTTCATTTTTATCAATAAACGTTTTCATTTTCATTTTCATTTTCATTTGATTTTACAACAACCAAGCCATATGTAGGTCACATTAAGTCGTTTAATACTTGTATTCTTATACAAATAATTATACATACAACAATAGAATTGAAAAACATACTTTTATACAATAATCGCAATAATTGGCATAACACACTACCTATTCAAAACAATTAATGTTTTTAAGGAACTATATAGGTTGGAAGTAATACCGTTGTTGATAGTAAATACGGAAACTGCAAACGCGTGCTATGTAGGTACCTATTTTTATACTTAATATATAAAGTGCAAAGTATGTTTGTTTGCGTGAACGCGCTAATCACAGGAACTACTGATCCGACTTGAAATTATTATTATTATATTTTTCCTTCCTGCATGTGCATAATTTTTGCGGGCGGGAGGGTGGTGCAAAAATTTCATTACAGCATATAGACACATTTTTAGCGGAATTAACACTAGATATTTTGTCTTTTTAAATTAGATTAATTTGGATTTCCGCAAAGTAACGCCTGATTCTATTAATTATTTCAGTGTTAAATTAACGAGGAAGGCTATAGGCTATATAATTTTAAAGTTACTGCGGTTACTGGATTACTATTTTTTGGGCAAAAAACGTTTCCCAAAGTATCACATGCCAAAATATGTTTCCCACATTTTCATTTGGCAAAAAAATATTTGGCAAAACAACTTCGCAATTTTACAGTTAGCAATACTATTTTCGGCAATTTATTGTTTAACAAATAATTACATGGCAATGTTTCATTTTATCAAGTATTATGTAGTCAAATATGGTTTGGCATAACATAATAAACTTTTCACCATGGACAAATAATTTACAGGTAAGGTACTATAATAATTATATTGTTATTATACAAATAACAATATTATTGACTGCACCGGTAGCTCAGTGGTTACGGAAGTTGCTTGTGAGACCTGGTGTTCTGGGTTCGATTCCCACCCGGGACAATTATTACAAATAGTTGTTCTGAGTCTGGGTGAATATTATACATAATATACACGACACAGGGATTTATTTCACAAGTGCGGGAGTTATCTTTAAAAAAAAAAAAAAAAACATCCGGCGCTTCGTCGCCCGCTGCCGCGGCTCGCTCGCTTCGCTCGCTCGGTTCGCGCTCTGTTGGGGTCACAGTTCTAACCTAACCTAACCCACTTTTCTAGCAGTTCTAATCTAGCCTACTTATCCTCCATGAAATTAATGTATTTTACTTTATTTATTATTAATTATTAATTTATTGGCGTTGGCGCCCCCGTTGGCCGTTGGCGGGGGTCAGGTACGCATGAGCAATCCGGCCCCCCGACGGCACCCGCGGCCAATATGGTACCGCGGGATCTCCAGAGGTTCCATGGCCTAGCGTCTAGCTTTTTAAGATAGTAACTTCAATTCCCATGCGCCGCGCCGGACTAATCTTTTTGATTTTTTTCCAGTCCTATTTGATTGAGGGTCGAGAGCTCTGTGCCTTATATAGCATGTTAAGCCATTGCTTCTTAGTTTCATAGTTATCATTACATCATTAGCAATGAAAAAAAATCACGATGTATAGACATTTTCGCACGGACATTATGTAGTACGAGGCTTTTGCTAATTCACCGGACATAAAGGTGAGTAGATCTCCAGCCTAACTAAATGTTTAAAAACTACAAACTAAGCAAGGGAGCGCCCTCTTTGAGACTTGGACCTCTGCTCTTAGCGGTCGCTGACGGGGGGATTGAGGAAAGATGACTTTAGATTTTAAGAGGAATTTTGGGGCCTCTCGGCCATCGGGTCTAAGAGGGCATCGGAAAGTTCTTTGCAAACTAAGTGTACCAATTGATCAAGTGAGCGCGGCAAATCCTTACTTATCTACCAAAAATAATTTAAGTATTTAGCTGAGTTGACCATGACAATCGTACACCATAAAACGGGGATCTGCGTCACCAACCCGAGTACCAAGTGTGGTGACTACGGCAACACACTCTATGTTTAGTTCATGGGTAAAACCCACCCCAACCACCTGTATGTATTCACATACAGCGTCGGATACCTCGGTCAGGGGGCAATACGCCCAGATACCGTCCCCTCCATGAGTTCTCTATATTTAGCGGGGGACGATATACTGAATTTTATTTTAAGATACACCCGCACATTTCTCCATGTTTCGGTAGACTTTACAAACATTCATTTCGTGGCCACCTAGTGGTTCACACAAATAATTGTTCCGGCTGGGAATCGAATCCAGGTCTCAGAAGCAACTGCCGTACCCACTGAGTAAGCGCTGCAGTCAACGATGAAGATTCGCAAATTAAATACGGGAATAACAAAAACCAATATAACAATTCGCATTTTAAAAGCATAAACAAAGGCGTGCCGGAAATCATTGGTTGACCACGACGCCGAATAAATTAATGTGACTTGAATTCGATAGCGGTGATAAATTCAGTTTTAACATAAAAAACGTAAATACGATGGTTAGGTATGTAGAACCAAACTTGTTTCGCACCTGATTAATTATTTTTTGTGATGTTTGTTATATTACCGTAACAAGAAAGACTGAAACATTCATGAGTTAAAATTAAATATTAATAACCAGTTCGACGTAAAAAATACCTACCTAACTTAATAAACAATAGATATATAACTCTAGTTGAAGTATAGAACAATACATTTTCTGTTTCAAGAAATCTAGAAAAATATGTTGCGAAAATAATCATAATGTATTAAGAGAATCTTTATTTTTGTCCGGGGAAAATGCAATATAATTACGCATCCTTACCGCCGCTGCAGCGTTCCCGCGCCGGCCGCATTTGGGACTCGTCCTCTCGAGAGGACCCACTAAAAACTTTGTGCTTTCCGGGAGCATCTCCGGCGGCATCCGCGGCTAGATTGGTACCGCGGGATTTCCTGGGCCACGCTAGTGGCCCTTTTAACCAGATACAGGGATGCCCTGAGTACCAGGGCATTCCTACTCATCATGGATCGACCTCGAACGGGGAAGCGGGGCCCACGTTCCCCACTCCCCGAGGCTGAGCCTAAGGCGGTAGGCGGCGGGTCTCAGCCCGCCGCCAAGGCCAACACGCGAAGATCAAGAGAATCTAACATAAGCTAACCTAACCTAAACTACAATAGAAAACTATAGTTAAAGTATGGAACAATAAAAAAACATTTAGCTAGCCATATCTACAAAAACCAAAATGTTGCGAAAATCGTAAATAATGTAAGCAAAAGAATCTGACATTATATTTCCAACAAATCTCTAGTTTTTATTCGCGCAATTGTAAATTTGTTTCTTAGGTGCGAATTTTTAAATTTAATCGAGGATAACATGTGAAATAGTGTGATTTTCTTTTAGAAATAGCCGGGATTTATATCGTCGGTAGTTAGTAATAAACATGTCAATATTCAGTGATGCTGTACAATGTCGCATGGATTGTGGGTCAAGGTCCATCTCGTTTTAAAATAGTCTGCAGAGTGTTAATTTTGTGTAACAAGTAAGCCCATGCAAATACTTGTGATGTCTCGCATCGAAGAAAAATATGCCTGTACCTACTATGTGTGCATATAATAAATATATTCATATTTTTTTAACCAACTCCCGCACAAAAGAAAGTCACTATCGTGGGGCAATTTACTGACAATAACTCACATACTTTTGGAACAACCAGAGCCATACTAACTATCCACACACCGGGTGAGTATCGAAACCAAAACATTAGGTCTTAGAATCATCTACCGTAACACTTGAAACACCAGTGCCGCTTCTAAAGAACCTTATTTGTTGTCAAGACTATGCTCGCAGCCAAAGAGAAAAATAAAAAGGCCAGGGCAGAAAAAAGTTAAAGATAACTCTGCGTACTTTGCTACTTGTAGTAGGTACCTATTATATTTAATAGTCTACTTAACTAATTACTTCTGCATAAAAATTACGAACAAATAATCTATTTAGTTGCTATTTGGTCAGGTCAGATTTATCCACACACACAACCACAGAAGCTCCCAACTTTTTCAATCGTATCATTCATTTAATTAGTAGGATTCTGGATGAACAAGGGACCATCCATTAGGTATTCACGTGAGGTTTTTTATATCTTTTTGATCCCTCCTCTCCCTTGGACATACGTGATGATGTTTACGAATAACTTCTGAACCCCTCTTTCGAGTCTCACGTGATTAGTCGGACCACAAGTACTGGGATGATGAACAAGTTGATTGACCCAAAGGTTCAGGTCAAACTGTCAATGAAGTTCACATTGTGACAGATCACGTTCGTAAGATAAACAGCCAATACATTGTTTCGATGGACCTAATAAAAATGTATGAGACGGACCCGAGAAAGACAATGTAAATATTAATAAAAAAACTAAGATCGACGAACTTCAAAGCAGGAAAATGACATCGGGACTGCATAATGCACCGTTGGTGATGTATTGGAATACATCATCTAGTCAACAGGGCTTTTGTACTTTAATACTACTGATCACAAAATGTATAGTCCTCCCGACAAATTTAGATCATATCGACCGAACTCTAAAGAGATTGGTCATCTGCGCAGAACATATCTTTTGCCATTTGCTAGAGAATTGGAAGACACATTATATTAGCCAAATAGAAACACATCGTCTAATAGAAACTCTTACAATAAAACTAAAAGTTCCATGATGTTGTAATTGAGTTTATGTAAAATTGTGTAGTTTTTTCAGTCTCCTGAAAAGTTCTGTATCAGACCGTATATATTCACTGCTGAACATAGGCCTCCTCTTAATAAACCAAGGCCGTTGTGGGATATTGCCATAATGACCACGCTCAGCCGACAGATTGGTAATCGCAGTAAGATGGTGAGGATCCTATAGCTGATAAATGCTGCTGTCAATCCATCACCTGTATATCCCGTAGTCGCCGCTTACAACACCCATGGGAAGGCATGTTGACGGTCTATTTTAAATCGCTCACCACTCAGCTACTGTTTCTGAACCGCCAGCTTTACCTGCTCTCCAGCACAGGTGAAACCCACCCACCTAGTTTCTTACTTTGGGCTAACTACTTCGATTTTTCTTACGAGAACTTTTTAGAATATTTTTTTTTCCGACCCGGGCTGCTTCCGTTGGCCATATAACCGCTACACCAACGAGCCAGTCAAATGTAGAATGCATCTATAGAGGAGAACACTTGCCAACAAAACACAATATCACTAATTATCAAAATATTTAAATGGAAATGACAGAATAGGTCAATGCCACAAGCACTATTGACTACGCGGTACTGGGTCGTAAATACGAAATCAACTTGTACTACATAATATATTTAATGTTTCGCATAATATTTACGAGTAGGTAATGTGCCTATACCTAATTATAATAATAATAATAATAATAATAAAATTCTTTATTGTACACACACATATATATAGAATACAAATTTGGAACATAAAAAAAAAACAAAAGTAGGTACAATGGGCGGTCTTATCGCATAAAGCGATTTCTTCCAGACAACCTTTGGATGGATAGGAGTAAAGTGCAAATTAGCAGCAGTAGGTGTGCAATCAATCAAACCATAAATTTACTCGAAAACTATAATATTAACTGATGCGTACAAAATGTAATAAAATAGAAATTAAAATAATAATAATAAATAATGAAAAATCAATAAATAATAAATACCATATACATAATAAAATACATACATAAATACCTAAATAAATACTACAAAAATACATACATACCTCAAAGTATTGTGAGCAATTCATACACGCAAAAAGTCATTATAAAATTGTTTGACAAAATTTGTATAAAATTTAATATTTGCATGCCACAATGGCGAAACATGCTGAACTAGTTTATAATTGTAACATCCTGTCCATGTTTTCAAGCAAATGAATATTATTATTATGAATCCATTCAACTATTTTATCTTACAAATAATTAAAATATTAATCATAGATTAAAGTAAAGAAATTAAAAAATAATTATCAATCGATGTCGTTAATTCTGCTTTTTGATTAGGTTTGAAATTTACCTAACAAGGGTTTTACAACTGAACAGTTAAATTTAGCATTGATTAATGATCATCTTAGAAACTATCTACAACTAAAAATGTCTAAGAAATAATGAACACCTTATTAAAAAAATATTGGACATGTATTTTTGATTTATCAAATCAATAAAGATTGATGAAGATGAAAAGCTACAAGGTCCTGGAGAACGAGGCTTGTGACGTCACGTCTTGATAAATTGAAGTGATGGTACATGAAATTTCAACGCGCTGTATCTTCGTCATTTTTTGTTTAGATATCATTAAAAAAAATAGTATCCAAAAGTTTTTGCTACTCTGACGGATCAAATTGATTTTTTTAGTAGTCATCCCTATCCGCACAGAAATATTTTTTTAATCATTTTAATTTCTTCCTACCAAGTAAAAATATGACTCCAATTTAGGCCAAGGTCTAAAACCGTTAAGTATAAAATTAAAAGATATAGTTTAATCAGAGCAGATTAACTGAGAAAAAAAACATAAGTATTTTTAAATAAATATCTTGCAAACTGGTACAAGTATTGCGTCAGACGTTGCACAATACCAGGGCAGGTCAGCTTGGAGTTAATCTCGGCCAATAGCTAGAAAATGCGATACTGAATATTAAATCAATGCTTACTCATTTAACATTATTTATAAGACTAACTATAAACTTATTGAAGAGCTAAATAAATAATAATATGACAAAAACATACGTGATCAGAGGTGGATCAAGCATCTCATCAGCGCCCCTTCTTTATAAATAATGAGTAGTAGTAAACTTTTAATTTTGATCACTGTAGTTGGCGTTACTACATGTGTGGTAGTTTTTTTTTCGGATGGACATACTTAGCGTTACGGGTATAAAGGTGAGCAGAGAACCAGCCTATATAAATGGTTTAAACACTACAAACTAAGCAACCTGCGCAAGAGGGCGCCCTCTGTGGGGCTTGGACTTCGGCTCAGGGCGGTCGCTGGCGATGATTGAGGATGGAGGGATTACTAGTATTTTAGGGACTTTTAGTATTTTAGGGGAGTTTGTGCATCTGTCGCTCTACTTTACAGTTTGCGGGTAGAGGTTACTACAATCGAGCTGGCATTTCTGTATTCCGACTTGTTGTAGCCTAGTTTGCCTTATGGATAATCCGCCTCTGACTTTACCATTTTTGGCCTGACATATTGTGTAATTTCTTACTGCAATTACCAATCCGTCTGCCAAGCAAAGTGATTATGGCAATATCCTTCAACTACCCCGGCTTGCCAAAATCTGTTACGAGGAGGCCCATGTTCTGCAGTGGATGTAAGCGAGCTGATGAAGTAAAGATATGATATAGTTATCACCGTTATATTGTAAATACCGTTAGATTATAAAATACCTATCTCGCGAGATTATAAACTGTCGAGAGATTGTGAACCGTAACTTACTGCTGACAAAAACATACAAAGGTTAGGTTAGCTGGAAATCTAGGAACTGCGACCACAATGCTAGCACCAATATCACTTTGATAGTTTATAAATTACCGAAAAATAATGCGTTAAACTGTAAGCAGTATGTTACGGTTCACAAAATCTCGACAGTTTACAATCTCGCGGGATAGATTATAATCAAACGGTATTTATAATTTAATGGTGACAAATATGAACTTATAAACAATGGTTAGACTTGTGACTTAAGCGATACACAGAGACCACTCTATCCGACTCGCCGGAGAAGAGTGCGCCCGCGAACGCGACGCGTCCCCCCTCGCCCTCCCCGTTTGTTCTCATATTATTACATTCGCAAAATATTATATTCGCAAAATATTATATTCTCGAATTATTATATTCTCAAAATATAAGAAGTACAATCAAACACAGTGAAAAAAATTAATTTATTTAAATCAAAATCTCTTTATTCCAATACCTAGGCATCATGGAAACGCTTTCGAACGTAATACAATATTAAAATAAAAATTAATTGCAGTATAATACAGTATTGCAAAATTATTTGCATTTATCATTAATAAAATATAATTAACAATAACTGAAACTAAACAAATCCCGAGTGACCAAGTGCATACAAGTTTTCACAAGTGGCATCTGTTTCCAAGCACGACGATTGGTACAGCCGCTCAACAATAAAAATTGTAAAAGTATATACATCATGGAAAATTTATGGGAGCTTATTCAACGCCGCTAACATGGTTAAGCATTCTATTGATTTAATTTTGTTGGATAAACAGTCTGTGATAATGCAATTAATTTTTCTATCATTTTCAATGTATTTTAAAGATCTTTTTTATCAGGGCAGTGGAAAGCACTTTTTAGCAATCTTTTATTTTGAATTTGAGCTTCTACTTTTAATGCTACTAAAAATTGGAAAATGGTTGGTCGAGATGGAATTCGAGAGTTAATTCTTCTGTGCCATCCTTCCACTGCATTCGTAGTGCGGTTCTTTTCACCATAACAGCTAAAAATATATTTGGTAATGGTTTGTATCCTCTGGTTATTAAAATAGTCTAGAAATTTCTGTGAAACTTCCGTCTCTGGTGCGATTTCATTTATAGCAAGATATGCTTCTGGAATTAGATTGGGTGGTAACAGAGCCAAACTTGTGCACAACTGTGTGATTTTGCGACCTAAGTGAGTTTCGTTGAAATTCAATTTTTTACTCATTCTAAACGCAGCATTTAAAAAATGGTAATAACAGCCTTTTAGTTTTATTTCTGGATATACCTCACGTATAGCATTAATTGCAGCAATTTCGTAATCGCATTTGTATGAACTAATATTCATACGAAATTGATTTCTAAGTACAGAAAAGAACCTTTTGTATGTATTTGTGTTCTTATTTGGTATTAAGCCATAGACAATAGGTATAAAACTAATTGTGTTTTGGTCTCGTGCGATATCAATATGTAAGGTGTACAATTGGTAAAAAGGCGACGGTGTCACCTTGAATGTACCATCTCCGTATACAATATCAATTGTCTGGAATAATTCTCGTAGCTTTTGAGCAGGTAACATCGAAAATATTATAATTCTATCATCCGTTTCACCATCATAATCATCAAATAAAAAAAAGTCTTGCACAATGTGGTGTGGCAATCTCACATTACTTGTAGTCTTTGATGCACCAACATTCAAAAAATTATTTCGTTTCCTGTACAGCGTATCCTTTTTGGACGTAAATGATGGGATCAGATACTCTTTATTTTGAAAAACTTGGTTTCCCAAGAAGTGCTTTTCAAATATTTTTGGAATGGGTTCAAAATTTTCGCACACTTCTTTTTTGCACTCCTCCATTGCCATATCAATTATATTTCTTTCAAAATCAACGCTGCAACTATGTTTGGGCTGTCTAACGACTTTCTTATCCAAACTTAATGTAATCGAAGTCTTGCACTCCCTTTGGTTGCAACATCTCCAGTTGGTTGTACCATTTTTATTTTTCATGAAGAAGTTGTATTTGTAACCGTTATATAAAAAAACAGACTTGCCTTTTTGACTCGTTATAAACTTGGCTTCACTATCTTCAGACATTTTTATTTTTATATTTATTTATCAGAATGCAATTATCAGAATGCAAAATTTATTCCCAATAACTATTTTTCACAATGTCACATTATACATCAAAAACAATTGATAAATAAAAACTGACACTAGTACAAACATAGGTTTTTCATTGTAATCTGACAGGAACTACTAGCAAAGAGTTTATATCTATTAAAACTTCAATATAAATGCACATAATATTATATTAATGCATATCTTCAGGATTACCTACTACTGGGTGATATAAAATCATTAGTTAGATTTATTTTACAAAAGGTAGGTAAACCTTAAACAAAGGGGTTGTAGATTTGATTCCCATCCGAGACAAATATATGTGATGAATAACCTATGTGATGATGTCAAATATTTATTATTGTTTCCCTCAAATTAAAAACATTTTTCGCTGTGATTGTTCTTTGTGTAATATTTTGAGAATATAATAATTCGAGAATATAATATTTTGCGAATGTAATAATATGAGAACAAAGGGCCCTCCCGACGACCCCTAGTTTTTAAAGAACTGTAAAGTAGAGCGACAGTTGCCCAAAACTCCCCCAAAAAAATTAAAAGCTATAATCCCTCAATCACCCGGCTTGAGCCGAGGTCCTAGTCCCACAGGGGACGCCCTCTTGCACAGTTTGCTTAGTTTGTAGTTTTAAAACCCTATATCAAGACTGGAGCTCTGTTCGCCTTTATGCCCGGTGAAGTAGCAAAAGAATAGGGGCAGAAATATGTCCGTCCGAAAAAAAAATTACTTGATGTGATTGACACAAGAAGGGTTAGTGGAGAGATAACCTACATTTTTGTACGTGATAGACACTGTTTTAATTTAAAATCAAAGGAATAGGTTACTGGCCCAGTTGTAAAGGCTATACTTATACTTGATCACGAAGTTAAACAAAGTTAAGTAATAAATATATCTATCTAACAAATCTACACGTAATTTTAACCTTTAAATTGAATTTGTTTAGCATGTCGCTATGTAAATTGTTTTCTGTTATTGGCTCATTCTATTAAAGTAATCTATATTAATATTAAAGACGGAGAAGATTTGTGTTTTTGTTTGTCATGATCAAATTATAAATATTAAGGTCGTTTGTTTGTTTGCTTGAACGCGCTAATCATAAAACTGCAGAAGTTTGGTGTTGTTCCTCCACAGAAAATAAAGATCTTCTTTGCCGGGCGAGGTGGTGTGCCCGGCGGCCGACGGCCATTTGTTGATATTCAGAACTTGTATATGTTGGAATTGGCTTGCAAACTTGTGTTGCGCGATACAGGTTAGTTAAGATGCTTGTCGCTAGATGGCGCTGCTCGTCTTCTTGTAGTTTGTGCGGCTACTGTAGATATCACTACAAAACTTAACACAAATATTCCTTGAGTAACGTAGATGTGCACTAAGAGAGGATTTTTGAAAATTCAATCCCTAAAGGAGTGGAAAAGTTTGTATAAAGAAATCGAAATCTCGGGCGAAGTCGCGGGCAAAATCTCGTAGGGTATTTAGCAGTAGGTATATATGTACTGTCCATGACATCACTATTTATCAGCCATATTTGATCACCATTAATTACAAACCAATGTTTATTATCGCCTAGCTCGAGACGTCATTCACAGGTCAGTACGACCAGCAAATCATAATATTGACTTTGTGTAAATTTTACTACAACTAACAATAACTATGTATGTATAAAGAATTCTGTTGCACGTTTGAGTTAATATTAGGTGGCTAAATACGTATGTTTTTATAAATTGGTTTCCCGCGTCCCTCTCTCTCGTCCGTGAAAAATTAATAAATAAATAAAGCATAAGTTACTCCTAGAATAACCAACCTTTCTAATGGTGAAAGCACTTATGAAGTCGCCATGATTTCAGAGCCTATTCAATGCAAACAAACAAACAATCAAATCGTTCCCCTTTATAATATAAGTATAGAATAAATATACCCTATGTTACTCCTGGTTGACGTAGTAAATGCGCTCCATAAAATATATAACTCAACATCGACTATGATGACACATTAATCAATAAAATAAAATATTTGCATGATTCTTTGCGAAGTTTTTTGCGAAGAAGAAGAAGAAGCAGTAAATCCTTTTTTATCACATCTATTCAAAAAGAGCCAGTTTATTCCTCGTAAACAGGGACCAAAATAGCTCATTAATCCCTTAGGGACCAAAATTGATTTGAATTTGGAATGTGGATATTGTTAATAATTTTTCAATCAGCAAAGAGGTGAATCACAAACCATGCGGGAACAATGTATTGAATATGTGACTGGCTGAAAAACTGCGAGCGCGCCAAATTTAAAAAAGTTGATGAAATTTATATTTTATGTCATAGGGTTCTTCATTGTACGTAAATAAATTCTTGTTCATAAGTTGCACTTACTTATTTTCTCATACAGGGTGATAAAAAGTAGAGTGTCCACCTCGGGAGCAACACTATTTAAGCTCGAGTGACATACTTTTAATCCCTCGCTGCGCTCTTTATTAAAAAAAACACTCTCGCCTTTAAAATATTTGTTTGCTCCCTAGATAAACAATCTACTATTTTATAATTCTTTTACCTAAGCAATGCTACATTATCAGCGAGTAACGTATAACATACCTATTTATGAATTTTCACGGATGAAACTGCGGAAAAGCTAGTAATTTGGCGCCCGATCCCCAAGCCTCGCAGGCCCTTTGTAGTGCGGCACGTTCTCTGCGTGCTGGTATTTACTTTGCACAGCAATAAAGCATTGCCATTTAACGGCAATGCTGCCAGCATTCTGAGAACTTTGCCAAGTTAGAATCATAGATTTACAATAGTTACCTACTACTAATTATATGCTATTAAATTAGTTACTTTTAGTCGTTGTTTGTTGAAAAATGTTTTATCTTCATTATCATCCAGTAATTTATAAATATTGCCTTAATAAACCATAAGATATTCTGCCATGCTTTGGCGTTTATCATCCATAATACCTCTTCTGGAAACTGAAGACATATCCGTTATACTGAAAGTCACGAGATGTCGCTATTACCGGTCCCTTTGAGTTATAAATATGAATAGTTAACGAAATAAAAATAGTATGTTTTAAATTAAAATAGGGCTACGATGTCGGTCGTTACGACTATCGAGTCAAAAAATATTCAGTTCGGCATCGAGTATGTAAGTATTATCTTTCTAAGGCCGGATTGCTTATGCGTACCCGGCCCTCGCCAACGGCGGATCGAAGGAGTGTCCGGGGGGTTTTAGTGGTGTAGGGTCCTCTCCTCGTGGTATGAGTAAGCATACCACGCTATGGAGAGGGCGAGTCCCACATATCCCACCGCCAGCGCGCGAATACGCTGCAGCGGCGGTGGGAATGCGTATATGTATTACCCCCCGGACAACAAAAAAAAAGGTATTATCTTCCTAAAGGTGTCGTAAGAGGCGACTAAGGGATACATCTGATGGAAGGGCACCAGCATCTATCAGCTCAAAGATACTCCCATCTTACTGCGATCTCCAAGCGTGGTAATTATGGCAATATCCCTCAAAGACTTTTTTTTGTTTTCCGGGGCATTTACGCATTGCCACCAGCATCTATCAGCTCAAAGATACTCCCATCTTACTGCGATCTCCAAGCGTGGTGATTATGGCAATATCCCTAACAGACTTTTTTTTGTTTTCCGGGGCATTTACGCATTGCCACCGCCGCGCCGCTGCAGCGTATTCGCGTGCTGGCGGTGGGATATGTGGGATTCGCCCTCTCCATAGCGTGGTATGTGACACTCATACCACGAGGAGAGGACCCTACACCACTAAAACCCCCCCCGGATACTCCTTCGATCCGCCGTTGGCGGGGGCCAGGCACGCATAAGCAATCCGGCCCTCCCTCAACGACGCTTTTTTTTTTTTTTTTTTTTGTTGTCCGGGGGGAAATGCATTTACGCATTCCCACCGCTGCTGCAGCGTATTCGCGCGCTGGCGGTGGGATATGTGGGACTCGCCCTCTCCATAGCGTGGTATGCTAAACTCATACCACGAGGAGAGGACCCTACCAACCACTAAAACCTCCCGGACACTCCTTCGATCCGCCGTTGGTGGGGGCCGGGTACGCATGAGCAATCCGGCCCTCCCTCAACGACCCTGGCTTGCCGAGGTTTGTTAATATTGAGGCTCTTGTTCAGCAGTAGACGTAAACGGGCTGATGAACAACATGTACTTATACTTCTTGTACAGCAAAGCGTTCCTAATCTACGGTAACCGATTATCACCATGAGAACCGTAGGGGTTTCATACTATTTCACCTCATGATATAATTAAAAAAAGAGATGCAAGAAAAAAATGATTGCAACTACCGACCACTTTATCGAATTAACAATTCAAACCTAATTTTGGGTTTGAATCGTAAACCAAGTTTGCTTCGAAATTGTGGTTAAAATATGAAATGAGCAGATTGAATTGACTACACTTGTTAGTATTCATCACACCATGATTGAGCTCATCAGTTCCTAACCTTGAGGCGATAAAATACCACTTGACGAAGTATATTTTAGAATATTAGTAGCGGACCTTTTCTTCAAAATTACATTACAATTTCGAAGCGGCCGTAGCCCAATAGATAGGGTGTCGGACTTGCGATCACGTGGCCGTCGGTTCAATCCCTAATCATTGCAGTACCGACGTGAACCCACTCGTAACACAAGTATTTTAAATTAGCACGAGGGTTTAAAAAGAAAACTAGTAATGTGCAAAAACTCAGCGAGAAATATTAAAAAAAACCGATTCGATTAAGTGATAACCCTTTATAAGTTTCTGCCAGTCAGACAGGTAATGTGTAAGCTAGCTTAATAGCCTGAATATAAGGTTCAAAATGGCCAGAGCTAACACTGGGGTGGCCACGATTAATGCCTTAAATACAGTATTTCTAGTGGTTACACTGACAACCTCCGTAGCGTAGAGACAACCTGCGTAGCGTAGCGGTAATTGGCTCCCTTTAAATTTCGGAGGTCGTGGGTTCGATCCCCACACCGGACAAGAAATTTTTGTGTAAATTCTAAGATTTCATCCGGGTCTGGTTGGTTGAGGGACTACCCTCCGTGCCTCGGAAATCACGTTAAGCCGTTGGTCCCGATTGTTATAACATCATCTATTATAATATAATCGTATATCAAGGAACGGGCAGCAGCGTATCCTTGTGTGTTACAACATAATACTGCGGTCACCAACCCACCTGCTAAACGTGGTTGGTAACTATGGCAATACCCTCTCGGGAGGAGGCCCATGTGCAGGAGTGGACATTATACGGGCTGATGATGATGATGATGATGATGAGACACTGTTGCGGCTAACAGGAATACATCCTGTGCGACAAAGAGAAAAAATCATGGTAAATATTTGGCCAAAGTGTGGCAAACGAAGTAGGTAAACATTTAATGTTGGATAACAAGTACTTTATCGGCGGAAAATTCTAAAACATAAGCTCTATCTATGACTTTCAATGTTGCAGTATAAAATAACAGATTAACAATAATATAAACTAACACAAGGCGTGCAGGTCGATCGAGTTCAGGGCTCCACAGACGATCAGGCTCTGAAGGTGAAAGGAGGGCACTGCACCGTTCTGCACACTAGCACTTCTAGTACACTGGTACACTTGTCACTAGCACCATACTCCACATACTAGGTGCCTACCTGTCGCCCTTACATCCGACACGGATTAAAGCAACTAATGCAAGTAACAATTATAATCTTCACCAGTCGCACTCAACCTTTTTATTATAACGGCCACATTTACGTTTTAGAACTGGTGTCGGGGGCCGCAAACAAAAAAAAAAGGAGTCAATATGAACCTGAAGCCAAATTAGTACATAATTAATATAGGTAACATTAAAGCTCAAAATCTATATTATACTAATATTCTAAAGAGGAAAGAATTGATTGTTTGTTTATATTGAATAGGCTCCGAACTACTAGACCGATTTGAAAAATTCTTTCACCGTTAGAAAGCTACACTATCCCCGGATGATAGGATAGGCTATATTTAATTTTGAAATTCCCACGGGAACGGGAGTAACACGGGTGATACCGCGCGCGGGAAGCTAGTAATCAATAAATTAAAAAAACATGTATTTATTATAACCCAAGGTACTTCAAAGGCTATGGCTAATCTAGACGGTTATCAGTCAACTAGAATCTAGTCTTATATACTGGGTGACTTTTTTACCGTCTTGAAAATAATGGGGCGTGATATGTATACGTATGACAACCTCCGTAGCGTAGCGGTATTTGGCTCGCTTTAAATCTCGGAGGTCGTGGGTTCGGACACCGGACAAGAAATCTTCGTGTAAATTCTAAGATTTTTTTCCGGGTCTTGTTGGTTGAGGGACTACCCTCCGTGCCTCTGAAAGCACGTTATGCCGTTGGTCCCGATTGTTACAACATCATCTATAATAATCGTATATCAAGGAACGGGCAGCAGCGTTTCCTTGTGTATTACAACATAATACTGCGGTCACTAACCCGCGTTATTTTTTTTTTTTTTTAGTTGTCCGGGTTGAAATGCATTTACGCATTCCCACCGCCGCTGCAGCGTATTCGCGCGCTGGCGGTGGGATATGTGGGACTCGCCCTCTCCATAGCGTGATATGCTAAACTCATACCACGAGGAGAGGACCCTACCAACCACTAAAACCTCCCGGACACTCCTTCGATCCGCCGTTGGTGGGGGCCGGGTACGCATGAGCAATCCGGCCCCCCGACGGCACCCACGGCCAATATGGTACCGCGGAATCTCCAGGGCCACACTTACAGTGGCCCATTTGCCCAATTATAGGGACGCCCGGAGTGTAGAGGCGTCCCTACTCCTCATGGGTCAGCCTCGAAGGGAGCGGGGCCCATGTCCCCCACTCCCTGAGGCCGAGCCTAGGGTGGTAGGCGGCGGGTTTCAGCCCGCCGCCGACGGCCAACACGCCGTCTGCGAAGCGGGTGGGCGGAGGGATCTACTTCCCTCTCCCGCTCCGCGACCTCCTTCTGTGACATTACTTGTCTACAGAAGGAGGCAACCGCCTCCCACGACCTCTCGCTTTGGACCATCTTCGAAATGATGGTCGGCAGCGAGAGGTCGTCTCCCACCACGCCAACGAGCTCCTCCCGCTCGTTGGCCCAGTCACTAACCCGCCTGCCAAGCGTGGTGACTATGGCAATGCCCTCCCTGGGGTGGAGGCCCATGTTTAGCAGTGGACGTTATACGGGCTGATGATGATGATGATGATGATATGTATATGAAATATGTAGATGTCTAAGGCAAACATTATTTCAGTGTTAAATAGCTCGCTGTTCCTACTCCTCTGTACCAAAGTGCAAAGAATATTTTAATTTTAAATATGTAACTGTATCTGATATAATTAATATAACTAAGTCCCTCGAATCCAAAAATACAGGTGATTTGTGGCGAATTTGCGTAAAAATTATAATTAATGTAACTAATTGATGTTTTAGCTCCATACTTAGTGATAATTTACAATGAATATATAGATAGATGCAGGTACTTTACGAGATCTAATGAAATGTAGTAAGATATACCCCTGTTTAAATCAGGCCTCAAAGACGATGCCACAAATTTTCGCGAAATAAACCGCGCGCAGGAAGCTATTTAAAAATATACTCGCAAATCAACATACAAAGTATTTTATACACAGACGTCAATTCTTAAGATTTTAGTGTAATGTTTATCTATTTGCGACAGTGGAAGAAAGAAATTGTAACGAGGATAAAAGTAAATCAATAAAAAAGAATGAATACAATAATCCTGCCAAATAACAATTAATTATAGATACTTTTGTTATGGAAATTTGGTGTTGTAACCTCAATTGAACATCAAACATTGGGGAAATGACCCACACCTTCTTTACAATAATATTTTCCAAAGTTTAATACTGAATAGCGTTTATAGAAGTAACAAGGTGTTTGATTTTTTCATTCACTGTTCGTGCAGCTACAGCTGGACCCATTTTTTAAGAAAGTACACACTTTTACTTCCTTGTATTATAAAAAAACTTATATAACTGTGTTTTGTTCAAAAGCCTTCCCTCAGGAATAGGCCCATGTTTAACAGTGGACGTTATATGGACAGATGATGATCATGATCAAATAAATGTCGTCATACTGTCATTTTAAAGCCCGTCGATAAAAATAATTGGTTGAGACAAACCATTATAAAATGCAAAACATACAGAGAGAATTCTTTAGTTCGTTTTTATTATAAATTCTATTTTCTACAACAAAACAACAAGATTGATTTTCAAAGCTTAGTTCAAGGTTTTAAATTCTATTCTGAAAAATCTAGATTTTCAAAGAAAAGTCTAGTAACATTGATCGCGAAACCCATCAGCAAAAACTAACAGAAAATAAGTTTCCTCTTACTGACGTAGTAACAATCTATTTGTAGTAGATATTTTCTAAGAAATTACCACACGTTAATATTTCAAGGAAGTATAGAATATTTGCCAATTCGTTTTTTTTACCATTCCCACTAAAGTATCTTTCGTTTGTCACATTAATTTCGGGATTGGAGGCCATGACTAAAATCTTTACGCAAATGCGAAAAATTATGGCGTCATCTTAACTACCGGGAGTTAGTATAAATATATACGAACAAAACCGGGAAACCTTGATAACATAAAATAACCCAGAGAAAACATTAAACGCACGTTAAAAGTATACGTTGACCATTAGCATTTCAAAGAAAACTCGGATTTTTCACTAACTGCTACTCAATTACGCGAATCTAGGGTAGAACGTTATACAATAGAAGCAATACAATTATTAGATTAATAACACGATCAGCGATTTTCCAAGTCATATGGCTTCATCATTTGAAGCCTTGGTCGGTAATCATAGAGTATAATTGACCCGAAGTATCGGTACTCTTTGGGCCTTGAATTCGAAAATAGCGACCATAAATATTGCGCCTTATCTTTTTTTTAAGTTTTATTCTTTTTAACAATGGTGCCGATTGAAGATTATGATGTATGTAAAGGAGAATCATATTAACTAGTCTTTAAGCTAATGTGAAGATATTTTTTTTTTTCGACGCTTACTTAAAACCTAACGCAAATTTTTGTACCTTTACAGTATCAATTCCATGTAACGTCATTCGATTAAAAAACAAACCACCTAAAGCGTCCAAATCACTCGGATTTATTGGTTTAATTTGCTTCTATACAACCTAAATATAATTACGGGTGTAATTATATTAAGGTTGTATAGAAGCTCTCAATAACGACAACAAGAAGCGAAAGCACGAATGTCCTATTTTCTTTAGAAGCATTAGGTAGTAAGTGCCAATTTACGATAAAGGCACATACGACGAATGTTTCTGACGTATCCGTCCGTACATCCATCCGTATGCTTCTGAGCTCTAGAATTGAATATTAATACATAGATACGTATGCTTAACATAATTCGCGAGACTACCAACTATTAACACAGATTTAATTCTATACAGGCACCATATTGTATTACCTAGATTATTTAAATGTGTTGTACCTACTGTATAAATTTGTGCACCAATGAAAATAAATAAATTTATTATTATTATTATTTAAAAAAGTCCGTCGTTTGAATAGTCAAAGATTAAGTGAGCATTTCTTTTTAAATGTTTATCTTTAACTTGCAATTTGTTTTATGCGTATCTCACATCAGAAATGAACTTAATAATTACAAATCACATCCAGTAGGAAGTCAATAAGTGAGAACGATAAACGTTATAATTATGAACACTTTAAACTATTATATAGTGAGTTTTTAATATTCGACACATCAATTAAAACCGCAGGGCGTTTCCGTTGTGCACTGCACGTTATGGCTATTAGCTTCAGTGCCTCAGAGTTGTAATAATTAGCTAGAGAGGCAAAACTGACGAAGTACATTTAAGAGTGAGAAAGCGAATACACGCTGTCTGTCATCATCAGTCTTATCGTGACTGATTCGTTTTAACGCATCCTTGTCATAAGTCGCGAACCAGGCAACAAACAACTTTAGAGACTAGTCCACAGATTACAGCACTGCACTGTTGTCTCCGGTCCATAAACTATAACGACCGACCGTTGCATTAAACTAACCTAAAATTCAAGAAATTTACTATCCAAGACTCCGTTTATAATCCACATCCCGCAAATGACCACTTGAAAGCACACAGTGGGTGCCTTCTTTAAACCATGCTGTTACGCACTGATATTATTAACTCGGTAACTAAACATACTAGTTTGACGAACGATACAAAAATATTACAAAAAAAAGGTTCTATTCTTAACACATAAGTATAACAAGAGTAGCAACAAATAATTGGATAAGATAATGTTTTCCTGTTGAAGTAGCAAAGGCTTTGTGGTCACCTACAACCTTCCTTTTCAGAAAAATAAACGCTATATTTCATCGCGACATTAGCCTATCTAGTTAAAATATGAATCTATGCTCAGTGCCACTCGTCAACAACGTCAGCCGGAGCACGGGCCGGAGCGACAACCGGCCGTGACCGCGTTGCGTTGCCAGCATCAGCGTGCCCTCCTCAGGGCACTAAACTACTCGCGTAATACACCATATGTATTACTGTTATGTAAGTATATTATCTATGTGTCTATATCCAAAATATAATATGAGTTTTTTGCTAAATGTTTATGAAAGTATCAATACGATTAACTATATATCTAATATCTATACTAATATTATAAAGAGGAAAGATTTGTACCTATTTTTGTATGTTTGTATGTTTGTAATGAATAGGCTCAAAAAGTACGGGGCCGATTTAAAAAATTCTTTCACCAATAGAATGCTACATTTTTCCAATTTGACATAGGCTACATTTCATTTTGAAAAAAATTAGGGATCCTTGGTAAAATTTGCACAATGTAACCGAAGGTGTAGAAAAATGAGTCTTAAAATGTCTTTCGTCGAATGCGCTGCCGAAACTATTAGCGATAGAACAAAATAATGTACAACAATATTGAAGAACATCATAATGTCTACAAAAAACTCCGCGATAGCATATGTCCAACTATTGTAGTTATGTCACTACAACAACTTTTTTCATTTTAAACATTAATGAAAATGCTAACCAAATTCAAACCATGCTATTTATGTGTTTATATTAATCCTTATCCAAATAAATTATTTTATGGTCAAGACCATTTAACTACCTATAAAATAGTTTTTAAATTATTTAAATCGGACTTTCCATTCAAAAGATATTACGAATTAAAAAATTCATATCTATACTAATATTATAAAGAGGAAAACTTTGTTTGTTTGTTTGGTTGTAATGAATAGGCTCAAAAAGTACTGGACCAATTTCAAAAATTCTTTCACCATTCGAAAGCTACATTATCCACGAGTAACATAGGCTAAATTTTATTTTGGAAAAAATAGGGTTTCGTAAGATATTTGGGTTTTTCTGACACAAGGTGTAAAAAATCAACCAGAAAAGTTACTTATTTTGCGTACGCTGCCTAAACTATAAAAGATAGAACCATAAAATGTTCTAATTAATTGTAGATCTTATAAATATCTACAAAAAAGTCCGCGACACACTATACCTATCTATGTCGAGTGAGGCACAACGACCATTTTTTTATTTAGAAATCTTGATTTTTTTTTGGACTACATTTAAACGCGTTTATATTACTCATGCTATTAATCCTTATCAAAATAAATTATTTCATCACTAAGTACAGCTTATGTAGATAATATTTGGTCTTTGAATGATTAAAATTGGACGTTTGGTTTTGAAGTTATGGCGAAATTAAAATATTACGATTTCTGCTGCACGGCCTGTTGCGAAGTCTAATAATTTTCGTGCGATTTTTTTTAGATTTCGTTCTTAAAACTACACCTACGCAAAAGTTCTTCTCAGAGCTAATCAACAGTTCTTCTCAGAGCTAAACAACAGTTCTTTTTAGAGCTAGAATATTACACGCTATTAATATTTTCTTGAACATTTGAAAATGCCTAAAATGCCTAATCCCTAAAATGCCTATTAATTACATTTAAATATTTTCATCATTAACAACTTTAACATCCACAGAAAGACAATCTGTGCAGCCTGCGGATAATGACTGCGTCGTCGATGTTTATGTCGGTGTCTGTGAATTGACTTGGGAATCATTTTGCTGACCGTGTCATTCCTGGGTAGGGTTTTTTGCAGCGGTAACCGACATCCGCACGCAGCCGCGGGCGACCGCTATCACAACATCACTACATATTATAAACAAAGTCCCCTGCCGCGTCTGTCTGTCTGTTCGCGATAAACTCAAAAACTACAACATCGATTTTCATGCGGTTGTTACCAATCGATAGAACGATTCTTCCGGAAGGTTTACGTATATGATTTGTTTAGTTTATGTGTACATTTGACTAATATATATTGATATTTGTCAGAGGTGTCGGGAAAAATTAAGCCATTTGGGAGCTTTCAACGAAAACTCTGCCTTAACCCTATGAGATATAACAAAACAATGTATGGCGGAAATATTCTTCTCTTTTAGATCTACAAAAAAGTCTGCGATAGCATATGTCTATCTTTCAAGATTAACTTGCTATATCCATTATATCTTAGAAAAATGATAATTTCTAATGCGGTAATTGTAAAGCTAATCAGATGGATTCAGTATTTATCCTTATCATTTTAAATGAGTTAATATTCTTAAGCATTTCATGCAGATTATTTTACCCCTACACTATATACTTTAAATGAATAACTTAGAAGTTATCGCAAAATAACAGCGCGTGTTTTAGGTAGGCCGAATGCGATTATGCGCGCTCGAAGGTCAAATTTTTTGTTTTGTGTTCGTTGTAACTATGATGGATAGATACTTGAATACCTATTTATTTAGTGTTTGTTGTATTGTTAGTCCTGAAGAGTATAGGTATTTCGTACGATAAAAGTATACCCACCTACTTACTTCACTGAGTTTTAGTAGGTCATCATCATCATCAGCCCGTATATCGTCCACTGTTGGACATGGGCCTCCTCCCGAGGGAGGGTATTGCCATAGTCACCACGCTTGGCAGGCGGGTTGGTGACCGCAGAATTATGTTGTAACACACAAGGAAACGCTCCTGCCCGTTCCTTGATATACGATTATTATAGATGATGTTATAACAATCGGGACCAACGGCTTAACGTGCTTTCCGAGGCACGGAGGGTAGTCCCTCAACCAACCAGACCCGGAAAGAAATCTTAGAATTTACACAAAGATTTTTTGTCCGGTGTGGGGATCGAACCCACGACCTCCGAGATTTAAAGCGAGCCAATTACCGCTACGCTACGGAGGTAAGCCGAATGCGATTATGCGCGCTCGATCCTTAAGAATTATAGGGCAAATTTTTTGTTTTGTGTTCGTTGTAAAACTTGAATACCTACCTATTTATTTAGTGTTTGTTGTATTGTTAGTCCTGAAGAGTATAGGTAGGTATTTCATACGATAAAAGTATACCCACCTACTTACTTCACTAACTTTTAGTAGGTACCCATATTAATTTGTTTCTGTTTGTTTTGACCAAATTTCGCCCGTTTGTTAGAGGTTTAAAGACATTATGTAGTATAAGTATCAGTATTGTACCCGTGCGAAGCCGGGGCGGGTCGCTAGTACTTTATATATAAGTTTGTGTGTTCCCGATAACAGAATTCACTGGAAAATATCTGATGTTATAAGGCTATGCTATTCCTGACAGCTTATCAGATACAGCTTCTGCCCGTTGCTTTAGTTTTAGAAAAATAACGATTACACACAAAAAAAATTATTGTGGAATCATTGGTTAATAACGTATTAAGATGATGGTGTCACTAAATTACAATGGTATTTGGCTCGTTTTAAAATAGCAGAGGTCGTGGGTTCGATCCCCATGACGGACAGAAAATCTTTGTGTAAATTCTAAAATTTCTTTTCGGGTCTGGTTGGTTGAGGGACTACCCTGCGGAAAGCACGTTAAGCCATTGGTCCCGATTGTTATAACATCATCTAAAATGCATAATCGTATATCAAGGAACGGGCAGCAGCGTTCCATTGTGTGGTACAACATAATACTGACTGCGGTACCCGCCTGCCATGCGTGGTGACTATGGCAAATACCCTCCCTCGGGACGGGGCCCATGTTCAGCAGTGGACGTTATGCGGACTGACGTTGATGATTTTTATTTTTATTTTTATTTTATTTGGGAAACAAACAGATACAATACAATCCATAAAATACATACAAAGTTAACAATACATAATCCAAAACAGTTTCCACACATAATAAATACATATTTGCGCCTACGAAATTTTAATTATTACACTTAACTAAGTATATACATATAGTCTCTGATACAAAGAAATAACTTGTAACTAATACCATTCGAAATAGATAAAGAATGTTGAAAGATATATAAATAATCTTTTGAACCACTAATCATTAGTAGGAGCTGGACCTAGGCAATCGTGTATCCACTTTTTGAATTTGGGCAAAGAATGGTCAAAAATGTCTACAACGTTATTACTATTATTACAAAAGTTATTGTAAGAACGACAGGATCTAATAAGAAAGGAGTTTTTACCGTAATTGGTTCTGACAGAAGGAATAAAAAATAGTGCTTTTTTTCGAGCGTTGATGCGTGGACAACCTAGGCCTATCTTGCCTAGGAGGTAAGAGGAGTCAACTTGGTTTCTTACTATTTTATACAAGAATACTAAATCTCGCTCCATTCGTCGAGTCCGTAGGGATGGTGAGCAATGTGTTATTTCAGAAGGGTTATTTTTCGTACTTCTCCATGTAATATGCCTATTTAATTTATTTTGAATTCTTTCTATTGAATTCAAAATAAATTAAATATGATGATGAAAATATGTCATTTCATCTTTATTTGTATCAGGATAATAAAGAATCTAGAAAATTTGTAAAAGTACTGGTTAATACGTATCATAAGGCAAAAGAACTTAGTAGGTAATGTAAGCACTTTAATGTCTGCTTTTTCAGATGAATGGTACGAGGGGCGTTACATTGCAGAAGGGCCTGCAATGTTACGCCCCTCGTACCACGAGGAGATAAAACTCCTCTAAACACCAGTTTTGGGGACACTGGGATTTCATGCTACAGCTTAATGCATCAAAGTTGTCAAAGTCGCCAAAAAATTAAATAATTAGTATGTCGAGTTAGATCTTTGCTCGTTTGAAGACAATTGTATGTGTATGGTTTGTATATTGGAGATGACTTGATGGAATGATTATTTATATATCGCACACCTAGATGAAGACTCCGCTAACTCAAAAATTACGAGTTTTGAGTTAGTAGCTTTGATATATTTCTTATATACTCTAAAAACAGTTTTTCGTCATTTCTGAAAAATGAGTTTTTTTTGAGTTGCTGGAGTCTTCATCTAGGGGTGCGATATATTGGCTGATACAACTGAAACTGAAACAACTGAAACCGACAATGCAGAGAGTGCACCAGTGGCTCAGTGGTTACGGCAGTGGCTTCTTCTGAGACCTGTTTCGATTCCCATATATATGTTACGGCTAAAGGTAGGTGTAAACATATACTTAAGATTAGCATTAGATATAGATACCTAATTATAATTATTTGTGTAAACCATGAATAGTTTTTCCGAGTCTGTGTGTGTTTTGTGTGTTGTGTTTATGAATTTCATGTCCCCCGCGACACAGGGAATAAATTCCTTAGTGCGGGAGTAGTCTTTGTAAATAATTCTAAAAAAAAGGGATAATATATACTTTTATGTAAGTACTTTCAACTAAAACTATAGCGGACTCGGTATCATAGAAAGTTATTTTTACACAATCGCTTACATCCGCATTAGGGCAACTGAAGACAATAGCTTTCTCGTACAGTTTCTACGCAGGAGGACAGTGGTCAGGGGGGAGGCTGTTCTAAACTTCCCCCTGGTTTAAGGCAATACGCTGTACGAGAAAGCCAAGTTATTTTTATACAACTCTACCAACTTATGTAGTTACAGTCGTCCTAACATAATAATTTTTAACAAAAAAAAACCGACTTCGTCTTTATTATCTGACCCCTAATGACAGTCACAACCCATCTAGGTGTAAAGTTCTTATCAATATTAATAATGAAAAAAAAAACTTAACAAACGCACTAGTCGCCCCTACGATTTTTGGAAGTATCCCTCGATTTCTCGGATCGAGATCGAGATTTCTCCATCATTAAACCCTGATTTTCTTATCATGGGACCTCGTTTGAAATATCTTCTTTCCATCAAAAAAAGAATAATCAAAATCGGTTCATAAACCACGAAGTTATCCGCAAACAAACATTAAAAAAAAACGGCCGAATTGAGAAACCTCCTCCTTTTTTGAAGACGTTTAAAAATCTCCTCCTTTTTTGAAGACGTTTAAAAATCTCCTCCTTTTTTGAAGTCGGTTAAAATAAAAGTGACTAACAAAACTTTCCATGACATTAAACTTTTGAGTATAAATATTAATAGTACAATATGTATCAAATATTATATTATTGTTCACTTTTCGGCGATTCATTTTTCCAATAGAGGTTTTCCCAATATTTCTTATAAGGTATTTATGATATGGCCTCTAGATAACCCAATGCCTTCATTTCTTCTGATATAGCACTATGCAATGATAACCCATTCGAATTCGATAAAGGAAATCAAAAGATTGATAGGTACCTATAATTAAAGGTCAATAATAATTATACCACAGATTATACGACGTAAATGACAGTTGAACTATGATCTTCGCGCTCTTTTTTATTTCATGCGGATAAATAATTAATGTATACAAAAGATTATGTAAATTCTTATGTAAAATTTAACAATATTGCATATTTCACATTCTTATTATTAAGTTATTAAGTATTAATTAAGTTATATTATTAATATTTATCTATATTGCACACAGCAAAAAATACAATATTAACAGTTTACTACGGAATATACCTACGATCGACCAAGAAGGTAGGTTTACAAATTGTGAAAAGCATTTTAAATTGATGTCAGATTTTTTATTAATTTATACCTATTTGATAAGTATCAATAAACTTATACACTAAAAGATATACATACAACTACGTAGGTACTAATATTTATAATAATATGCCTTTACCTATATTCATATTGCTAATTATTATAACACGCTACTACTAACTTGTCCATATTTTATATATTTGACTTATATGTGTATGTGTATGTTAGCCAGTAAGTAATTGTTGCACTTAAATTATAAGGTTTACAGCACTAAATATAACGGAAATGATAATAAGAATTGTTGGCTGACCAAATAAATAAATATTTTATGAATTTTATTTTTTACTACCTGTGCCGTATGGTTTCCAATATTTAATTATGAAGTTCTTACGGGAATGGGAATTACACGAGTGATACCTCGAGAAGGTAGAATTCATAATCACATGATATCATAGACAAAAAAACCGACTTCAAACAGTAAACTAAAAAGCAAAAAATAAAACTGTCCTTCGTCTTCATCATCAGACCCCTAATGACAGTCACAACCGATCTAAGTGTAAAGTTCTTATCAATATTAATAATGGAAAAAAAAACTTACCATACGCACTAGTCGCCCCTACGATTTGTGAAAGTTCTTCTCGATTTCTCTGGTCCCTATCATCAAACCCTGATTTCCTTATCCTTAAATTTCAGAGGTGGTCCCAACCTCTGAAATATCTTCTTTCCAACAAAAAAATAATGATCAAAATCGGTTCATAAACAACGAAGTTATCCGCGAACAAACAGAAAAAAAAGGTCGAATAGAGAAATCTCCTCCTTTTTTGAAGTCGGTTAAAAAGCAATTCTATAAATATAAATAACTAGACAATGTTTTGCAAAAGGCTATATTTTAACCGTTACAATACATGCTACACCCTAGGTATTTAGATAAATAGGATTGGGAAAGTTATTAGGTATATGTGGAAATAAATTACGCACATAGTTTAACTACAGACAATTTATTGTTGAAGTAGACAATAAAACTGTCATAAGCTCTATTGCATAGAAGTGATGTACTACGCAGTGTACGAACCATCGTAGAAGATTCACAATTAGTATATTCATTCGCGATATTATTATTCTACTTTAATTTTACCTTAGTAAGACATGTTTCTCCATTTCACGCCTGATATTGGCAGATTTGTCGTCATTAAATAAAAGAAGAAGAAGAAGATGATGTACTATGCGCCAACACTGTTTTGTTTCTATTAACGGTCTTACCTATGACTTTGCTGAATTTAGAAAATCTTTTTATGTGACATGTTACATATAAAAATGTGTTTCAAGATTTTGGTAAGATTGTCTATATACTTACGTGAAACAAAAGCTTGGTAGATCCACCTTTTTACGAAATTCGGCGGCCGGAGGAGTAGGTAGATACGAAATTTCGCACACTTATAGTTTACTAGCGACCCCGGCTCCGCACGGGCGTAATGCTGATGTATAGGGACAGAGAAAGCGACTTTCTTTTATACTATGTAGTGATATATATAAATGAGTGCAGAATGCTAACATTTTATTTTTAATAAATATGGTTTTTTAAAAGACAGCTCCAGCACTTGTGAAATTAATAGATACCCATGTCGAGGGAGACTTTACAAACAATCAATTCATGGACACGAAGCACACCGAGACTTGAACGTCTGTCATGGTTCACCCAAATAATTGTCCCGGCTGGTAATCGAACCCAAAACATCGAACTCGGAGGCAACAACCGTAACTATTGAACCACCAATTCAGTCAAAGAAATAGTATGGAGATAAAGAAATAGTCTAGCAATGAACTCATGAAAAAATCGAAGTGCCCTGCTAGAATATACTTACACCATTTATCTATATTAACTGCTTTTGCCTACAGTTTCTTATGTCTAAATGTGCTTTCCATCTCTCACTAATAGCATTCAGGTGTCCCGGGACCAGCCTGAAGCAAAACTTAAAACTCTTCTGTGTATGCCGCTGAAGATGAAAGAATAACAGTGGAGTCTCCACTGTTATTCTCCCCTGTCCCACAAAACAGGCCTATCACAAATCCACATTAAAAAAAAGGTTAATTAAAAAAAATGATCAAATAATCCCTTACAATCCCTTGTTAAGATTTTTCATCTAATTGCGACACAAAATATAAAGAACTACTGCTCAACATTAACTTAAATTTATGTAATTGGTAACTATGAGTACAAAAAATGATGCTATCACACAAGTAGTAGGTAACAAGTATTTTTCCACATATACCGTACGTACGTACCCACTTTTTTAACAGTTAAGAGAGTTTACGCTTGGGAAGTTCAACTGAGGTTTCACAAAACAAAGTCGGACAGATAAAACGACTCCAAAAAAAAAGTGACACTTGCCGAGATTGAAAACTAGCTTCCTGAGTGCGGTTTCACCCGCGTAACGTGTTTCCGTTAGAACTTCATAATTAAATATAGCATAAGTAAATTATCTATCTAACTCTGAAAGAATTTTTCTAATCGAACCAGTAGTTACTGCAGAGGTAAGCGCGTTCAAGCAAACAAAAACTCTTCAGCTTTATTTATCAGTAGGTAGCAGGTATAGAAGTACCCGGCCCCCGCCAACGACGGATCGAAGGAGTGTCCGGGGGGTTTTAGTAATGTAGGGTCCTCTCCTCGTGGTATGAGTATAGCATACCACCGCTATGGAAAGAGCGAGTCCCACATACCCCGCCGCCGCGCCGGCGCGCGGATACGCTGCAGCGGCGGTGATGTTTCAAGAAAACAACTTAAATGGAACTTTGATATATTACAGTGTATTCGAATTGCCTATTGTCGCTTCAAGTACAGATATAATTCAGACAGAGCAATAAAAATAATGTTTATGATCTCTTACATGACAATATTGGGTGTTATTTAACATCATAACTGGAAATGTTCCCAAAATGTGAAAATTGCACATTTAATCTTATCTTGAGTAATATAAATGTAATCGAACAACTGGAAAGTGTTGCAGGTCGTTTATCGTCATTAATAGAAATAACTATAGGTCTATGTACGATTTCAAATCAGATGAATCAGACAATCAGAACTGGTTATAAACTTGAATACGTGTGCACTGTAATTTGCTATCCAAAAATAATCTTCAGCGTCACAATGTTCTTAAATACCTGTACTGAAAGTCCTCTATTATATACGTAAAAGAACATAAATATACCTATAAGTCCCGCTTTGAACTGTTCCTTATCTCTGACACCTGTCCCTTTGTCCCCGTCCAAATTTTTTTGACACAAAATAGGACTCCTGTTTTCCAGAACCACACGAAATTTTATTTTATGGAGTAGGTTGAAGAAGTTCTTGCATGGGAAGATATTCAACCATTACCAAACATTGGATGTACTGATTGAAAGGCGATATACTTATTGACTGTAGTAAAAATAGTATTTGACTAAATTATATTATTTTCAAGCAGCGTTACATCTCATAAATAAACAAATGGAATCATTAAAATATATATTACTATCTTTTATAAATTCATATCCCGTTTTGAGTTATAGAAAAAATGATCAGCTTAATGATACACCACCTTTTTTCATTTGTGTTTGACTCTAATGAAAATTAAAAATAAAACGATGAATTTCAAACATCGAAAACAAACTCTATGATCAGCATTAAAAAAACATTTAGAATCACAAACAAGAGGACAGCGACAATGACCTCATGAATTTCGTTGAAAATTTAAAAGATAAGCATCGATTCTAGATTTCTAACATTTACATGTAAGGATATAAAATTAGCATATTTATCATTATGATTGAATGATGTTATGATGTTGAAAATGTCATCAGTTTCACCTAAAAAGATAAACTTGTACAATCTTCTAAAACTGATATCGTGTAAAAAGCGGTAACAACATGACACATGTACCTACCTAAGCAACTGATTTTACCTATTACTCATTGGCAACGAATACTTTATGTATTGTGAGCCAACTTTTTCCAATATTGCGTTACGATTACTCATGCTAAACTTGTTAATTAACTGACAAACTATCATTTTAGACTAACTGGCGACACCAATACCTACTCCTTTTTTGGTTTGTAATGATCTGTCAAAGAATTTTATTTATAATGAAAAAATGATAAGTAGGTAGAGATCATGCTGATTAATAAATTGATGCAAGCTGAAGATATGTTTTATGTAAATTTGTAAACACAAGCCATCTATAAAATACAATTAAGTACCTACATGTAGATTTCATACTTTATGATAAAAACTAGCGACATGCTCTTTCGCACAGGGCCTAGTATGCTGATGTATTACACGTATTTATAAACCTTCCTCTCGAATCACTCTATAGATTAAACAAACCGCATCAAAATCCGTTTCGTAGTAAAGATCTAAGCTTACATAGGGACAGACAGACAATGGGAAGGAACTTTGTTTTATACTATGTACTGATAAATACATACATCAGTATTTTATAAATCAATATATTATTTGACCACAGGTACTTAAAAAACTCCTGTTCTCCTGTGTAAAAATTGGTTGCGCGTATCTCGCATGAATTGCTGAGTGAAACATAATAATATGCAACAAACCAATAGGTATGAATAAAATCTCTATGTGGCTTATTTTGTTTAATATATGGGGTGGATAATTACTAGATATGTAAAAAAAATAAAACAGTGAGCAATAAAAAACAATGTGCAATAGAAACCAATGACTTAAGATATCGTTTATACCTACTTGTTATATATACTTCATATAAGGACATAAATGAAACTCCCGTCTCCACTTAGGTCCTCCTACCGGGCGGCGTGATAACAACGCCACGAAATACTTTATTCATAGATATAACTTTTTTTTATTAAGTATACCCTTTCCATACAAATTATTGATAGTAGGGCTTTCTCCTACCAGTCGTTGTAACGCCCATGGTGTTCCAATTTTTAGAATAAACAGGATTTTTTTCAAAATTATTGTTGTGAGTTTTTCAACATCACAAAGTTCTGAAATGTAAAATAGTTTCAGGAGTATCTGGGATAATGTCGATACACTGTTGCCACAATAGTAAAATCGAATGGCGTTTATAAACACTGTAGATAAGCACGACACCAAGTAACTTATTGCTAACTTACTTAGCATAGCAATTTATACACTTAACACATTATGCCGTAAAAGGAACCCAGCGGTACCGGCATACCACGCGTTATCGATAGCCACGATTGGCATTCAAATTACATCGTAAAGGACCAATGACTGTCTACAATCTACAAGACCATTTAAGAATCATCTAAATAGACTGATCTCGGAGTTTCTTATAGTCTTTTTTTTCCGGTAGTAGTCTAAACGTAGGCAGATAGAGAAAGACTCGTAGGAAGCTGGGATAGGGTTCGGTCGTACTCGCCAGATGAGGCTCACGACGCGTTCTATGCTTCAGACCCGATCTCAAAACGGGCCGTGTTGTGATTTTAATTCTTTAATATCCTCGACATTACAACTGTCATATGATATAATAACATTAGTAAATTATAATTATTAATATTATCGTTTAAACGTAAACGAATTTATTATTCATGATTATTTTTGTCATTATAATTGTACCTATTTGACTTAGGTATAAGTTCGATCGATTCCACTTCATTATCAATAAACATTTTCATTTCATTTAATAATTTAAATCACTCTTAGAGTATTTGACACCATAATGGAGCTTTCCAACCAATACCTAATACAATTATGTAAACAATGAAACATAAAGACAATATGCGTGAAGATGCAGCCTATATTAATAAAACGATTTGTCCTGAATGACCGACTGACTGGATAACCGCAAAGCCTACACCGCTGACAGTAGAGTCCACAAACTTGAAGTAGATATACTTTATATGACTTAGACACTTAGGTAACGATTTTAAAAAAAACCACCTCCAAGGGGTATGGAAATGTAGTAGCAAGGTTTGTATCATAATTGCTTAAAATATAAAGAACATCGTAAAACAGTAGGTATAGGTTGCTATTGACTAGCAAACCACCGCAATGGAGAGGAACGAGTCCCACTACCCCTTCGCCCGCGCGGGAACGCCGCAGCGGCGGACGGGATGTGTAACATTAAAAGTTTTAATTTAAAAAGGTAGGTATAGGCTATTACTCTTACTACTACAACTATGAATGATAGAAAGGCAACATAGCCTACCGAAATATTCGTTACTTATACGAATATTAAACCTATCTTGTAGTGTATCCTTAAGCCTAGAAAATTTTTAATTATTGATTCCAAGTAATTAGACAATTTGTTAGATTATTAAGGTACTTTTATAGACTGACCCTAATTTGCTACTGCCGAGCACAAAATTTGCATACGACTTAAACCAACTCCAATAATGCTAAAAGTTCCACAGAAATATCTTTAGTAATGAGTTCTTGCGGAACTTTTTAGCACACGTGTGGCTTTTAAATGGCCACGTCAAATAACCTGCGATGCTTGCACTAAATCGGTAAGTAACTATCATAAATTGGAACACACCTAATGTAAAAGGACACTTAGTGATCCGTCGATGATGAAATCGCATTGCAAAGGCATAGCACGCATGTCAATGTTCTGTTACAAGTACCTACGATGTTTGTTTACGAAACTGCTGGGGTAAATAAACTAATTATTTACGTCATAATAGATACGAACGATAAATATTCAAACATTACCTGTCTTGGCAGCAATTATAGGATTCTAATCCGGTAAAGTGAATTGGAAAATTACTGATTACGAGCCGTATCCATAGCATGTAATTCTATATTTCTTTTCTAGTTGTTAGTCCGCTCAGATGCAGTTGAAAGGTGGATGAAACTGGATAAAGGTATAAGATCCACTTGGAAAGAAATAGTGGACTGTATGTAATAGGTTTATTGCCAGTAGTCCGGTAGTATCTTATTAACTCAAAATGTACAAAAGAGTAGCACGCGGTCGGGACTTTTTCTCTACTGTAAAATTGATCATAGAATAACTTTGTATTTATGAATAAGTTTTAGTTTAAATTAGCTATCCACTTTTAATTATAAATAAGGCACAGAAAAAAAGTGGCTTCAATTTACAATAGTACCTAGTAAGATAGCAAAGTTAATTAACATTACCTAATAATAAGCTATTGGGAATAGAATCCAAGGTTAAGGTACGTAACTACATAATGTGTGAATAGTATACTATTCAGATTACAGCAACAATCACAACAGTTATTTTAGAACTAATTTTATTAATTTGTAGTGAAATCTACGGTAGCTGCACAAACTGCACGAAGACGAGCAGCACCATCTAGTACCCTAAATCCAAACAAAAAAAATGAAATCGCAACATACAAGTGCGCAAGTCAATTCGAACATTTGCAAGTTCTGAACAATAACAATTGACCGTCGCGTCGGCCGCTAGGCACATCTTAATTTTTTGTGGAAGAACACCACCAACCGTGTTCCTCTACATTTTTTTTTTTTTGCTGTAAACTGGTAACGCTAATGATACGTCTGCGTCCAATTCTATATGAGAGAATATTTTAGAGGTCTGAAAGATAAAGTTGTAACTAAGCGAGCACTTTATTCCTCTACTAATTAAATGACTGCACTGGCGGTTCTGTGGTTACGATATTTGCTTCTGAGTTCAAGTGTTCAGGGTTTGATTCTTACCCGGGACAATTATTTGTGTGAACCACAGTTGTTCTGAGTCTGAATTTGCTTAATGTCCATGAATTGAGTGTTTGTAAAGTCCTCCGCGACACATAAATTAAAATCCAATGTGTGGGAGTTGTTTAAAAAAAAAGTGTTTTCTAAAACTTAAACTAAGTAAGTACCTATGACAACAGACTAAAGTACGTAGGTAGTTAAGTCAGTTACAGTTACAAAGTCTATGTCAGTTTGTGTGGGTGAATACGGCTAGTTATTACAATATCTATGTCTATGCAACTGGACACAGTACTCCGACAAGTTTATGGTCAGTTTTGTTAATTACTTGGTAACTGGACTTGAAATGAAATAGCAGAATGTTGTTTTGGGTGGGGCTAGCTTTGCAGTACGACCAACCTACAAATTAAACGTGCACATAAAATAAAGGGAATTGCAAGTGGTTTAGAGGTATAGCTAGAGCCATGATAGAACTAGGATTGGTTACATGACAACTTTAGTAAATAATGACAAAAACTGTTTTTGCAATTATTTTTATGTTGATACAACATTTTTCGAATAAAATACTGATAGCTCATGAAAATATATCTTCTCAAGCTATCTTGTGCCAGTGACTTCGTCGTGTAATAGCTACAGTGGAGTCTGTTTATAATGACACCGAAAGGAATTGACAAACACGTCATAATAAGCGTTTTGTGAAAAAAAAAACGACATGTCACTGTAAGGAAAGTCGTTATATCCGACTTTTTTATAAATAATTTTATATGAAAACCAAACTTCGTAGTGTTATTACTTTACAATAACCGGATTCTATTGTATCTACTTTGCTTGAACCCCGATTTTTAAACATACTTCATTGGTACTCCGCTCCTATTCATCTTCTGATATGAGGCCTATAGCCTTCCTCGATAAATGGGCTATCTAACATTAAAAGATGTTTTCAAATGAAACCATCAGTTCCTGACATTGTTTAAGCAGACAAATAAACACACACACACATAAATGTGACGACCGCTAGTCTGAACATTTAAGGTGAAACGTTCGCTTTTAAGATATTTAACAGACAATCTGACTCTTTAACTTTTCTCTCAAATTATAGATTCCTTTTTACCAATGTACAAGGCTTGTAATGTACCTACTTAGACATATGTTCACTCATCATTAAGTCAAAAATATGGAAAAGGCCTTGTAAATGTCTTCTGTCAAAATTGTACCTATACTAATGATTCGATATCCATGCAAAGTATGTACTTTGTGTAAAATCCAAGATTTCTTTCCAAAATCCTGATTAGGTAAATGCTACAGCGATGATTCAACACATTACTCGCAAAACGTAAAGAAAGGTCGCTTTGATATAGCAATTGGTGACCAGTTGTTAACTATTCCGTCAGGGATCGCCCTGAGCCGGGGTTCATGTCGTACAGGGGGCACCCTCTTGCATAGTGTGTAGTTATAAACTACCATTTAATAAGGCTGAAGCCTTGCTCGCCTTTATGACCAGTGAAGTAGCAATAAATAGCATTAGCCCGGTGTAATAGCCTCGTGGATAAATACACAAATATCCATCCATACACAAGGTACCTACTATTTACACTATGCAAGTTTAATAAACGCTGTAAATATACTTCATTACATCGTATATTATACTTTTAGCGACATCTTCAATAGCCGTACAAACCACAAGATAACTAGCAGCGCCATCTAGCACCTAGCATCCTAACTAAATTGTATCGCTCAATACAAATTCGTAAGCCAATTAAATCACATACAAGTTCTGAGTATCAATAAATGGTCGTCGGCCGCTGGGCATACCACCTCGCCCGGCAAAGAAGATCTTTATTTTCTGTGGAGGAACTTCACCATCCGTCCCTTAACATACACAACATGTATGTTATACCGTGTATTTCAAAAATTATGATTTTATTATTAGATGAATTCGTTTACTGGTTACTGTCGTGTAAAATTAGAAGTTTCACACACAACCATTAAAAATCAACTTTTGTTTTACTCTTGCGCGTGAGTTATCGATATAATTATTCAGAGAAAGACATTTACTTCAGTATAGTTTTTTGCTTCTTTTTTTTTTACACATTATTAGTTTTTATTAGCCTTTATTGGTGACAACACTAATCGACTAAAGCGAATAGTGCATTTATAAACCATTCGTCACAACACTAATATCTAATCGATTCAAATGTTGTGACGATTGTGATTTCAAGTTTACACATAAAAATTATATGGTGATTTTGTTTAATAAAATTAACAAACATTTACTTAAATCTGTACATGACTAATATGTTAATTAAAATTTTAAATGGATTAACAAGCTAATACATGTATTTTTATACTGGTTAGCAAATTGTAAAAACTTAACCTCTTCATTAGAGTTTGGAGTCAAGTTTACGAGTGATATTTTAGTTAAAACTATGAATAGTGAGAAAAGAAACTCTCGGGGCCGAGGGAGAGGCCGTGGCCGTGGTAGAGGACGAGGTAGAGGCCGAGGCCGAGGTAAGAAAGTGCCCAAAGTGATGTCCAGTGATGAAGAAGAATGTTCAGTAGAAGAAACATCGCAGGAACAAGAAGAGTCTATTACTGAAGATGTTAAAGAGGAACAACCCGAGGAGGCAGAACCAGCTAAACGTGAGTTGCACTAGCCCTTGATATTTGCATTCCTCTTTCTGTCATAACTAACCAAAAGATATGGTTATGAGTTATGCAGTGTATGGTTATGATTTACTTAAATTACGTATAAACTCTTGGTCAGTGGGTCGTCTTAGGTCCTTTATTTGGCCAGTGGGTAGTCTAAGGGGTGAAGTTGATGCCTGAGGTGTTATTGATTTATTATTATAGTTTCAGTAACATAGGCAAGATATTTTCACATTGTTGTTTTTATTAAATAGGTACTAAGTAGTATAAATTGTACTTATAGTAGTAAATCATCTCAAGAAGTCATGTGCCTAATTGTAGCTTCTATTACACTATTAATTGAAAGTTGCTGAATAATTATATAGGTTTAAGCATCTTAGATGTTTTGATTTCCAGTATTTTGTGGCAAAGTATTTAATTTAATTTGTGCAGGAGAAATTATAGGCATAAAGAAGTTTTAGACTACCCTTGTTGACACTACAAGCTTCTGCACTAGTTGTCCTAACTACATTCAGACTAGAACATGCTGCATTTTTACTTGCACCAGAACTTAAATATTTCTATGATAAAAAGTAGCTTATACAACATTACTTTTAATAGTCATTTTTAATTTCAATTATTATTATTATACGATATATATTTATTATTACTATCAAAACATAAGATTAAAGTAAACCTTTGTTTTTTTTACAAAACCAAATATGACAGATGTGTTCTGGCTACTACCAAAAGTGTATGTAATTGAAAGATACTTAACCTTTACTTAAAGGGTTTATTACCTACTTAAGAAACATTTTATTGCTCTCTTATAACATTATTGTTCTCTTATAACATTGTTCTTCTCTTTGTAGCTTACATTACTTATAAGATCTTTTTTCTTTCTATACCGTGTACAGTATTCATAGGTTTGCTTAGAAAGATCTGTAATCACAGCTTTTAACATATGAAAGCTAAAGTTTATTCCCATTCATTATCTGCTGTGTATTATCAAAATTATGATTAATATTATCTATTATCAGTATGATTGATAACAACTCGTCCTTATTTAACTAGTATGTCTTTTCTACTATGTTGTGACACCTTAAAGTGTTGTGCGTTTAACAACTACTTATAAGTTTAGTTATGTTTGTAAAATATGTAATGTAACAACTACTGGATGTCCTAATAAATCAATAATAAATAAATAATTATAATAAATAAATTTCTTAATGTTAGCTTAAAACCATGAATAAAGGTTAAGTGTCCTTAATGTTTGAAATAGTAAAATATTGGTTATTATGGTTTAGTATTAAACATTTCAATTAACTACATATCTAGGCCTCAAAAGCAAAAGGATGGATGTACTATGATCTTCAGAAGAATTTGGTTGAAGGTGCCAGTTTACGATAAAGTCACATCGGACCTTATGTTTCTGAGCTCTAGATATATTAACATACTCTGATATAATTACATCACTACTAACTGCACAGACTGACTGTATAGTTTAGAAAAATAATAATACTTAAGATTATATTTGAGATGCAAATGACAAAAATCTAATAGAATTTTCAAATTACATTGATTATTTTAACTAACTTCTTTTATATAATTACATTTTCAGTGGAAGTTCCATCAGATATATCGCAGCTAGAAGCCCCAGTGTTCACTACACTGTCACGAGGGCCTCCGGAGCCTATGCTTCGATTAGACTGGAGTCATCGAGCCACTCTCATTGGAGAGAAAGTACTCAATCCTATGATATATTGTTGTGACATTTGCTCAAAGCCTATACTTATTTATGGACGAATGGTGAGTAAAAGACATTTTTTAAATCTATTTATATTGTAAACTGTTATTCAACCATTTACATTAATGTTCATAAGATATAGGTCATAAATAATTAAAGTTATAAACTAAACACTCAAATTCACATTAGTTAATAAGGAACCTCATTAACTAATGTGTATTTGAATTTGGAAGTTTAGTTAATTCTATGTATTACATAAACACTCCATAGCATAGTGGTATTTGGCCCACTTTAAATCTAGGAGGTTGTGGGTTCGATCCTCACACCGGACAAGAAATATTTATGTACATCCTACTTTCTGGGGCTGATTTGCTGAGGGGCTACCCTCCGTGCCCCGGAAAGCAAAGCATTACGCCGTTGGTCCCGATTGTTATAACATCATCTAAAACAATTGCCTGCTATGTGTGCTGACTATGGCAAAATCGGGAGAACAGCAATGGAAGTTGTACGAGCTGATGATGATGACATAAACAATAGAAATAGTAAAAAAAAACCTTGAATATGTCTGTTGAATATTTTCTTATTTTAATTACAGATACCATGCAAACATGTATTTTGTTTGTCATGTGCCAGAGCCGACCACACACACTGCCCTAGGTGTAGAGAAAAGGTAAATTATCAATTTTTTTGAATTTTAGATTTATGGGATATCTGAATATAGTATACTAGCGGCCCGCCCCGGCTTCGCACGGGTGGACTTTTATACCCTACCCCTGCCCTACCGTACCCCTACCCCAACCCTACCCCTACCCTACCCCTATCCTACCCTACCCCTAATTCTACCCCTACCCTACCCTACTCTACCCTACCCTACCCTACCCTACCCTACCCTACCCTACCCTACCCTACCCTACCCTACCCTACCCTTCCCAAAAGTATCCTATGTCCTTCTCCCAGTTCTTAGCTACCTCCCTACCAATTTTCAGCCAAATCGGTTCAGCTGTTCTTGAGTTATAAATAGTGTAACTAACACGAATTTCTTTTGTTTTTAAAATGTATTCTGCTATTCAGGGCGGAGACAAATCCAACGAAACAAAAACCATGAAAATTGACCAAGCCGATCTCGAGTTATAAGTGTTGTAACAAACCCGTCTTTGTTTTATATATACACTAGCGGCCCGCCCCGGCTTCGCACGGGTGGACTTTTATACCCTACCCCTGCCTTACCCTACCTCTGCCCTACCCTACCCCTACCCTACCCCTACCCTACTCCTACCCTACCCCTACCCTACCCCTACCTCTACCCTACCCTACCCCTACCCTACCCCTACCCTACCCCTACCCTACCCCTACCCTACCCCTACCCTACCCCTACCCTACCCCTACCCTCCCCCTACCCTACCCTACCCCTACCCAAAAGTATCCTATGTTCTTCTCCCAGTTCTTAGCTACCTCCCTACCAATTTTCAGCCAAATCGGTTCAGCCGTTCTTGAGTTATAAATAGTGTAACTAACACGACTTTCTTTGTTTTTAAAATGTATTCTGCTATTCGGGACGGAAACAAATCCAACAAATCAAAAACCATGGCAATCGGTCCAGCCGTTCTCGAGTTATAAGTGTTGTAACAAACACGACTTTCTTTTATATAATATAATATAGATATAGATAGATATACAGTAAACAATATTATGTATAGTAAACAAGAACTTGGTCTTGAAAATAAAATAATAAATTAAGATGAGAAATGGCAGGTCCATTGTTAACTCATTATAAATTGAATTAAATTTTATTAAAATAAAAAACCCTACTGCGATTTAGTGTAATAAAAAAAAAACTTAAACAAAAATTTTAATTTGGCGCAACATTCCGCCATTATTATTTTTTTGTATACTCAGTGTCACTCTCGGAGTAAACACAAAGCTAAAGATATCTTTCAAGCTTAAATCCATCAAGCTGTTCAAGCTGCAGAGCGTGCCAAACAATTATACATACAAACATACATACTCTCGAAAAACATAACCCTCCTTCTGACGCAGTCTGGTAACAAGAAATGTTCGGCAATCATGAATGAAAAATGAATTAAAGCTTTTCTTCTCCTTAGGTGTTGAGAGTAGAGCAGACTGGTTTGGGCACAGTGTACATGTGCACACATTCTGGCACCAGGTATGGGAATACTGGGTGCAGAAGAACATATCTATCGCAGGTGAGTCCAAGCAGGGATACATTACTAAACAAAATGTTCATTTAGACATCTGTATTACAATGAGTTTGGCCTATTGTGATATATGCCTTTTTTTTTTTCAAAAATTACTAGCAGACTTTTGCAGTCTACTAGTATTTTTGTTCTAAGCTAAGTGCTTGTGTTACGAGTGGGTTCACGTCGAAAGTGCAATGGTTGGGGTTCGAACCGGCGACCTCAAGATCACAAGTCCGACGCCCTAGCCATTGGGCTATGGCCGTATGACTATGTAGTCTGTAGATTTTGTAAGATTTGCTATTGCCTACTACTTTTAGTTACCTAGTCGGATATTTCATAGAATAAGAATTATCTGTTAGTTATAGTTTTTTATTTTATCTTATTACATTGTAATTCTGACAAGTACAAGTGTATGTAAATACCTAAGTGCTGAATAAAATTCATTATTTCATGCTAGAATGTGTGATTATTTTCAATGTAAACTTAGTCATGGACCAAAATGAAATGGTTAATTTATTTTATGGCAACCCTTGAAATTTCAGCTTGCAGATATGTATGAATATTTTTTTTTACAATATACAAGTTAATAAATCTGTACATTTTTGTAATAGATTTTATAGCGCAAATGAATTGTCACTTGAGAGTAAAAATTAGATGAAAATGAAAAAAAAATATATATATTTTCAGAATGAAATAATGGCTACTTTTTATCAGATAAAAATGATCAGTGGAGTCAATTTTAATGTAGATTTTTTTTTATTTGGACATTCTGTCAAAAGTAGATCTTGTAGGCTTGATAGATAATATCAAACAATTGAAGAATTAGCCCTAAGTGTAATATTTAAGCATAGTCATAATATATGAATATGTGTGGTCCCAGCGCGACCTGCAAGCGCACATCAACCACCGGCACGTGTCGTCGGGCGCGCCCGAGCCCAAGCCGGAGCCCGAGCCGCCCTCCAGCACCGTCGCCATCGTCAAACCACTCACTGTAAGATATATACCCACTACTGTTTTAATTTATAAATAAACTAGCTTCCAGCGCGCGGTTTCGACCACGTTTCTCTGCTCCAATGGTTTGTAGGATGATTTTTTGTAGCCTATATGTTAATCGAGCTTATTAACTATCCCCGTGCAAAGTTTCAGCCAAATCCATTCAGTAGATTTTGCGTGAAAGAGTAACAAACATCCATCCATCCATCCATCCATACCCACAAACATTCGCGTTTATAATATTAGTAAGGATTATAAAGACCCTACCACACAGGGACCAATTTAATCGTGATGGGAATAACTGGGTGACTTCTGGTGTACTGGGTTCGAATCCCACTCTTATTACATACATTTATGTCAACTACAGACACAACTATGTGTGGTTGACATAAATAATTGTCCCGAGTTCTTAGAATTGTTCTTAGGTTTTTTTTTCGAAAGGACATTAAATGTGTGTCCGTAAATTGAGTGTATGTCGCCGTAAATTGAAATCCCACGCGACACAGGGTACAATTTCGATAGTGCAGGAGTGGTCATTTAAAAAAAATGCATTGTTGTTGCAAAAAAACGAAGTCTTGATATATTACACTAGTTGTGTAATATATCAATACTTCGTACTTTTTAAAGAATTTGTCCGCGTGGAATAGCGACTTTGCAGTTTTAATTATAGTTGCCCTCCTTTTGCTATAAAGGCTCGAGCACACCGGATGCGTATGCGGAGACGTAAGTGTAGACGTGCACGTACCACTGAGTTGTAATGTATGGACCTGTATGAGACAGGACACACCGCTTGCGTAACGAAAAATAAAGTGAACAGACACTTTCTAGGCAAGCGTGTATAATCTTAGGCCTTATCATCGCCTTCCATCAAGCCAGATTATGGTCAAAGGTAATGTAGTAAAAAAAAAACTTAGATATGTGCGTGCGGTGTATCCTGTCCTTGTGGTACGTGCACGTCTACGCATACATCCGGTGTAATCGAGCCTTAAAAAAGTAGCCTACGTCCTTTCTCATGTTCTACACTATTTGTGTACCAAATTAATTTAGGTGATTTAGTAATTTTGGTTTGAAAAGCCGATAGACAGACAGAGTTACTTTCGCATTTATAATATAAGTATATAATTAATAACATTTGCAGCAACAAATGGCGCCGACCGCGGGCGACCCGCGTGCGCACGCGCTGGGCGAGCGGCCTCGAACCCGCACCAACCTCATCACTGTCCCTATACAGGAACAGCCTGACACACATAACTACTACAATTATTATCCGGTAAGTCAATATTATACCAATACACCCGTTATTATAATTAATATGACAATCTCGGTAGCAAAGCGGTATTTGGCTCGCTTTAAATTTCGGAGGTTGAGGGTCGATCCCCACGCCGGACAAGAAATCTTTGTGTAAATTCGTCGTCGATCTTTCACGGCTCTTAGGATATCATAAATGACTTAAGCTCGCTACTGTACATCATCTCTAACTATTTGCAATAAATAATAAATAAATGTAATGTTTGTCCACAGCCGGTGGGCGGTGTGGGCGGCGTGGGCAGCGTGGGCGGCGTGGGCAGCAGCCCGGGCGTGGGCAGCCCCGCGCTGCACATGAGCGTGCCCCCGCCCAACTACTACTCGGCCCCCTACCCCCCGGCACACAACTACGTGCCGCCCCCCGGTACGTACACTACTGCATTTTTGTTCTACTACCCCGCGCTTTTACCCGCGTTATTCTGCTCCAGTGGGCCGGAGAGTGATGTTTTGTAGCCCATATGTTAATCCAGCGTATAACCTATCCTGATGCGAAATTTCAGCCAATTCCGTTCAAGAGTTTTGGCGTGAAAGAGTAACAAACATCCATCCATCCATAATTACAAACTTTCGCGTTTATAATATTAGTAGGATTTATGTTTATTTCATTTTAATTAAAATTGTAGCTCAGACGGTATTTGTACTCAATATTCATTCATTTATTGCATCAATCGTTTTGCGGCTATGTGGCAGACATCACACAATATAGGCATTTTTGTTGTCAAAATCATTTTCATAGACTTATCTAGAATGTTATAATAGGCTAATTGACACTATTTTGTAATTATTTTTATATAGTTAAGAATGGTTTTACTAGACCTAGAAACAAATATGGTAGGTACTTTTTGAGATTTAGAAAGCGCTTAAATAAATATTTAAAATTGACGTAACATTTCGAGATGATCGTCAATCATAGATCGATGACGTCATGACACAGAAAATGTGATATAAATGGATCGCGTTCTTGTTTTTTAACTAGACCTATGACGTCCCAAAATGGCTTTAAAGACAAAGATAAAAAAAAACATATTAAGTTTATACATTCATCTTCAAGTTTTTTGAACAGAAATTATTATATTTATGTTCTATACGACAAATACTTTCAGAAATAAACATTATTGCAACATCATTTCATATGGGTTTCAACTAGCCTATTATTAAGGAACAAAAAAATTTGAAGAAATTTGGACAATCCTACGCGTAGCATGTAAACTCGGATTCGGATACTTATGGCCTTTCTAATTAAGTTTTCATCATATTATTATATAAACATATTTTAAAAAGTCACTAAGAGAATTGCTATTAAGGTTAAGGGCATGTGGGCCCCGGGGCACTGCCCCCGTCCAGCCCTTCGGTAGCAACGCCAGTGCTTGTGCATAAGTTCCCCGTTACGCGAGCAGTGAAAGTGTTAACTACCGTCACGTCACGGCGCACGATTCTCTAGTTCATCATCATCAGCCCGTATAACTTCACTGCTGAACATGGGCCTCCTCCCGAGAGAGGGTTTTGCTATAGTCGCCACGCATGGCAGACGGTTTGTTGCAGCAGTATTATGTTATAACACACAGGGAAAAGCTGCTGCCCGTTCCTTGGTACACACTTTGTATGGATGATATTATAACCATCGGGACTAATCTAACCCAACAAGACCCGGAAATAAATTCTAGTATTTCAAATATGTCCTGTCCGACATTGGAATGGAACCCACGACCTCCGACACTTAAACCGCTACGCCACGGATGTTGTCATTCTCTAATTCAGATGTTGCCAAACTTTCTTTCTGGAAGACCCCCTGTAGAAACGTAATTGATTTAGTTGGACCCCCTGTTGCTCCATTTCTAACATATTATCTTCCTACCACTAGTGAATCCGTTTTTTTTTCACGTTAAAATAGACCCCCATTGAGTATTTCGTAGATCCCGACCACTTTATTTATAAAAAAAGAAAATACTGAAATGTTATTGTAAAAAAATACATTCTTCTTGCTTCTTCTGGCTTCTTGTATATATCCATTGAAACAACACCATCAACATTGTATATATTTGTTAATGTCACTGTAAATACCAATTGCAAATATGTTATATACAGACTTCATTAGAGTCCGCATGTCATGTGTCATGTCGTTTGAATAAAATAAATATAGCAAATAGTTATTAACGTTAATATTAAGAGCTTATTAACTAACACAAGACTGACAGACTTCTAGCACACCTGAAATAGATTTAAACATAATTTAATAGTAAATTTTACCTATTTTCAATTAATTTTATATGCATTGTGAATTTTCTTTACAAGTACAAGTGTATGTAAATACATAAGTGCTGAAAAAAAATCTTTTATTTCGTTTGTCTTCAACAACATTTCTCAACAATATTATGCTCCCAAAGTACTAAACCTAAACTTTGGAAATCACTTGCTCGCTATATAATTGGCCTCTAAATATGTACGTATCCTAAGGGTTGTGTCATTACCTGTGTCAGGCGGCAGCATGACGCCCACCGTGGTGTCGGCCCCGGTGCTGGCGCTGGGCGACGCGGCGCGCTGGCCCGACAACTACGCGCCGCCCGCGCACCCCGCCCCGCCCGCCCAGCAGTGGACGCAGCCCCAGCACCACTACTACAGGTAACGTGTCAGTACGACAACTACGCGCCGCCCGCGCACCCCGCCCCGCCCTCCCAGCAGTGGACGCAGCCCCAGCACCACTACTACAGGTAACGTGTCAGTACGACAACTACGCGCCGCCCGCGCACCCCGCCCCGCCCGCCCAGCAGTGGACGCAGCCCCAGCACCACTACTACAGGTAACGTGTCAGTACGACAACTACGCGCCGCCCGCGCACCCCGCCCCGCCCGCCCAGCAGTGGACGCAGCCCCAGCACCACTACTACAGGTAACGTGTCAGTACGACAACTACGCGCCGCCCGCGCACCCCGCCCCGCCCGCCCAGCAGTGGACGCAGCCCCAGCACCACTACTACAGGTAACGTGTCAGTACGACAACTACACACCCCACCCCGTCCGCCCAGCAGTGGACGCAGCCCCAGCACCACTACTACAGGTAACGTGTCAGTACGACAACTACTCGCCGCCCGCCTAGCAGTGGACGCAGCCCCAGCACCACTACTACAGGTAACGTGTCAGTACGACAACTACGCGCCGCCCGCGCACCCCGCCCCGCCCGCCCAGCAGTGGACGCAGCCCCAGCACCACTACTACAGGTAACGTGTCAGTACGACAACTACGCGCCGCCCGCGCACCCCGCCCCGCCCGCCCAGCAGTGGACGCAGCCCCAGCACCACTACTACAGGTAACGTGTCAGTACGACAACTACGCGCCGCCCGCGCACCCCGCCCCGCCCGCCCAGCAGTGGACGCAGCCCCAGCACCACTACTACAGGTAACGTGTCAGTACGACAACTACACACCCCACCCCGTCCGCCCAGCAGTGGACGCAGCCCCAGCACCACTACTACAGGTAACGTGTCAGTACGACAACTACTCGCCGCCCGCCTAGCAGTGGACGCAGCCCCAGCACCACTACTACAGGTAACGTGTCAGTACGACAACTACGCGCCGCCCGCGCACCCCGCCCCGCCCGCCCAGCAGTGGACGCAGCCCCAGCACCACTACTACAGGTAACGTGTCAGTACGACAACTACGCGCCGCCCGCGCACTCCGCCCCGCCCGCCCAGCAGTGGACGCAGCCCCAGCACCACTACTACAGGTAACGTGTCAGTACGACAACTACGCGCCGCCCGCGCACCCCGCCCCGCCCGCCCAGCAGTGGACGCAGCCCCAGCACCACTACTACAGGTAACGTGTCAGTACGACAACTACGCGCCGCCCGCGCACCCCGCCCCGCCCGCCCAGCAGTGGACGCATCCCCAGCACCACTACTACAGGTAACGTGTCAGTACGACAACTACACACCCCACCCCGTCCGCCCAGCAGTGGACGCAGCCCCAGCACCACTACTACAGGTAACGTGTCAGTACGACAACTACGCGCCGCCCGCCTAGCAGTGGACGCAGCCCCAGCACCACTACTACAGGTAACGTGTCAGTACGACAACTACGCGCCGCCCGCGCACCCCGCCCCGCCCGCCCAGCAGTGGACGCAGCCCCAGCACCACTACTACAGGTAACGTGTCAGTACGACAACTACGCGCCGCCCGCGCACCCCGCCCCGCCCGCCCAGCAGTGGACGCATCCCCAGCACCACTACTACAGGTAACGTGTCAGTACGACAACTACACACCCCACCCCGTCCGCCCAGCAGTGGACGCAGCCCCAGCACCACTACTACAGGTAACGTGTCAGTACGACAACTACGCGCCGCCCGCGCACCCCGCCCCGCCCGCCCAGCAGTGGACGCAGCCCCAGCACCACTACTACAGGTAACGTGTCAGTACGACAACTACGCGCCGCCCGCGCACCCCGCCCCGCCCGCCCAGCAGTGGACGCATCCCCAGCACCACTACTACAGGTAACGTGTCAGTACGACAACTACACACCCCACCCCGTCCGCCCAGCAGTGGACGCAGCCCCAGCACCACTACTACAGGTAACGTGTCAGTACGACAACTACGCGCCGCCCGCGCACCCCGCCCCGCCCGCCCAGCAGTGGACGCAGCCCCAGCACCACTACTACAGGTAACTAATAAATAATGGAGATAGAACTCCGGGAGTAAGGACTTTTTTGTTGAAAATTTCTTCCTCTTTAAGATGCTTTTTTTTTTAATTCTTAAATATGAATAGTTTCGGAGTTATTGACAAACAATGAAATCCTTTTTTTTTGCAACTTAATTTGTTAATAACTTTTGTAATTTTTTGCGTGCTAATTGTTCCTTCGAATACATTTTTCAAGACGTCATTCCGAATCCAATGAGGTATCACTCATATTTTTAGGAGCTTTATCACTATTTTTCACCAATTTGAACTTGTTGACTAGACTATTAATATTATTCCCATTCACCATACGTTTATTATAGCGATTAAAGTTGAATGATGTAGGTTTAAATTTTATAATAACGTACAGTACAAAAACAATCGAACATACTTTTTATTTATTTATACTTTTTAGAAAAAAATGTATATGTGGATTAAATCAATATTAAAATTAAAGTTTCCACTAAAACTAACAGGTAATAATTTATATAGTAAGTAATGTACTCGTCTGTTGTGTGCAGGTAGCCCCCGTACCGGCGACGTCCGCGCTGAGCCTCGGCCCCAGGACTCCACCAGACACAACACGAAACTCAGTACTCAGTATTCACTTTAACTTAAGCCGTGTGCGTGAAGAATTACGTTGCCAGCTACAAATTATCACCCGATTAATATGGAAAAATAGAGAAATTTGTATGACTTACATGGACTGCTTGAAAAATGTTACACGTTATCAAATTGACCAATATAATCTTGTATTTATAAACAACTGTTTATTAATAATTGATTGGGAATTTTATGTGTAACTTTAATATTTCATTTAATGTTACAAGATATTTCGTTCGTAGTATTGTTTATCAATAAGTTAAAGTTATCGATTTGATACCATTTATTCTCGAGTTAATACTTAGTGTTGAAGTGTTGTGAGTGAGTAGTAGTGTTGGTATAAGACGTCGGCCTGAACTGAAGATTATAATATTGAAACAGTAAAACGATTTAGTATGTAAGTGAGACTTAAGTCTTGAATATTTTAACGTTATATATTATCTATACCTATTATATATAGGAAAGGTTATTTGTTTGTTTGCATTGATTAGGCTCCGGAACGAATGGACCGATTTCAAAAATTCTTTTACCGTTAGAAAGCTAATTTATCGAGGAGTAATGTAGGCTATGTTTAAGGATTAAGCTCCCACGGGAACGGGAGTTATGCGTGTGAAACCGCGCGCGGGAAACTTGTTTCTAATATTTTTCTCACTAAAATATGAGGTGAACATAAATGAATTGTCATTGTTCTTTGTTGTATGTTCATGATGTATGCGGTTCTTGATTATGTGAAGATAATGTATTAAAATTAGTTAAAAGTATAAAATTGTAAAAAAAGTATGAACATTGTGTATAATACTTAGATAAAATATTATTGGTCTCACGCGCTCGCTCAAAAAAATCATAGATCCGTAAATGCGGCAATTCAATATTGTAGTGTGTATAAGACACTGTACCGATGGTATGTGATCCCGATGTCCTTATTTCATGTACAAGTGTTATACTTACAGTGGACTGGAATATAACTTCATTTATAATCAAAATTTAATAAAATTTTCTACACAATGACATATTCCTCCGACAGAGCGTGACTCGGGTACGCCGATTTCGGCGTAGTATTTTTTGCCGTTATAATCGTTATAATATTGTCCAAGTGCGTTCGACGTCTTACAAAAATTAACATTGTAAAAAAGTAAATTATCACAAGAGTGATAAAATCTCATATTTTACAGAGCATAAGAGTTTTCAATATATCCATTTTTTTTCCTAGATCTTCTTTTCCAAACATTACTACACTATGTAGTAATTGTCAATTTTCAATTGCATATTTCTACTCCTATGAAATAATATAACTAAATGAAATATTATTATTTATACTATCCGTTATGATTTCTTTATCTATAAAGTATAAAAATAGATTTATACAGCTATCGTCGCTTAAATTGTAACACCACGTATGTCAGAATTGGAAAGTTTTCAGGAGTTTCAAAGCACAACATAATATAAAATAGTAGGCCATAACATTACAATACCATCTTCTTTTGGACAAAAACAAGCAAACAGTAAATGTAATGCCATACTGCTACATACAGCTAATGTCTATTTTTTCTTTGTAGTTACCCAGGAGGCTTTTGCTACTTTACAGAGCATAAAACAGTCAGCGCAACTATATCACCTTCGATACGCTATTAAATACTGCGCTATCGCTCAGTCGTTTTAATGTTGCTACCTTCTTTACCTTGCTTCCCTTCTTTCCTTGATTTGAACACATTTTAAAGCGTCGTGTGGCGTGACATATTTATGCACAGACATCGCCCGTGAGGCACGTCTCTAAATGGCATTAAACGTCAAAATCGCCAAAAAATGACTTACGCAGTGTTAGAACCTAAACAACGATATGTATATTATGTTCTGTTGATCTGATACTACAGTTATTTCTTGTAAAAAAAAGGAATAAAACACTGAAATAATACGATAAGATTTTTTTATTTATTAACACTAATCAATATCAATCATATTTACAACATCACATTCATTCACACCTCAACTAGACAATCAACAAATGCATTAAAATCTGCAAAAAATTTTTTTTTTTTTTATATATACCCATACATACTCATACACCTTGTATTCGTATTCTTGTTAAATATTAAATCCGTTATAAAATAATAATGAATACTAATTCGTTAACATTCACAGTGCCATTGCAGAAACGCGATATCTTACATGCTAATATTGAAATGCAGATTTACTTCTTGTATGCACAAAAATAATAAATAAATAATCAATAATAACGAATTGACTTAAGTATAGTTTGTTTCTAATATTGATATTTTTTGCCTTTATATTTGAAAATTTAAGAATTCAGTAAATATGGTTGCCTGAAGGGTGAACTGACAACCTGAACACTGAAGAAAAGTGGCACAAAAAATTGAAATACATGAACGTAAAATTTAGTCACAATAATAGACAAAGGCAAAAACTTATCAACATGAAACAAGTCTCCATCTTAATCAAACTGTGAGGCCAAAATGTTTTCAAAATACATGTCTCTAACACTTCCATCATGATCATTTCAAATGCAAGATGCACAGCCCAAATATTACGCCCTTTTCCCTAAAAGGACAGACAAGTACCAATATAATAAGGGCCAGCCAATTAACATAATATATCGGACACTCATGCAAGTTCGAGTTCTTACTATGCATCCCTCAAAGGCAATACCCAACTAAAAACTTCGGACACTAGTCACTAATGGAAGATACTAAGCAGAAAACGTCATTTTCATCTCTTTCATGCTCCGAAACCGCGGTATCGGGTCTTACTCTCAAGTTAACAATAATAACACTTGATAATAAGTTTAGAAATTGGGAATGTCAGGTGTCACTTAGATGATTTCTATTACCATAGCAATACCACAGTGAGACACAACTTATAGTCCAAGATCCCAGGTCCACCAGACGTCACGTATTTTCTGACGAAGGAAATGTCAGTGAGTAGTGCTAGTATGTACTAAGAACGCATGCCTACCTGCTAGCTTGCTGAGACGACCAATAATCGTCTGGTGGCCCTGGGATCTTACTCTATTACTCAAGTTAATACTTAAAGTTAATTATTGTTCTTCTAGACATACTGACAGAACATATCTACATGCTAGGAAAAATCCATAAAATCGCACTATAAAGTTTAAACTGTACCGATAAATACTAACGTGTGTGCGATAAAAAGTTTTTATCATAGACAGATAAACTGTCCCTACAGTTTTAGTTAAAAACTGCACAGTTTTTGCGATGTTTTGAAATAGCATTATCGGACGGGCAGAAATTTGAATAGATAAATCGGAATCATAGGACACTGCCGCAGAGGCGATGGTCTCTGGCGTCTGGATTTTATCCTCTCGTAATGTGTGTGGGTAGAAACGGAATGTGTGAAGCATGCATCGACTCATCGAATCAAAATTTCATTACTCTTTAAAATGCCCACGATAGGAAGTGTTAGTTCTTCATATTTACAAATACTTCGGCGCATACATTTATTTATTTTTATACAATTATATCTGGATTTTTTACACCATAAATTTACTTTTTTTATTCAAACACTTTTTCCTCAGTCCATGACCATGATCAATACATCTTGGCCGATACGTCCAAAAGAACATTATACTTAGTTGTGTTATGCCCAAACTTTTTAACGATCATGGAATTTGCAAACTCTGAGATCGTTGATAATTCTTATTAAAAATCAACATTATATTTTTCTACATTGGTTCTGTGAACAGCCCTTAAGTGTGTGTGTATGTGTAAAGATCATGATTGCTTCGTAGCTGGGGGCGTGGGTTCAGCTCCCAAGTCCACGAGCGTAGCTTCAGTAGGTGGGGGTGAAACCCCCGGCGGAGTATCAGTTGGGAATTGGGGAATAACTTGCGACTGCACTTTCCGCACACTATCCATGTTCACTTTGGTTGATAAATTCTTTTGTCGCGTTTGTTCTGAAGTCTTTGACAATCTCTCGCTCAACGCTTTGAGTGCGATTTGTCTGTAACACACATTTATAAAACAATTTTACATGATGCTTAATTTTTTTAAATGAAATAAAATACACAGTGCAAGTATAAGGCCAGAAGTGAGCAACTGTGCAATCTTTTAGTGGGGAGCAAAACTAGTACCAAGGAAGGAGCAAGATGAACTCACTTTCAAACACCAAAGTATAAAGAGCAACATAAGTATTAAAATGGATGACCCACTAAACAAAACTTATTACAATTTAAAAAGAAAAAATACATGTTTTACAACGTTAGCAACGGTACATTACCTACGCCTCTCCATGTCTTGTGGTTCGACACCCGGCATGGAGATGGTGACCCCGCGGGGGCTGAGCGCGAGGTGCACGCGGCGCGAGCTCGGGGAGCACAGGCCGAGGCGCACGAGGCAGCGGTGCGGGGGACCCACGATGCCGCGCACTACCGGCTGCAGTACCGTGGGGAAGAAACTGATGACAAAAAACAAACATTTCCGTTTAGTTATTTATTATTATTTCAGCAAAAACATAAAAGATTCATCCAAAATATAAGGTGATCACAAAATCCATCAAACATTTTGCATAGTGAAGAAATTTCGATAAAAAATAAATGTTATTTTTAATTTTATGTGTATATTTTATTTAAATCTAATTATATAACAATTATTATTAAGGACTACGTACAAAATCAAAAATATTCAAAATATCAATCAATCCGTTACGCCTCTGATTTATAGCCAAGCTTATTTGTCGGCGGAGGCCACCAGGAGTCTTGACAGCTTTTTAAGAAATGCTGGGCGTCTAGGCCCCTTGGTCCCATTGTTTCGATCCCAAACAGAAGAAATATGTGTATCAAATTAGTTTGGGAAACAGGTTAGTTGGGATGCTAGGTGCTAGATGTTGCTGCTCGTCTTCTTGTAGTTTTGTGCGGCTACTGTTACAGTAGCCGCACAAAACTACAAGAGTAGATGTCGCTACAGAGTATTATTATTTTTAATGTATAATATTATATCTATATATAAAAATATCACTTGCTGTTCGTTAGTCTCGCTAAAACTCGAGAATGACTGGATCGATTTTGATGAAATTTGGCAGTAATAATCGCTTTAACACAGGGAAGGTTTATACGCAAAGAAAATAAGGGTAGGGGTTAAGTAGGTGTAGGGTAGGTGTAAGAGTCGGTGAAGGGTAGGGGTAGGGTAGGATAGGGGTAGGGTAGGGGTAGTAGGACATCGCGTTAACGAAGTCAGTTAGTTAAGACAGGACAGTGTCAGTCGGGTCAGCTAGTTTAATAATAAAAATGTTTGAAATAAAATCTATTATATCAAAGAAAATTTTTCACTAACATTTGTAACATGATTCATCAAAATAATGCTATGATGCATGCATGTTCTCCTCACTCTGTGATACAGTGGAAGCAAGACAACTTTTTGCAAGCATAGTGTTAATAAATTATGCTTTTGTGAGTCTAAACCTCCCAATAATACAAGGTTTGGTTTCCATAGTAACAAATTGTCTTTTAAAAAGAAGCCAATAAAAATAAAGAAACTACCCGGTTATGAGGCTTTCTTTGACCTGCATAATTCATCATCAGCCCGTATAACACCCACAGCTGAACATGTGAACATGAGCCTTCCTGAAGGGGGTCTTTTGTCATTACCACACTTGGCAGCCACAATGTGGTTTGGGGACCACAGTATTATGTTGTAACATACAGGAAAACGCTGCTGTTGCCACAGGTTGCCACATAGTTGATAATAGTACAAGCTAACATACTTATCAAAACTGAAGTTATCAGCCATATCTCCCTTGGTGCCACTGCTGTGCCTCTGCCAGAACCTCAGGTATATCCAGGAGAGAATAGTGCCACTGCCCCACATGCAGGGGTATGTGCCTTCTAGAGCTCCTATAGCCCATAGAATGATGGCTGCTATTAGAATTAGCAGTGGCAAAGATCTGTTTGTTAACTTCCCTGAAAAAGAAATATTTTATTATAAAATATTATTGTTATGGCTACGATGTAACCCTAAGTATGGATTCCTTGGTTCTTAAATCAGATGTAAATTCAAACTGCTTTTGTAGCAGTCTGGATTGAAAAAATATAACATGACTAGCTTCCCGCATGTGGTTTCACCCATGTTATTCCCATTTCCGGAGGAACTTTATAATTAAATAGCTCTCCGCACATGGTTTTACCCGCGTTACTCCCGTTCCCACGGGAACTTCATAATTAAATATAGCCTATGTCATCCAAGAACAGTGTAGCTTTCCAACGGTGAAAGAATTTTTCAAATTGGTCCAGTAATTTTTAAGTTTATTCATTACAAACATCTTATATCCTATTTATAATATTAGTATAGATATAGCCTACAGTCACCCTTGATTAATGGGCTACCTAACTCGGATTTATTTTTTCAAATTGGACCAGTAGTTTCTGAGCTTAGTGTTAAAGCAAACAAACTTTTCAGCTTTATATATTAGTATATATTGTGGAAGTATCAAGCTCCAGTTGTATTACTGGGGATCTGGATTAGTAAAATGACTACATTGAAATGAATTGTATTCAAATAGTTATATCATTACAAAGAAGATTATTATGGAGCATATTCCCACATGAGGTGGTAAGGTGGTAAGATTCCACATTCTGTAGGTAGACACAGACTGTTGAAACCAGTTGCCAGGTCGGTGCGATGAGAAACACACATCAATTGATTTTAAATTTATAAACGGAACTCTAAAAAGTATGACACATTTTAAAAATAACCTTGCCTTATCTGTTTACCAATCTATTAGAAGATAGTAGACACATTTAATGAAAATTATCGATAAGTTTCTGTTAACTGCTGTAGTGGCACTTTAATGATTAAGATAGATACATAACAAAAAAGCATTTCATTATTAATCTTGTAGTCACTAATAGATCTGGTCTTGCAGAGCTATCAGTGTTAGAAGTAATGACTTTAAGTAAGCTTAATGAAGCTTAACAGCATTATGACCTCTAATACTGATAGCTAGATCTCCCATTTTAAAAAATATACCAATTAGGATGATATGATTTTAATAGAAATAAATAAGTTTTTTGCCACAAAAGTAGCTTCAAGTGCTAATAATGAGCACATTTGGTAAGTTTACATGACAAATAAAATAGTAAATAGTGTAAATACTTATCAATCTTCATACCTAATGGTGTTTTTATCAGCAGATGATCTGGCATTATCTGCTTAACTGCTACACTCACCGCGGCCAGGTACCCCGCCAGCCCGTGTACGTGTATATCGAACAAGTAGGACGTCTGCCCCGTGCACGCAAATATCACTAAGTAGTAGAACGTCGTTAGGAATGCAACACCAACGTTTGTCAGAAAGAAAAACTTCATCATTTCCATTTGACCCCATAATGGTTCTATGAGTTTCCCACACAGCCCCACTGTTACTATGTCGATGATCACTTCCCACAGATGTATTTCAAGAAACCAGAACGTGAAAGTGGACCACAATTGAAAAGAAGGTGGCAACAGATACCCTGGAGTGACACTGAGAACATCCACCACATCATCGGAAAACGAAAGTATATACCCTATTATAACAACTACACAAATAAACTTTACGGATGGTGACGTGTTTCCTAATAATGCAGAAAATTGTTGTCGTAAATATGGTAAATTACGACTAAATACTCTTAGCGCAGCCATTTTCGTGGCGTATAAGCCCGAACGAAACGGAGGCTGTCTGCTGTCAATAGTGTCAACAGAAATCTGTCAAATGCGATGACATCTCTCATTCGTTCCGTTCTATGCATATTCCTTTCTACACGTAAACTGACTAAATACATGATTGCTAGACAAAAGTTTCTTAAAATTTGTTATAAGAAAATACTACTAGCAACGAAAAAAACAAAGGTAATTTAAAAATATAACAATATTAAACTTAATATACAATAAATTATCTTGTTATTATTTTTCTTAAATAAAAATGAATGAAAAGTAAAATGAAATGTCAGCATTACTGACTGACATACTGACTGACATGTTTAGAATTGTTAGCCGGTCTGAAGTCAACATTTTCAATAATTTCTGTTTCTTTATTCATTCTTACTCCTTTACTAATTGGAATCTATATACTTATCCAGAAAAACGTATAAATTTTCAGTTAAATGCACATCTTACGACTTATCGGGAGCGTATTATTGGTAAGTTTATTCTATATCAGTCGGCGGCATACATTAAATTTTATTATATTAGTTAATTTATGAATGATATTGTTTTAGTTACGTGTACCTAAAGTTTGGGGAAACAGCACCATGCCAAGCGGTGGAAAGCAATGTAGTAACTACCGGCCAACTTACTTGTCACAAAAAGATGCAGCTCAATTGGATGAAGATTTATTTAACGAATATAAATTCAGTGTCGATCAATTGATGGAGCTCGCGGGACTTAGTGTCGCTACTGCGATCGCTAAAGTGTTCCCGGCTGCTACGTAAGTATTGTATGTTAATAAAGTCTCTTTTCTCCAACTATATATAACACCTGTAAATATATGCAGAAAAGTATTGTGTACTAAGTTCAACAAATTTTATTATTGTAAACTTCAATGTTGACTAGTCTAGCATCTGTTATAATGTTCCACTTTGATTGATTTGTTCTAAAGGCAACTTTTTGTAGTACAATAATAATTAACATATGTCTATACTTTTTCAATAGCAAAAAATTACAGATTCAAATGAAAACAAACCCATGTTGCATATGTGTAAAAAATATTAGTGTAGGTATATAGATAGTATATCAAAGACTCACTATATATCACTTCACCTCCCTAAGAATACATTGCTGGTGTTCACATAGGCAATATAACTAATTATCTGTTAATACTATTATTTAAAACTGATAAAACTTTACTTTGATATGAATAAAAAATTAACTTTAAAATTTTCAGGCATTCATCAGCTCTAATAGTATGTGGACCAGGCAACAATGGTGGAGATGGCTTAGTGGCAGCAAGACATATGAAACTCTTTGGCTATAATGTATCAGTTCATTACCCCAAACGTACAGCCAAGCCGTTGTATGAAAATCTTTTGCACCAGTGCTCCAAATTCGGAGTTGGCATCATAGATACTTTGCCTGAACCTAAAGACTTAAAGAATGACTATAGTTTGCTTGTAGATGCCCTATTTGGGTTCAGTTTTAAACCACCAGTTAGAAGTGAACTGAAACCTGCATTGGATGCTTTAATTGATTCTGGATTACCAGTATGCAGGTAATTGTTTTTTCTGCAAAATTTATTACTTTCTCCGTAATAAGCTTGTTGCAGATATTATGGTAAAAAATTTTAACCCATTTTTCTTTTGCAATAGGATAAAAAGGTTCCCCAGGAACTAGACTCATGTGGGAATGCTTATGTTAAAGATATTATAAGGCCATACTTAAATGAAAGTAATAGAAGGTTTTTTTTATTTCAGTGTGGATATTCCAAGTGGATGGCATGTAGAAAAAGGTCCAGAGGGAACTCGAGCTTTGAAACCTGCTCTGCTTATTTCTCTTTCAGCTCCAAAGATGTGTGCTCAACCCACATACTTAGATAATGCCAAACATTATCTAGGAGGAAGGTTTTTACCTCCTGGGATTATTGAAAAGTACAATTTAAATTTGCCACCATATCCTGACCAAGATCAAGTGGTGCAATTGTCATGCTGAACAAGATTTTTTGTTACAAAATTAGATTTTTATATTCTTAGTTGTTAAGAAATGTTGTTTTTGGTATAATTAAATGTTTTACAATTTTATTGACTACCTTTGTATTACTTTGCTTAATGAAAGATGCACATAAAAAATGTATAAAACTGATCTGAGGAAAACAGGGGATCAGACCTAGCCAGGAAAAAATTCTACTAGAAAGACGTAGTATTTGCTATTAGTTAGCAGAACCCAGTATCTGAAAAAAATTCAAGAAATATTTATTAGATATCCACATATATATGTTTATTATGAAATTCTGGGCTTTTTAGAAAAAAGGACTATTTTTTATATCAAGTTTATTGAACAATATTCATATTTGGCTAAATAATAATTAATCCACAAAAATCTGCAACAAACATGAGGTTAAGGGCTGAATTTTCCATTAGAACGTAAACTGAAAGATTGGCAATGTAGAACAAAATATTTAATATATCTTTGAAAGACAAACGTTTCCGAACGAAACTATCGCAAATATTTTTAAAAGCGTAGTTAACCGTTAACAATTTACTATTATTTATATTTCTGACATAAGTTTATGTTCTATCTTCTTTTTACAATAGGATAATACTGTATACTACACTCTTCTAATGCCTCAATTGTAAAGGTTCCTCTGGAACATTCATTTTGTTTGACAACATTTCGCGCCAATTTTCCCGCGCTAACCGGCTGTCAAAGTCATTGTGGAACGAAGTCGGCTACTTAGACGCATCGTGTCTTAGAACTTTTTAATTCATACATTAATTTACCTGATAAACTCAAATCTTGTAAGTATTTTTCGCTTTATATCATTTGATGTATATGTTCTATAATATAATCTAAAACCCAGGCTATAGCTGCGCTGTTGAAATGTCCTTTGTCGTGCCGTGGATGATCTCATTGAAATCTGCGATAGTCCATCTTACTTAAAGCTTAAAGCTCTGTAGTGGTTGTAAGTTATCTCCCGATTACTCAATGCATTGTTTCCATTGCAGTCACAATGTTTGAAGCACGTCTACTCCGTAGCTCAATCCTCAAGAAGGTACTGGAGGCCATCAAAGATCTTCTCACACAAGCTACGTTTGACTGTGACGACAATGGCATCCAATTGCAGGTAAGTTGCTAAATAACATATACCATCGTTAAATTGTTTTATTATTGTGGTTCTCCTGGTGGCTTTGATGTTTTAATGCTTTGTTATAGATATTCAGGGTTGCCACCTTGCAATCTAATATGTCACTAGAACCGTATTCAAAACTCGCTAGATTTCAGACATTTTGTATTATAAAAAACCGCTAGAAATCGTTGACGATTTTATCATATTTTTAAGTGGTTATTTTTCACATTGCCATTTGGGCAGGCGATGAAATCAGTCGCCGCCGATCAAAAACCGCGATGACTCAAAATGTACAAGTCAATTGATTGTGCCACCTACTTTGCACAAGATCTGTAACTATTCATACAGCTCAAACAGTTTTGATTTGTAGTAATATATTATATTTGTTATACATACATAGGCTTAATATTAAATAAATAATATAATGGGAAATCCTCAATATATTTCGATATCGCAAATTATCACTAAAAGTCGCTAAAATAAGTTTTAGCGAGAAAAGATATCAGAAAATCGCTGTCCAGCTCGAAAAATCACTACATCTAGCGACAAAGTCGCTGAGGTGGTAGCACTGTAGATATTTAGTTGTTAGAAATTAGGTTACCTGAGTGACTGCTAATTTTAATGTTTATTGATGTCAACATACCTACTTATTTCCATAAAATATAATTATATTATAATTGGATTTCTTTAAAATACAAATGTATCATTAAATATTATGCTAAACACTTAATAGGCAAACACCCTTTAAAACATGATAAAAGTGATGTAGTTCATGGACTTTGGGATTTTAATACATTTATACAAAAATGTTAAAATCAACCCATCAATTATATATTTATTCTTGTTCTCTTTTTGTTCTTCCCTTTTGTGGGTCTTCTGGAAGAAATTTCTTTAAAAATAAGCAGTACCTTTGTACCTTTCTTTTATTTTTATATATTACATTTTAATGTTATGTGTCTACATAAGTAAATAAATAAAATAAAAAGTATTCATAAAAAAAGTTTCTAAGATTTTTTGAAATCTTTCCGGTTATCAACATTTCATGGACTTACCATTAACAAATAGTGTGACCCCATTAAGTTGGTTATTCAGAAAGCTTGGAGTAGTAACAACCCTGTAATCCACAAGTGGGTTCATTATGATTGTGAACTATATTTTAATGTTTCCAGGCGATGGACAACTCTCACGTGTCACTGGTATCTCTCACACTCCGAGCTGATGGCTTTGACAAATACAGATGTGACAGAAATATCTCCATGGGCATGAACTTGGGAAGGTTGGTACTTCATTTAAAAAAAACTTGACCTTTGCTAGAAAACTTGCATGAATGAAATGAAAGTTTATGATAAAATTAGATTTTGCCCTAACTAGAGATTTAATAGTCAAGTACACATTTATCTAGGGATAAAATATAATGACCACCAAAAATATATACTTGACACCAGAAAAATAAAGTCTAAAATTATAATAGTACTAGCTATTTTAGTCACGACTGCACTTCAAATTGTATTCGAACACCAAATGTAGTTAATGATCACCAAATCTTAGCGAGCAAATTATTGCGCTATTTCTACCTTAATAAAATCAATGAAAAATGACAATCGGTTAGGTTAGGTTAGAGCTGCGGCCATACAACGCACGAGCCGAGCGAGCGAAGCGAGCGGTGCCGCGGCAGCGGCCGGCGAGTGCCAGAACCGAATAGTAAATTAGTAAAACATTTAGGTACTTTTGGTGATCATTTACTACTTTTGGGTTAACAATGATTTATTTGGAGTCATTTTGCTTAAATACGATAGCGAAATGTTAAAACTTTGGTTACAATTTTACAATAAAATGCGGGTTTAATTTTGGTGTTATATGTTACTATATCTGATGGTAAGTTAAACATAAGCCATTTATCTATACCTTTGAGGAAGCTTGTTTTAAGTTAAGCATTACGAGGATATATGAATTTGTTTGCCAGGTTTTAAAAATCATGAATTTATTGGATTTGATATATTTCTCTATCCACTCTTTGTTACATGCCTCCTCAAAGTTAAGGTTTATTTGCACTTGAATATCTGTTTACTAGTAATAACAACTTTACTGCACATAATGATGACAAAAATTTACATTTCTGTGATTTAATCTGACTGCACCAGTGGTTTGGTTTGTAACAGTTGTTGCTTATGAGACCTTGTAATGTGGTAAACCCATGAGAAGTGAGAACCTTGGATAGCTGTTCTGAGTTTATGTACTATGTGTCTTTTAAGTTTTGATACAGCATTTTATTTTATTGCTAGATTTAATGAGTTTCGAGTTAGCACAAAATCGTAAGTTTATATTAATTGTCATTTTTTCAGTATGTCAAAGATCCTGAAATGTGCTGGAGACAAAGACACAGTGACAATCAAGGCTCAAGACAATGCAGACACTGTCACATTTGTGTTTGAGAGCCCCAACCAGGAGAAAGTCTCTGATTATGAGATGAAGCTCATGAATTTAGATCTGGAACATTTAGGTGAGAGTTTTGGATTTTTCAGAATCAGATACATATTGACTTGCTCACATCAGCTGTAAGGTTACAAGTGCATCATCATTATAATAATAAATTACATATAAATAGTTTTTAAGTTAAGTAAGGGCGCGTACACATAGAACATCCGTTTTACAGGTCCGTTTAAACGTATATGTTATTAGCGTATGTAGTTGTATGAGCGAGTTCATACAGAATACAGTATTCCGGATCCAGTAAAAAATACTGATCCGACAAAATAAGCAGCAATCCGTTTTACAGGTCCGTTTAAACGTATATGTTATTAGCGTATGTAGTTGTATTAGCCAGTTCACACAGTATTCCGGATCCAGTAATACTATACTAATCCGTTTTATCGGATTGAAACCGCACGAGGCTTTGCACGGGGGTGCGCGGGGTGCGATGTGCTACACACAGCCGCCATTTGCCGGTTTCATTCCTAGAGTAGTGCACGTGTCCAGTGCTATCATAATCATGGCAAGCAAGGCGTTTGAAAAATATGTTGAGCAAGAAGTTTTGATAAATTGTGTTGAAAGTAGACCAGTTCTTTGGGACAAAACACTGGAGATTTATAAAGATAAAATTGCAAAAACCGCAGCTTGGTGCGAAATATGCGGTATTCTAAAGGAGGATTTTGAAGCTATGGAACAAAAAGAAAGACAAGAATTTGGTAAGTATTTATTTTATATTGTAATGGAGACATTGTTTTTTATTTTAAATAGCTTCATTCTGCCAAGAAACTGACCCAGATTCGGACACGAAATAGTTTTCGAATTCCGTTCGAACTGAATTTGCAGTTCGACCACCTCGTAGCGTTTCATCATCAGGTAGGCTATTGAAATGAAATGCTTCAGATTCGGATGTGTTGCCATCCTTTAAGCCCTCTTTTTCCCTTACAAAGTTGTGTAGAACGGTACATGCCTTAACTATCCATATAGCTGTTGTTTTGTTGACGTCTAGAGGCCGGTGGAATACTCTCCACTTATTAGCAAGAATACCAAATGCACATTCAACGTATCGTCTAGCTCTGGTCAAACGATAGTTATATATTCGCTTATTTACGTCTAAATGCGTCCCGCTAAATGGCCTCATTAAATTTTCGTGTAAACCGAAACCTTCATCGCCGATTATGACGTAGGGAACTCTCGTTTCTGAGCCTGTTATTAATGGGCAAGGTTCTGGTATTTGTAAACTGCCATCTAGCATCATTTTCCAAAATGTCGACTCCTTGAATATTGATGAATCGCATTCTTTTCCATACGACCCAATACTAACATATAGAAAACGATAGTCAGAGTCAACGATCGCTAATAATATGATGGAAAAAAAGTCTTTGTAATTTAGGTACATTGAGCCACTTTTTGCTGGTTTTCGAAGTCTGATGTGTTTACCGTCCACTGCTCCTAAACAGTGGGGAAAATTTGCTTTTGTGTCGAATCCATTTGATATATGCTCCCATTCACTCACTGTTGTAGGAAGTCGCATAAACTCGTCATTCAAGTTGTTCCATATGCATCGTGTAACTTCCTTAATAATGTTGCTTATAGTTGACACACCGACACGAAAGACGTAATAAAGTTCTTGAAATGTACACCCAGACGCTGCATACCTAAAAAAAATAAATTAATCAATTACTATATTATTACACATATATTGACTTCCCATACAAAGTAACGTTAGTGACTGTAAGGGTTTAGTTTTAGTTAATTTTGTCTATTACTGATTATGTATATGTCTATGTTTCGTAGAGGTACTTCTCTATGGTCAGACTATTAAAGATGGCTTGATGAATAAGTCTTGTTTTATTATAAAACTATAAAATATTATAGTGACCAACAAATTTTGTATGGAAAGTCGAAATTTTTATGAGAGTTTTTAGCAAAGTCGTAAATCAAAACTCATACTTATATATATAGTACATAAATAAAATAAAATTAAACTGAACTGAACTAAATTATAAAATTACCTAATTAAAATAAATTAAAAATTTTTTCGTGTGAGGGTAGGCTAATAATTAGTATTTGAATTTAATTTGCTCTTGTTTAATTAAATAAATTAAATATAAATCATTACAAATTTTTAACTATTTATGCATAACTAGATTATTTGACCCACCTTTTCTCGCTGCACTTATTATTTCTCCACTTCATCATCACTTAACAAGTTACCACTAAGTGCAAAATATGGACAGCAGATTTGAGAAATCCATTGAGGAGTTTGAAAAACTATTCATGTCGCGGATGAAACAACATGAAGATAAGCTTGATAAGGCACTGGTTGGTACAGCTCAGCACTCTGACATCACTTCCTTGTCCCGTGAGTTTGTTGAATTTAAGACCTTTGTTCTGCAGACAATGAGCCACTTTAAGACTCAATTCCAGCTGTTGCACCTGGGATTGGACAGACATGAGACTAGCATGCGTAGGAAGGTCCTATTACTGCATGGTGTTACTGAGAAGCCCAATGAAGACATTCATCAGTCCGTAGTCCATGTATTAACCGGCCGAATGAAGTTGACAGAAGTTGGCAAGAACAACATTGATGTTTGTCATCGTCTTGGCAGCAGTACGGGAAAGCCCAGACCCATTCTCGTAAGGTTTCTAGACATGGAGCATAGGCACCTGGTTTGGGATACTAAAACTGCACTAAAAGGCACTGGTATAACTGTCTCAGAGTTTCTCACGAAGACCCGGCATCGTGTTTTCACTGCGGCACGCAAGCACTTCTCCATAAAGAATGTGTGGTCAACGGAGGGGAAGATTGTTATTCTCACGCCGGAGAAAACGCGACGAAAAATCGAGACAGCCGCTGAACTGGAAGCCCTCATTGCAAAGTTCCCGGGTAGCGCAGCAACTGAAGACGATGTCCATGTCCCTACTCCAGACACTAACACCGGTTCGAGTCCAGTTTCGAAGCCCGACATCAAGTTGACTCGTAAAACTCGTCGCCGGTAGTTTGTTTACTTTTCTTTTCTTCTAGTAACTAGACTCCGTAATTTGACTGAACAATACCGTGATTATATGTGTTCGACGACGGTAGACCAACTGCACAGCACATTATCTCGGTTTTTGGTAACTTTTATAATTGTTATTTGTAGGTAAATCTTCTTCATACTTTCAGTTTTACCACTGACACAACTACTGACAGCTTCTGTCAACAAGACTGTCAGATGCGTTTCGTTCCATGTTAACATTGTGCAGTCAAGTTATTTTTAAAACGTTTATTACTATGTACTGTCCTTGTGTTGTCTTAAATTGTATTTATTTGGTAATTTGTGTTTATTGACGATATTATGTTATTTATTATCTATAATATTATTTTCTGTACAAGTTTCTTCCACCAGTAGCAGCGAGATGGTGAGTTAATATTAATAAATTAGTTATAGTAGTACTTACTTTGAGAATTAATTCATTTTTTTTTTAAGTTATTTTTATTATTATTTTTAAATATATATACTTATATAAATATTATTCATTAATACAGTTATATATATTACATATACTTTAATATTACAAAATTTGGATTATGATTGATATAGAGATTGATAATATTGACAGTAGTTTTTTTTCTTGTTCTTCTTTGTCAGATAGCTTTGTTAGCGCGGGTAGTGATTCGGATATCTCACTGCATGATCAAATCTCCTCTGCTTTATCTGGCCACCATAACCATCTAAACATTGCTCACATAAACGTTCAGAGTATTCCACACCATCATTCTGATCTTCTAGCATCCTTTAACCAGTCACACGTTGATGTTTTATTGATCTCTGAAACTTTTCTCAAGCCCTCACTTCTGTCAGCACACTATGCACTACCAGGTTTTGTGTTGATTCGTAATGACCGAGTAGGCAAGGGTGGTGGTGGTGTAGCAATCTACTTGCGCGCCAATTTATCTTATAAAACGATCAGCTTGTCACCATCCCAATACTCGGAGTCAGCAGAACACCTCTTCATTGAGATTTCTTTTCGCCACAATAAAATACTTGTGGGTGTTTTTTACAGCCCCAGTCTCCGTATTAACTACTTTGATTCTCTCGAGATTCTCTTAAACGAACTTTGTCCCTCCTATGATCACGTAGTCTTAATGGGCGACTTCAATACCTGTTTGGTCAAGAATGATCACCGTTCTTGTAACCTTCAGTCTATCCTTTCTTCCGTTAACCTTAGTCTGTTACCTCTTGCAGCGACGCACCATTTTCCCAATTGTATTCCCTCTTTGCTCGATCTTATGATAGTTTCCTCACCTGCTCATGTGGTTTCCCACGGTCAACTCACTGCTTCTTTTTCCTATCATGATATGACTTATCTTTCTTACAATATCCGCCCTCCAAAACGTAAACCTCAATTTATAATTCTTCGTAATTTCAAGGGCATGAATCTGGAGGCTTTGCAGCATGATGCTAGTAACATTGACTGGGAGCGCGTTGCGGCAGTTACCAACATAGACGACAAACTTTCAATTTTCACCAAAGAGTTATTAGATCTCTATGATCGCCATGCTCCGGAGCGACGAGTGAAAATTAGGCATTCTCCTGCACCGTGGATTACTCCAGCATTGTTAGATCTAATGACACGCAGAGACAAAGCCAAGAGGAGGTACAAGAAGAATCCGACGGAAGGAAATTTAAAGCGTTTTAAAGATCTTCGCAACCGATGTAATCGTCTGTGTAGAGATGTAAAGAGACGCCACTTTCACAAGTCCCTTGAAAACAATCACAACTCTTCCTCAGTCTGGAGGTTTTTAAAATCGAACGGCATCTGTGCGTCTCCTCACACTGCTATACAAAATGTTGACTTAAGTGCTCTCAATGAACATTTCTCTCTCTCCCCTGTTGTCCTATCGCCTACTGTCAAAGAGAGCACATTAGGAAAACTGTCACGACAGCCAACACCACAGTGCTTGCCGTTTGAGCTAAAACCGGTTTCTCAGGATGATGTCAAAAAATCTATTCTATCCATTTCTTCCTCTGCCACAGGTAACGATAAGATCTGCTCGAAGATGATACTCCCTATCCTTTCATCTCTTATTCCTGTTCTCACTCACATTTTTAACTTCTCTTTACATTCTAACTGTTTTCCCTTGGCCTGGAAACAAGCCTATATTATACCACTCCCTAAAATCAATAATCCTTCTCTTGTATCTCACTTTCGCCCCATATCTATTCTCCCTTTTCTTTCCAAGTCTCTCGAGCATATCGTTCACCGACAGCTTTCCTCTTTCCTTCTCCAGAATAGCCTTCTCAGTCCCAAACAGTCGGGATTTCGACGCGGTCACAGCACAGTTACCGCACTTCTTAAAGTGACTGAAGACATCCGCTGGGCTATGGAGAATAGATCTCTCACCTTACTGGTTCTTTTAGATTTTAGTAACGCTTTTAACTGTGTTGACTTTGATGTCCTCCTGGGAATCCTTAAATCACTTAACATCTCCTCTTCAGCCCTATCATGGTTTGCTTCCTATCTTCGGGGTCGCTCGCAATGTATCCGCTTAGAAGATTCCTCTTCAGAGTGGTGCAATCTTTCTGCGGGTGTACCTCAGGGTGGCGTACTTTCTCCATTGCTTTTCTCTGTTTTTATAAACTCTGTAACTCAAGTGATAACTTCCAATTTCCATCTTTACGCGGACGATCTGCAGCTTTACCGTAGCTTTGTGAAAGATAAAGCTCATGATGCGATTACCGCTATGAACTCGGACCTCGGCAACATCACAAACTGGGCTAAGTCTTACGGTCTTCACTTAAATCCTAACAAAACGCAAGTTATTGTTATTGGAGGACGACATCAGAGAAGTGCGTTAGACATTTCTGGACTTCCTCCAGTTCAACTCGATGGTATTTGCATCCCATATAGTGATACGGTGAAAAATCTGGGAATCATGTTGGACGGTAATTTATCTTGGAAAGCTCAGGTTAATGCAGTCAGCCAAAAAGTCCATTTTTCATTCCACACTTTAAAATGCCTCCAGTATTTCTTGCCCTTGGAAACGAAAATAACTCTTGCCCAAACTCTTATTCTGCCCATTATAGATTACGCTGATGCTTGCTATTTGGATGCTAATGAGGAGCTGTTAGATAAACTTGAGCGTTTGCAAAATTTATGTATCCGTTTTATATTTGGACTCAAGAAATTTGATCATGTCTCCCAATTTCGCAACAAACTCAAGTGGCTCCCTATCCGTTTTCGGAGGAATACTCGAATATTGTGTGTCCTTTTTAATATCCTTCACAACCCTTCATCCCCTCCCTACATGCAGGAGCGTTTTTCCTACACCTACACTAGTGACAAGCCCTGCAGGTCGCATCTTAGATCAATCCTTAAATTTCCACCCCATAAAACCGGATTCTACTCAAATTCCTTTACTGTTCATGCAGTGAGGTTATGGAATTCTCTCCCGACTAACATAAGAGATAGTAAAAATATTTTCCTCTTCAAGAAACGAGTAAAGGAACATTATTTAAGTATATCATGATAGTATGTATTTATATATTTGAATGTATGTCTATGATGCTTTATATGTATTTATTTATGTATTTGTTTATGTATTAATATGTAAGTTTATTTTTTATAATTAATTTATTCTTCATAGTCTATATTATTTCATGATTATCTGTATTTTGGTTTCCTAACCCTACACACTATTCTTGTTCTCTATTTGTTTTTTCCTTTCGCGGGTCTGCTGGAAGAAATTTCATTAGAAATAAGCAGTACCTTTGTACTATGTTTCTTGTATTTTAATATTTTTCTTTTTAATGTTATGTGTGTACATAAAGTAAATAAATAAAAAAAAAAATAAATAAATTGATTTAAACATTAGTAATACTTTTTTGCTTCCCATTATTTACTGACCGATTAGTTCTTGCACTGTCAATTTGACTTATCCACTGACCAATATGGTAATTAATTACTGACAAGTCTATTCTACCTTCTTATTCGCCTTTCACTTACTAAGCTATTGACAACCATCTTATATTATTATTTACTTGCTTCAGGAAAATATGTTATAAAAAAATGGAATTCGACTAGAGATGCCTGGATACGAACATTGAGTGAGAAAAAGAAATTGAAGAAATCTGGAGCTGCTGCCTCAAATACCAAGCCTTACAAATATCACAATCAAATGTTATTTTTGAAAAAAGTTGTCACCCCAGGTGATACACACGAGAACGTCCCTGCTAATGACAACATCACGGAAACAGTAGAAAGTAATAAAGACAACGAAGATGAACCTGATCAGATTACGGAACAAAGTGGTAGTGACAGACAAAAGGAAAGACAAAATTTAGCCCCGCCGCAACGCAAGGCAATCAAAAGAAATGTGAATGAAGTAGACGCCAAAATGATTGAATACATGAATGATCAGTTAAAAAAAAGTAAAAATGAGTTTGAAGATCCCAATTTATCGTTCTTCAAAGGTATTTTGCCGCAACTGGCTTCACTTAATGGCGATCAAATTTTAGAATTTCAGTCTGGAGTGATAAACCTTTTACAAAATATTAAAAGTAGAAGATATGGTCAGTCAAACTACGAGTGGCCTCCATATTCACAAAGTTCTAGCACTCCTCACTACCACACCCAAGGTAATTTTAGTAGGCCACATCATCTTGACTCTACACCATCAGTAGAAGGTTCGCCATCAGTAGAATCTACATTCAGCCAGGAGTCAGACTTGCCAGATCTGTCTATGTTTTGAAATAAATCTTCATTTTTGTAAACCTTTTTGTCATTTTAAATTTTAATTGATAATAACAAAAATTAAAGTTCTTACCTTAAAAATATCGCTAGTTTTACTTCAGGGCACAAGCTTTTCCTCCAGTTTGTGTCTTTCTTTTTTAAATCCTTTTCTAATCGTTTAAGAAGGTCATCAAAAGTAGACGTCGTCATTCGGAAATAAGTAAAAAATTTAGATTCGTCTTCTTTCAGCTGACGCACAACAGCACCACGACAAAATCTTTGCCTTAATAGTGGATGTATCCAATAACGCCGGGGCTTCCTCCGCCGCAGACGACGATAGTACCAATACAACACGACAACGTCCATTCTCGTAGAAAGTAGGCGATACACTGAAGAACGAAAGTCCAGTAGCGTCGGATCTGTTAAAATCGGTCCTGTAAATGCTGTGTGAATATTACCTCCAGTAGCGTCGGATCTGTTAAAATCGGTCCTGTAAATGCTGTGTGAATATTACCTCCAGTAGCGACGGATCAGTTAAAAAGGATCCTGTAAAACGGATGTTCTATGTGTACGCGCCCTAAGAATTTATAGAATCTTATGTGTCACTTTAATTCTTATTGCTCAGGCAAAAAAGTTTTATATTACATTCTAATATAAATTCTTATGGTAAGAAAAGTAAATGATGGGTGATGTTCTTAATTCATTATCACCTATTCAATAAACTGTTTACAAAAACTGAGGCATACTATGAGGTTATTCAGATTTTGGCATAACTAATTTATATATGAGATTCTGGTTATTTGGATTTATTTTGAAGAAAAGATATGTTTTTCTAGAACTTTACTTATGGAATTTAATTGTGTGATAACAGGTATCCCAGAGACTGAGTACAGCTGCACTATCAGATTGCCAAGTGCTGAATTTGCAAGAATCTGTCGCGATCTCTCACAGTTTGGAGAATCCATGGTCATTTCATGCACAAAAGAAGGTAAGATTTTAAATAATTGGAACCTAGAGTACTTGTCAATTATTGTAATACAAATAAAAGAAGGACAACAAGAACATATTGTATCATAAGGTTTATGTGGTTTATTGATATACTCAAAAACTGAATCTCCAATTATTAGATTATTGCACAGCAGTTATTCAAATATTTGATGATAAAATACAACACACTTATTAATATACAGATTTTCGGACTTGCCGTCCATTAGGTTAGGTTAAAATATAGGTTTAATTTTGTGATCCATAATAGATATGATATGTCCCTTTGCAAGTCTATATCAAATTTTATGAAAATCAGTGAAGTGCAACTTACAAATATACAGACTTATATTAGGTAGTTACATTATGTTAGTTAAAATAGGTGCCTTAAATACCTAGGCAATCACATATGAATGAAAGGAATAAATGAAAGTTAAGCTAAATAGCATAACTACCTACTTCAGTACGTATTTTTATCGTAATGATTTTCACCATGTCGGTAAAAAAAAAAGATAAAATAACTATGCCTTAGATATCTATTTCATTGCATATCACACCCTATTATTTCCAAGACTGTAAAAGTCACCCGGTATATTGCTATAAGATTTTTATTCTTCATTTTAGTATAAATATTTTAACTTTATTATATTTATGTCTATTACAGGCGTAAAGTTCTCAGCTACTGGTGACATTGGTTCAGCCAACATCAAGCTTGCACAGACTGCCTCTATTGACAAAGAAGATGAGGCAGTGGTCATCGAGATGGAGGAACCCGTAACCCTCACATTTGCCTGCCAGTACCTCAACTACTTCACCAAAGCGACTTCACTCAGTCCTCAGGTAATTGTCAGAATATTTACCTATTGTGATTTTGCCAATCATTTTATAGTGTACAAAATAAAAACGAATACTTTTATATGTTATGTATTTCTAAACCATTATTTACTGATATTATTTTAAGGATGCTTACAAGGTTTTGTGCTTAAAAAGCAGTAATTTTTGAGGCATTGGAACTGTTGGATATAACTAGGTTAGTGTATCAGAGGTAGATATGAAGAGACCTATTATAATGAGCCCACATTTTATTTCAGGTACAACTCTCGATGTCAGCCGACGTTCCACTGGTCGTAGAATACCGCATCCAAGATATTGGTCACATTCGCTACTACTTGGCGCCTAAGATCGAAGAAGAAGACAGCTAGACTAGTTTTTATGTTATTTTGTTAATGTTATTCCCTAATCGTGCCTATTTTGTACTCCGTGAACAATCATATTTCCATTATGTAAAAGTAATCTCCGTACACTGTGTGTATTGCTGAAAATAATGTGATAAATAATAGTATTTTTGTATGATGTTAAGTAATTGTATCATTCCTGAATAAAATACGGATTACATAGATCATGTTTTATTTTCCACAATGGTACAAATTCATTCACCATGTCCATGTTTCACATGAGTATTAAAAGTAAGAAATGACATAAATTAAAATAAATAATTTTATTTCACTTACATATGACAGAAGTGAAAGTGCCAACTTAGTTAAGCAATAATTAAAATGCAAACATTAGTCTTACATCTAAAATGTGTTCCCCGAAAGCGAATGCACAAAAACTGCATTAAAACATTCATAATAGACATGAAAAAACCTAGTCTCAGGGACCAATAATACACAAAAGTCGGTTTCCATTGAAACACGGAAAAAGAGTATGGCACCCCTGCAATCGACTCCACAATTAATTATTATTAATCCTTATATAGTATGACTTCAAAGAGCACACTGATGAATATTGCGATTCTATCAAAAAATTAATACAATAATTTATCATCATCATCAAAGTGCACTACACATTAAAATAGAGATAAAATGTAAACACTGAATATGCATTTTGTTCCATCAACCGTGGCCGACCACCACTTCTTATACCAATAGTATTTCTTTATATTGTGGCCAAGCCTATTAGGCTTGACATGGAAATCATGGTAAAAACCAAGTGTTCGACCACGATTCTTGGAACAAATATTACGTATGTAGTAGAGTTAACATCAATGCACAGAGAATATGATTAAATTGAAATTTTAAGACACAATATGACTATATTATTACAATTGTAAAAACCAATAAGTGAACTTAACATTGCCCACATTTAGGAATAAATTAATAAGGGACTATAAAATTTGCTATAATAATTTATAAGAATGACAACGTATATTTTCGAATTATAGACACGAATGGAATGAATGAATGAATGTCCGCTTCGACTTAATCCTAATATCAATAATAAAAATCAAATCAGTTTCGACATCTTACAACTAAATTAAATACGCATTTTGGGGAATACAGTAACTTAGGTAAACAGTTTTAGCACATATGCATGACTAGATGCCGAGATACTTAAATTATCCGAAAACGATGTAATTATAAAAATAATAATCACTCAATTTAATTAATTGTACTTAAATTGAAATTAACTACATACTAAATACTTAAGGAGGGTGGGCAGGAATAGTGATAAACGAACGAATTTTAATCGCTACTGACTACTCTTCATATATTAATTTTGGCGCGGACCTTGTTGACAAAATATTTCAACATATATGTAACTATACATTTTTTCTACCATGTGATCAGTAGGTATTCTGGAAATATTCAGATGTTAATTATTCATGAAGTATCCAATATTAATAGTGGTCGATGCCCTAATCAATATACAAAATGAGCTCATTACCACACAACGTATTAATAATGTAGGTGTTAGATACATTTTAGCTTTGTACTATAGACTGCGACCAAGGATATTACGAAAACATTATATCGCATCGCATGGCAATAGAAATGAATGAACCACTATATCTTTCAATAATTTTACTTATATTAACGTTCAAACCAATGGATCTTATACTGTGTCCATAAAAGTTCCAAAAGTGGTAGAGATATCTATTATACAGGGTTATTTAAAATGTCACGTATTCCTTTTAAAATGTTAAGATATAGTCAAAAGAACAGATTTTGTCATAATGTTTTACCCTAAACTAAATGATTTCTGAGATATTAAATTGTAAAAACCAAGAATTTAAGGATTACTACCAAAAAGTGCTGTAGTTTCTGGCCATATTGTAATTCATGTTTATTGTAAAGATTGTTTCCTATGACATAATATTGAAAAAGCTGGATATATGGAGGTCAAATATGGATTTTTGTTAAAAGTTAAAGGCACATCATTATATGACAAAATGTGTAGGTTTTGCTTTCATCTCTAACATCGTAACATGAATACGTCACATTTCCAAATACCCTGTACCTATAGAAAATTAACAATTTTGAAATAAAACTTTGTTTTTTGCTATGGTATGACGACATGTCCCGATAAGACCATTTACTAAATATAAGAGATTATTTCCATAATGTCCTCGGTCGAAGCCTACGAACAGTAGTGGTGGTGTGAGAGCTGGGGGCCTGAGTCAACTATTATAATTGTGTATCGTGGAACTGTCACTAACGTCTCGATGGTCGGTTTACTTTGTCTTTTAGATTAGAAGATTACCAAATGTGCAAAAAACCGACCATCGAGACGTGAGTGACAGTTCCACGACACCCCATTACGATAGTAGACTCAGGCCCTGGTGTTCGTGGTCAGTAGCTTGTCGTGCGCCTCACTGTTTCCACTTCTTGGCGGAGAAGAGCACGGCTCGCTGCTTCAGGAACAGCGAGTAGCTCTGCTTGCGACTCGGGCCTGCGCCCGCGCCCGCGCTGGTGCGTCCGCGCGAGCGACCTGTCCATACATTGGGTTCATTATTGGGACAATAAACAAAATAGAAGTTTCCTACTAAATGAATCAATATATTAAATAAAATATTATAATAATTATAGATTATTTTTATCTATCAGTTATTTTATCTATCAGTTGTTTAATGTTCTTAGTAATAATAAAATAGAAAAACAAATCGTGTCGCTGTGGGAAAACAATAAATAAAATGTCTAAATAATGGGTATTTGGACTATTTAGTCATAAAACTATTACACGCTACAAAATTGAAGCTTTAAGAGTCCGCGCATAACTTGAGAACAACATGATCAAATTGTCCAATTCTATTTTTTTGTATTCCGTACTCCGTAGCGTAGCGGTATTTGGCACGCTTTAAACCTCTGAGGTCGTGGGTTCGATCCCCACGCCGGACAGGACATATTTATGTAAGTTCTAAGATTTCTTTCCGCGTCTGGTTGGTTGAGGGACTACCCTCCGTGCCTCGGAAAGCACGTTAAGCCGTTCGTCCCAATTGTTATAACATCATCTATAATAATCGTATATCAAGGAACGGGCAGCAACGTTTCCTTGTGTGGTAACACATAATACTGCGGTCAGCAATCCGCCTGCCAAGCGTGGTGACTTCAGCAGTGGATGTTATACGGGCTGATGATGATGATGATTTTTTTGTATTTATAACTTTCAGGGCTAATTTTTCCAATCCTTTGTTAAAAAGTTATCACAGAAATAAATTTGAATTTTGACAGAATTTCCATACAACGTTTTTTAATTTGCTCCTTTGATCATTTTTATCAGAATATTAAGAAATTAGGTACTATACCTAGTCAGGTCATAAGTATTGTCACACAGTAAAAACTTTTCTTTTAGAATGCTGGCCACAAAAAATTTATAGAATTCGAATTTCGAATTGTTCATTAAAATAAAAATGTAGGTATACTTTTTAGAATTTTACTCATTTTTAAATATGGAGTGGACGCTTAAAGAAGACCGTGTTGCAGTTATTGCGTTGAATCGTTGCGGTTACGCGCCAATAAAAATTTTTGACATACTGAAAAATTTGAATATAACCAAAAGATTCGTTTATCGCACCATCAAACGATACAATGAAGACTCTAGTGTAGATGACAGGTCAAAAAGTGGTCGCCCTCAGTCTGTTAGGACTCCAGCAGTGATAAAAGCTGTGAAGGCGCGAATTCAAAGAAATCCCAAACGTAAGCAGAAACTGTTGGCCCTTCAGATGGGGTTAAGCAGAACCACGGTGAAATTGGTGTTAAATGAAGACTTAGGGCTTCGGGCATATCGAAGAAAAACAGGACATCGTTTGAATGCTCGTCTAATGGACCTGAGACTGAAGAGATGCCGCGCTTTGTTGAAGCGGTACGCGGGAAAAAAATATCGGGAAATTCTTTTTTCGGATGAAAAATTTTTTTCCGTAGAAGAGAGCTACACCAAACAAAATGATAAGGTGTACGCACACAGTAGTGAAGAAGCGAGCAACCGTATTCCGCGTGTCCAACGAGGTAATTTTCCATCCTCGGTCATGGTATGGTTGGGAGTTTCTTATTGGGGCTTAACAGAGGTACATTTTTGTGAGAAAGGTGTAAAAACGAATGCAGTTGTGTATCAATATACAGTCCTGACGAACCTTGTGGAACCTGTTTCTCATACCTACCATGTTCAATAACAGGCACTGGGTATTCCAACAAGATATAGCGCCAGCTCATAGAGCGAAGAGCACACAAGACTGGCTGGCGGCGCGTGAAATCGACTTCATCCGGCACGAAGACTGGCCCTCTTCCAGTCCAGATTTGAATCCGTTAGATTACAAGATATGGCAACACTTGAAGGAAAAGGCGTGCTCAAAGCCTCATCCCAATTTGGAGTCACTCAAGACATCCTTGATTAAGGCAGCCGCCGATATTGACATGGACCTCGTTCGTGCTGCGATAGACGACTGGCCGCGCAGATTGAAGGCCTGTATTCAATATCACGGAGGTCATTTTGAATAAACTTTAGTGTCATAAGAATCTATGTTTTGTTAAGTTCATTTTGGTATATAAATGGTTACATAATGAATAAACTTGTTTCAATTATTTTATATTAAACATGTGACAGAATTTATGACCTGACTAGGTATAAAATATTATTGTGGAAATTTAGGAATATAACATACCTGCCCCCCCTCCGCGTCCTCAGGACTCGCGCTTGACGTCACTAGGCCCCGGCAACACATCGTCGTCGTCATCCACCTGCGCCGGGCTGATGATCTGATCGTGCAGGGTGCGCAAGTGTCGCAGCAGGTTCGACTTCACGTTGAAGCCCTTGTTGCAGAGACCGCACACGAATGGACGCTCACCTTTGTATATACATATTTTTTTTATATCCAGAGCTCAGAAGCATAAAGTCGGATGTGCCATTATAAGTTAGAAACATTCGTTGTATTTGCCTTTATAGTAAACTAGCTTCCCACGCGCGGTTTCACCCGCGTAACTCCCGTTCCCGTGGGAACTTCATAATTAAATATAGCCTATGGTATGCAGGGTGAATGTAGCTTTCCAATGGTGAAAGAAGTTTTCAAATTGGCTCAGTAGTTTTTGAGTTTATTCATTACAAACATACTTTCCTCTTTATAATATTAGTATAGACTAGCACTTACGAACAAATGCTTCTGAAGTATAATATTGTATAGTATTTCCGTTCTTATGCTGCTGAAGTTTAGATATAAGGTGCGAACAAAATATGTGCTATTACTATAACAGTAGATAGAATTATGTATGACCTGTAACGCACGATACTTAGGCAATATTTATATCGCTTAGCTCAGGACCAGGTTTAAGGTATGGCATCCGGAGCTACAGCCCCGGGGCCTCCACAATAGAGGGGCCCCTACACTAAAGACTTAGAGAAAAATCAAAAATCAAAATAAAAAAAAGTACAAATTTAACACATTTTTATACATTATTTCGCTTTTTTAACTTTGTCTATAGTATTTTATAGAGACGTTATTCTTAAATATTGTCAAAAAACTATATTTGTTCACTCTAATCGAGCAATCTATAAAATTTCAATGCCCTGATAAGTACATCGAATTAACTTTTCATCGTGAGAGAAAATTATTTGTTGCTAAGGCACGATGGAGGCCCCTCCATCGTGCCTATAGACCACTAAAATCGTCCCTGGCTAAGCTGTAGGTATTACTTACATTCATCTAATGATCTCAATACATAGACTCGCACTTCGGAACAAAAATAATACTCACCTATTTTTATTGGCAATCAATTAATATTAAAATTATAGACGTCGCGTCGGCTACGCAAAACAACGTAGCTGCGTAGTATGAAATTTTTCATTACATAAGAAATAAATTAAAGGTTGTCCTTTGATTCGTTCAATCCGAAGGGCGAGTCAATAATATATAGAGATGACGACAAAAAATATCTATTTGGTGTTATGGCTAGGGCGTCGGACTTGCGATCCCCACCCATTGCACTACCTATGTGAACCCATTCGTAACACAAGCATTTTAGCTTAGCACGGGGAGTTAACAGCAATACTAGTAGTGTGAAAAAATCTTTGGAAGAAATAAAAAAAAAAAATTAAGAGTAGGTACGTGACCTACTCTTAATTTTTTTTTAATCATCTGAAACTGTCAAATATACAGAGCAACAAAGTTCAGGAGTAGGGACTTCTAAACTTAGTTGCTCTGTTGTGACGTAACTCCTAGGAAAAAAATTACCTACAAGTAATATCACACGAAATTTTAACGCGCTGTATCTTCGTAATTTTTTGCGTAAGGAACGAATAAAAAAGTCGTCATCCCTATTCATTGTATTCATCAAATAAAATATTGAAAGACCCACCTGTATGCGTTCGCATATGTATGAGCATTGAGGCGTGCGAAGGGAAGCCCTTCTTGCAATGCGGGCAAGACTTGTTTTGCGCGCCCTCTGTGAAACGATTGTGACGTTTTGGTGGGGCACTGTTGTTTGATAAGGCCAATTCTAGACAATCGACATCGAACCACATTTAGAAAAGGATTTAGTAGGTAGACAATCACAATAAATGCAACGCTTTGTTTGTTTGACAGCATAAGGGACCATTCAAGTATTAAAGCACAATTTTAATAACTTTTAATTCCCCCCCCCCCCTTCCCCCACTGTCAGAAAAAGGCCGTTTTTCGGACGGACATTTATGAAGTCATACACTAGGCTTTTGCTCCTTCACCGGGCATAAAAAGCAAATGTCTCCTTCTTATGCTTACATAAAGATATGTTTTTAAATAATAATTTATCCCTTTTAAAAGAAACCTAACTTAACTACTATTCAAGCCCCCCATTTACTTTTATGTCATACTTGAATGGCCCCTAAGTAATGTTAAGTGCAAGCAAACGAAGCATTCCGAGGTTAAATTTTTAATAATTAAAACATAACTGAAGTGATTATCATGAGTGTAGCGGGGTTAGTGACGCGAGTAACAACCGTATAGATTTTTTTAGGACTAAACTTTATTTTGCCACGAGTCTTTTGCTGTGTTCAGACTGAATTAATAGTAGCCAACAACGCTTTGCATAGTATTTGTACTATTTATATTTTTTTCTGTTTATCGCAACTAACTAAAATATTACAGAGCAAATACAAAGCGATATAAATATAAAATTAACAACAGACTTCAGAAGGATATCGACGGATCTTCTATTATACTTCAGAAGCATTTGGTCGTAAGTGCCAATTTACGATAAAGGCACATAAGACGAATGTTTCTGGCGTATAATGGCACATCCGACTGTACGCTACTGAGCTCTAGATTTATGTTTAACGTTTAAAACAAATGTCAAGTATCCATACATTTGCGTTAGCAAATTTATAGGCCCTCAGGCGGTTGCCTGAGGGCCGCAGGGTATGTTAATGCGTTCACACAGTTCACTAAACAAAATGTTTACTTCCTATAAGACACTGCCTATAACCACAAAAATAGTTAAAGTTAATAATAAGTTTTTGTAACCAAAGCTCTCGTGCGTAATAAGTAGGTATGCAAAAAGCAAGTGCGTTGGTGTCAACTATGCGTCATTTGTGAGTACGGGTTAAAAGTGAGTAAGATAATGCAAGGATAAGGAGACATAGTATAAAAGTGATGTTCGCCTGTCGAGAATTAGCCACATACATAACAATCAGTATTCAGCTATGTTAGTCCATTAGTGAGGCGAAAGGACAGTAATTAAAATATTAGACAATTAAGTATATATCGCAGCCATTTAGTCAAATCAGCCATTCAATGAAACGGCTTGCCCGTTATTTGGACATTCAATGAAATGGCTAAAAAATTAAATTTAAATTAACTGCCTAATTTTACCTCAGCCAAATTCAAAAGTCCACTAGCTCACTTTAAGCCAACTAATTAAACATTATTATTGGATGGCTGATTGGCTGCGATTTATAAATTCCAATACAGACTTATAGGAAATGTTATAGAAATTCTAGTTTGAAAGCACGAATAGGGATAGCGATAAAAATATACATATATTTGATCCGTCAGTAAAATTACCAAAAATATTGGACAGGTATTTTTTTGGTTTCGTAAACAAAAAATGACGAAGATACAGCGCGTTTAAATTTCATGAGGCGTCACTTCTAGGTACAATTTTACCAAGGAGTTACGTCACAAGCCCTCTTCTGAAATTTGTTGCTCTGTTTTTTGTAATTTTTAACGATTCGATAAATCAAAATCGTGTAAATAGTTTTTGGTAATCAAACTGAGGCATCCCTATTTATTGGCAATTTTGTACTTCAAACTTGTCAAACTAGAACTTATTAATATTAGTTAAGAATATGATTTGTCTCAACATATAATTAATAGCATAATGGCATCTCAACATAATTAAGATATAATATGATGTAGTTATGACTAATTGGTATTAGGTATATTTAGAATTTGATTTGAACTTACAAGTCTCCATTAACAAATCATAATATTAACTTATACTTATTTTATAAGTACAGAATATACATAGTTTTAGGCTGACTCCACATTGGGCGTGGGCGTTCCTCAAGGGAGTGAACGAGACGAACAACGTCGTCCACATGTGACATCGTGGAAAGGGCACGCCTAATGTGGGTTCAGCCTTAAAGTTAGAGTGTTAAATAAGGTTTTAGTCCCATATATAGCATTAGAGCCCAGACTCAGAGCAGTTTGAATCGTATTACTTTGGTTAGAAGGTCAATTCCCGAGCCTTTGTGATTAATTTTAATAGATACATGCTATTTCACTTACGTAGTCGAAACAAATATTACTAATTAGGTAACGATGGGAAGCCCCACTGGATCTCAAACTATACACAAAAAGAAATATTAAAAAATAAAAATGTAATTTCGCCTAACTTAATAAAATTGATTGAAATCAAAATAATATCTGTATTGGTCATAATTTTAAAATAAACAATGTTTTTTCACATTTTTAAAAATAGTTTGATATATTATTGTGTTTTAATATCTATATTCATTTGATATAATACTGTTACTTATATGAAAAAAATATATATTACATTTTATATTTTAAAATTACGACCAACTTTGATAAATTCACTTACAAATATGTATCTAATTAACACCAAATATAATACCGCAAAAAAGAATCCGCAATTTTTTTGTTTTTCGAAATTAACCCATGATATTTGGTTTTAATTTAGATTAGTATGGATTTCCGCAAAGTATCGCCTGATTCCATTACATTTAAATATGTATCTGTCTTAAAAGAATCTCGTCTCTTACATATACACCGTGATTTGTTATTCTATATGAATCTGACTTAACACATTAATTTAGTGATACACCAAGAATTGTAATGGCTGTTTACCTTTTTAAGTAATATTTTTTTTTAGTACTGAAATTAATTTGTATAAATACAGATACTTATAGCAGATAAGCACGTCAATTGTAGAGTGAAAGTTGCACAATTGTCCTCAAAAAAACCACTAAATTTCCCAGTGTATGTATGTACTAGATCTGTAAGTAATCCGTAGTGTACTGACCTGACTCGGTGTGCGTGCTCTGCACGTGACGCACCCACTCGGCGGGGTTGGGGAAGTGCTTCTGGCACAGTGTATGTACTTGAGCTGTAAGGTAGTATGACTAGTGTGCTGACCTGACTCGGTGTGCGTGCTCTGCACGTGACGCACCCACTCGGCGGGGTTGGGGAAGTGCTTCTGGCACAGTGTATGTACTTGAGCTGTAAGGTAGTATGACTAGTGTGCTGACCTGACTCGGTGTGCGTGCTCTGCACGTGACGCACCCACTCGGCGGGGTTGGGGAAGTGCTTCTGGCACAGTGTATGTACTTGAGCTGTAAGGTAGTATGACTAGTGTGCTGACCTGACTCGGTGTGCGTGCTCTGCACGTGACGCACCCACTCGGCGGGGTTGGGGAAGTGCTTCTGGCACAGTGTATGTACTTGAGCTGTAAGGTAGTATGACTAGTGTGCTGACCTGACTCGGTGTGCGTGCTCTGCACGTGACGCACCCACTCGGCGGGGTTGGGGAAGTGCTTCTGGCACAGTGTATGTACTTGAGCTGTAAGGTAGTATGACTAGTGTGCTGACCTGACTCGGTGTGCGTGCTCTGCACGTGACGCACCCACTCGGCGGGGTTGGGGAAGTGCTTCTGGCACAGTGTATGTACTTGAGCTGTAAGGTAGTATGACTAGTGTGCTGACCTGACTCGGTGTGCGTGCTCTGCACGTGACGCACCCACTCGGCGGGGTTGGGGAAGTGCTTCTGGCACAGTGTATGTACTTGAGCTGTAAGGTAGTATGACTAGTGTGCTGACCTGACTCGGTGTGCGTGCTCTGCACGTGACGCACCCACTCGGCGGGGTTGGGGAAGTGCTTCTGGCACAGGTCGCATCGCAGCAGCGCCATGGTCTCCTCCGTATCGTCGCTCTAACCAATACAACACCACTTATTATTGTGTCTATTACATATGAAGAATACATGCAACGATTAGGAAATTATACTTTTATTATATCATAAACTTAAAAAAAAGAGTAAAACAGACAGCGCCAAGAATTCGTTTTTGTTGCCAATATGAAGAACACCTTAAAAATAAGTTAATTTTAATTGCATTTCCCACAGAACCTATTTATTAGATATTTGTCTGTACCCTTCATATAACAATTATTATTTCCATCCTAACAGCTCCTAGACCAGCCCATAGGCTGGTACATAGTTTTAATATTTTTAGTAGGGGAGCCCAAGCGGGGATTTATAGCACAGTGTGACCTAAACCCGCATTTTACGCACGCATTTCCGTGACTTAAGTTGCCAATTTCGGCACGGTGCGTAAAGTAATCGACTAACTTCACAGCGAACAAATGACAGAGAAAAAGTGACAGCGGAATCAAAGAGAAACGCTGTCATATAGTTCGTTTCACGGAAATCGTAACTTTTGTTTTGAAATGGAGACTTCGGGCAGTGAATTTAGCGAACAAGAATGCACGAAGCGTTTAAGGAGAAAGGAATGAAAGTGAATGTTGAAAAGACGAAAGTAATGGTATTTGAAAAGGATGAATGTATGAGTCCATGTGACATAATCATTGAAGGTGAGAAAGTGGAGCAAGTAAAAGAGTTTGTATACTTGGGAACTTTGTTTACGAGAGATGGAAGATGTGAAAGTGATATTGAAAGGAGGGTTGTAAAGGGAAATCAGGTGAACGGGGCACTGCACTCCTTTATGAGCAGTCAACAAGTGTCTGAAAAGGCTCGGTTGGCTGTGCATGGGGGAGTGTTAGTTCCGACACTGATGTATGGTAGCGAGAGATGGGTATGGCAGAAGAAGGATCAAAGTAAAATTAATGCAGTGGAAATGAGAGCTTTGAGAAGTATGTGTGGGTTAACATTGAATGACAGAATAAGGAATAGCGTGATAAGAGAACGGTGTGGAGTGAAAGAGGGCGTGATTACGAAGATAGGGAAGAGAATGTTGAGATGGTTTGGTCACGTGGAAAGAATGGATGAAGAAAGATTGACAAAACAGGTATACATGGCAAGTGTGAGTGGCACAATCGGAAGGGGAAGACCTCGATGAACGTTCTCTGACCAAATCGGAGACATCCTCGCAAAAGGTCAAATAAGATCCACCCTAAACCGACGTGCTTGTATGAAGAATGTTATGAGAGTGAATGAAGCGAAAGATGTGTGTAGGGATCGTAGCAAGTGGAGGTCCATTGTCTCTGCCTACCCCGCTGGGAAACAGGCGTGAGCTTATGTATGAATTTAGCGAAGATAAGAACAATGAAATTGTTCCGGACGCGATAAAAGAGATAGCGAAATCGGTGACGGTTGTTAAATGAATAATAAAATGATGACATTAAAAATTGCAATGATTTGAATGTGACTTTTAAATTAATAAATTCACCCAGCGGGGTAAATTCACTCAAGGAACCCCCCCTGCTCCCCTCCACCACCCCCCGAGCACCCGCGCTACGCTCGGGCGCTAACTTGACGCCGTGCAATAATGGTTCACCCTTGTTTGGTATAACAACTTTTGATGTAATGTTACTAATTTCGAACAACGTTTAAATAAAAATAATCACTTTGTATAATATGGATTAACATAATTTTCATTTCATCGAATATTTATATCCGATAACAACATTTGCGCTATTGATTAAAAGTATAATGTTCATGTGGTATAACATGTATTTTATCGAATATTCAATTGGTGTAATGTAGTGTAGAAAAGAAACGTTGTATACGTTGTGTTCGTTGTCAGTGCAATCCGACTCGGATAAGTTAGGTTAGAAGACTAAGGCGGGAGCTCCGCTTCGCTTCGCTCCCGCCTTAGTCTTCGTGGTTTTTTTTTAAACCATTCAGAAGTAGGATCCCCGCGAAGCGGGGCTCCGTCGAGCTTAGTTATTAGACGCCATATGAGGTTTATTTTAGGTTTAATTGTGAATAAAAAATCTGTGTCTACTAACTAAGCTCGACGGCTCCTACTTCTGAGTGGTTTAAAAAAAAAACCACGAAGACTAAGGCGGGAGCTCCGCTTCGCTTCACTCCCGCCTTAGTCTTCTAACCTTACTTATCCGAGTCGGATTGCACTGACAACAAACACAACGTTTATTTTCTACACTACATTACACCAATTGAATATTCGATAAAATACATGTTATACCACCTGAAAATTACATCAAATGAAATTAGTTTAAATAAAATTAGTGCATTTAAAAATTCGGTGAAATGACATTGTTTCAAAGAAATAAATATGCTACCTAAATAAAATTCGACCAATTAATTATTCGGTCAAATGAATAATTATGCGTAATGACTTGATTGTAACTAAAATTAGCTGAAGTGATTTTCGACTAAAAGTTGTTATACCAAACAAGGGTGAACCTGCAATAATAGACTGCTTAGGTCACACGTATCGTAATCCACCACCCCCCGCGAGTCCGGGGCGGGTTTATGTCACATCTGCTATAAAATAGTATACGATACTCGTGACCTAAGTAGCCTATTATTGCACGGCGTTTAGCACACTCGCTACGGTCGGGCTATTTCGTTAACAGAAAACGTAACGCAATTATTAGTGAAATAAGAATTGCTGTATGGCCTTGAACCCCGGACCTTGCTTATTCACATAATCGATCAATAACACACATACATAGTCTCTAGTATGTATCTCATAAATTTATTTATTTTCACAAACATTGTAAAGTACATATTAGCATATATAGGTATAGCATTACATTAGTACAATGATATTTCATGGATATGTTTAGAAGGGAAATTACAGAGTTACGCAGATGAGCGTATAAGAGTGAAAAATCCCATCGACAAATGACTCAATAGGCTACTAGAAACTTTTTTGATTTTGCTTTTATACGATTACGAATGTTATTACTAAACCAGGAAAAACAATACATTTTTTGAGGACATCATTGCTGCCGTTCAGGTTAAGTAGTTATAGTAGGGGAGCCCACGATGCTAAATCAGGATTAACTCGGGCGTCAGAGACCTATTGAGTTGCGGAGCTTCACTACATAGTATAAAACAAAGTCACTTTCTCTGTCCCTATATCCCTATGTATGCTTAAATCTTTAAAACTACGCAACGGATTTTGATACGGTTTTTTTTAATAGATAGAGTGGTTTAAGAGGAAGGTTTATATGTATAATACATCAGCATTGCGCCCGTGCGGAGCCGGGGCGAGTCGCTAGTAGATGATAAAAATGACATGATTAAGATTAATGAGATGATTAAGACATATGGTTCATCTTTATGCCCTAAACATGCTGTGTCATAATCAGACGATTACCTGGAGGGATTACCCTAATCTGTATTTTTTTATCATTTGAACTTAATTAATTGACTCGCTGCCGTCGCCTCCCTCGCCATATTAGAGGGAAGGCGGCAAAACGAACGATACGAATTGAAAGACTCAAAAGGCTAATGAATGAGCTTGAAAATATCAAATGAAGTTTTTTTATACTAGACCTATAATGTCATAAAATGGATAATAGCGTTTTCGGCGATTAAATACGAAAAAATAAATAAATTTAATGTATACAGTATCAAATGGTTGGTGATAGTGTCATACCGCGTAGGTGACAGTCGCTAATAAAGAGTAATTTCGTCCATCATTATGATATTTTTATTATTTGTGTTGTAAAGGGCGAAATTTTGATTTGGTACATTCGATTTTTAAACTAATTAGCTATATAACTTTCGCTGTATTACACTATCACCGACATTGAATATATGAATTGAAATGATTATATTTAGGTTCCTTATGATGAATACTTTGAGAAATAATAATAATTAAAACATAATTTCATATGAATCTACTAGCCTATTGTTTGCAACAGTTTGTCTTTATATATAAAAATGAATCCCAATTTCCCTTGTGTACGGATCACGCTCAAGCGTGAACGGATGGACCGATTTCGCAAATTCTTTTTTGTTGTGGTTTTTATTTTCGATTTTTGGAGAAAGTTAAAACAAATAAGAAAATTGTCCGAAAAATTTCAAAATTTAAGAATACTTAACCACCATATTACATTTTCTAATAGCCTTAGCGTTTGTTACAATATAAAATATTTTAAAGTATTCTTATGGCGTTTGACATAACTTGTAAGAATGCGTGCTGCTCTTAATGCACATCACGGTAGGTTCAGAGCTAACACGCCTAATATTAGAAGAAGATTAAGACGGGACATTGTCTGTCTGTCAGCTATGTCAAGTATAATATCTAGAGCTCAGAAACATAAGGTCGGATGTGCCTTTATACGTCATAAACATACGTCGTATGTGTCTTTATCATAAACTGGCACTTACAACCAAATGCAGTAAATCCGTCTTTATGCTTTTGAGATCTAGACATATATACAGGTAGAAGTATACTAACCGCAGATCTGTGTTTCCTCTTCCTGGCATGCGGCGTGTCGGAGCGAGCGTGGTTCTGTACGTGGCGGACCCAGGCCGCCGGCACCGTGAACACTTCCGCACACAACTCGCACGCCAGCGGGCTGTACGTCTGTGGGGGAAAATATAGGGGTTAGTATTTTAATATCAAATTAGAATTGGTAATAAAAATTAAGTTTTAAACAAATTTTTGTATCACTTAAATATAACATATAAAAATATAATCCAGGGTGAATGTAGCATTCCAATGGCGAAAGAATTTTTGAAATTGGCACCTAACGTGCCAATTTCAAAAATTCTGAGTTTATTCATTACAAACATACACACACACACAAAATACAAATTTTCAGTTCCAGTTCCAGAGCCTATATAAATCTTTCCTCTTTATAATATCTATTAGTATAGATAAAACACTTTTGAACAACTTTCCCCCACAAACCCCTTAAAAGTAAAACTATCTTTACCAAGTTTCAAATTTGAGATTAATAAAATTCGGGAAAAGGACTCGAACATGCATCTTAGGTTTAGCCCCCAATAATGCATTAGCCGTGTGGTTTCCGGCTTAGAATAGACCACCCCATGTCTTCCCATGGGTGTCGTAAAAGGCGACTAAGGTACATAATAATATCGTTGAAAGATGGGCAGCAGCATCTATTAGCTCAAGGTTTACATCTTACTGCGATCACCAATCCGTCTGCGAAGCGTGGTGATTATGGCAATATCCTTCTGCGATCCTGGCTTGCCGGGGTCTGTTAAGAGGAGGCACATGTTCAGCAGTGGACGTAAACGGGCTTTTGATGATGATGAATGCATTAGGGGCTAAACTTAAGATGCAGGTTCGAGTCCTTTTCCCGAAATTCGGCCAAATCCATTCGGCCACGTTGAAACCCAAACCGGTGGTCGAAATTTATCAATCTCTTTTATAAAACGTCTCTAAGGAAGACTTTACTGCCATCTATCAGCAATGAGTCACATTACTCGACTAATATCACAAAAGTTGCATTTTGAATTAAATATTTTAACTCATTGTTAAAATACCCACCCATATTTATTTTGAAAATTTTGAATACTTTATAGAAAAGTTTACCAATTACTACATTTTAAATCTGGGATTAATAACATTTTAATCTTACCAAGGATTCTTCTTCAATGTCAACCTCATCGATAGGCTCAGATTTGACACTCATCTCAGCCTGGAACATTTCTGCTATAGACCGTTCCTCTTCTTCAATGCTGCTAGCATCCCAATCAGGCTCGTCCTTGATTTGTATCTCCGATTCAGTAACATTATTTGTCGATTTTTCTGAAAAAGGTTTAAATAATTAGTTAATATTGTAAAAATGTTTTATGGAACTGGAAGAGGGACATTCTGAATTATCATCATCTATCATCAGCTATTTAAAAGCCAGTATTTTAGTCATTACACTGACATTGCTAAAGATATTGGCAGAGTGCCTTATAAAAAAAAGACATAGAAGAAGTTTCAAATATCTGCAATTACTTACTCTCGGTGTCCGGTTTGCTAGACTTCTCCTCTGTTTCTTTCTGTTCCTCTTCTGTTGCATTTTCAGTCTTTTGTTTCTTGCCGTATTTTCGTTCTGCTGCGTGCCGTCTCAAGATTCTAGGTGGGGGTGGATCATCATTCGAATCTTCACTGATATTTGTTGATACAGAAATTGTTGATGGTTGAGTGGTAGTTGTAGTGACCGTAGCAACAGCTTGAGAGTCTGATGTTGGGGCAGGTGCTACTAGTATAGTTTGACCTTTAGGAGCACCTGGCCGTAGTGCTGCTTGGGTTCCACCTTCTGAGGTTTTGATGAAAACTAGTTTTGGTGGACCAATAAACATTGGCCTGGGTTCATGGAACAAATTGTTTTAATAAAATAATGTTATATGAGGAAATGGTTATATATTAATTAATGAGTATTTAAAAGTATTTTCTGCTGAAAGTTGTTTATAAGATTTTCATGTGATAAAGCATGCATGGATAGTAAAATGTGATGGCTTATATTATATTAGCATGGGATGGGAATGTAAATCATGGCAAATTTCACCAAACTCATGGTTACTCATGGGAGGTGAAGTTGATTAAGCGAAAATAACTAAACTAATTTAAAAAGTACATGCAGCAATTTTTTATAACTACTGCACATGATAATCTAACATAACGATTTCATATTGAACTAGCTGTGCCCACATGGAATATTCACTTTAGAGCAGGATTTCTCAAAGTGGGGTACGCGAAGGGGTTCGCCATTCGACGGCAGGGGGTTCACGACAAGATTTACGTAATGGCGCCTTGAAAATTCAATACGCGGTCCAAAATTACTCCTAAAATTGAATCCATTTGCGACAAGAAACAAGCACACCCATCACATTAATATTAAAAAGATATTTCTTATGGCACTTTATTTGTTACCTTTTATTCAAATAAAAACCTTATTTTCTTCAACAGTCAATTTTATTATTTTCTTGGGGGGGGGGGGGTTTAATTAGTGAGTTAGGGGTTCGCTTTCACCTGGAAATTTTAACAGGGGTTCGTGGAGCTGAAAGTTTGTGAAACAGCTGCTTTAGAGTAGCAGTTTTAATTATTTTAATTCGACTTTTCTCAATATAAAGTAGTCTATCTTTTCTCAGGTTCTTCACTATCTGTGTACCAAATTTAATTTAAATCAGATCAGTACTTTTGGTGTGAAAAGCTGACAGATATACTGAGTTACTTTTGCATTTATAATATTAAATATAGTAAGGAATGGAGAGCTGAAATAGAAGAGACCTTATTATGATGACTAGCTTTTAGTATGGTACATAACTACCTTGTAACTCCTTGTTGTTGCACCGGATTGAATGTTTTAAGGAGTTTATCATCCTTTTTAACAGCTATCTTAGGTTGTTGTACATCATCAGGTTTCTTGGGCACAGTTTGTTTGTTCATAGTTATAGGTACCGCTGTCACTTGTGTTGTTGTTGTTTTCTCTGCTGCGGCATCGCCACCGGCTTCGTCTGTTTGTCTCCATAGCCCACGGATTTTAAGTACCTCTCCTGCCTTTAAAACAGTGTCTAACACTTCATTTGAAACTGTTGTTTCTCCTGCAAAAATAGAAACATGCTATATTATAGACTTGCTTGAAATTCAGTCCTTGGGTCTCTCAATAACAGCAGTAGAAGAAACACCTGGAAATGACTTGGGTATGCCATCTCTACAGCACAACTTGTGCATAATTTTTTGTGAAGCCCTGTATCCTTCACCACAAATGTCGTGTTCCCTGCGAGACGGAGGAATTCCAAGAGGAATTTGAAGGGGCACTTCAGCCCAGCAGAGACTATATAATATATAGAATGACAAAGCGGAACAAAAAACGTAACTCGATTTTAGGGACCATGGATGCTAACTGTAACAGTAGTCGCCCGTAGTAGCGTTCAAGCGATAATATGGTCATTTGTCGAAGTCGAATGGCATTATTTATTATTATTCAACTACACTCGGCGTCACAAAAATCGCACCTCTTCGAAAATAAGTTTAAAGCATATCCCGCCAGCAACGAATACATTAAACCCAATTAATATTGGTATCAATTAAAAGTATGTTTAACGACCTTTAAATTAACAACAGTTAGAATTCCTAAACACAACAGATCTCATTAGCACGTAACGTTAAAAAAAATGTTGTCAAAATACGCATTACAACGGCGACTAATTGCACCTCCCTATAAGGGTATATAACGGGCGACCCGGGTTAAATGTGGGTTCCAACCAAATCCCGCCACCAACGTGCAACACGTAGCAGAGGTCGAGAGGAAGCTCGAAGAGTACTTCGAGCAGCCGATAGCTTCGACAGAAGATCCAATCGTCGTTTCTCCTGGGCAAGTCCAGCGGATGATCCGACGCATGCCACTGCGGAAAGCCCCCGGTCCCGATCGGGTGCCTAACGAAGCCCTGCGCCATCTACCGCAGCGACCAGTCGCAACCATGGCGCGACTCTTCAATGGCATCCTCCGGACCGGACACTTTCCTTCCACATGGCGACTCGGTCGGGTCATCATGCTGCCCAAGCAGGGGAAGAACATTCTCCTGCCGTCAAGCTATCGGCCCATCGCGCTCCTCTCGACGACATCGAAGTTGTTCGAGAAGCTGCTACTGCTGCACATGACGCCACACCTCCAGCCACGCGACGAACAGTTCGGCTTCCGAGCCGAACACTCCACCACGCTCCAAGTCTCGAGGGTACTGCACGACATCACCGTTGCTCGCAACAAGCGCGAGCGGGCGGTTGCGGTACTCCTCGACATGGAGAAGGCGTTCGATCGCGTGTGGCACGCCGGCCTGCTGTACAAGCTGTCCACATCCACTATTCCCCGTCGAATAGTTAGGATCGTGGGCACCTTTCTGCAGGACAGACGCTTTCAAATGGCGGTTGAAGACGCCCTGTCCTCAGAGCGGCCCATCCACGCAGGCGTGCCCCAGGGAAGCTGCCTCTCTCCGGTGTGTTATTCATGGTACACCGATGATATCCCCGTCACCGCAGGCGTGAAGTTCGCGCTTTACGCCGACGACGCCGCCTACGTCACAACATCGATGTCGGGCAGGCATGCGGTGACGAAGATACAGCGCACACTAGATGCCCTTCCCTGCTGGCTGGAGGATTAGAGACTGAAGGTCAACGTGGCGAAGACTCAGGCGATCTCCGTGGGAAGCGTGGGCCTCCCACAGCTGAAGCTCATGGGAGAGGTCATCGATTGGTCCCCGCGGGTGAAATACCTCGGCGTGACCATCGACAGACTTCTCACCATGAAGCCCCGCGTCAACAACGTCGTCGTCCAGACGCGCGCTGCGCGAAGCCTCCTGCGCCCTGTGCTGTCGTCCCATCTGCCACTCCGTGCAAAGCTCGGTGTGTACAAGGCGTACATACTATCACGCCTGACGTACGCCGCCCCGGCATGGTACGCCCTCGCCTCCGAGACGAACCGCTGCCGGCTACGTGCGCAGCAGTCACTAACGCTAGGCACCATCGTGAACGCCTACCACTTTGTACGGAACGACACCATAGCCCGGGACCTGCGCATGGAGAGCCTGGATGACTTCGTGAGACGCCAGAGCTCGACGATGTTCGAGCGGACTGACGGTGCGCATGCCCGCCACTTGCGGGAGCGCCGTAAAACCGTCGGCCGCCGGACAGATTCGCCCTGCCACGTGACCTCGTCTCCATGGCCCCCCCCTGACGAAGACTTCCGCTCCCTTCACCTGCTGGCTGATGGGCGCCCCCGGGGAGCATTTCCCCGGTGGGCTCGACCTCGCCATGCGTCAAAGGGAGCGATGAACCACCGGATACGACACCGAGCGCCGCTAGCATGTTGGTCGCCCCTATGGACTCATCTGTACGGGCTTGACCTCGCTAGCCGCGCTCCACCCCAAGGACATGACCACGAGGGCCCTCGGGCCCCGACCCAATGACCCACCTGTTTTCACAGGTGGCGAGTGAAACCACCAAAAAGGCCTCTGGCCTGAAGAGTTTCCCCGGGGCTCACTAGAGTCTCCGTGGAAGAACAGCTTTAGCAAGAAAAATACCCCAGAAGATGGATACCACTGCAGATGAAGCCGCTCAAGTCATTGCACTACTGCAATCAGGGATGCGGCAATGTGATGTTGCTCGGCAACTGGACTTGAGTCGTTTTGCCGTTCCACGAGTGTTCCAACGCTTCCAAGAGACTGGTGGCTATATCCGAAGACGTGGATCTGGAAGACTACGGTGCACATCCGAAAGAGACGATCGCTTCATTGTTTCGACGTCTTTACGTAATCGATTCTCCAATGCTGTTGAGCTGCAACAACAACTGCGATCAGCTCGCAGAACTTCTGTAAGCGTCTCAACGATTAGAAGAAGACTGCAGGAGAGGAAAATTGCAGCTCATAGGGCTGCTACAGGGCCAAAATTGACTGCACAGCATAGGAGAGACCGGTTGCAATTTGCCCGTGACCATGTGGATAGGACAATAGACCAATGGAGGGCTGTGCTCTTCTCGGATGAGACGAGGGTGTGTCTTTTCTGCAACGACAGGCGTCGAAGAGTGTATAGGAGGCAAGGGGAACGATTCGCACAAGCCTGTATTCAAGAGACAGTGGAATACGGGGGTGGCTCGTGCATGTTCCGGGGCGGCATGTCAATCGACGGCAAAACGAACCTTGTGTGTGTTTCTCGGACTGGAAGTGCTCGAGGGCAAGGGTTGCTGACTGCTGATCGGTACATAACAGAGATCTTAGAGGAGCAGGTTGTCCCTTATGCGGGTTTTGTTGGCAGTGGGTTCACGATAACGCCCGCTGTCACACCGCTTTAATTGTAAGAAACTACCTGCAAGAAGTTGGAATCCCTGTTATGCGCTGGCCGGCGCGAAGTCCAGATCTGAACCCTATTGAACACCTTTGGGATGAACTGAAACGGCGAGTACGGGCACGTGATCCTGCCCCTACCACTCTTCAAGACCTCCAAGATGCCGTCTGTCCAACATTCCGCAAGAGACTGTTGTCACATTAATTAGGTCCATGAGAGAACGCATGAAAGCAGTCATCAGGGCTAGGGGGGGTAACACTAGGTTTTAAGTTGTTTTTAAGGACTTTGTTGTAATTTTTGCTGATAAAATAAAATTTAACTTTTTAATCATTTGCTTTTTTTTATTCCCTGGTAAACAAAAAACCAAATCCATTGATTTATTCTGAAATTTAAATAAATTGCCTTTCCAATGATACCTTATAGTCATATGTCTACCATTGATTAATAGGGTTAAAATGACTTTGAAGGGAATTTTTAAAGAGGTGCGATTTTTGTGACGCCGAGTGTAGATCGCGCAAATGTTAATTATTTTTTTTTATTTTTTTTTCAGTTTTGTTATTTTACAACAACAAATATTACGAAATTCCGATTTTGCAAGATTAATGCAAAAAACACAAATAAGTAGTAAAAATATTATTTATTTAAATACACACTATTAAAAAGGTTAACGCCGCCGCCCGTATTTCTAAAAATGTACTAAAGCTGTTACTTAAGTCAGACTTAAATTAAAAATCTAAAAAACAATAATAATATTATATTATAATATTATATAACTATATGTATAACAACTGGAACTCAGGTCCTGAACGCAGGCCGCAATCACAAATGAATGAAAAGAGTGAGCGAAATAGCATAACTACAAAAAAAAAACCCGGTCACATTGTCTCGAGTCTCGAGACCTGGCGTCGATGACGTCACGTCGCGTCGGCGCTCTGATATGGTGCGCAAAACAAGCATTTGATATTCCTGTTGCAGCACAGGTTCGTTTAACAACTTGATCTACAGGTATTACGAATTGCTTGTTAGCTTTCTCTGATTCAAAGAAAGCGAGAACTTTCAGGATTAATTTCCTTGCTTCACTGTGAATGGGTTTTCCCACATTTGAAAAAAACTTTCACAATGTCCAAACTAAACCAAAATGTCCAAACTTAACAAAAATGTCCAACGTTGCAACAAAAACAATATTTTAACGTAACCGCAATATTACAAAATAACAATAAAAGTCCAAACGTAACAACGAAATGTTTAAAAATATACCAAAAACAAGTCGACGCGTATCGGCAACGAAAATGATAACCGTACTGACGCGCCGTGGCGAGCGCGGGGAGGTCAAAGGAGAACGGGGCGGGAGGTTCGCATTCCAGCGAGGTCTCGAGAAAATGTAACCGGGTTGTACGTAGTTATGCTGTTTCGCTTACTAGTAGGTAGGTACTTAGGTACGCATTTCTACCGTTAAGATGTTATTAAAACTATTTTAGAGATTATTTCTATCTTCGCTTCATACTTTTAAGGGCGCAGGACCTTCTAACATGCTATATTTGTTTTGTTACATGTTAAACTCATTAGGCAGATTTATCAGTATAAATAAAATATTAGGCATGTAGATACGAATATTACACGTAAACTACAACATACCTACTAGACGTATTTAAAAGATTGAAATCAACTAATTTGCACTGATTATATATTAAAATGTGTGGTGCTATCATAGTATGTACTAACCAGTGATACATAGGTAGGTAGGTACCTAGAGAAGTTATTCTAAGCAGAAACTGGGGCCAGTTTAAGTGAATTTAAACGAAAGTCCGCTGCAGCGCTGCTATAATAAATATTCGCCTAATTAAAGGGCTTAAACATGCAGCGCTTAAGCACTTCTTCGAGCGCACTGATTTCCGACTAAAAGGTCGGAAGCGCCGTGATTTGGACCTCGGCTTAGGGCGGTCACTGCCGATGAGATTGAGGGATTATGACTTTTAGTATTTTAGGGGGGTTTTGATGCAATTGTCGCTGTACTTTACAGTTCGCGGGCCTCTCAGACTTCGGGTCTACGAGGGCACCGGATGGTTCTTTGCAACAAACTAAAGGTCCACTCACTCTTCTCCGGCAGGTCGGATAGTGGTCTGTGTGTAGTGGTGCTAGGTCCTTGCAGTCTTTTTAATGCTAGTTGGTAACCGACGGTGATTACGATGCTTTGTGGGCGATTACAGCATTCCAAATCGCCTTTCATTCTGCATTCATATATCGGAAGCACCTATCACTAATATTCGCGCACAGCAGATCAAAGAAGGAGTACAATGAAGCATTTTAAGCGAACTTTGCTTTTAGTCGGTTCCAATCACCCAGCGCTAGGGTAAGTTCGCCTGTTCGCGTGCATCGCCTAATTCGCGTCCATTTTATGGATCTCCCTTTAAAAATCCTCAAAAATAAGTAAACTAACGCACTAATCAAACGAAAAGTAATTACCCCTAATCAAAGCCGGATTTAAGGCAGGGCATCCAGGGCAACTGCCCCGGAGCCTCCACAATAAAATTTGAAATATTTCAAATTCTGACAAGTTAACTCTACAATTTTCTTTTTTTTGTCGGTAACCTTGTACAGGTAAAATATCAGAATTCAAATCGTCCTGAAAAGCAGATACATACTTCAAATTTTCTACACATTTAGAGCGAAACTAATTTGGGGCCAGAGGCCCTCTTCTCCTTTGTTGCCCAGGGGCCTCCGGACATCTAAATCCTGCCCCTAATACCTCAATGCATAAGCACGCATAAGCTCGCATAGGCAAGCACATATTGACAAAAGGTCCGTGTGCCAAACCAATCCCGTTTAGAAAAATAAAAAGTATCGGCTGTTCAACAAGGGAGCGCGTACGCGCGGGATTCTTAGAAAAAAAATAGTGTGCAGCGACGCATTCGATGATAAGTTTTTTATTGGATTATGTGAATTTTAGGATACATAGCTAATATAAGACTTTTATAATGAAAAAAAGAATTATATTAATTATTAATTTGATTATGTTTTTTATATTTAACGCTTAAAATAAGGTGGGCGCGAATTACTACATTAAATTTACAAAACTTCCACTTTGCGTCTTCAATGGACGCAAACTGGGTAAACGCCTATTTCTGATGTTTATCTATTTCAAATAAAACTCAACATGTTTCGAACAACACTGAAAGTTTATCTTAAAATAGACTAACATAATGACATACATTTTTCCTAGTAATTAGTGCTGGAACATTTTTATTATCGCCGTCAAAATTGCCAACTGCGCTAAATGGACGCGAACAGGCGAAATGAACCTATTTATTTCTGGAATTGTGGTTGTATTTTATTCAAAATATATTAGAAAAACGAGTTAACATCTACAACTGGATCTTCACAAGCTGTACTCGCATTAAAAGTACATAGTTAAGGTTGACTTTCCTTTAGAGCACCGTAGATGCACCGCGGGACGCCGCGGCACCACGCCTAAAAGGACTCAAGCGCCGAGCAAAATGCGTCGCTTACGCGTTCCGACAAAAACCGCTGCGATGTCACTGTTTTGCAAGTTTGGATTCCAATGTTTTATGATTTCGAATATTACTTATTGGTTTTTAGCTTATTTTCAAGTGCATTGTTGTGTGCTTGTTATATCTATACTAATATTATAAAGCTGCAGAGTTTGTTAGTTTGAAAGCGCTAATCTCAGGAACTACTGTTCTCATGGCACTGAAACATGTACAAAGAAGAACGCCTCAAGCTTTTATAATTTATATATTTTGATATTTGAAATTGAATTAAAATTAAATTGTAATTCCGTCAAATTGAACTTTTTTTTTACCTTTTAGTATGCATTATTTATTAACAAAAGCTTGTTTTTAAAAATGTTTTTTTACTTTTTATTTTATTTTTAACTTTTTAATCATTAGCTTGTAACCCTATTTACTGGATTCATTACTTGGATGGATCATGTGCAATGGAAAAAACTCACAAACACAAAACAAACGAGCCCAAACACGACTATCTTAGCCCTTGCATTAAGGGCGTACCAGTGGTAATGTTCCTGCTCCTCATCAGACCCTCGTCATCCTGTGCAATGGAATGTACTCATAAACACAAAACAAACAAGCCCAAACTTGACTATCTTGTTCAGTAGGTGCAGGAGTTCCTATGGCCACCTTCCGAATCCATCATCAGATCAGCTCCATGGTACCATATTATTGCATTGTCACGCGATATACATATAGTTGCAAAATTTCAGCTCAATCGGTTGAAGTTATCTGCTTTAAAATTGAGTTGCAAGATTCCACCCGAACAAATTACATACATACATACATTGCAAGTTAAATAAAAGCTTGTAATAATATATTTTAATAAATTGTAAAAGCAAGTTTATTAAAAAAAAGTATCAAAAACCAATTCTTTTATCTTATTACTTTACAAAATTATATGTATTTACTGGGGCTTGAACATACACCATCTCATTTGTTAAGCAACCTCCGCTCCTAATGAGCTACCGAAACTTAGTTAATAATGTTGAAATAAGTAATACTTATTAACTACTAGCTGACCCGGCAAATAGATGTTGGCCGATTCTCAGACCTACTCAATATGCTCACAAAATTTCATGAGAATCGGCCAAGCCGTTTCGGAGGAGTACGGGAACAAACATTGTGACACGAGAATTTTATATATAAGATTTATGACACTTCTGCAACGAAACTCTTAAGAGAAACGTTATGTCAACCTGAAGTTTATTTTTAACTAGCTTCCGCGCGCGGTTTCACCCGTGTAACGCCCGTTCCCGTAGAAACTTTATAATAAAATATAGCTTATAGCCTTCCTCGATAAATGGGCTATCTAACACTGAGAGATTTTTTTAAATCGGACCAATAGTTGCTGCGATTATCGCGTTCAAGCAAACAAACTCTTCAACTTTCCCTATTATGGCAAACAACTCATTATTAGGTACCAATTCTTTGCGTTTTTATACTCGTGATAATTTCTCCATGAAATGTCGGATTGGAATAAAACAAAAAGTTTTTTACATCTACATAAATACCCTTGATAACATAATGCTTAATTTGGATAAGGATTAATATACACATTTAACGTAGTTTCTTTCTTCAGATGATTTAATATTTTTTATGAACATAAAAGCGGTTATTGTGGCTAAACTACGATAGTTAGATATGTGCTCTCGCGGACTTTTTTGTAGATCTTAATAAGACCTACAAACCCGTAGTACATCATTTTGTTCTATTGTCAATAGTTTTTGCAGCGTACGCATAAGTAGGTTTTCGATTTTACACCTTGGGTTACAAAATCGTAATTTTCGTACGGATCCCTAATTTTTTTGAAAATAAAATATATCCTATAACCTTCCTCGATAAATGGACTATCCAACACTGAAATAATTTTTGAAATCGGACCATTTCTTCCTGAGATTAGCGCGTTCAAACAAACAAACAAACATACAAACAAACAAACTCTGAAGCTTTATAATATTAGTATAGATGCCATCTATGGTCTGTTTTTTAAAATATTTAGTAAAGGACTGTACTTGGTATCGACATCTCAGCGGCAATTAACTAAAGCGCAGCGACAGTAACACCCACTGGTTGTCATAGCTTCTACGGAGCTACAATATTTTGTACTGCTATTGTCAGTCTATATATTATATAGTCTCGGACCCCAGTAAAAAAAAGTTCTAGTGTTACAAGCTACTACTTTTAAGTGTTTCTGTTTGTTTTATAAAAAATCTATTAAATCCAAAATAGAATCTCGGATGAAAATCTTTTCATGAAATAAATTGATGCCCTAAGCGAAAATTCATGAAAGCCATAAATAAAAATAACTCACAAAATATTCAAAAATAAAAGTGATTAAAGTTTAAGTGTTTTTGTTAATGTTTCAGCCTACTCAAGGTAATTTTAGGAACAAAAAAATAATCAAATTTATGAAGTAGAACCAAACTGTGTTTTGTTTCTCCCTTTGACTTTGACTTAAGAAACAAGTAAAATTTGGTCAGTGTGTATGTAGTATGAACATATATATTAAAAAGTACAGAGGCATCCCGGGTCGTCACCACTTCTTTAAGACTTAGATAGTAATAGTGGTATACTGAAACATACAATAAAGCTTACCTTTATACATATATTCGACTAAAATCTTTAACGCCTTGGTTGATATCTCTGAAGGCAGTACCACGTACAACATGCCTCCCATCCTGGTGACCGTGCGCTGGCCCTCGAACAAGGTCGACAAATACACGCTGCACGAGCTCAATATGAACTTGTGAGCCGGTATCTGACTGCCGTCCATCGTGCATAGTACCACGTCCGTAAAACGCTCGGAGCGAAGCAACGCCGCCACAGACCCATTCAAATGGGAACTGTGCGAGTGCCATTTTAACTGATAAGTGTCCGTAGAAGTCATTATCAGTGTATCTTGAACCACATTTTACACCATCTGTATAGAATAAGAAAGATACGTCACAAACAAGTACCAATATACGCATATATAACCTCACTTTTAAGTTTACCGCGCTCCAAGTTAATTGTTTAAAATAAATGTAATTCATTTATATTAAACAATTAACTTGGAGCATCAGTAGTCACTCAATAACATATGAAACTAAAATTTATATTTAAACCTCATAAAAACTGATGGAATGCCAATAACAAACTTTTAACAGTAAGTTTTAAGTCAAAAAACTTGTTCAAAATAAACACAAATTTTGTATGTATGTAAACAAACCCGCGGTTTGAGTTATAATATAATCAAATTGAATGAATACAGTTCTAATTATGAATGCAATTTAGTTGAAAATGGTGAATTTGAATAAACAATTTCAAAAACTAACTTTTCTTACAGAATTAATCGTGGAGAGTAAATAAATAGATTGCTTTTGTTTTTAATTAAAAAAAATAGTGATGTAACATTATCCGGAAATAAATAAATAATTGTTTATAACGCTATATTAATAATATTATTACCCTGTTATTTTTTTGTTTTTTTTATTTTAGTACAACGCGAACACATTATCGCACTAAGGTATTTTATATCACAAAATCACAATTACGCAAGATCTAAATAAATACTATTTCACGTGTAATTTAAATATATTAGTAAAACGCGATGCGCGCCACCACCGCGTGCGACCCTCAAATCTGGTGTGCGGCGGCTGCGGCTACAAAAATCGATAGAATTCGTATTGATTTAACTCGTAGACCGGGGTTGCGCGTTTATCTTATCGATCCAGCCCAGTGAGCGTCGGTGTGCGGCGCGCGCCTGCGTCGTGTTACGAGGGGCAAACAGTGGCGGCGGCGGCGGCGCCCGCCCCATGCAACTCCATAGCGCCACCCTGTTCACGCGCAAATTGCTTTTATTCAAGGGACGAATGCTCTAATAGATATGCAGTTACATCATCTGCAATGCAATTACTTTGTAGGTACCTTATGTAAATTACTTGTATTGAAATTAAATAACTACATAGATCGAAGTACCTAGGTACCGACTATAAAATTATTCTATTTAGTTGTACTTTGTGTAATACTTACTGCAAATGAAACATTATTCATCATTTTATTTTTTTGTCAATTTTAATTTGCCTTTTAAAAAAATTGGTATATATCAACGTCAGTTTTGCAATCGAATATCATATAGGTAGGTACACAAACCTAAATTTACCTTTTATTCGTAATACAATCAAAATCAAATAATATTAATACGTTACAATGAGTAACTATATCAATGCCTATGTCGGTATATTATTAAAAGATAAATCATAAGAATTATAGCTAATAATACATTAAAATAAATAAAAGTACCTATAAATTGATATTGCAGTTACTACGCAACCTTACATTAATTTGATTTTTTTTCAATTGTATGCATTGTTTCGTTACGCATTTTTATAAGTTTCGAAATGCCTTTCAAGTTAAGAGTCACTTCAAGTCTTAAATAACTATAAAGACAAGAATTATCCCGCAGTTTTAAAATAAGTTACCTACCTATTTTCGTTTATGTTTCGGTTACGTACCTATAACTAAAGCTAAAAAATATACCCGTCTATTTCTCAATTTAAACGTTACATCTATTTTTATACTTCCTTTCTTTTTATTTAAATAAATGTTTAAAACATATTTGTCTAGTTTTAACAATTAACATTTAGGTAGCTACATTATTAAACTAGACTACACGCCAATACAAAAAAATAAAACATAGAAAACATTAAGTTATTCCATTTTTGTCGTAACTATTTAAATGTGAAATAATTCAATATAGTTACTATTCTGCTATTCATATTTATTGATACGGCAGTCCTTTCATATTTGTTGATATAAAGGAATATAATTATTATGTAGTTGTTCGTACGTACTTGTTCTCGTAGTTAGCTTTTGTCCGGTTGGTTAGAAGAGCGTACCTACCGGGCTTGCGCGGAACGCGTGCGCACACAATATTGATTTTCCTTTGCGTCGCCCCACGCCAATTTCACATCCCCCACCCAGTTACTATGTACTAATAGATATAACACGCACGAACCATATGATAATATTAAATTTGTTTTTTATAAACTTAAATTGATGCAAAATTGTAATTTTAAATGCATGTTATAAATACATAGGTTTTTAACTGAGATATTATTTTTATTTTAAGCTATGTGTTATTTGTAGCAGCTAAAACAAAATTGTTATTTATTATCATTGTTATATACGATACGATTCTAAACAAAACTGAACTTCCGGTCCCAGAAAAAATCGAGATGGTAAAGGCTTTACGTCTAGATCCAAGTTGATACATATTCAGTTTCGTATTAGTAGTCATCATGTCATTGATTTTAATAAAATAAAAGATATGCAATATAATTATTATAGTAAAAAAGTAGTTCAAAATCTAAAAAATACTTGTAGAAAAGTACTAATCCATGAGTAATGTACTAAAAACTAATTTTGGTTAGTTACATCATTTATAACTCGAGACCGGCTGAACCGATCAATGTTTTTTTTTTTGGATTTGTCTGCGCCCGGTAGGTTTAGGCAATCAATGCAAACATAACAATCAAATAGTTCCTCTTTGTTAACCAGATAAACTTGGTTGGTACTTCTATAAACTTTACGATAATCAGTAAAAGTTTATAGAAGTAGTTCATCTACCTATTTTACTAAAAGGAAAGATTAGATTGTTTGCTTGTTTGTATTAAATAAGGTCCGGCACTGCTGGGCCGATTTCAAAAATTACATCACCATTACGCAATCCAGGAATGGCACAGGCTACCTATAGGTATCTAATTACGTTCCCACGGGTACAGGAGATACGCGGAAACTAGTCTGATATAAAATATCCCGCTATGACTCGCTTCAGAGAATACATTCGACGGGTTCTTAAAACTCAGTTGCTCGCTAAAACTGACCTAAGAGAATACGGAAAAAATCTATACTGGCTGCGCCCCGCGGTTTTACCCGCGTTACGCTGCTCCAGTGGGTCGGAACGTAATGTTTTGTAGCCTATATGTTAATCCAGCGTATAACCAATCCCGGTGCAAAATTTAGCCAATTCCGTTCAGTAGTTTTGGCGAGAAAGAGTAACAAACATCCATCCAATCATACTTACAAACTTTCGCGTTTATAATATTAGTAGGATTAGTTGCGCCCCGCGGTTGTTCCCACGTTGGACTGTTTAATGCTTCATTACTGATTGCCTATGCTACTCATGGATATCATGGCTTTCTAATAATCATCATCATCATCAGCCCGCATAGGGAGGGTATTTGCCATAGTGGTGACCTTTGACGCTTGGCAGGCGGGTTGGTGACCGCAGTTTTATCTAGTAACACAGAGGGAAACGCCGCTGCCCGTTCCCTGGTATACGCTTGTTATAGATGATATTATACACTTGCGACCAACGGCTAAACTTGCTTACCGAGGCACGAAGTGTAGTCCCTAAACCAACTAGACCCGGAAAGAAATCTTAGAATTTACACAAAGATTTCTTGTCCGGTGTAGGGATTAAACCCACGACCTCCGAGACTTATTCCGCTACGCAACGGAGGTTGTCTTTCTAATGGTTAAATCATTTTTGAAATCGGTCCAATAGTTCCGAAGCCCATTCAATGAAAACAAACAAACAATAAAATCTTTCTTCTTTATAATATTAGTATCTACATATCTACAGACTAATTGTTAATACGTAATTATAGTGTACTTACCTTTACATGTTGTAAAATGGGAATGTTCTGAATGTGTTATGGGAATGGAAAAGGTACGAGTTTTTATGCAGATGATTCTTTTTATTTTTTATGAAAATGACTGTTTCGAATGATTTTCTGAAAATAACGTCACTTAAATTAGTACTTAAAACTCTACCAAGTCCCATCCATGTATCCCTATTGTGGTAACTTGAGGACGAGTCGGGCAACAAATATTAATGTTAATTTTCCATTAGCAAACCATAAGCATATTTACAACTTTGTATATCTTGTATGATTGTGGTGATGACTTGCTGCTGCCGAGACTTCGTCCGATCCCTCCCGACCCTTAGTTTGCTAAGAACCTCTCGATGCCCTCGTAGACGCGAAGTCCGAGAGGCCCGTGAAATGTAAAGTAGAGAGTCAGTTGCACAGATCTCCCCTAAAAAAAAACTAAAAGCCATAATCCTTCAATCTTCCCGCCAGCGACCGCCCTGAGACGAGGTCCAAGTCCCACAGGGGACGCCCTCTTGCGCAGGTGCTTATTTTGTAGTGTTTAAACCATTTATCCAAGCTGGAGCTCTGCTCGCCTTTATGCCCGGTGAAGAAGCAAAAGCCTCGGGGCTAACTACATATATCCGTCCGAAAAAAAAGAGTCTTCGTCCGTGTAAAATAGGGATTTTGTAGGTTACCTTCCTTAAAGTCCCCTATAAATCTGTAAAAAAAATTGCCAATATTAATATAGCTCACTAAATTTGCTACCTACCAGTGAACAGTTTTATTAAAATCGGACCGGCCGTTATTGAAATTAGCTGGAAAAAACTGACACACAGACAGACGATTTCTTTTGTGTGATATCAACGATAGGTGCTGATGTAGGTACCTACCGTATACACATACCATTATGCATTTAGTAAAAACCTGTTATATTTCATTAGAAAAAGACACTTAATTTTTATTTATTTGTAAGTTCATATAAAGGCTGCTTTAATCATGATTTAAAAACATCCTTTATTGCTACAAAGACCGGCCAGGCTGAATGGAGTAGGTATAGCGCGGTCTTTGCAGTTCCACAAAAAAAAACTCAATGGATGAGGCCACCGCGCGTCGCGCCTCTCCTAGGTTATCCTACCGTGAAATGTTGTCAAGGTTTTTAAATATTTCTTTTTTTGCATCATAAAGATGGAAAACATGCGTATAGTCTGCCTAATGTTAAGCTGTTACCGGTGCCTATAATCTTTCTTCGTTTATACGAAGAAAGAGAACTATAAAATAAGCTTTTATCTCATGCTTTATTAAGTTCCTCCCTCACATTTGATGGGGTATTGTGTATGGTGGAACCCATTGAGCATCATAAATGTAAAAAAACAACTTAAATATTATACATTTTTTTTGTTTATAGCTATAAAAAGTTAGTCTCAAAAAGCTAAATAAGTCATTGATAAAAAAAAGAAAACTGTCAAGGCAAGTCAACTGTCAGTTATGCTCTCACGTCTGTCAGTTACTGTGTCGCATCGTTTGTTGCGGATTGTTATTTATTTTCATATTTGTGTTCACTCATGAATATTATTGACATATGATGAATCCACAAAATAAATCAACGGCCTTATCTGCTGATCTCAACAACTTCATATATGGAGTTTCTAGAAGAAATGCGCAAAACGCGCCGGACTTGACGAAGTCTGGTCTTAACCTTTTGAAGAACTTCCCTGCTGCTCGCGATGCAGTTTTGGAGTACTTCGCTATGGTATTTCATGACGCCGTGAACGTGTCGATTAGCCAGGCTGATTACGAGGTATATATTGTCTTTGTCACGCTGTTTTCCTTGTTAAATACTCCGCCGGTGTTGCAGTCTTACAGTTTCCAAGAAGAATTCACTAGAAGTACACACGACACTTCATAATTTATTAGTAATGTCGTATATTTTTTTGTGATCTTGTTTTAAAATGACTTATGACTTTTTCAAGACCACACACAATATTCTTAATAATTATTGTTATTACTTGACTATATAAACATTTTTTGTAAATCTCTATGAAAACCAATGCTTTAGCTGGATCACCTACTAGAATGATATAATAATAAATTCTTAATAAGATCAAATTTTGGTAAACATTGGTATGGCTAATATTTAAATGTATGTTGATAAATTTAAATATTAGCCTTAGTTAAAAATGTACCAACTATGTACAAATACATAAAAAAAAAAGATTTTTATGTTATAAAAAAATATATAAGACTAATTTTGTAAATAAACAGCAAGTTTCATAATTTCAGGCAGACCCAAATGCAAACAGTGCTCTAGAGAGTGTCAGTATGATAGGACCGGAGCTGTGTGGACTGGGGGAGTCCTGGGCACCATTCATTGCCCCGTGGTGTATCAGTCTGGTCATGGATATTGCTACTAAAAAGTCTAATGTGCCAAGTAAGTAAGACAACATCCAAATGTGTTGAAATCAACCATAATTTGAAAAAATATTAGTATTCTGTACTTTTTCTCTATATAAATGATAAGTCTTTGAAATGACATACTCCTCTGTACATATGAAGATTATAAACAAATATACAAACTTTCACTCTTAATATAAGTGTAGATAACTGGTGTTAGTTCTTTTTAAACTATATTTAAAAAGACAAAAAATATTCAAATCAAGCTTCCAGAAAGTATATGTCATATGTCTGCTTAATCTGGGGTTAAACAAAAGAGATACAATGTTTTTTGCAGTGTTTCACAGTGGTTGCCACATCAGGCACTGCACGGTAGGAAAAAAAAATGAAAATTCCAAACAAATGTAACCATTTTTATGGTATAAATGATTTTTTAATTTGAATTTACTCTTAATGTAAGTGTAGAAAAAATTTGTTACTTTTTTTAAAATATAAAACATACAATAAAAAAAATCAAATCAAGCTCCCAGAAAGTGTAGTGCCTGCTAAATCTGTTAATGGTTTTAAATGTTGTTTGGATAAATGGTTTGACACAAACCTTCGACCAAGAAAAATAATAACAATTTTAATCATTGGACAATATTGTATCCAACAAAAAGTTTACTCCAGTGCTGTGATATGGACACATCAGCAAACTCTGCTGCTTGTCCATCAACAAATAATAATAATAAAAAAATGATGTTTGTTACAGATGCTACTCTACAAAGTGCAGATCCAGTGAGAATTTTACTCGACATTACTACACAAAACTTAACTTTACTCAATTCTGAGGAACGAGCCAAGTGTATTGACATGATGTTAGGTAAGTATGTTTATTTATTATGTGAACTGGCTAATAAGAAATCTTAAAATATAACTATATTTGAAAGAAATGCTCTACTTATTTCAATAATTTTCTCATTTGTGACATACTAGGTTTCTGCAGATGTTATAACCTTAACAAGTGCCTCAAGGTTATTTAAATTGTTAACAAGTACAGGTATATTTAATATTAGTTGTCACATGCGGTTTCCTTGTAGATTCCACTTCTGTCGAAACTTTCCTTCTTCATGAATGACGTGGCTTTCTATTGGTAAAAGGATTTTCAAAATAATTTCAGTTGATCCAGAGATTACCCCCTACAACGTCAGAAACTCGCAAATCTCTTTATAATGTTAGATATACTTTTTCAACTTACATAATTTATTCTTTCCACATCATCTACCACCATTTTTTCTATCATAATATATCATTATCAATAATTCCGCAGGCTCTTGGGCATGTTCGTGGGCAGTGGGGTGGGTGGGCCGGGCGGAGCCCGCGCTGGTGGCCCCGCGTGCGCTGCAGCTGGGCGCGGAAGCGGCGCGCGCGGTGTTGGCGCACCTGGCCAACCACCCCCCCGCCACGCACCACGTTAGGGTGGCGTTATTGGACCTGTTTCATGTGAGTATGTGCTAATTTGAGCATCATAAAAATATGTGTTGTAGTTGTAAACATATGGTACTGAGTCACCGAGGGCCCGAGAATAATAATAGTTGCACTAAAGCCTTGTGGCTGAATACATTAAGTGTTTAGCGACAAGGCTTTTGATGCTTATTACGGGCATAAAGATCAGTGCCCTGCTGATCTGAAACAACCTTAAACTAAAAAGGTTTAAATTACATTCTACGCAACCAGTGCACGACGGCGTCTTTTGTAAGGCTTGGACCCCGCCTCAGGGCGGCTGCTGGCGAGTAGAAATTATATGACGACTTAGTTTGTGGTCCCTCGGATTTCGAGTCTTCAAGAGCGTGTGTCGGCTAGTCTAATATATTTTCTTTTGGTGCAAGGTAATAAAAGTTAACATATTATGTGGTTATTTTTTAGTCGACATTCAGTTGTGCGGTACTGTCGTGATTAAGTAACAATCAGGCATCCATCCATACGTCCAAATCATCGAATTAATAATATTTACTAACGTTAAATAAGAAGATAATAAGTAATATTGCATTTAATGTATGTATTGTTTCAGGAAGCAATAAAAGAAGACAGTAAACCAGAGAAAAGGCGTGACGTGATCCCTTATCTGTTGAACTTGGCATCGAAGTCGGATATAGTACTGAAAGCACTCACGCAAGACATTGAACAGACTTGTGAGTTATATAAATAGATTATTTATAACAGTCACATTGAGTATGGCTCAGTGATTATGGTAGTCGTTTCAGAGACCCTGGTGTCGTTTGGTTCGATTCCCACCCAGTACTATTATTTTTGTGAAACACAGATAAGTTTTTCTGAGTCTGGATGTGCCCGTGTCCGTGAATTGAATGTGTGTAAAGACACTCGCGATACAGGTACTTATTTCGTGACGCCTTTATTTTAGTGTCGAGACGCTTACTTTTATATTGCGACAACTTAACTTTTCATAGAGCACAACTTAGAGACGCGGCGCTTATATTCTAGTGTTGCGACATAGATTCGCGATACCTATATATTAGTTAAGCATAACTTACCATCGTTTCGTGACGCTCATATGCATCGCTGGTTAATTTAGCGTTTTGACGCTCATTTGTTAGTGTCGTGACGCTCATATCATAGTGTCGCGACGTTCATTATTTTATTTTTTTTACGATTTCTAGCAAACTTATGCAGTCTACTAGTTTTCTTGCTAACCCCTCGTACTAAGCTATACTACTGATCCTGGCTTACAGGAGTTGCAGTGGTGGGATTGTGGGAGGCATAAGTCCCAAACAAATAGTACAGTTACACATGCTCATTACTAGCATGCTCTCATGCTACTATTGAGCTATTGCTACTTGAACATTAGCATGTGTGTCGAGCCATTGCTAATAATGATTTCGAGCAGGCTCAAATTTGTACAGCCGTGCGAGTTTTAAGCATGCTAGTGATGAACATGAGTCTGTACCTTAAATGTCGCATTACTCCCAGTGTCGGACGAGGTGGTGTCACGGCTGTGCGAGCTGTGCACAGAACAGCGCGGTGCGGCGGCGTGGGCGGACGTGACCCCGCACGCGCTCGTTGCTCTGTTGCTGCGCGCTGACGTACGCTGCTTGTTGCTGTTGCTCAAGCACGCCAGCACCAACCCGTTCTGTCGACAACTGTTAGGTGAGATCTTCTTTCTTATTGCCTGCATATAATACGACGACTCCCCAACGCGACACTTCTATATGCTCAGACAAAAAAAAAGTACCTATTGACGGAGTGCGGTCGAACAATGTACTGAAGCCGGTATAATTGTGCACTAGCTGCGCCCCGCGGTTTTACCCGCGTTACTCTGCTCCAGTGTGTCGGAGCGTGATGTTTTGTAGCCTAAGCCGGTGCAAAATTTCAGCCAATTCCGTTCAGTAGTTTTGGCGTGAAAGAGTAACAAATATCCATCCATCCATCCATACTTACAAACTTTCGCGTTTATAATATTAGTAGGATTAGTGTGGATAAAATTGTTGCTATAATTTTTCACAGTACCCCAATGTTATAATAATAACGTTGTACTTTGATTTGGACACCCTTTCAAGACACAATTCGGAATTTTTATCCCCCGACGCAAAAACGACGGGGTGTTATAAGTTTGACGTGTCTGTGTGTGAGTGTGTGCGTGTCAGTGGCATCGTAGCTCTCCCGAGCGGATGAAACGATTTTGATTTTGTTTTTTTGTTTGAAAGGTGAATTGGTCGGGAGTGTTCTTAGCTATGTTTGATGAAAATCGGCCCAAGATGGCCGCCACCACAATATGGCGGAATATATATTTTTTTAACAACTCCCTCAATATGGATATCAAATCAAAAGTCTTGAATACTAGAATAATGTACACTATACTGAAAGGGAATGAGTTGTATTTACTAACAGGATGAAATCTAAAACTTCGAAAAATATTCGTTCATATGTTTTTAATTTAATAGGTATTGTTAATGCGCGCGTGTGTCTGCGTAAGAAGTGTAACCTTCCGTGGTCTACTTGGAAGTCCCTGAACCGGCTCCGGACACAAGTGGGAAGATGTAAGTCCAACCTAGTCAAGTGGGATGTGATTGTGGAGCTATGTCGCAAACCATGCTCCACCTGATATCCTGCCCTCTGTGTCCCAAAACATGCAGTCAAAGTGACTTCTGCGCTGCAACTGATGACACCGTGGAAGTGGCTAAGTTTTGGGCCAACGGGATTTAAAATTCAGTCGTGCCAGTGACACGAAGAAGAAGAAGGAGTGTAACACGCCAAGGCACAGTTTTTACCGGCTTCAGTTCGTTACTCGCAGCGCTCTGTCTTTTCTTTTATTTGGTCTGAGTCTATATGTCTATGTGTCACTTTTAAGGCCGAAGCCGCAATGTAACTTTTGGGAACAAATCGTTCTACATCTTGTTAACTAAAATATGATGACACTATGTGTAAAAAATGTATTAATATATTTTTTTGTTTGTTTTTTATTGCAGAATATTTTTTACAGAAGTTAGAATATGAATGTCTGTTTCCTGACAAAACTATACCTATGATAACCAGTGCGGCGGAGGAAATAGACATAGTTAGGAACAAGTTACTAGATGGGAACCAATTGGAAAAATATTCGCTTACCAGAATACTTATATTAGTTAGTGAGTATAGTTAGTTTGTCATTATCATATTTTTTTTAAAACGGCCTTTTTTAAGTTACCTACGTCGCTTTTACTAATTCACCGGGCATAAAGGCGAGTGGATCCTCCAGCCTAAATAAATGGTTTAAAAATTACAAACTAAGAAACCTGCGCAGGAGGGCGTGCCCTGTGGGGCTTGGACCTCAGCTCAGGGCGGTCGCTGGCGGGGAGATTGGGGGACATCATTTTCGGGTCTCTTCCCGAGGGAGTTTTTCTATAGTTACCACGTTTGGGTTAGTGACCGCAGTATTATGTAATAACACACAGGAAAACGCTGCTGCCTGTTCCATGAAATACGCTAGTTATAGATGATGTTATAACCATCGGGACCCACGGCTTGACGTGATTTCCATGGCTCGGATTGTAGTCACCCAACTAACCAGACCCAGAAAGAAATCTTAGATTGTTCACAAGGATTATTGGCGTGCGGATCGAAAGAACGACCTCTGAGCCTTAAAGCAAGACTTACACCGTTACACCACGGGAAAATCAGGAAAAAAAGCCGATCGTTCTATATTTTATTGTATAATATAGATTAAAAAAAAAAAAAAATGTTGTACCCTTTTCTTCATCGCGCCGATCTGTTATTCAATAAAAAGTCTAAGACTAAATATGTTTTTCCAGGTTACCTTCTACCTTCAGAATTCGTAAGAACAATAAGTTATTTCCTACAATATTCTCGTGACGATTCGACCCTAGCTCTTCTAGTGAGAATAATTTCTGGCACTATCTCTATGCATGTGCCGCAAGACTCGCCCGACGTAAGTATGGACACTGAAAGATATCAAGGATTTATCAAAACAGGAGTCGAATACGCACTAAGGGATGCCATGTTGGCAGACACGCAGATTAAGAGCTGTTTCATAGATGGCACGTTACAAGATGATCAGAAGACGTATTTGCACCATTTTTGCTTGAACATTATTAAGTTGTTGAGGTGAGTTATTTTTGATATATTGGTATGGATTTTGGAAATAGGATGTATAATTTATCAGACCGTTTACTTCTACTACTGAACATCTTAACAGCCAAGGTTGTTGAAGGATATTGCTGTATACACCATGTTTGGCAGACAGATTGATGTTAAATAATAAACTAATGTTAAACACTTGTAAATGGGGTGGCCAACTTAAAAATGATTTAATGGTTTTTAATTTTAAATATGCAAAGGTCATTGAAATATTATTTCAGTCCGTAATAGTCCGACAATAAAGAAACGGTATTTTTGTTTTAGGGTGTTGTGAATTTTGAAATGTTTCAATTCCTTTTTTAGTAAACGGACTAATTTATATCTGTACTAGCGACCCGCCCCGGCTCCGCACGGGTACAATGCTGATGTTTTATACATATAAAACTTCCTCCTTAATCCCTATATCTATTAAAAAAACCGCATCAAAATCCGTTGCGTAGTTTTAAAGATTTAAGCATTATGTATGCTGAAATCTTAGGACACAGGGATATAGGGACAGAGAAAGCGACTTTGTTTTATACTATGTAGTGATATTGATCGATTTATAGAAATAAGTGAGCGCCTCATAATAAAAAAAATATTAGCATTTTACATTCCTTCTCTATATAAATTGGGCGCACGGAGTATGAACACTTATAAATTAACTGGTACACAGTATTTGCTTCACGTGTTGATATAATTTTTTGAAAGTCTACACCTCAGAAGCATAAGCACGGATGTACGGATGACGGATGTGTAGAATGATTTGGTAGTAACTGGTAGTTTACGATTAAGGCACATATAACAAAAGTTTCTGACGTCATCATCATCAGCCCGTTCAACGTCCGCTGCTGAACATGGGCCTCCTACCGAGGGAGGGTTTTGCCATAGTCACCAAGCTTGGTAGGCGAAATAGTGACCGCAGTATTATGTTGTTATACACAGGGAAAGGCTGCTGCCCGTCCCTGGTACCTATACGCTTGTTATAAATGATGTTATAACAATCGGGACCAACGGTTTAACGTGCTTTCCGAGGCACGGAGGGACAACCAACGAGACCCGGAAAGAAATCTTAGAATTTACACAAAGATTTCTTGTCCGGTGTGGGGCTCGAACCCACGACCTCCGAGACTTAAAGCGAGTCAAATACCCCTACGCTACTGAGGTTGTCGTATAATGGCACATCTGACCATTTCCTTATAACATTACTAGCAGAGTTTTTTTGCTCTACTAGTATTCTTGTTAACCCCTCGTGCTAAGCTAAACTGCTTGTGTTACGAGTGGGTTTACGTCGGTAGTGCAAGGGTGGTGATCGAACCGGCGATCACCCCCGCCGCTTTCTGATTCTGAGCTCTAGAAATCTTTATATATATAATTCTTCTGTGAGTGTGTATGTCACTGAACTTCTCTCAAACGACTGGACCGATTTTGATGAAATTTTTTGTGTGTGTTTAAGGGGATCTGGGAATGGTTTAGATTCACAATTTTGTCCGCTGGACAATGTTTTTTTAATTAATTTTTAATTTATTAGTAGTTGCCTGAAAACCCCTTAAAACAACCTTTTTCTTTTTCCCATACAAACGTTTTCTAACTAAAATGTAGAGTCAATTTGAGCTTTATTTTTTTGCGAAAAGGTGTAGGGTAGGGTAGGTGTAGGGTAGGGTAGGGGTAGATTAGGGGTAGGGGTAGGGTAGAGGTAGGGTAGGGGTAGTGTAGGGTAGGGGTAGTGTAGGGTAGGGGTAGTGTAGGGTAGGGGTAGTGTAGGGTAGGGGTAGTGTAGGGTGGGGGTAGTGTAGGGTGGGGGTAGTGTAGGGTGGGGGTAGTGTAGGGTAGGGGTAGTGTAGGGGTAGGAGTACCGCATAAACGAAGTCTCTACGGCCCAGTTTATTTTATACAAATGTTTAGGTCTATTATGTATCGATTGAGGCAGTACGAAGTCTGCCGGGTTAGCTAGTAAATAATATATATTTCAGATGGGAGAACTCTAACCGCGTGGCTCACCTGCGCACGCGGCCCGTGGGGCGCGGCGTGGAGGCCAACTTGTACCGGCTGGGCGGCGCGCTGCAGGACCACACGTCGCTGCTGCGCGTGCGCACGCGCTGCACCATGGCCTCGCTCGACGAGATGCCTACGTGCCATGCCTTAGCTGAGGTAATCTATACTAATATATATCTTGTACCGGCTGGACCACACGTCGCTGCTGCGCGTGCGCACGCGCTGCACCATGGCCTCGCTCGACGAGATGCCTACGTGCCATGCCTTAGCTGAGGTAATCTATACTAATATATATCTTGTACCGGCTGGACCACACGTCGCTGCTGCGCGTGCGCACGCGCTGCACCATGGCCTCGCTCGACGAGATGCCTACGTGCCATGCCTTAGCTGAGGTAATCTATACTAATATATATCTTGTACCGGCTGGACCACACGTCGCTGCTGCGCGTGCGCACGCGCTGCACCATGGCCTCGCTCGACGAGATGCCTACGTGCCATGCCTTAGCTGAGGTAATCTATACTAATATATATCTTGTACCGGCTGGACCACACGTCGCTGCTGCGCGTGCGCACGCGCTGCACCATAGCCTCGCTCGACGAGATGCCTACGTGCCATGCCTTAGCTGAGGTAATCTATACTAATATATATCTTGTACCGGCTGGACCACACGTCGCTGCTGCGCGTGCGCACGCGCTGCACCATGGCCTCGCTCGACGAGATGCCTACGTGCCATGCCTTAGCTCAGGTAATTTATACTAATATATAACTTGTACCGGCTGTGTACAAATATAATTTTTAATTTATTATGTACTAAAAAAAATTAAGTGTATAAAAATGTTTAATAAGTTATAATTATTGTTATCAGGTATTAGATCGCGTGGACATGTCGGGTACCAAAGCGCCGCCGCCGAGCGTCGAAGTTATACTCAAAGTTGTACAGGCGACCGTCAAATACTTCTTCAGATGTTTACATCTCACCGGTAAGATCAGTATTAAATTTAAAAAAAAAAACTTTTACTATTAGAGTTTTTGCGCAATACTGCCCTGCTAAGTGTAGTTGCAGTAATCGTCATTTTTGGGATTTTCACTTTTTTGCGAAAATGACATTTCAGGAAAAAAATTAATTAAAATCATATATTTTTTATGAGAAACATGTTCATTTAACGGAAAACACCGTACTTGTCCAAAAATGTGTTGACCGCGTTTATCTCGAAATCGCGATTTTGCAAGTACTGCGTTTATGTATAAAGGTATAGTATATAATATCAGACTATGTAAAGGACAGAATGGCTCGGGAGTAACTTGCTCTGGACTGACATTGCTGCTTAACAATATTGTAAATGTAATGATAAATTGATTATTTAAAAAAGGACTGAGTCTCTTGCCAGTTCTTCTCAAAGTTGCCACGTCTTGAATTGGTGGTAGGAAAAGAAATGGACGCATCATAAGAACATGCAGGGCTGTCTTTCACCTATTAGAGGCCCTGGGCACATTTGGACAATGGGGCCATAGTAAATTAGATTTTTTTTTACAATGAACGCAGATATGAAAAGTTTTAGCTTTATTTTTACTTCTTTACATTAGATAGAGTAGATTACATAACGTAATCCACACTAAGTAACCCGCAGTCCTTAGAGTGGCTTTCAGTTATCGTTTGGAGTAGGGACTAGGGGGCCCTAAACCATCGCGGGGCCCTGAGCACGTGTCATGTCGAGAACATGTCATGAATAAAGAAATTATTGACTTTGACTGAATTGATTGCAAAACTCTGTTAGTAATCTTTAAAAAAATAAAAAAACAAAAAAAATTGTGAAAATTCATCATTAACACAATGATTACATTCGTTCGCCAAGACACGATGGAGAAGGTCCGCGGCGTGTCTCTGGCGTGTCGGCTGCTGCGCAAGCTGTGCCTGCACAGCAAGCTGGCACGTGCGGCTGCGCTCCGCGAGCTGCTCGAGAGCGCCATGTTCCGCGACCACGCCGCCTTCGGCAGCCGAGCCGCGCCCGCCGCGCCCAGCAGCGCCGCGCCGCACGCGCACGACCTGCTCATACACCTCAACCAGAAACATGTGAGTTAACTTTATCTGTTTAGCATACCTGTTAGAAATAACAATGTATCTCAAAATAGTCCACTTATAAGACTGTGCAAACAATAACACCATATGCTCCGGATTTGATATATTTTGTGACAATCTTTTTAAAAATTCTTTATGTAAAGAAACATACATTTGAAATCCAATTGGCTTGTTGTAAATTGCAATTGTTAATTTCTTATTAAATTTATACCTATGTTAAAATTATCTTTGGAGCTATAATAATTTAAGTGCTGTGTACAGTTGTAATTGGACTACGGGTTCAAATCACTACATAGTACAAAGTCGCTTTCTCTATCCCTATATCCCTATGTATGCTTAAATCTTTAAAACTACGCAACGGATTTTGATGCGGTTTTTTTTAATAGATAGAGTGATTGAAGAGGAAGATTTATATGTATGAAACATCCGCATTGCACCCGTGCGAAGCCGGGGCGAGTCGCTTGTATTATTATAAGAAGAAATTAAAAACTCATCAAAATTGCAAGTGGTCACACTATATCTAAGTGACATACACCACGACCAGGTTGCCACTGAAGTAAAAAAGGCAGATACATAAAGATGATGTGATTACTGGCACCGCCTACAGGCGCTCAATTACAGGGCAGCGGTAAGGGCGCAACGCCCCAGCTAACCTACGACCTTTCACTAGCTACCTAATTGGACTCTTACAAACTATATGCCATCCCTTTAACAGTAGATTGTAACAATATATGTTAATCTCAGCAACTACTAGTTCGATTAGAAAAATTATTTCAATGTTATATAGAACATTTATCGAGGAAGATTACAGGTTATGTTTAATGATGAAATTCCTACGGCAATGGAAGTTATGAATAGAAACCGCGCGTATAAAGCTAGTGAAAAAATAAAATATGTACTTTCCCATAGGGGCAGAGATCACTTCCTTCCACCTGCTACGATCTTGACATACCATTGTCTCCTCTTCTACAATCATTAATCTGAAGAAAAAAAACAATTAAAAATTAAAATATCACGGTATATGTCACCGGAAAGTAATAGGAATCGTTGATTGATCAACTTTCTAGTTAGTTGATGGTGGGAAAAAAAGGAATAGCGTGATAAGAGAACGGTGTGGAGTGAAAGAGGACGTGATTCCGAAGATAGAGAAGGGAATGTTGAGATGGTTTGGTTACAAGGAAAGAATGGATGAAGAAAGATTGACAAAACAGGTATACATGGCAAGTGTGAGTGGCACAGTCGGAAAGGGAAGACCTCGACTAATGTTCTCTGACCGAATCGGAGACATCCTCGCAAAAGATCAGATAAGATCCACCCTAAATCGACGTGCTTGTATGAAGAATGTTATGAGAGTGAATGAAGCGAAAGATGTGTGTAGGGATCGTAGCAAGGGATGTCTATTGTCTCTGCCTACCCCGCTGGGAAACAGGCGTGAGCTTATGTATGTATGTATGTGAAAAAAAAACCTTAACCTAAACCAATGGATTTCAACAGGACTTATTGATATTGAAGCTTTTTTGTTTTGTTACAACAGTAACATAGTCTCGGTTGCTTAATTTAGGTCAAGTGTCATAATAATTAAGTAAATAATTTAATAATTATGCGCGTTCACTGAAATTAGCAATTCAATTGAACAATATGTGTGGCACGGAAGTGAATCAACTTACGATTCGTATTCTTTTCCGGTGACATATATATCACAAGCTTCACACAGATAACCTCCGTAGCGTAGCGGTACGTAGTGGGTTCGATCCCCACGTTTGACAAGAAATCTTTGTGTAAATTCTAAGAATTCTTTCCGGGTCTGGTTGGTTGAGGGACTACCCTCCGTGCCTCGGAAAGCACGTTAAGCCGTTGGTCCCGATTGTTAAGTGAACCAGGGAACGGGCAGCAGCGTTTCTCCTGTGCATCACAAAATAACACTGCGGTCACCACTCCGCCTGCCAAGCGTGGTGACTATGGCAAAAACCATCCCTCGGGAGTAGGCCCATGTTCAGCAGTGGACGTTATACGGGCTGATTATGATGATGATATATCACTAGGATCCGATTGCTATACTAATATTCGTTTCACCAGGGTCCCATTACCCAGTTGACTCAGAGTCACACGTCGGTGTTCCACGCGGGTATCATCGGCAAGGGCGTGAGGAAGCAGGAGGAGTTGGACGGTAACGACATACCACCGATATTGACCACTAATAATGAACTGCTGATGGGTGCTCTTATGTCGTGTATGGTGAGTAGAATTGATGTTTATTAATAGTATTAACCGATTTCAAAAAAGGAAGAGGTTTCTCAATTCAACCGTATATATTTTTTTATGTTTGTTCGCGGATAACTTCGTATTTTATGAACTGATTTTGATTATCCTTTTTTTGTTGGAAAGAAGATATTTCAAAGGTGGTCCCATGATAAGGAAATCAGGGTTTGATGATGACAGACTATAGAAATCGAGGGGGACTTTCAGAAATTGTAGGGGGGACTACGCACTAGTCGCCCCTACAATTTGTTAAGTTTTTTTTTTTTAAATTATTCATATTGATGAGAACTTTACACCTAGATGGGTTGTGACTCTCATTAGGGGTCTGATGATGAAGACGAAGGACAGTTCAGGAAACTCTTAGTTAACTGTTTTGAAGTTGATTTTTTTTTTGTTAAAAAATATTATTATTAACAATTTTTGGGTATTTGTAGCACTGCAGTGCGATTTCGTGTTTGTAGTATAATCAATGTCTATCCAATTTTGCACTGAACTACAGACAGTTTCACAGAAACTGTTAGTCATAATTTCTCAATCACCGCTCAGAGCCGAGGTCCAAATCCCTCATGGGGATATGCATTATAAGGCTGAAGCTCTGCTTCTTTTTATGCCCGGTGAAGTAGTAAAATGCTCGTGGCTGGGTACATAAATGTCCATCCGAAAAAAAAAACCGTTATGATATAATAGTAAAATTGAATCGAGACCTCAGAAGCACAAGGATGGATGTAATATTATACTTCCGAAGCTTGTGGTTGTAAGGCACATACGACGAATGTTTCTGACGTATAATCGCACATCCGACCTTATGCTTCTCAGCTGTAGAAATCATACTACGATCGCCCCGCCTGCCAAGTGTGACTATGGTGGCTTATGTTCAACAGTGGTTATCATAATAATATTTATGTGATATGTGTCATGCTATTTTTTTAAAGATTTACTCCTATTTGGATAACATTGTAAAAATATGTTATTTTTACATTGTACACAAACAATTTCAATTCAATTCAATTCAATTCAATTCGTTTATTGCAAATCATGTGTGACAATGGTGTAACAAAAATATAAGTTTCAACATGACACCCTGTTAGGGCACAGCAACATTAAATACAATATTATTATAATTAGTTACATTACATGCTAGAATAATTCATATTGATCATTAAATTATAATTGACAAAAGGTATTAATATTTTAAATAAATCATAGGCAGTCATACAATAAATTACAATTTGCATGCATAATAATAGAAAATAATAAACTTTAAAATTAATGAATTTGATTCCTAACATTATTACATTAACTAGGTTTCTTGTCAAGGTAAAACTCTTGCAGTGTATAAAAGCTTTTTTTTATTAAATAATCCTTAAGTTTCCTAATAAAAGAAGTATACAGTTCTTCGTCTTGTATATCTTTAGGAATCTTGTTATAGATGGTGATCGCACTAACATACGGCCCTGTTTTATGTAAATTTAGTTTTGATTGAGGTAATGCAAGTCTGTTTTTATAGCTTGTTTATTTCTGACTTTGCGCTGCACTGTTCGTTTCCATCTGTTTTTATCTCTTTTTCTCGTTGAAGTGTCCGTAATAATGTTTTGTTCATTTTAGAAGATATTAATCGTTGTAGTTCTTGGAGTATATTCTTTTTGATAAGGTTTAACTTTCTATCTAGTATTTCTTCTAGTTTATCAGTTGTTATGTGCATTTTTTGGCACTCTAATTCTTGTTGTGGATAAGTGGTCATATGAAATGTATCACCCAGAATGCTGGACTCGTCTTCTGAGTTAACGGCACTATTGTCTTTTATGTTTTGCGTGCGTTGGGACTTTCCTCTCAGGGTGACGTTGTTGCGATCGTATTTATTTTCGTCTTGGTCTAAAGTTATCGTTGGTGTCGTGGTTTCATCTGTCATACCTCTAATTGGCGTATTTGCATTTCCTTTCTTGGGCATCTTGCAGACGCAATTTGGACATTTCCATTGTTTCTTAATTTCCTTTGTCATCGTGTAATATTTTTGTACTGGGATATTAGAACAATTCAAATCGTAATTATTGTCACACAACGAACACGTTAAGTATTCTTTGTTGGATATTTTTTGCAAGCATCCGTCGCATATATATGTAGGAGCCATAGTGGAGAATGTTTATTTAATTTTAAATAAATCACAAAAAGAGCATTCAATTCTTAGGGTTCGAACTATCGACCTCTGAGGGACGCGCAATTCGTATCGAGTACTGTCACCACAGTGCCAACCGATCGATGTTGTAGATAGCGGAATTAGTCGACTGCATCCTGCGCTTTGTCTGATGTGACGCAATTCAGTAGGTGATTAAGCGTATTGATGATTTTATCGTTCGACCCACAATGTAAAATATTTAAATATGCACTGTGTAGATTTCACTTTATTTTCTTGAATTTACATTGTTTATAACACTGCACATTTATGCCATTAATTGTTTCTTTTATATTAATTTTGTCTGGATAGTTTAGGCTATTTATTTAATTAGGTGTATTTCGAGGTGTAATCACAAGACTTGGCTCACTGTTGTCGCTGTTTTCTGGCACTAATTGTTTTTATTCTTCGAGATAACACTTTTTCCGGGTGTATTAATCGTTTTTGATCGTAATTTAACTTCGAATTAGCACTTTTAGCGTATTTTACTATTTTTAAATATAAATAATCGCGGAGCGTGATGTTAACCGTGGCACAGTAGCGCCCTCTCCCCCTTCAACACAAACATTCAGCGTTATTTTTTTGTAGAGACTGAAAAACATTGTTTTGTGTTTTTTTTTTGACGAATTCCATGGCGTAGCCGGTGTAAGTATCGCTTTAAGTCTCGGAGGTCGTGGGTTCGATCCCCACGCCGGACAAGAAATCTTTATGTAAATTCTAAGATTTCTTTCCGGGTCTGGTTGGTTGAGGGACTACTTACTGTCCGTGCCTCGGAAAGCACGTTAAGTCGTTGGACTATGACAATACCCTCCCCCGGGGGGAGGCCGATGCTCAGCAGTGTACGTTGTACGGGGCGATCAGTGGTGAATATTTCTATAATTGAACAGTGTTAAAATAAGAATGATGTGCCTACCTTTAATTTAAAAGCATATATTAACTTTTATAATTAATGTTTAAGTGAAAGACCAGTATGTATTTTAGTTGGTAAGCCTTAAATAAATAATGTTGTGTTCAGCATGGTAACATATTTTTTTCCGGACGGACATTATATGAAGTTAGCCAGGAGGCTTTTGATATTTGGAACGATGAATTAAGATTTTAAGGAGAATTTTGTGCAACTGTCGCTATATTTTACAGGATGGCAACAGTGGTGTAGTGGAAGGCGCGACGTCGGTATCATTGCTACTGGTCGAGTTAGTATCGCCTGACGTCATGTACAATGGATTACCGTGGCCCGATGAAGATTTTACTAAGGTACGTTTGTATTTGTAAAAAAGCGACACACATAGTGTAAATACTACGGATAAGCATAATCTTTTTTTATGGGGCAATGGTTCCATTACAAACTTACCAATAATGAACCCTTCGTGCGCGAGTCCGACTCGCACTTGGCCGAATTTTTGACTCTTGCGTCGAGAAGTGAAGCATTCTTGAGTTTTGAAGGAAGTAAGCTATAGCTATGTTAAAACAGAGCCAGGTTGCAGCATATCAAAACAAAAACCGATTGACTTTATTGCTATTATGCTACACATACAAATTATTCTCAAAAAAAAAATCTATATTTTTCCTGGTCTAGTAAAACTATTCTTCTTCATATAAAAGCAATTTAAAAAAGTATAGCGTAGCTTATGGCTGGTTTGTATTGTATCGTCTATAGCAAGTGAGCATAGAGCGGGAGCTGTACATGCGCAGTGCGCTGGAGAGCTGTGCCGTGGCGCGCGCGGCGCTGCGCCGGGCTGCGGCCGCGAGGCCGGCGCTGTGCCTCGCGTCTGCCTTACTCCGAGCCACGGCCGCCACCCTGCTGCATCGCCTCAGAGCATACCTCGGTGAGTGTACAAGTGAGCACAGAGCGGCCGCGAGGCCGGCGCTGTGCCTCGCGTCTGCCTTGCTCCGAGCCACGGCCGCCACCCTGCTGCATCGCCTCAGAGCATACCTCGGTGAGTGTACAAGTGAGCACAGAGCGGCCGCGAGGCCGGCGCTGTGCCTCGCGTCTGCCTTGCTCCGAGCCACGGCCGCCACCCTGCTGCATCGCCTCAGAGCATACCTCGGTGAGTGTACAAGTGAGCACAGAGCGGCCGCGAGGCCGGCGCTGTGCCTCGCGTCTGCCTTGCTCCGAGCCACGGCCGCCACCCTGCTGCATCTCCTCAGAGCATACCTCGGTGAGTGTACAAGTGAGCACAGAGCGGCCGCGAGGCCGGCGCTGTGCCTCGCGTCTGCCTTGCTCCGAGCCACGGCCGCCACCCTGCTGCATCGCCTCAGAGCATACCTCGGTGAGTGTACAAGTGAGCACAGAGCGGCCGCGAGGCCGGCGCTGTGCCTCGCGTCTGCCTTGCTCCGAGCCACGGCCGCCACCCTGCTGCATCGCCTCAGAGCATACCTCGGTGAGTGTACAAGTGAGCACAGAGCGGCCGCGAGGCCGGCGCTGTGCCTCGCGTCTGCCTTGCTCCGAGCCACGGCCGCCACCCTGCTGCATCGCCTCAGAGCATACCTCGGTGAGTGTACAAGTGAGCACAGAGCGGCCGTGAGGCCGGCGCTGTGCCTCGCGTCTGCCTTGCTCCGAGCCACGGCCGCCACCCTGCTGCATCGCCTCAGAGCATACCTCGGTGAGTGTACAAGTGTACAAGTGAGCACAGAGCGGCCGCGAGGCCGGCGCTGTGCCTCGCGTCTGCCTTGCTCCGAGCCACGGCCGCCACCCTGCTGCATCGCCTCAGAGCATACCTCGGTGAGTGTACAAGTGTACAAGTGAGCACAGAGCGGCCGCGAGGCCGGCGCTGTGCCTCGCGTCTGCCTTGCTCCGAGCCACGGCCGCCACCCTGCTGCATCGCCTCAGAGCATACCTCGGTGAGTGTACAAGTGTACAAGTGAGCACAGAGCGGCCGCGAGGCCGGCGCTGTGCCTCGCGTCTGCCTTGCTCCGAGCCACGGCCGCCACCCTGCTGCATCGCCTCAGAGCATACCTCGGTGAGTGTACAAGTGTACAAGTGAGCACAGAGCGGCCGCGAGGCCGGCGCTGTGCATCGCGTCTGCCTTGCTCCGAGCCACGGCCGCCACCCTGCTGCATCGCCTCAGAGCATACCTCGGTGAGTGTACAAGTGTACAAGTGAGCACAGAGCGGCCGCGAGGCCGGCGCTGTGCATCGCGTCTGGCTTGCTCCGAGCCACGGCCGCCACCCTGCTGCATCGCCTCAGAGCGTACCTCGGTGAGTGTACAAGTGAGCACAGAGCGGCCGCGAGGCCGGCGCTGTGCCTCGCGTCTGCCTTGCTCCGAGCCACGGCCGCCACCCTGCTGCATCGCCTCAGAGCATACCTCGGTGAGTGTACAAGTGAGCACAGAGCGGCCGCGAGGCCGGCGCTGTGCCTCGCGTCTGCCTTGCTCCGAGCCACGGCCGCCACCCTGCTGCATCGCCTCAGAGCATACCTCGGTGAGTGTACAAGTGTACAAGTGAGCACAGAGCGGCCGCGAGGCCGGCGCTGTGCATCGCGTCTGGCTTGCTCCGAGCCACGGCCGCCACCCTGCTGCATCGCCTCAGAGCGTACCTCGGTGAGTGTACAAGTGAGCACAGAGCGGCCGCGAGGCCGGCGCTGTGCCTCGCGTCTGCCTTGCTCCGAGCCACGGCCGCCACCCTGCTGCATCGCCTCAGAGCATACCTCGGTGAGTGTACAAGTGAGCACAGAGCGGCCGCGAGGCCGGCGCTGTGCCTCGCGTCTGCCTTGCTCCGAGCCACGGCCGCCACCCTGCTGCATCGCCTCAGAGCATACCTCGGTGAGTGTACAAGTGTACAAGTGAGCACAGAGCGGCCGCGAGGCCGGCGCTGTGCATCGCGTCTGGCTTGCTCCGAGCCACGGCCGCCACCCTGCTGCATCGCCTCAGAGCGTACCTCGGTGAGTGTACAAGTGAGCACAGAGCGGCCGCGAGGCCGGCGCTGTGCCTCGCGTCTGCCTTGCTCCGAGCCACGGCCGCCACCCTGCTGCATCGCCTCAGAGCATACCTCGGTGAGTGTACAAGTGTACAAGTGAGCACAGAGCGGCCGCTAGACCGGCGCTGTGCCTCGCGTCTGCCTTGCTCCGAGCCACGGCCGCCACCCTGCTGCATCGCCTCAGAGCATACCTCGGTGAGTGTACAAGTGTACAAGTGAGCACAGAGCGGCCGCTAGACCGGCGCTGTGCCTCGCGTCCGCCTTGCTCCGAGCCACGGTCGCCACCCTGCTACACCGCCTCAGGGCATACATCGGTGAGTGTACAGATACTAGTTATACGTTAACCCACATAAGCATATTAGCTTAGCACGAGAAGTTAACAATAATTTACAGCATTACTGGAAAAAGATTGGATTGAAATGGATTTTGAAACTCGTCGAAAGCAGTTAGATCGTTGAAGTCAACATAGAAACATTGTAGCAAAATTTGCTAAAGAAAATGTATTTGAATGAAAATATATTCCTTTAATAATAACTGTTAGATTTAAAATCAGACCACATCCAGAATCTGGACCAAATGGTGGTCATAAAACCCTCGATAAGCGGAGCATTTAATTTTTATACTAAACTCGGGTCGTCTGCCAATCCTGGTCTTATCTGTCCTATTTACAAAAAACTAGCTATGCTGCTAGATTTATCCGCGTAGAATCGGTTCCTATGGATCACAAATAATGTAACATTCCATAAGTAAAATATTTTTTTCAATTAGTTTAAAAGATCCATAGATCCTTATAGGCTTATACAAACTCACTAATAAGTAATCAGTTCATCGCAACTTATTAAATCATGGATTTATCTACAAAGTGTAGACCGCCAAAACAATGGAGCCGTGGGGACCAGGAGCCAAATTAATTTATAAATAACTCGCAGCGGCCGTCTTTAGTGCGGCACGTTCTCCGAGTGCTGGTTTTTACTTTGCACAGCAGGTAAGCATTGTCATTCAACGGAGTAATTCTGCCAGCATTCTGGAAAGGTTTCCAGAATGCTGGCCAAGTAGAATAGATTTAGAATAATAGTAGTATATTATAAGTTAGTTTTATTAATAAATTAGCAACTTTTAGTTGTATATATGAATTTTATTCATGTAATATATTATAATATGGCGCAATGTATACGCTTCTACAACAAACTTCCTAATAATGTAAGAGATATGTCTGCAAACAAGGTTAAACGATCATTTTCCAAGATAAAATCATTTTCCTGGTTGGGTTTAACCCCTCTAAAACACAGGCGTGTCTTTTTTCGGCGAAACGGAGTCCATTCCAACTGACTCGCGACTTTCCGGAATGTGTCCGTTCCGATTAGCGACCATCTTGAGCTCTTAGGGCTTGACCTCTCTTCTAATCTAAACTTCGGTCACTACATCGAGTCCATTGCAAACACTGATTGACCTTGTCATTCTCTCCAAGGTGAGGCGGTACTGCACATCGGAGCAGCTCTTAAGTCTTTACAGAGCTCAAGTTCGCTCCTCAATGGAATACTGTTCTTATCTTTGGGATTGGCCTGCTAGATATCAGCTTGATGCTCTGGACTCATTAGAGCGCCGAGCAAAGAGAGTCATAGGTAATAACTTGTGGAGGCAAGTCTTCAAAGCCTCGAACACCGTAGACGAGTAGCCTGCCTATCGGTTTTTTATTATCTGGACATCTTTAAGGCTAAAGTGAACAGACACTTTCTAGGCAAGCGTGTATCATCTTAGGCCTTATCTTCGCCTTCCATCAAGCGAGATTATGGTCAAACGTAAGCCTTTATTTAATAAAAAAAAAATATATAAAAAAGCTAATTATAAAATTTGATTATAAGAATGACTAAACTGCTTGGGAGTCATAACTAACTGGTGGTAGAATAAAAAGGGACGCATCATAAGAACATGATTTAAAATATTTTTAACCTGTCTATATGAATAAAGAATATTTGATTTGACCATAACCATTGACCAGAATGCCTCTTTTCTAGATCGTCACACCCAGTCGGCTGAGATGGCTAAAGAACGTGCAGCGTTGACCGAGCTGCTGTCCACCATGACGCTGGGACAGTTGTTGCCTCATCCACTCAGCCATATGCTGGAACTGGCGCCAGAACTTACTGCTAGCGAGGTAATCTAACTTTTTTCTTCTAGAAACCAATCTAACTTTCTGAATATAATATAATACTGAATTACTGACTGTTTTTAGCCTTATAATTTAATACACTCCGGTTCCCGAGGGAACTTCATAATAAAATATAGCCTATTACCAAATGGTTTAAAAATTACAAACTCAGCAAACGGAGCTTAAACTAAATGATAAAGCTAAAAAAATCCTTAGCCTTATCTTATACTAATATATAAAGCTGAAAAGGTTTGGTTTACATTAAATCCGGCAAATTATTATTTAACCGCCGCATTTCATAACGGCCCTGTTTGATAACGACCCTGTTTGATAACGACTAACTGTAATGTTACACGGCGGAGTACACGATTCGGCTGCGACATGTATATAATACATTAAACTATTACAGATCGTTCAAGTCCTCCGCGATTGTGTGTGGAACTACACGCGAGACCACGTGCCTTCTCCGAACCTGTTCACTTGTGACTCGTCAGGTAAGATGCATCAAACTGCTCCGGTATTTCAGTGGTTACGGTTGTTGTTTCTGAGACGTAGTGTTCTAAGTTCGATTGGTGGCGTTAGGCCTCCAGATCACATATCCGTATTCCACAGAGGCGCTTTGCGTCGCCGCTGGCTGGTACGCAATTGCTGTCATGATGTTCTTTTGTTTTTACTCATTGAATTGTCACGACGCATTGTAAATGAGTGAATTGTAAATTATCATGTAATATAATGCTGTTCATGTAAATATAAGTATATTCTCCTTCTGTAAATATATTAATGTAAATAGTGATCACAGTGTGTTATCATACAACCTGTGCTCCTAAATATTTGTGTGAACTCCAGATGGTTGTCCTGATTCGGGATGTGCTTGGAGTCCGTGAAGTATGTTTTTATAAAAGTCCCCTACAACTTAGGGATTTATTTCCCTAGTGCGAGAGTTGTCTGTTTAAAAGAAAAAAAAAACAATGGGCGTTGCAAGTATAACTTATGTAGTAATTTCAGCTATTGCTTCAAACTTTTTTTAAACGTCCGATAAATATAATCAGTGCAGTAAATTTTAAGTTTGACAGATTGTGTATGAAAATTCTAATTTATTGCTCTGATAACTCTTATCTGAGGATTGAAGAAGTTGCCTTAGCAGACTCCGATTAAAATCTCAATGTTAATCTATAATTAAATCATCGAATATGTTTAAGCATCCACCTCTAGATGTATGGTATTAAAATAAATAAATTACATCTTTACTTTAGATAAGGACTTTTTTTAAATAGGTAATTTGTTGATACAAATGTGATATTGTTGTTAAATCTAATTTGTGCATTGTACAGGGCTTCACTGGCGTGACCCGGGGACCTGCAAGCCTCCTGCCACCTACACCGACACTCTCAGACTCATCATACAGAAGAGGATATCGAAACTTGGACACATGTATCCAATTATGTTCCTTAATCTAGAAAAAGAAAATTATATGTAAATGAATAAAGAACTTGTTTTTTTTTTATATTCGCCATAGTACCTACAACAGTTGGTATTGCTAAATATACGGCATATGGCAATAATAGTATCCGAAAAGGAAAATAACTTATTTCCGATGAATATGAATTAATATGATACTGAATAACTCGTTCGGACGCTTAGACTATATATTGAAATGAATAATATTTGACAAAAAATATGTCTCACCTGGTTAGAAGGGTGAAGGACGATCTTCCACATCTCCTCTACTATAAGCTATTAAGCTCATCTTATTAAGTATGTACTGGTGGTACGGGTGTGAACAAAAAACCTATAATATCGGGCCTATAATATAATATGATTGTGATAATTATGTTGCAAAAAATAGTTTTCTTATTCACTATAAAAGCATCATGCCATACATTACTCCTGTTCACTTATTAATATCAATGCGACGGACAGTTCGATACTCTAAGGTCGTACACCAATAATGTTACACCCGTAAAAGTAAGATAACGACAACATTGTTGTTACCTACCAACATTCAATTTCAAAACAATGTTTAACATAATATTATGTTAATTTTGTGAGGAGAAATCGAATGAACGTTGTTATAATAATTTATAAATATGTACATAGTACGACAGATCTAACTTTTAATAAAGTGCCTAAAATAAAAATGTTGTTTTATTTTTAATTTGCTTGTGATCCGTGTGCTGAAATTTATTCAAGTGAATTGTAGTCAATTTAAGTCAATATAATTCATTCATCCTATCAGTGATACTAACGTATTGTTTATTTTTTTTTAATATAGGTTTCATATTCTCATTAATTCTCTTAGTTTCAAAGAAAACTATAAAATAGTAATGATAATATATCGCGGGCATTAAGCCAGAGTGACGTATAAGCAGTACCCCTACTTTTTAGGAGACAAAGAAAACAGCCCGCAATATTGAAATATTGTAACTTTTTCATACGTCCCTCTGATTTGAAGCCCGCGATAAATTAGGTACCTGCTATCCACGTCATTTAACACTATTTACCATGGCCGGTACACTACAGTCTTATGAATAGTAAAATAAAGTATATTACTATTCCATAAGGCTGTAGCTGTAAAGAGTTAAAGATATTGATTAAATTTTATTCCAAATAAAGTTAGTTAGATTTTATTATTTTACGGGTTATTATTTTTGGGAGTTGGTATCACTGGATAAAAGAACAAAATATTATTACATACTCTTTGATTGATTAATTCGTAGTATTCCATTCTCATTGAATTTATTCATCTGTTTTAGCTTGAAGTTTTGGTTGGTTGTGTTTACGGCGAAGTATATTGCCTTTTTGAAGTACAGAATTAATGCGTACTTAAATAAAACGCATTGTAATTAATATCTAAAGTTCTAAATTTAAGTGTAATATAAGCTTCGGTGAACATAAACTAGCAACAATGCAAGAAGATTCGAAGAAGCCAGTATGTTTAATAATTTTAGGTTAGTAATGTGTTTGTTATTTTTTCCTTTTTATTTGTAAACTCTCATTTAGAAGATATAAGTATATCCTATCTAAATACAATTATAATATAGGCATAAAACTAAATATGTCTAGTTCTACCTGATCCTGATCCTACCTGATCCTACCTGATCACTTGTCATCTCATTACTTAACAATTTATAGTAACTCAGTTGTAAACGGAAAGATAATCGTAAACTCATCTGCGCTTAACACTACGCACTGACCACCATTTTATTTTGCCTATGTGACTTAGCATTCATTATAAAATATAAACAAATAAATGTGTTACTTATTAAATCAAGCCCATGTGTACAACCATAATGTGGAATGTTTTACCTGGCTCGTTACATGTACCTGACCTGTAATACATGCTTTATCATAAAATATCACAAATCTCTCACTAAACAGTATACCTACTTAGCTCTTCAAATCAAATATCTATACATTTAGTTACTCACAACATATTACATACAGTATATTATACAGAATATATATACCTAGTACTACTTACTATAACTAGTATGTAAAATGTCATCTGTGTAAATATTTTTGTTTCTTTCTAAATTAAATAGGAAAGACTAGTTGAGTTCAATCCTTTAAGTGTGGTATTTGAGGAGGCAACCACAATTTTGGCAATGTTAGAGTTGAAAAGTTCATAGAGTGTACTAATGTTACAATATAAATGTTTGTTGATTTCTATTTATATTGTTTTCTAAGGTAACTTTAACTAGCATGAGCAGAGACGGCTTAAATGTTAAGAGCGCTGCAGACAAGCATCTCATTGGCACCCCTATTTTATAAATAACTAGTACTGGTAAAAGTTTGCTCACTGTAGTTGGCGTTACTGCATGTGTGGTAGAGGTCCAATTTTTTGCTGGCATTTCTTTATTCCGACTTGTAGTAGCCTCAATTACAGTTACTGCTCCAGCGTCTATTTCGCCAGCAGCCCTTTGTATCTACGCTACCCTAGGCACATGCCTAGTTTGCCTTATGGATGATCTGCTTCTGAGCATGAGTAGTACTATTGTTTTAATAGTCATATTTAATCTAATTCAAATCCAATCTAATCCATCAGCCTATCTTAGCCCATTGGTGATATAGGACTCTTCTAATTTGTGTTACTACACTCCTCCGCCTTCTGCATCCAGTCCTCACTGGCTACCCTTCTAAGCAGTCCATCTTGCAGAGCAGTATTTATTGCAATGATTGCAAATGATTTAACTTGTGTTAAAGTCTAATGCCAATTAAACAATTTTATTATCAATTACAGGTATGGCGGGAGCAGGCAAAACTTCATTCACAAGGAGACTATCTTCAAAAGTGGTGGATGGCTCTAGGCCTTACTTGATCAATTTAGATCCAGCCTGTAGGGAAGTGCCTTACCCTGCTAATATTGGTATGTAACAACTATATATATATCTATAGTGCTATTATGTTTGTTTGCATTGAATAAGATTTAAAACTACTGGACCGTTATGAAAAATTCTTTCTCCATTAGAAAGCTATGTTATCCAAAAGTAACATGGGCTATGTTTAATTATCAAGTTCCCGCAGCAACGGAAGCTATGTGGGTGAAATAGTGCATGGAAGCTAGTGTTTAAGTACCTGTTTCATGGGTAGTCTACAGACCAATCCATGGTTGTTGGTGTTTTACACCGTAATACAGTTGATAGTACAGGGAACAGGGAGAATCAGTTTCAATCAAACAACCAAAAATAATAATAAAAGAATAACCAAATCTTGTAAAAAGAAATTGTTACTTGGAACTTTGGAATTGTTGAAGATGTACAGTCAACAAAAGAGATAGGTTTACACCGTCAGTATCAAAAAATGTAAATAAATATGTTTATGTCACTGTGACAGCCAGTTATTCTTTAAGGCTGAAGAGTTTGCTGCTAGCTGTGTACAAATACACATAACAGTAAACTCTTCTCATAAATATGTGCTGGATTCTTGGATGGATACCAATCAAAAGTATTTTACTAGCCAATAAGAACGAGTTCTCCTCTCTGTCATCATCATCATCATCACCAGTACAACCCATAAATTTGTTATTTTACATTCCATAAAAACTCACAGTAGGAACAATGAAACTATACATTTTAACTTACAGATATTCGAGACACAGTAAACTATAAAGAGGTGATGAAACAATATGGTCTTGGCCCCAACGGAGGAATAGTTACAGCTCTTAACTTATTTTCCACAAAGTTTGGACAAGTAGTTGATTTGATAGAAAAGGCTGGCAAGAAACACAAATATTGCATTATTGATACACCTGGTAAGTTATTCATAAAAAATCATTAGTACATTCAATAAAGGGTTGTCATCATCATCAGCCCATATAACGTCCACTGCTGAACATGGGCCACTTACCGAGGGAGGGTAAATGGGTTGGTGACTGCATTGTATTATGTTGTATCACACAAGGAAACGCAGCTGCCCGTTCCTTGATAAACGATTATTATTGATGATGGATGAATGGATCGAACCCCTACCTCTGAGATTAGATGCTATTTTATTATTACAATTTAATTGTTGTCTAACTAATCTCAGATGGCAGCAATGATTTGCTATTGTCTAGTTTTTTAACACGAAATTTGGTCCAAACGATCCCCTATATTGTATGCTTGGCTTACAAAATCACGATCAACCAAAATTTTAAAATAGAGAGAAAAAATCATGTCATCATAAAATAGGTAAATTTTATTCTATTATGCCAACATTTCGGTTTCACCGCATACTGCACGCTTGTGTTCTCCGAACGTATGTCACTTGCGGTCGACGGGTGATTGTGGCGCAGAATATATTATAGTAACCAAGTGTGTTTGTAATCACAGTCTTTACTTCCTCTATTAATTAAATGTTGTAATGAATTCAATTTTTCTTGAGAAATTTTTGATAGCGAACACAATTTTTAGCTTGCGACTTGGAACTTTTCACTCACTTTAGGTTGCCTGGAGGAGATCGCTTTTAGCGATTAGGCCGCCGATTGCAAAATATAATTAGGATAATTCTCATATGATGTTATCAAAGTTACTGTATTTTTTATTATTTTTCAATAAAGTGTACTTCTTCTTCTTCACTTTAAAGTTATTCTCTCAACAGGTCAAATCGAAGTTTTCACATGGTCAGCTTCAGGCACGATCGTCACTGAAGCCCTAGCATCCTCGTGCCCCACAGTAGTGGTGTACGTCATGGACACGGTGCGCAGCGTGTCCCCTGTCACGTTCATGTCCAACATGCTGTATGCGTGCTCTATACTGTATAAGACGAGGTTACCTTTTATTGTTGTTATGAATAAGGTGAGTTAGTGTGTTTTTCGTACTGGCATTTATGTATTCAGCTCTCATTTGCTACTTCACTGGGCATAAGGTGAGCAGGGCTTTAGCCTTTTTGTTGGGTTAGTGCCATAATGCCATAAGTGCGACAAACACCGTGGCAAGAGATATAAGTCTCGGAGGTCGTGGGTTCGATCCCCACGCCGGACAAGAAATCTTTGTGAATGGTAAGTTCTTGTGAATTGTGTTCTTTCTGGTTCTGGTTGGCTGAGGCAATACCCTCTGTACCTCGGAAAGCACGTTAAACCGTTAGTCCCGATTGGTATAACATCATCTTTATCAATTGTATATTAGGTAATGGGCAGAAGCGTTTCCTTGTGTGTTACAACATAATACTGCGGTCACCAACACGCCTGTCCATGCGTGGTGGTGACTCTTCCTCAATTAAGACTGGCTTCACATTAGGCGTGCCCGATCCTCGAGCGTGTTGGACGTGAGGGCCGAGCTCCCGACCCCGTCACCTGGTACCCCCACCGTCGTCCGCATGTGAAATGTGAAGACAGCCTAAGACTACATTTTCAGTTCGCCATCCTACCGTAGTATTTCCTATTTCATTTCCGTAACAGATGCTTACAAAAATGGTCGACATTGTCAAGAAGACATTCCAAAGTTAACCGTAATATATCAAATGTAACCACTTACCCTATCCTTATAAACGAAAACTTTTACTTTCCAGACCGATGTAGTAAACAATGCGTACGCTGTAGAATGGATGCGGGACTTCGAGGCGTTCCAAGAGGCGTTGGACGCGGAAGGGGAGGGAGAGACCGAAGGGGGGAGCACTTACATCGGCAACCTGACTCGGTCTATGGCCTTGGCGCTGGACAGCTTCTACTGCGACCTGCGCTGCTGTGGTGTCAGCGCTCATACGGGAGATGTAAGTACTTTACACGATTATTTTGCACTAGCTTTCCACGCCCGGTTTCAACCGCTTAGCTCCAGTCCCCGTCGGAAATTCATAATTACATATAGAATATGTGACTCCTGGATAATATAGCTTAATATACTAGTCAATACAAACGTGCGAACCGAGTCATAAATCATTTTTATCAGACCTCTCGCTCACACTTATAGGCATATCGGAACTCTCGCTCGCATTACTTGTGTTGTGTGTAACAATAAAAAAGGCATTTGTCGATAGTCTATAGCATAAATAGTGTAAAATATTAAATAATCAACGACCGCGGCGTCCTAGCTACCTGCGTCCGAGCGGCATCCCTTTATCGATAACGAGTGACGCGGCATTGTCACATTCCTATGACGTAATGATTTATGACTCAGTTCGCACGTTTGTAATGGCTCGTATAATGTATGTAGTATTCCTATGACGTAATGTAGTATAATGGTGAAAGAAATGTTTTTAATCGGTCTCTTAGTTCCAACTTATACAATGCAAAGAAAGAGTCAACCAAGTCTTCCCTCTTTATAATATTACTTCGACCCGTAACGGGACGTTCACACGCTCGAGGACGCGCATGCCAATTGTGGGGTCTGTCTTGAAGTTTAACATGCTTGGCGAAGCACTTATGATTTAGCGTACTATTATTGAAGATGATAATTTGTCAATAATTGTTTAGCATTACATTTCATGAACTTATTATGAGTAGAGGAATTAATGACACACGGACAGACAGAGTACATTGTCTGTAATTTCCTACAATTAGCAGCACTCACAGGTTGCACTCGCTAGTTATAGTTACCTAAGTAGTTTTATTTGTAGAATAAGAATAATAACCTATTAATTATATTTCTTTTTCGTTGTGATTTTGACAAGTACAAGTGTATGTTAATACCTAAGTGCTGAATAAATTCATTATTTCATACCTTCCTATGGGTTTAATTATTTTAATGTGTCTATACTATCTAAATAATTATTGTAACAAATGTTTAAAGAGTTTTGCCGTGTAATTCCCGTTCTCATGGGAACTTCATAATAGGGTAGAGTAGGGGTAGGGTGGGGTAGGGGTAGGACACCGCGTAAACGAAGTCTCGCCGGGCCAGTTTATTTTATACAAAAGTTTAGGTCTTTTATTTATCGATTGAGGCAGTACGAAGTCTGCCGGGTCAGCTAGTACTGAAATATATTTTCAAATCCGTCCAGTAGTTCCTGAGATTAGCGGGATCAAGCAAACAAATGAACTCTTCAGCTTTATATATTTATTAGTATAGATGTTATTTATTCTTTCAGGGTTTAGACGAGTTCTTCAAACTAGTAGATGATGCTGCTGAAGAATATGAAAGGTATGTATTATGTTGAAATATTAAATCATCAATCAGCTTATATGATTTTTTAAATAATTAATACAGAACTTCATTGTAATATCTGACATACACAATACTAGTATAGTGACTTGTATTTGTGTAGTGAGTGATATGTATTACTTTTAACATAATATTGTATGCCAATATGGCGGATCATATGCGATGCCCTCGTAGACCCGAAGTCTGAGAGGCCCGCGAACTGTAAAGTAGAGCGACAGTTGCACAAAACTCACCTAAACTAAAAGCCATAATCTCTCAATCTCCCCGTCAGCGACCGCCCTGAGCCGAGGTCCAAGTCCAACAGGGACGCCCTCTTGCGCCGGTTGCTTAGTTTGTAGTGTTTAAACCCTTTATCTAGGCTGGAGCTCTGCTCGCCTTTATGCCCGGTAAAGTAGCCGTGGGGCTAACTACATAGGTCAGTCCGAAAAAAAAATGGCAAGTCATAGTTGTACTGACTACTCTACAAAGTAGTCAGTACCATATGATCCAATAACATCTATTTTGTTACCTATTTACTATAATAACGACTATTTGTAATCATTAACGTGTTATTGACTATACTCGACAAACGTAAGCAAGCCTTTTGTACCGCAATTTATTGTATGATTAATGCTTTTTTATTGGTATCACCTCAGCAAAATACATAAAATTTACTCAAATTTTTCATGATAAAAAAACGACATAATTGTATTGGTATACAATTATGTAATTTTTTTATCATGAAAACGGAGTGGCGTCCAATAGGTTAATTAAATTAACAACTTCCAGTAATTTCTTTTAAACTACTAAAAACTCATTAATGAGCTAAGCTATTGTACATGATCTTTACATGTTATTCTTTCATAATTGTCATTTATGTGCACAGTAAAGGATAAATAAATAAAACAATTGACTTTGTTGCTATATATTTTTTATAATAAATGGGCAGGCAAATTAGTGCAATCTACTTAATGTTGTGAAATGAATCCATATTCAAGCCAGCAAAGACTCGTAAAGAATCTAATGCATTAAAAGTATTATCTTATTTAATTAATTTCTTTTTCAGAGAATATAAAGCGGATTGGTTAAAGATGCGCGCTGAGAAATTAGAAGAAGAAACGAGAAAGGCTGAAGAATTAAAAAACAAAGGTAAGCATTCCACCTTTCAGACCAAAAACAACTAGTTGTATTGTATTTAAATTGTTATACAGAGTGGGGACCGAACCTATGATACTAGGTATCAGAAGCAAATATTACTACATAGCCACATGTGCAGACGATCACATTAGTATGACACCGCAAACGATGCAAGATATTTAGTTCACCGCCGTCTCCCTCGCCATATTAGGGGGAAGGAGAACATGGTTGTGTATTACCTAACACTTGTACTACTTTGTTCTATTAAATAAGAGCAATTTTGCAGGTCCAGATGACACAGTGATAGACAAGAGCTTAATAGACGAAGTACCGATAGGCCGAGAGCTTTCCGACATGTATCTGAAACACCCGGCCAACGAGAGTTCTAGTGATGAAGAGGGCACGGAGAATCAACCTGAAATGGGTATATATTGACTTCATAGTAACTCTTCTACTTCGCCTACTCATATAGATTTGATTGTTTGTTACTCGATCATCGAAATATGGTTTGGGTTTTGCTTTGTAAAATTATTGTTAATTTAGGTATCTTTATGAGTACGGATTTATTATATAAAACATATTTTTGGACATTGTAAAAGCTTTTATACTCACGATTTAAGTTAAGGTGTAATTTTATAGTACACTAGACATCACGCGTAGATTCCGTTCTCGTGGAAGCCTCGTCTTTAAATGTAGCCTACCACACTCAAAATTAATGTGGCTTTACATTAGTAAAATAATTTTCAAAATTGGTTCAGTAGTTCTAGAGATTACTCCCTTTTATGTGTGGGATTAGCCGTGTACATCAGGTGGACGGGTGTACCTCAAAAAATAGTGATTCTATACACGTGAAAGCAATGTTCTAGCAATGTGACGAATGTGCGTAAAATTTCAAGCAATGTGCTCTTATAAAACTAGAGTTATTTCAAAAAGTTAGTGAGCCGCCAGCCTGATATCAGAATGACGGGTGTACTTTTAATCTGAACTAAATACTTACTATCTATGTATGAAAACATTAGCGTAGCAATGTGCCGGCAATGTGCTCGAACGTATTAAAAGCCTAATCAGATGGGACAAAAGGTTTCCAAGTAATTTCGAAACTGAAATTTAAAAATTTAAGCGCCTGCTTGTTTTATACTGGCAATCACAACGAAATGTATAGAGGAACATTTACATCACAGGGGCTTCCCGCAAATGACACAACTAGGTATACTATTTCCATTTCATTATTTTCTCGATGACAGCTCTAATTTGATAGTTATAGTGTTGTGACCATATAAGTAATGATATCGATCGCATATATATTTTTTGCTAGCTTCCGCCCGCGACTTCGTACGCGGATCCTGTTGCTCATGGCAGCGACAACGGGGTCGTTAAAATCGAAGATCTGAAACGTCTGATGTCGAAGTTAAGAAGTTAAGAAGTTAAGTTAAGAAGATTAAGAAGCTAGCAAAAAATATTTATGCGATCGATATCATTACTTATATGGTCACAACACTACAACTATCAAATTAGAGCTGTCATCGAGAAAATAATGAAATGGAAATAGTATAGTTGTGTCATTTTCAGGAAGCCCCTGTGATGTAAATGTTCCTCTATACATTTCGTCGTGATTGCCAGTATAAAACAAGCAGGCGCTTAAATTTTTAAATTTCAGTTTCGAAATTACTTGGAAACCTTTCGTCCCATCTGATTATGCTTTTAATACGTTCGAGCACATTGCCGGCACATTGCTACGCTAATGTTTTCATACATAGATAGTAAGTATTTAGTTCAGATTAAAAGTACACCCGTCATTCTGATATCAGGCTGGCGGCTCACTAACTTTTTGAAATAACTCTAGTTTTATCAGAGCACATTGCTTGAAATTTTACGCACATTCGTCACATTGCTAGAACATTGCTTTCACGTGTATAGAATCACTATTTTTTGAGGTACACCCGTCCACCTGATGTACACGATTAGCCCGCACCAATTGCGATGATATACTAATCATGCCATGAGGACTACCCCCTTAAATAGAGAGTATGCCTTACAACCTCAATGAAATCATTATCTATAATATAAAATAGCTATAAATAATTCATTTTTGTATTATTTTTTTCAGACGATAAACCCGAAGACGTCGCCATGTTCCAAGAGTTCCTCAGGAAACACGTTAAACCAAATAATGTTGGGAATAAAACATAACTAACGGTTTGAAATGTTTACAGTTATTTGAAGAGGTTGTAAATATGTTTAAATAAGGTTATTTTATAACAACGTTGTCTATTGTACCAGCTAGCTTAGGCCAATGGCTGAGACAATCCAATATTCGTCATCAGCCCGTACAACGTCCACAGCTGAACATGAGCCTCCTGAAGGAAGGTTTTGCGATAGTACCCAGGGTTTGTGGGTTGGTGACCGCAGTATTATGTTGTAATACAAGAGGAAACGATGCTGCCCGTTCCCTGTTATACAATTGTAATAGATGATCTTATAACAATTGAGACCAACAGCTTATCGTAGAACAACCAGACCTGGAAAGAAATATTGAAACTTACAGCCTCTGAGACTTGAAGTGCGACTTACATCTGTGTAAGTCTCACTTTAAGTTGGTTGTCAATCCAATATTAACATTGTTTAAATAGACAATCCACTGCATTAGGTTGTAGCCGTGGATTTTAGTAACATGTTTAGAAAATTGGATGTTCTTGCCTATTGGCCTTCTGTAAATGTACCATTGTTACAAAGAGTAGGCTATATTTCTCATTATACATTTCAAAGAAATGTTAAGTTAAATAAAATCATGAAATTGAACTAAATTGTTTTATTTTAATTAAATTTGTATACTAATATGTAAACACAACCATGCCAATATTAAATCATAATAATATATAAAAAGTAGAGTAGTCTAAAATGAATATGCTAATTTAAATAAATTCAAACACAGTGCAATTTTATTAACTAATTATAAGATAACTGGTAAAATACCTCTTAAATAAAGTATAATAATATTAAGTCGCATATTATAAAGGTGGCAATAAGTTTACGGCCCGCTTAGTTGTTAGCGGTTACATTAGCCAATGTACTTGCAACATTCGGAATGATGCGCGTTTCCGACCTTACCTAGATTACTTCTCGGTTATTGAATTTGCTCACAATAAATTTATGAATATGTATTCTACTGAGTTCCTAGGCACCATAAGATCTAGATTTATTTCAAAGTACCACAATACACATAAAATAATTTTACTCAATTATGAGATTTTTCAATAAGTTATTACAAAAATAAAACAATTGCGGACATAACAATACAATAAATAATTTAAAAAAAAAACATTAAGTAGTACACGGTGTCACTATCACAATCTATAGTAAAAAAAAAATTGATATTAGAATTACAAGAAAAATAAAATAGTATTTATATCTGTATTAACCCTTAAATGGGCAGTGGTAATATAGTTACCACCTTATTTTGAACTTTAGGTACTTGTAAAGTTCAAAACCAATGAATTCTAAACATACCTACTATCCGTTAAAGGGACATGACATGACATCTAGAGCCCGTAAGCATAAGGTCGGATGTGACATTATTAGTCAGAAACAATCGATCAAATGCTTCTAAAGTATAATAATACATTCGTCCTATGCTAGTAATGGCAACACTAGTAGCAAAAGCCTCGGTGCTGGTAACGCTTATAGTTGTCATATTCCCTCGAAAAAAAAACATTAAGTGACATCGTAAATATTTAAATGTTTTGTCCATTTTTATTCTATCAATGTATGTATTGTATTTGAAAATCTTTATCGATATCGAATAATAATAATAATAACCAATGGTTAATCCCGAAATCTGGTATTTTTAAAAGACATATCCATGTTAATATTTAGCTAAAAGCTCTACCTATTCAAACCGATGATTATAACATTTCAACATATTTCAATTAAGTAAGAATACAATTAAATTTATAAAAAGTTTGTTATTTTTTAAAAGTTTTTTTTTTTAATTTCAATCAACTAAGTACCTACCAAATACAATTTAATTTAAAAAAGTTTGTTATCTTAATATATTTTACACAATTTGTTGAATATGTATAAACTATTTATATACAGGGTAATTTGTAGAACACCAACAATCTCTTAAACCAATGTTCTCATAATTATGATCAACTTTTACTATGGTACTAAATCTATAACCGCGAAAATAAAAAAAGCTGTTCCCTACATTTATGTTCGTTTAACTGGTCAAAATGCAGGGAACAGCTGATTTTTTTTCTTTATTTCATGTTTGCTCCCATAGTAAAAGTTGTTACCTCTGAAAAGGTTGTTGGTGTTTTACAAAATAAATAACCCTGTAATTACAATTACCTTGCACAACGCAAATTAGTAACATAATTTACTCTTACGTATAAGTAGCATTGTCAACAAACATTACATTCTAACATCACAGGTTTTATTTTGCAAAAAATAAATAAGTATACCATTTGTAATTTAAGTAGCTATTTTTTCTATTGGTAATCCTTTGCTCACATTATTGTGAGTCCGCCATATTGAATCAAATGTCGCTATTTAGGCTGCCCCATGTTGGGCGTACGCAATCCTCGAGTGTGTGTCACTTGAGAGTACCGAGTCGCCAGGTCAGAGTTCAGAGAGCCTAGATAAAATGCCACACTAACACAAGGTTTATGAACCGAACCGAACGATCTAATCGCTCGGTTCAAACAAAAGTCAACCAATGAATGCGTGTATTTTTTTTCCGCGGCTGCTTAATCACGTGACAAATGAAGAGTACCATACATTTGTGTTAGGGCGCTTACGGACCAACGACACTCGATTGACGACGAGCGCTGCGGCGTAGACGCCTTTCTGACGACCGTGGACGACGTCGTCGTCCACGGTCGTCAGTCGCGACGTCGCCCAGTAGTGTCGTTGCAGTAAGTCCGTGCAGTCGCAACAAATAGTCTAGAATACGCACGTAAATTACGAGTAAAATGAGTGAAGACATAATTAGTGTCGATTTATTAATTTCTTCAATAAAAAACACGAATATATTTGGAACTACAAATCTAAAGAACATAGTAATAAAATTAATACAACGATATTTATTACTACACACGCCACAACCAGGTGACTACGTTGCCGCCGCTAGGCGACGACGTCGACATCCACGGTCGTCAGAAAGGCGACTACGCCGCAACGCTCGTCGTCAATCGAGTGTCGTTGGTCTGTAAGCGCCCTTAGCGGTTTTTTGTGCTTTTGTTTTGCCTTTGGTCCTCAAGTTGTTCAAACGTTGGAAGAACTTGAAAGCCCAATGCGACAACAGTCAGAGACTCAATCGGAAACCAACAAATGGACGATGGTTATTTGAACACAATTTACATACTAATATGAATACTACGAACACGCTACCTTAACAAAAGTTTGTAAAATGTACCAACAGCTGATATTTAGAGCACTATTGGCCCTATATTAATAAAAATCATAATATTATACAAAAGAAGAATAATATATCCATATCGCAGATAACGACTTCAAAAAACCTGCTGCTGGTATTTTTTAAAGCATTAACTATTCATCTCAAAGGCCCGTTAACAACAATCTTGTTGTAACTTTTTAATCATGTTATCGTTGTTTATACTCATATAATAATTTTAGTGTAAACAAATAAGGTTAAACATTTTTAATAGCTCATTATTAAGCTATTAACATCAGGTCGGTATTGTTTTCTATAATTTTGCTAATTACCTTAACCTATTGTGACACCAAGTCACTTTAAATTCGACTATTTTTTTTTTGTTTTGTAATTCGACTATTGATGACTTCAATATTTATCTCTATTGAAATAGGTATTTAGTCAGACGGTTGTATCATTGGTTTAAAAAGAAATATCACAGTTATATTTTTAAGCTATTTTTCTCAAATATTCTGGGACTCATGTACCAACAGGCACACAACAACATAGTGTTATTTAGGTGCGTTATTTTTCAAGGTGGAGGTACTTCGCTAATCTAGCAGCTCATTTAGCGTATTAACTCTATCCATTACTGGGTGACATATTTTTTTTTTATTATACGAAATAGGCAAGGCATAGTTATTTTATCATTTTATTTTTTTTACCGACATAGTGAAAATCGTAACGGTAAAATTGTAGGTAGTTACGCTATTTCGCTTACTCTTTTCATTCATGTGTGATTTCGGCCTAGGTATTATAGGCACTTATTTTATTATTATGCATAGCCGGTGCTTAATAATAAATGTAGAGTGTAGGTATGTCTTTTAAGTAATTTATGAGATTTTCGAAACTCTACCGAAATACTAGTACAAATATACTGTGGTCTATAGATTCTATTCCACTAACACAACCACACCATATTTTTATCAAGACGGTAAAAAAAGTCACCCAGTATATAAGAGACAATGTTTGAATATAATTCTACCTATATTGTGTATCTGAGTACTAAATATTAAAATTCAAGTTATTCTACAAATGAAAAGTTGTTATTATGGTACTTACCATCATCAATAGTCGAATACAAAAATCTTGTATAATGTTTTCCCAAACAGAAGTCTATAAAATGTAAAAAAAAAACACATATAGCAAATTGAGAACCTTTTATGTTTTAAGTACAATTGAGACTTCTGTTGTGGGAAACATTTGACATACATATTTTGTATTATAACTATGTTCTGTAGATATTGTTAACATGACTCAGACTATAGCGCACATTTAAGAAGCAATCATTATCATTTTCGTATTGAATGCTGGTAATTTCTATACGCTTCTTTATAAAACTTTCTAATAACGTAAGAGATGTTTTACGAAATAATTTTAAACCATATGTTATATATAAATTGTTTAAAAAAGATTGTCATAAAATTTTTGACAAGTTCAAAATTACAAGTTTTAAAGCATTAATTGAATACATTGGATTACAGCAAATTATACTTTTAATTTCGTGTGGTATAAAAAAGGATACGGGCTTTCATATTAATGTAATTTATTAATAATATATTAAAATAATGTAACTAACTTACAGTACAATTTATAAGAGTATACAGTCAGTACATTGACAGTTTGGTATTATTTTCTATATCGTCCGGCTTACGATATCGACGGCATAAACTATTCCGAGGTTGGGTAATATCAAATTTAGAAATTTCAACTTTACGTCCCCCACTCTAAGTTAAAATTACAACGCTTTTAACTACAGCCTGAGTCATGTGTAGAAACTAGTGTATAGCGTCACCATTCAATCGTTTTTCAATTTTATCGTCTACTCCATTTTTGAGACAATTGCAAGTCGCATGTCCATTGACAGTTAACTTGGGCGGTACGCCTCGGCCCGCCCGTTCTAATGATTCATCGGATAATCTCCAAGCGGGAAGGTACGTGATGGTACCGCAACAGTCTTGTATTGCTAAGGCAGGGTTCGGCCACGTGTTTTGAATACTGCCTATGGAAGTATATCTGAAAAAACAAAGAAAAGTTTCAGAGTTTACATCAGTGATTCCCAAAGTGATCTAGTTGACCCCAGGAGTCTACGGGAGACTCAACAAGGGTCTTCGTTAAGATGAAAAAAGGGGGTTCACAAGTTGTAAATGTTATAGATAACGCGTGGTTTTACCCACGTTTCTCCCGTTCCCGAAGAAGCTTCATAATTAAACATAGCGTAAAGCCTTCCTCAATGCATGGAATAAAGTACCTAGTTCCTTAGCGCGTTCAAGCAATCAAACGAATAAACTCTTCCGATTTATATATTAGTATAGATAGATGTAAAAGCAGGCATCTACCCTTAAAGCTTTACAAGGCGACGATAAAAAAAAAAGTTTGGAAACCTCTGGAATATCTTTAAATTCGGCAGCTATGTCCAGAATCACATGTTCCGAAAGTTTTTTTTTATCTTAGTATGGTTAAACATTCCATTTCATACATATAGACAATGATTGACAATTTGAACTAGATTCTATTATAATTTAATCTAGAACGACGTAGGTACCTAGTTAAATATTCTTTATTTAGGGATCAACTAAACTAGCTTTCCGCACGAGGCTATGCCCGCGTAACTTCTGTAGAATATACTAGTAGTTTCACATCTTTGGATCCGTCATTGCTCCAGCTCGCCGTTTCTTTCCTGTAGAATAATTGTTTATTTTTCTAATTTGTAATACTTGAGAGTAAATTTCTCACCCTTTAGCATAGAGAGAGCAGTAAGGCACACGTCGCTGCAGCGTGTAGCTCCAGACGTGGTGATACGACCAGTTGAGTATGGGCGACACTCGCATTATCTGTGGCCAGGATGGATCTGTTTTCTGTTGACACCATAATAATATGTTACACATGGTAGATGGTAGCATAAATATGATTAGTGAACAAAAAACAGTCTAAGCTGTGTAAATATAACCGATAGTAGTAATAAGCATGACGCCTAAAAAAATCTACTTATTTTGTCCGTCACTTGGATTACCAAAAAATATTGGACACGGATTTTTTTTGGTTCCGTACACAAAACATAACAAAGATACAGCGCGTCGAAATTTCATGTGACGTCACTTCTCGGTCCAATTTTACCTAATAGTGACGTCACAAACACCCCTGTCTCAAACTTTATTGCCTTTGATTTCGAAAAAAGAATACCTGCATAAATTGCAAATGTTCGCTGTAAGGGTCCGTCCGCCTTGTGCCCATGAGACACGCTTTTAGCCTATCATCTTGTTCCAACAGCTTCTGCAGCGTAGTCTTCAGTTCTCCCTCTGTCACCATCAGCTTAACTCCATAATGTCTCTCCACTTGTTGGACAAACGTTTCTATTTCTTTGAAAGGTCCTTTAGTCCGGATGTACACAACTTTGAGTTCACTCGCGACGTTGCGTTGGTATAAGTCGTTTAACACGTTTAAAGTTAAGTCTAGAAGCACTGTGCAGTCTTTGCCACCGTTGAACGAGAGGAATACTTCATCAAGCTGGTATTGGGTGAAGCACTGTCTTAGAACCTGTGAAGGAAAATATACTTTTTGCGGCTAAAAGTGACTAAGCAATAGGGGCTTACCGAAGACTGCAGATTCGAATCATTTCGATTGCATTTTTGTTTAAAAGGGCTTTGTTATCGAAAATACTTTAATGTGTGATATTTAAGAACTTCCGTGGCGTGGTAAACGTATCGATTTAACCAACCAGAACAGGAAAGAAATCTAAGAATTTACATAATGATTTCTTGTCTGGCGTGGGGATCGAACCCACGAACGCCACAGTTTCATTAAATTGAAATAGCTTACAATATTATTCAAATGATATTCTTAAGGGTAGGGGTAGGGTAGGGTAAGGGTAGGTTAGGGTTAGGGTTAGGGTAGGGGTAGGGTAGGGGTAGGGAAGGGTAGAGTTAGGGTAGGGGTAGGGTAAGGTAGGGGTAGGGTATAACATTCCACCCGTGCGAAGCCGGGGCGGGCCGCTAGTTTAAATATAAATGAATGTTATCTTTAACGGAACTTTAACGGGCATAAATTATGTTTTACTTTAATTAAGTTTTTATAAAAGAACATCATTTCGGCCATAAACAAATACGTCATTAATGGCGCCATCTGCGTACTTTTTTAAAAAGTTTGTGATCAAATATTATATAATGTCATAAATAAATAAATGAGTTTAACAGAAAATAGAAAATCATATACCTATTTTAAAATTATAATGTTACGTTTCGACAGAAAATGATACTGGCAAATCGTTCTAATTATTAACAACGGCAAACGTCACGCTGTATAAACTTAATGTATCTCATTCAAGGGGGCCGGTCTATTGACCCACATAAGAGACACCGTATTAATAACATAATTATTTACTTTATTGAAATAATGACATTTATTCAGCAGTTAAGTATTTACATACACATGTACTTGTCAGAATTACAATGTGTAAGACTAAATCTAACAAAAGTAGGGCTTAGGTAGCTAAAAATAATGTACCTATACATTATTCGATCTTTACAGATTTTATAATCCGTCCGTCCGTCTGCCTTAGAAGTAACAGGCACAAAATTAACTACTAAGAGCTGGTCACGGTCTCATTGACATCCACCTGTGCGACCACTGGAGTTAAGAGTAGATTCACGAACGATTATGCCGTCGTCCGGGTCATCTAGGACGCCCCGGGGCCGACGGTGTTTACGACACATTGTGCAAAGGTCTATAGTCTGATGCTGCAATTACAACCAACAGGTTTGGGTGTTGCGCCGCGGATTCGAAGGAGCGTTCCGACGCCTCTTTCATCCATTGCTTGATGGAAGGCAGTTGGAGATCAGCGTCGAGGATCCTACCATAGCTAACCTGCAACCTTTCACTGGCTAAAGCATTCGAAATATACTACATAGTGAGTAATTTGATGAACCGAGTGAATTCTGGGTTACTACTAGAGATGGGCCGACTATAGTATTTGCCGACTAACCGACTAGCCGACTAATCGGTTTTCAAAATGCCGATTAGTCGGCCGACTAATCGTCAATGCCGATCATTCTAATACCTACTTGTCGGATGTGTTCGGGCTTTTTCGTCATCACTCGGCTTAGTCATCGCGCGGCCGCTGAGCTTAATTATTGAATGATTAATACGTTCCTATGTTGTAAAGACTGTAACTTTAGATAACTGCTCTCAGTAATGTTTAGAAATTATAAAACTAGTAAAAAAGATTTGTTTATTTAATTTGTTAGGTGCCGATTATAATCGGTATATTTTGCCGAATAGTCGCCGACTAGTCGCCGACTACAAACGATGCCGAATAGTCGGCTTTCCCGACTAGTCGGCGACTAGTCGGCCCATTTCTAGTTACTACCCTTATTACCCAATTTCCATTTAATTCAATGTTTGTATTTATACTCGCTTTCTTTTATGTCTATTGTTGTCTAGTAATAAATAGTACAGTTTCTATATTTAATTGTTATACAATTGTCAAGTGTTGTCCATGATCTGAGTCATGTTGGTTAGGTATTTTGATTGTAATTGTTAATTATAGGTACTTACCTACACAGGTGTTTGGTTTCGATACGTATTTGTTATTATTAGCATTCTGAAAAACAACTACAAATCCTGTATGGCAACATTTATTAAAAATAATAATATTTCAATGAAAAAATAAAAAAGTAAAGCGAACAATCCTAATTAATACTATAAAATTGTTTATGAGTAGGTACATGTGGATGGATGGATGTTTGTTAGTCTTTCACTCAAACACTACTAATCGGAACTGGCTGAAAGTTTGCAGGGTGATAGTTTATAAGGGTTCTAGTTTATAAGCTGGATTAGGCTATTAAACATAACACTCCGACCCACTGAAGGAGCAACGCGGGAAAAACCGCGGGACGCAGCTAGAATAATATTATATAAAAACTTTAATTTTATAGATAGAAAAATAAATAATTAACAACTAAACTTTGATTAAGATACAAATATTTTCTGTTAAAAAGCGACTAATTTTATTATCGCACCTATAGAAAGTCAGCTTCTAAAAACATCACCCGACACAACACCATGAACTAAGTCTATACTTATATTAAAAAGCATTGAATAAGCTCCAAAACTACTGGACCGATTTCGAATTTTTTGTCACTATTAGAACATACACCACACCACACCGGACAAGAAATTTTTGTGTAAATTCTAAGATTTCTTTCCGGGTCTGGTTGGTTGAAGGACTACCCTCCGTGCCTTGGAAAGCACGTTAAGCCGGTGGTCCCGATTGTTATAACATCATCTATAACAAGCGAACCAGGGAACGGGCAGCAGCATTACCCCTGTGTATTACAATAAAACACTGCGGTCACCAATCCGCCTGCCAAGCATGGTGACTATGGCAAAAACCCTCACTCCGAGGGAGGCCCATGTTCAGCAGTGGACGTTATACGGGCTGATAATGATGATGATGATGATGATGATTATTAGAACACTACTTTATCCAGGAGTAACTAGACTATATTAAATAATAAAATTCCTACAGGAACGGGAGCTACGCGAGAGAAACCGCGCGCGGTACACTAGTTATTTGTATAAAGATGCGACTAGAAGCGCAGTTCATTTTTTCATAATAACAAACAGTTTACTGGAAACATCATCATTTAGCTTTCATCAGCATATCAGCCTATTGTCGTCCACTGATTTCCAGTAGGACCGATTGCTATCGGACTGCATCCACTCACTACATGCAACCTTTATGAGGTCGTCAGTCCATCGTGCACCCTGAGTTTGCTAGTTCGTGGTCTCCACTCGAGATCATTTTTGCTCAATCGGCAGTCAGTTCTTCGACCTACCTAGCTACCTAGGTATGTATGAATTTCTAAATACTGAATATCCGGCCAGATGACCTTACAGTTCGCCGAATACCCGATATCCGGTCAAATAATTTGATCATTAAATTACAACTAATATTGATTGTGCGTACATACAACTCTAACAACGTGTGATGTGTGGTACACATGTTTCTAGCTAGATTGCCATTATTTTTGAGGCGGTTTTCGTATTCAATTTTCTTTTAAAATTTTTCGATTTAAAATCTTTGGTGTGCTTTTAGTGTGATGCAGTATCTTTTTTTTTACATGGACATATTGTTGTTAGCCACCAGGCTTTTGCTACTTCACCGGGCACCTAAATAAATGGCTTAATAAGCACAAACTACGCAACCTGCAATCATAATGTTTAAGGCTAAAACCATAGAATTAACAATAGAACAACTAACAAAGCATTACTAAAGTAGCTAATAACAATGTATAAATTACATATTTTGCCGATTTTTATAATTTATCCGTCTGCTAATCCTGTTTTTATTACATAAATGTATCCGAAAAATTCCATAAATAAGAATTTACCTACCTCCGGGAAAAAAAAAGCATTAGTAGAATAATACAAGTTGATACCTGTTCCGTCTCCTTCAATACATGTGTGACATCGGGAAGCTCCACATCGAGGACCTCGTTCTTCGGTTGCATGGCGCCGTCTGTACTGAAACCGATACACTGATGTTATATCCTTCAACTGTCTACTACACTATCTTAGCAAAAACGTCTGTCTCTAATGACTCGTGAAATTATAATGAGTGGAGAACTGATAAGGCAACTGTTTTTACTGCGTATTTAGAGGTAGAAGGTAGTGGTGGGGGATCGTATTAACCTCGTGGGAAGTCTATTATCTGTATTAGTTTCAGAAAACTTATTTACATATAGTAGGTGTGTCTTATTTGTTGTTTAAAAAAAGAGAGGGCGACGATCATGCCCGTAGCTAGAACGGGATTGATGGTGGGTTCAGATTAACTTGGAAATTTAAAAACGTATCACAGTCATAAATAGTTAAAGACCCCACTTTAACTACTGAATAAAATAAAATGTATACCTTCAAACGGTGGAGGAGTCAACTATACGAGAAATGAATTTCTGGATTCAGCCTTGAACCTACATTTGATAAGTTTAGGGTAAAATTGTAGTTGCTTCTGTACCTTGGTAGATTTTATTCAGATTCAAACATTAGATTTTGTTTTATACTTTTCTTAAAAAAAAGGCAACTCCCGCACTTGAGAAATTAATCCTTGTTACGCGAGGACCTTTACAAACACTCAATTCACATGCACAACACAAACCAATCGGTGGTTCGCACAAATAGGTGGGAATCGAACCCAGACCACCAGGATTCTGAAGCGACTACTCTAACCACTGAGTTGGTGCAGCCAAATGTCACATATTTGAAGGTCGGTAATTATTTCGGTTACCGCGATACAGTGTTTAATTTCCTATGTTATGAAAACTTACATTTACATATCTATCAAGTGTAAGTTGAATTCAATAGCTATTATACAATATTGTTATCTATAATTACGAGTATTCGAAAATTATGTAACACTATTATACCTAGGTACTACTTAAACCTTATCATACTAATATTGGTAAGTTATCGTAATATTCTCGGGATAAGGAGGCGTAGCTACCGCTGTATTAATGATACTGGCCCGGGCTCTGAAAGAGCATAATCATTTTTTTTTTCAATTCAGCAGTCTTTCTCTTTCTCCTGGGGGCCTTCTACCTGACTACACATTTTTAAATATGCAATTTTATAAGTTTTGATACGGGTTCCATCTAGGGCTCGCTACGCCACTATCGGGATAATCTAATATTATTGTCAGGATAGAGTTTTTAAACCGTCGTGCTTGTATGAAGAATGTTATAAAAGTAAATGAAGCGAAATATGTGTGTAAGTATCGTAGCAAGGTCCATTGTCTCTGCCTACCCCGCTGGGAAACAGGCGTGAGCTTATGTATGTATAGAGTTTTTATTCCAGATGGGATTGCGGGCAAACCGCAATCTCATCTGGTTGCAAGTGTCGATGCTGGCTATGGAATCATGGATGCAACACTAGGCAAGCACCTAGTAGTCATTCCCATTCACTTTTGCAAATTGCTAGATTATAATGTTTAAGGAACACAGATGTTGGCAAAGAGTTCCACGTCTTCGCTGTTCTATAAACGAAGATTGGAACCGCTACGCGCGCTTAGTGGGATTTCGCCCGATGTAAGGGTTATACCCTCGCCTTAGTATGGTTGATCGACGATGGAAGGGTGCATGTGGATTTAGATCGTGTAATTCCTCCGAAATGTAACATATAAAAAACCGAAAGGCAAGCAACTTTACGCCGATGCTCAAGACTCTGGAGACGAGAGTTTACAACTGCGTCGTCACCGATCAGTTTTTTAGCACGCCTTTCCACCGAGACCAGGGTACATAACTAACAACTAAATATTTTTTAGTTTTATCAAACTGCAATTATTCCATTTTTTTATGCGATCTAAAGTGTTACAGACCTGCATTCATTTGTCAAAAGTAGGTCCACAATTACTATTACACAGTTGCTAATTAGGTAGAAATTCTATGCTAATACTACGAAATTAGTAAGTAGGTTACCTAATTACTTAGAATATAAACAATTATACGACGACCTACAGCGCAACATATGTTTTCTTTGTGTTTAGGTTACCAAAAAATATAATTGCCACACCCACATAAACGGCGCATTTGGTAATTACATCAGATATAAGCACATCTACAGATGCTCTAAGAATAGTCTAGATGTTCGACTGATAAGACAGACCGAGAAGATCAAACCATTCAGTATCAAACCATGTTGGAGAGGACCTAACAAAACACTTTCAGGGCCCTTGTACCCTATACCCCGTTTCATTGATACAGCTGTAGCTACGCCCATGCGCCCATGCATCTTCATCTAGAGATAAACAATGTTTTTTTTTTACCTAACTGCAGTTTTAAGACGTCACATCTAATAATAATAATCGCTAATTTGCAGATGGAATGCAGATGGCTGATATCATCATCTTCCGATGATGCTATCGGCGTGGCTGACTTGGAATACGGTCAACATCTGAGTAGTCTTAAGCAAAGGTCTTCATGGTGTGATGGGTTTATAGCGATTAATTTTTTAATTTTTTGTATTCTTTAAAAATATTTGTATTGATCTTTGGATAGAATGAATATGCGATGCGTTGAACGCTCGATCAAACAAACATTCGATATTTTGATCACTCGATCAAACAAACATTCGATATTTTGATCGCTCGATGTATTGAGTGTGCGATGTTTTGAATGTTCGATTTAATAACCATTCGATGTTATGATCATTCGAGTATTTAGTCGTTCGATTTATAGTGGTCGATCAATTGATATTCGATTATTTGGCATTCGATTTGGCGTAGTACACCCGATTAAAATATAGTGACTGAATGACGGACTCACAATAGAAAAAAAACATTTAATGAATACTGTCATATTACCATCTAAGAGACATCACTCCACAATACCCCTCGAAAGCGACCGCTTTGATTCAGAGGCCCGCCCCGGTCCAAGCCAACCAAACTGCCAGATGGCACTTTTTAAAGTTGCCTAATTGCGTGTATGTTCGATGCAGTTTCAAAGAGTTTGTGGCTAAACTACAAAATTATTATTTCAGCCCGAAAAAAATAAATACTTATAAAAAATAAAATGCTACCGGCGCAACGCCGCGCTGCGACTCGCGACGTACTCAACGTCAATCAAACTTAATGACATACAAAGTGACATAATTATTAATTTTTTTTTATTAACTATTGTCATAACGATAGCGACTTTTTAGGGTGCCCGCCCACGTCCGACAATCGGTGACCGACTTTTTGTAGAAGAAAATAGAACGCACTGATTGCAATAGCACACGTCCTACTAAAAGTCGGTAAGAAATAAAATCGGTGCATCCCGACCGATCCGATTGTCGATGAAATGGAACTACCGGAAATGTATGCGTTAACGCACACTGCTCAACGACAGTCGGCCGCTTGCACTTGCCAGGAGGAAAATATGCCCGATTATCGGCCTAATAAAAGTATGACGTGGGCGTGCACGCTAATGGCAATCCACCGACTTATTCGGAAAATAATCTATATATATTTTATATAATAAAACTGTAGAGATCCAAAGTCTGTACATAGAAAAAAAAAACGCAAAAATCCGAGTCATGGGGATGTTAGAAGTAAAATAGAACACATAAAACATAAATGTGTAAATTGCTAAATGATGTTATTATTAGATACTGCACTTATCGAAGATGTGTCACTAATTCTATCAACTATGAACTTTGTTTGCGAAATATTATTTTTGCGAAGGTATTTAAGATTCACGCGCTATATGACCCATTAAAAAAAAGTAATTAGTTCTAGTAACGAATACATTAGCTATAATGAATTTATTAGCATATCGACTACATGTTTGAATGTTACTGGCTGGAAGTTACTACGTGTTGGTATCACACAATTGTTGTTGGACACGTCGAACAATTATAATTTTATTAGTTTGAACAGCTGATGGATTATTTACAAATACAGTGCGATTTTACGTGTTGTGTAGGTAGTACTTGTATTGATAATATGTTTTATTATTGTGAGGTATTTTTACGTATCCGGATTGTTGGTTAAACATGGAACACAATGACCGATATCTGATCGAAATTGTAAACAAACTACACAAATATAAATATATATTTCAAAATTGAGATTATTAAAATTCGACCACCGGCAGGACTCAAACCTGCATCTTAGGTAAAGCCCCCAATGCTTTAAACAATTAGGCTACGGTAGAACCACAGCCGAAATTTATTAATCTTTTTGTAACAGGTCTCTAAGGGGGACGTTCAAGTCCTGCTGGTGGTCGAATTTGAATAATCTCAATTTTGAATTATAGTATAAGGTAAACTTTTCTATAAAGTGTTTAAAACATTAAACACTTTATGTTTAAATTACTGCAGAAAATCACAAGCATTCGAGCGTATGAGGCAGTGAAAATGATTTTCGAAACAGCGTCTTTCGCGACTACTTCATTCGAGTCCATGAGGTTTCGAACCTGTGAAAGGCAGTGGAAAAATAATTCGCAACAGCGTATGTCGCAACAGCGGCGTTCGAAACAACATATGGGACCCAATATTTTATGTTCTTCTAACAGTTTATTTTTAAACTGTAGTTATAGTTTATGCTTATTAATCAGTGACATTTTATTAATTCATTTATAATTTTTAAATATTTCATTAAAAAATAATTAAATTTTAAATAGTTTTTTTTTATAGAAACTAAGTTTCTAAAACTATTATTTAAAATGTATTCATCTGATAATTTTTATTTAAAAATTGAAAAATCTGCTCTAAAAATATTATTAATTTATTTGCTTATGAATGTAAGCGTAGGAACCTTTATTTTTATTTATGATACATAAAGGATTGGCAATTATTGTATGTAAGTTATGCAGTTAGTAATGTAAGATTGAGAAAAAAATAAACATACTATGTTCATATTCTTATATTAAGTAGCAGTTAAATCAAAACATATTAATTTTATCACTTTTATTTGTATTACATAATGAAACATATAAAACTGTATCGAAATCAACACAATTAAGCTTATCATGATATAACAAACTCATTTATTATCAACACATAACTTTTTTAATGGAGGTTCATTCACTTCACTTATGTTAAACAAAACCTCTTTTGTTAACTTAAAAGTTACTCGCATCATTTCCTTCTTTGGCGACACATTTCTCACATCAAATACATCTATAATATCCGATGAAATGTCACATCCGATGTTGTTGATAACCATTTCTTTTGCTACTTGCACAGGATTGTCTCCGATAGCAAAGCAGTAAATGTAAACTATGATTTCACAGTCAAATTTCTTAGAAAGGTCTTCCTCTTTTATCAAGCCTTGGAAATTGTTTAAAAATTCGACTGCCATTGCTGGTAAATTCATTGTAACATGTATTTTTCCTTCCAATTTTTCATTTCCTTTACATAAATCTATTATGTACTGTTTAAATACGTCATGAATGAAGTCCTTCCCATCCTGATTGTATGATTTGAAAAATGAAGGTTTGACTTTGTTATTTTGGGCATTGTGATTTAACCATTTAAAGGATTCAGGGTTTAAGTCATTTGCAAAGACTTTTGTTTTTCGCTTAGCTGCGGGAACTGAAAATGGTCCAACTCCACAGAACACATCAAACAGGACATCTTGAGGTTTTAAATAGTTCAATATTCTCTCATGTTCTTTCCCGAGACGAGGATTCCAATACACTTTAGAAAAATCAAACTGGAAAATACAACGGTTTTCTTTGACTGTGACGAAGTAGTCTTCATCTCCGGCAATCACTTCCATTGCAAAGTTACGATAAGTGTTGTCTATGATGTTGCTTTTGTTCACCACTGTCTTGCAAGTCTTGATTTTGTCAACAAGCACTTGTCCAATGAGAGGCCTGTAGTCAAGTAAGTGATCCCTTAGGTTAAGATGTATGATGTGCCCAATTTGAGAGAAGCTGCTGACAATTTCTTCATTTTCTGGTAGTACTTCTTTGAAGATTGTTTCGAAGCGCCAATTTTCATACGAAAGTTGTATTTCTTTAGTATCAAAGTTTTCTATTGACACGCTATGTTTACTCAAAGTATTTCTGTCAGTTTCAGAGATATCACTCCATTGACTCACTTTTTCAGGATGTAAATGAATGCACTTGGAGTATTTCTCATTTTCTAGGCTCTGTACGGGTCTAAAAGCTTCTAACTTTAGGAAGTAAGGTTTGCACAGTGGAGTTATTTTCGACAAATTTTCTTCATTGACCTTTAGAACTGGCACTTTGACGTTGCGCAAGAATTTGTCTCGATCCAGCACTTTCATACCACGGACACCGACTGGCACCAAAGGTGACATCGTAGATGAGCTCATTTTTCGTAAAATTACGCGGATATTACTTAAAGGCATACCAATAAAGTATTAAACGTAGTGGTACTGTACATCGTCAATACTAACCTATTTCGAGGTCAGATCCGACGTGAACCTTCGGAGTGTAGAGAGTAGATACTGCAGATAAACTGTATGATTTTGTAATGTTGTTTTGATATATGAAATCCGAATATTTACAGTCGAAAATAGAGAAAGTGCAACTAAATTGCAGTGCGATGTATGTCACTGTCACTTGTTCTTGACAAGTTGATATCAGTCACATTGTGTTTGACGTTTTTACGTTTCAATCCACGCAATTATGAAATTGTTCTCACACAATTTTTGTACGGGGCGTGTAGGAACAAAATGGAAACTAAATTGTTTTAAATGTTTGTATACTCGGCAATTACAGTATTTACTTTACCTAGGTACTCCGAAATTCAGACTAACTCCTAAAATGCACATTAACACAAAAGGGTGAAAGTATAGGTCATCTAACGTCCTCCTTAGAGACGTGTTACAAAGAGATTAATAAATTTCGATGACCGGCTGTGGTTCCACCGTAGCCTAATTGGTTAAGGCATTGGGGGCTTTACCCAAAGATGCAGGTTCGAATCCTGCCGGTGGTCGAATTTTATTAATCTCAAATTTTGAAATAAATGTCTTATATCAAATTAATAATATTATCTAATATAAAACTTTTCACCCGCATAACTTCCGTACCTGTAGGAACTTATTTATCAAATATAGCCTATAAAATAAAGTTGTGTGCTTTATTCATTTTAACATCATTTTTTATATAAACAACTAAGAGTAGCTAATTTAAAATAAAACTTACTTATAAATACCTACTACTATTCTGAATCTATTCTACTTGGCAAGGTTCCCAGAATGCTGGCAGCATTGCCGGTAAGCATTGCCATTACCCCTTTGAATGGCAATGCTTACCGGTTGTGCAAAGTAAAAACCAGCACTCGGAGAACGTGCCGCACTAAAGAGACCCTATAAATGGCTATTTAACATTAAAGATTCTGAGATTAGCGCGTTCAGGTAAACAAACAAATAAACTCTTCAAGCTCTTTATTAGTATAATAATGTCTTATAACAGACCTTTATTATCTAATTGTCCATTCTCGAAACTTCTTATGGTTTCAATATATATGTTATGATTTAAACACAACATTTTTATATAATATGTGATTAATTATAGACCTTCCGTGTTTTGTTTATTAGCTTCAAATTACGTCCTTAGGAATAATTGTTGACCAATAAAACAAATATATCAGGATCGTTGCTAAATTTAATGTTATTTATTTGTACCTAATCGATAACACCTGTTTACCTTTTTTTTTTGTCCGGGGGGAAATGCATTGACGCATTCCCACCGCCGCTGCAGCGTATTCGCGCGCTGGCGGTTGGATATGTGGGACTCGCCCTCTCCATAGCGTGGTATGCTTAATTCATACCACGAGGAGAGGACCCTACACCAGTAAAACCTCCCGGACACTCCTTTGATCCGCCGTTGGCGGGAGCCGGGTACGCATGAGCAATCCGGCCCCCCGACGGCACCCGCGGCCAATATGGTACCGCGGGATCTCCAGGGCCACACTTACAGTGGTATTAGTTATAGGTATGTTCCATTACATACATGGCAAGTGTGGTAACATTTTTATTGACTTTAAAAGACAACAATAAACCAGTGTGTCGCTTATCAAATTTTTACAAAAACATTTGCGGAAACAAATTGCACCTAGATTGAGAACAACAAGGTGTATTTCACACGTATTATTATTCCCGGTGGGAATTGATAGGTGTACACATAATATTGAGTTTCAGAAGGTAATATCGTTGCTACTTAGCCACCGATGCAGTCAGTGGGGTCTTTAGATCGTGTAGCGTCCATGTGCAAACATTACCCTAGCTCCCCCTCCAAAGTGTGGGTTTCAGTAGCTTTTATTTTTTCGGATGGACATAGTAGGTACTTAGTTAGCCATGCGGCTTTTGCTACTTCACCGGGTTTTAATGGCGAGCAGAGCTTTAGTCTTAATAAATGGTTTAAAAACTACAAACTAATCAAACTGCGCAAGAGGGCGCCCCCTGTGGGGCTTGGACCTCGGCTAGGGGGGTTGCTGGCGATAAGATTGAGGGATGATGAATTTTAGTTTTAGGGGAGTTTTCAGCAACTGTCTATTTTCAGTTTGTGGCCTCTCGGCAGCGCCGGACCTACGATTTTTTTGAACCGGGGCAAGAATTTGATAGTGCGCCCCCTCTCTTGAGCGTTTGAGATTAATTGTTCAAAAAACTCACTAATATACAAGGTGTAACGGAAAGGTGTTTCTATGTATATACATAGAAAGAGCAAGGCTTTTTTGGATAATAACAAACGATATGGCAAGGGTTATTTAATCCTATCTCTACAAGTCCGGAAGTAATGATTTTTTTAAATTCATAGATACCAGAAACAAAACTTTTCAAATTGAAATAAATAAATCACTAGCACTCAATCAGCTGATCGATGTCAACGAACTATTTGCAAGTAAAAATAAACATCTTACTCCTGGTATTTCTGAATAAAGGGTTCCGCATTTTTAATTTTTGTTTGCAAAATAATACTGACTTTATTTTATTTTATATATACCCTTTCCGTTACACCTTGTATTACAATTTTTGTGATCGAAAGAATACTCTTTAATAAATTTTCACTATTATTTTCTATCAGCTAATAACGTTTTCATTGGTGCGACATCAAATTAAATATAGCAATCATCATCATTTCAGCCGTAGGACCTCCACTGCTGGACATAGGCCTCACTCATAGATCTCCAGTTGTTGCGGTTAGAAGCGGCCTGTATCGACCGTGATCCCGCGGCCTTAACCAGATCAACCGTCCATCTAATAGGTGGACGTCCTACGCTACGCTTGCCGATCCGCGGCCTCCATTCGAGAACTTTTCGGCCCCAACGGCCATCTGTTCTCTGTGCTATATCGCTGCTTTGCAAGAATAACGACACAATTGAAAAAGAGTAAGTTTGGGAAAAAAAATGTATGCCTGAAATCTTAAGAACTGTTTTCTCAATGTTTCTCTTATCGAAATGCGTCGTTCTTCTCCCAAAACAGCGTACGGCCTGCCCATTGCCACTTCAACGAACTAATCTGTTGGCCTATGTCGGTAACCCGCGTTCTTCTACGTATCTCCTCATTTCTGATTCGATCTCTTAGAGAAACCCCGAGCATAGCCCTCTCCATAGCTCGTTGAGCGATTCTGAGTCTGTTCATAAGGCATTTACAAAAGATTTTTTGTAGATACTAAAAATACACGTGATGTTGGGTGGGGGGTGGGGGTAGTTTTAAACCTCAGCATGTATCACCAAGGGGGAGGGGGGGTTAAAAAATGCTTAAAGAAAAGATCACGTGATTAATGGACGGCCCCGAAGGACCACGTTTCGGATCCATAGGTCATCACTGGCAACACACACTGGTTAAAGACTTTCGTATTGAGGCACTGAGGTATATTGGAGGAAAAGACGTTGCGAAGTTTCCCGAACGCTGCCAATCCGAGTTGGATTCGGCGATTGACCTCCTTCTCGAAGTTGGACCTACCTAAGTGGACTGTCTGTCCTAGGTATGTCAACAACTTCTAGAACCGTATTCTCAACCATTATAGGGGTAGGAACAACATGGACGTTAGACATGATTTTCGTCTTTTCCATATTCAGTTTTGACCGAATTTCGAAACTCAAAGGCTTTCTCGTAGTCCACGAACGCTAAACAGAGCGCCAAGTTAAACTCTTCGGTCTTCTGTATTGTATCGCCGCAGCGTATGTATTTGGTCTACGGTACTATAACCTTTATGGAATCCGGCTTGTTCGGGAGGCTGAAAGTCATCAAACCTTCGTTCGAGACGATTCACAATAACCCTGGAGAACAGCTTATAGACATGGCTCAAAAGCGAGATGGGTCTGTAGATCCCTAGTAAGGTGTTATCGCCTTTCTTAAAGAACAACACCATCTCTCTCTTGTTCCATGCTTTAGACGTGGTGCCTCCGAGCAAGGGGGAATTGAAGAGCTTCTGAAGGATTTTAAGTACCAGTAATCCACCCGCCTTCAGGAGCTCTGATGTAATTCCGTCCTCACCCGGCGCCTTGTTGTTCTTTAGCTGTTTCAGGGCCATACTTATCTCGTACAGGCTGATGTCTGGGATATCCTCGGTATAGTGACGATCAGTTTGGATCTTGAGTCTATGGCCGCACTGAAAACAGTCTTGGTGACTGAAGCGTAGAGCTGCCCGTAGAACTTTTCGACTTCCCTTAATACTTCCGGTTTTGTCAACGCAAGACTGCCATCATCCCTCTTAAGCTTTGTCATCTGGCTTTGCCCAATAGACATATCTCTTGCAAACAGTTTGGAGCCATGGTTACGCTCTATCGTATTTTTAATACGGGAAGTATTAAAACTACGAATATCGTGTCGCAAGGATTTTTTAATTCGTCTATTAAGCTGCCTATATGACTTAGCATCCTGGTGAGATTGCAGTCTTAGCAAGCGTCGTTCAACCATTAGGTTAAGGGTGTCTTTAAAAAGTTTCTGAGTTCTACTGGTACGGCGAGACTTGAAGACCCTACCGCATGGACAGTCTCTATGAACCTGTTGTTGATCTTGTCCACTGATAAGTCTTCATCCAAACAATCGAATCGATTTGAAAGCTCGAGTTGAAAGCTCTCGGGGATATCGATCTGAGCGCCAGTATGTCGGAGCGTAGACTATCAACTCGTCTTCATCGTTTTTCTTGCCCAGTTTCGCATTGAATCTCCCATATCATCGTTAATGTGAGTTTTATGAGTATTTATGGCCCTTCTGATGTCCTCATACATACACTTAACTTCTTCATCTGGGTGTGCCGAGGTCGGTGCATAGACCTAAACAACCTTCAGCAAATATCTTTTAGATACTCTGAGTGTTAGGTATGCCACCCTGTTAGACACACTGTCAATGGTAATAATGTTGTTAATGAGGGACTTGAGAACGAGAAACCACCTTGTGACTGTTGGTCGCCCTCCCGGTAGAAGAACTAGTTGCCGGATTTTAGGGTCATCGTGTACTTTCCCTCTCTACGGACTTCAAACAACCCCAGAATATCCCACTGAGTCTGCTCAATTCTTCTTCCAGCTCAACAATCCTTCCCTCGGTCCGTAGAGTGCGCACGTTATGTGTTGCCAGGGCCAGTGTTCACCTGTGAAATTGATAGCCACTCGTCTCCCGGGAATTCTTAGCATCTCTAGCCCCGCCGATACCATGACTGCTACCGTAGCCAGGCCTAGCGGGGCCGCCTGGGACTCGGGGCCAAAAATATTTTTAAGCTGATACACGCTCTCCTATTTTTAACATATTATATGATTTTGGCGCCCCCTGAAACTGCCGCCCGGGGCTGGGGCCCCGGCTCGCCCCCCCCTAGATCCGGGACTGCCTCTCGGACTTGGGGTCTACGAGGGCATCGGAGGGTTTTTTGCACCCTGTACTAAGTATAAGTAAATACGCCTCTCCTGTTTAGCAGTGGTCATAATATAGGCTGATGTTCTTTTAATTCAATAGGTAGGTACCTTATGTATTTCTAATATAAACATCATCAATCAGCTCTTATAACGTTTACTGTTCAACATGGGCTTACTCCCGAGGAAGAGATTTGCCATAGTCACCACGATTGGCAGGCAGGTTAATATCGTAAGTCGACGGGAGTATTATGTCGTAAAACACCGTCGGGAAACGCTGCTGCCCGTTCAGTGGCAGAGATGTAAAAAATACCAAGAACAAAGTATCTGAAATACAAAATACAAGATAATTTTAAATTAAGTATTTCAAATACCAGATACAAAATACTTTCGAGAATAGTATCTGAAATACTAGATACAAATACGTATCTTCTAAATACTTCTTAAGATGGAAATACTTTTGTAAGAAAACAAGATTTTATTTTAATGATTTTAAGTTTATTTTTGACTAACTCCGCAGCTTAGCGATATTTGGCTCGCTTTAAATCACGTAGGTCGTGGGTTCGATCCCCACGCCGGACAGAAAATCCTTGTGTAAATTCTAAGATTTCTTAATGGTTCTGGTCGGCCAAGAGACTACCCTCCGCGAGAAAGAAAGAGTCGACATCTATCAATGTGATGTTCGACTAATAAGGACATGTTCAGTTTTACGCATTTATTTTATAAATTTCTACTAACATATTACTAAAAATAAGCCCAAAGGCAAAAACTTCGGACTTAATGATCTTGAGGTCGCCGGTTCGAACCCCGCACTACTGACGTGAACCCACTCGTACAAGCATTTTAGCTTAGCACGAGGGATTAACAAAAATATAGTCTCTGTAAATCCACTTTCACAATAATCTGTACAATTTTATTACATTGAAAATGAAAACATTTCACCAACAAGTAAAACCAAATAGAACACCGGAAAAATGATTTCGTTAATATTTGCAGAGCAATAACATCGAATTTGCAATCACCTGAAAATGTTCCGAGAATAAAGCTGTAGGCAGGCAAAAATAAAAATGGTAGGTATTTTACCAACTCATTTTGACCGTCGCAAATAAACCCATTAACAGAGTAATTTTAAATTCTCTCACCATGCAATAAGCAGTGTACCTGCCTACCTTAATCTTAATTTCGTTTAAGTGCCTCTTCAAGGAGTATCATTACGAGTAGATAGGTACTTCTTTTGTCTATGGTGCATTAATTAAAAAGAAACAAAGTCATCTAGCAACAAAGATGGCTTCATGAATCGTGGCCACATTTGGGAATCTCGTTTTCATATTACGGTTACAGCTCGGTAAAGTTTTTTAATTTAAATTTGAGTCTCGGGACAATGCAATGTTACATTGTTGATGCTTTAGTTGCTAGTTAAGTTTTTATGTAACGTATCATCTTATAATATTACAGTGTAAAGAATTTCAAAATATTTGATTTGTATACTATTTTTATTCTTGCTACCCCATCATAGAATTTTGTTAAGCTCACACATGAGCCACTATTTACAGTTGTCGCTTATGTCATTGCACTTACCTACACTAGAACATACCGTAACCATTTGTGTCATCAAATTCAGACACATAATAACAAAATGACTGTCTGCAGAGTTTGGGAATCTTGAAAAACCGTTTTAGTAACTACGCCCAACAAGTATTTAGGTAGTATATAAATAATAAGTCAAGTAGAATTTTATTACCTTGGGTAAGCAAACCTTTTTTATTCTAAGACACTAGGGTTGTTATCGGAAAATCAGCACTAGGCGTTTCTTAGGCTATTCTATATTCCGGTGGTGGCTTTTTCAAATATGAACTCCAAATTATAGTAACTACACTTCTCATCAGAAAAATCGAAACACTTCCTTTTTTATGGTTTCTGTCCTTATTTAACACCAAAGAGTTTTCGTTCCATGATAAAAATCAAAAAATCAAAAGTTTGGCCATTCACAGTGATAAGCAAAAATTCAAAATTAGAATTTCATTTGGTTATCATATAAATTAAATGATTCATTGATTTGAGACAAATGTGTGTTTAGAGTTGGAGTACTTACATTTCAACTTTGAAAACTAAAAATTAGCGCTCATCTTAAAACTTTTTGTTCTGTGTTCTGTATAGGTACTGTGTGTGTACTGTGACTTTGGGACGTCTGAAAAAGTCTTTTTTCTAAAACATATGGATAGTTCACCCGCAAAAGCCGCCCAAGTGGTGGCTTTGCTGGATTCTGGACTTAGTCAGCCTGTTGTGGGTGTAAGATTGCATCTAAGCCTGTCGTCTGTTCATATAGTCTACAAACGATATCGGGAGACTGGTTTGTTGACGCGCCGTTCAGGATCTGATAGGAATCGGGTCACTTCTGAGCGAGATGATCGATTTATTGTATCAACTTCTTTACGAAATCGACGCCTTAATACTTTTCTACTGCAGCAGCAGCTTCATGTAGAACGCAGGGTGGCTGTAAGTGACTCTACAGTTAGAAAAAGGTGAAATGAGCCGAAATTATCTGCAGAACATCGAAGAGCGCGCCTTAATTTTACACGTGACCACCTAAATTGGTCATACCTCCAGTGGAACAAAGTCCTCTTTTCTGATGAATGTAAAATTATGCTGTATGGTAGCGTCGGAAGGAACAAGGTTTACAGAAGAGATGGAGAACGCTTGTACAATGCTGCATTGAAGAAAAGGTCAGCTATGGTGGCGGTTCGTGGACGGTTTGCGGAAGAATCAGCGCCGCCGGTAAGACCGAGCTTGTCTTTGTGTCTGGGCCACATTTGCCTGCACTAAACAGTCATCGGTACATCGAACAGTGACTTGAGCCTCACGTGATGCCCTATGCACATTTTATTGGAAACGGTATCATTTTCATGCACGACAATGCTAGGGCTCACACCGCGAGCGTCGTACGAGATTATGTTATCGAAGTCGGTATCTCCATTATGGAATGCCCAGCAAGAAGCCCGGACATGAATCTGATTATGGGATGAATTAAAGAGACGAATTCGTGCAAGAGATCCTGCCCCAGAAACACTTAACCACTTGCAATATGCAATCCAAGAGGAATGGAATGGAATGCCACAACATTTGATCATGATTCTCATCCGATCGATGAAGAACCATATGGAAGCACTAGTAAGTGCTCGGGAATACAAGTTATTAAATAAACGATTCTTAGCTTTTTTTCAGTTACGTGTGTTGTTTTATCAATTTCTTTCATACTCCATACAGGGTATAAATGAATTTTTATTAAACAAAATACGAAACCTATGAAAATTTAATTTGACTTTAGAACATTAACATTTTTGAAAACCTCATTTTATCCACTATTAAACGACATTGGTCATATATTCTTAAATATACACATTTATCTAATAATCCTTACAAACCATAAACTTGCAAGGTGTTTCGAATTTTCTGATGAGAAATGTATATTATATATTAAAGTTGTTTTTATCAGTTTATTAAATTGCTATCCCTGGGTACGATATAAAAGTATGTCGTCATGATAAAGTCGTCTGTCTGTTACGTTTTCAAGTGTAAACCACTGATCTGAATTTGATTAAATTTGGAAATGGAAAAATGGAAATTCGTCAAAAGTGGGTTGAATAGTAACACATTGTACATTTTGTATGGAATTTCGTCATCACTTCTACTCCACGCGAACGACTTGCAGGCAAAACCTAGAATGTTTAATTCTTTGTTTTCGTATTTTTTCTTTCACATTTTCCATATAAGTGAATACCAACCACAATATTTGGGGATGAGAGCAAACAACGAAACGATGTTACGCCACAGAACAAACCACATCTGTTAAAACACAATGTTAATTTTATAATTGACCGCCGCGTGGATTTTAACAATTTACTCATCGAACCGAATGAAAATTATAAAAATAAATATTGACCGTATACTAAAACAAATATGGTCGTGTTTTTGTTGAAATAAATTATAAACATGAATTTTTCAAAGGCACATTTTTGTAGTAGTTGTATCTTTGTTTATGTGGTACCTATTTTAAATATGTATGTCGATAGACACCCTTCGGCCGCGTATGATACCAGAGTTTGGTAACCAGTATCATACGAAGAAAAAATGATCGTCATAGGATACCGGTGTCCAATGAAGACGATTTTTTACTTTTCTGATACCTTTCATATTTTTGGTAACCAGTATCAGGTAAGGAATGAAATATTCTGCCTATGAAACCAACTGTGTTAAGCAAGGTTAGTTCCCAACTCAACACTATGGTTGATGAGAACAATAAGGTTGATGAGAACCCTAACTGGTTATGTCATTATCCACTTCTGGTTATATTATTTTCTTTTTTCATCCGAGTAAAAGCCATTGGATCGCATTATGTCTCTACGCTTATTGTAAAACCCTCGCTTTTTGACCACCAGTGCATTGATATCAAAAGAGGTGATATATCAATGCACATGGCATGCTTATCAGTTACATGCGAGGAAATGTTAAGTACTCCCTTGTAATTATTTGATATTTTCCTGAGTTGATACTCGGTATCAGAAAAGTAAAAAATCGTCTTCATTGGACACCGGTATCCTATGACGATCATTTTTTCTTCGTATGATACTGGTTACCAAACTCTGGTATCATACGCGGCCGAAGGCGATAGACCCCTTCAAAGTAACAAATAACAAAGTCCTAAACTCTATAATTTTCTAAAAGAGATTGATAAATTTCGACGACCGGTTGGGGTTCCAATAGCGGAATGGTTAAGGCATTAGAAACTAAACCTAAGATGCAGGTTCGAATCCTGCCGGTGATCTAAATTTATGAATCTCAATTTTGAAATGTAGTCCGCTCCTCAATCCCTCCGCCAGCTACCGCCCTGAGCCGACTTCCAAGTCCCACAGGGGCACCCTCTAGCGCAGGTTGCTTAGATTTTAGTTACCATTTAGTAAGGTTAGAGCCCTGTCTGTTCGCCTTTATGCAAGGTCAAATAGCAAATCCTCGTGGATTATAAATTTGTCCGTTCCAGAAAAAAAAAAACTTGCGTAGTACACGTAACGATATATCTATGATTTCGATAAATGTTTATAAGGTACCGTGCATTGTTATAAGAAACATAACAATGCACACGCACCCTGTGTGCATTGTTTTGTTTCTTATGTTATTGTTACTCTATTATGTATTAAAGCCACATTAACTTATTTTTTTTTGTGCTTATTTGCGATTAGCCTTGAGCTATGAGCAGATTTGTTACATGTCCATGTCGCGTTGAAGACGTTCCTCAGCAGGAGACTCTTCATTACTCACCATCTGTCGCCTATTCCCTGTATGTCATGGCGCTTCAGTCGTTTTTTTTAATTTTTTTTATTTATTTAAGCTTTTGAACTTAGATGTACATGGTGGACTTATTGCCAATGGCATTTTCTGCCAGTCAACCATAGGGTGGTGCAGAGAAAAAGTGGTAGGTGCACAGAAATGATCAATTCTTACATGAAAAATCAATACCATACTGGTAACTGAAATAAAATATACCTACATTCTAATAATACATAGATAAATAATACTATAAATATTATACTTTATTAATAAAGTATACTATTTATACTGCACCGGTGGCTCAGTGGTCACGGTAATTGCTTCTGAGACCTGGTGTTCTGAGTTCGATTCCCACCCGGGACAATTATTTGTGTGAACCACAAATAGTTATTCTGAGTCTGGGTGTTCTTTGTGTCCGTGAAATGAATGTTTGTAAAGTCCCCCGCGACACAGGGATTTATTTACCTAGTGCGGGAGTTGGGTTTAAAAAAAAATATATATATCTATATATATTATAATACTATATAATATGTTATAATTAACTATGTCTACTTAATAGAAAAAAAAAACTCATCGCTGCAACGACACTGCCAGTTGTTTAAAGATAAAATTTAATGTAGCTGATGTTCGTCAAAGCGGTAGCTAGGGTATTCGGGTGATTTTCCAGCCGAGTTCTATTAATGAATCCCTGTTAGCTTTATCTCCTCCTTAACGGTTCTTATGTTCATCGACTCGTGGATGGATTCTTAATAAATTGACTGTTTAAAATTTTTTTTGCATGCTTACTAAACGCTGAGTAGCGAAGGCGTTTTTATCACAGTCATAGTATTATCGTTACGTAAAAAGCCGGTATGGCAGTGTGTGAACCACCTCAAAATGAATTAGTAAACGAATTACCTGACACAATGAAGGTACCTTCCTAGTGGGAGACATATTGGCCATCCTCCAGCCGTACCTCTCAATTAATAAAGAGTGTACCGATAAGTAATAATTACATGTACCCCGATATATCACGATTTGTACGACAGGCGGTGCGTAACTGAACGAAATACGGGACTTAGGCCAAAGTTCGTCAGGATTGGGGTAAAAACTCACGTTAACGACCACCTACATATCACAGTACACCTCAGCCCCGTAAATAACGAACCTTTGGAATTTCTTTTTTTCTTGAGCAACAGATAATTTTCACTTTACGTAACGATGCCCTTTTTAAGCTTCGGAGACGTGGAATTTTTATGTTGTGTCCTATAACTTTGTTTCTTGGCGTAGTGAGGATTTTATTGTTGTTTTCTTTTGTTTTAAAAAGTTTGTTTTCATGTTGTGGTAGAATGATTTGGGTATTTTAATCGTCGTGTTTATTTTTTATTACACTTATTTTTTGTCATTTTTACGAGAGACAATAACAGGGTGGCTATGGGGTGGTAATTAATTCAGTTTAAGTTGGTTTATGTTGACAATGTCCGAAATGTATTCATGTAGTTTAATAATTAAATAAATTAGTATGTACAATAAACAAAAGAGATATCTGGTTTACGCTTAGTGAAACGCATTTTAAATTTATATGTACCTTCACATTTGTGAGAAGAGTTTACTATTATGTGAAATTCTGTTCGGACGCCACAAGATCCATGTATATAGGTATACATGGGTCTTGTGGCATCCAGACAGAATTTCCGTGCTTTAAGACGCTTTTGACATACCTACTACTCGAATAAAAAATAACAGCTCACGTGAAGGCCCCGTAATTACTACCCGTCCGTGGTGCTTAACAACTGGCTTCTCTATTTATAAACTGCCCCTCAATTCTACTTATGTATAATTATTTTATTTTCCTTTTTGCTGTCTCCCACTTTGCTATGGAGGGAAGTGAAAACATAAGTCTCTCTTACTCCTCCTAATCTCTTTCCGATAAATTCGTTGCGGGTCGCAAGGCAGTTTAACTTTTTACCGGGACTTGGTGAGCCTCGGTGGTCTATGCCATTACCAGTGTGTGCCACCGTTTCTTACAGGAGTTGCTGTGGTGGGAATCTGGGTGGGATTAGCCCCAAAAACAAAATAAAAAAAATTGCTTTTGTAAACAGCTAGGAGCGAACTCTTCACCCATAAAGAATAACTGGCTGTGATATAAACCTATTAATTTACATTATTTAACCTCTTTCTTTGTTGATAGTCATATTAAACAAAAAAGAAGCACAATTTGATTGGTGTAGGTAATAACTTGCCCTAAAGCTAGTTGGCATATAAAGCATGAAGTGGGATTAAATGAACATATGCGGAGCTTATTTCCAGGGCTACGTATTAACATAGATTCTACTAATATTATAAATATGGAAGCTTTTATGTGTATTACCCAATCATGAAAATGTTGCTGAAATGGTATAGAACATAATTTTCCATAACCTGGATTAATATATTGCCTAATACATTACTGAATGCACTGTGGAAGTGGTTATGCTAGTAGGTACACATTTTTGTCTGCTATTCAGCATCAGACCGTTTAACGTTCACTGCGAAACATGGGCATTCATCGAAGGGGATTTATCTCCTAGTTCTCATACTGAGTAGGCGAGTTAGTGATTGTGGTATTATGTATAGTACTGTTACGCCTGCGAGTGGGGTGCGTAGATCAGCAGGGCTCACTGCTGCTAGTCCTCGAAGAGGGTGTGTGGGTCTATCTGACTATCCCTAATCACTTAAATGAAAGAAGGCAAACTTTATAATTATATATTATCGAACGCACAATGAAATACACAAATGCACACTTATACACTATAGCGGGATCACACCCTAACTTTTCGACAGCATAAATCTTACTCTACAAAAATATAAATATTATTACACTTTTTATAAAGTTAACAATTAATAAAACGTCTGACTTAGAACCACATCAAGCTTAAAGTATTTATTCATTTTATTTTAAACATAAAAATAGTTCCTTATTCGTAATTCGAATACGGCCAGTATGTCACGTAGTAAGGGATTAAAACCTTAACCTCACTACAGTACATATAGGTACCTACACAGGTAGAAGCTTCTGCCTGTTATCAACAGCTTAACGTGCTTTCTGAGGCACGGAGGGCAGTCCCTTAGCTAGACTTAGAAAGAAGTTTAGACTATATCCAAAGATTTTTTAGTCCAGTAGGAAGGAAACTCCAGACCCCCATGATCCTAGGACAGGGTTTTCAGATATTATAGTACGAATATATTTATCTACAAGCTGTGTTACAACAGGAAATTAATATTATAAATTAGTTTTCAAGATACGGAAATAATGTAACAAAAATAGGTATAGTAATTACGAAAGAAAACAAAAAAAAGAGGCTAAAGAGGCTTACATATTATCGCCTGCAGGAAGTGTCCTAATTAGGTACGCTTACCCCGAGGGCTCACAATAGTCAATATTTTAATAAGATTATATTTCTTATTTATTAGGGACTAGTTCGTTTGTTTTCGATTAAAAGTCTCAATTTCAATATTTGGAGTTATGCGCCCGGCGGTTTTACCCGCGTCACCCTGTTCCAGTGGGTCGGAGCGTGATATTATGTAGCCTATGTTATATTATGTTAATCCAGCTTATAAGCTATCCGCGTGCAACTTTCAGCCAATTCCATTCAGTAGTTTTTGCGTGAAAGAGTAACAAACATACATACATCAACACATACAAACTTTTGCATTTATAATATTAGTAGGATATTCATACAGTTGCCCAAAACTGAGAAGTGTCATTTATAAAGTTATCTTAATTCAGACGGCACCGATCACTCTAAGTGCTATATTATTTGCATGCATAGTAAACTCTGAGCAATAAAGACAAAATCATAGTAATATGATAGAATGATCTCGGAGTTTCTTATAGTCTTTCTTCTCCGAGTGTCTCACCGTAGGTAGATAGAGAAAGACTCGTAGGAAGCTAGGATAGGGTCCGGTCGTCCTCGCAAGGCGAGGCTCGCGACGCGTTCTATGCTTCAGGCCCGATCCCAGCCCGCGCTGGTTGATCTTAATTATATTTTAAAATAAGAGATTATCACATGCCATAAAAAAATTGGTAAATTTTATTTGATAACATGGAGTGTAAACTACTGTATAAGTCAAGATTGTTTTTTCTTTTTTGTTTTCATTATCATTGTATTTGACTTATAATAAGTACGATCGATTCGTCTACATTATCAATAAACGTTTTCATTTCATTTCATTTTCAACATCGTTACGTGATTTATGGTATTGGCGTTTTGTTTGTACTGTACTGTATCAGTCCGTTTTCGTCCACAACAGACCTTGGTAACAGCGCTGCGCCCGGTGCGAGCTTCTATAACTCTGCCCTCCATAATGTAAACGCAGTACTTGCAAAATCGCCATTTCGAGATAAACGCAGGAAACACATTTTTGGGCAAGTACGGCATTTCCCGTTAAATAAAAAACATGTTTCTCATAAAAATATATATGATTTAAATTTTTTTATGTATAGATTAGATTCCTGAAATGTCATTTTCGCAAAATAGTGAAAATTAAAAAAATGACGATTACTATGTGTTTACGCCGTTTTCACATACCAGTTGTATGGTCGCGCCATCTGAGGACGCATTGTACGAACCTTTAAGTTCGGTGTCGTTGGCCAACCTTTAGTGGTTGCGATGCATGCCGATCGAGGCGCCACTGTCGCATGCCGAGCGCTAGCGCGGCTGACGAATGGCTCCGAACGCCCTCGCCGCATGTTCTGTTCACATATAACCATATACGAGTGTGGTCGTAGAACACGCTGTTTCTTATGACTACATTCTACCGCATTTTACTTTTATCATCACATTTTGGACTCTAACTGTGTGTGTGTGATAACGCTTGTGTCTGGTGTACCCATAAACGTTAAGCTTGGATTTTGCTACTTCACATCATCCGCGCTGAACCACGAGGCTGTATATTTGCCGAGAGCCGCGCTGTGAAGAACTGGCTTAATGATAAGTACATGCTTCCTTCATTTGCGCCATTGTTCAATAGATGTGAGAACGGCTAATCCTTCATTCCCGCTCCACATTTCTACCCAGACATCATAATTTACCTTACAGTCCGCATAACCATTAATTTCTGGCATATTAAGCTGGATCTGAACCTTTATATTATATACTTTCACCACCATAATTGGTTTGGTCCTATCGAGACGGATTTAATAACCACTATGTACATATTGGACCTTTTGCCTATTATACCACCCACTGTGTCTCACTCACTAAAACTCAAATGCAAGTTCACTAGTGCATGGGTTGCCCACTCTGATGCTTAAGATTAAATTTTTATGAAGAGTTAGGAGCAAACCGAAAAAATAATAGGTCCCCCAGAGTCTATCCCCTGTGCCGGGGTACCGTTGGCACCGCCTTTTTTACGGCACTGCTTGGCAAGCCATGGCCGTTGGAGGAATATTGCTAAGGGATAACTATTTAGGAATGTATTTACTAATGTCAATAAAGATTATTATTTTTATTATTAAATATGAAAACAAATGCCACCACTGCCATTGACTGTTGGGATAATAGAATATTATTTATCCATCTCCGTCGCGATAAAGACGTTTAGCATCAGAAACCCCGTCAGTTACCCGTCATCGTTCTATCACAGACCGTTAACGGCAGTTTAACGGTTATATAATGGTGTTTTTATGATTTTTTTCCTCCATCAACATTGCGTAAAGCTCCATTGTTTCACGGGGCACAATTTATTTATGCTGGAGATGTACGAGGTGTTTTGGAATGCGCCAAAAAGGATTTGGAACGCGCCTCTCTGAAATGATGGCGGTTTAATGGGTAACAACATAATGATATATGCTTTGATGTTGATTAACTCTTTGTAATAGGTTCTGGATTTTATTTGAATAATTTGTTTAGTATTTGTACGTGTATGTAACATCTTTATGTGTTTTGGTGAATCATTGATTACTACAGTTGCTTCTGATGCCTGGTTCTGGTTTAGATTCTCACCCGAAACACGGAAAACACCCGAAAAACGGACTAAATACACTGAAACTGACTGACTGACATAGACTGTAACTCGTAACGGTAAAAATGCGTACATAAGTAGGTAGTTACGCTTTTTCGCTCACTCTAGGGATGGGCAAATGGATAAAATATATCGATATATATCGTATCGATATTTTTTAAATATATCGATATATAATTTCTAAAAATATCGATATTTCGATATATCGATATTTTTTGCTCAAGGGAAGGTTACCTATTATATCACTATCAAAAATTAGATTATAGGTAAAAATAGAAAATAGGTACATATGATTTTAATCATATTACATAGTACATATTATATTGATTAAAATTAACCATAACTGAAACCAGTATTCGTCTGATATAGACATCAGCAGCACTCTTTCTTTAATGTGCTCACCTATCAATCTGCTTCTTTTATCCGTCACTCCTTTCGGTTGATACCGAGGAAGCTTGACATTTTAAATATTTCAGAGCGATTTCCAAAAGAAATGTCGGCATTTCACCTAATACTTAATTGGATCTGACTTCCACTCAAGAAGTGGTTGGTCCAAATACTGCTTACGCTCTTTGGGGACATATCCAGAGCTTTAGTTGGCTCCATTGCACAGACTACTAACGGGTTTTATTTATTGTGTCCGAGGCGACCGAACATATTCAACGAAAATTTGAAGCGAAATAATATCATTTTTGATATCCGAAAAAAAATATCGAAAATCGATATATCGAAGAAAAAAAAATCGCCGATATACAGGGTGTCCCAAAAGATTACGTAGCTGGGAAGGGGGGTGATAGGGATGGTCACAAGGGTCACCAGAAAAATATAAAAAAATCCCTCTGGGTGTTTAAAAAAATAAATGGCATTTTTTAAAAGACTAAAATTTTTTTCACCTTGTGCTAACTGTACCTACAAATATGGCTGTATTTAAAAAAAATGCTGTTATGTAATCTTCAATAACAACAAAGTCATCAACATCAACATCAAAAATAACAAGGTGTAAAATTTTAAGTTTTAAAAAAAATGCCATTTTTTTTAAATACCCAGAGCGGATTTTTTATTTATTTTTCTAGTGACCCTTGTGACCATCCCTATCACCCCCTTCCCAGCTACGTAATCTTTTGGGACACCCTGTATATCGAATATTTTTTGAAAAAATATCGATATTTTGATATATCGATATTTTTTACCCAAGCCTAGCTCACTCTTTTCATTCATGTGTGATTGCGGCCTAGGTAGTATAGGTACCTATTTTATTAATATGCATGCGCTATTTAAAGTGTATTTCTTTTAAGTCGTTTATGAGATTTACGAAACTCTAATTACCGAAATACTAGTACCTACAAATATACTGTAGTCTAAAGATTCTTATTCTACTTAAACAACACACCATATTATTATCAAGACGGTAAAAAAACTGAAGTATCTATATTAATATATAAAGCTAATCTCAGAACAGGTCCGATTGAAAAAATCTTTCAGTGTTCGATAACCCACCGAGGAAGGCTACAGACTTTATTTTATTATAAGAGATAACTCTTATAATAAAATATAGTCTGTAGCCTGGACTGGCGAAACCGTCCGCCGTAAGTTATTAATAAATATTTTCTAATCGTCTACTTGTTTTTAGAAAAGGGCATTATTAGTATTATGCAAGGGGCATAATATTCGAGCCTTGCTCGGATTTATGCCCGTTGAAGTAACAATAGCCTCATGGCTGACTAAAATAACCGGCCAAAGAAATGGTATATGTATGTAGTAGGTCTGTCTAACCTAAAACATATTTCTAGGGCTCAGCAGTATAAGGTCGAATGTGCCATTATATGTCAGAAACATTCGTCGTATGTGCCTTTATAGTAAACTGACACTTACACCAAATGCTTCTGAAGATAATACAGTATCTACATCAAACCTTAAGATTCTGAGATCTAGATTTCACTATCATTTTATTCATTAACTAGCTTTACGTACTCGGTTTCACCCGCTTCCGTCCTCGTAGGAACTTCATAATTAAAAATATCCTATAGTCATCCTCGATAAATGGGCTATCTTTTATCATTTTTTTTAATTCGGGCTATTAATGCCTGAGATTAGGGCGATCAAGCAAACAAACAAACTCTTCAGCTTTATATATTAGTTTAGAATTATAGATTGGGATTTCTTATGTAAGGTCTATCGCAGGAAACCCATAAACTGGATCTACTTATTTCTCTGCATTCGTTATTCCAATTTCTCATAGTGCTTTGAAACAAAGCTGGACTACAAAGTGAATTTATTGCTATAGTATCAGAGTTAGTGTTATTATTTGACATATATGCATGCTTTGACTTAGTTGCCTAATCTGGTTGACTTGACAAAAGCGTGCCTTGTCAATCTTAACCAGATAGAGGACAGGTATACCAATTTCCTGTTTTGAATATTAAATCTTGAAACGAATGGTGGCTGATGGCCGTTTGATATTGTTCAGAACTTGTATATGTTCGAATTGACTTACGAACTTGTATTTCGTGATACAGAGTAGTTGGGATGCTAGATGGCGCTGCCAGTCTTCTTATAGCTTGTGCGGCTACAATATCAGTTCAATAGAGACCAACTTTACTTTACTGTTTAAGGAAAATATTAGTAGGTCTTATTCACACTGACTGTACAGGATTCAAGTCCCAAGCGTGAAGTTTGGGAGCAGAAGTTAAATATTGAACTTGAATATTAATTCAGGAATGGTAAGCTCTTAGATTTTTTTAATTTGTCACACCCACAAAAGTTAATATTTGCCATGAAAATTAACTGGTTGAGAATCTCTGGCAGAGAAGATGGCGTTCTTCAGAAATGTTCCAAGTCGACTTTTGACATTTCTGAAAAACGCCATCTAGTGACACTAAACCAAAACAACCTGTGCTACAGATACTACAGTACGTAAAAACTGCCTTTTATTTTTTACACAAAACAAGAGAATGCCGTGTGTGTTCCATATTTACATTACGATTGTAAAGGCAAAGGCTTTCGGTATACCGTCAGCCAACCAGCCAGTCCTTACCTAAAGAACTAATACAATATAAACATTTCATTCTCGTTATTAGTTCATTGCACGATCAATGATCGTTTGAAAGACAGCGAAAACTGATTCAAATGAATCGAGTTCATAACTGAATAAGTGAAATAAATGCGCTATATAGTTCGTTTGAAAGACATGCGAAAACTGATTCAATTGAATCTAATTCATAAACTGAACTAGTGAAGTAAATGAGTGATATAGTTCACTTAGTTCAAATGAAGTATATCACTCTTTTCACTTCAATGACACATTTTGCGCATGTCTAATCGACATATGTCACTGATTTGACTTTAGTTTTTTTATTACCCGTCATATTATTTTTTTTTGTGGTGGCCAACGTGACCTCTATAAAAATTAGGTTGAGTACGACTGGTCTATATCAATTGTATATGGCGATAGCATGCTTCTGACTTGAAAAATGTTGGACTCATTGATTCTATCAGGAATTGATTTCATCAAGATGCCGACAAAAAAATCATGATCATCAGCCCGTATAACGTCCACTGCTGAACATAGGCCTCTTCCCGAGGGAGAGTATTTGCCATAGTAACCACGATTGGCAAGCGGATTGGTGACCCCAGTATTATCTTGTACCACACAAGGAAACGCTGCCTCCTTGATATATAATTATTATTGATGATGTTATAACAATCGGGACCAAAGGCTTAACGTGCTTCCCGAGGCACGGAGGGTAGTCCCTCAACCAATCAGACCCGGAAAGAAATCTTAGGATTTACACAAAGATTTCCTGTCCAGCGTGGGGATCGAACCCAAGACCTCCGAGAGCGAGCCGAATACCGCTACTCTACGGAGGTTGTCAAAAAAATATGAAAATCAAATTTACTCCATGAAAAGTTATGTCGTAAAATCAAATCCCATAATCATAATAAAATCAAGAATTGGCCATAACCATCTCATAACTGCTTTGTATGTTTTTACTACCCTATTTATATGAATGCTAAAAATTCGTTGTATCAATCGTTAACAACGTTTCACAATTTACAACAAAATGATTTTTATTGTCAATTCGTGTTGCCGCGTATTTGTTGAATATGTTGTTTGCTGTTTATTACGTGGTTCGTCAAACGCTTTATTATTGCTAGCTGCGGAATGCTCATAAAGTTGTCTCTAAACTGCGGTAAGGGCTGCGGGATACTTTTTACTTCCATACTACAGGGCCGTATTAAGGCTTGGTAACAGTTGGGTACCCCATACTTAATTACGGTACGGTAATCCAATATAATTGTATTCGTTAATGAAACGTACGTGAATGATAATGAATTAAATATTTGTTACGAACTCTTTAGTTTTGACGCTAAATGACTTTTGACTGTGTCACCCAAAATACATTGATTAATTATTTCTAAGTTAAAAAATTAAATATTACCGTCATTCGTCATTCTTAGAAACTCCTCAACAATTTTTATAATATATGTCTGCCTGATAATTTGTATTAGCTAGAATACTAACGAACCTCTAGCTATGGCCCTGGCACACGGGTAGTTTAACACGTGACTAGCTAGATTGAATGAATGTTGCACCTCACATGACGCGATTAGTCTAGGTAATATTGTATCTGTGTGCTAAATACCAGCCAAATTTAACCGCTTTTGTATGGTTGAGGTAAAAAACATCCATACTTTAGAATTTTTATATTTATGGTGAAATCGGGGGCCCACGACCGTGACAATCCTTTTCTGATGACCAAAATCATAACAGTGCCCTAGCTACGGTCCTGGCGCATAGCTAAACATACGGCTAGCTATAGCTCCGCAGACAGAGGCTTGTGAAAACTCATCCCCGCATTTGTACACCAACTGGCTTCGGCAAATGTTTGCTTGGCTCGATATTGCACGCCACATGACGCTTTTTGCGCTTTACTCTTGTCACCAGAGGCTGTTTGAAATCATGTCCTGTTTACAGAGATAACTTTCGTCTCGAATGGTACGGTTAGGTTCATTAGTTGGTTGACTGTGTTGCTTCGGTACTACGAATTTAATTGGTATACCGTCCAACCTTTGTTCTGATATCATTGTTGTATGGTGGTATGGATATGACAATAGTAATAGCTGTGGTTATAATTAGATAGCTGAACAGATAAGATGACAATTTCAATGGTTCAATAAATTTTTTTTCGAATAATTTATTTCTTCAGAATGTTGGTAGATGTCAAGTGATTTAGGACTGTATCAAATATTATATTATATTAATAGAATCAATCAATCCAAGAATTAGTTTAGATAGTAAGTCCATCTTGTAAGATGAACTAACCATATCCTGTAGGATACCATAGTCAAATAACATGTGAATGTTGTGTTCCTGTATGTACATGGTCGCCCGACCTCGTAAACACTCAGGGGAGTATTTGAGGTTTGGTGGATATACAAGCACCAGCTGTCTTCATATTTGGGCTTAACGCCTAAGTAACAGCAGGTGGAGGTTTCATTTACTTGATTTAATACGAAAAGAAAATAATTAAAATTAATGATTTGCGACAGGTTTAGGCTCAATTTTTCTTTTTTTCGGAAGTCTTATAAGTTTGTTTTAGTTTAGATTAGCTACTACAAATTATTATTTTGAATTACATACCACGGAACTTAAATCTAACAAATATGAATGCAAAATACCAATGATCATTATTATTTCCGTATAGCCTTAGAATGGAATAACATAAATAATATACTGTATGCACATAAATATTGCGACTGACAATCAGAAGAAAAATGAGCCTCCTGTATTTAACTCGCAATGGATAAAAAAAATCTGGTTCTTAAAAAACAACAAGCTACGACAACGCGGCATGCCTTTTTAATTAACAAAAAAATTAAATTTCATTTTTATTGATAAAATGTAAAAAAAAAAGAACGGACGCCGCAGTGCTTCTGGCGATTTCGTGACGCACATTATCTTGTCAAATGATTGTATGCATTTTCTGATTGAGATAGAGTTTAAAATGCTGTGACGATTCTCATCCATGGTGGCAAATGTCAGTTTCAACGTCAATTTATCCCTATATTGTCTTAGGAAACGTCAGTCTATTCCTTCTTATGGTAATCCGGAGATTAGACTGATATTGATGGGGTGGTTTATCGAAGATATCGGTAGTCGGGTTCGAGCTATTGATCTAACATAGTTTGCAGTTAACATGTTGCTACTTGGACCGTATGGTTTGATTACTGTGTTACCATAAAAACAAAATATTAAAGATGCTCTGCCGTCTTATTGTGTAATGGATTCGATTGTCATTCCGGACAATAATACCTTCCGATGTCCTCGTAGACCCGAAGTCCGGGCACACGCCACTAGGAGTGCGCTCTTGTGCAGTTAGCTAAGTTTGTTGTTTTTAAACCATTTAATATGGCTGGAACCCTGTTCGCCTTTATGCCCGGTGAAGTAGCAAAGGCATCGTGACAAACAACATAAATGTACGTCCTAATAAAAAAAACTGAATCATTTTTAGTAATCATTCTTTAATCCACCCTGGGTCCAAGGTCCACTATGGATGCCCTCTTACGCAGTTTGCTTAGTTTGTAGTTTTTAATAAACCATTTAACAAGCCTTTATGCCCAGTGAAGTCCGTAGCTAACTAAATAAGAAGGACCGTAAAGAAAATGAAACCCCAATACGGTTATCAATTAACTCCCTTACATCGCAATTGTAGTAGAAAGCTAATCCCAGTACAGTAGATGTGACGTGTGGTTTCCGGCTTAGAATAGACGTCCCCACATCTTCCTAAAGGTGTCGTAACTATACTAAGGGATCAGTGGCGTAGCTATCGTATGGCCAGGTGGTGCAGTGCACCAGGATCCGAGACCTCAGGGGGCCCTCTAACCTAAGCTTTGAAAAGACCAGATCAGCTAACTCTCTAGCTGTTGTAGCTAAGTACCGGGGCCCTTGCCCACATAGCTACGCCACTGTAAGGGATATACAAGTGATGGATGTGCCGCAGAATCTATCAGCTGATAGATACTCCGATCTTACTGCAATCACTAATCCGCCTGCCGAGCGAGGGGATTACGGCAATATCCTTCAACAATCCTTGCTTGCTAAGGTCTGTTAAAGAGGAGGCCTATTTTCAGTTGTGATGCGTAAATAAGCTGATGATGAAGAAAAAGGTCCCGTTATTATGTCCGCCCTTCCCCCTTCTCTCCCGTGAGGTCAGGCAAGATAATTGATTTATCTTGTCGTGAGTCCTTACTCACGCACAGGAACACAAGATAAATCAATTATGTTATTTTGAGCAAGTTTATAGAGCGTAAAAAAGCTATACAATAGCATTTGTAAGCTCAATAAGCTGCTCGAATTAAACATAAGCTATCTCCCAGTGAAATTTCCATCAAAAGCGAACCGTACATTTGACAAGCTTAAAAAGCAATAGTTAGAAATGCATATCTTTTCAAAACTCGAATCAAAATCTGTCGAAATAAAGATTATCAAATGTACCTACGGTTCGCTGTTGATGGATATTTCACTAGGACATAGCTTATGTTATAGGTAGTAACAGGTAACTTTTATAGAAATAAAAACTACTGAAAGGATTAAATTGCAGTGTATTAATGTTATTTCCCTGTTGTATTCTGTAACGTTGTATTCAGTTGGCAATATCATTGACCTTTACTTCTTTTAAAATGAAAACAACACAGAATTTATCTTTATTATACTAGCTGTTCCGCGCGGTGTTACCCGCGTAGATCCCGCTCCCGTGGGGACGTCGCCTTTAAATATAGCCTATGAACCTCACAATTATTAATGTGGCTTTCTGTCAATCGTTCACAGTTATTTCAAACAACTGCTAGTTATGTCAATATCATTAGAAAAAATAATATTGTAGTTAAGGTTTCTTGAAATTACTGCTCAACTTTCTTCTTTCATATGAACCTTCTACTGACTATTATAAACGCAACAAAAACAGAATTAGCGACAATATTCTATTCGTGAACGCGTAATGCGATGACCAACGGAAATAGAGATTCATTTATATATATATATATAGATAATATACCTAAATTAAGAATAAAACAGCAACATGTATTTTTTGTATCCGATTCTTAAAGGAAAAGCTCCTTATATATCAATTGGTTGTTCGTTTTCCTGTTAAGACCCTTTTTTATAAACTCAACGAAATAAGCAATATGTGCGGTGTCTTCAAGGTAAAATAACTAGTCAAAAGTTGAAACACGTGGAGCTTTAAGCTGATTGATGACCTACAGAAATTATGACAATGTCATTAGATTTTTTTGTCGCTGGATTTTCTTTTTGTTGCAATTTTAGTCGTTGCAATTTTTTTATCGTTTCAATTTTGAGTTGTTGCTATTTTTTTGTCGTTGCAATTTTTAGTCCTTGCAATTTTTTGTAGTCGCTATATTTTGTCGTTGCAATTTTTATTCGTTTCCATTTTTTGTCATTGCAATTTTTAGTAGTTTCCATTTTTTGTCATTGCAATTTTTAGTAGTTTCCATTTTTTGTCTTTGCAAATTTTTTAGTAGTTGCTATTTTTAGTCGTTGCCATTTTTAGTAGTTTCCATTTTTTGTCTTTGCAATTTTTTAGTAGTTGCTATTTTTAGTCGTTGCCATTTTTAGTAGTTTCCATTTTTGTCTTTGCAATTTTTTAGTAGTTGCTATTTTTAGTCGTTGCCATTTTTTGTCATTGCAATATTTTTGTAGTTTCCATTTTTTGTCTTTGCAATTTTTTAGTAGTTTCCATTTTTTGTCTTTGCAAATTTTTATTAGTTGAATTTTTAGTCGTTTCTATTTTTTTTGTGTGATTGCAATTTTTTAGTAGTTTCCATTTTTTGTCTTTGCAATTTTTAAGTAATTGCTATTTTTAGTCGTTGCCATATTTAGTAGTTTCCATTTTTGTCTTTGCAATTATTAGTAGTTGCTATTTTTAGTCGTTGCCATTTTTAGTAGTTTCCATTTTTTGTCTTTGCAATTTTTTAGTAGTTGCTATTTTTAGTCGTTGCCATTTTTAGTCGTTTCCATTTTTAGTCTTTGCAATTTTTTAGTAGTTGCTATTTTTAGTCGTTGCCATTTTTAGTCGTTTCCATTTTTATTCTTTGCAATTTTTTGTCATTGAAATTTTTTAGTCGTTGCCATTTTTAAGTCGTTGCATTTATTGATAAGCTGCATAGTTTCCGGTTTCGAATAGACCAGCCCTTGTGCAAGAGAGAAAGAAAATATATTTAATTCAGCACAACACACAAGATAATACGAATAGGTACAGCAAAGGCAAGTTACAAGGTTTGCCGAAAAGGTCGCCAGGATTGGCTAGGTAACACCTAGCGCTAGTTTTCAGTTGGTCACCCTACTAGTGACATACAGACGATGGATTCACTTATACCAAATATATTTAATTTAAGTATTTCACAGCAGGCAAGCATTGCCAATCAACGGGGTAATGCTGCCAGCATGATGGGAACCTTGCAAAGTAGAATAGATATATAATAGTAGTATTATTATTAGGTATATATTATATTATAATAATATTATAGTATTATTATATTAAGTTAGTTTTATTATAAATTAGCTATTTTCAGTTGTATTTATTATGTATTTTATTCCTTTACGAAATAAATGTCCCACCAAACAAAAAAAAGACTTTCTTGCAAAACTATACTAATATTATAATGCATATAAGACCCATTTTTTGCGGAATTAACACTAGATATTTTGTCTTTTTAAATTAGATTAATATGGATTTCCGCAAAGTAACGCCTGATTCTATTAATTATACTAATCAACCAGCCAAGCGTGGTGATTATAGAAAATATCCCTCAACGACCCTGGCTTGCCAAGGCCTGTTAAGAGGAGGCCCATGTTCAGCAGTGGACGTTAACGCGTTGATTAAGTAAGTAAGTACGCTATTATTGCTGTTGCATTTTTTATGTAATTGTGATGGTTGGACCACTGCGCGGGATAAAAAATCTTTGTATATAATTGGTTTCTTAATAATTTAGAATGTCACTTTATGCTTGTTCATTTATGTTAGTCACTTTATGCTTTATGTTAGACCACGAGTACAACTAACAAACTGTACTTTCTTTTCTCATCTCATATTTTTCTTCCACCGCGCCGCCTGAAAACCATAAATATAAGAGGTAGAGCATAGTGTTCTACGCCCAAAGAGCTCCTTTACTCAGGAAATGCAAGAACCCTGAGATCATATGGGAAGATCTAAATTGTAAACAAAAATATGTACTTAGTGTTAGTTCCGCTATACAATGTGCCTAAATGTTGGAATGCCCTCCCACCCGGGATGATAATGAAGGAAGGAAAATAAAAACATGCAAAAATGCAATCTCTAGCCAGAAAATTATCACAAAATATTTTTGTTTTTAATTTAGATAAATATATGGATTTCTACAAAGTAACGTCTGATTCTATGAAACATATGGGAAGTTTAGGGTTACCCACGCATGAGTGACGAAAAATCTTTTATTGCAAGCGTGGCGGTAACTTGAGTTTATAGGCGACTTAAAAAAAAGTGTGGTATTGTTGACCTAAAAATTAACATCACATCATATCTATACTTCTATCTATACTAATATTTTAAAGAGGAAAGATTTGTATTTTTGTGTGTATGTTTGTCTATACTAATATTATAAAGAGGAAAACTTTGTTTGTTTGTTTGTTTGTTTGGTTGTAATGAATAGGCTCAAAAAGTACTGGACCGATTTCAAAAATTCTTTCACCATTCAAAAGCCACATTATCCACGAGTAACATAGGCTAAATTTTATTTTGGAAAAAAATAGGGTTCCGTAAGATATTTGAGTTTTTCGGACACAAGGTGTAAAAAATCAACCAGAAAAGTTACTTATTTTGCGTACGCTGCCTAAACTATAAAAGATAGAACCATAAAATGTTTTAATTAATTGTAGATCTTATAAATATCTACAAAAAAGTCCGCGACACACTATACCTATCTATGTCGAGTGAGGCACAACAACCATTTTTTTATTTAGAAATCTTGAATTTTTTTGGACTACATTTAAACGCGTTTATTTTACTCATGCTATTAATCCTTATCAAAATAAATTAGTTCATCACTGAGTACAGTTTATGTAGATAATATTTGGTCCTTGAATGATTAAAATTGGACGTTTGGTTTTAAAAATATGGCGAAATTAAAATATTACGATTTCTGCTAAATTCATGGACACCGTCACTAACATCGAGGACGCAGTGCACTACCCCCAGGAATTTTTAAATTCTCTGAACCCCGCTGGGCTATCACCTCATGAACTGTCGTTAAAAGTTGGCACGCCGATAATGCTTCTCAGAAATTTAAGCCCCCCTAACATGGCACGAGACTTCTTATAAAGAAGCTAAAAGATAATTTAATAGTAGCGAAGATTATCACCGGCCCTGCAGCTGGTGAATTAGCTCATATACCAAGAATACCCATGATCCCTACTGATTTGCCTATACCCTTCAAAAGGCTCCAATTTCCAGTAAAATTTCTTTCGCTCTAACGATAAACAAATCCCAGGGCCAAACATTCAAATTAGTAGGAATTGATTTACGCAAAGCATATTTTACGCATGGGCAACTTTACGTTGCCATATCACGGGTCGGGGCTCCCGACCATCAGTATATTTTGTTACCTGAAAATAATTTAACGTCAAATGTTGTTTATAGAGAAGCTCTACAATAATCGCTTTAGTTATCTATCCTAAAACAACGGGTTGCACTCCGGGACTGCCGGCAGAAGTGAAAACTTAGTAACTATTAATTACATTTAAATATTTTCATCATTAACAACTTTAACATCCACAGAAAGACAATCTGTGCAGCCTGCGATGATTACGACATACTGCGCCGTCGATGTTTGTGTCGGTGTCTGTGAATTGACCTGGGAATCATTTTGCTGACCGTGTCTTTCCTGGGTAGGCTTTTTGCAGCGGTAACAGACATCCGCACGGAGCCGCGATTTTCATGCGGTTATTACCAATTAATAGAACGATTCTTCCGGAAGGTTTGCGTATATGATTTGTTTAGTTTATGTGTACATTTGACTAATATATATTGATATTTGTCAGAGGTGTCGGAAAAAATTAAGCCATTTGGGAGCTTTCAACGAAAACGCTGCCTAAACCCGATGACATATAACAAAACAATGTATGGCGGAAATATTCTTCCCTTTTAGAACTACAAAAAAGTCTACAATAGCATATGTCTATCTTTCAAGGTTAACTTGATATATCCATTATATCTTTTAGAAAAATGATCATTTCTGATGCGGTAATTGTAAAGATAATCAGACGGATTCAGTATTTATCCTTATCATTTTAAATGAGTTAATATTCTTAAGCATTTCATGCAGATTATTTGACCCCTACACAATATACTTTAAATGAATAACTTAGAAGTTATCGCAAAATAACAGCGCGCGTTTTCGCAGCGCAGCGAGTGAGGTAGGCCGAATGCGATTATGCGCGCTCGATCCTTAAGATTTATAAGGCAAATTTTTGGTTTGTGTTCGTTGTAACTATGATGGATATCTATCCATCATAGTTACAACGAACTCAAAACATAAAAAAAATAGGTATTCAAGTATCTACTTGAATACCTATTTATTTAGTGTTTGTTGTATTGTTAGTCCTGAAGAGTATTGGTAGGTATTTCATACGATAAAAGTATACCCACCTACTTATTTCACTGAGTTTTAGTAGGTACCCATATTAATTTGTTTCTGTTTGTTTTGACCAAATTTCGCCCGTTTGTTAGAGGTTTAAAGACATTCTGTAGTATAAGTATCAGTATTGTGCCCGTGCGAAGCCGGGGCGGGTCGCTAGTAATGAATAAACTAATGTGCCGTTTTCAAAAAATCTTTCATCATTGGAAAGCTACATTCACCCTGAGTGACATAGGCTATATTTCATTATGAAATTTCCACGGGAACGGGAGTTACGCGTGTGAAACCGCGTAAGGGAAGCACATAATATAGTGTGTATATATTATATACACACGAAATCATTATCTGTTCTCATCTGTATTTAATGTCTAAATTATTGCGTTTCGAAGGCGAATAATATTGGTAATTTCGCTTCTAAATGACGTCGTTTTTCAGAATGGAGATCTGTTTTACAGTGTGAATGCTTCTTTTTCTCGGATTCAATTACTGTGAACGTATCTTAGCATTAAAATGATCTATATAAATATATGAATTATGTAAATAAATATATTTCGTTTAATGTCAATTAATAAATGAAATTGTTATAAATGTAAGCGATACTGAAACTATCTATTTGTGTTTCTGTTTGTTACGGATAAACTACGGAACGGTTGGACCGATATTCACATAATTTTACTCGAAGATATTGGTCGCAGAGTAGCTGCGCTGCGCCGGAGCATTATGCCCAAAAAATGTAGATTTACTCACTTCATATCGATTTTGTATAGTTTTGTAAGTAATTTGTATAGCTTGGTGTGTACTATTTTATCGTAAATATTAGTTTTATATTACCGTGCTCCTACCGATCGATGCTATCCATGGCCAAAACTCCAAATACCAAACTCAAAGTAGATTGGCCATCTGCGCAGGGCCCATAACATCAAGAGATCCCGCGGTACCATATTGGCCGCGGGTGCCGTCGAGGGGCCGGATTGCTCATGCGTACCCCGCCAACGGCGGATCGAAGGAGTTTCCGGGGGGTGTTAATGGTGTAGAGTCCTCTCCTCGTGGTATGAGTTTAGCATACCACGCTATGGAGGGGGCGAGTCCAGCGTTGCCAGATTTTATTATGGGCAATGCGGGATTTTGTATTATTTTAGGCGAAAAAGCGGGATTCTCTCCTCGAAAGCGGGACATAGTAATAAAAGTATGTTATCAGAAGTTTTTAAATACTTATCTTATTATTAGAGCTTAATTTTTTTGTTTTTTTTTAATGTTTACATGATATTTTTTTTATAATACCCGTAATTAATGTATCCTTATGAGTATATTACTAATTTAACAATAACTGTCTGATTTAAATTCATATAAGTAGCTATAATGGTCAAATTAAGCCAGAAAAGCGGGACTGAGCCCGTCCCGTGCGGGACATTTAATATTGATATAAAAATCGGGACGTCGTGCCAATATCGGGACGTCTGGCAACGCTGGGCGAGTCCCACATATCCCATCGCCAGCGCGCGAATACGCTGCAGCGGCGGTGGGAATGCGTAAATGCACTTCCCCCCGGACAAAAAAAAAAGAGCCTATAGGCCCTTTTTTATATAATACACAAGCTCTCTGTTTATTTATTCTAAAAATTCTATGGGTTTTACCTCCTCGAGGTGTGCTTTTCCAGACACTGGTAAATCACCAACAATTTCTATAATTTGGGCTATTAGCAATGCCCGACCCAGGAACTGAAACTTCGTTTTTTACGGTCAAACATTATACCGCTATACCACCGAGTTTTTTTACCTAGCAAGTAATCATACATGTCTCCATTCTCGCGCTTCTTTTAGAATGTGTTCTTATTATGCGTTTCCTTATTATTCGATGCTATTACGTCTAATTCGAGATGACCGGTACAGTGTGCATTACCTGACCACTTATGTGAGTCTGAGATATCGCAGATTCCCGATGTTTAAAGTAAAATTGTATTTCTTTTTTACGGACTAACATATTATATGGTAGGCTGCGAGGTTTTTGCTACTACTTAGGACATAAAGGCGAATTCAGCCTTATTGAATGGTTTAAAAACTACAAACTAAGCTACCTGAGCGAGATGCCCTGTCTTTTTGAGGCGAGTACCTCGGTTGGCGTGGGGATTGTGGAATAGTAACTTTTATATGTGTAGGGGAATTTTGTACAACCGAAAGTTGTGTGAAAAAGCTAAATTTTTCAACAAAAAATAAGTTGTGATGATGAATCTAGTAGTACTGATGAAGATTCTTCTCCACTTCGTAAGAAAAGAAACTTTAATGAAAATGATAAGACATTTGGAATACACGACAGTTTCTGGAACTGCTTTGAGGAAGTCGCTACTGATAATATGCGAAATAGTAATGATGAGGAGAACATTGCGAAGAATACTGTGGCAAATGAGATAGATTTTTATTTGAAAACTACTCGCCTAGATAGGAAAGCTGATCCTTACAAGTGTGTCAGCAAATGAAAAGCAATACCCAAACCTTTCAAAATTTGCTAAAGTTTATCTTTCTTCTCCCGGGAGTAGCGTGTATAGTGAGAGTTTGTTTTCTGAAGCTGGTATCATTTACGATGAAAAGCGTAATCGTTTGCTACCATCAAATGCTGAAAAGCTTGTTTTTATCCATCACAACTTACCGCTGATTAATGTTACTTATTAAAATATTGTAATTTGGTAATAAATACAAATCTTGTGTAATATGATGTGTCTTTGTTGTCCACGATTTGGTATTCGGTATTCGGCTGAATAATAAGTACTATTCAGCCGAATACCGAATACCAAAAAAAGTGGCCGAATACAGAATAGTAGCCGGATATTCGTGGCATCTCTAATTGATAGTTTTGAAGATTTATTGCAAAACGTCACAATATATCGCATTGCTACTGTAACAAAAATGGTGGCTACTTGTCAATTATAAACAATTATGCTGCTGTAAAAATGACGCCTTTTTTGACTTTGGCGATTAATCTGCTAAATAATTGCTGTCGATTTTTAGACGTAATTGGACCGCAGGTATCATTATTAATATTTTTAGTACCCTATTAATATAACATTTGATATCTTTTGTAATTTTAGTATTATCTCAGTGTACCAAGATTGTAACAGTTCATTTTCCCGGGATTGCATACCTATTCGGAATTTTGTAAACTGAGCTTCAGTGCCATCTTTTGAAATAAGACCATTAAAACGAATGACGCAGCAAATTACAGCGTTAATAATGTTAAATTGTAAGACGACCTGACCTATTTAAGAGATGAGCCCTATGCATTTTCATAATAAAAATGTGGTTCGTTAATGGAAATAAAGATACGTATTTTTATTTTATGTTAATATTGTATATATTTAAATTTAAATTACATGATGTGTGATATAAGACTAACTTTTTTATTTTTGGTTAAGATTTGTTTATGAAGTTCCTACGGGAACGGGAGTTACGCGTACCTAGTAGTGGGTAATTCCAAATCCAAATTCTAGTGCGTCATAACTCTTTCAATATATAGAATTACAATTCTTTTCATATAATCGTAACTAAGTACTCGCGTAGTTGGAAAATTCTTCTCCACAGAAGTGACCACATTTTGAACCCTAACATTTGGTAATAAAGCTCAAAACCAACGAATTATAAACACACCAATCTGTCTTATAAAGATCTAAGTTAAACGAAATCTGGTGTAAATAAAATCGTCTAAATAAAAGTTTATTCGCGCGATAAGAAGTTAAACTCTAGCAACAGTTTTAAGGGGAGATAAATAAGAAATTTAAGTCGTAGTGTAAATATTTTCTCAAGGAATGGACGTGGGATTAAGTCTGTAAATAACAAAGCTTCATGGCATTATTGTGATCTTCAACGATTCCTTGATTTTTCGCCTTTATTGACAACATTTCCATTTACACTTGACTTACATTTTCTTTTCTTAATAATGGCATTGCTTTGGCGATGATTTTGCCAATGTCTTGTTCAACTTCTGGATTATTTCTAAAACTTTCTGTTAGATAATTTTTCACATAATATGTAAAATATATTTTGAAGGCATCTTAGAGATAAATTACCATCACCAGTTCTGGACGTGACGACATTGACGACAAAATTACAGGAATTCTTTTTTTTTAATCTCTCTCTGTCTAATGATAAACACAGTGTATGTAATGGTGATTTAATTTATTTCAAATTCGTTTATGTTATGTTTCGTCTATTTTCTGTTTGTTTAACCCAAATTTATAGTGCATGATACAATAATATGCCTTTCTCCGTTTCGCAATTTATTTCAGTACATAAACGCCCAATACCACGGCGTAATGCATCTCCTAACTTGTTCAAAGGTGGAGTTACCAAATTGTGATCAACGGATCATCTGCAACAGTGGCTCTCAACCCTTAGTAATGAGATACCATCTTTCTAATGGATTTCTACCTTATTTGATTTAATTTTTAAAGAGGAAAGATTTAGCGTAGGACGTTCACCAGTTGGTGAAGCCACGACGTTATCTAGATCTTTGTCCATCTAGTTTGATGGACACATGATCTGGTTAGGTTAGTGGTTAATGGTATGGTAATGGTGGTGGTTAATGGTTAAGGATGCGGGATCACGGTGGATGCAGGCCGCTTTTACCGTAATATCGGGAGATCTTTGATCTTTGACAGACGACTATGTCCAGCAGTGGACGTCTTACGGTCGAAAATGATTATGATGTTTGCATTGAATAGGCTCTGAAATAACTGAACGGATTATAATTTTTTTTCACCATTAGAAAGCTACATTATCCTGGAATAACATAGGCTATAGTTAGTTATGAACTATCGATGGGGACAGGATATACGCGAATAAAGCCGCGGGCGGGAAACTAGTCTTTGAAAAATTCAAAAAGCTCGATTTTCAAATATTCAGATAAGAAATATATTGTATGGCAAAGTCAACATTAATTCTTATGAGTATTGAAAAATCCGGCCTAAAAGGTTTTTTTAATGGGAACTTCATTAGGCATCAAACATTTCTCGCGAAAAGTTACTTTAGTTCCGATTTAATATGACGTTCCTACTTATCACCATTAAATATTCTTTAGAACGTCTTTTATTAACCAAGAGTCCAACTATTTAGGTTCTGGTTTGGTCTCCTTATATATATCTACTAAAGAAAGCCATAGCCCAACATTTTTCGGATGGCATAGACCAGTTCAAGAGCTTTCAGGCACCAATAATACTCCAGAGTCTCCCATTTGAGAACCAGTGAGCTAAAAGCAGTATCAGTTGGTTATTCGATATTGCAGCAATACTAAAGGCCGGTTTATATTGGACGACATTGCCGCGGGCAACGTGGTCTGCAGATAAACAAGGCTATTGCTCTGGCCTAAAGCATTCGACTCTTTGATGTTGGAAATGTACTCATTGTGGATTATTGTTTTTGGTAATCGAAGGGTAGCTTTTATCTAGCTATTTAGTAACAGTCTTGTGAACTTAGAATGGATACGTAAACTAACAGTTTAATGAATCAATAATAACTCAAAATCTCCTTCTTTTCCAATTTTCACAGTCATGATTTCGTTACTAATGACGTTTATAGTTTATTGGAATTTATCATTACCTATATCATTCTAGATTAATTATTTTTTATTGAGCAAAATAAGGCTGCTTTCTCGTAGAAATCTGGTCTACTACTACGGTCATACTAAAAGAGTGCACAATTTTTTTCTTCTGTGTCATATACACCGTGTATTTTTGTTGAAATACTATCGTAACGTCATATTATTATTTTAGAATAGAAATATGTTTTTTTTTTAAAAAAGGTGTCCACAAAGATTGACAAATATACATGGTATAGTGACCTCTCGAGCTCTACACTCCGCCAGCGACCGCCCTGAGCTGAGGTCCAAGTCATGGGGCACCCTCTTGCGCAGGTTGCTTAGTTTGTGGCATTTAAACCATTTATTGAAGCTGGAGCTCTGCTCACCTTTATATCCGGTGAAGTAGCAAAAGCCTCCTGGATAACAACAAAAAGGTCCGTCCATAAAAATAAAAAAAACTTGACCTTTGCAATAAAAGATAATCTTTCGAACGTCCCTACGTTCGAAATCATTTTATTCTGGAATGTTAAATATTATTGAAAAAGTAAATACACAAATTGTGTACTACCAAAAAAAAATCATTTCGCTGAAGGACTAAAATCACGGTATATCCCGGCTTATAAATTACTGCTTAGGATTGTAAATAGCAGTGTCACCCTCCTCCTCCAATTTTAACATAAGTTAAAATTAAAAGGTTTGCAGCATATTATTATCGTCGACTGTAAATGACGATCACCGATGACGTCAGCGGTCACACCGAGGCGCATGGTTCACCGACACAAGTGTAGCCACGCTGTCATACCCGTGACGTCATGTCATGTGCAGTCAATTGCCGCTGCGGTTTATTTTCCATGTACCCTTTGTACTAACAGCATGGAGTAACTCGATTCGCTGCGTAAATACGTGTGCAGTCAGACAAAATTATTCGCTCTCTACACTTAGTGCTGGACGTTAATTAATGTGATTTTCAGAAAGGGTAATGTATTCACTCACTTTTATTTTCTGTTTAGTACTGTAATCTATATAATTTTATAAGCGGCCGTAGCCCAATGTCTAGGGCCTCGGACTTGCGATTATGTTGTCGGCAGCATAACTAGCAGTTTTGCAGAACTAGTATTTTGTTAACTCCTTGTGCTAAACTAAAATGCTTGTATTACGAGTGGGTTAACATTGGTAGTACAATGGGTGGGGATCGGAATCCGATTGGCATAAATATAGTGGCTATCTGGCGCCCGATTTTTGATATTGTAAGTATTATTGTATTCTTTGGAGCCACTTTTAATATTACAAATATAATAAATTGGGCACCGGCGCGGCGCGGCGACCACAAGATATAATACGAGATAATCTAGGTTTTACGAATTGATAAAACCTATATTGACAACCGTAGCGTAGCGGTATTTGGCTCGCTTTAAGTCTTGGAGGTCGTGGGTTCGATCCCCACACCGGACAAGAAATCTTTGTGTGAATTCTAATATTTCTTTCTGGTCGGTTGAGGGACTACCCTCCGTGCCTCGGAAAGCACGTTAAACCGTTGGTACCGATTGTTATAACATCATCTATAACAAGCTTTTACCAGGGAAAGGGCAGCAGCATTTCCCTGTGTATTACAACATAATACTGCGGTCATCAATCCGCCTGCCAAGCGTGGTGACTATGGCAACAACCCTCCCTCGGGAGGAGGCCTATGTTCAGCAGTGGACGTTATACGGGCTGATGATGATGATTATACCGTTTACATGTTTGCCCTTGAGGGAAACTTTTTTTTTGAAGAATCCATATGTTTATTCTAAATTGTAAATGTCGAATGAAAAAGTCCAGCTAAGTATTAGCAACGACTTAACAATCACGGTATATTTATCTTTCTATCAAATAAACAATATTTTCTATTATTGAGCGCCTTTCCCTTTCTTTCCGCTCAATAAACTTGTAAACGTTACAGTCCATTGTTTTATTTATCATTTATTCCGTAAAAATAGTTACATTATTTGGAATCGTAACATTTTTTTCCCTACCGTGCGATTACTGAGAAAATGCCAAAAAACTCAGTAGACTCACTGCTACAAACATGTATTACTGCACAATTATATAATTTTACAAACGCAGCAAGTATATAGCAGTCTCTTAATATCGTCTGTACAAGCCATTTGTAGAGAAAATAATTAGAGCAACAGACTCTCCTTAATCTTTTAAGACGATAGAGCTTGTAGTGCAGCCCGCTCATGTGTGCTAAATAAAGCCACACTGGAAAAAAGAGTAATGACCAGAAAAATATCTAATAAAATGGTTTTATTTTCTATGAATCTGTATGTAATATACAATACAGCTGATCTACAAAGACACAGATCAAACCGCAGAAAGGATTGCACTGAAATTTGGCACGTAAATTATATCGTTACGACAATATTTCCAAATATACGTACGTTCTTTCTCTCGTTCCTGTGGGATGAAGCGACATAAACAGTGCCATGAAGCCGATTAAAAAAAAACAAATTAAAAAGAAAACATCTCTCCCCATTTTTCTGTCACAATTTTTTTTTCGGTGTGACATAGCTTGGTTGCTTCCTTCTTCTTTTAAATTCCTTCTTTTGCTTGCATATTTACTCATTTTATTCCATTTGTTTATTTATTAAAATAAATAAAATAAAATTAAAGTTAATAATTTTCCACATTTTTATATTAATGTATACTTAATCATTTAATTAAGTAGTAACTTGACATTTATTTGTATTTTGTAGTGTTCTAGATAGTCGTAGTTATAGAGTTTGTGCTACTTATCATGCTCAAGATTTAAATTATATACATTTTGACCATACCATCTCCATCGTTTGACGTTCTATCTAAAACTCTGACATTATCAAAATTGTGGAATTCACCCCACAAAGCCCACAACAAAAAGAACTGAACTGAACTGTCATAGGTGGGTTTTCCATAAAGTCCACAAACAAAGAACTGAACTGACATAGGTAGGTTACCTAGTTAGTACGACTCTTTTTTGTAGTTCACTGTGAACTTTAAAAAAGATAACTTAAAATACTAAGTAGTATTCATGCCCGCTGTCGCCCGTTGTATTGACGTCACGATTCGCGTGAATTTTCCAATATTATCATAACATATCTTTAATATGAGCTTATGTCTATTCATTTCTAAAAGTTAATTGAAGTACAATTCAAGGAATAGCAATTCAATAAAAGATATGAACAAAGGCTTTTCCCAGATGGGCCGGATTGCCGTCGGGGGGCCGGTTTGCTCATGCGTACCCGACCCCCGCCAACGGCGGATCGAACCAGTGTCCTGGGGGTTTTAGTGGTGTAGGGTCCTCTCCTCGTGGTATGAGTTAGCATACCACGATATGGAGAGGGCGAGTCCCACATATCCCACCGCCCGCGCCAGTGCGAATACGCTGCAGCGGCGGTGGGATTGCGTAAATGCATTTACCCCCGGACAAAAAAAAAGGCTTTTCAAGATTTTGACTTCATTATGACTAATGATGATAGTAAGATATTATTTCCTTTCACCATTTCAAAATAAATAGCCTGTTAATTTAATGGAACAAACTGCAATTGTCAGCTAAGATGTCCATTACATTATTAAAGCGAGATCGTTTCACCTTTAGCTGCGAATTGCTACAAAGGGCTTAAAATACAATGAGACTTGGTAAATAACATTATTTTTTCAAAAGATATTGAAAAAAAATGGCTGAACATTAATTTAATCCCAAAATTGCTAATAATGTTCTTTGTTAAAAGAATTATTCGTTTATTGAACGCAAACTCAATGACCTTAATGTTTTGGACACCTAGATATCCAGACTTGATAAATATTTAAATCATAAAGGATTTTCTTTTAGTATTATTAAACAATTTTCTCCGCCACATTTAACTTAAATAAGCATTTAACTGTACATAAAATTCTCAGATGTTTTCGTTATCAGACATTGGAAATATATTTTTGTATAACGAGATTTAGCTCAGTTAAAAGATATATCAAAATAATATTTTAGATTCATTGAAATAGGTTGACACACATGAAATATATAAATTATTACCTCACTTTGATATTTGAAATAATATGAAATATGTGTGGGATGAAAAATACAATTCTAAACTGCGTTCAAGTTTGTCTCTTTACACAATCTATACTAATATTATAAAGAGGAAAGATTTGATCGTTTGTTTGTATTGAATAGGCTCCGAAACGATTGGACCGATTTGAAAAAAATTTTCACCGTTAGAAATCTACTCTATCCCCGGATGATATAGGCTATATTTAATTATGAAGTTCCCACGGGAACGAGAATTACGCGGGTGTAATTGCGCGCGGGTAGCTTGTTATGTATAAAGATGAAGAGTTTGATTGCTTGAGCGCGCTAAGCTCAGGAACTACTGTTTCGATTTGAAAAAATATTTCAGTTGTAGCGACATCTACAGTAGGCGCACAAAAACACAAGAAGACTAGCAGCGCCATCTAGTACTTAGCATCCCAACTAACCTGTATCGCGCAATACAAGTTCGCAAGCCGATTCGAACATACACAAGTTCTGTATATTAACAAATGGCCGTCGGCCGCCGGGCATACCTCCTCGCTCGACAAAGAAGATCTTCATTTTCTGTGGAGGAACACCACCAACACAGTGTTAGATAGTCCATTTATCGAGAAAGGCATAAGCATTGTAATAGACAAACTGTACAATAGATGTTAGATATTTTCATGAAATAGACCTAAAGCGGTCTTTTTATCGCCTCGTTTACTTCCACTGCTGAACATTTGCATTCTCTTTAACAGACCTTGGCAAGCCATGGTTGTTGCGGGATATTTCCGCAATCATCTTGCTTGGCAGATGGATTGGAGGTCGCAGTAAGATGGGAGTACAGTAAAAGCTCTCTATTCGCGGGGTATGCGTTCCGCAAATATGCCGCGAATACAGAAACCGTGAATATGGAATGGTAATTTATATGGGATTATAGGGGATACGCTCCTAGGAGACAGTAGATGGATCAATTTTCATAAAAAAATGTCACGTTTCCAGTGTTTGTTCCACATGCACTGGAAACGTGACTCTCCAAAGCGTAAATGATCAAAGCATATCTATTTTCACTTAAAGCTGTAATACAGATATTTTTCGTGTCGAAACAATTATTTTTAGTCGACATTATAAAGCACAGAACGTCTAATATGTGGCAGCATTAAACAACAACTTAAGGCGTAGTCGTAATATCACTATAATCTTCATTTCTTAGTCCAATTACCGACACGTTTATAAAGGAACCCGAATCCTTTCTATTAATATATATGTATGTAGTGATGTACCGATAAGTTCCGCGAATATGGGATTTTTTTGCCGCGAATACAGGAATTGGGTCGCAATTTTTTAATCCGCGAATAGTGAAAACGCGAATGAAGGAAGCGCGAATAAGGAGCTTTTACTGTATCTCTGAGCTGATAGATGCTGCTGAAGCCATCAGGTGTATGTCCCTTAGTCGTTTCTTACGACACCAATAGTAAGATATGAGGTGGTATATTTAAGACAAAAACCATACGATTGTCTAAGCCAAAAACCACACGACTGAGCAGTAAATCCCCCCTCGTCCTCCTGACCCTTAGTTTGGAAAGAACCATCCGATGCCCTCGTAGACCCGAAACCCGAGAGGTCCGTGAACTGTAAAGTAGAGCGACAGTTGCACGAAACTCCCCTTAAATACTAAAAGTCATAATCCTTCAATCTTATCGCCAGCGACCGCCCTGAGCCGAATTCCAAGTCGCACAGGGGGCGCTCTCTTGCGCAGGTTGCTTAGTTTGTAGTTTTAAACCATTTATTAAGAGCTCTGCTTGCCTTTATGCCCGGTGAAGTAGCAAAAGCCTCGTGGCTTCCTACGCATGTCAATCCGAAAAAAAAAACATCCATAGGAAGATATGAGGTGGTATATTCTAAGACAAAAACCATACGATAGTCTGAGCCGAAAACCACACGACTGAGCCGTAAACCATACGACTGAGCCTTAAACCACACGACTGAGTCATAAACTACACGACTATAGTAAAATGATTACATTTACTTGAATTCGTCAATTATTATTTTCCCTACGTAAATAAAACTCCTATAGAACTCTCCGTTAAGCTGTTGTATACAACATAGATTTCTATAGAGATCCCCAGCTCAGATGTTACTAGTAATTATGCTACAAGAGGCAAGAACTGTACATAATCTGTTCCTTAGTTCGCCTCAATTAACTGCTGGTATCACTGGTTAGAGGCCATGAAAACAGCGGGTTGTTTTCTTATATTAATTCTGATACACTTTGGTAGCACGGCTAACTTTATCGGACATAATAAGCTGTAAGCCACGAGGCTTTTGATACTTCTTTCAACTTTATTATATGGTTTAAAACCTACAAATTAAGCAACCAGCGCATTAGGGTGGCCCCTGTGCTTGGACCTTGGCTTAGGGCAGTTTGCATGGTTAGTACGAGAAAATCGGTTGATCAATAAAATTGTCTTAAATTTTTTTAATAATTTACGAAAAAGTTTGCAACTTATTAAAAAGTTCAAAATTGAGTTTAATAAATGTAGACCACCGCGGGCAGGATTCGAACCTGCATCTTAGGTATTTTGAAATCAATAAAATCGTTTAAGGATGTTGCAGTTAAGTCCTAATTAGATAATTATTAATAAATATTTAGTCACAAATGAACGATACCACGTGGGCATTTAACTAACTAACTAAAGTATAGGCATTAAGTCGTCGTTTACATATTCTCGTCTGTTTTCATGCTAAGAAAATATTTTTCATAACATTTCCATCAATATTGGAAAACGAGCTTATTAATTTTCGTAAAATTAATCGCTGTTCTTCTAGCCACATAGTTACAGCTATTTATTGTACACAGGAAATTAAGCCCTTTGTCGCTCATCCGTCTGACTTTCTCGATTCATTTTTGCTTGTGCTGTAATACGGGTACTTCTGCGACATTGCTCGCCTAGCTATCGAGTAATGGGAATATTGACTTTATATGTTAAGAGTTAAGGATGCTTTTCCCATGTTTGGAGGAGGTGTTGCATATTCTTTTACTTTGGTGGCAGTTCAGTGTATCGTAGAAACGACCTGCTGTGCACTTAAGGTGGAGTATTCAGGGTTGCTACTTACGGTTTATCGGGAAAACTGCTAATGTAAGTAGAGCGAGGAATGTTTTTAATATGTTTTAATGTTCAACTTTGTTTGAAAGGTTTCTTAATGCGTAGTTTAGAAATATATGTTATAAGTGCATTATGTATGCTTTCATTGTATAAGGTAGTATCTATACTATATAATATTATAAAGAGGTAAGATTTGTATGTAAGTTTGTTTGTAACGAATTGGCAAAAAGTAATGGTCCGATTTAAAAAAATCTTTTAGCATTTGAATGCTACATTATTACTGATTAATATAGGCTATATTTAATTATGAAGTTCCCACGGGAACGGGAGTTACGCGGGTGAAACTGTGCGCGGGAAGCAAGTACTTATATAACGCTGAAGAGTTCGTGTTTTTGCTTGAATGCGCTAATGTCATACTGGTCCGATTTGAAAAATTATTTCAGTCTTAGATAGCCCATTTATCGAGAGAGGCTTTAAGCTATATTTAATTATGAAGTTCCTACGGGAACAGGAGTTTTGCTTTTGAAAACGCGCGCGTAAGTTATTCAAACATATATAGAACAGTGGCTGTTTTGTGTGATTTTAGAAATATGTGAGTTTATCAGTTTATAGTGCAGAACGAAATATACATATATCACTACATAGTATAACACAAAATCGCTTTCTCTGTCCCTATATCGCTATGTATGCTTAAATCTTTAAAACTACGCAACGGATTTTGATGCGGTTTTTTTAATAGATAGAGTGATACAAGAGGAGGGTTTATATGTACAATACATCGGCATTGCCCCCGTGCGGAGCTGGGGCGAGTCGCTAGTATATGTATAAAAAGCTATGTACCGAGATTACATTCCATTTGCCATTAACATTTGTAGATCGTGATCAGGAAGTGTACCTAAGCCCAAAGTGCAAGATTAAAGGCGGAAACATATTGTTAAAACGCTACGCGAAGAAATGACCTAAAGAAACGTGTTGAGTCGAATCAAATGTATTGACCATGTATTGCCACAATCACACTATGAACACCCGACCACGCGACCTCGCGTCGGGTGTTCATAGTGTGATTCTGGTCTATAGAAAACAATACATTTGATTTGACTCAACACGCGTCGCGTGTCGTCAGGTCGCGTCGCGTTTTAACAATATGTTTCCGCCTTAATAGTATCGACACTACAACTTATCGGAAAAATAGAAAATCCCATTTTTATATCAATATAAAATACAAAAAACACAGTAAAACTATTAAAATACATCCGCTCAATATTCTCAACTAATACCACACTCGTTTTACTGTTTCGAAACACACCCATAATATTTCCAAACATTTTAATTAAAAGTTTTCTATCGCTTAATTTTAGTGAGCACCAAATTTCAATTGTTTAAATCAATTATAATAAACAAAGTTGTCGTATTGTAGACCTATAACAGTGTAAAGTTGCCAACTTCAGGCCATTATTTATATTTGCTGTACAGTTAGCCCTGTGGTGTTGGTAAAGCCCGAGTGAGTCGGCCCGTTTTTCACGCCGCTGCACAATACCACAGACACATCTTTATGGGAGAGAGGAGTTATGGAATGTCTGTCGCAATTATAATGTGACACTGTCCAGGAATTTGCATACTCTGTGAATAAAGTACAAAGTTATTTACTTATATATCTAAAGCAATTTGTTGCAATACTAATTTATCATATATCTAGCTTAAGTATTATCCAAATATGAACTTGCAGGAAATAAAGCTACAGATTTGTTCAAATTCCATAATAATTAACTAAGAACCTTAAATGGGAGTATAAAAAGTTTCATTAATTGTACTACATTATTTCTACATTCCTTAAAGTAGTGCTTTAGCTTTGTGTTTTAGTCCTGCATCATCGTACGGACAACAACAACGTTTTTATCTGTGTCTATCCGTCGGTTGCTGTAAGCTCAGTGACGACTCTGCCCTATTATTTATTGGTAAAGCCTCGTATTCATGGAAAACATTTGTTTAGCAACAGAGTTGAATCAATACGTTGCAGAGTTGCTGTTGAATGCATGCAGAATGCATGTTGCAGGCAACACTGCGTGTTGCAGAGTTGACAAGTTCTCGCCCAACGAGCGTAACATCAGTATAACAACAAATGTTGACTTGTGTGAACGTGTATGCAACAGTTTATAAACATAGGAGTAGTTTGGAGCAATTATACAATTAATGCAACTTCCTCGGCCAACATTTTAACGCAGACTGGCGTGTGGACAACCTTTAGTGATTTAAACAAAGTTTAATCAGCATTCTCCCCGTTTCATCAACAATGCTAATCAACTGTTGCTCAACAAATGTTTACCATGAATACGAGGCTTAAGGCAATTAAGCAACATTTCGAGGCTTTACTTACATTTTAGGTTATTTTAAACATTCAGCCAAAATGCTTTTGATCAAAGACAGGTCTTATTAAAAAACTACAAACTTAGAAACCTGCGCAAGAGCACCTTTTGTTGGATTTGAACCTCGGCTCACGGCGGTCGCAGGCGAGGAGATTGCTATATCATGATGTTACAATTGCTAGGGGAGCTTTCTGTAACTGTCACTCTACTTTACAGTTAGGATGGCAGGATACTGGGTGACCTTTTTTACCGTCTTGAAAATAATAGGGCGTGATATGTAAATGAAATAGATTTCTAAGGTATAGCTATTTGTTACTGACATTAATTGAAAATCATTACGATAAAAATACGTACCTAATAAGGTAGTTACGTTACGTTACTTAAAATAGGTGCCTATAATACTAGTCCGCAATCAAATATGAATGTAAGAGTGAGTGAAATAGCGTAACAACCTACTTAGGTACGCATTTTGACGGTTACGATTCTCACTTTATGCCAGTAAAAAAAAAAAGATAATGTAACTATGCCTTACACATATTTTTCATATACATATCACGCCCTATTATTTTCAAGACGGTAAAAAAGTCATCCAGTATTATGTAGCAGCTTTTCATAAATCTGCATAACTTTGTCTTTCTGCTACGCGTTAGCTGTAGTGTTTTTGTCCTGCGCCATCGTACGGACAACTTCAAAGTTTTTATCTGTGTCTATCCGTCGGTCGCTGTAAACTCACTCAGTGACGACTCCGCCCTATTATTTATTTGTAAGGCAAGTTAGCAACATTTCTAGATTTATCTTTTAGTTTTAGCGATGAAAAGACTGCCTAGAGTAACGACTACTTTTGTTGGTTGAATATGTTTTAATGCTTAGATTCGACAAGCTATAAATTTAATATTTTACCGGTAATGTAAGACAATCGTAATATAGGTATGTGAAAATGTTTAGCTTTATTTAAAGTCACGCAATAAAATAATTACTAAATATATTTTAACCTGCGAGATAGGAAACTAGTGTTGAGATTGTTGAGAATAATAATATAATGCTAATACTAAAGAGAAAATATTTGATTGATTGTTTGTATTGAATAGGCTCCGAAACTACTGGACCGATTTGAAAAATTCTTTCACCGTTAGAAAGCTACACTATCCCCGGATGACATAGGCTATATTTAATTATGAAGTTCCCACGGGAACGAGAGTTACGCGGGTGAAACCGCGCGCGGGAAGCTAGTCCTTGATAAATGGGCTGTCTAACACTGAAATATTTCTGTCAATCGGACCTATAATTCCTGAGATCAGCGCGTAGTGTAGATTGGAAAATTTGGCACAATGCTAAAGTATATAATGGATTAACTTATAGGCTACAATTTGTGCCGAATAAGATCATAAGCAAATTAAGTAATTGTTAATGTAATCACGTAAGGGAGCCCCCCTCGTATGAGAACAGCATTACTTTGCTGACACTTGAAACGTGTTCTGATGAATTCTGACTATTGAATTCTAGGATTTTGAATTTCCTTATGGTTATAGGATCTTATGGAGTCGGTACTGTAGAAAAATGATCATTTCTAATGCGGTACCTAATTGTAAAGCTAATCAGACGGATTCAGTATTTATCCTTATAATTTTAAATGAGTTAATATTCTTAAGCATTTCATGCAGATTATGTTACCCTTACACTATACACCGTGAAATTTTAATGGTTGTTTTCCCGAAGCAGAACAACTTGCCGTCGGTAGTACTATCGAAAAATATTTTTTTTTAGACATGTTTTGGATTTAAAATTATTAAACAAAATATTAGACAACTCGAAAGCGTGATAAACTAGTAACACTAGACGGAGTGAACAGACCTTGTAGGTACTACTCGAATCGCACGCGCTGCTGGCAAAGTAAAGAACGATCCATAAACGTTCAAAGCAAAATAAGAGCTCTATGGTAGTTATACGGCATAAAATAGCCTGCACGCAAGAATCACAAACGAGCCGGCTTCTTTTGTAATTCGCCGCGCGGCGCCGACGCCGGAACGCCCCGCGCTCTCCTTCGACTCCCTCCTTCCTGTTGTCCCGTGAACGTCGGAAGCGCAGCACGCGTTATCTTAATACTTTATTAGTATTATGGATCGACATTACAGTTTTAGTAATTTAGAGTACGTCGCTATGGTGCAACTGTACGCTAGGGCTAATTATAATTCCCATACTGCCTGGCGTCTTTACGCCGAGCTGCAACACTTGGCGTCACTCCGTCTTCGCGGAGTTTTGAACCCTCAAGACATACAGGACCGGACGATCGTAGCGGCGACGGCTACTCGATCATGGGCCAGTTCCAAGTGCCAGCACATGCACAGGGCAGAGGTCGAACGGCCGTTCTTTCGCCAGAGCTCGACGAGGAGATCATCGAGTACTTCGAACGCGATCCTCGCCGAAGTACGCGAATGGCGGCAGCTAAGTTTGGCGTAAGCCAATACTACGTCTGGAAACTACTCAACTCAGAAGGACTGCATCCTTATCATTTCCGCGGAGTTCATTTAATTTTTCATTTTTGTTAAATACGCCTTAAATACTTTATTAGGTATCTAATTCAGAAAATTATTGTTCTTAGATAATAAACTTGTTTTAAGTTACGTTTTCTGTAAGTTATAGCTAAAAAGGTATTCGATAAAGCTTATTATTATGATTGGGTACTGTGTTACATTACCTAAGGTGTAGGTATCAGCTGATTGACTAACACCCGGGTCAACGAACGCGCGACCGATCGACGCGAGCGCTAGGTATCGCGAGGTATTACTATCGGTTCGATGTCACTTTCGAGTTCGGTTTTTCACGATTGTTAATCGGCCATTTTTGGTTTATAATATTTAGTTTTTGTATAAATTGTATGTTTAACTAAGACCAAACCTTTTCGCTGCGGAAAACAACCATTTAAATTTCAGCGTGTATACTTTAAATGAATAACTTAGAAGTTATCGCAAAATAACAGCGCGTGTTTTCGCAGCGCAGCGAGTGAGTTAGGCCGAATGCGATTATGCGCGCTCGATCCTTAAGAATGAAAGCCCAAATTTTTCGTTTTGTGTTCGTTGTAACTATGATGGATAGATACTTGAATACCTATTTATTTAGTGTTTGTTGTATTGTTAGTCCTGAAGAGTATAGGTATTTCATACGATAAAAGTATACCCACCTACTTATTTCACTGAGTTTTAGTAGGTACCTATATTAATTTGTTTCTGTTTGTTTCGACCAAATTTCGCCCGTTTGTTAGAGGTTTAAAGACATTCTGTAGTATAAGTATCAGTATTGTACCCGTGCGAAGCCGGGGCGGGTCGCTAGTTAATTATAATTGAAGGATCATACAGAAAAGAACCGATAATGTAATTTTTACTGCGACCCAAAATTGTGTCCAAATAAGAGCATATTTACCAAAAAAACTTACTTCCTACTATAAATATATAAACCTGTCAATTCGAACGTTCGTTAAACTCGGATTAATTAATTGAAACTAATGTCGGTATGTGAATAAATTCCGGCAAAATTGTGCCGGAAAATGTGGCGGTTCTTGTGACATTTAATTTTCCAACGAACATATGTATTTAGCCACGAGGCTTTTGATACTTTACTGGATATAAGGGAACAGGGCTCCATCCTTATGAAATGGTTTATATACTACAAACTAGGAAATTTTCGCTAGAAAAGGGCACCCCCTTTGTGGGACTTGCACCTCGGCTAAAGACGGGCGCTGACAGAGGGAACATGGGCTTTTCTTGTTACAGACCTCGCCAAGGCAGGGTAATAATCCTTGTCAAGGAAGTTTTCTTCAATCCTTGTCATTGAAGAATATTTCCAAAATCACCGCGCTTGACAGGCGGGTTGGTGATCGCAGTAAGATGATAAGTAACCTTTAGTTGATAGACACTGCTGCCCATCCATCAGGTGTATGTCCCTTAGTCGCCATTAACAACACTCATGGGAACACATTGTGTCCCCATGAGTGTCGTTAATGGCGACCATGTCATGGGGTGGTCTAAAGTGTTTTAAATGGTTTAAATACTGATAACTAGACTACCTGTTCTACCTGATTTCAAGCGTGTATCATCTTAGGCCTTATCTTCGCCTTCCATCAAGCGTGATTATGGTCAAACGTAAGCCTGCATTTAGTAAAAAAAAAAAACCTGTGCAATAGAGATGCACGTAGCGGACCGCATGTAGATCTCGTAAAAAATTAAGCTGATGGATGGGCAGCAGCATCCATCAACTCACGGATAATCACGATCACCAATGCGCCTGACATAAGTAGTGACTATGGCAATAACCCTCAACTGTTGAAAATAAATATCTATACTTCTATACTAATATACAAAGCTGAAGAGTTTGCTTAAATGCGTTAATCTCAGGAACAGTAGTACACTCAGGGGCACATTTTGTGCCCCTGAGTTTAGTTCCTCCCATTTGCAAAATGATTTCAGTTTTACATAGCCAATTTATCGAGGAAGGCTATACACTATATTTTATTACTAGCTTCCCGCACGCGGTTTCACCCGCATAACTCCCGTTCCCGTAGAAACTTTATAATAAAAGTTTATAACCTTCCTCGACATTTTTTTCAAATCGGACCAGTAGTTGCTGAGATTAGCGCGTTCAAACGAACAAACTCTGCAGCTTTATAATATTATATACCTATATAGTATAGATTAAGTTCCCACGGGCACGGGAGCTACGCGGGTGAAACCGCGCGCTAGTAGCTAGTCTAACACATAAAGCACAGTTAGTGCTTTAATAACGTTATGCTCAAAGAAAGCATTATATCAGGATGACACATCCTGATATAATGCTTTCTTCGTCATAGCTTTTATGCGGCATATAAATTCTGAACCAACCACTTGCTCCGCGGAAATGGAGTAGGTTAGATATTTAAGTCTCTAATCCGTGCTACAAGAAATGGTGTTGTTTTACTTTATATGTAAGTAGATTGAACCTATAAGGTCAATTATATCTATAAAAAACCGGATATTAAAGTACATAATTTAAAATGAAAAATTGAATTCATCTTTATGATGATTTCTTGATTAATGACGAAACCTGAAGAGTTTGCATGTCTATTTGAACGCGCTAATCTCAGGAACTCCTGATACGGGATAGCCCATTCATCGAGGATGGCGAAGTTGCCACGGGAATAGGAGATGCGCGGGTAAATCCGCGCACGGGAAGCTAGTAATCAATAAAATTGTAACGAGAAAATTAAAGTCCTCCCAACCGATTTCGGCCTCGGTGGGCAATATCTTCCATAGAAATTGCCCACCGTGGCCGATATTGGTGTGTGTGCGCATCAAGTGCGCGATACAAGCGTGTGCGCAACCATCGTTGTACTCTCTATTTCTTTAATCTTAAAATTCGATGGGATGGCTCTATCTAGACGACAAGTGATAGATCAGGTTCTGGACCGATAGAGTTATGTGCTCTCCGAGGCACGGAAATACCACAAATTTCCAGACTTCATGCTAGAATGTTTTCGAAAGAATTTAGGGACACACAATTTTTGCCTATCTACGGTTGAACATATTACCACTAGACCAACGAGGCAGTCCATTACGAAATATTATTATACTTTATTTCTGACACTTCTTGTGATTTATTTCATCATTTTCTCTTATACAAACAAACCTTCAGAATTATCATTACAATAAAAAAATATCATCCAATTCGGTCACGTCATTCTAAAGTTATGCATATTACTAGATTTCTGCGCGCTTCCGTAGGAAATTCATAAGTAAATATAGCCTATTATCCTCGATAAATGGGCTATTAAATACTGAAATAATTTTTCGAATTCGAACAATACTTCCTGATATTAGCGCGTTCAAGCAAAAAATCAAACTCTTTTTTAAGTATGGAATTAACGATAAGTGCTTAATTATGTTTTGTAGTTATATTACATCATGTGTTGATGAAAAGGAGACTAACATACATATTATCATATGTACATTTATATATTCTATAGAAAATTTGAGACAAGAGACGAGAGTAAATTCAATCATTAATAACTAACAATTACTACAAAGCTTTCCTAACCAACCATACGTATAACATACAACAAACAGCTTTATTATATATCAAAGTTTATTATAATCCCTATAACTTGTAACATATTCAATTCATACCTCCGTTATACATAGTGATGACCTAACTTAGCTAATATTCTGTATGATTCATAATTCGGGCGGGGATCGAATTTTATGTAATGTTGGCGGGTATGTGTAAATTCTGAGCGTGGTCCGACCGTGGCCATTGGAAGCACTCGTGTCACAGGCAAGGACGAAAGATTGTGGTGGACATACCCTAAGATTATTTCAGAGGTGTGGCCAATACAATAGTTTAGCCATTATGCAACTACAATAATAAGCATGAAAACTAAAAAAAAATATTATTCCGTCAGATACCTAGATTACAAAAAAATATTGGACACGTGTTTTTTAATTTATCAAATGAATAAAAATTGACAAAGATACAGAGCAACAACAAACTATAAAGTTTAGGAGAGGGGGCTTGTGACGTCACTACTAGTTAAAATTGTACCTAGAAGTGACGTCATATGAAATTTCAACGCGCTGTATCTTCGTTCTTTTTTGGTTTTTAAACGAAAAAAAAACGTGTCGATTATTATATATAAGCTGCTGCTTGTGACTTCGTCCGCGTACGATAAGGATTTTAAAACCTGACTAATTATGCAAGTGCCGTCTAAATCGGTACTATCGTTTTGGAGATAAGGTGAAATACGTGGAACAAGAAACTAGTTATGTTAACAGTAGATTTATTGGGTTTTAATATTTTACAAGATGACTGAGGCAACAACCAAAGGTAATTGACATGATACTTCATAAGTTTGATTACATACCAAAATCTAAAAGAAATATAAATAAATCTGTAACTTTAACATAGAATGTTATTTTAATCAATAAATTTCACAATTTTATGCTTGAATTTAACTTAATTAATTTCAGTTAATTATCTCTATATACTACAAAACTATGTGTTAGTTGACGGCGGGTACATTTTGTGAAAAGTTGATGCTCAAATGTCAAACTCTTGGAGATTAAAGGAGAAATGTGAAATAGTTATTTGATGGGAGCAGTGTCTGATACACAGTTAAGGTTAATCAATGCGAGCGTTTCCATAGGTAGGTAATGTGAGCAGAATGGATGTCGAAAATTGCTTAAAATTTTAAAACATGTTTCAAACGATTTACGGAAGTTGACTCATATATTGTTTCAAAAGATTTTCGGGTTGATTGGTCTCGTGTGAATCAAAGTTTTAATATAGGTATATCATATTTCCAATTTATAAACAGTAGATCCAGCTAAGTGTGACTGAATATTTTTTTAAGAGTTCAATGAAAATTGCATTGTACATTTTAGTACTTACCTAAATTTTACACGTTAGTAAAAAAATTAAGGTAGGAAGTACGTTAGTAATTCACGTCAGCTACGAAATGTTGAAGCTATTTGCACACATCACAATCTGAAGAGCAATCGTTTCAGCCAATTAATACACACCGTCAAACAGAAATCTGCAAAATAATGTAAAAAGTAAACTCTTTGTACAATTCTATAACTCTCCAATTATTTAACTCTCTTGAAAGGTACTATTGCTGACATATTATTATGTTGTCTTACTTTTCTAATGAACTTCAATGACTAAAAGCTGGTTAAGGACTAAGTTTAGTTACCACCGTATTGTTTAAGAGTACCATACATTTTTTTGAAAAAAAATGGTTTAGCTAAAGGCATGTCCACACTAAACAACCGAAGACGCGTACTTTCAACCACACCTCCCGCCAGCCACCAGACATTATTTATACCCCGCTAGTACCCTAACGTGACATATTTTAAAGTGAGCGTTTTAATAAGTCGCCTTTAACCTGCTACTTTTGGAGCTATGGCTTAATAGAAGCGACTTGAAGTTTTACGATGTCGGAATATGATATCTCTGGGATAGAAATCGTTTGTGCTTTATGATTTAGAGGAATAAAATAGAATGACGAGTGAACTGTAAAGTGTGCGTGGCCTTTGATGACCGGATTTTATGTTGATGTCTGTATACAAGCTTCGCCTGTGTTACTCCTGTTCCCGTAGTAACTTTATAATTAAATGTAGTCTATAGCCTTCCTCGATAAATGGGCTATGTAATACTGAAAGAATTTTTCTTATCGGACCAGTAGTTCCTAAGATTAGCGCGTTCAGGCAAGTTACAAACTCTTCAGATTTATATGTTAGTATAGATGTTGATTGTGGCAGACAAGGTTACCAAATACTTCTGAATAATTTAAAATGTCAATAAGTTCTATACACTACAAGTTACCACTAATATCTGAACATTAATTACTTCATTAATATCTGAGCAGATAAGTCAATAATTTCTATACACACAACTAACTAAAAATATCTGAACACCTTGTCTGCTACAATATATCTGACGGCGCGGCGACTGTACATACATATAAACATACAATATAGTTACGTATTAAGTCATTCATATTATGAGTTGAACTCATAATTTTTAAATGACATTTTTTTATCTAACTAGCTGTCCCGCGCGGGTTCACCTGGGTTCCCGTAGAAACTTTAACTTAAAATATAGCCTATAACACTCACAAATGTCGTCGCTTTCTATTGGTAAAATAACTTCAAAATCGGTTAAGTAGATTAAGTAGTCACAGGTGAAATATCAGTTTTTATTATTACAATATCTTGAATCGCTGCAACATACCTTTAAGGTGTACAATATTTGATGCGGGTATATCTAATATTTATTTAACATTAAAATTTATTATTCATCCGAAGTCAACATTCATCATTCATTTAATTCATAATGCATTATTATTATAGTTGTCAGTTTTAAAGAAATTAAATCATATCTACAGCTACACTGATTTCATAATACACTCATTTCATTTGTCAGTTATGTCATAAAAAGATCCTGAGATTACCCCCTACAACGTCACAAACACGCAAACTTTACCTTTTTCCTTTTTAATATTAGTATTGATATTTTTCGTGGTTTTGACGACATTGTAATGTTTTCCGGTTTAAAACATACTTATCTACTTTGATTTGCTGACCGTTCGGCGTCCTTAACAAGATGTAGGCCAACGATAACTCTGATTTCAAGTGCCTCTGTAGTCTTGCAAAGCATCGAGTTTCACAGCTGAGTGACCATGTCTATTTCCTATACTGCTTCCTTACCCCGTTCCCTAAAGACAAGTACACAAACTAAATAAGATTCGAGATTCCAGTTATGTTTTACATCCGTGACAGTCCCAGGCCACCATCTATATAACTTCCGAGGATTACCCTTGCCACCTCTTAAAATCTAAAACTAGTGGCATCTGCAACTAATTGATTCGACCTAGGGAATAATAAAAACCTCACTATTACTACCCCAATAAAGATAGAAACCCTTGTTGTGTTTTAAGCACAACTGTTTATGACACAACTAGTTTCCCGCGCGCGGTTTTATCCGCGTAACTCCCGTTCCCGTGCGAAATTCATAATTAAATATAGCCTTCCACGATAAATGGGCTATCAAACATTGAAATATTTTTTCAAATCCGTCCAGTACTTTCTGAGATTAGCGCGTTTAAGCAAACAAACTCCGTGCGGTATCAACGGCGTAATGATATATAGTCTATAGCCTTCCCGGATAAATGGGCTATCTAATACTGAAAGTTTTTTTGAAATCGGACGAGTAGTTTCTGAGATTGGCGCGTTAAAGCAAAGAAACAAACTCTTCAGGTTTATATATTAGAATAAGATTGTATATACGTCGAACGTTGCGTGTCGTTTCTAAGCGGCCAATAAAATTCAGTAAAATGTTGAGAATTTTCGCTTTTGAATCACTTTTGTTTTCAAGTTGAGCACAAGTTCGCGAGTTGGTAATTTAGAATGTGCCACTTTTGTTCGTCCTCTAAATCTCGCACACACAGAACCTATAACCTCTGGTTGATTTACAGTGCAATAAAGTTTTTAATTTCAAGTGGAAACATTCCATTATCGCAGTTTCGTTTTTAATAAGTGAGGGCCGGAGGTGGACGGCCAATTTCGCTGTGAAATTGAAAAAGTTAAACGACAACATCTAGTACAATTGGTCCGGTCCGATGTTATAGAAACTCATATCGGAGGGCCGGAATTGTGAATTATCTACAGCTCTATAGGAAATGAGGGACGCTTATGGAAATTCAACGAAATTGGGACGAATGTTTACATAAAAGCCTTGGAGTTAAATGTAACTTTTCGAATTGAGGCCCGCGATAAATGTACCTTCCGGAGTTATTGAAATTATGAGTGGTTAAGCATTTTAACAACTTGAATATATAGTTATAATTATGTTGGCATATAAAGTTTTTATTATAGACTAGCGACCCGCCCCGGCGTCGCATGGGTGTAATGCTGATGTATTATACAAATCTTCCTCTTGAATCCTTTAATCTATTTAAAAAAAACCGCATCAAAATTTGTTGCGCAGTTCAAGAGTTCTAAGCATACATAGGTGCAGACAGACAGCAAGAAGCGACTTTGTTTTATACTATGTAGTGATTATAATATCTGTCCTGCGTTTTCACCTGCGTAGTTCCCGTTCCCCTGAAAACCTTGACTTAAAATATAGCCTTCTAACTTCCCGCGCGCGGTTTCACCCGTACCCGTGGGAACTTCATAATTAAATGTAGCCTTTGTCATTCAGGGCGTAGCTCTCCAAAGGTGAAAGAATTTTTGAAATCGGCACAGTAGTTATTGATTTTATTCTTTACAAACATACACACACACAAATACAAAAATACATTCCTCTTTATAATATTAGTATAGATGACACTCACAAATTATGTGTCTGTCTATTGGTAAAAGAATTTGCAAAATCGGTTTAGTATATCTAGAGATTACTCCTTATAACCTCATAAAAAATCACAAACTTTACCTCTTTATAATATTAGAGTATAGATAACAATAGATAAGAAAGATTCATCGTTAAATTTTTGTATTATTATTTGAGTGCTTACCATTTTATTAGCAAAAAGTGTGAGTAGGTCCTTACGCTAACTTTTCTTGTACTTTCGTTTCAATACCTCTATTACAATATAATTCAACATAAAATAAGAATATTTTGACGAAAAATATATCATTAATCAATTACGGCGTCCACATAAGGTGATTTCGATGATCTAAATCATTTGATTGTTTTTTTTCGTCAAGTTTTAATATATCTATAAATTATTATGATACTTAAATTGTGAGGTTACTCACGTCGTCACGTCAGTGACGTCTTGTTCTAATACCGAAATGAAGCTCATATCGGAAATGAGTAAAGTTAAGCAGTTTAACGTAGGTACTCGTATTATATTACTTATTTGAGTTATAAATTGAGTCAACTGAATTATTTCAACTAAAAATAATATAGGCATAGGTAGTCTAACTATATAGTATTTGTACTTTGAAAAGATAATCAGTGTTTGACTTATTCTAATGCTACATGTACCTATACAAATAAATATAATTGAAGAGTCTGATTGTAATTGAAAAATATATATATATTGTAGGTAATTTTAGTTTTTTATGTGAGCTTTGTGCAACTGTCGCTTTGCGTTACAGTTCCCGTTGACGCCGCGCCGTCCCCTGACATCTCATCATCATCCGTTCTGGAATCTAAACAGAACTTAAATTGTAGTAGGTACCCCATACCGCCAAATTCATTAATTAATTCATTTCAGCCGTAGGACGTCCACCGCTGGACATATGGCCCCCTTATTGATCTTCAGTTATTACAGCCTTTTCTTTTGTCCGGGTGTAAATGCATTTACGCATTCCCACCGCCGCTGTAGCGTATTCGCGCTACTTAAACCCCCCGGACACTCCTTCGATCCGCTGTTGGCGGGGGCCGGGTACGCATATGCAATCCGACCCAGTTATTACAGCCTGCATTCACCGTGATCCCGCGGCCTTTACCACATAATCCATCCATCTAGTTATTATACGTCAGCTACGCTTGCCGATGCGCGGTCTCCATTCGAGAACTTTTCGACCCCGTCCATGTTTTCCGTGCTATAGCACCGCCGAATTATGATTACCGTAAAAGATAAATCGAAAAAGAGAACCCAACACAAATAAATACATCGAAAAAGTCTGTCGAAGTAAATTCTCATATTTAAAAAGCTTACGGCATGTGTTACTGAGCCATAATATATCCCGTGTACTAAAGATATTGCAGAACATAACAACTCATAAACCATCCTACGGCTAAGCTTTCCACAAAAGTTGTAAAATTTTACTGCGGAAAACCATTTGCGTAATTTAATAGGTGGTGGCTTTCAACCTGTGTGATATTTAGTGTAGTAAAATTGCTAATTTCAAGGCATTTTGGTGTGCAAAAAGTTGGGTTAGCAAGTTATGTTTTGTTGTGGTGCCTATTGTAGGTATAACTCTAAAGATTATTCGAGGTGATCGTAATTTACTTTTTACTAAATCAATTAGCAGTTGTGTTTTTATTAACATAATAAGATTTAATTTTAGTTTTACTAAGTGGACACACAAATAAATATTGGTGTGTCCAGATGACGAACTAACCTCCAGAACCTAACCCGATTTCTTTCCGGGTCTGCTTGGTTGAGGGACTACCCTCCGTGTCTCGGAAAGCACGTTAAGCCGTTGGTCCCGATTGTTATAACATCATTTATAATAATCGTAATCAAGGAACGGGCAGCAGCGTTTCCTTGTGTGGTGACCGCAGTATTCTGCGGGAGGCCCATGGTAAGCAGTGGACGTTATACGGGCTACCTACCCGGGTACCTACCTATGTAAAGTAAAAGTATAGCTATAGCTTGTACTATTGCGTATTCTGCGTATACGCTTTAGCTTAGATTCATGCTTATAATAAAACAATCATCGACTTCATATAACATGTAGTACATTTTACTGCAATAGTTAATTGTATTCATGGAGTATTGCTAAAAAAATTGTTCGTTCAGTTTAGCGCTCGTGCTGCAGCATATAAACTGTTGCATTGTATTTTTTTCTAAATATTTTTAGTTTTTTTAAGCACCGAGTATGAGTTTTGCAATAAAATTGGATTGTGCCCTAAAACTTGCCCGCGAACATAAAATCGATCAGTTTTATTGGCTGTTAACTTGTATCGGATGTATCAATGTGATTATTTACATACGATACATGCCATTCTACCTAATTCTTGATTACTCGATATTTATAAAATTGACACATTACAACATTCCACAATTTCCAAAAACTTAAAAAAAAACCAGAATGGCCAGAACTGACATGAAGAATGAAGATTATTATAGGCAACACGCGACATCGCGAGTTATACTTCTCGTATTGCGCGCGTTCATAGACTACGGTAACCGTTTAACATAGGGTGGGCCGCATACCAACACATGAAATAAAAAAGAGCCGAATCAGAAACGTTTCGACCGAGATGTGGAATTAAACATGTTTATTTAAAACACGGGTTTTTTCAAGAAAATACTACAAAATGCAATCTGTTAATGAAGCTGCAAATCCTTCACTGTGCCGGACTATTAGACGTCCAATATTATAGTAATTTTTTAGCTAACTAAACAGAGGCTCCGAAAGTACAAAAAAAAAAGTGTAAACAACCTGAAATGGATTTATTCGAGAGTAAAAAGTTATAAACGTTTTCAAAAATATAGGCTTTATTTTATACAATAAAAGCATTTTATAAATTGTTGTCTAGTCTACAATGTAGAGGATCCAATATAGATTATAGTCCATCAAAAAATCGTTACCATTTATTTAGGTTAAAGCACCACCCACCTTTGTTCGGTAAAGTAACACATACCTCGTGGGTAATTATTTAATTAACAACCTTCGTAGCGTAGCGATATTTGGCTCATTTTAATTCACGCAGGTCGTAGGTTCGATCGCCACTCCGGACAAGAAATCTTTGAGTAGATTCTAAGATTTTTTCCGGGTCTGGTTGACTAAGGGTCTACCCCCCGTGCCTCGGAAAGCACGTTAGGCCGCTGTTCCTATCCATGTTCAGCAGTGGATGTTATACGGGCACCGAGGTTCCGAGGCACGGAGGGTATTCTCTCAACCAACCAGACCCGGAAAGAAATCTTAGAATTTTCACAAAGATTTCCTGTCTGGCGTGGGGATTGAACCCACGACCTCCGAGATATAAAGCGAGCCAAATACCGCTACGCTACGAAGGTTGTCGACTGTAGATGTAATATTCTCCATATACTGAACAACAACTATAATCTAGTGAACTAGTTCAAACAGATTGATACTGAATATTGTCACATCTTCGGATTACGCTGTATCAAACTATCTACTACTATCTTATTCGTACTAACTTCCAATCAACGGAAAATCAACTTTAGCTACCTTAATTTAAAGTTCAAAATTGTAGCTGAGTTTATGTGATTATTTGTTAATAATTCTCGAGTGGACCCGTAGGTTATAGGGCGAGCTGGATATTACCCTAAGGGAATGAGGAGTGACTGATTTCTATAGAAATGGTTCAATCCAGATGGCATTTGTTAGTAGCTTCTAGGTTAGCAGATTTTATCTAGGAAATGTAATGTGTAACGACAGTTGCTGCAAATATTTTTAGATGATAAACTTAATTTTATATACCTACATTATTATCATCATCATCATCATCAGCCCGTATAACGTCCACTGCTGAACATGGGCCTCCTCCAGAGGAAGGGTATTTGCCATAGTCACCACGCTTGCCAGGTAGATTGGTGACCGCAGTATTATGTTGTACCACACAAGGAAACGCTGCTGCCCGTTCCTTGATGTACGATTATTAATAGATTATGTTATAACAATCGGGACCAACGGCTTAACGTGCTTTCCGAGGCACGGAGGGTAGTCCCTCAACCAACCAGACCCGGAAAGAAATCTTAGAATTTACACAAAGATTTGCCCGGCGTGGGAATCGAACCCACGACCTCCGAGATTTAAAGCGAGCCATTTACCGCCACGCTACGGGGGTTGTCACCATGGATTTTAATATACAACTCTTTATTTATTATGAACCTTCCCGGGAATTTTCCCTAAATCAATAAAATTAAAGTGTTTCTTAATAATGGGTTATTCTTTTCTTACTTGGGAAATAAATCACTGTGTCGCGTGAGCTTTATAAAGACAATTTATGGACATAATGTACACGCAGACTGTACAGTGTTGACACACAAAGTTGTCCCGGATAGGAATCGACCCCGGAACACCGGGTCTTAGAAGCAAATACCGTAACCACTTAATAAATGCATCTTAAAAGTATACACGGTACTTACTTATAGAGTAAATATTATTGTTTCGGTCTGTCTCTTACTACTACTATTAACGCTGAATGTGGGTACGATTTGATTTGCTTTTATTTAATCTATAAAAGCCAATCACATTCAGTTTTATCAATTATTGTAGTAATCCATCATATTTTAGCAGCTACTTTTATTAGACACAATTGTTTCGACTGGTAGTCAGTTGATTTGATTTCGAGCAGTTTTATGTGTAAAATATTAATGTTTTGGGAACTGTGAATGATTTATTTGGTTCGTAGTTTTGTTTGGACGTGAAACAATACCTGTACAGAACTGATGTTTATATTAATATATGAATATATGACAAGTTTGTAGTGGTTTGATCAAATATGTATATTAAAATTAAATATCTATAGCAATTGTATAATATATAATATCGGAAAGCACGTTAAGCCGTTGGTCCCGATTGTTATAACATCATCTATAACAAGCGTATATCAGGGAACGGGCAGTAGCGTTTTTCCTGTGTATAACAACATAATACTGCGGTCAATCCAATCGGCCAATCCGCCTGCCAAGCGTGATGACTATGGCAAAATCCTCCCTCGGGAGGAGGCCCATGTTCAGCAGTGGACGTTGTACGGGCTGATGATGATGTTGATGATATCAATTATATTATTATGTAATACATGAGTAACTTTTTGTGTAAAAAATATCTATGTGTAGACTTATAAACCCCCCACACTAGCGTCTTTTGAGCGTTGTCGCCGTGCCAGCGTCAACGCGTTGTCGATGCCGCTGCGACGCTACGCCAGCGCTGACTGGCTGCTGATCGCCGGGCTTACGCAGCGCTGGCATCGAGTTGCGTTGTGGATTGTACTTGTTCGCAAAGAAACGTTGCGCTGGCGCCGCGGGTGCGCAACGCTGCGTAAGTCCGACGTTCGACAGCTTAAAAGACACTTAGTGTGGGAGGTCCCTGAAGCTTACTTCGGGCCTAAAGGCGAAAAGGACTTTTAGCTTTGTGAAATGCACAAGGCTAAAAACTAAGCAATCTACGCAAGAGCGCCCTTGTGGTACTTGTACCTCGGCTCAGGGCGGTCGCTGACGGAGAGATTGACGGATGACTTTAACTTTTTTAGAGGGTTTTGTGCAACTGTCGCTCTACGTTACAGTTCGGTCTTCTCGATCTTCGTTTCTACGAGAACTTCGGAACTTTCTGGGTCTAATTGGTTGAGGGACTCCACCCGTTCCTCAAAAAGTAAGGTAAGTTCGATGTTCATAACATAATTTATGACAATCTTTAGATCAGGTATCGAAAAGCAACATACAAATATGCCTGCCGTGTTCAGTAAATATACAGTATAAAACTGCAAAGTTTTAACTTTACAGTTTTATACGTGTGCCATGTAAATGTTGGTTTTAGTTGGCATTTTCTTATTTATATAGTAATACATTTTATAATAAACGTTCGCATTATCTACTTGTACCAGAAGCTTAATTGATTATACTTAATAATGATCACTTTCAAAATCTTAACAAACAATAAAAACTCAAACGTCTTTAATTCAATTCGATCGAAAATATTGAAGAAGTCCTCTAGGTCTTGTGCTGAGTGCCCGTTTAACGCTATTAAATGTATTTTATTAGTATAAAGATTAAATGGACGGTACATTTTTCTGTAAACAGATGCAGATGGGAAAATTTTTCGAATGGAGACCGCGGATCGGCAAGCATAGCGTAGTAAGCCTATATGGACGGATGACCTTGTAAAAAGAGAGCGAGATCACGGCGAACGCAGATTGCCTCCAACCGTAGTAACTGGAAATCTATGAGGGAGGCCTGTGTCCAGCAGTGGACCTCCTACGGCTGAAATGATGACATTTTTCTACAATCCTGTCCTATACACCCTTTATTTTCAAGTCACACTTTTATTTTCTCGCCTCTTGAATATCTGCCTTGCAAGTTTTGAATAAGTTGCATTATTGTCTCAAAGAAACTGTTCGATCATTTCTTCTTTGTGCAATTTTACTTTGATATAAAAGCATTTTTTGAATACAAAATATCTAGTCGTTAAATAGTGACACAAATAGAGGACTTCATTATTTTGTACCTAGTTTGTTAGTCTTTGTAGATGTATTATCTGTGTTAGGTAATTGAGGATTGTTTCATTGATTGCATTTTGGGATACGCTCTTAAATGACAGGAGAGACTTGGAAAATATTACACTATAATAAAGCAACACAACCTCCGTATAGCGTAGCAGTATTTGGCTCGCTTTTAAGTAAATTCTAAGATTTATTTCCGGGTCTGGTTGGTTGAAGGACTACCCTCGGAAAGCACGTTAAGCCGTTGGTCCCGATTATTATAACATCATCTATAATGGTCGTATATCAAGGAACGGGCAGCAGCGTTTCATTGTGTGGTACAACATAATACTGCGGTCACCAACCCGCCTACCAAGCGGGCTATGTGGGCTACGCCAAGGGGACTATGGCAAATATCCTCGGGAGAGGCCCATGTTCAGCAGCGGACGTTATACGGGCTGATGATGATGAAAGCAACATTTCCATATTAACAGTAATATATCTATATTAATATTATAAAAAGGAAGGATTTCATTGTTTATTTGCATTAAATAGGGTCAGGAACTATTGAAGTGATATCAAAACTCTCACATTTAGAAACCTACGTTACCCAGTAGTTACATAGGCTATATTTAATCATCAAGTTTCGACAGGAACGGGAGTAACTCGGATGAAACTGCGCGTGGTAAGGTAGTGGTATACATAAACATAAAGATAGTAAACCTACATCTAACAGTACGAAACACAAGCAGCATTATTTGGAACCTACAATCACTTACCAGTTTAACATTTGTAAGTTTAATATAATACATATACCTATACTAATAACTACTAAAAAACTACAAAAGTAACAAATTTAGACTAAAACTAACTTGCAAAGCTATTATCAGCTAAGACTAGTCACTCATGCACACAATAGGTTAAACATAAAAAAAATGTATTAAGATTATATATCTATATTAAGATTAAACTTTAATAAAAATAAAAAAAGTTGTAATTGTTATGCTAAATTGTAAACTATAATAATATGTTTTTTTTAATATATATTTATATTATATAAAATGCAGTGCCCTAACGGGGGTCATGTCCGGTTCTGTTACTTTAATATAACATCTTTGTAAAACCCATGAAACAATAGATAAATACTAACTGTTACTTGGATTTTAGAGTAAGAGGAGTTCGAATTTCGAGGGTGTTTCTAATTTCTGGTCTACGGAGGCATCTAGGCATATGAGCCGAATAGGAGCTGTATCTAAAAGATGCAGGTTTAAGTCCTGTCACTGATCAAAATTTTTGATATAAACCATTGTTGTAAATGTTTAAAAGGCAAAGAATAGTATGTTTTTATTTAAAAAACAGACCCGATACAGAGCTATTGTATACAGAAACTTAGATGATAGAAGATGTTAATTAGGAAGTTGATAGTGAATCGCTAAGATTATCTTTCAAGTACAAAATAATGAGGGACTCAACAAAATCGCTAAAACAACTACAAAGAATAATAACACTGTTCCCACAAAAGTGCAGGTAAAGTTCGACGCAAGATAAAATTCGGTCCTCGTTTTACTCGAGTTCTTCCAACTTTGTCTCAACTTGGTATATTTAGATAGAATCTTTATTGAACAAAATGCAAAAGCAAAAGAAATTTGTAAGTTACATCATTTAATTTTATTCTCTATGTGCCCCCAGGCGTGTGTCACTTAATTGTACATGCTTTTATAAATATATTCTTATTAGCTTCTCGCGCGCGATTTCACCCGCGTAGATCCCGTCCCCGTAGGAGCTTAATAATAAAATATAGCCTATTACCTTCCTTGATAAATGGGCTATCTAACACTGAAATAATTTTTCAAATCGGTCCAGTAGTTCTTGAGATAAGCGCGTTCAAACAAACAAACAAACTCTTCAGCTTTATATATTAGTATATATATAAGATAATAATGAATGTAAATATAAACTTATTATAAGTAGAGGAATTAATGAAAAACGGACAGACGGAGTACATTGTCTGTATTGTCCTACAATTAGCAGCACTCAGATGTTGCACTTGCGTGTTATAGTTACCTAAGTAGTTTAATTCATAGAATAAGAATAATAACCTATTAATTACAGTTCTTTTTCATTGTGATTTTTACAAGTACAAGTGTATGTAAATACCTAAGTACGCAATAATTTAATTATTCCATTATAAGCTATAAGTTAATACGTGAAGGCAAAACTTTGTACCCCTTTTAACGGAAAGCGAGCGAGAAGTATAAAATTTGGCACATTAAAAATGTTTGTATGGAGGATAACGCGAACTCTAATCCTTGGTATATATAAGAGGGTTAGATTTTTAATCTGTAGGTCCCATCTGAACAACTTAAATTTAATCATCATACACTCCCGTTCCCGTAGGAACTTCATCATTAAATATAACTTATGTTACTTCTGGACAACCACATTTTAAGCGCGTTCAAGCAAACAAACTCTTCAGCTGTATAGCATTAGCATAGAATATCAGACAGTAAAACCTCTGAAGACCTCTTCAGTTTAAAGCGGTCCCTAAAAAGTGTCATCATCAGCTCGTATAACATCGACTGCTGAACATAAGTTTCTTCCCAAGGAAGGGCTTTTGCCATAGTAACCACGCTTGGCTGGTAACCGCAGTATTAAGTAATAACACGCACAAGAAACCGCTGCCCATTCCCTGGTATACGACTGTTATTTGTGATGTTATAACAATCGGGACCAAAACGCTTCAATAAGATTTCCGCGGAAGGTCCCTCCACCAAGGGCCGGGCCATGCTTATGCGTGCCCGGCCCCCGCTAACGGCGGATCGAAGGAATGTCCGGGGGGGTTTTAGTGGTGTAGGGTCCTCTCCTTGGAGACGGTGAGTCCCACATATCCCTTAAAAAAAAAAGTTAAAAAGTAGTTAAAAAAAAACTACTTAAACCTGCATGACCATATTATAATTATTTTTAGTAATTTTTGGCAAATGCGTATTCTAATTCATAGCAAAAAGCAAGAGAGTTATTAAAGCGGTTAGAACAAAGTGACGAGTCACGGTCGCAATCTGTATTCTCTGAACACCTAAAATACACTCTAGGGATACATTTTAAGTACTCGTAAAGCCGGGCGTTATGTATGGATCAGAATCGCTTAAAAGCTGCTAATGAAATATGCAAACGAGATGGGTATGGTAAGAAGGGTGTGCCGTGTGACAAAGATGGATGTAAGATAATGAGGAACTATGTGAGTAATTACTCTTGTCTTTTAAGATTACGATCATCGATTTATGCGGTATGAACTTATACTGAGTAAATACTTAATTCATAAAATTAAATATGTGTCACATTATTACTTACAACATCTGATATACCTATCGTAAAACTGGGCATTGGGATTATTGATTTGGCCTGTTACTTTATGATGTGTACGTTGATGTTACGGTAATATAAATTATACGTATTAACCCCCAAATTTCCTCCTGAGAAAAGGTCCAAGCCTTAAAGGGGGCTCCCTCTTGCGCAGGTTTCTTAGTAAGAAGTTTTTGAACCATTTAATAAGGCCGGAGCCAGCCCGATTTATGCCTGATGAAGTAGCAAAAGCAGAATGTAAATTACCGTGTGTACGGTAAAGAAAAATTTTGTAACAATGTGACGAGATATCAATATCAAAAAATTAATAAACCACTTTAAAATGCATATTTATTTTCTAAATACTTAAGAAAAATCACATATTAAAAACTTAAATAGCTTCTTACCTCGACATACACGCAACAGACTATTGAAAAGGAAATATTTAAATCGCACAAAATTCACAGCCCGAAACTCATTCAATTTGTCAGTAACTATTTGTTGACAGCTTTTTCAAATGCTTTGGCACATGTGGCGCATGTTTTAAAATAGTTTCACAGTTTTCACTTTACCTATTAATAATACTATAAACGTTGTAAATTGCAATTATTGGTTGTGAGGAATATAACACTAGGTTGAAATTGCTCTTAAAGTCATGTTTTTTACCCGACTGTCAATGAAGGGTATTTTTTTTTCTGTCTCCATTCTGCGAACTTTTGGCTTATGTATATTATATGTGCAATGTTTTACAGATAACATAAAAAAAACCTTTTTTTTTAAATTTCATATGAATAAAATTAGACCACACGCAAGACTTGAATCTGCATCTGTTTAGGCCCCTTATACCTTAACAACCGGTCGTTGATATTTATTAATATCTTTAATAATACGTCTCTAAGGGGGATTTTATTAATCTCAAATTGGAAATTGAGTAATTGCTAAATTTTTCCGTAAAGTATTCAACAAAAAATAATTTAGAAATACATATTTGTTCTCTGTCTTTCTAGTTATTACAATATTTTATCCCATCTCTTTCCAATAGATATTACGTAAGTTCTACTTGTTTTCTAAAAAAGAGATGTATTTGAGTGGACTCTGCTGTTACGTTGGTCGAGTGATGAAAATTGTTGGAAAAAAGTAAACAAGCTCATAATTCTTCCCCGGGATTTTACGAGCGGACGGGGAACAGGCAAATGAAACTGTTTTATTTTTTCTTTCACTCCACGTAACAAACTGTTAAAAGTAATGAATTAGGTATTGACAGCTGCCAAGCGAGGGAATGAGTAAGTGGCTGCAATATTAAAAAAAATAGATTTGTGGTGGGGCTTGTGTAGTGTTCGCTCTGACTTCAATATTAGCTTGGATTTTTTTACTGGAATAATTTTGAATTTTACAAGTAATTGATGAGATCAAATCGACTTAGAGGCAGGTTTTAAATCTTCTGTTGAACACATGTGTAGGAAAGCATAAGCATTTTTAACACTTAGGTAAACGTGTGGGAACGAGTGTGTGTCACTGAATTTAGTGGCAACATTAACTTTTCATCATCAACCTGTATAGCTTCCACTGTTGAACAAGGGCCTCCCCCTGATGAAGGATTTTTGCCATAATCACCACGCTTGGCAGGCGGATTGGTGACCGCAGTAGCATTTTGTAACACACAAGGTAACGCTGCTACCCGTTCCCGATTGATGTAATAGCAATGAAGACAAATGGCTTAACGAGCTTTTCGAGGCACGGAAGTAGCGCCAGCCAACCAGACCCGGTAAGAAATCTAAGAATCTACACAATGATTATCTTGTCCAACGTGGAGATCGAACCCACGATCTTCAAGATTTAAAGCAAGTCAAATACCGCTACGCCACGGAGGTTTTATATCTTTGAAACCTTCGAATTATATTATTAAAGATAATACTCACTTACACAGGAAATGTACGAGTATTTCATATACCTAATACAATAAAGCTATATATTCATTCATCTAAGTAAGTAATAGTTACAATATTCATTCATCAAGCAACACCAACGCTAAGCCAATTACAGTACAAACTTTAAATATAATATACGGCGCAACTTTAAGTCCGTTAGATCGAGCAATTTAATGCGGGCCCGACCCGGGGTAATCTGAAGCATCTTGGACATAAAGTAGGTACCTGTTTGCTGCCAACCGCACCTTGGGGTTTAATATGGGTGACACTACCTCCAAATTGGAATAGATTTAATGCTTTGTTGGCAGATGTTCAGGTATAAAAATATTATGTTTAAAGATCATTTTATAGCGGGGTAAATCTTCATGACGTGTCGTAACTATAAATTAAGCAATTCTGCATTTTCTGCTTATGCTTCAATTTCGATTTTGTAGTAATAAAGATGTAGATATGGTACTTAGCTTGGAAAATGGTATCACGAAACTGAGCTTATTGACACACATGAACTGTCTGTCTGTCTCGTTTTTGCACACGCTTATTTTCAAGCTGTCCTGTTTACCTTGTCCTGTTTACTGTCTAGGGAAAAAGTTTGTCTTAACCAAACATGAGCAAGACGTATCTACATTTTTCTACACACATATTATAAAGAGGAAAACTTTGTTTGTTTGTTTGTAATGAATAGGCTCAAAAAGTACTAGACCGATTTCAATAAATCTTTCACCATTTGAAAGCTACATTATCCACAAGTAACATAGGCTAAATTTTATTTTGGAAAAAAATAGCGTTCCGTAAGATATTTGGATTTTTCGGACACAAGTTGTAAAAAATCAACCAGAAAAGTTACTTATTTTGCGTACGCTGTCTAAACTATAAAAGATAGAACCATAAAATGTTCTAATTAATTGTAGATCTTATAAATATATACAAAAAAGTCCGCGACACACTATACCTATCTATGTCGAGTGAGGCACAACAACTATTTTTTTATTTAGAAATCTTGATTTTTTTTGGACTACATTTAAACATTTTACTCATGCTATTAATCCTTATCAAAATAAATTATTTAGCATAAGTACAGTTTATTTAGATAATATTTGGTCTTTGAATGATTAAAATTGAACGTTTGGTTTTAAATCCATGGACACCGTCACTAACATCGAGGACGCAGTGCACTACCCCCAGGAATTTTTAAATTCTCTGAACCCCGCTGGGCTACCACCTCATGAACTGTCGTTAAAAGTTGGCACGCTGATAATGCTTCTCAGAAATTTAAGCCCCCCCAACATGAAATAATGAAATAATGAAATTTATTCAGCACTTAGGTATTTACATACACTTGTATTTGTCAAAATTGCACTGTATAAGACTAAATCACTAAAGTATCACTTAAGTAGCTATAAACATTGTTATAATTATTTGATCTTACAGAATTTTTAATCAGTCTGTCCGTCTGTCGAGCGATAAATGACAAATGTACACATTAGGTATAGTAAGATGCCTTAAAAGTAACAGGTCTAAAATTAAAATTAACTTCAAAGAATCCGGCCAAAGTTTAGGCGACATCCACCTGAGGGCACCCTTAAGGGGTTAGGACCAACGCTCAGGGTGCCATTGGAGTAAAGAGTAGATTTACGAACAGTGGTGATGATCGCTGGCACTAGATCACAGTTCGGGGAATAAGCAACAACGCGGTCCTCGGCCATGCCGTCGAGGATCCTTTTTTTTTTTTTTTTTTTTTTTTTTGTTGACCGGGGGGAAATGCAGTTACGCATTCGACCACCGCCGTTGTGAAAACAACAGCGGTGGGATATGTGGGGACTCGCCCTCTCCAGTGCGTGATATGCTACTCATACCACGAGGAGAGGACCCTACCGCCACTAAAACCCCCCGGGTACTCCTCCTTCCGCCTTGAGTGTGAGGGCCACCGGGAAACGCTGAGAAGCGCTAACATTTCCGGTGAAACCCCCACGGCGGCCGTCCGCAGCTTTATAATGCCGCGGACTCTCCGGGGCCACATTGTGTGTGGCCCGTATAACCATAGACGGGACGCCCGGAGTACTCAGGCGTCCCTCCTCCGCACGGGTCGGCCTCTATAGGGAGCAGGGCCCATGTTCCCTACTCCCCGAGGCCGAGCCTAAGGTGGCATGCGACGGGTCTCAGCCCGCCGTCTGCGGCCAACACGCCGCCTGCGGAGCGGGTGTGCACTGGGATCTTCCTCCCTTACCCGCTCCGCGGCCTCCTTCTGCGACATGACACGTCCACAGAAGGAGGCAACCGCCGCCCAAGACCCCTCACTCTCGACCATCTTAGAGATGATGGTCGGTAGCGAGAGGTCGGAACCCACGACTCCGATGAGCTCGGCGCGCTCACCGGCAAACGCCGGGCCGTCGAGGATCCTACCCTAACCTAACCTAACCTAACCTGCAACCTTTCACTAGCTACCTAAGTGGACGACCCGGAGAAGAAAGGAAGAAAGAAACTCCGAGATTATTTTTTTTGTCTCTTTTGCTCTGTTTCTTTTTTTTTATATCAAGTCTTTTATCACAATCATGTAATATTGTACAATGTATATATGATGTAAGCGAATGCACGCACAGTACCATTTATTACCTGGTTAATTTATACCGACCAGGAGTTCAATAAGACGAGAAAAAAAAAAAAAAAAAAAAAAAAAAAATTGACAGTAAATACTATAATGTAGATATTAAAGTTTACTCAGGCACAAACAATCTCCTACAAAGAAACCTAATGGCGGATGCATTCACATACATTTACAATATGACAATTTACACAAGTTCAACCAAAGGATATACCTATAATAATAATTATAAACAATAGCAAGAATGAATTAACAAAATATAAAATAAAAATAACATAACATAACCCCGACAACAGCCGACCAGTCACCACAAGCAGCACCCGTTCACGAGTATGACGTGTGACGCAGCCATCGCCTCCCTCGCCATATTAGAGGGAAGGTGGCGACCCGCCCCACACCGCCACCGCAAGCAAGCGGTAACCGACATCCGCACGGAGCCGCGGGCGACCGCTATCACTACATCACTACATATTATAAAACAAAGTCCCCGGCCGCGTCTGTCTGTCTGTTCGCGATAAACTCAAAAAAAAAAAAAAAAAAAAAAAACTACTACATGGATTTTCATGCGGTAGTTACCAATCGATAGAACGATTCTTCCGAAAGGTTTACGTATATAATTTGTTTAGTTTTTGTGTACATTTGACTAATATATATTGATAAATAGATATTCTGACAAATATTAGAGGTGCCGGAAAAAAATAAGCCATTTGGGAACTTTCAACGAAAACGCTGCCTAAACCCTATGAGATATAACAAAACAATATATGGCGGAAATATTCATCTCTATTAGATCTACAAAAAAGTCCGCGATAGCATGTGTCTATCTTATATCTTTTAGATATCTTTTAGAAAAAATATCATTTCTAATGCGGTAATTGTAAAGCTTATCAGACGAATTCAGCATGTATCATTTTAAATGAGTTAATATTCTTAAGCATTTTATGCAGATTATTTTACCCCTACACTATATAGGGTGACTGGTAATTAGTGACCGGTAACAGCGCGTGTTTTCGCAGCGCAGCGAGTGAGTTAGGCCGAATGCGATTATGCGCGCACGATCCTTAAGAATTATTGGGCAAATTTTTTGTTTTGTGTTCGTTGTAACTATGATGGATAGACACTTGAATACCTATTTATTTAGTGTTTGTTGTATTGTTAGTCCTGAAGAGTATAGGTATTTCATACGATAAAAGTACACCCACCTACTTATTTCATTGAGTTTTAGTAGGTACCTATATTAATTTGTTTCTGTTGATTTGACTAAATTTCGCCCGTTTTGTTAGAGGTTTAAAGACATTCTGTAGTATTATTATAGTATCGGTATTGTACCCGTGCGAAGCCGGGGCGGGTCGCTAGTATACTATAACATCATTGTTATGCTTGTACACACTTAACATAATATTATAATCATTCTTAATCTTAATAAGTTTATATTAAGACTTAGACTGATTACGACAATCATAAATTACATTTTGGCTGTAGGTACTAGTTGCTCTCAGGTTATCGAAGTTGCTTCTGATACTTGATATTCTAGGTTTGATTTACACTCGGGATATCAATTTGTGCAAACCATGGATATTTGTTTTGAGTCTTGGCGTGTTATGTGTATATAGAAGGGTACAATATACAAATAATATGCTAGTTGACTTATTTCAAATTCCTTTAATACAATAATTTTAGTTCATAGTGGAAGAAAACTGTATTAATTGAATTTGAAAAGGTTTTGTTTACCTATTTCTATATTCGCCAAAAATGATATCTGCCTTTTGTGGCGTCACAGGCTTTATCTGATCGAAGGCCTTTTAAGCCTGGCATTCACAGGAATTTTATTATTTATTAGGATGTTGTATCCGTGTACAATAAAAAAAAAATATACAGCACTTTGAGACAAAACTAAGGACTTCCGCAATTAAAAAAAAAAACTGTTTAGTTTTGATACACAACAAAAAATGTTAAAAGTCAAATATTAAAAGCTAGGAAACACAGGAGTTGGTATGTTATGTATATTTATAAATTGAAAAATACTTTCCGCATCACCGAGGTCCAACTATTCAGTTTCATTTCAACCAGATTTCAACAACAAGAATGTTTCGCTACTACGTTTTGTGTCCAATTTGTGTGGAGTATTTAATATTTCTACGCGAAAGCTCTAACGGGCGTATATCGTAATGGTTTCAGAGGGTTTTGAATAATTGCGAACGAATTTCTGCGTCCTGCATGGAGTTGTATGGAATATCACTATCCGGTTGTTATGACGATAGTTAGAAGCCCAACATACAGTGCTAACAAGTAGTAATGCCGAAGTTACCAACGGTTGTGGAAACCTGTCGGTCTCATAACATCTATAGATTGAGTCTCTTTTAAATGTTGGCTGGAAAGATATCATAGAATTGAGAATTATAAAGACGAGAAATGAATTCAGCTTAGGTACTGGTTTTCTCTGTGATTTTTGCAAACGAAACTAGACCAAGTTGCGTCCATTCAACGAATTTACTTGTAAACACAGCTGCAAATTACAAAAAACCTTCCGATGCCTTCGTAGATTTGAAGTCTGAGAGGCCCGCGAACTGTAAAGTAGAGCGACAGTTGCACGAAACTCCCCTAAAATACTAAAAGTCATAATCCCTCAATCTCATCACCAGCGACTGCCCTGAGCCGAGTTCAAAGTACCAATAGTTAGTTTGTAGTTTTCAAACTATTTAATAAGGCTAGAGCTCTGCTCGCCTTTATGTCCGGTGAAGTAGCAAAAGCCTCGTGGCAAACTACGTCTGTTTGAAAAAAAGCTGCAAATAGAGTTTCTAAACATGAACCAAATACATATGTTCATAGAGAGTAAATTGTAGAATTTCTGTAAGTCCAGAACATTAGCATAGCCAATATACTTAAATCGCAGCTCACCTGTGCAGTCTTGACCACAAAATCAATTGTACACCAGAGAGAAGGTTGGACTGAAATGTTATCAAGTATTTAAACTCGTTTCAGCTGCATAACTATTGTTCCCGTAAGAACTTCATAATTAAATGTAACCTATAGTCTTTTTCGATAAATGGGCTATCTTACACTGAACTATATTTCAAATCGTACTATTCGTTCCTAAGATTAGTGCGTTTAAGCAAGCAAACAAACAAATTCTTCAGCTTTATGTGTAAATGTAATGTATACATAATTAATGAGTTTAGAATATTGTAACAAGCAAACTTGGGAGAATATTGTTGCATTCTATACTTTTTCTCCAAATAAACTTCAGGAATGTCAAATTACTATTGCTCTCATGTTTTAAAAAGTAATGCGGATAACTGATGAACTGACTTATTCTCCTGATACGGCTTACTACAAGTCAAATATTTTTCTCTACAACAGTGATGATATATTGTAATCGCATATTCTTTAAAAGGTTTCACTCTGCGGATTATTTATTTATGTTCGTGTGATGTAAACGCCGGTGTACGTGAGTCGTAAACATTCGGCAACCTGTAAACCATTTAGGTAAGTGTTTTATGCTGATCGTTCCCATTTAGATTATTGAAAACTTGTCTGGACAAACAACTAGGTTGAACTTATTGAGAACTGGTCTGATTTATTTGGTCTATTTGCAAATTCTGAATTCAGTATTATGGAGGTAAGTTACTTTACGTGGTATTGATGATGTTTGTTTGAAACATAAATCTGTCTGTCTGTTTGTAATGCTTTCATGCGTGAACCAGTGAATTCACCTGAAACGATTTTGATAAAATTTAGATTCCAATCAAAAAAGAAATAGGCGAATGGTTAGAATTATTTTTGTGCAAGGTATATTACCTACAAACGCCTGGGTGGATGTTATCTAGTCTTTTATGCAAAAACTATTTTGTTGTTGTTTTACACATGCATCGTATTATATCATATTACTGTATGGTCACCACGCTTTGCAGGTGAATTGGTGACCGCAGTATGATGACCGCAAACGATGTTAAGATAATCGGGAAAGCCGGACCCGGAACCGGAAAGAGATCTTAGATTTTACATAAACTATTTTTCATCCGAAGCGCGAATCGAACCCATGACCTCCGAGATTTAAGGCGAGACTTATACTGATAACAAATGTGTTATAATAACAATCTGAAAATACATTTAAAACTTTTTTTTCTGCTCTGTGTCTGTTGATTACGGTACTGACGTGTAAATACGTCGTACGTACGTACAATATTCAAACTCAATATTTGACTAGGCTAGTTTAGTAACTGGTAGACAACAAAAGAGTAACCGAATACGAATTTGAAAATAAATTGATGACACGAAGGGTAAGGGTAGTCCCTCAACCAGCCAGACCCGGAAAGAAATCTTAGAATTTACTCAAAGATTTCCTGTCCGGCGTGGGGATCGAACCCACGACCTCCGAGATTTAAAGCGAGCCAAATACCGTTACGCTACGGAGGTTGTTCATATTATCAAAACAAAATAAATTGGTTTATACAACAGTTTCTTTAAAAGTGTTTCAAATCTCAATTTTTATATAATTCAACTAAGCCTCTGTTAGCATATTGCAATACTCCTAAGCAGTGGCGTAGCATAGGTCACTAGCACCCGGTGCGGATTCCAAATTTGCCGCCCTCTTATTTTTGTAATCCATTATAAAAAATTTGGGTATGGTAAAAAGAGTACTTTTATTAGTTTTATTGAATGACTAGCTTTCCGCGCGCGGTTTCACCCGCGTAACTCCCGTTCCCGTAGAAACTTTATAATAAAATATAGCTTATAACCTTCCTCAATAAATGGGCTATCTAAGATTGAAATAATTTTTCAAATCGGACCAGTAGTTGCTGAGATTAGCGCGTTCCAACAAACAAACTCTGCAGCTTTATTATATTAGTATAGATGGCAATAACTCATTATTAGGTACCAATTCCTTGCGTTTTTATACTCGTGATAATTTCTCAACGAAATGTCCGATTGGAATAAAACAAAAAGTATTTTACTTCTACATAAATACCCTTGATAACAAAATGCTTAATTTGGATAAGGATTAATATTACGATAAACATTTAACGTAGTTTCTTTCTTCAGACGATTTAATATTTTTTTATGAACATAAAAGCGGTTATTGTGACTAAACTATTATAGTTAGATATGTGCTCTCGCGGACTTTTTTGTAGATCTTAATAAGACCTACAAACCCGTAGTACATCATTTTGTTCTATTGTCAATAGTTTTTGCAGCGCACGCATAAATAGGTTTTCACTTTTACACCTTGGGTTACAAAATCGCAATTTTCTTACGGATCCCTAACTTTTTTGAAAATAAAATAGCCTATAACCTTCCTCGATAAATGGACTATCCAACACTGAAAGAATTTTTGATCTCCAGTATCCAATCGGACCAGTAGTTCCTGAGATTAGCGCGTTCAAACAAACAAACAAACTCTGCAGCTTTATAATATTAGTATAGATTTATTGAATTGAAAAGTGAAATTAACATTTTTTGACATAGGTAGAATATCACAGAAAAATTACAGAGAAAACGTAATAGAATAATGGAGAAATCGCCTACTTCACGAACGCTCTTTTGCGCACGAGTATCATTCTAAGCTCAACTCCTCAACTGAAAGATTAAAATTTAACTTTTCTAGTCTTCCTTTCAGCAAAGTTTTTGATCACACTTTCAATATCGATTGCATCAGTGAGGTCTTGTTCGATCGACAATATAGCGAGAAATTATACTGCAAACTAGATACGCAGAATATCAATATGTACGCAAGCTTGTTTTTATATCTTGCTTTTTACTCAAAGTCATCAATGCCTTGTGAAACGACGGTCCGTCATTACCGTATTACGGTGACGGGTGAAGTACAACGAAATAAGTTTCCTAAATAATAGTTATTGAGAAACCTTGCGCTTGCATCACCCATGCATAGAACCTGCATAGGTACCTGGGTATTTGGTAACATAAAAAAGATAAAAAAAAGCACTGAAAGAAATTAACTTTTTTTTTAATTTTAATTTTTTTTTTTCTGACTGCTACCTCCGCATTGCCGCCCCCGGCAAAGTGCCGCCCAGTGCGGACCGCACCCTCCGCCCCCCCCATGCTACGCCACTGCTCCTAAGTAAAGAGACCAGGTTCTTCGATGTTGGAGTTTTCTTCGGAACTCGACAAATTTCGCGGTAATAGTTGATCGGTAAGTTTTCAGTTTTGTATTAGATGTGTAGCTTTATTCTGATTGGTATTGGTTTACGTTGGTACTTTCGAGTTGAGATGTATAAAGTTTGTTACTTGAAGTTTATTTTTTTAATGGCTTCCCGCGCGCCTTTTCTCTAGCTTAGCTTCCGTTCCCATGGAAACTGTTTTTTTTTTAAATATTTCTAGCTGTGTTTTAGCGCACTACTAATTATTCTCGTTAACCCCTCGTGCTAAGCTAAAATGCTTGCGTTACGAGTGGGTGAACGTAACGCGTCCGTAGTGCAATAAGTGAAAATCGAACCGGCGACCATCACGACGGTAGTGCAAAGGGTGGGGATTGAACCGGCGATCGCAAGTCCGACGCCCTAGCCATTGGGCTATGGCCGCTTGAATTAAATATAGCCTATGTCACCCCTGCTTAAATTACCTTTCTAATGGTAAAATATATTTTGAAGTTCCCGCGCTTATTCTATGCAAACAAAATATCGAATCTTTCCACTTTATCATATTATAGTATAGACTAGGTGAAGTTCATCGTTATGATACGAATAAGTACAGGAGTTATAAGTTATTGCTTATAGCATTCATCATTTATTAAGTAAGGTGGTTTAAAACATAGGACATCCTTTTAACAGTAGACAATATTCATTATTGACATCATATATGTGAGTTGTGTAGCAGAAATAATGAAAATATGTATTAAAAAAGTTGTAGCTCAGATTATGAAACTGAAATTCAGCATCCATGTACTATTGAATTCACTAAGAATTTTCAAAATTCCCTGCTTGATCTCCTTAAGGAGACCTTAAGGTGATGAAACGGGGGAAGGAGTCTCCATTGGGTATGGGAAAATCAGATTATACCTTCGCGGAAAGAAGTCGCGGATAGAAGGCCTAGTCTTTCCATAGATAAAACACTTAGAATTTCCTTTCTACGTGTTTTAATTATTTTTTAAAAAGACTATTTTAGTATTCCATACTAAAATAGTCTTTTAAACTTTTTTTTCTTGACAATTTCATCATAGCTTTGTTACTTATTATTTAATGTACCGAAGGTGTGATAACTGTCAGTTACGAGCCGGAGTCGTAACGTGTCCGCTGAGGCCTGGCTCGTAAAGCATGTTTATGAGCGCGCCAACTGAACGGCCGTAGAGTTCCTTCCGTTCCTACTAAGTGTTGCCAGTAATCATTGTTGCAGATTTACATAAACGAATGAATGATTAAATGAATTATCCATAATAATATAACATATTTAATTTAAAATGTATGTCTTTATTACTACATAATATAAAACAAAGTTGCATTCCACTGTCTGTCTGTCCCTATTTAGATCTTTTTAACTTCGTAACGGATTTTCATGCGGATTTTTATTATAGATAGAGTGATTCAAGAGGAAGGTTTATATGTATAATGACGGGAACTAGTATAATATAATAAATAAAGAATATTTATATGTTATTCGACTTCAAAAAAAGGAGGTTCAGATCGACTTGTATAGCAATATTTTGTTAATTGTAAAATATTTTTAAATCTTTGTGAGCTGTTTGCACCGCATCAAAAAATATAAGACCGATTATTGCTGCCTTAAACATAGGTTTTACTGGTTGATAACTTTTAAGCTGTTACCACATTGGGCTTGCGCGTAGGCACCCCGAGTTTATGTTACGTGTGGACTACGGCGGCGTGTAGCTGGTGATAGAGTCGGGCGTTTGGCGCTTGCGTTGCGTCGTTCACAAGCTCGATGAACGAGCACCCCCAATGTTGGGTCAGCCTAAGTGTCATCATAATGTTATTCTTTTTTTTCATCCAGACAGACGGCACTCGCTGCCGAGTCTGTACCACGAAGCGTGAATGACCTATCTTTCTGCAGGATTGACCACAGCATGCTATTGAAAATGAAAACGTTTATATATTATGTAGACGAATCGATCGTACTTACTAAAGTCAAAAATAATGATAAGGACAAACAAAAAACCAATAAATTTGTTTACATTTCAACGATAATATTATTAATTAAAATATACCAATATTGTTATGCCATGTGATAGTTAGTTCCGTATTATAAATATAATAAAAATCAACTAGCGCGGGCGGGGATCGGGTTCGAAGCATAAGACGACTGGAGCCTATCCTTAAACTACGAGTCTTTCCTAAGTCTTTATCTATCTACGTTGTGGCACCCGGAAAAGAAAGACTATAAGAAACTCCAAGATAATTTTCTATTGAAAGGAATAGGGGAGAACTTTGCCCAGCAGTGGGGCAGTATATTATACTTAGATGTTTCTGAATCTACTGCACTATGGAAAACTGCATTGCTATTAGACACATTTATGAGTGAAATGAACTCTACAAATTTTGCCATTTTAATCTAGAACCGATTGCCTCTGATACTTGTACCTACGTCGTTTAGCTATCAACGTACAAGCCAGTGCCTAATACCGATACCTATTGAGTTGTACGAAGGTTAGAACAATTGCGTGATGATGGCCACGAGAGAGGAAGTACTCATATTATATAATTTAGTTAAGGCGGAAATTGAAACGTTACATTGTACAGTGGGTCACGCACTTATTGTAATACTAGGGCGTTGATTGTTGCCACTTGTAGTTCCTATTGATAGTGGAACCGTTGGTGATTTGGAAATCTTTTTGTATATGTCATCATCATCATCAGCCCGTAGCCCACTGCTGAACATTGGCCACCTTTCGAGGGAGGGATTTTCCATAGTGTTCATGCTTTGCCGCAGTATTATGTTGTAACATGAAAGTACTGCGAAAGTATCATACTGCAAAGTCTTATTCAATCGATATCTTCTTATTGCGACGTTAAGGAATCGCAGTATAGAGATGTTATGAAAGACTTTTACCGAGGTAAGTTTTTTTTTCGAACGGGCATTATGTAGTTTGCCTCGGACTTTGGGGCCTACGAGGTCATCGGAAGGTTCGTTACAAACTAAGGGTCAGGAGGTCGTGGGCACACTGACGTAAGTATCCCATATTTTAAAGACCAAAATTACTGACACGAAAAGTAGCATACAAGGTATGACTTAGGTTGGGAAAAGCGTCGTTAATATTTAGCGTAATTAATTTTAGTCAAAATAACGCTCATATAATATATGCACTAGAGTGTGTATAGTTATATAATAAATGTCAACATGTGTAAGACAAAGTGTAAACCCTCCGTTGGCAATGCCAATGTACAATATAAGGTCTAAATAAAATAAACAACAAATGTCAATGCTTATGCAGAGTGAAAATCGCAAATATTTTTTTAATTTAAATATTTTTGTTGATTATTAATTTAATAGCCTCCGCCAGCGACTGCCTTGAGCCGAAGTCCATGTCTAAATGGGGACGCCTTCTAGCGCATGTTGCTTAGTTTGTATTTTTCAAACCATTTATTAATGCTGGAGCCCTGCTTTCCTATATACCCGGTGAAGTAGCAAAAGCCTCGTGGCTACAAACTTGTAAAAAAAAATACCCAAATGAAATGATAATCTGTTTGTTTAATCTTCATAAAAGAAGATAATGTTATGGTCAGAACCCATAACACAGGTCAACAACATTTTATTTTAGAACTTTTATTTTAATTTTTGTATTAATCAGTGTTAATTAAAATCTGAACAATAATTACAATTTCTATATCACGTCACATTTTTTATATATATTTGCTTGTAAATATATAAAAATATGCTGATTTAGCTATATTTGCAACTTTATTTGGAATAGTATAATATTGTTGTTCCTTAACTTAATATTATAGATTGATAGTCAAAAAACTGAAATTTTCAATACAGTTTACAGAAAGTTTATAAGTTATTAAAGATTTTGTTGGTCTTTATTTTTCTCATAAATTTCAATAGAGTCATTTTGTATGGAGTTTTTACTGATGGCACTCAAATGTTAATATTTTCATAAAAGAACATGACAGCAACAAAATCATAAATGTTAATTAGAATTCAGAATAGCTACTTACAAAATCATTCATTATACAATTTTACTAATATATTTATAAGTCTATTTACTTATGTTTAAAAAAGGCTTAAATGCCAAATTTTTACTTTTTATTGTCAAATATCTCTAAAATTAGAGGTGACAGAATATTTTTAATGATGAAAAAATATTCATCATTCTCTGAGATGACAGAGACCAAAAATCTTGTCGACCTGAATAGATACCAGTAATTTAAGAAGTTGGCACAATCTAGAAATTTGTAACTGCAATATTATATTATAACATACCAGAAAATGCTGCTGCCCGTTAGCTGATACACGATTGCTATGTATAATGTTATAATCGGGATCAACAGCTTAACGTCTCTGTACTAACTAGACCCGGAAAGATATCTTCGAATTTAAACAAAGACTTCTTGTCGGGCGTAGGGATCGAACCCACGATCTCCGCAGAAGTTTAAATTAAAGAAACATAAAAGCTATAAAAACGACCTACAACAACAGCCAGTCGTTAGTAGTTTGTATTATATCTTATCAACATGTTGTTTGTAGCTTCTATTCTGTGTAAGTACATGCGTATGGTGTGGGCTACCCAAATATAATCAACCTTCCCCTTTCCTGATTGGATACTTAAGTCTCGATCTCAGGATTAAGTGAGTTCCCAGTTCGTATGAGTATGATGTAGTGGATTGATGAAATGATTTGTACATTCTTTTGTGAAATTTCTAACGTTGGATTAAATATAAAATATACGGTTGGTAAACGTTTGGGAGCAAATAGCTGAGTAGGGTGAAATTTTATTTTATTTACAACATCATTAATAATTAATGACAAATATGGTTTTAATAATATAAGTCAAATAAATAAACAGTAAACTCTATGGTATAAAAAGTATTTATCAAATAATGAAGATAAAAGCTCATTACATCTCCCTCCCCCAAGAAAACAAACCTATTAGCAGTTTCACACTCACAAGGCTGTTAGATTTACAATTCCACGCCCACGCCTACGCCCTTGTCTTCCACTCCCCGTTTATGGCCCTTTCTACACTTATTCCTCATCCCCTCTACGCTCACTGCCTCTCCCTATTCTCGAACATGCGAGAAGAGGAAGAGGTGACCGGCGTCATGCAACTATTAAAACTAAAGAAGTTTAACACAAACTTTGCTACCCCTTTTTTCCCATAGAGTTGAATTTCCCAAACTGACCCTTAATGAGTACCTAAATCCTAAAAGGGGTCCCTTTTTGGATGTGGGTACTCATTAAGGGTCAGTTTGGTAAGGGTCGGTTTGACTAAGCCAACTATGAGACTCCTAGCACTTGTAGCTTCAGCGACTTGGTAAAGAGTGACCTTCTGCTTTTAGGTTTATCATCATCAGACCGTATAACGGCCACTGGTGAACATGGGCCTACTCCCGAAAGGGAGGGAATTGGCTATAGACAGCCACTTGGCAGGCGGGTTAGTGATCGCAGTATTACGTTGTACCACACAAGGATACGCTGCTGCCCGTTCCTTGATATACGATTATTATAGATGATATTATAATAATCCTCCGAGACCTCCGAGACACGGAGGGTAGTCCCACAACCAACCAGACCCGGAAAGAAATCTTAGAATTTACAAAAAGATTTTTTGTCCGGTGTGGGGATCGCACCCACGATCTCTGAGATTTAAAGCGAGCCAAATACCGCTACGCTACGGATGTTGTTGTTAGGTTTATATATTCACTAGATGCCCGCGCGCGGCTAGGTTGACCGTTTTGGTCTAACTGTCAAATTCTAATTTAATACTAGCAGTTATTTTCACACAGGCTATGAAAATATCAATGTTCAATGTCATTCAAAGTATAAATTACTAGCGGCTCGCCCAGGTTTCGCACGGGTAGAGTTTTTATAGCTTATGTTACTCAAGGACAGTGTAGCATTCTAATGGTGAAAGAATTATAGAAATACGTTCAGTAGTTTTTGAGTTTATTCGAAACAAACATACAAAATTTTTCTCTTTATAATAATAAGTATAGCTATAGATTAGTAAAGAAAAATAAACTGTTAACATACATTAGTATGTAGAAATAGTGACTACGTGTTCAATATTAATATGGGAGGAGCTTGCGGTAGGTTTCTTGCACCGGACAAAGGTTTTCCCCCTAGTCCTCCTGACCCTGAGTTTGCAAAGAACCATCCGATACCCTCATAGACCCCAAATTCGATAGGCCCGCGAACTGTAAAGTAGAGCGACAGTTGCACAAAATCCCCAAAAATACTAAAAGTCATAATCCCTCAGTCTCATCGCCAGCGACTGCCCTGAGCCGAGGTCCAAGCTCCACAGGCGCCCCCTTGCGCAGGTTGCTTAGTTTGTAGTTTTTAAGTTATTACGCTATTTATGAAGGCTAATGCTGTTCGTCTTTATGCCTGGTGGAGTAGTAAAAGCCTCGTGGGTAACTATGTATGTCCGTCCGAAAAAAAAACAAACGTTTTTTTAGCTCTGGTTGGTTATGGGGCTACTCTTCATACCTCAGTATACTGCGTTGGCCCCGATTGTTTTAGTATCTTATAAGACAATCTTATACCATGAAAGTGCTCAGCAGCTTTCACCTGTTTATTAACTATTCCTAATACTGCGTTCACCAATCCAAATGTCCAGCGTGGTTTTAACAATACACGTTCTTCAATGGATGTTCTACGGGCTGATGATGATGATATTTGACATAAGAATTTTGCTTAAGCCCATCAAATGGTTGAGCAAAGCATTCGTAATGTACTTGAACCAAATCTATTTAAAGGTATGATTTAAATGGCATTGAGGGAAATCCGAGCCAATCGTAACACCCACACGTCTTGGATATCTAAGAACACTCGCGGATTATTCCCCAGCGTGCGAACAACCCCTGCGGCCCTTTAGGCACGGACGGTATGGTAGGGTGACCATACGACATATGTAAAAGTTATCATCGGATATGTCCGACTAGTTTCGAGACCATCCCGAGGTCCATTCTCAAGGAGTAGTCGACTCGACGGCGCGGCGTCGATGTACCGTACCGACCGACCGTACAACCGGTTAGTTAACATAAATATGTGTACCACTCACGTAAGTTTTAATTCTAAAATAGGTAAAAGTGTAAAAATGATTGTATCAAAATTAAATTTTATTGTAAAAATTTATGTATTCATCGGAAAAATCAAATACAGTTAAAAAACTGGCCAAGTGCGAGTCGGACTCGCGCACTAATGGATCTGTAACATTTTAAAATGCCAACTTGTTGCCGTTATTGATATCGAGCAAAGAAGTGCAAAAAATAGTTTATCGTATGGGGCCCCCCTTAACTATTTATTTTAAATTTTAACTATCTCGCTATCGTGGTTCTTGAGATACAGCCTGGTGACAGATAGACAGATAGAAGAATAGAAGAAGTCTTAGTAATAGGGCCCCGTTTTTACCCTTCCGGTACGGAACCCTAAACATCATGTTTGTTGTATGGAAGCTTCTTAAATATTTATATAATTTAGTTTTAAAATTGTTAAAGCGTCAATGGAAATAAATCATTTGTGAAAAGTTCAGTCTAGCAGTGGTAGTAGCTCTCGAGACAGACTGAAAGAGAGATACATTCAGTTCAGTCTTAGTAATAGGGTTCTGTTTTTATCTTCTAGATACGGAACCCTAAAATTCTTAAAATACCTCATTTATATGCCAGAGGACAACATTTACGTTATGAACGGGAATTACCCTAAGACACTAAAACGTATGGTGTCACTAAAATACAGGTAAGCGATTCATTTGTGACCAGATCCTTTGTAATCCTGATATGTGTTCACCGCTCAATGTGTTTCTCCATGAGTTTATGTTTAGCATACATCTATGCGATTAGCATATCACAGACAAACAAAATAAAAACGTCACAAAAATATAGAGAACTAGCTGCCTGCGCGCGGTTTCACCCGCGTAACTCCCGTTCCCGTGGGACCTTCATAATAGCCCATGTCATCCGGGGATAGTGTAGCTTTGCAACGGTGAAATAATTTTTCAAATCGGACCAGTAGTTTTGGAGCCTATTCAATACAAACAAACAATCAACAAATCATTTTGAAATTTAGTATAATATAATTTAATTTGCCGTAAAGTATTAAAAAAAAACAAATAGGCCCATGTTCAGCAGTGGACGTACAGGCTGATAAGGTACCTAAAAGTAAAAAATATTGCAAGATAGATATGATTAATAACAGTTCAATTCATTTTTGTGTCGATACAAAAATCAGATACGAAAATACCTGCAAGTTACCTGACCCACTTATCAACTAGTAGGCTCACGTCTCCCCAATTTGCGGGAACATGGAGGCTGAAGTTGTGCTGTAACGAACCGCAGCTGAAATTGGTTGCCTTTAAACGTAGACGCGTGTCTTTTCTTCAATGAACTTTTGTATTGATGGGGATAATATTAAAGGGATATTCGTTAAGTAGACTATCATTTTTTATTCATTTTGTAAGTATTCGTTCTTGTTTGAAGCTGGTCATAGCATTACCTATTTACCTATTCCTATCCTGCACCAACCGCATATGATGGAAGACTACACAATATCGTCGTGTCATCCAACGACAATTCACGAGTAGTGTAAAAAGCGCCACTGGAACATCTTTTGAAAAAAATAACTATACAAGAATAGTGTCGCGTGCGCTCTTAATATAATAAAAATACTTTTTCTTAGTAATGTCTGCATTGAAATTATCAAAATTGTGTGTGTGACTACCAAAAGCTACAAGACTGCTGCAGTCTTAGTGGAATCCACGTGTGATTTCGTTTCCATTATTTCTCTAACCACTCCGCAAGGACACGAAAATAAAAAATAAAAATAAATGATTTCCGCTTTGTAATTGTCATGTCATTTTGATTAAATTCGTTGCGGTTTTCCCGGGACTTGGTGAGCCTCGGTGCTCATTGCCATTTCCAGTGTGTGTCACTGTTGATCCTGGCTTACAGGAGTTGCAGTGGTGGGAGTGAGAGTGATTAGTCGCAAAGACAACAAAAAAAACGAAACTTTTACTCATTCCTGCCTTGGTTGACTCAGCACCCACCAATAGGCATGAGGCAAGATTTTGAAATCTTCTTGCGCAACGTGGGTAGTCATTTTCTAAGTACGAAAAACACAATATTTCGGTAATAAATTTAAATTTAACGAAGTTTAAGCCATATTTCTATTAAATTTTAAATAGCGCGCGAAAAAAGGCCTCAAGTGTCATGGCGTCGGCTATGACGTCACACTATTGTAAAAAATGTCATTGAGTCCGCCAAACCTAACGTAGTGGTCCACGACTACTGTTATACTTATAAGCAGTTGGACCTGTTCAAATGACGATATTTCATACTTTAACAAATATATGTAGTTGAATAAAATAAATATATAGAAAAGCAAACAATTTCATATAGCCGTATTAATTTTGTATAGCAGACTATCTATACTAACATTATAAAGAGGAAAGATTTGTAGTTTGGTGTGTATGTTTGTAATGAATAAACTCAAAAACTACTGTGCCGATTTCAAAAATTCTTTCACCATTGGAAAGCTACATTCACTATGATTGACATAAGCTGTATTTAATTATGAAGTTCCCACGGGAACGGGAGTTACGCGGCTGAAACCGCGCGCGGGATGCTAGTGCCATGGACCGCATGAGATAAGTCCATACTGTCACTTAGCACTCAGTACTACAGTCCCATTGCACTTTGAGAGTAAAGGAATAGAGAATCCTATAAGATATCCTTGTAGATATCGTGACTGAAATATATATACATGTATATATATATATATATATATATGTATATATAAATACAGGTTATACTTATGTAAATAAATTATACTTATAACTATAAATGTAATTTTAAATATAGAATATATTGAAATAAACAAGGTTCTTAAAGCAGAACACATAACCGTTAATTTGAGTTGAGCAGTTGACGTAGCAAAAATAGTTAGCCAATAGTTTTGGCAAGGGCCATGAGGGGAAGCAGTTTATATTGAGTAATGCTTCCTTGCTGCCCCTTTATTACGTACCAGTGGAGACGAAACAGTAGGATTGCTATGGATCAATAGGTAAGGTAATCCTACTAATATTATAAACGCGAAAGTTTGTAAGTATGGATGAATGTTTTACTCTTCCACGACAAAACTACTTAACGAAATTGGCTGTAATTTTACACCGGGATAGGTTATACGCTGGATTAACATATAGGCTACTAAACATCACGCTCCGACCCACTGGAGCAGAGTAACGGGGGTAAATCCGCGGGGCGGAGCTATTGAATAATATAACTTCTTACTCCTCCTAATCTCTTTCTGATTAAATTCGTTGCGGGTCCCAAGGCAGTTTAACTTTTTCCCGGGTCTTGGTGAGCCTCGGTGCTCATCGCCATTACCTGTGTGCCACTGTTGATCCTGGCTTACAGGAGTTGCAGTGGTGGGAACGAGTGTAGGGTTAGTCCCTATATATATGGTAAAATAGGATTTTGTTGGATACATTTAAATCTTATTTTATCACTTACCCATTTACGAGTAACTTAAGAGTATTCATAAACCATATAGTGCGGATGTCGCTACGATCTGTAGTGTAGATTGCAAGCAGGTGTAATGTATGGCACTTTTATAGTGAAAATAAATATTTATATAACTGGTTCCGCGATTCACTTTTGCGACTTATTACGATCTATATTTGATATGTTACCGATCTATCTTTGATTATGTTTGTAACATCTATATATATAAAGGAAAGTCGTGTTAGTTACACTATTTATAACTCAAGAACGGCTGAACCGATTTGGCTGAAAATTGGTAGGGAGGTAGCTAAGAACTGGGAGAAGGACATAGGATACTTTTTATGCCGTTCCCGTCGTTCCCGTGTGACGTGACATAAAACGTGGTATAACAAAACGCAACTGACATGAAATAACAAAACAACACAGTCAAAAAATAAGTCAGTGGTTCATTTGTTAAAAATGGTATAACAAAACGCAACTGACAGCTGAGCATATTAAAAAAAAAAGTCTTATTTTATTTTCCCATACAAATTTTTATAACTGTCAAACGTTACAGATTTGTTCCGTCATAGATTGATTGAGCAACCAAAAAGTGACAGATAGTCGATAGTATTTTAAAATCAGAAGAAGTACATTTCTAGACGAAAGTTGATCTGTCCCCATTGTGAAATATTTATAGGTGGGTTCAGAATTTTCATTTGAAAAGAGTAACGATATACTTAGTACACTGTTCATGTTGTGATTCTGGCTTCTTTCGGTCATTTCCAAATGCTTAAACTCTTCCGCGGTGATATTGAACTCTAGAAAACTTACTCTATCCATAATCGATGGCGTTAATGAAATTACGTTGAACAAAATATAAACTGCTGCAGTTATTGCTTTGAATTCGTCAAAACGTAAAAAAATTTTGCTACTATAAGAAATTCGTCGCTGTCGTTCATTTTCCATTTTTTTCCCGGTTGAAAATGCATTAGGCATCCACGGCCACAGTCGTGGTATGTAGTATGTAGTAACTAACCCAGTAACTCCCCTGCTTAACCCAGGATATTCCTCTAAATACCAGTAAATTGAGCACCAGGAATAGCTAATGCATATTATTATACATTCGGTACCGTGGCGATGCCTATGACCTAGCAGTCCTGGACTCTCCTGGGTCCATTCAATGCACAACTACAACTCTACGCATCATGGGTAGGCCTCTAAAAGAAATTAGGACTATGTTTCCTACTCCTCGAAGCCGAGGCTCGGGGGACAGCCTGCTGTCTGTGCGCCTTCGGTAAAATGGGTAGGAGATAGTGATGGGTCGTCGACGTATTTGACGTCAATGAAACTAGACCGCCCAATTTCGTTCATCGACTAGTCGATCAACTAGTTGAATTTGTCGACTAGTTTACGCGTTAACTTGGTACACATTACGACGAAGTCTACGGTGGCGACGGTGACGTAGGCGGTAGACTTAGACTAGTCTCTCGTATGCTAAGGACTGGCTGAATACTGATTTTATATATCTACGTTATTTTTATTAAATAGACCTTTCCTTCGGCATTCTTTCTTCACATAACACAACAATAATTTCATTCGACCCCAACAAATATCAACACCCTTCAACTAGATTTAGAGTTCAAATTTGTTTGCACGATATTTCAACGGACGAATGAATTTCTATCACCCGACTACGTTCTCGTCTCGTCTCGCCGTCGTCGCCGTCGCACGTCATCGGTCGTCGCGTTGCGAGTTTCAGCTTAGCCCTCTGCGGCGTCTACGGATTCGACTAGTCCATCGTATAACGGTGAACCGTCGATTCGTTCACAGTACGTCGACGGTCCAATTAACTAGTTCGTTCATTCAACGCTCATCACTAGTAGGAGAGATCTTTCTCCTGAAAACATTCCGCGGACTTCTACTGAATGGGCAATAGTCGGTAGCAAGAGGACAGATCCTATTACTCTCGCTCCACCGCCCAAGCCGGAAACTCCTCGCACCAATGTACCGTGTGCTGTCGCTGTGATGACTGATGACATTAAGTTTCCGGATCACCCTCCCTCTTTTCTTTCAGAACATTCTAGCATTTTGGGCTAGATCGCTTGAACCAGTTTTTGAAGTTTTTTTTCATAACCAATAGTAGGTAGCCTAATTAACATTAGTTATTAAAAATCATTGGCATATCATCGATCATGGATAGAGTAAATTTATTTTTATTTTTTATTGTAATCTTATGGCGTTCGGCATAACATTGACCCAATGCGTGCTACTCTTAGTGCACATCACGGTTAGTTAATTGCTCACTCCTTATATTAAAAGTTCAATTCAATTTATAGTTTTAGCTAAGACAGTACAACGTCTGTCGGGCCAGCTAGTATCAAATATAGAGCGCTGACTTAATATCATCATCAGCCCGTATAATGTTCACTGCTGAACGTGGTCCTCCTCCCGGGGGAGGGTATTTGCCATAGTCACCACCCTTGGCAGGCGGATTGGTGACCGCAGTATTATGTTGTACTACACAAGGAAACGATGCTGCCCGTTCCTTGTTATACGATTATTATAGATGATGTTATAACAGTCAGGACCAACAGCTTAACTAGCTTTCCGAGGCACGGAGGGTAGTCCCTCAACCAACCATCACTACATCAGTCATTTTATAAAGTTATTCAATATTTTAATTCTGATAAAAACTGGCCTAGTCAAATCTAACCTACTTTAAGATCTCACATTTTTAAATAACAGCAATTGTTATAGGCATACAATTAAGCAAAGAAATAGAGTTTAATACTTGTTCACAATGTTATTTTGTTCCTATAAATACATATTTTGATTTTGCATAGAACTTGGCACTCATTCAGATCTCCATTCTTTTTGCGATGAAGCCCACAGCCAAGCATAATTTTTGTATCAAACTTCATGAATGTTTTTGGTGGGATTCCGTTTACAATTTTTAGCAACCTAATAACGAAAATTCGTAAAATTATAAGATTTAACATTCCTTACTGTTTAGTTATACTGTGGCTTATGCTCGTTCTAGTGGAAGATATTTGTAAGTAAAGTAGCCCCGGTTTGACGCTCGAAAAGGTACAAGATTATTATCCTATAAACGATCTTTTTGGACACACTTTTTTAAGCTGAATATAGAGAGACAACAGTGAGATTGTTGTAAGATAAGTTTATCCATTAATGTTAATTGCAAAGGTGATATGTTGTTACATCTCTAGTTACAAAAATAAGTCTTAAAAATTAAGATTTCATTCAATAAACACAGCTGTGACTTATTTTACTTTCTTTTTGTATTTAATAATGAAATCGGTGGCCCGGTAAACAGCGCAATGAAACTAAAATTATATCAAGCGTCGCATCGCGCTGCGCGCACGCCGCGCCGCCCCGCGCATAGAGCGTACCTTGACCGTGCACTAATAGGGCCACGCGGGTACCCACTGTTTTATATAATGACAGACGTCGCTCCAATGGGATAAACGCCTACTTACTGCAAGGTTGTGACGACATTCAGGCAGTCCTGCGGGCTCCGGGCCATTCCGCAGCCGTGTACCGACACTACGCTAGGACAATTGCCTCTAATAACACCACTCGAACGCGTATCCGTCCAATCAACTCTTAAGACAAGAGGATCCTTCAGTCTGCTCGACGAGCCGACACGACCGCACCTCTCGCGCCTTGTTATCCGGCAAAATACAGTGATCGTTTCCGAGTGATGAGTGACCCAAGTTAACGACGGAAATGTGGTCACATGCCGATAAAACAATCGTACAAATTGCTAAGATAAACTTTAAGTAATTCAGTAACCATGATTGACTGAACTTTGTAGTGAAACAACAAATTAGACATCATGAATGGAATAAACGCTGCGGCCGAGAAGCCGGCAGGAATTGAGGCACCAGCGAAGGATGAACCTAAAACCAAAAGGACGGGCGTCAGAGAAAAACTCCATCAGATCCGGGCCAATATAACAGTGGAACCTATAATAGCATGTTACATTATGTCAAACGTGTTTTCAGGACTTGCAGTGCAAAACTTAAATTTAGAAAAAGCGTGCAGGGTTAATTTGGGCTATAGTGACGAAGTGTGTTCCGCGTTGAATAGGCGGCAAACGGAGAATTACACGATGGAAGAATCCGAAGTCCAGAAATTAACAGCATCTGTGCAGGCGTGGAAAAATATTGTACAGACAGCTTTTCCGTGTATTTTAGTGTTGTTTGTCGGTTCGTGGAGCGACAAAACGGGGAGAAGGAAAGCGTGTATACTTCTACCGATCGTAGGCGAAGTATTATGCTGTACGAGTTTTATTCTCAATACATATTTCTTCTACGAATTGCCTCTGGAGATAACGGCACTATCTGATCTGTTTCCGTCGTTGACCGGTGGATGGATAACAGTGTGCGTCGGTGTATTCAGCTATATTGGCGACGTCACAACTAAAGAAATGAGAACATTCAGAGTGGGAGTTGCTAATTTGTGTATGTCCCTCGGTATACCCATCGGAATGTCTTTAAGTGGTATTTTGCTGCAGCAGATCGGCTATTATGGAATCTTCATGATATCGAACTGCTTGTATGTGACCAGCTTGGTATATGGATACATCAGGTTGAAGGATCCAATAATATCGCCGGAAAGACAGACAGTGAGTATGTTTTGTTGCTATATTCGTATATACCTACTTCCTATATGGGAAATATTGATTGAAGGACAGTTATTTTAGATCAGGCCGGCCAATGAATTGTCTGGATGGGTTTTTTTTCTAAAGAAGTTTTTTTGGCGCTGCCGTCAAATTCAAATGCCTTGGTGGGACATTTTTTGACTCGAGCCTATGTTTGGCTGGCCTTTTTCTATATGGTGCATCAAAGTCTAGAGTTAATGGGATTTCGGTATGTGTCACTATAAGGCGTAAAGCGCGTTGAGGCCATACATCATTTGCGAGTACCTCGACAGGCCGGTTAGTACTATGTCTAAGTGATAAATTGCTCTGCGCCCACTACGCAAATTCGAACGAAGGGGAGCATCGTAACACAATCAGTGGTTTACGCGAGGCTCATATAGGTGTTGAGTACGATTTGTATTTATGTCGACGGTCGTTTGACTTTGTCAACAAACTGAATATTCTTACCCTAGGTTACGATGAAGGTAAAAACCCCGCGATTTTGTTCGCAAATACTCAGCGAAGTTATTTATTTTTAGTAGATTCGATCTTTGTATACGTTGCAGTCAAGACTCTTAGCCAGTCAAAAGTACTTTTGACTAGCAAAATCAGTCAAAAGTAGTTTTAGGTTAGGTTATGTTTTGTTAGTTTTGACTGATTTTCCTGGTTAAAAGTACTTTTGACTGGTTAAGAGTTTTCACTGCAACATATATATTTTTTTAATAGCATTAACAATAAAAAGAAGTTGTTTATTTCCATTCAAATTTACAAACATTCCTATGTTACATAATAATATTACAAATTACAAAATATAAACTTACTAGCTGCGCTCCGCAGTTTTACCCGCGTTACTCTGCTCCAGTGGGTCGGAGTGTGATTTTTGTAGCCTATATGGTAATCGAGCTTAATAATTATCCCCGTGCAAAGTTTCAGCCAAATCTTTTTAGTAGTTTTTGCGTAAAAGAGTAACAAACATCCATCCATTCATCCATACTCACAAACGTTCGCGGTTATGAAATATTATAAAGTAAGGATTATGAGTAGGGGAATTAATGACAAGCTGACTGCCGGACAAGTTTGTCTGTAATATCCTACAATACGCTACTTGTTAGTTAAGTACCTATCTAGTTAAATTCATAGAATAAGAATATTAGTGTTATCACAATGATTCTGACAAGTACAAGTATATGTAAATACCTCAGTGCTGAATAAATGAATTATTTCATTATATGAGATAAATATAACAGATTAAAATAACATAGGACGTGTGTGCGTGCAACCTAAATTATATTGTACTAGTTTTCCGCGTGCGGTTTCACTCGCGTGGCTACCGTTCCTGAGGGAACATCATCATAAAATTAAATTGTCTATAGCCTTCTTTAATAAATCGGCTATAAATCAATGAAATAATTTTTCAAATCGGACCCGTAGTTTGTGAGATTCGCGCGTTCTAGCAAACAAACAAAATTTTCCGCTTTGTATATTACTAGCTTCCCGCGCGCGGTTTCACCCGCGTAACTCCCGTTCCCGTGGGAACTTCATAATTAAATAAAGCCTATATTAATCAGTGATAATGTAGCAATCAAATGGTTGAAAGAATTTTTTAAATCGTTCAAGTACTTTTTGAGTCTATTCGTTACAAACATATTTACATATAAATCTTTTGTCTTTGTAATATTATATTATAGATAATATATATAGATTGCAAGACGGCAACGATATCTAAATGTACCTAGTCAGGTCATAAGTATTGTGACACAGTAAAAACTTTTCTTTTAGAATGCTGGCCACAAAAAAGTTTATAGAATTCGAATTTCGAATTGTTCATGAAAATAAAAATGTATACTTTTTAGAATTTTACTCATTTTTAAATATGGAGTGGACGCTTAAAGAAGACCGTGTTGCAGTTATTGCGTTGAATCGTTGCGGTTACGTGCCAATTAAAATTTTTGACATACTGAAAAATTTGAATATAACCAGAAAAATCGTTTATCGCACCATCAAACGATACAATGAAGACTCTAGTGTAGATGACAGGTCAAGAAGTGGTCGCCCTCGGTCTGTTAGGACTCCAGCAGTGATAAAAGCTGTGAAGGCGCGAATTCAAAGAAATCCCAAACGTAAGCAGAAACTGTTGGCCCTTCAGATGGGGTTTAGCAGAACCACGGTGAAAAGGGAGTTAAATGAAGACTTTGGGCTTCGGGCATATCGAAGAAAACAGGACATCGTTTGAATGCTCGTCTAATGGACCTGAGACTGAAGAGATGCCGCGCTTTGTTGAAGCGGTACGTGGGAAAAAAATATCGTGAAATTATTTTTTCGGATGAAAAACATTTTACCGTAGAAGAGAGCAACAACAAACAAAATGATAAGGTGTACGCACACAGTAGTGAAGAAGCGAGCAACCGTATTCCGCGTGTCCAACGAGGTCATTTTCCATCCTCGCTCATGGTATGGTTGGGAGTTTCTTATTGGGGCTTAACAGAGGTACATTTTTGGGGGAAAGGTGTAAAAACGAATGCAGTTGTGTATTAAAATACAGTCCTGACGAACCTTGTGGAACCTGTTTCTCATACCATGTTCAATAACAGGCACTGGGTATTCCAACAAGATTCGGCGCCAGCTCATAGAGCGAAGAGCACACAAGACTGGCTGGCGGCGCGTGAAATCGACTTCATCCGGCACGAAGACTGGCCCTCCTCCAGTCCAGATTTGAATCCGTTAGGTTAGGTACAAGATATGGCAACACTTGGAGGAAAAGGCGTGCTCAAAGCCTCATCCCAATTTGGAGTCACTCAAGACATCCTTGATTAAGGCAGCCGCCGATATTGACATGGACCTCGTTTGTGCTGCGATAGACGACTGGCCGCGCAGATTGAAGGCCTGTATTCAATATCACGGAGGTCATTTTGAATAAACTTTAGTGTCATAAGAATCTATGTTTTGTTAAGTTCATTTTGGTATATAAATGGTTACATAATGAATAAACTTGTTTCAATTATTTTATATTAAACATGTGACAGAATTTATGACCTGACTAGGTATATAACAAAAGTTATGTACATTTAGATATCGTTGCCGTATCGTAAAGGGAATGTTTTTTTAAAAAAACTATTCTATTAAAAAAAAAAGTAACATTTAAATAGTACATGGTCCCGCAAATTATTAGCAAAGATTCAGCACAGTGTTAATCCTTGTATTCTTCAATTTAGCTGGATCGTTACACTAGGTACCTATATTTTTTATAGTTTTTAGCCTTATGATTGATGATGCCAAGCGTTCAGCTTTATGAAAAATATATTTCACATTTTATCAAGAACATATTGCGTTTTTCGACTGACAATCTGAAAGTGATTTAGGTTTTTATCGTTTTCGTAAATGTGTTTTTTTTTATTTATGTTTGTGTGATCTTTCAACACATTTTACATCTGTGAATGTTAACTATGAATATAAATATCTTCTTTTTTTAAATGGTTTATAGGTTGCTCGAAAATTAATTAATGTTAACAGTTAACTTGAATGTAAGTGATTGAACATCAATTTTGTGAATTATAAATTAAAAAAAAAATGATTTCGTCCTAATATGTACTTAAAAAAACCGGCCAAGTGCGAGTCGGACTCGCGCACGAAGAGTTTTTCGTACTATTTTCAAGTGTCTACCTGTTGACCTTATTGACACCGAGCAAAAAAGGGCATAAAAAAAATTGTTGTATGAGAGCCCCCCTTAATAAATATTTTATTTTATTTTTAGTATTTGTTGTTATAGCCGCAATAGAAATACATCATCTCTGAAAATTTCACTAGTCTAGCTATCGCGGTTCTTGAGATACAGCCTGGTGTCAGAGAGACAGCAAGGTCTTAGTAATAGGGTACCGTTTTTACCTTTCGGGTACGGAATCCTAAAAGAAGCCTATTATCTGTAGCATAGTTTGTTTGTAATAGAAAAATAACCATTACAAACAAGGTTTTTATTAAATGCATAAGGAGGTATATACCTACTTCATATAACATTCACAACAAAAACATCATAAAAACATTGTTGGTTTGTGTGTCCCTTTGTTCCGTCTAGTCCCAACTAGTCTCAGTTGTTACTGAGACTAGTTGTTACGGAAAAATAGCTGCTTATAAAAATAGCTGTTGCTATTTTTATAAGGTACAATATAGGGAACTTATTATTTTGCGTGTTTGTTTGTTTGTCCGTGTCCGAAATGGTCCTATTGAGACTTCTATTGTTAGGTAGCTTAAAAAAACCATTTAACAAAAAATGTTGTATATGCGAAATATAAAATATTGATACGTCTTGATCTTTATAACTCAATCCTGGTGCCATCATGGATTGGCATCGATAGTTTTTTGCCTGGTATATGTCTAGACAAAATGCGAATGATCACTAGTAGAAAATCGCTAACGCAAAAGTATGGTTACTTTACATTTGTCGCGTAATTATGCGAACGCGGGAAAAAATGGCTGACATTCGTTGGTTGAGCGATTCGATCTTTCGGTTTTAGGTTGAAGTTAAGTTTTTACATACCTTTGTACTTGTCAATCATACAAAATGAAATCAGATTAATATACTTAATCTTATAAAACACTAAATTAGCCAATGACCTGTCTAATATCACGTCATAGGTATAGTAGTAACAATAATTCATCAGCTTTGTAGACAGCAAAGCGATTTTTATAGTGAACAATATTTTTTTAAATTTGTGTTTTTGATCTATATATATTTTTTATGGCTGTCATTTATTCCCTCGCCCGCTTAGTCACGTGACAATTGTCAAGTATCATAGTACATTACGTGCCAAGGGAGGAAAGTATGACTTTTCAACCCGCGCGATATTGACAAAAGCGTGGGTTGAAATGTCCTGTTATCCTCCCGTGGCGTGTATTCTATTTTTCATCGTACCAGGACCGAAAGTTTAATGACATTGTATATAAGAAAAACGAATGTAGTTCAAACTGTTAATTGACGGGGTCCGGTGCGCAGCCCCGGTGGGGGGCTGAGGGGCTAGCCAAAATGCCACTACAACGGAGTGATCGCTAGCAGAAAATGAATTTTCATACAACTATTATGCATATTTTGGAACATAGATAGAATATAACATAGAACGACATGTAAGCTTAACATACTCAATACCTTCCCTGTTAAATTGGAAAAATATACATTGAAAATTGTGATCTTTATATAGTTTTGTATACAAAAAATGTGAGACAAGTATTAAACTTTCGAATTGTCTCACATTTTTTGAACATTTTAACAGTCCTTTTTAATGACTCCATCCATTAGTGAAATAACGTATGAAAGTCTAGAAGGCATCATCAACATGGGCCTCCTCCCTAGGGAGAGTTTTGCCTTAGTCACCACGCTTGGCAGGCGGGTTGGACCGCAGTATTATGTAAGTGCAGGGAAAGGGCAGCAGCATACATATGGAACACGCTGCTGTCCGTTCCAACCGACCAACGGCTTAACGTGCTTTCCGAGTCACGGAGGGTAGTCCCTCAACCAACCAAAATCTTATAACTTACACAAAGATTTCTTGTCCGGGTGGGGATCGAACCCACGACCTCCGACACTCAAAAAAAGACTTGTCAAGAGGGTAAATTAAATAAATTGAAGAATGAAAATATGAAGTAGTTCACTTCAATTCTTTTAAAGATTTTAAATTAAATTTCAATTGAATTGCAATTATACTATTCGAATACAATGTTCGAGTAAAAAGTAGTACCTATGAGATAAACTAGATTACATTAAAATATTACAGTATTTTGTTTTAAACCTGAAATTGCACTTAATACGAGTCCATCTCGGTCGGACGTAAATGAAATTCAGTTGCTACTATAATTAATTTATGCAGTTTTTATCTTTCTGTTAGTGAATGAAATGTCCTTTTCACTAGTTTCAGTTAATTCTCTTTCTTTAGTTAGTTAACATTTTTAATTATAAATGAGGTTTTGTTCGGTATTAAGAGTTTGTTAGTTTTTATGAAACTAAATGTCTTACAAAGCTGGATTACCACAGCATTATTCGCAAACTTCGGCAGTTGCTTTATACTTTTAGCTTAGCATAGGTAGAACTAGACCTCCATGGCTTCCGGTATTTGGCTCGCTTTAAATCTCGCAGGTCGTGGTCGATGGTCGTTCGATCCCCACGCCGGACAGGAACTTTGTGAAAATTCTTAAGGTTTCTATACGGGTCTAGTGGGTTGTGGGACTACCATCCGTGCCTCAGAAAGCACGTTAAGCTATTGGTCCCGATTATTATACTCTCTCTCTCGGGTTCTCAACATTTGGGAAGACGGATTTACCGATATAACAGGTTAGTGAATAGGCTAAGAACCGAAGTCTTAACGTGCGTTTATTATAAGACCTTGTTCTTGGGTAAAACTGGTAAATGTTGGATATTCTGTTATAAGGAAATGTTCTAGTCTATGCGTTACCTTAAATGCACTTTGGAAACCAGTTGTAATTTTTATACAGCTTAGCAGAGCAGCTTAGTATCGATACCTACATATGATAAAATCTCTTTGGAGTAGTCCTCTACGTCACACCTTCGGGTCCCTGTATTATTATTACAGCGGTAACTAAGCCCCTGAATAAGAATCGCGCTATTAGAGATAATCCTACGCATTTGAGCATGTATACTTGATATTAAGGAAGGCTAAAATACTTTACTAATTCTTCTTGTCTACCCACCTTGTCTACGTCTGGATGTATTGTGGGTTGAATGCCATTAACAAATTCAAGGTCTTCTATTTCCATATAAAGAATTTGATTCTAAATATTATGCCGTAAGATGTTGAGAGCGTAAATATCCTAGTAGTTAAAACAGCGGAGACTGGACTTGTGAATTCACAAATGAAGGAAAACCCCTTGGGTCCTTCATTTAAAGACTGCACCGGTGGCTCAGTGGTTACGGAAGTTGCTTCTGAGACCTGGTGTTCTGGGTTCGATTCCCACCCGGGGCAATTATTTGTGTGAACCAAAAATAGTTGTTCTGAGTCTGGGTGTCCTTTGTGTCCGTGAAATTAATGTTTGTAAAGTCCCCCGCGACACAGGGATTTATTTCCCTAGTGCGGGAGTTGTCTTTTAAAGAACAAATTTAAATGCCCCAGTCTGCAACAGTCTGGATAGGCACCAGATGTCATGCAGCTCTCGCTGACCCCATTTCTAATGAAGGAGCGGGGTTTTAGTAGATAAACTCTTTCTTAGTGGTATAATTAGCATTTCATAGAGATGGAGAGGATAGTTTTTATGACTTTGCCGCATTGGCGGTAAGCTTATGATGTGATGCCTAATACAGTACTTACCGGAAAAATAGATGTTAGGAATGTTTGTGAACTTGACGTTGAATAACTTGCAGACGAAGAACCTTCCTTTGGATTTCCCTGCAAACGAATGTAATAGAAATCTTATATCTTATATATAAAACAACACTAAATACTACTACTAAGGGCCCATTTATCAATCATCAGCAATAACAATTTAGAGGAATAACTTTAAAATGTTAACAGAACTTTCATACAAAATCTGTTTCATGATTTATTATATGTAGATTGTTTTTTTTAAGTTGTTGTTCGTTTGCTACTCCCGTCACAAAATATTTGCTTAATAAAAGATTTCTGGTCTGGTACTATCCTGAATGTCTCTCAAAAACATCAAATGTTTTATATATCGTTCATCATAGGCCTCCTCCCGAGTGAATTTTTCTGTCATAGCCAATCCGCTTGGCAGGCGCGTTGGTCACCGCAGTATTAAGTTATATCATACAAGAAAACCCGTGTTATAGATAGATGATGTTATATCCTTTCTATATCGGTCCAATTTCCACCTGAGACCCAAATTGGTTCAGTTTTCAGAATGTCGGTTTGAATCATAGATAAAATTGAACAAAAATAAAAAAGAAACATGATAAGTACGTTTTTTTGGAAAAGTATTTACCTTAATTTCATATTTCACCAAGTCAAGCGGGATACGGGTCATATTTGTTCGAGAGATTAAAAGAATATTGCAAATTTATTGCCGTTTATATTTTTTTGAAAATTCAACCATGATGAGCACATGTGACGATTCTGTTCTGTAACGTATTAATAACCCCGAGATACATTTTATCATTACACAATCATTTACAGAAATAATTGAAGTATGTAAAATTGATTCCGGTTAAAGCCGACTTATTTATGGTATCTTTACCATTAAAGATACCATAAATAAGTATTTTTTTAATAATGTGCATCCATATGCACATTATTAAAAATATATATATATTCGCAGATTTTATAGTATTCAATAAATGCTACGTCTGCCAAGCACGGTGATTATGTTAAGCCCATGTTCAGCGTTGGTGGCATATACGGACTGATAATAATGATTCTTCATTCACTAATCTACTTGTAAATCCAAAAAATCAATCCGAGCTAGTCCATGTATTAGATGCGGTAGAAAATTTAGAGCAAGTCAAACAAAACCTGTTGTTCGTCCATCCGTAAATTGAAACTGTATGTCCACTCGACGTACGACATACAACATTCTACTAGAAATGGTGCATTGCGTAAATTGTAAAATGTTTTCGCTCTAGCAAATTTGGTAGCACCAATTTGGCCAATTTGTACGTTATCAGGATTATCTGTTCCCCTGAGACCCTTGAGAGATTACTGTGCATTATGCTAAGTGGTCTTGCCATAATTTAGAATAGAAATTGATGTTAGGTGAAACGAATTTTGTATTTAGTGTTTTTTGTTTTTGAGTTCAGTGAGTAATTGCGAATCAAGTTAAAGCTCTTTGAAGTGTAAGTCGTTTGATCTTTTTTAGACATTTTTTTAATTACAAGTTTAGTTCGCGCGTTTACTGAAGTTAAAACATAAAGGAAAACATTTAGTACTTAATAAATATTAACTTGGAGTGACATGTAAGAAATTATTAATAACTTTTAAATTTTGGCTTAAGACTAACATTTTAAGATCAGTAAGGTTAAAAGGACTAAGCCCACACATGAATTAAATAACAGATAAGTTTTGATTTTCGTTACAGGAGTCCAGGAAAGAACGTTTCTGCGAAATTTAATATTCAGACTGGATACAACAATTATTGATAGGATAGTTTTGATTGAATGACAGTATATTTTCTTTAGCCTTCTATTCCCTCTTACATGTTCTAGTCTGGTAGAAGCTAATAAAGATCTCTTCTCTCCCGAACCAAATGACTAATACGTGACCGAGTAACGTCATAAAGTTTTAGTGGAAACCGTACTTAACCATACCATAGGTCTCTTAGCGCCGCACTGAGGCATCCGAAGAGATATCCTTAGCAGAAATACTTTGTCGACAGTTCAATTGGCTTTAACTCTTGACCGTAGCAAAGTGCAGACCCAACCTCCAAAAAAAAGCTGTGGTATTAGCCACCCGAAAATCGCCAAGTGCGAGTTGGAGTACGAACTCAATCGTTAACAATCGCAAATGATGAATGACTTGTGCAGCTTATAGTGGGTTATTATGTTATCAAAAATATTACATAACGAGTCAGCATATTGTCTATGGCTCTCTGTGCGTACGAATCATTTATTAATTATGTGTGTTTTATTTATTATCGTTACCATCAACGTCTCAAGTATGTTAGGTTAGATTAGGTTACCCATCGTACCCATAACTGTAGATTCCCTAGATCGTGGTATAGTTAATGCTACCTGCATATTACCTGTTTTATGTAAATGAATATGATTTTATTTGGTGGAGCAGGTCATAAAATGATGTTTAATAGCGTTTATATTCATAAAGATTATAAACTATAATCTGCCAAATTTTCCCAAAATCTGTTCTATAGAATTTGGGTAAAATATAAACAAAATTCTATCCTATCAATAATTGTTGTTTCCAGGTCTGTTGTAGCCTGAATACCGACTAGATTTCGTGGAAACGTTCATTCCTGGAATCGTGGAACGAAAATCTAAATTGGACAAGTTTGGATTACCTTTTTGATTTTCTCCCAAATGAAAACTGATAAAACATCAATACGTATGGATATTTTACCCTGTTATCAGATTTGATATGTACAGCATTTTCAATTGTTCTTGCTAGACGGAAAAAATGTAAATGGATTAATTTCCATTCGTTTTGTCATGTTGCCATTACGGGCTGATATTCCAATCATCAGATAAAAATAATCACAGGATAAAATTTGACGGTTTTTGGATTTTGAACGGACATTCTATCAAAATTCAAATTTCTGCCTTTGGTATTTTTTGTATGAGGATTGAAAAATGAGCCCTTCTAAAACAGTATTTTTGTGTGTGAATACATTGAATTATTGCTTAATATATCAATTGTATGGCAGTAATTTTTATTTTTGATTATCTTTTACTTCTGCGAACCTTCTACTTTTTCACCACCCCACTCTATGGCAGAAAATGCCTCCGGCATTAACACCGCCCTGCACGATCATTGTGCAAAAAAATTGAATAAATTAATAAAGAAACGTTAAGTGACTGACATTGATATTTATCATGCCACCATGTCTTAAGCGTCCATAGCGTTGTGGTATGAGTCTCGCTTTAAGACTTAGTGGTCGTGCAATGGAGACAAGAAATCTTTGTGTAAAATGTAAAATTTCTTTCCGGGTCTGGTTGTTTGAGGGTCTACTCTCCGTACCTAAGAAAGCACGTTAAGCCAATGGTCCCGTTAGTTAAAACATTACAATATTGATATTCAACTTAAAGTAATGTAGGAACCTACTTACGATTGAATTTTTTTTGTTATGATCAATTTATGTGGAATTAGAATTGTTGGAAATAAGTTTTTTTAAAGAGAGTTGTAGTTATTGGTATTATAAAGAAAGAAGAAAGAAAATACATTTATTCAGCACAACACACAATATATTACACAGCAAACATATAGTTAATTTACAAAACAATAAGACGCCTTGCATGTTCTGCCGATTTTTTTTTAGTTATCTGATATGCGAGTAAATACATCCCTTTTGATATTAACAAGTGCCATAATCACCACGCTTGACAGGCGGATTTGTGATCGCAGTAAGATGGTGAGTATCCTTGAGCTGATAAATGCTGCTGCCTATTTATCAGATGTATGCCCCTCAATCGCCTCTTATGACACCCATGGGAAGGCGTCTATTTTAAGCTGGAAATCACATGGCATCTTTAGAGGATTAAACGGGGATAATATGAGTACGATTACATAGTTTCCCATCTTTCAGGAGCAGCCAGTAGGTTGTCGAGGATGGGTGTGTTCATTCTTCGACGCTCGCCATGTCCGGGAGACGTTGACCGTAGCGTTCAGGACAGGTCCGCGGCGACGGAGACTCAGGGTGTCACTACTTATCGTCGTCGTTTGTGTCATATTTGGACCTTTGCATGGTGAGTACAAAAATGATAACTGGCAAGTGTTCAAAAAGTATCCAGGACTAAGATAAGTTATATTTTAAGTCAAGGTTCAAACGAGATATACGCAGAATCTCTATCTCTCTTAAAATAATAAAAAATAAGCTGTCCGGAATCGATGTCCTTTCATATTCAAAGTATTCTCTGTACTTACATATTCTTCAGGAATCGTCAATAAATATCGATGTTGTTGCAGGTGAAATGAACGTGTTGTACCTGTTCATGAGGTATAGGTTCAACTGGGATGAAGTGCAGTTCAGCATGTTCTGTACCTACAGCATCATCACCAACTTGGTTGGTAAGGTCATTTCAAGCAACTTTAATTATTATTACTAAACGAATTTTTGAACATACCCGTTTGAACTGCATAGTAAGTTAATGGTTAGTAGTGCGGCCGTATCCCATTGGCTAGGGCATCGGATTTATGATCTTGTGGTCGCCGGTTCGATCCTCACCCATTGCACTACCGATGTGAACCCACTCGTAACACAAGCATTTTATTATTATTATAAATAATTTATTTCAAGTTTGCACTCATACATTAAATTGATAGTGGTTAGTAACAATATTTACTTAAAATTATGTTAGTATATAAAAAATATCCACATAGAATAAGTTCAAATTTAAATGCCTACGTAAAAAAGAGTACGTAGCGCATAGAATCATTTCTATTTCTTCGGTTTTTGCCGAAGTACGATTGTCTCGTGAATTTTAAAGTGAAGCGACAGTTGCACAATCATCATCAGCCCGTATATTGTCCACTGCAGGGTGGGAGGGAGGGTTTTGCTCCTTACCTTAAACCACCACGATACCATAGCCATATAAGATGATTGATTAATGGTGTATTCCTGTAGGCGAGTCCCTAGAGCTCACGGGTAAAGAGGAAGGGCTGCCAAGAATAGAATGGCTCGTCCTATATATTCTACTGTACTGTATTGTATATAGGTCTTTGCATTGTACCCCTGTGCATTAACATCATGTAGATAGCGGTTATTTGCCTAGTCAGGAATAAAAGTAGAAAAATTACACGTAGGTATAATTTAACAAAAATAAATTGAAGATGAATTCAATTTTCAACATTAATTTTATATTTATTTATAACTATGGTATCTAGTTCTTCTAGATATATCTATTTAATTCTTTACTCAACAGCAGTTCATAGCCGACTAAATACAGAAGTAATTTATCAACATGATATGTTTTGAGAATCATTGTGTTCCTGAACTAGGTAGCTTTTAGCAAGAGCTTCACGGGTATCAAAACTGATTTGAGAGGCTATACTAGGCCAGCCCCCTGAAACCAAGGCTGAAACCTCGAGCGAACACACGTCGAGTACTGATGGAACGTGGCGCTCACGTTGAGCTAAACCACAGTGAGCGAGTGGTGCGACGCCGCACCGCAAGCCATTTCGCCGCACTGGAGACCACATTGGTAAAGCGACGTCGCAAAGTTGCGTTTTTTTTTTCGGTGCCCTCGGATCTATAGCCTTAATAAATGGTTTAAAAACTAAACTACAATCTAAGCAAAAGTGCAAGAGGGCGCACCCTGTCGGATTTGGACCTCGGCTCAGGGCGATGAGATTGAGGGATTATGACTTTTGGTATTTTGGGGGAGTTTTGTGCAACTGTCGCTCTACTTAACAGTTCGCGGGCCTCTCGGATTTCGGGTTTACGAGGGCATCGGATGGTTCTTTGCATACTAAGGGTCAGGAGGGCGACGAGGGATACGTCGCGTTCGTGGGCGCACTCTTCTATGGCGGGTTGGATAGAGTGGTCTCTGTGTAGTGGCGCTAGTTTCTGGCAGTATTTTTACTGCTAGTTGGTAAGATGTTATCTCGTCGTCCGGGTCATCCAGAATGCCCCTAGGCTGACGGTGTTTACGACGCTTTGTGGGCAAAGGCCTATAGTCGGATGCTGCAACAACCAACAGGTTTGGGTGTTGCGCCGCGGATTCGAAGAAGCGTTCCGGCAGTTGGAGATCAGAATGTCAGTTGTGATTAAGAATAAACCATGGTGCCCCGGTGGCCCGTCGAGTGAATCTACTTTGAACAGTTTGTAAGCGGTACAAACTGCTAAACGCGGTATGAGCAAATAGTGTGCTCGCGTACGTCATAATCGGTCGTATATACGTGGTGTAGATCCTAACGTTATTATCAAGTGATAATTTGCTGCGCGAATTTAGAAGACAGTGTAGTCGACTGAGCGTAAGTTAAGCTCGTGCACGAACGGTTTCTACATGCGCTCTAAAGTTTAGCTTTCGGTTAAGGATTACGCCTAAGTATTTGGCTTGCCGTTCCCAAGGGATTGGTTCGCCAAACATCTTGACCGGTGGAATTCGCAACGTTGCACGGCGACAAAAAGAGTATTACGCCTAAGTATTTGGCTTGCCGTTCCCAAGGGAATTAAGGCTGGAGCTCTGCTCGCCTTTATGCCCGGTGAAGTAGCAAAAGCCTCGTGGCTACCTACGTATGTCAATCCGAAAAAAAAAAAAAAAAAAAAAAAAAAAAAAAAAAAAAAAAAAAAAAAAAAAAAAAAAGTTCCCAAGGGATTGGTTCGCCAAACATCTTGACCGGTGGAATTCGCAACGTTGCACGGCGACAAAAAGAGTAGGGATATTTAATCTAGCATGCATCCTTCCCTATGCAGCGTAAGCAAACAACAACTCCCTCTCCACTCTGTTTTCGGTGAGCGCACGGTGCGGTGCCGGAGCACACTGATCGGCGTCATGTGGCTACAACGCATTTTTGTATGTAGAAATCGCAGAAGCGACGCTCTGTGTAGTTTTGCTCTCACGTTGTGAACGTATGTAGGGTGCTCCCTGTGAGCCTTGGACTTCTCCTCAGGGCTGGGGATTGCTGGGGAGTAGAATTGTCAAATAATGAATTTTACAATGTTCCGATATTATAAAGAGGAGAGATTGATTTTTTGTTTCCATTGAATTAGCTCCAGATCTACAAGACCAATTTAAAAAAATCTTATATCGTTAGTAAGGTACGTTATCGAGGACTAAAATATATAAGCTATAATCTATCATGAAGTTTCCACGGCAACGAGAGATAGAGAGAGGGTGAAACCGTGGGATAGTAAAACTAGCCGGATAATAAAATGTAATAACAAAAGTATTTTAACTAAAACCTGCATTTTCAGTACTTTACATACAATTTTCATGGAGCATTCATTAAGCTTCGATAATTATAACCATTTTACGCATACATCAACTATCCTTTTGTATTCGAAAAACAATTAAGCATTTTTGGTCCAAGATTCGAACGTACCTACATAAAACCTTTATTCTCTGTAAATATGCAGTTTCAATAAACATCGCGAAATATTAATTAAGGTTAATAATATTAAAGTTATTAATGAACATTTTAAAACGTTTCTCTACATGAAATTATCAATTTATTTTACGGTTGCAATTAATATTTTGGGAATGTTAAAATATTTGAATTTGTTAAAATTAATTTTGTGACATGAATGATTATGTACGAAATATCGAAAACAGTACTTTGTGGTGATTAAAATCATGTTATTTAAAAAAAAAAGAATTGTATACCTCCTAATATTAACGTTTAGAGTATACAATTGTAAGCAAGCTATAGAACGCGTGTTACAATCTAACAGCACGGGTTTTAACAAAACCGTGCTGACTTGACCAAAATAGGTAGGTACTTTTTCGTCGTTGACAGATATTTGATATGTTTCGTGATAATTATGATTAAATCTATAGTACCAAGTCGTAAAAATGATGATAAACAATTTTTAAGGCTGCAGTACTGCTCGTCGGCATAAGCCTGATGAAGTAGAAAACGCCTCGTGGCTAACAATGTGTGTCCATCCGATAAAAAAATAGATAGAGAAAATCAGTATATCTATTAACAGAAGTAGTTTTTGTTATCATGATATCAATTGAATCCAAAAATAGCACTCATACACAGTTTTCCAATGTGCTCCAATAGAATTAAATAGTACTGTAACTATAACAAATGATTCATCCGTCATGATCCAGTTGTCACAGTTAACTCGTGTCAAGTTAAGTGATGGATTGAATGTTCTGTTCCTCAGGTACTCTGTTCTCAATAAGCATATTCAGTGACTTCATGAAGCTGGATGACACGGTGGTGGGGATCATCTCCTGCACCAGTAAGATCTTCGCCTCGTTCATATTTGCCTTCGCTACCACTACAACTGAGATTTACATTGGTAAGTGTGAAGAGTAATATTAAAATAAAATCAAATGAAAATCAATTTTAATTTAAAGCACTTATAGATAGGCATGAAATGGGTCTGTTAATCAAATGCATCAAGGTTTGCTGGAAGAAAATTCATTATTGAATTAACTAACTAAGCTCGCCTTTGTACATGTTGTTGTTTCCGTTGTAAAAACCTTTATGTTTAGTATTTACTTAGTGCAATAAAGAATAAATAATAGTCAAAAGTTAATTGGAAGATTCATTTACTATAAGTCTTAAATTACATTCCATTTGTTATTGTTATCATAAGGTTCAGTGATGCTGTACATGGCAAAATAAGGTCTAGTGCCTTGCAATCAAATAAATCTAGGCTATGACTTCGAACCCATGTTAGGAGTATCCGTTAGTAACGGATACTCCTAACACGGGTTCGAAGTCATTTTAATCAGTTTTTTGTTCAGCCTGAAACTGAAATACCACTAATATGATACCAATTTTTTACGTTAAACTAAAAAAATTGTAAATTAATTTCACTTATATATAGTAGTTTTTGCCATTGCCTTTCGCCACGTAAGCGTTACCGAAATATCTATGTTAATCACAATTAATACATATTTGAAACTGTTTGTCCAGAATAATTGAGTACTAGTATAATTGCTTATGTATCGCTGAATAAATGAAGTACTTTTTGTTACAGCGCCTTTAGTAGAAATATTCAATGGTACATCATTCATTGCGATGAGGGCCATTGCATCCAAATTGGTCACCAGCGAAGAACTCGGTAAGTAGTACTAAGTATTTATATTGCTATGTGTTACATAGACAGGAAAGAGTTTTTTTTTTCGGATATGTAATTAGCCCTAAGGCTTTTGCTACTTCACCGGGCATAAAGGCGAGCAGAGCTCCAGCCTAGAACAGGAAAGAGTGACACGTCAGTAAAACAAGCTAGTTAGAATCACACTTATTTAATATCGTATGTGGTGGGGGCGCGCGGGCGGGACGCAGCCCGTGCATACGCATGCCAATGTAGGTAGGTACGTATACATAACACTATGCCAAAAATATTGAAGGGATAATTATTAGGGATCGGAATTGGTTGAGTTGTAAAGTACAATATCACGAAATATTTATAGCAAAATCATAACATGGGCATACCTACTATTGTCTACAATACTTGTATTTACATGTTTTCGTTTGAATAATCCATAAAATACAGTACGTAAGGAACTAAATTATTCTAAATTGCACATTTTTTTTACTATTTTAAATAAGCTAATTATTGCCTTTCTCACGCGGATCTGTGGAGTACTAGTCCAAAAATTGTCAAGGAATAAATTTGCAACGCCTGTAGAATATTTGGTTAAATGGATAGGCTCCATTAAGAAAAATTCATATTTTCCCGACATGACAATTTTGAAGAAGACTGATTTTTTTAATGGATGGCTTTCACACATATTTTATGCGTTAATTCGATGGTTATGCGGTATTATCGCAAACCATCAGACAAACCATAGCCGTTTGTTGAACGAACTTTAGTTTCACAAATAAAAATCGAACAAAAAGTATAATGAATCCAATGAAATTTCTATAGTATTGGTTTAATAGGCTAGTTGACCCATATGAAATTATGTTTCAATGATGTTTATTTTTGAAAGTATTTGTCACTAGCTGCGCCCCGCGGTTTTACCCGCGTTACTCTGTTCCAGTGTTGTTTTGTCTGCCTATATTTTAGTTATTCGTATAACCTATCCCGGTGCAAAATTTTAGCCAATTCCGTTCAGTAGTTTTGGCGTGAAAGAGTAACAAAAATCCATCCGTCCGTACTTACAAACTTTCGCGTTTATAATATTAGTAGGATATATATGGAAACTAAATATGATAATTTCTGTTCAAAAAAGTTGAAGATAGTTGTATAAATCGATCCTTTACTGACGTCATCGATTTAGGAGTGACGTCTGACATCGTTTTCATCTCTAAATGTCGCGTAAATTTTAAAATATTTATTTTCGCGCTTTCTAGATTTGAAAAAAAATTTTTACCTTCTTGTTTTTAAAAATAATGTCAAGTAGCCTAGTAGTATTGTTCTTGCTAGTAAAATTCTAGCGGCAGACCGTATCTTTATCTCTTTCTTTCCAGGTAAAGTGAATTCCCTGTTCGGGCTAGCAGAGGCTATGATGCCACTAGTGTACGGCCCGTTGTACTCCCGGGTCTACATGGCCACGCTAACTGTGCTGCCAGGCGCTGTGTTCCTGCTGGGGGCCGCTATGACTGTACCCGCTGTTGCCATATTCGGGTAAGATATATTTATTTAATAATAGCGTCTGCGTGGAATTTAATTTAAAAAAATAGTTTATTCCTTATTACATCAGCTCAGCCAGTGACAATCCCGTCACAATCAGTCCAGCCATTCCAGAAATTATCCGGAACACACAGTATCGTATATTTCTACCGTCGTATACTATTAATGGAGTACATACATACATACATAAGCTCACGCCTGTTTCCCAGCGTGGTAGGCAGAGACAATGGACCTCCACTTGCTACGATCCCTACACACATCTTTCGCTTCATTCCCTCTCATTACATTCATGGAGTCATGGAGTAAAAACTGGTTTTTAGGGTTCAGTACCCAATGGGTAAAAACCCTACCCTATTACTAAGACTTCGCTGTCTGTTTGTCTGTCACCAGGCTGTATCTCAAGAAACGCGATAGTTAGACAGTTGAAATTTTCACAAATTTCAACTGTACATATGTATTTCTGTGGCTGTACTAAAAGGAAAATGAAATAAATATTTATAGTGTTTTTTTTTTGCCCTTTTTTGCTCGAAATAAATAAAGGCAACGTGTAGGCACTCGAAAATGGTACGGAACCCTTCGTGCGCGCCTCCGAGTTACAGTTGACCGGTTTTTTTAACATTAAAATTAACATTTTATTTATAGATGTATAGATTATAATATTAATGAGTCTAAATTTAAAAACGAAATATTTTGTCAAAATGGATTACCCACATGCATGTTTTTATTTTCCTTCCTGCATGTTGTGCATAATTTTGCCGGAGGGAGGGCGGTGCAAAAAGTGCTTCCCAGGATTAAGGCGCGGTGAATAGACGACTTTTACGTATTAGTTTTGTCACTATTGCTCCGCGTAGAAATGAAAGAGAAGCGAAGAGATGCCGCGATGGCGCAATGTTTCGTTCGACTCGTTCGAGTTATTAAATACATTAATCCTTGCAAATATCTTATTCCAATCGATAAATAAAAACAACAGCTCCCTTTATTATTATATATTACATCACTGTTATTAATATTATCAAGATTTGTTTATAAATAATACAGTTACAATTGCTACAATTTCAATTTAAATGGTTATTTTATGGTTTTTTTTTATCGAGAAAATTTACTGAAAACGTGTTTTGAACACAATGGTCCCCCCATAAATATGATCAAGATTAACATATATTTTTTTAGCTGCTCTAAAATGTAAACATTTGGCTAAAAAACTGTTTTGTGAAGCCTATTTTGACTAAGTACAGCGCATTAAGACCGATTTTAAAGTAGAGTAAAGTAGAATAAAATCTTCAAATAATATATATATTATTTGAAGATTTGAGAAAAATATATTTTAGAGTTGAAGTTTGTTCATTTGGTTCATCATCATCAGCCCATATAACGTCCTCTGTTGAACATAGGCCTTCTCCCGAGGGAGGGTATTTGCCATCATCATCATCATCAGCCCGTATAACATCCACTGCTGAACATGGATCTCCTCTCAATGGACGGTTTTTTGACATGGTCTACACGTTTGGAAAGCGGGTTGGTGACCGCAGTATATGTTGTAGCACACAAGGAAACGCTACTGCCCGTTCCTTGATATACGATTATTATAGGTAATGTTACAATATCGGGACCAACAGCTTAACGTGCTTTCCAAAGCAACGCGGGAAGTCGCTCAACCAATTAGACCCGGAAAGAAATCTTAGAATATATCCTTTCCGGCGTGGGGATCGAACCCATGTCCTCCAAGATTTAAAGCGAGCCAAATACCGCTACGGTACGGAAGTTGTCAATTTGGTTACTTGTTAAAAATAAAAACCCTATAAGGGTTCCGTTTCAGTTTCATAATACAAGGCTTAGCCACCCACAAGCCGCGCACAAGAATGAGTTGAACTATCGGTATCATTGAAACGCGGGCAAAACGGAAGACCGTAGTCAACCGATAACAAATCATCCCTTATTATTTATCGTTATTTAAACCCCTTTATAATGAAAACCAAGTCCGCAATCTTATTTAAAATAAAAATATAGTTCAAAGCGTCTGTCTGTGTACAAGCTATGTGTGGGTAAACCTTGCACTATTAAAATAGTTATTCAATCATTTTTTTATTTATTTGTACAAAAGAAAACTTGAACAAAACCAAGTATTAATTAATAAATTATTCAACAGTGACAAAAATATTGAGCGTTGCACATCAAACTATGTAACTGTCAAACGAGTGCGAAATTAACAGATCAATACGACACCTCCTTCTTAACTAGATGACGTTACTGACCTCAAATGTATTCTTTAATCTCACTTGTTATCAATATCAAAAAGACGATCGAGATCTCTTTGTAAACGTCCCCCTTAGAGACGTGTTACAAAGAGATTAATAAATTTCGATGACCGGCTGTAGTTCCACCGTAGCCTAATTGGTGAAGGCATTAGGGGCTTTACCTAAGATGCAGGTTCGAATCATGCCAGTGGTCGAATTTTATTCATCTCAATTTTGAAAAAAAATGACATCTACAGTAGCCGGACAAACCACAAGAAGACAAGCAGCGCCATCTACCACCTAGCATCCCAACTAACCTGTATCGCGCAATACCAGTTCGCAAGCCTATTCGAACAGATACGGCAGATGCGGCCGTCGGCCGCCGGGCATATCATCTCGCCCGTCAAAGAAGATCTTCATTTTCTGTGGAGGAACACCACCAACCGTTCCTTTACATTGTTTTTCTTGACGGACATTATGTAGTTAGCCCTGAGGCTTTTGCTACTTCACCGGGCATAAAGGCCAGCAGAGCTCCAGCCTAGATAAATGGTTTAAACACTTCAAACTAAGCAACCTGCGCAAGAGGGCGCCCCCTGTGGGACTTGGACCTCGGCTCAGGGCGGTCGCTGACGGGGAGATTGAGGGATTATGGCTTTTGGTTTCTTTAGGGGAGTTTTGTGCAACTGTCGCTCTACTTTACAGTTCGCGGGCCTCTCGTACTTCGGGTCTACGAGGGCATCGGAAGGTTTTTAGCAAACTAAGGGTTGGGAGGGGCGTTCCTTTACAAGTTAAACTAACAAACGCCGCAAAACCGTTAAGCGCAGTCAACCGATAATAAATTATCCCCTCTTATTTGTCGATATTTAAACCCCATCATTATTAAATGCCAAGTCCGCAATCTTATCTAATTTAGACATATAATTGATATTAATTGACTGAAGATTTTTAAAGAATAAACGAGGGCTGTTATATTATTTGAATACCCGAACTGTCGTCTCATCATCCGAGAAACTTATAAAACTTCGGCACTTAGGCATAAGTAATTAATTTTAGTAGCTAACAATTTACTTAAGATCTACAAGCTAATTATTTTAATGTCTGTTAAAATGGAAAGGATTAGGATTTAGCACGTTAGTATTTTAGCGACAGCTAAAGATATTGATTTTTAAATGTCTTGGGGTTAATTAATATTGCGTTAGTGATTCTTTAAGTCGGTTTATAACTACTTCTATATTTTTGTATTTCTAAGAAGTAACAATCAATGTAGGTCCATTTATTATTTTTATAAAACATTTTTTCGCTTGACAGTACATTTGATCAAAAATTGCTTTGAATAAAAAAAATCGAATCGGGGGCGTCAGCCACGGGTGCGTCGACCACTGGGTGCCTAAGCCACGGACCCGTCTTAAAGATAGAAAATATAGTTATTTTTAAACAACAATGGCCGCATTGCCCATGCGCCCAGCATTATAGGAACGTTAACAAGTAGCATAGATATAGAATGTGTGTGTGGTGTACTTTAAGTTGTATATAAATATATTTTAAGCAATTTTTGTCTCTTTAAAATTAAAAGTGATAATAAAATTTGTATTATCATCATCATTATCAGCCCGTATAGCGTCCACTGCTGAACAACCACTGCTTGGCAGGCGGATTGGTAACCGCAGTATTATGTTGTACCACACAAGGATACGCTGGCTGCTGCCCGTTCCTTGATATACGATTATTATAGATGATGTTATAATATTCGGGACCAACGGCTTAACGTGCTTTCCAAGGCACGGAGGATAGTCCCTCAACCAATCAGACCCGGAAAGAAATCTTGGAATTTACACAAAGATTTCCTGTTCGGCGTGGAGATCGAACCCACGGCCTCCGAGATATAGAGCGAGCCAAATACCGCTACTCTACGGAGGTTGTCTATAAATTTTGTATGTTTGTTAGTAATGGATAAATTTAAAATAAATATTTCTTTAGGAGGATATCTAATTTATAGGAAAAAACGATTAAGTGTGTTTTTAGCTTATACGCATATTTTAAAGAGGAAAAGTTTGAATTTATAAGGTCCTTCCAAAATATAAGCCATCCCTTTAACAGCTGCATTTTTTTTCGTACGGACGTTATATTGTAATCCAGGAGGCTTTTGCTACTTCAAGGAGCAAATAACAGTAATGCTTGTGTAATTGTAATTAACTAATTAGATACTATTTGAAAGAAATACTCTAAATGATAGGTTAACTTAATATATTTTGCGTCAGTGATAGTTTTACTGGCTCAAAATACCTACTAAGCTTTATGTCTAGCCTATCAATAAAAGTGTACTTAATAACTATTTTAGAAAATCCAACTCTTGTGCGTAGCTGTCATTCTGCAGTGAGCCTACCCCTACATAGTTATTCTGTGGTTATGTTAATTCAGTTGCCTCCTAACTAAAGTAACTTTGTGGTACTGTTGGGGTGTAAATAGCCTTGTTTAGTGCAAACTCTTGAAGCATTCTATTGTTTGCTGTAATGCACTAACTTATGTACTTCTTGTACTTGCATAACGTCACTTGTCTTGGGTTTCAGAATAATATAGGTCTGAAGTCTGAGAGTCTCAAAACTAAAATCTGAGTTTTTTATCTAGACGGTACACACTTGAGAGCTCTTTTTCTTCTTTCTCATCTTAATCGGGTCATCATTGTAGGTCACTCCTTTGTTGGGGAAAATCATCCAGGTAATTGAGGTATAGAATAAATAAAATCAGAGGCTTCGTAATAAATTATGCTTGTAATGTATCCTTGACAGATTGACGAATGTAAGTGAATATGATATAAAACTTAACTTAATTAATGATTATCATGCAACAAAATTAGTGTGAAATGCGGTGATGATTTCGTCAGGCGTCTTAAGTTCGTCGTGAACACTCCTTGTGACACATTTGACGACTCGCTTCCATTCCTCCCTGACAGTTGCTCGTCTAGCACACTCATGAAAGGGTCCATCCATTGCCGCTTTTATTTGATCCGTCCACCTCATGGGAGACCTCCTCGCATTCGGACACTTGAGAGCACCCACATTTATTCAGAGACATTTAGACATTTACCTTTCAAAAATTTTTTGAGGGAATAAAATCGAATTAACTTGAGTTTAATTCTGTTTGTGATAGTTTTCATATGCATTAAGGAAAACCCTATTATTTTTCTTTTTCAAACAGACAATTCAATTTTATTTAGTGGTATAGATATGACTACGCACACATTCGTACCACGAGAGGCCAACGAACTGTAAAGTAAAGCGACAGTTGCACAAAACTCCCCTAAAGAAACTAAAAGCCATAATCCCTCAATCTCCCCGCCAGCGACCGCCCTGAGCCGAGGTCCAAGTCCCACAGGGGGCGCCCTCTTGCACAGGTTGCTTAAATTGTAGTGTTTAAAACATTTATCTAGGCTGGAGCTCTGCTCGCTTTTATGCTCGGTGAAGAACAAAAGCCTCAGGGCTACTACATATAGCCGTCCGAAAACAAAAAGCACTCGTACCATAACTATGCCTTACCTTGTCACTCAATTCGTCATTCTATCGCAGTATAAGTTGCTTGATATCAAAACAAACTTCATTAATTATTAACAAAAGATTCTAATGGTGTCATGAAATGGGGTACAAATCAAAGTGCAACGTTATTTTATAAGATTTGGGGTAGGTACTGTGAAAAATCATAGCAACAATTTTACCCACACTATGCCCTGAAGCCATTTTTTTGAGCATTTAAAAATAGCATTAAAAAAATGGCTTTAGGGCATTTTTTGACAGTGCTCCGTTTTTACTTTTTTTCTGAGCTCAATCATGGAAATACTATTGAATGGTTTTGTTTGATGTTTTGAACAACACAATTGTTTACTCAAATACATTTTCCGCTCAGTAGGTGACTGCGAAATGAAATCTAGAGTTCAGAAGCTTAAGAACGGCTGCATTACCTTCAAAAGCATTTGGTCGTAAGTGCCAGTTTACGATAAAGGCACATACGACGAATGTTTCTGGCGTATATTGGCACATCCGACCTTATGAAATTATTGTATGTCATATGGTTGTGATCAGTGTTTTATACGATTAGGTATGTTAAAGTCCAATTTATTGACTATACAGGGTTACTTTTAAAACATTCAGAACCTTTTAGGGGGAGATAGAACTGATGATTATAAGCAACTTTTACTATGGGAACAAGCTCGAAATGGTGAAAAAAAAATCTGCTGTTCTGGAAATTTATGTTCAATTACCTCGACAAAATGTGCTGATAAAGCTGATTCTTTTTTCGCGATTTCATGTATGGTCCCATATTAAAAGTTGCTTATAATCATCAGTACTTTCACCCGCTGAAAGGATATTAATGTTTTAAAAATAACCCTGTAAATGAAATCATTGAAATGACATGTACTCAATATTTAGCTATAAATTCATAACTTGTATTATACCTACCTGTTGCTGTGCCCTTACAGGTTTCATGTTGGAACTACACCATCTAATGTCACCTATGTAAACCCATGAAAATAGCAATAAAGATACTGGATACTGAATACTGAATACTGAATACTATTCTTCAGAGCTCTGGAAATGGTCTGAAGATTGGCCTTTGTGCAACCTTAGTCACCGTCAAACTTAACTAGACTACTTAATTTACCTACCTTTAATTAAAGCACCGTCCTCAATACCCTGACTTTAAATATCGTGGTTTGTACTTTCTTCATTTTAATTAATCTCTTTTACAAATAGAGTTGACTGAAAGAGCTGACTTGGACTTATGAAACACGGGCAGAAGTTTATATTCAAAGTCGGTGTTTTAATGTTAAATTATTATAGTTTGATATTTAAGTCAGATAAGGATTTGCTGTTCCGTTCAGTATTATAATTATTAAATATGAGTAAAAAACTCCTAAGAATAACATGTCATCTATCTTGAAAGACGTTTCAAGATGATCACCCTCCCTCTTTTCTTTCAGAACATTCTAGCACTTTGGGCTAGATCGCTTGAACCAGTTTTTTGAAGTTTTTTATCATAACTAATAGTAGGTAGGTGATACGAAGTGCATCGATGAACTTCGTATCACGCTACTTAACATTAGTTATTTAAAATCATTGGCATATCATCGATCTTGGATAGAGTAAATTTTTTTTATTTTTTTATTTTAATATTTTGGCGTTTGACATAACATTGACCGAATGCGTGCTACTCTAAGTGCACATTACGGTTAGTTCAGTGCTATCACGCCTTACATTAAAAGTTCAATTTAATTTAGAGTTTAAGCTAAGATAGTACAAAGTCTGTTGGGTCAGCTACATTGATCCAATCTTCAAAAACTGGAAAATCTCATAATAATGGAATCGCCTAAAAGAAAAAAAGGAGGGTGATTCGAGAGGGGTCGGATTGTTCATGTGTTCCTGGCCACCGCCAACGGCGGATCCGGCGGAACGGAGTGTCTGGGGGGTTTTTAGTGGTGTAGGGCCCTCTCCTCGTGGTATCAGTTTTGCATACCACGCTATGGAGAGGGCGAGTCTCACATATCCTATCGGCAGCGCGCGAATACGCTGCAGCGGCAGTAGGAATGCGTAAACGCATTTCACCTCGGACAACAAAAAAAAAGGGATTCGAGAGCCGGAAACTCAATTTCATCAGTCATCACGCGGCAGCACACTGCACACTGGTCGAGGAGTGTCCGGTTTGGGCAGTTGAGCGAGAGTCATGGTATCAGTCCTCTTGCTACCGACCATTGTCCAGTTTGTAGAAGACCCCGGAGCGTGTTTAATAGAAAGATCTCTCCTAGCTATTTCACCGAAGGCGCAGGAATCGTAGGCTGTCCCCGGAGCCTCGGCTTTGAGGAGTGGGGAGCATAATGTGTAGAGGCGTAGTGGTGCTCCGTGCGCCCGCAAAAGATGCATTAAATGAAAACTAAAATAAAATCCTCGGGAGAGTCCATGACAGCTGCTAGGTCATAGGCATCGGACGGTAACGGATGTACCGTGTATGGATTAGCTATTACCGGTGCTCCATTTACTGGCATTTAGGGGAACCCCCTGGGTTCAAGTGGGTAAACCAACTTATCGTGACTTAATTGGCATATCATCGATCATGATAGAGTAATTTTTAATCTTATTTATTGTAATATTATGGCGTTTGACATAACATTGACAGAATGCGTGCTACTCTTACATCACGGTTAGTTCTTTGCGATCACGCCTTATATTAAAAGTTCAATTCAATTTATAGTTTTAGCTAAGACAGTACAACGTCTGTCGGGTCAGCTAGTAATTAATAAAACTTTACACTGGGATTTTTGTCGTTGTTAATATTTGGCAAGACACGTAAAATTTAAAAATAGATATATGTTTATTACTAAAAAGTTTTCCTCAATGCGACAGCAACGATAAATCGAGAGTTCAGAAGCATAAGATCGGATGTGCCACTATACGTCACAAACGCTTCTGAAGATAATAGTACGTCCGTCTTTATGCTTCTGAGGTCTAGAATATAGATGGCAAAATGAGCTTTTGGATTTTGCAATATTACTAATATTATAAACACGAAAGTTTGTAAGTATGGATGGATGGATGTTTGTTACTCTTTCACTCCAAAACTACTGAATGGAATTGGTTGAAATTTTGCACCGGGATAGGTTATACGCTGAATTAACATTTAGACTACAAAGCATCACGTTCCGACCCAATGGAGCAGGGTAACGCGGATAAAACAGGCCGTAGCCCAATGGCTAGGGCGTCGGACTTGTCATGTGATCTTGTGGTCGCCGGTTCGAACCCCACCCATTGCACTACCGTCGCGAACCCATTCGTAACACAAGCATTTTGGCTAAGTACAAGGGGTTAACAAGAATACTAGTAAACTGCAAAACTCTGCTAGTAATCTTATATAAAAAAAAAGATTACTGAGTATTAGACAGGACTACAAATTGACGGGTTATTATTGATGTTACCTGAAATTTTCGAGGGTCACTCACCTATGCATGTGATGAATAAATTAGTTTTTGTAAGGATCAAAATGGCAATCGAATATTATCGTCATACTTCTTATCTTCGATCCAATGACTTGTTCTTTTGTAATATTGAACATGTATAAAAAAGCTTATTTGAAATTTAAAGTCTTATTTTTTTCGGACAGACGTATGTAATTAGCCACGAGTCTTAGGCCGGGACTACACCAAAGCGGATATGTGTGCTGTGTGCTGAGTGCTGTGCGAGAAGAGATGTGTAGTGTAGCAGAGATGTGTGCTGGCTAGCCTTGCGAGTGTGCGAGGCATTGAGTGCTCAGTACGCATTTATTCTGGCGGGAGGGGGGAGAGTGACATCGACCACTGCACGCCGCTCACATCTCTCGTCTCCGCCGTGCGTCGTCCGCGCAACGCTCACATCTCCGCTTTCATCGCGCCATACAAATATTACATATCTCCGCACAGCGTTGCCCACTGAAGCTGAGCGGAGAGGAGATGTCACAATAACGCAATTCTATTGGTTGTTTAAAAAACATCTCCTCTCCGCTCGTCTCGTCTCCGCTTTGGTGGAGTCCCGGCCTTAGCCATCGGGTGAGATATGCACGCTCTAGCTTTTGTGATAAAGATACAAAACCTTAATATTTTTTTGCCAGACATTTATGTGGTCAACCACGAGGCTTTTGTTTCTTCACCAGACAGAAGGTGAGCCCAGCTAGCCATTTTCAATCTGTACTATATTATAAAGCTAAAGAGTTTGTTTGTTTGCTTAAACGCGTTAATCTCAGGAACTACTAGTTCGATTAAAAAAAATCTTTCAGTGTTAAATAGCCCATTTATCGAGGAAGGCTATATTTAATTATAAAGTTCCCACGGGAAAGGGAGTTAGTAATCTAGTGGTTTATAAATTACAAACTAAGCAACCTGCTCAAGAGGTCAACCACTGCGGGACTTAGACATCAGGTCAGGACAGATGCTGGCGTAAAAATTTGGGTATAGACTAGGTATATCAAATATATTTAATATTATATTGTTATTATTAATATTATAAAGAGGAAAGAATTGATTGTTTGTTTGTATTGAATAGGCTCCGAAACTACTGGACCGATTTGAGAAATACTTACAGTGTTAGATAGCCCATTTATCGAGGAAGGCTATAGGCTATATTTATTTATGAAATTTCCACGAGAACGGAAGTTACGCGGGTAAAACCGCGCGAGGGAAGCTAGTATTATTATACAATTTTGAAATAAGGACCTACATATTTTACGTATCTTATCTGTTGTAGGATCTATTGCTCCTGAAATTAACGCGTTCAAGCAAAAAACAAATAAACAAACTTTTAAGCTTTATAATTAGTATAAGATAGTGTCTTTTGTTGTATAAACTGTACGGAACCCGTTGTGCGCGAGTCCGAATCGCACTTAGCCGGTCTTTTATAATAATTGCCTGAATATAACAACTAACTACTATGTAGGTATAAGCCAAACCGCAAACCTATAATAATATAATCCCATATGCTAAAGATAACATCGAACCGTTTCACACATTTTATAAATCCTACAAACTTTATAATTCTATTATCGTATTACTAACAGTTTTGTGTGTTTAGTACGATAAACTATTGTTGACTTTATTTTTGTTGGAATAACTGTCTCGCTACCATATTTGTTCTAGATCCTTCGAAAGAAATGATGAACATTCTATTCGTAATTAATCTGTACTCATATTATACAGAGGTATTTTTTTTAATCCTACTAGCATAGTTTTGCAGTCTACCAGTATTCTTGTTAACTCCTCGTGCTAAGCTAAAATGCTTGTGTTACGAGAGAAAGTGTCACGTGACAGTGCGTTTCTGCAATGTGATTGGTCGGCCTCCGTAGAGTACACTCGAGTCGCGCTGCCTATGCTAGCCGGGTAGGACACCCAAACATGTCCCGGCGTACCGGGACGTATGTCAACCCCTATACTAACATATAAATAATAAGTTTAAAGTCTCTTTTATTGTCAAACCGTCGTATAACTACACTTTCACGTATAACAGCGATAATCTATTGTTGACATAATTTTTGTTGGAACAGCGATATCAAAGAAATAATTAATGAACGCAAATATTATTATCTACGAACATATTAAATATTAGTAGACATTGTACTCTGCTAGAATACGCACAGGCATACATTCACACCACTTTCCCACAGGGGTAGGCAGAGGCTACGACGAATTAGCACAGGCGACGCGAAAGTTTCACGTGACAGTGCTTTTCTGCAATGTGATTGGTCGGCTTCCGTAGAGTAGACTCGAGTCGCGCTGCCGACTTTATGCTTCTCAGCTCTAGATATTATACAACGTGTTAATTAAATAACGCAAAACCTCTTGGGTGGTGATTGTGCTCATGAATATGAACAAGTTTTTCAAAGAAGCCAACATTGTATCTCGAAGTAAAAAATCAGCTGTTCCATACAAATTGTCATACTCGACCAAAATGTATGAAAAAGTGGTTTTTTTTTTCGAGTTACAAAGGTGGTCCCATATTAAAAGTTGTTCATAATCATGAGCACAATCACCACCTAAGAGGTTTTGCGTTATTTAATTGACACGTTGTATACCTACTATTGAAATGCAGTGTGCAATAGTATTAAATTATTATCTTCTATCCTTTATCAATTGCGATAAGACTGCCACTTAAGAAAATTAAAGTACATAATAAAACATGTCATACGAATTACGTACTTATGACACTAACAAAGGCGTATGTAACAAAAACTAACATCATCATCAACAGCCTGTTTACGTTCACGCCCCCTGTGGGGCTTGGACCTCGACTCTGGACGGTCGCTGGTAATGAGATTGAGGGATTATATATGTCTTTTAGTATTTTAGGGGAGTTTTGTGCAAATGTCGCTCTACTTTACAGTTCGCGGGCCTCTCGGACTTCGGGTCTACGAGGGCATCTGATGGACCAAGCACACCCAGACTCAAAACAATTAAATACACATGTAGTTCTCAAAAATTAGTTTGAAAAATTATTTCTATTTTAGATATAGCCAATTTATCGAGGAAGGTTATACGTAGGCTATATTTAATTATTAAGTTCCTACTGAAACGGGAGTTGCGCTCGGAAGCTAGTCTTATAATAAATTGCTTATAGAATAGTTAAATTGTAATAACCTATATACTACAAACAAGGTTCTCTCATATCAAACAATAAGGTTGGTTATAATAATGAGTAACTATACGCAAACCTTTTAACTGTAAATTATTTTAATATAATCCTAATATTATAAACTTTTAAGCTTTCGCGTATCATAATTATAATTTATAGCACACAGGTATTAACGCGTATGCCCGCGACCACGATCATTGTAACTTGATCGAAACTTCGGGTAATATAAAAAGGTTATTTTTATCGCGTTAATAGCTGTGTGCTTTAAATTATAATCCTAATATTGTTGTGCATGCGAAAGTTTGGATGTTTGTCACGTTTATCTAAAAATTTAGATGACATTTTGTAGACAAACAGAATACGGACAGGTTCAGGGTATATAGTCTATAAAATATCAATAACAGAAGAAGAGCAGCATGATAAGAATATCAGTTTCAAATTCAATAAAATACCATAAATATTTCATCTTTTCCTCATTCTTTTAAAATAAAGTAATAATACACATTAAATCTAAGAATAAGCCTTCCTGGCAACGAAGATTTATATAAGACAGTAACATAATAAGCGCGAATTATTCGTCTTCGTTACTAATATACTATTTCATAACTGCTACCGTTAAGTGGTTTGCTTCCAGTTTCCTTCAATATATCGTACACAGTTAATAGCCACTAGGCTACGGCAGGCCTAATAGTGCCCAAGTTAGCGCCAAACTTTCGCAAATTAATGCTTGAGTATTGAAAGCATAGTCTTGTAGCCCCGATATATTGAAGAAACTTTGCTTGTGTTTAGATTACTGAAATTTATAGCATGCTATCAACGCGCTGCGGTTTTACTTGCGTTTCGTTGTTACCATACCTCAACTCTCCTCTTGTTTGTATCCCTACTAATATTCTCTCAATCCTACTATGCTACTATATATTAATACTATAAACGCGAAATATAGTATTTTGAATTTAAAATAAAGTATTTTGTAATTAGGTTAATAAAATATTATTATTTTTACAACTGAGCGTGGCAGTGTTTCTCAGTAGTCGCCACGTCACGCACTGCACGGTAGAAAAGCCATAATCCCTCAATCTCCCCGTCAGCGACCGCCCTGAGCCGAGGTCCAGGTCCCACGGGGGACGCCCTCTTGCGCAGGTTGCTTAGTTTGTAGTGTTTAAACCATTTATCTAGGCTGGAGCTCTGCTCGCCTTTATGCCCGGTGAAGTAGCAAAAGCCTCGGGGCTAACTACAAAAGTCCGTCGGAAGAAAAAAGAATTGCACAGTAGGAGAAAATACAAAATATAAAAATATGACGATTCCAAACAAATGTAAACATGTTTACGGAATAAATTAATTTTGAATTTGAATTTATCATAGTCAAGTAGGTTCCGACTTATAATCGACCACTCCATGTATTTCCATGGGTGTCGTAAAATACACTTAAGGGACATAAAGCTGATGGATGGGCACAGCATTAGCTACCATCTTACTGCGATCACCGATCCGCCTGCCAATCGAGGTGATTGTGACAATATCTAGCTTGTAATTGGGCCTCTTTCTAATGACCTTGTTATGATGAGGCCTAGCTTCAGTAGCGGACATAGTATTAATAACGTGAATAAGTATTCGACAACCTCCGTAGCGTATTTGGCTTGCTTTAAATCTCGGAGGTCGTGAGTTCGATCCCCACGCCAGACAGGAAATCTTTGTGTAAATTCAAATATTTCTGGCCGGGTCTGGTTGGTTGAGGGACTACCTTCCGTGCCTCGGAAAGCACGTTAAGCCGTTGGTCCCGATTGTTATAACATCATCTATAATAATCGTATATCAAGGAACGGGCCGCAGCGTTTCCTTGTGTGGTACAACATAACACTGCGGTCACCAATCCGCTTGCCAAGCGTGGTGACTATGGCAAATACCCTCCTCCGGGTGGAGGCCCATGTCCAGCAGTGGACGCTATACGGGCTGATGATGATGAATAAGTATTTGAATTAAAGGGGAACGCCCAAAAAATGCCTGAAATGGACAGAAAATCATGCCAAAATATGATACAATTTATTTAACATTTTAAAGTGACAATGTTCGCAAAGATTTAATTACTATGTTGAATATTATTTGCACATGCGTTTACGCTTCAATAATGAAGCGTAGAACCGACGTAATCAATTTGAATGTCATCGTAAAACTAGTCATACAAGATTTCTATTGCATGTTTTTTATTATTGTTTTGCCGCATCTTTGACTACCGTGGAGGTCACAAAGTTATTTTTAAAAGTAATCTGAGTGCAAAAAAATTTTAGGTATTACGTCCATATAGCGGATTGGGTCGCGTCACCGGCCGTGCTAAAATACTCGATCCACTATCCATTACGTCACTACACAATCAGACTTTACGCTCTTGAGTCCATTATAGCAGTTGTTATTAACGCTTCTCACTGATAACCATCCATTCATTGGTTTCAGATGGATGTACTTCGAACAGCGCGAAGACAACAAACAGGTTGAAGAAATGGAAAACGTCAATAAAGACGTTTAGTGCTCCAGTGACTGTCGAACTCAAAGCATTTATATTTAGTGATAGTGTTATTGGATATTATAAAGTGTGTTTTGATTAAGTGCGAATGTTTAATAAAAATCTTGTCAAGTTTGACTCGAGTTTTCATTCAGACACTTTTGTATATGAAAACAGTAGCATGTTTGTTATGAGAAGTGACATCCTTCGTCGCTTCGTTCGACGTGTTTGAGTTTATCGACGTGTTAAGTTTATTTTCGATTTCTCCGAGTGTTTGTGGACGCATTACAGACTGATATGGCAACATAAGAGTGTTTGCTTACATTCACCCGAACAATAGGACGCCGCTGTCGTCCCGACGGCGCTCAGCACTCGTCCGCTTACTCATTCGATATTATATTGTATTTATCTTCGTGCTGTGAGGATGTGTGATCTCTTCAATCTAATAACAATGTGACTGAACTCAGGATAACGCCAGTTATATTCCTCTATTCAATCTCTAGTGAGTATTGAATTTAAAATATAATTTTCCAATTATATAAAAAATCAAGAAAAATATAGCAAAAATGGATCCAAAAGATAGTTCATTAAAGAGGCCACAGGAAGAGAAGAATGAGGTATTACCATTAAAATGTGAGAATAATAACGTCGTACAAAACTTGAGTGTGATAGAGAAAATTAAATTTATTAAAGCAAATATAACTGTGGAACCGGTTCTAGCTTTATTTGTTATGCCCAGCGTGCTCGCGATGTTGGCGACTCAAAACTTGAACTTAGAGAAAGCGTGCCGGGTCAATCTAGGGTTTAGCGACGATGCTTGCACCGCTTTAAGACTAAGGCAACGTGCTAATTATACATTTGAGGAAGACGAGGTACAGAAACTGATAGCATCAGTCCAAGCATGGAAGAGCGTCATACACACCGCTGTGCCGACCTTGTTGATGTTGTTTATCGGCGCGTGGAGCGACAAAACAGGCAAGCGGAAGATTTGCATGTTGATGCCGATATTTGGGGAACTAATGACATGCATATTAAATATGATAAACACGTATTTCTTTAACGAAGTACCAGTGGAATTGACTGTGTTTATGGAAGTCTTGTTCCCAGCGATCACAGGCGGATGGTACACAATGTTTCTCGGTACTTTTAGCTATCTTGGCGATATAACGTCAAATGAGACAAGGACGTTTCGAATGGGCATACTTAACTTGTGCATGACAGTTGGGTTTCCCATAGGAATGGGACTGAGTGGAATATTATTGAGATATCTTGGATATTACGGAGTATTTTCTATATCTGCGTTATTGCAGTTTGTTAACTTTTGTTATGTGTTATTCATTATCGATGATCACACTTGGCTCGAAGACAAAGACAAGGTTTGTAATGTATTATTTATATCTCGTTGATTATATCAGTCGACATTGTTCAAATATGTTTGAAGAAGATGTTCATATTATTATACATTTTTTTAATACAATTGCTATACTTACCAATTAATTTAAACATAGTACAGGTAGAATAAACCATAATAAATAAAATTAGATTCAATTACGATATTAAATTGGATGCTATGAAAGCGAAAGACGTCGTTTGTGTTTCAAAAACTGGTGGATCTATTATTTTATATTATTATTAATAGACATACACTGAGTATAACTGAATAAACTTCGATAAAATAGTACTACGAAGCTTATAAAACCGCAAGACAGAGCTAGAATATTCAATTCATAACGACACATGGCATTACTCATTGTTAAGCCATTTATAATTCTGTATCTGCAACATTTTAGGTGAAGAAAACAGGATGTATGGGTATTATCTTGGAGTTTTTTGACATCCACAGTCTAAAAGAAACGATTCAGATTGCTTTTAAAAGAGGATCTAATAATAGGAGACTAAGAATATGTTTGATATTGACTGTGGTGTGTTTAACCTTCGGACCTATGTGGGGTAAGTAGAAAACTATATATTTTATTTACATACCTTAGAATAGATATTTATATACATAATCCATTCGACTGATTTCGGCCTCAGCGGCCAATAACTGCACCGGTGGCTCTGTGGTTAAGGCTTTGTAAGTTGCTTCTGTAACCTGGTGTTCTGGGTTCAATTCCCAGTCGGGACGATTGTTTGTGGGAGCCACAGAAAATTGTTTTGAGTGTTTTTAAAGTCTCCTACGACACAGAGGTTAACTTCTCTAATGCTGGAGATGTCTCTTTTTAGAAAAAAAAAACATATCTAAGCAGGTTAGCCATCTACGCAGGACATATAATACTACAAAAGCGTGTGCGCAATTAAAAGAGCACTCTCTATTCCTTTCCTTTTAACCTTTGTCTTGCTGTATAAATTACCCTAAAAACCCGGAACCTCATTCGAACATATTACCGCTAGACCAATGGGGCAGTCATTATTTTGGAATAATTCAGCAGTGGACGTTAGACGGGCTGATGATGATGAAGGTGGATAATATTAGTAAACAGATATGATTTTCAGAATACAGTACATAGTAGCTAACATGTATGTCAAGTTAACTAAAGGTTAAGTTGCAAATAGCGTCCATTTTACGTGTTGGTCACCTTGAGAAGGCTATTAACTAGTTAAGTATCCAGTTTTGTTAAGTATGGCCTAGAATGTGATCATATGGCGTACTTTTATTTTGTGACATTTGCCATTTAGGTGTAGTGGTTTACAAATGTAATTAACAACATGTAATGAGCCAATTTTAGTCCAGTTTGGGTAAAACTATGGCTTTTTAGGGTTTCGTACCCGAAGGTTTACAACGGGACCCTATTACTAAGACTTCGCTGTTTGTCTGTCTGTCACCAGGCTGTATCTCAAGAACCGCGATAGTTAGACAGGTGAAATTTGCACAAATATTTTGCATTAAATATTTATTTCTGTAGCCGCTATAACAACAAATACTAAAACTAAAATAAAATAAAATAAATATTTAGGGGGGGCTCCCATACAACAAACATTTTGTTTTTGCTCGATATCAATATCGGCCATTCACTTGAATGGTACGGAACGACGCGAGTCCGACTCGCACTTGACCAGTTTTATTTTAAATTTCCATTAAATAAGGCTGCATATCTGTTCCCTTTTATTTCTGGTGGCAAAAGCCTCGTGGCTAATCTTTATATATATAATTGTACTGTACATGTTTATGTTACTGAATTCCTACTTAAAGACTGGACCGATTTGAATGATTTTTTTTGTATGCGTTTGGGTGGCGCCCTGGATGGTTTAGATTTTCAAATCATATATAATATATTATTATATATTAATATATTATCATGCAGGACAACGTCTGTCGGGTCCGCTAGTATCTAGTATAATAATTTCCGTCAAAAAAAAACCCGCCATGCTATAAAATTTTGGGAATTACGTTGCAACTGTATTGGCTTGTGTTCTATAAATAATTTGTGCATTTTTTTGAGCTTGGCCATAATTTGTCATGATGATAAGATGCAGACGCTTATCCTGCCGGTGGAGGTTTAACTTTATTAATATTTTTTTTTTAAATATTAATAAGTCATTAAAAACTTTTTTCTTTCCAACGCTACATTTTTTTTAAACCAACTCTCCACTTCTAATATTATGTTTCTTTAGCAAAGCGTTTGGTTAAACGATTAAATACTTACGTTTGTTCAGTAGTTTAAACGATAATTGCTTCATATCGTTTACACAGCACACACAAAAGGTGTTACTGTACGGTATACTGGCCTAATAAGCCATTCCATGTATTTATTTTTACAAACATGAAACAGATACGCAAATAAACTCAATCCACCTGATTAAGTTGGGCTTATGTTTAACTTACCATCAGATATAGTAAAAATGATCACCAAAATTAAACCCGCATTTTAATGTAAAATTGTAACCAAAGTTTTAACATTTCGCTATCGTATTTAAGCAAAATGACTCCAAATAAATCATTGGTAACCCAAAAGTAGTAAATGATCACCAAAAGTACCTAAATGTTTTACTAATTTACTATTCGGTTCTAGCACTCGCCAGCCGCTGCCGCGGCACCGCTCGCTTCGCTCGCTCGGCTCGTGCGTTGTATGGCCGCAGCTCTAACCTAACCTAACCGATTGTCATTTTTCATTGATTATATTAAGGTAGAAATAGCGCAATAATTTGCTCGCTAAGATTTGGTGATCATTTACTACATTTGGTGTTCGAATACAATTTGAAGTGCAGTCGTGACTAAAATAGCTAGTACTATTATAATTTTAGACTTTATTTTTCTGGTGTCAAGTATATATTTTTGGTGGTCATTATATTTTATCCCATTAAGTTGTAGCGAAACACGTCGTAGACGTATGACGTGACGTCATAGACGTATGACGTGACGTCATCTGACGAGATGACGTCACGCATCCTATATCGCGCAATAGAAGTTTGCTTAGGGCTACAAGTTCTCAACAGCAACAAATGGCGTCTAGCAGCTGCTTCATCTGACAATTGCCTAATTTTCCCGACAACATAAGATGTCGGAGCTCAGTCTACCAGTAAATTTTTCAATATGAGTGCCCCATTGCAATTTTGAACCTAATATTATTCCTAGAAAAACTGTCGATGGAACTATGGCATGCATATGTGAAACAATTGTTTTAGTGTTAGTTACATTTGGTAGCACAAATCTAATGCATTTAGTTTTAACCGCGTTTAATAAAAGATTATTAGATGAAAATCAATGTGTTAGTACACTCAGTTTTTTATTGTGTTAAATAAGGTTAGTATATATTTTCTATTGACTTTAAATATTAATAAGAAGTCGTCAGCAAAAATAACTATATCAGACAGTCTATTTGTGATGTATGGCATATCAATTATGTAAACTAAGAACAGAAAAGGACCCAGAATAGATCCTTAGGGCACGCCATTTTTTATTGAATGCTCTTCTGAAGCAACGCCGTTTACATATACTATTAGTTATAAACTGTGTCATTGACAATAAGTCAATAGACAAACACATTGATGTTAAAAGTAAACTCAAACACAGTAATTGGGTATTCCCGGGACATGAACGTGTCTATCTTCACCTGTTTTTGAAACTGGAATTCCCACTATGAATCTGATATTAAACATCCCTACTAAACAAATATTATAAAGTGGTAAAGTGGTATAGTTAGTGCATTGTTTGTGAGGTTGTAGGGGGTAATCTCTTGATCTATTTAACCGATTTTGCAAATTCGTTTACCACTAGAAAGCCCAATTATTTGTGAGTGTCATAGACTATATTTTAAGTCAAGGTTTCCACGGGAACGGGACAGCTAGTTATATTGTAAATGCGAAAGTACGAAAGTAACTCACTCTGTCTGTTGTTAAGCTTTCATGCTAAAACCAATGAATCAATTTGGCTCAAAATTGGTAGATATTGACTACACATTGGAAAGGCTACCTTTTATCGGGAAGAAAATTGTTGGAGGGGTTGAAATAGGGGGTCTAAGATTATGTGAAAGTTCAATGTTGTTGAGGATAAACTTAACCATAACACTTTGTGTATAGTGTCTTGAATAAAACAGACAAGTAGGTCAACTAATAATTAGAAAATTTATACTTCATTCTGTAACGGATTTTACACATGTTATGACGTCGCATCGCCGTAACCAAGGTTATACGATGGCGCTAATACATATTAATATAGCAAATTACTTACGAAAATCCACACGATCAGAGTAACGGTACCACACTAACTGTTCGAAAAATGAATGCCATTGATTGAAATTGATCGATTGGTTCCATTGTTCCTAAGAAAGTGTTTGTTTTTTTAATGCTAATATTCTTGTTAACCCCTCGTGCTTAGCGAAAAAGCTTGTGTTACGATTAGGCTCACGTCGTCGGTAGTGCAATGGCTCGAGATTGATCCGACGACCACTTAATCGCAAGTCCGATATCCTAGCCATGGCTATGGCCGCGTCATATTAAATATTGAAAGTACTTTATTATAATAGCTAAAAACGAATTATTTTTATAGACTTCTAAGAAATCGATCATCGATGGTCTAGCAACCATCTAACATATTTGGTTAACATTGGTACTTCTATGATATTTCACAAAAGTACCAAGTTTGAAGGACCCTTTCTTACGTAGACAACCTCCGTAGCGTAGTGGTATTTGGCTCGCTTTAAAACTCGGACAGGAAATCTTTGTGTAAATTCTTAGATTTCTTCCCGGTTCTGGTTAGTTGAGGGACTACCCGCCGTGCCTGGGAAAGCACGTTAAGGCGTTGGTCCCGATTGCTATAACATCATCTAGAATAATTCTATATCAAGGAACGGGCAGCAGCGTTTCCTTGTGTGGTGCAACATAATACTGCGTTCACCAACCCGCCTGTCAAGCGTGGTGACTATGGCAAACACCCTCCCTGGGAGGATGGCCATGTTCAGCAGTGGACCTTATACGGGCTGATGATGATGATTTCTTTCTTAATAAATATAAATGAAAGCCAGTACAATAATATAAATATCAATAAAAATATCGGTCCATCTGTAACTGACACCTGGTAGGTACATAATATTTAAACTATTTTATTTTCATGCGAGTATATTAATTTTACAGTAATGTATACAACATTTTTGGGTAAAAGATTAAAATTTACGGTGAACGAATTTAATACTACATTTCTGTGAACGATTTTCATTTAATAAATAGGTATGGTGCAGCTTTAGCTTTCATATTTAAATATTTTGAACATTTTAAATTAAGCGGTAGACATGTCGCTGACACTTAAATATTGCAAATATATGACGAATAAAGTAAATACTCAATTTGTTATAATTTGTAAATGCAGAAACGTCGATAAATTGTTATTAATGGAATAATATATAGGCTTATGCTATGATACTATTTTAATAATAAAATAATGAATTTATTCAGCACTTAGGTATTTACACACACTTGTACTTGTCAAAATCACAATGAAAAAGAACTGTAATTAATAGGTTATTATTCTTATTCTATGAATTAATTAAACTACTTAACTATAACTAGCAAGTGCAACCTGTGAGTGCTGCTAAATGTAGGACATTACAGACAATGTCTGTCCGTTCGTCATTAATTCCTCTACTCATAATAAGTTCATATTTACATTAATTATTATAGGTACCTATATTGAAAAATTATAAAAGTATACAATTATGGGGTGGCACAACCCAGAGGTGCCACTGATATCAAAGTCAGATTTATGGATATAAGAGAAAGTGATCGCTGGCACGGCCTACTAATACTTTGCCCACGAACGCACGTAATGCCACAACACATGGTTGATTCCCTCCCGATCCTAGTTTACAAAGAATCTATCGATGCCCTCGTAGACCCCATAGATCGAAAGACCACGGACGTAGAGTGTCAGTTGCACAAAATTCCAACAAAAAAAAAAAACTAAAGTCATAATCCCACAATCCCCCGATAGTGACTGCCCTGAGCCGAGGTCCAAGTCTCTTGTGCGGGTTGCTTAGTTTGTAGTTATTACACCATTTTTAGGGTTCCGTAGCCAAATGGCAAAAACGGAACCCTTATAGATTCGTCATGTCTGTCTGTCTGTCTGTCCGTCCGTATGTCACAGCCACTTTTTTCCGACACTATAAGAACTATAATGTTGAAACTTGGCAAGTAGATGTATGTTGTGAACTGCATTCAGATTTTCACACAAAAATAGAAAAAAAATTGGGGTTCCACATACTTAGAACTGAAACCCAAAAAATTTTTTTTCATCAAAAAAAAAAAATGTGGGGTATCTATGGATGGGTCTTCAAAAATGATATTGAGGTTTCTAATATCATTTTTTTCTAAACTGAATAGTTTGCGCGAGAGACACTTCCAAAGTGGTAAAATGTGTGTCCCCCCCCCTGTAACTTCTAAAAGAAGAGAATGATAAAACTAAAAAAAATATATGATGTACATAACCATGCAAACTTCTACCGAAAATTGGTTTGAACGAGATCAAGTAAGTAGTTTTTTTTTAATACGTAACCGTAAACCTCAATTTACCGTTCATTCATTCAACTATTATTACAATGATCAAGTTACAACGAACTCCAAGAACTTTTATACTATGTTACTTGTTGTATTCTTGATATCGAAAATAGGTAGGCACTTGCAACTAGTACGGAACCCTTCGTGCGAGAGTCCGACTCGCACTTGGCCGGTTTTTTTGGCTGGAGCTCTGCCCGCCTTTATGTCGGTGAAATAGTAAAGCTCTAGGCTAACTACATAATGGCCGTCCGAAAAAAAAATGGTTTAATGTAATGTAGGATACGACGAAACGGCAATAGACGTAAACGTCGTCAGGCGTATTCACATAGATATATTAATTTTATACGTTAGACTGTTTGAGCCTGAGAACGTACGACGGTACGTTTTGAGGCTCAAACAGTTCTCAGAAAAAACTTTGATGTCGACCGGCCTACCTACAGTCGTATTACCTTTGACGTCGACAGGTGTTATTATTTAATAACAATATGTAAAAAATTTCCTACCTTACACCTACATTACATAGTTAAATAGTACTGTACATACTAATACTTTATTCATAATTCATAATATAATTTCTTTTTTCGGTTACGTATTATAATATCTAACCGTATTCTAACTATTTTTGAAATAACTACGATCATAAGACCTAATGTTTAGAATACCTAAAGGTCGTTTCACAGATTTTTATGACAACTAATGGATGAAATCTATAATGGACGATTCACCTGCGGTTTATTTAACTACAATTAACTAACCTAAGGCTGATTGAAGTAACGGACGACTCGCCTACAGATTATTAATACTGTAAAGTTGCCTAAATAGCGTAGTCGGAGCCATGCTTTGCGGGGCTTAGGGCCTTAGGGAAGTAGCGCTCGCCGGCCGCTGCCGCGGCACCGCTCTCTTCGCTCGCTCGGCTCGCGCGCCTTAACATAACCTAACCTATTTCACCCTGTTCAAAATGATGAATCATAAAATCTGCCTGCGACTAGATAATTAAAAAATGGTAAAAACATTTCTGCGGGAGATAATGATTCGTCATTTTGAACTGGGTAAAATTGGTTAGGTTATGTTAGAACAGTGAACAACCATGCGCGAGCCGAGCGAGCGGAGCGAGCGGTGCCGCGGTAGCGGCCGGCGAGCGCTACTTCCCTAGAGCTAGTTTTAGAAATCAACTCAGCACGCAGTATTAATAATCTGTAGGTGAGTCGTCCATTAGCTATTTCGTACATAGTTGAAATATTCAATATCTTAAAATAATAATTAGGTTAATCGTTCGTTAGTGAGATTAATTTTAGTTTAATCAACATTATGTAAATAAAACAGTACTTGAGTCCACCAATATGCGTTATGAACATATGTTAATCGACCATAGTCATTTTAAAAATAGTAAGAATACGGTTAGATATTATAATACGTAACCTTTTTTTCACATTAAACAGTAAGGTGTTGACGAGTTTATCAAAATAACGAATTATGGTTGTTGTCGACAGATTTTGTAACTTTTAATATTAATTTTATTCATTTATACTACATTCTTTATACCACTATCAACGGCCAATTTGATTTAAATAAATAGTGCATCTTCGTGTCCTTACATCTACGACAACCCAGGATCGTGTATCCTGGCGCAGGAGGACAAGGAGGCCCGACCCCAAATAAAATGGGAACATGGGAAGAAGTGGCTAGTGTCACAAGGGCAGCGATCCGTCACGTTTATTTTTATTTTTTTTGTGGCATTCTGCCGACTTTTTCTGCAATTTCTGCCAGTTAAAGAAAAATAGTTGAAGTCAGTTGACAATCAACTGTACTGCGATTTTTGATTAACGTAATTGAACGTAAAATGTTATTCCACTCGCTCCGTTATAATCTTGGTCCGGCTAATTTTAGAATGAAATCAAACAATGCTTGTCGATGACACAGTCAACAAATCAATAATAAGTAATGTAATATTACAATCTTTCCTCATTTTATCAACTTCTCAACAATAGAACTTTGACTTGTGGTATTACCGACAGTCAATAAGAAATCAATCATCTACAAATACACAAATGAATGTACAAATACTATTATTTAGGACTGTAGGGAGACATCACGTGGTTTCGTAGTTCAATTACAGTAGTAGTAAAAGAAAGAAATGTCCACTGCTGTACATGGACTTGTTCAGCGGTGGACTTTTGGTAAAAGACACCACGCTCGGCAGGCCGGTAGGTGGCTGCAGTATTGTGTAATAACACACACAGTAAACCCTTCTGCTGTTCACTGGTATACAATTGCTATCAATTATGGGGCCAACGGCTTAACATGTTTTTTGAAGCAGGAGCTGTAGTTCTTCAACAAAACAGACCCGGAATTAATCTTAGACTGTACACAAAGATATCTGTTTGTTATTGTACATTATATTTAAAAAAAAAAACAAGTGTAAGGTGAGTATTATATATTATGAGTTTCTTATAGTCTTTTTTCTTCGGGTGTCACACCGTAGGTAGATAGATAGAAAGTCTCGTAGGAAGCTAGGATAGGGTCCGGTAGACCTCGTAAGGCGAGGCTCGCGACGCGTTTTATGCTTCGGACCCGATCCCAGCCCACCCATAACAACATTGGTAAGTTATATTTAATAACATTAGTGTTGAAATGTAAAACTAATTTATTGGTCACGATTGATGTTTTTATGTTTTCATTATCATTGTATTTGACTTATAATAAGAGCGATCGATTCGTCTACATTATCAATAAACGTTTTCATTTCATTTCAGCATTGAGCATTTTTTATAAAGTAACATAATATTATGTATTGTATTTTTTTTTTGTATAATAGCAATATAATTTTTTAACAGTTTTTCTCTACGAATGTAATAACTACTTACTACACATTCATATCTACTGTTATTACTGTCAAAGCTATATTTTAGAAGTATCGGATATAAGTACTCAAGATTAGTATAATCGGAAGTATCTAAGCATTTCTAAGTATTACATAATTTCTAGTAAATACGTAATTTACTTGAAATACTCAATAGTGAGGTGAATTAAGGTAAGGAAGGGTTACTCATAAATGATTCCGGGAAATAATAGCAAAATGCATATTTTATGTCATTGCTTCAGGAAGGTTTGCAATTATTAGTAAGTACCTATTGCTATCGAAACATAACATTATATTTTTAAAATAAACAAGTTTTTTTACATAATAAAAATCTTAAGGGTAATGATAACTGTACATGGAAAAAATTGTTCTAGTGCCTTGTAATGAAATTAAATGAAAACTTATTTTTGATAATGTAGACGAATCGATTGTACTTATTATAAGTTTAATACAATAACTACGACAAAAAAAAGCTTGATTAATTAAGTTTATATTTCAACAAAATGTATTGTTATTAAATAGAGTTTACCAGTTTCATAGAAATAAATAGATTGTATGAATGGGCGCCAACAGGCATAGGTTTTATATGCCTTCAATATTGAAGCGGCCGTAGGCCAATGGCTAGGGCGTCGGACTTGTGATCTTGAGGTCTCCGGTTCGAACCCCACCCATCGCACTACCGACGTGATGACGTGATAATATTATATAAGAGGTATGTCTGAACTAAGTAATCATGTGTTTCCGGCTCATCAGGAGCTGGCATATTCTTATAACAATTTACAGATACTTTTATAATATTCTAGGTATAAATTTTATATTACAGCTAGATTAGTTGAAATTGAATAGATAAGAGTATATGTACAAAATATAAAGACGATACATAAGAATGACTAATGTGGAAAACAATAGATATAACAATAGATAAACATTAAATTCTTGTATTATTAAAGCAACAATCGGTGCACTAGGGAAATGATGTAACGTGATTGTCACGGGGATATTGAGTTTACATGTACACACAGCACACACAGTACACCTATTCGGAATTAGAACTAATACGAGTAAGAAATAGTGTAAATAGTGTAATGTGGGGATGGATTTACATCGCGTTTTATGATATGTCAAAGCAATCATTAACTAACGCCGAAGTAACGTTAACAGCTGTGGTTAAGTTACCTTCGCTGTCAAACCAAATAAATACAAAAAAATCTTCCATTACACCAAAATGACGGTTATCACTTCTGAGGGCGTAGAAAAAATGCCACTAGAGCGGAGCGATCTCTAGCATAATATCGTTAACGCAATTATTTTTATTTATTTATCGATGGATCGATCGAGGGGTCGATGAGTGTCTAGACATACTTAAATGTACATATTTAAATGAACGAATTGTTAAGTGATACTTTTGTTAGATTTGGTCTTATACAGTGTAATTTTGACAAGTACAAGTGTATGTAAACACCTAAGTGCTGAATAAATTTCATTATTTCATTACTAAAACTAAATGTTATTTAAACTAAACACACTTATATAAAACTTACAACATTTCTAAATAATATAATTTTAATTTACGTCTAAATCTATTTGTGTTTGTTTCGCTCCTTATGTCTGCCGACAGACTGTTCAATAGGTATGGTATTATCTTGTTTAGTGTTCTGTCACCAAAGTAATTGGTGACTCTGGGTACATTGAATCTACCAGCAGCCATAGATCGTGTATTATGATTGTTGTATGCGTTAGTTAAGCTATGTTACTTGTATGGTACTTGATATTGGTACGTGATTTCTGAGGACTTCTACAGACTTCTACAGACTTTGTACAGCAGATAAGCATTGCCATTCAATGGAGCATAAATTTAATAGTTCGTATATTATTGGTATGATTTATTGTGTATTATCAGTTCCACTTTGATGTTTGAACAAGAAAAAAGACAATTTTTAAGATAATATATTATGATAATGTAAAATATTTGCAGTAGGTATATAAAACTTTTTAAAACTAACTTTCAAAATTGAAATTAATAAATTTAGACCACTGGCAGGACTTGATATTGCATCTTAGGTATAGCCCCCAATGCCTTAACCAATTCGGCTACGGTGGAACCCAACCGATAATCTTAATTAATCAATCTTTTTTATAACACGTCACTTTTGTAACACAACGTCTCTAAGGGGAACGCAAGTGCCATCTATCGGTAATTATTAACATTACTTCGACAAATATCTCCACAGTTGCATTTGGAATTATAAAAATGTTAAAACGGTTGTTCCACTCAATATAAGAGCGTTCAACACAGAATGGTGCATTGCGCTGTTGACGCGTACTCATCGCGAGACAACACACAAATCATGACAAGCGATGTTTGTAGAAAGAGCTGTGTATTCGATAGATTTACACAAACATAAATGTTAGTTCTGTAGAGAACGGTTGGCCAGACATTTTGCATATGGTTAAATTTTTATTCAATTCGCGAAAATTGTGATTGCGCGATTTAGGGCACAGCAAATGATTGGTACACGAGTATGTACCCAGGTTTGGTTATTAGGTGGATCACCTGGTAGTAAACTTAATCAGACTTCTAGGGGTGTTAAAAATTGTTTTGATTACTAAACAAAAATTTTATTTGACAGTCTCCGTGGCGTTGCGGTAGACATACCGCTCTCTTTAATCTAATCTTAAAATTATTTCCGGGTCTGGTTGGTTGAAGGACTACACTCCATGGCACGGTGAACACGTAATACTTTGGCTAACAATAACAATCATATAAAAGGAAATGGGCAGCATGGTGACTGCTGTATACAGCAGTCAAAAACACTGCCCATTTCCTTTTTCCACTTGCCCGCCAACGTGGTGACAATGGTAAAACCCTCCCTCAGGAGGAGGCTCATGTTCACTTACTTTGAAATTTGAGATACCTAATAACTGAATGTATAATTTACAAGGTATAAAGTCTTATTGATAATCTTCATTATCATCATTATCAGCCCGAATAACATAGTGCATTTGTCCTCCTTGAAAGAAGGCTCGATCGCAACCTTAAATTTTAGAGGGGGTCACTAATAATAAAACAATATGTCGAGTATTTAACAAATTATTGCACAATACACAACGTTGTTGCACATATTATACAGCAAATGGAATTGTTCTATTTTAATTGACAAATCATTTGTTAATATTTGAGGCGTTTGGCACTATTTCTAGTGAATATTTAGAAGAGCTAAACTAAGCGGCCGTAGCCATTGGGCTAGGGCGTCGCGTCGGACTTGTAATCTTCCGGTTCGAGCCCCACCCATTGCACTACCTTCGTGAACCCACTCGAATCACAACCAATTTAGCTGAGCACGAAGGGTTAACAAGAATACAAGTAGAATAAAAAAATCAGCTTACAATATTAAAAAAAAAAATTGTCAGCCTCTCTTCTAACATGTTTCCAATCAAATGTTGTCTTGTACAAAGGAGGAGGGAGGAGGGGGGTCTTATATCTGCCCCGCGCTTGATTTGTACACGGTATTCAGTTTCTCACCAGTGTTTGTGATAAAAGGAGTGAAAATGCTATTTCTGTAAAAATAAACATAATATGTAGGTATTTTATTTTTAAACGAAACAAACTGTATTTATTCAACATGTACTTGTCAAGAAAATTCACACTGCATAGAAAATTCATTATAAATAGGTAACATTTACTATTAAATTATTAAATTTATTTTAGCTGTTCTAGAAGTCTGCCAGTTTTGTGTCAATCAATAAATTCTTAATATAATTATGAATGCTATAAACTATATTTGCGAAATGTACTCAAGCATTTCCTAAATTAAAAATAAATATTAATAGTAAAAAAAATATAGTATATTATTATCGACCGGTCGAATAGCGAGATCGAAATTCAAATTTTAATGTTGTTATACCGATAGTTAATCTTTCTGCAATTTTTTATATCACGGTGCATACTTCGGCTTGATATAATTGCGGCCTACATACATAGAGTTAACTCGCTCTCATAGATTTACACACGTCCACATCGCATGTCACTGAATTAAACAATTGCAAAGCCATTTGAATTTTAATGAATTAATACTGACACTTCTGGTGTTCAATTGCCGTACAGACGTGAATTTTGATGAGGAGTACCTAGAATTACTTAAATTGCGGATATTTCATTTATTTGTTCAATGGAAACTGATTGCGTCTAGCAGCGAGTAAAAAATATAGTAAGATGTACAATGCAACGATTTTTTGCAATGTTGTCTATCAAAATTGTTTAGATAATTAGCTTCCTGCGCGCGGTTTTAACCGCGTAGCTCCTGTTTCCGTAGGAACTTTATAATAAAATATAGCCTATAGCCTTTCTCGATAAATGGGCTATCTATCACTGAAATAATTTTTCGAATCGGACCTGTAGATCCTGAAATTAGCGCGTCAAAACAAACAAACTTTTCTGCTCTATATATTAAGAATAGATATCAAATAAGTAGTGATTGAACTGTGTACCGGCGCAACTTTCCGTTCCGCCGTTTTTCTGTGATTATTTAATCAATCTTCACATTATATTAGATTTATGTAAGCATAGTGCAAATTAAAGCATATTAACTGAATATGCAGTCTATTTGAGTTGTGCTCTTTTCGAATTTGGTAATTCAATTGAAGTAAGATGATAAATATGCAACAATAATACCTAATATACAAATATAAGTTACTAATAAAATACAATTTATTCTAAATATATGCTACTTGGTAATATTCCCTGAATGCTGGCAGCATAGCCCCGTTGAATGGCAATGCTTATTGTGCAGTGGAAAGTATGTTGTTCTTCTCGATCTACATTGCTCTTTTTGGTATTTATTATATCCATATCTGAAACCAAGAAAGGGAAGCCATTTCTAGGCAAACTATTTTAAGATGCAATCACCAGAATCTTTCCTTGAACTAAGATAACGTCAACAGTCACAGTAAAAAAAAATAACACCTATATATTTTTATAAATTGGTAAATAAACTCAGGTATATCGTGTATAGTGAACGTAATGCTTAGTTCCACGACGTTTTACAGAAGCTTTTTTTTTGTTGTTGTCCGGGAGGAAATGCATTTACGCATTCCCACCACCGCTGCAGCGTATTCGCGCGCTGGCGGTGGGATATGTGGGACTCGCCCTCTCCATAGCGTGGTACGCTAACTCATACCACGAGGAGAGGACCCTACACTACTAAAACCCCCGGACACTCCATCGATCCGCCGTTGGCGGGGGCCGGCTACGCATAAGCAATCCGGCCCACGTCTTATAGTACCTATCTTATAAGTTTGAAAGTCGGCTACTTGCGACTACTATCCATGACGAAAATAGATGACTGGTTTAATAGTGGTTTAAGAGGAGTACCTCATCCTCTTTAAACCCCCGACAATAGTCTATGACATATTTGCTTATAGTTTGTACAACAGAGGGATGTGATAGGCGCACTCTATTGTATAGATTTATTATAAGGCTCTGATCTCTTGAATTTTATATCTACTTCAATGCAGCCAGAAGTTATGGTAAATTATGTTGCGTTATCATGAAATTTAGCAAAGGAAGGTCCTAATAAAAATAAACGACGAAAAGTGCGTGTATCATTGGTTTCTTCTAGCATTTTTCACAAAAGCCTAAAGTCTATGATTCTATTCAATGAAATAATGAAATAATGAATTTTATTCAGCACTTAGGTATTTACATACACTTGCACTTGTCAGAATTACAATGTTAGAAGATAAATTAATTAAAAAAAAAAAACAAACCTATAACTAACAGATAATTCTTACTCTATAAAATATCGACTAGGTAACTTACAGTAGTAGGTAGGCAATAGCAAATATACAGATTGCGTAGTCCGTCCGTCTGTCCTATGGCATTTTTTGCAATTAACCAATCATTATTATTATAAGAAGAAATTAAAACCGCATCCAAATTGCAAGTGGTCACATTATATATAAGTGGCACACACCTGAGGGCACCCTTATGGGGTTTAGGACCACGACCCAGGGTGCCACTGAAGTAAAAAAAAAGGTAGATATAAAGAGGATATGATCACAGGCACCGACTACAGGCGCTCAATTACAGGGCGGGGGTAGGGGCGCAACGCGGTCCTCGCCGGCGAGAATCCTACCCTAGCTAACCTGCAACCTTTCACTAGCTACCTAAGTGTACCCCGGAGAAGAAAGGAAGAAAGAAACTCCGGGGTTGTTCTTTTCCGTCATCTTTTGTTGTGTTTTAGTATCTTCCATTTTTTTTTTATCAAACTTGTTTATAATATCTCAGTGAATACATTGCAATTTTACTATGTGCGCTGATGTACGCTCTGAAACGTTTTCATCAGTATAGGCGAAGTATTTATTAGATATCCTCAAGCAAAAGAAAAATAACCTCTTGCACATGAAAACGGAGGAAACATCCACGCACAGTGTGTTTGTATATTCGGATAACATACCACATTTCAACCTACTTAAACAAACAGGTAGACATGTAGAGTACCTCGTGAACGTAATTATTGAAGTTCAAGAACAGTCTCAGTAATTATGCTGCAATAATAAGGTACTTTATTTGGCCCTGATCAGATAAATTCTGCACCTTTTTACGGATTTGGTTATTGGACTGCATGCTTGTCGACCTTGATTTTTACCGATTAAATTTTTTGCTGATAAGACTGTTTTGTCGACCTGTTTCTTTATTTATAACTTCGTCAACTCTACGATTTATGGGTCGATTCTTTTCTTATCTGAGCGCATAGACAACACATAGAATATATATTTTTTGTCGACTATCGCATCCTTTACCTTGTAATCATCATCAACCTACTAATTTACGTAAGGGGCGCCATAAATGCATCCTTTTCTGGTATTCTATGAAGGTCATATGTAAGAATAGCGTGATATAACGGTTTTTGGTTGATTTTTAACCCTTCATCTAGGTAAGTACTTAATCAGTGAGACAACATGCCACTACAACGGAGCGTGATATCGTATCACGTGACAAAATGTCAATTATCATACATTTGCTTCAGCGATATCTATCTAACTATATATCTATATATATAAAAGAAAGTCGTGTTAGTTACACTATTTATAACTCAAGAACGGCTGAACCGATTTGGCTGAAAATTGGTAGGGAGGTAGCTAAGAACTGGGAGAAGGACATAGGATACTTTTGGGTAGGGGTAGGGGTAGGGTAGGGTAGGGGTAGGGTAGGGGTAGGGGTAGTGTAGGGGTAGGGGTAGGGTAGGGGTAGGGTAGGGGTAGGGGTAGGGGTAGGGTAGGGGTAGGGTAGGGGTAGGGTAGGGGTAGGGTAGGGTTAGGGTAGGGGTAGGGTAGGGCAGGGGTAGGGTATAAAAGTCCACCCGTGCGAAGCCGGGGCGGGCCGCTAGTATATATATAAAAGAAAGTCGTGTTAGTTACACTATTTATAACTCAAGAACGACTGAACCGATTTGGCTGAAAATTGGTAGGGAGGTAGCTAAGAACTGGGAGAAGGACATAGGATACTTTTTATGTCGTTCCCGTCGTTCCCGTGTGACGTAACTTAAAACGTTGTATAACAAAACGCAACTGACATGGAATAACAAAACAACTCAGTCAAAATATAAGTCAGCGGTTCATTTGTTAAAAATGGTATAACAAAACGCAACTGACAGCTGAGCATATTTAAAAAAAATTCTTACCGGTTGATGCATTCGTTTAAAGCAAGGAATATAATTACTCTCTGCCGGTTTAAAGTTTCTAATAAAAAGCAAACATCATCTTCAAAATTTCTAATATGTTTTGTATTGCTGTGACGTTTATCTATATTATATAAAATCAATTGCTGTTCGTTAGTCTCGCTAAAACTCGAGAACGGCTGGGCCAATTTAGCTGATTTTGTGTTTGAAATGTTTGCCGTGATCCAGGGAAGGTTTAAATGGTGAGAAAATATGGAAAAATTGAGATGAAAATACTAAAAATGATAATTTTATTTTCCCATACAAATTATTATAACTGTCAAACGTTACAGTTTTGTCCCGTCATAGATTGGTTTAGAAACCAAAAAGTGACAGATACTCGATAGTACAAGATTTTAAAATCAGAAGAAGTACATTTCCAGACGAAAGTTGATCTGTTACCATTGTCAAATATTTATAGGTGGGTTCAGAATTTTATTTTGAAAAGAGTAACGATATACTTAGTACACCGTTCATGTTGTGCTTCTGGCTTCTTTCGGTCATTTCCAATTGCTTAAACTCTTCCGCGGTGATATTGAAATCTTGAAAACTTACTCTATCCATAATCGATGGCGTTACTGAAATTACGAATTTATAATTCTAATTTGTGTGTGAATTGTTTTATTTATTATTTTTGTTAGACGTGAACTGTGACCACATTTTGAACAAAAAAACTGCTGCAGTTATTGCTTTGAATTCGTCAAAACGTAAAAAATTGTTGCTACTATAAGAAATTCATCGCTGTCGTTCAATGTCCATTTTTTCCCCGGTTGAAAATGCATTAGGCATCCACGGCCACAGTGGTGGTATGTAGTATGTAGAACTCCCCTGTATAAAGCGATGATATGCTTATTATATCACTAGAAGATGGTTTACCTACTTAACTTAACCCAGGATGTTCCTCTAAATGCCAGTAAATTGAGCACCAGGACGGACATAACATACCTACTTAACCCTGAGGCTTTTGCTACTTCACCGGGCGTAAAGGTCAGCAGAGCTCCAGCCTAGATAAATGGTTTAAGCACTACAAACTAAGCAACCTGCGCAAAAGGGCGTCTCCTGCTTGTGGGACCTAGACCTCGGCTCAGGGCGGTCGCCGATGAGGAGATTCAGGGATTATGACTTTTTGTTTTTTTAGGGGAGTTTTGTGCAACTGTCGCTCTACTTTAAAGTTCGCAGGCATCGGAACGTTCATAACAAACTAAGGATCGGGAGGGCCAACTTGAGTATGATCGAGAATACGAGCGGGGACACGAGAATAGCACCGCGCTCCCTGCGCTCCGTGTTTACACTTTTAGAGAATTCTCCCTAATTTAGGGAAAAATAACTGATATTTTGGAAAGATAGCTGATGATTAGGGACAATTTGAAAAAGATAAGGATTTAGGGACTTTTAGAGTATAATAAAAAATATCATCATCATCATCAGCCCGTATAACGTCCACTGCTGAACATGGGCCTCCTCCCGTGGAAGGGTATTTGCCATAGTCACCACGCTTGGCAGGCGGTTTGGTGTCAATCCGACAAAGAGTGCCGCTGTACTCTTCTCATGATTCAACAGCCCACCGGTCATTCCACCGCACCGGTCAAATTGTTCGGCGAACCAATCCCTTGGGAATGGCAAGCCAAGTACTTAGGCGTAATCCTTGACCGAAACCGTTCGTGCACGGGCTTCACTTACGCTTAGTCGACTACACTGTCTTTTAAATTCACGCAGTAAACTATCACTTGATAACAAGGTTAGGATTTATACCACGTGTATACGGCCCATTATGACGTATGCGAGGACGGTATTCGCTCAAACAGTGTCTAGCAGTTTGTACCGCTTACAAACTGTCCAAAGTAGATTCACTCGACGTGCTACCGGGGCACCGTGGTTTATTCGTAATCGCGTAGGGTAGGGGTACGAAGTCTCTCTGGGCCAGTTTATTTTATACAAATGTTTAGGTCTTTTATTTATCAATTGAGGCAGTACAAAGTCTGCCGGGTCATCAAGTTAATATATAATACTATCGATACGCCGTAGTGGCATTTTTGTCCAGATCCTGTATTCAAAATTCTTTACATCATCATCCGATTGTCTAAGTAGTTTCGAATATGTAAATAATAACAGTTACGTTTATATAATACATAAATCAAATCTCGAAGCAGTAAGTCGTCATTCAATGTAGGTTGTTATGTCTCCTGGGAAATTATTTGCTAGCCGTCTAGCAGTGATTGCTTTACGGCAGCTAAGTTTGTATTATTACTAGATTGTAGTTGTCCGTAATCTTTGTTAAAGACTGACTTTATCCACTCAGACCAAGTTTTTGTAGGGAACTCCTCATGAAATACAATGGCCACGTAAAAAGATTTTCTGGAACAGGTTCGGTAGCTATTGAGTTCAAAGATTTCTCATAAAAATTCTAATATTTTCTCTATATTAGTAAAATAATCTGTCTTTATTATATACTAGTGGACGCCAAGTCGTTGTAATCAACATAATTCAAAAAAAAAAATCTCGGTATAAACTTATAAGTTCGTGATATTCATACTCCTCCGTACGTGCAATTGGGAAAAAGGGAATACAAAGTTATTACTTCTCATTTTAATATATAAAAAAATCCCCGTACGGATTAACAAAAAACCGAGGACCACGAGGTTAAATAGGTTAATCAGTGACTGCAGCATGATGTCTTCTCTGTACCTAATGCCGAACGATGTTGCCCGTTCCTTGTTATGTTGATAGATGTTTTTTTAAGGACAACTCTCGCACTACAGAAATAAATTCCAGAGTCGCGGGGCCTTTATGTTTGCCATCATGCCCCTGGCGAAGTAGTTTAACGTCAAGTAACACATGTCAGCCCATCTAAATAAAGTTATTTCAAAAGGTCGTTACCAATATTTTCATGGTATCTTGGATAGGCAAGACCGGGAACTAAAATATTGTTGACTAGCTGTCCCCCGCGGTTTCACCTTTCTCGTGGAAACCTTGTCTTAAAATATAGTCTATGACACTCACACTTTGCTGTCTGGTGTCCGGCTTAGAATAGAACATCCCATGACGTCCCATAGAAGTCTTGAGAGGCTACTAAGGGATATACAGCTAATTAATGGGCAGCACCATCTATCAGTTCGAGGTTACTTATCATCTTACTGCGACCAATTCGCCTGCCAAGCGTGATGATTATGGCAACATCCCTTAACAGGTCTGGCTTGCTAAGGTCTGTTAATAGGAGGTTCATATTCAGCAGTGGACGTTAACAGGCTGATACATTGACACTCACAAATAATGTAGCTTTTGATTGGTAAAAAAAAAATCTAGAATCGGTTTAGTAGAACATCCCTAAGAACTCACAAACTTCATCATCATCATCATCGCCCGTATAACGAACACTGCTGCACATGGGCCTCCTTCCGACGAACGGTATTTGCTATAGTCGCCACGCTTGGCAGGCGGATTGGTGACCGCAGTATTATGTTGTACCACACAAGGAAACGCTGCTGCCGTTCCTTGATACACAATTATTATAGATGATGTTATATATAACTATCGGGACCAACGGCTTAACGTGCTTTCTGAGAAAACTTCTCCTCTTTATAATATTCTTGTTCTGTATAATTATATATTATTTTTGTTACAGGTGAACTAAGTGTAATGTACATATTCGTGCGGTATAGGTTCAATTGGGATGAGGTCAAATACAGTTTTTATTCCACCTACAGTCTCATCACGCATTCCATTGGTAAGTTATTTTATTAACTTTTTAAGACTTTCAGAAAAAATAAACTATGATTCTACATAAAGAAATGGCAAACAAAGGGAATCGAGTCTCTTTGCTTAGATCTTGATCCATGAAACAAAAGTCGATTAAACTGTACATCATTTTATTCAAAGATCGAACCCACGCCTTCTGAGACTTAGTTATAACAAGTTGGGACAAAAATACGGACTTTGTAGTTTACCGAACTACCGTAAGAAGAATAATTATAGATCTTGATTAGGGTACTAGTCTCCCGCGCACGGTTTCGCCCACGTAGGGCTAGTTCTCGTGGGAACTTCATGATTGAATATTGCCTTTAGCCTTTGCCTAGATAAAGGGCTATCCTAACACTGAAATAATTTTTCCAATCGGTCTAGTAGTTCCTGAGATTAGCGTTTAAGCAAACAAATAAGCTTTATATATCAGTATATAGATAACATAAGTATTAGTTGATCTTTAAGGCCTAAGTTTTATTCCAGACAAAGTTATAAAAGGAATCATTTATAATTTTGATAGAAAAAATATGTCAAATCCTACTTATATTATAAACGCAAAAGTTTGTAAGTATGGATGGATCGATGTTTGTTACTCTTTCACGCCGAAACTACTGAACGGAATTGGCCGAAATTTTGCACCGGGATATGTTATACGCTCGATTAACATATTATATGCTTCAAAAAATCACGCTCCGACCCACTGGAGCAGAGTAAAGCGGGTAAAACCGCGGGGCGCAGATAGTTTAAAATAATTATACTTCTCTGATGATTTATATCTGATAGAAAATGTATCTATTTAGTAACGGGAGAGTACCGAAACCCCGTAATTTGCTCTCTGCTTAGTAAGCAGAATGTTAAATAGTATTCAAATGCAAACACATGCACGATGCACGTAAGACACGTTTAATCAAGTTAACACCACGTTTGCACGTCAAACATATTCAGAGATTGAGATTGAATATCTTGTTTTAGCTGACATTCACTTTGCTACATCGAATACATCACGGTAATATGATGCTTAAACCAACACTCAGACAGTTTGACAGCATGTGCAGTCAGGTGCAATGATAATTATATCGTATGGCCATCTACATTACCGGCGGAGCGATATATCAAATTGATAGCGGATCGTTTGATTTGGCCAATGCATTTTTATTAACCGACTTCAAAAACGGAGGAGGAGGTTCCTCAATTCGACCGTATATATTTTTTTTATGATTGTTCGCGGATAACTTCGTCGTCTATGAACCGATTTTGATTATTCTTTTTATGGATAAGGAAATCAGGGTTCGATGATGGCAGACCAGAGAAATCGAGGGGAACTTTCAAAAATTGTAGGAGCGACTAGTGCTTTTTTTTCATTATTAATATTGATAAGAACTTTAAACCTATAAGTATGGGTTGTGACTGTCACTAGGGGTCTGATGATGAAGACGAAGGACGGTTCAGGGAACTCTTAGTTTACAAGCGTTTAAAGTCGTTTTTTTTTTGTTAAAAATTATGTTATGTGACTGCATACATCTTGTTGTGTTTTAAGTTGTCAGGGAAAGGTTTATGTATAATAATATCAATGCAATGCAATAGTGGGGCGCGTCATGTAAGCTTAGAAAACCTCTACTGGATTCGTAACTCAGTTTCTTGTTTTCAGGAACACTATTTTGCATCAGCATTCTCAGTAAAAAACTGAAGGTAGATGATGCAGTTCTAGGCATAATATCGACATCCAGCAAGATTGGTGGCGCCTTAGTCCTCGCCTTCGCTAGAAATGATACTGAAGCATATATGTGTAAGTTTTTTTGAAATTAATTATGCAGTCAATCATAATTTTTTTATTTTATTTACATGGTGTTGAAAACCGTGGCGTAGTGGTATAATTTTCGCTTTAAGTCTGGGCGGGCGTGGATTCGATCCCCATGTCGGGCAAGAAATCTTTGTGTAAATTCTAAGATTTCTTTGCGTGCCTCGCAAAGCATGTTAGGCTGTTGGTGCCGATTGTTATAACATCATCAATAACAATCGTATACCAGATAACAGGTAGCAGCTTTTCTTTGTGAGTTCACATAATACTGCCACCAACCCGCTTACCAAGCGGGGTGACTATGGCAATAATCTTCTGTCGGGAGTAGGCCCATATTCAGCAGTGGGCGTTATACGGGCACGGTGGGTATTCCCTCAACCAACCAGAACCAGAAAGATTTTTTTTAATTGACACAATCTATTTTTGTCTGGAACGGGAATCAAACCCACCATGTCCAATAATTAAGCCGAACCTTATGCTGCTACGCCACGTAGGTTACCTAGCTATACTTTTTCTACCTCGGCTTAAAAATATATTCCTTTGTCATACATATGAATGAAAAAAGAAAACATCTAATTTCGTTGAATTTTAATTCAAACCCCAAAGGTTAAATGAAGGTATCTAACGAAAAGCCTGTTAGGCTTATAAAGTGATTGGCACCAAACTTCTAAAATCTAATTATTAGAGGGATAACTGCGACCTTTCAATGTCAAAAACCTTCGTAACTGGATTTAGACTGAAACTAAAAGGTAAGTAGGTTTTTAACTATGCCGCAGAATCGATTTAATTTGGCAACTTACGAAATTGCGATGTTTTCAAATTTCGTGTGTTTAATATCTAAATTTAAAATTAATAAAATAAGATCAACGGCAGGACTCGAACCTTCATCTTAGGTTTAGCCCCGAATGCCTTAACCTTTCGACCACGGTGGAACCCTAACCGGTCGTCGAAATTTATCAATCTCTTTTATAACACGTCTCTAAGGCATACCAGTAAAGCAGTTGATTAAGAGTCACGTTCGATAGAATGGGGTGAACACGGTAAAATGAGGTCTACTGCCTTGCAATACAAGATAATCTTGGTTTTACAAACGGGCGCCTCAAACATAGTTTCAAACTCATTTTAATCCGTTTTCTTAATGCTATTGAAAAATTATATACATTTCTATTCTTTTGATTTCATTTATAATAATATCAAAAGAACAATTTTTGGTAGGTAGTACAATTTTATTGTAGATCAACGCTGTGTAACAACTAAAAATTCATGTTGTAGGTATATTAAGCAGTTCTGTGATGACTTGTCGCAGATTATGAAAAAAAATGTCTATGAAAACATCTACAACGAGGTGTTACCAAAAATAAAATACCAAAATTCACATTTCATTGTTACCAATCGTATCACATGGGTTGCACGAAGAAATATTTAATTTGAACCTGTCACGGAGCTTTTGCTCATACTAAATAATATTTCTGTATGTATATATAGATATTAAAATATATAAAAAAAAACAAAAAAAATGTAATCTTAAACTCGCTTTAAGCGCATTTAGAATGTTACTACGTACTAGTCACTTTATAATAAAACAGTAGAGTTCAAATTAGATTGTCTTTTAAATCCCCATGGCATTTTCCTCGGAAACTTTTCAATCGTTTTATTTTGCTAAGTTGTTTATTTTTCATTTGCAGCACCGTTAGTGGAAATCCTAAACGGTTGTTCAACAATTGCACTGCGTTCGATAGCTTCAAAACTTGTATCTCATCAAGAACTAGGTATGTTATTATTTCTTTAGTTTATTTTATTTTATCTTTATCATCAGCTTGCATGTGCTTTACTGCTAGAAATAAAACTGCAACTGATAGAATTTTGTAATCATTTCCAGGCTAGACATGTGGTTTATAATCGCTGCTGTCTAGTACACACAAATTGGTGGATCTTCGTAGTGTCTGAATTTTTTGCCTTATAAAAAAATGTTAAAGTGATATCACATACAGGATGACGATGATCAGATCAGATCAGATCCATGATGCGATGAGAGTTGTTTTTTGAAAGTCGTCGAAGTCGACAATTTAACAATATTATCTTTCATAGACACAACATTTTTTATATTGTTATTTTTAAGGGCCTATTTTTCAAACAAAGATGTGTAATTTGACTCGTCAGCTAGTTCTTCTTTGAGTCTAAGTCAAAATTTGGTTTTGGTTTTGGTTCTTTGATAAGTTTAATAGCAAATCGATGGTCGCACACTAAACATTTGTCATACGTGCGTGCCATAAATTACTAGCAGAGTTTTGCAGTCTACTAGTATTCTTGTTTTCCCATCAGGTTAAGCAAATACGTTTCTTTTACGAGTGGGGTCACGTTGGTAGTGCAATGGATGTGGATCGAACCGGCAACCACATTGCAAATCAGACGCCCTAGCCAATGGGCAACGACCGCTTAAATTGCACACACAATTTCAAGTTCCTTTATAATTTCCCTGTACCAAAGCATCAATTTAATATTGCAGGTAAAGTGTTTTCGTTGTTTGGAGTAGCCGAGACGATGATGCCGATAATATTCGCCCCTTTGTACTCTCGAGTGTATATCGCCACTTTGAGTGTATTGCCAGGAGCTGTTTTCCTTATGAGCATTGCGGCTACAATACCAGCAGTTACTATATTTAGGTGAGTATGTTACATGAGGTGCTTCCAAAATATATGCCTTTCTTTTAACAGTAGATAGTATTATAAGTAAAAAAAATATTTGAAATAGTTATTTTTGCAAAAAATACCTTAGGTAAATGATGGGTCGTACTTTGAAAATGTAGCAAATAATACTATGCCGAAATCGGCGTACCCAGGCCAGTCACACTCAGTAAGGAATTAAAACAAAGTGCGCGGTAAACGTGTCGAAAGTTTTATTAAATTTTGGTTATAATCGAAGTTATATACCAGTTTGTTTTGTAAAAATAATTCTGCAAAAAATAAGAAGGACATTGGGATCACATTCCATCGGTACAGTGTTTTATACGCCTTACGAAATTGAGTTGCCGCATTTACTGAGCTATCTAGAACCATGTGATACCGTCGTAGACCCAAAGTCCGAGATGAGGCCCGCGATCTGTAAAGTAGGTCGACAATTGCACAAAACTCCCCTAAAATTCTAAAAGTCGTTATCCCTCAATTTCAACGCCAGTGACCGCCCTGAGCCGAGATCTAAGCCCCATAGGGAGCGCCTTCTTGCACAGGTTGCTCAGTTTGTCGTTAGGGTAGGGGTAGGGTAGGGGTAGGGTAGGGTTAGGGTAGGGCAGGGGTAGGGTAGGGCAGTGGTAGGGTATAAAAGTCCACCCGTGCGAAGCCGGGGCGGGCCGCTAGTACTAATATATAAAGAGTTTGTTTGTTTGCTTGAATACGCTAAAGAAGCAGATTTTTTCATATCGGATCAGTAGTTCCTGAAACTAGTTATCCAATTTGAAAAATTATTTCAGTATTAAATAGTCAATTTATCGAGGAAGGCAATATTTGAAGGCTTTATTCTATTATGAAGTTCCCAAGGGAACGGGAGCTACCCGATTGTAACTGCGTGCGGAACCTAGTCAATAATATTTTTGTGTGTGATATTCTATAAGTTGGAAGTACTACCTCAGTTGTATACCTGTTTCATTCAAAGCGAAGTTCTATATCTCTCTTTAAACTAATACTCAAATTGTAAGTATTTTGATTCATGTCTCTATTTTGTTTCCAGCTGGTTTTACTACAAACACAAACAGGATGAAAAGAAGAAACGCCTGGATGTTCCCAATGTTCCTGCTATACCAGCTGATGTTCCCGTCGCTCCAGCATAATTGTTGTCTAGTTCTTTATTTAAAAAATGTAAAAAAAAAACATAATATTGTATTATTAAAAAATATTTTAAATCATGTTCTTATATTGCGTTTTAATACCATAAGTTCTGGACGAATGTCATAGAAGATTTATGACACTGATTTATATATATTTCGGGAGGCAATTTTTCGGTCATCCTGCTACCAACTAGGTTCAATATTTTTCTCTGCGTTGGAATCGAACTCATGATTTCCGAGATTTAAAGCGAAACATGTAAATGTGTAGGTACATTTATTTACATAATGCAGATTATAAAAATAAAATATTGCGCATGATGAAACTGTTACTTTTAATTTAAAACTATTAACATATTGAAAGCTAATATTTTGATGAAACACATTTATGAAATATCTGGCAATTCATACCAACACTTTAACGAATTGTTTTTCTATTGTATGAAAACATTCGGACAATATTTTATGGATTTTATTTACTTCGCAACCTGGTGAATATACGTATCAATTATTTGTAACCAGCCATTCCATTCCGGTGTGGCTCATCTAACATTTGTGTTAGTTTTCCGTGAAACTTTGGAATACTATGGGTAATTTAAACGTGTAAAAATAGAACTCTTTGGCTGTAGAATACAGTATCTTACAGATGTTTATTTGCTATTCCGGATTTATAAATCAGCAGATCGTATACATAGTTAAAATGGCCGTAGCCCAATGGCTAGGGCGTTGGACTTGTGATCTTGTGGTCGCCGGTTCGATGCCCACCCTTTGCACTACCGACGTAAACCCAATCGTAACACAAGCATTTAACTTAGCACGTGGAGCTAACAAGAATACTAGCAGACTGGAAAACTCTGGTAGTAATCTTTTATTTTGTGAAATAAAACTATATTGTTTCATAAAAAAAAAATTCTTATAAATTGCGACTAATTTCAGCTACAGTGACCAAGCTCGATGAATATTGGCAAGCAGTTAAGCAAGTAACTCTCCATTCATTTACTGTCTATGAATGTTCGGTGAATCGACACGCACAGGTGAAACATTACCACCTGCCTGAATTTGAGCTGTTCTTAGCGATTAAATCCACATTTTTTCAAATAAAGATCACTAGCCTATTTTTGCAGTCTACTAGTATTCTTGTTAACCCCTCGTAACCCATCACAACTCCGATGCACTAGCCATTGGGCAACGGCCGCTTAGTTAAATAGAGCAACTTAAAAAGAGAGTGTAGCAGTGGTTGCGGACACTCTTGCAAACTCCCTAGAAAGAAAACAAAAAGTTAATTACTATTTGTACCATATTAGTCGTAATTTTTTCGTAAATAGCGTAAATCTTTTCAAATCATAATAATCACTTTTGCTCATTGCAACTGAAGCTTTGTCGCATGCGTACAAATTGCTTTAACGGCGAGCGATGTATCATTCGCCGGGAACCCGTTAATTCATACAACTGCATACAACGTTACCTGCATGGAAGCAATCCGTAAATCTCAGTTTAAAGGGATATTATGTCATAACACCTCGTCGTGCAGCCATAGAATAATAAATAGAAGTTATGCAGAGCATTCATTTTATAATTAGGTTGAAATAGTTACACCCTGTGGTTTGAACTGCTCTGCTCGAGTGGGTTTGTAGCGTCCTTTTTTATTTATGCTTCACTCCATAGTATAAAACAAAGTCGCTTTCTCTGTCCCTATATCCCTATGTATGCTTAAATCTTTAAAACTACGCAACGGATTTTGATGCGGTTTTTTTTAATAGATAGAGGGATTCAAGCGGATGGTTTATATCTATAATACATCAGCATTGTACCCGTGCCGAGCCGGGGCGGGTGGCTAGTATTTTATAAATAGGTAAAGTTTGTGAATTGATTGTGACATTGTAGGGGGTTAGGGAGAGGGAGGCCTTTGCCCTGCAGTGGGACGATACAGGCTGGTTAGATAAGGGGGTTATCTATTCTAATCGAATCTAAAGATTTTGCAAAATCGCATTAGTAGATCTACAGAAGTGATTTTCAAATTTTTTTTACCTATAAAATGTTACGTTATATTTGTGAGTGTATAATATATTTAAAATGAAGGTTTCCACGGGAATGGGATCTAAGCGAGTGAAGCCACGCGGGACAGCTAGTAGCCTAAATGTTAATCCAGCTTGTATAATAATACCGTTCCAAATTTCAGATAAATCCGTTCAGTAGAAGAATGTTGTATCTTAATTATGTATTATAAAAAAAATATCTTACGATATTTTTACGATATACCATATATAGTATGGTAATGCTGATCGGAGTTCGATTCCTGATCCGGACAAAGACTCTTTATATATTAGCTGTTGGTCCTGATTGATCTTTGACCATCTTATACATGGTACCGGGAAGCAGCGTTTACCTTAGTTTATGCTTTACATAATACTATGGTAACCAACCCGCTTGCCAAGCGTGGTGACTGTGGATATATCGCCTTCGATTACTTATTCGATTTGATTATTCGAGACGTCAACCTCCGTAGCGGTATTTGGCACGCTTTACATTTCGGAGGTCGTGGGCTTAATGCCCACGCCGGACAATAAATCTTTGTGTAAATTTAGATATTTAAGATTTATTTCCGGGTCTGGTTAGTTGAGGGACTACCCTCCGTGCCACGGAAAGCACGTTAAGCCTTTGGTCCCGATTGTTATATCATCATCTATAATAATCGTATATCAAGGAACGGGCCGCAGGGTTTCCTTGTGTGGTACATCATAATACTGCGGGCATCAACCTACCCTCGAGAGGAGGCCCATGTTCAGCAGTGGATTTTATACGGGCTGATGATGATGATGATTCGAGACGTACTGGTTGATAAAAAAGGGTCCTGCAAAGTATTAGCAGCTATTACAAAATTACAGTTTAAAGTTCACCTGACATCTTTTAATCACGACAGCCAATCTAGGCACTGCAGTTTAGTGCGTATGCACTCTCTAGTCCTTTATTGCCAAAATATAGTGTGCCGGTGCTACCAACACGAGCAGTGAGAGATCAGTCACATTTTTACCCACTTACAATTTTATGCCCGACCCGGGAGATGAACCTGGGAATTTGCCAATTACAATCGCACATATTACCGCTATGCCAAGGTAGCTGTCCATTTCCAACGGTCTTTAACCTTTAACACATTAACACCGATTTTCACATTGGCCACAATTCTGTACTCCAGAGACCCTCGACCCTAAATTGTGATTTATGTTACAGTAATGCTAACTAAACCGCATGTTCCACTAAAATCGGGTAATTCATTTAATATGGATATATGGGCCGAATTATATTTGGTACTGTTACATAGTATTTACAGCCCGTTTACGATCACTGTTGAACATGGTCTTCTTAAAAAAACCTGGACAAGCCAGGGACGTTAAGGGATATTGGCATATTCATCACGCCTGCCAGGCGGATTGATGATTGCAGTTAGATGGTGAATCTCTTTGTAACATGTCTCTAAGGGGGACGTTAGATCCACCGGCTGTGGTTCCACCGTAGCCTAATTGGTTAAGGCATTGGGGGCTTTACCTAAGATGCAGGTTCGAGTCCTGCCGGTGGTCGAATTCTATGAATGTCAATGTTGAAATATAGTATAAGGTAAGCTTTTCCATAAAGTGTTAAATCTGAAAAACGTGCGGTTTCATCGTTTTATATGTGATACCAAATGTAACTTTGGAAATATTTGTCGAAGTAATGCGGATCGTTACCGATAGATGGCAGTACGTCCCACTTAGAGACGTGTTACAAAGAGATTAATAAATTTCGATGACCAGCTTTGGTTCCACCGTAGCCTAATTGGTTAAGGCATTAGGGGCTTTACCTAAGATGCAGTTTCGAGTTCTGGTGGTCGAATTTTATTAATCTCAATTTTGAAATATAGTATAAGGTAAACTTTTCCATAAAGTGTTTAAAACATTTAATGAAAGATGGTGAATACCCTTGAGCTGATAGATGCTGCCCATCCATCAGAAGTATGTCCCTTCATCATCATCATCATCATTATCAACAGCCCGTTGATGTCCACTGCTGAACATGGGCCTCCTCTTAACAGACCTTGGCCAGCCAGAATCGTAGAGGGATATTGCCATAATCACCACGCTTGGCAGACGGATTGGTGATCGCAGTAAGATGTTAACCTTGAGCTAATAGATGCTGCTGCCCATCCGTCAGCCATATGTCCCTTGGTCTCTTATGACACCCATGGAAAGATATGGGGTGGATTATTCAAAGCTGGAAAATAGTATCCGGGGGAAGGGGGGGGGGGCATTTTGCACTGATGCATACTATAGATGTACATATGAGGGTGAATCCGGCAGCGTGTCCAAGTAGGGCAAATAGTAATATTAATAGGAATTACATTTTAGGGCACATTCATCAATTATGCGAGGTGAATCTGAAGCTCTTTTGATCCCTCTGGTGAAAGATTTAGCTTGACTTCTCCCTCCTTCTAATGTCCCATGAGATTTTTACCTTGCTTAATTTATTAGAAATCTGGTGGATTTATTTTACAAAAACCTAAGCAGAGTAAAAAGGCCAATAACCTATAAAATAATGGAAAATCTGGACGTCTATGATAACCCATGCCATTTGGAAAAACGTACGAAAATCTCGCAGTTCTACACTATTTCTTTCGGAAACAAAAATACATGATTTTTCTGAAACCTCATGCAACCTCATGTGAAGTTGACTGAGATTCGGTTAAACCCCCTGAATACCTTATGTTGTTTCCTTATCTTTTTATGTTTTGTTTCATGTATTGTTTCCTAAACAACACCATTATTGTGTTAAAATGTAGGTTTGTCCAAAAAATGTTTGCAGACAAACTTATATATACAGTTCTATCAATAAGTTACTCTTATTCAAAGCTAGATAAATCAGGTACGATATCTTTTGAGGGAAATTATTTAAGTAAATTTAAATCAATCATTTATTTTATTTCATTATTTTAGTCCCTCAAACAACTCGACCTGGAAAGAAATCGATTTTATGCCGTTGGAAGCGAACCCGCCAAAAACACAAAGCAATGACAATTAATATACTGTATAAGGGTCAGGTATACTGTAACAGTTGAAAAATTCCATCAGTGTTAGATAGCCCACTTATCGAGGAAGGCTATAAGCTATATTAGGGTTCCGTACCCGAAGTGTAACAACGGGACCCTATTACCAAGACGTTTTCGCTGTCTATCTGTATGTCACCAGGTTGTATCTCAACAACCGCGATAGTTTGATAGTTGAAATTTTCACAGATGATGAACAGATGATTGAAAATTGTAAGGAACTCTTCGTACGTGAGTCCGACTCGCACTTGGCCGGTTTTTAGGGTTCCGTAGCCAAATGGCAAAAAACGGAACCCTTATAGATTCGTCATGTCTGTCTGTCTGTCCGTCCGTATGTCACAGCCACTTTTTTCGGAAACTATAAGAACTATAATATTGAAACTTGTCAAGTAGATGTATGTTGTGAACCGCATTAAGATTTTCACACAAAAATAAAAAAAAAAAACAAATAATTTCGGAGTTCCGCATACATAGAAATGCAACTCAAAAAAAAAATCATCGAACTCATACGTGTGGGGTATCTATGGATAGGTCTTCAAAATGATATTGAGGTTTCTGATGTCATTTTTTTCTAAACTGAATAGTTTGCGCGAGAGACACTTCCAAAGTGGTAAAATGTGTGTCCCCCCCCTGTAACTTCTAAAATAAGAGAATGATAAAACTAAAAAAATATATGATGTACATAACCATGCAAACTTCCACCGATAATTGGTTTGAACGAGATCAAGCAAGTAGTTTTTTTTTAATACGTCATAAACCGTAAACCGCAATTTACCTTTCATTCATTCAACTATTATTAACATCGATCAAAGTTACAACGAACTACAAGAACTTTTATACTATGTTACTTGTCGTATTCTTGATATCAAAAATAGGTAGGCACCTGCAACTAGTACGGAACCCTTCGTGCGTGAGTCCGACTCGCACTGGGCCGGTTTTTTAACTATGAATTTCTTACGTGAACGGGAGATTCGCGCGTGAAACCGCGCGTGGGAAGCTAGTAAAGCAATAAACCATACGAGTGAATACATCGCTATAATAATCAAGTTGTTTGAACTTAAAGCTTAAACTGTCATTAGGTGTCGACAGATTAACAATAATGGGTTGGCTTAGCTGATTATAATCTTGCCATAGCTAGCTGAGCTTTGAATCTAAATGCAGTTTACTAATGTTACAGGTATAATATTACTCCCTAGAATTAATCCTGGGACTCAATTCTGCTAATCTATATATTAATACGTGGTGCAAAAACGTTGTATCCCTTTTTATGAAAATTGCTTCCGAGCGATTTTCATAAAAACGGAGGAGTATGACATTTTGCACATTTATCTAATAATAGCTTTTACCCGCGGCTTCGCTCGTATTTTTAATGAAAAGTATCCTATGTTACTTCTGATACCACTTCTTTGGTGGTTAAACTTCTTTTTTCTTTCTTACATGTACATACCATAGACAATGAGAGTAAAAAAAAATTGTGACGGTATTACTAATTTGATCTAGAGATCACTCAACGACCCTAGCGTGCCAAGATCTGATAGGAGGAGCCCATGTTTGGCACTGTTTGTAAATGGCCTAATACAGTACGGTACTGTAGTCAGGTTAAGGTTTTAATCCCACACTACATGACGTACTGGCCGTATTCAAATAACGGATAAAGTACTATTTTTATATTTAAATAATTAAAAATGAATGTAGACTTCAAGCTTGATGTGGTTATAATTATATTTATATTTTGAAGAGCAAGATTTGTGCTGTTGAAAAGTTAGTGCGTGAGCCCGTTGTTAATTTGTTTATAATAAGAAGTGTTTGTGTGTTTATTTGTTTATAATATACTATTATAAAGTGTGCCCTCACTCATTTTAAAAGAGTGGTAAGTGCTAGTGATCGTACCCCTCACACACCCTCTTCGAGAACTAGCAGCAGTGAGCCATGCTGAGCTACGCACCCCAGCGCAGGCAGTACAATACAATTGTGCTTCAACGGAAAAACATTTTGCCATATTGACTATCAGAATACAAAATGCCCCGTCTACTAACACTAATTTGCGGGCGCTTAAAGCGTTTTTAGATTATTAGAATCGGAGCCCTAAACGTTTGAATGCTATAAACAGGATCTGGAATTTCATAGATAATAGAACATTGCTTAATCCATAATGTATATAGAATGTGCGTTAATAATTACTATATTGTTGTTACAATTAACATTCCATATCGCTATGTTAATATGGAATTATTTGTCAAATACCTAATATAATAATATTTGTATTATATATTAATAATAGTATTTTTTCATAGGTATACATAACAATATGTAGGAGTCAGTCGGTATATATAATTAACAATTCTGTAAACACGCAGAAAAAAACTCCAAACCGGTTCATCCGTTCGGTAACTACGATGCCACAAACAGACACACACACACACACACAGACGGTGTTGCGTCGGAGGTTAAAAAAAATATGGTAAAGAAAATCTAGCAATGTTAACTGTCGTTCAACAAATAAAACACTATATAAATATTAAATTATATTTTCACATAGATAGACTTTCAATAGAATTGCGAAATATATGTATGTTTTAATAGGCATTCAGTTGTTAGTCGCGGACAAAGAGCGGTGAATCGATTTATAAAAATAGAATTGCGACCACAATTTTTGCGCAAAAACTATTTTTTGATATATGGTATAAAGGTTATAAGTTACACTGCACACAAAAGTAATAGGTAACACCAAAAATAATATTGTTACAACAAAAATTAAATTGTTAAAAATATAAATACTATTTTTGGATGAATATACAAGCGGTTTACAACCATTTGGCTCACTTAAAATCTCGGAGGTCGTCTGTTCGATCCCTTCTTCGGACAAGAAATATTTGTGAAGATTTTAAGATTTCTTCTTCTGGTTGGTTGAGGGACTTACCTCGACCAACCAGACCCGAAGTGAATGTTTAAACGATTGGGACCAACGGAACGGGCAGCAGCGTTTCCTTGTGTGTTACAACCTAATATTGTGGTCACTAACTCACCCACCAAGAGTGGTGATAATGGCAAAACCAAAGCCCTTCGGAGAAGAATCTTGTAACCTTCCGATGCCCTCGTAGACCCGAAGTCCGAGAGGCCCGCGAACTGTAAAGTAGAGCGACAGTTGCACAAAACTCCCCTAAAGAAACTAAAAGCCATAATCCCTCAATCTCCCCGTCAGCGACCGCCCTGAGCCGAGGTCCAAGTCCCACAGGTGACGCCCTCTTGTGCAGGTTGCTTAGTTTGTAGTGTTTAAACCATTTATCTAGGCTGGAGCTCTGCTTGCCTTTATGCCCGGTGAAGTAGCAAAAGCCTCCTGGCTAACAACATACGTCCGTCTGAAAAAAAAAAAGAAGAAGTATCTTCTTCAGCAGTGGACGTTGTATGGGCTTTTGATAAACGGTTTATGACCGGTTAGCTGCTGCTTGACTACAATGCAGTCTGATTTATTACTTTTAGCTATAATGTTGTGAACAGGAACAGGATCCAAATACTAGGACAGCAACCAGAGGACTATAGTGTGTTCGTGTGAACACATTACCGTAGCGCCCCCTCCAAAATGTGGGGCCCCATAGTGAACGGCGCACTCGGCACCCCGATGACCGCAATCCGGTGACAGGACCCAGAAGGCTTAAAAAAAAGATTACACAAGACTTGATTGTCTAGGATCAATATTGATTCTCGCCGCCTACCGCCCTAGGCTCGGCCTCTGGGAGTGGGGGACATGGGCCCCGCTCCCTTCGAGGTTGACCCATGAGGATTAGGGACGCCTCTACACTCCGGGCGTCCCTATAATTGGGCAAATGGTCCACTGTAAGTGTGGCCCTGGAGATCCCGCGGTACCATATTGGCCGCGGGTGCCGTCGGGGGGCCGGATTGCTCATGCGTACCCGGCTCCCGCCAACGGCGGATCGAAGGAGTGTCCGGGAGGTTTTAGTGGTGTAGGGTCCTCTCGTCGTGGTATGAGTTAAGCATACCACGCTATGGAGAGGGCGAGTCCCACATATCCCACCGCCAGCGCGCGAATACGCTGCAGCGGCGGTGGGAATGCGTCAACGCATTTCCGCCCAGACAAAAAAATAAAATAGGATCAACATTGATTAACGTTCCTATCAGCGGATGGGCAACGTTGCAAGCCAAGGACTACTTTTGCAAATATTGCTAAAATTCACATAAAGAAAAAAATAATAATTGAGTAGGTTATTCTTATTCTATGAATAAAACTACTTAGGTAACTATAACTAGCAAGTGCAACCTGTGAGTGCTACTAATTGTCGGAAATTACAGAATTTCTCCGTCTGTCCGTTTGTCATTGATTCCTCTACTCATAATAAGTTCATATTTACATTAATTATTATAGGTATATATTGAAAATTTATAAAAGCACACAATTAAGTGACTCACACCTCCATATCAAAGTCAGATTTATGGATATAAGAGGAAGTAATCGTTGGCCTACAGGCGCTGGATCACAGGGCAGGAGTAGGGGCACAACGCGGTCCTCACCGGCGAGAATCTTACCCTAGCTAACCTGCACACCTTGCACTATCGCCTCGGACTGCAAATGCCAGTGTAGTAGATGTACAGCAAAAATCTTCAATAACCAGCAATCTCTTCTTGTTGTACCACTTAACTTTTCCACCGCTTATCGCAAAACATACAGCTACTATCACGTAAATTAGCCGAGGTTAATAAGCAAATTTCAAACAGCATCCAAGATAAAGTCAAGCGAGATCAGAATAATTCAGGAAGTTATAATTTATTCGTTATTAAAGCGAGTTTAAAGATGGAGTTTATGAGCACTGATATCGTATTGAGTTAATTAACTCACATACGCAATGGAAATAATAATTGCTGGTTTGAGGAAATTAAGTTTTGGCGAAAATGATGGTCGTGTGGTTTTCGGCTAAGAATCTACATATCTTTTCACGGTTAATTGTAAGAAGCGACTCATGGCTACCTGCAATCTTACTGCTATCACTAATCCGCTCGTCGCGCACCGCCCCGAGCCTCTCTGCCTGCTGTATCTATGATTGTTTCGTATGTCTGCCGTTTTTATACTTTATTCGTTTTACTTTTTTTATATTTGTTGTAACATAATAATATGTATGGCATCCGTGTGTATCCCTATTATATTTTTGTTATTATATTCAAGTCATATATTTTTTATTGTACTTTTGTTATTTTTATGTTTTTTAGTGTTGTGTGTTCAATAATTGATTCTGTATTTTTTTCTTATGTGGTGATTATGCCAATAGCTCTCAACAACCCTGCCTTCCCAAGGAAAGTCAGGGTTAAGTCAGTGGACGTAAACTGCTGTAAAAGAACTAGAAAAAAATGATGAAACATTTTTACCGTGTGGTAGGCAGTGGCATTGAAATTACTTGATAGCACTTGAGACTTCATGTGGCACACAACGTCATGCAACTAATTCTATCGCAATGAACTAGGGGTTAATTAGGTACTCTTCATCATTATCATCATCAGCCCGTATAACGTCCACAGCCAAACATAGGCACTCGAGGGAGGGTATTTGCCATAGTCACCACGCTTGGCAGGCGGGTTGGTGACCGCATTATATATTGTTTCACACAAGGAAACGTTGCTGCCGTTCCCTTTTTTTTTTTTTTTTTTTTTTGTCGGGGGGAAATGCATTGACGCATTCCCACCACCGTTGCAGCGTATTTGCGCGCTGGCGGTGGGATATGTGGGACTCGCCCTCTCCATAGCGTGGTATGCTAAAGTCATACCACGAGGAGAGGACCCTACACCACTAAAACCTCCCGGACACTCCTTCGATCCGCCGTTGGCGGGGGTCGGGTACGCATGAGCAATCCGGCCCCTTGCTGCCGTTCCCTGATAGATGATTATTATAGATGATGTTATAACAATAGTATTGCCGTGTGGTTTCCGGCTTAGAATAGACCACCCCATGTCTTCCCATGGGTGTCGTAAAAGGCGACTAAGGGACAGGGCTGATGGATGGGCAGCAGCATCTATTTGCTCAAGGTTTACATCTTACTGCGATCACCAATCCGTCTGCCAAGCGTGGTTATTATGGCAATATCTCTCTACGATCCCGGCTTGCCAAGGTTTGTTAAGAGGAGGCCCATGTTCAGCAGTGGACGTCAACGGGCTGTTGATGGTAACAATAGTCCCTCAACCAACCAGACCCGGAAAGAATTCTTAGCATTTACACAAAGATTTCCTGTCCAGTGTGGGTATCGAACCCACGTCCTCCGAGATTTAGAGCGAGCCAAATACCGCTATGTTACGGAGGTTGTCTAAACTGTCTAGTCTGGAATTAGGTACTACAGATATATATAGAAATACATAGTTTCTTTCTGTGCTTTTTTTTTTTTTTTTTTTTTTGTCCTATTCCGGGTTTCTTAAGCAATTTGAATAATTTTATGGTTAATTACTCAAAACATATGTTCGTCGGAGTGGGACCCTCTTGTTTTAGACCAGCATAAGCTACAAATAGGATTCCTTCAAAGGAGGTGTTTTCATAGTCACCACGCTTGTGCTAACACCAAAATTGTGATCACATCATCTATAGCCATTTAGGAACGAGCAGCGTTTACCTGCGTGTTATTACATAATACAGCTATCATCAGTATGCCAAGCGTGATGATGACCATGCCGAAAACCCTCCCTCGGGAGGAGGCCAGTGTTCAGCTTATCATTAGACGTCATAACGGACTGAAGATAAGACTCAAGATTTTTGCGCTTAGGACACCAGGACCATGCTGATTTTTTCTACATGTCGCGTCTCGCTCGCCGAATAGAAGGCTACCAAAATAGATACAAAAATAATTATTTATACAAATGGAATTATTTTATTAAAGAAGGCAAAACAGCAGATTGTCACTTGTTAAAAATAATGTAATTAATATACATTATCGACTTTCAAGCTGGTGCTGAAGTATTGAACTGAGTATTAATAATTAAGAGCTTCACTTATTGAAATGTTATATATTTTAATATTGAAATTAATACCTACAGTGTAATTATACCGTTTTAATTACATACAAGCCTGTACTGATAATCTGATGGTAAATCAGTTACGGTGCAAAATTTCAATAATAAATTTAATTTATTATTGAAATTTTACGCCGTGTAACTGCACTATGACAAATTGATTACTGAAAAAAGAGTAGATATAGTATTTCAAGAACCTGAAGTAGAAAGATGAAACTCTGATCTCCAAACCTAATCGTGTGGAGATAAAAAGAAAGAAGAGAAAGAAAAATCATTTATTTACAGCACATAAAATGATAATAATAATACAATGAAGAATACACAACAATCTTATGCACCATAAAAAGGCTCTGGCTTCAGCATAATGCTACACCAATAATAATAGCAAAAAGCTGTCGTAGCTTTTTTGTTTTTTTAATTTTTCGGTTCAAGGGGAGACCTACGCGCTATCAGAATACACCGGGTCTGTCCTCCTTCATGTAAGGCATTTTAGCTTAGCATGAGGGGTTAAAAAAATAACAAGTAGACTGCACGCTGCCAGTAGGTAAACGTTAAAAAATAAATAATTAGAGATAGGAGGATAGACAGAGAAGAATATAGTTGTAAAGGAATGGTTAATGGTGTTCCTCTACAGAAAATGAAGATCTTTGCCGGAGAAAGGGCGAAGGCTGCAGTGCGACCGTGATCATTTCTTAGTTTTTGGAACCCTGTAGCTACTTGTTCGAATAGCATATAAACTACTATAGCGCGATATAGGTTAATCTCTACTGACAGTTCTAGATGGCATTACTAATCCTAATTGTAGCTACATACAACCTTTGTAGCGTAGCGGTATTTGGCTCGCTTTAAATCTCGGAGGTCGTGGGTTCGATCCCCACCCTGGACCAGAAATATTTGTGTAAATTCTAAAATTTCTTTCCGGGTCTGATTGGTTGAGGGACTACCTTCCGTGCCTCGGAAAGCACGTTAAGCCGTTGGTTATAATCGTATATCACGGAACGGGCAGCAGCGTTTTCTTGTATGGTACCACATAATACTGCGGTCACCAATCCGCCTGCCAAGCATGGTGACTATGGCAAATACCTTCCCCCCCGGGCAGGAGGCCAATGTTCAGCAGTAGACATTATACGGGCTGATGATGATAAAACATGAAAAAAAGGTGATCGCTTTAACAGAACAACAAGTATTCCAACAGCTGAATCCTCTACACAAATGTACGTGACATTTTTGAGAATGTACAATAGTCATATACCTAAATAACAAATAGATTTTAATTCATAACATTAATGCTTGATGATAACTGCTAAACAAAATCAAGAGAAAACAAATATGAAACCGGAAGGAGGAATAATAAATACACGCGAGAACCTCCTAATCAAATTATTGTATTTTCATCAATTCTTTACGTGTGCCGATATTCAATTTAATTTGTCGTCTGTAAGAGAACGAATCTTATTTTGTTCCAGACCAGGTTATTAATCCTCAGATCATTCTTCACGACACTTTTGGAATGCTTTTTGGAAACCTTTGGCTCCGTATATGCTGCAGCAGTATTACTTCAATCCGTAGAACTTAGTGAACATTGTGCTACCATTAAATAAATATAGTACAATTAGACAGTATGTTTCGGAAATCGCAGTTAGATAGTTAGTCAAATATAGGGTGTTCTACTCTAAGCTGGAAACCACATGGAAAATCATGAATAAAAAAACCCGGCCAAGTGCGAGTCGGACACGCGCACGAAGCATTTGATGTCAAGCAAAAAAATATATTTACAAGTTTGTGGTATGGGAGCCCCCCTTAAATATGCATAATATCTTATTTTTAGCAATTGGTTGTTATAGCGGCAATAGAAATACATCATCTGTGGAAATTTCAATTGTCTAGCTATCGCGGTTCTTTTGATACAGCCTGGTGACAGTCAGACAGACAAAGAGCAAAGTCTTAGTAATAGGGTCCCGTTTTTACCCTTTGGATACGAAACCCTAAAAATCATGTTGTTCAAAGAGCGAAATTAATACAAGACATACATATATAGGTATTTCATTTTAATCTAGTTTATTTGATATGAAGATTTTTGGATGCAACATTAATTAAAGCCAGATTTAAAACTAGTTCAAGAATTTTATTGTTCATTCGCCCAATATGGATTCCCATGAGTACCTTTAAATAATATTTAAATAATTCCTACTGCTGCTAATCTGCACGTTACTCCTATCCATCCAAAGGTTGTCTGGAAGAAATCGCTTTATGCGATAAGACCGCCCATTGTACCTACTTTTGTTATTTTTATTTTTTTTATTTGTATTATATATAATATATATGTGTGTACAATAAAGAATTGTATTATTATACCTTTGTTTTCTTATGGTGAAGCAATTTTAAGTCAACTTGACTATTCAGGAGTCTGTATGGTACAAAATTCAGCTTATAAAGTTGACTCTGCACCAGCTTAGCTTTGCTACTGCAGTAAGCCCGATCTATTTCGAAAGCGTCACAAGCTGATGACAAACGGCACTAGTGGAAGTGAATAGCAATGTTTTGTGCGGAGTCATTTGCCTAACTCTAAATTATGGCTTACGTATTATATAATGGACCGATACAGCATAACAAGTAATGTATTTCTTGTCCAGGTCGTTGTTAATACTATGTTGTAGACGTAATGTCATACAAAAAGTCTGGTTAAGTATTTTTTTATGTATAACAAGGCAAGTGAACTCAAATCGACATGATGTTAAATGGAAGAAATGCATGGCCAGCTGTCCTTGCTTTTGCCATTCAAAGTGCATGAGGAAAAAATTATATCGACTTGACGAAAAATGTGACTGATTCCGGTATCACGATGTCGATATAACTTTTATTGGATACACGTTTCAGATTCAATATATTCTTATAAATTATACGATGATTATGAGCCTTCGATACAACACTGGTGGTAGGAAAAGATATAGACGCATCATTAATTTTTTTGAATTGTGTCTATATGAATAATTTTTGACTTTGACTTTGAACAAGGGTGAAGACATGTTTAGCATTGCAGCATTGTTCTTTCGTCCGAACATGATGCCTACATATTTTTATTTTTTGTTGTCCGGGGGGAAATGCTTTTACGCATTCCCACCGCCACTGCAGCGTATTCGCGCGCTGGCGATGGGATATGTGGGACTCGCCCTCTTCGTAGCGTGCTATGCTAAACTCATACCACGAGGAGAAGACCCTATACCACTAAAACCCCCCGGACACTCCTTCGATCCGCCGTTGGCGGGGGCCGGGTACACATGTTATCCATCCTAATTTTTTTTTTTATGTTAGAACATTAATATATATATAAATATATAAAGCTGAAGAGTTTGTTGTTTGATTGAACGCGCTAATCTAAGGAACTACTGGTCCAATTTGAAAAATTCTTTCAGTGTCAAATAGCCCATTCAACGAGGAAGGTCATAGGCTAAAATTAATTATGAAGTTCTTATGAACGGGAGAAACGCGCGCAGGAAGCTAGTAAAATAATAAAAGTTTTAAAACTTTTTATATAGAATTCTGAAGTTTAATGTAAAGTCACAAGAGAGTCACAAGACAACCTCCGTAGCGTAGCGGTCTTTGGCTCGCTTTTAATCTAGAATGTCGTGGGTTTGATTCCCACGCCGGAGAAGAAAATATTGTTTAGATTTTAAGATATCTTTCCGGGTTTTGGTTTTCCGAGGCACGGAGGGACTACCCTCCTTGCCTCGGAAAGCACGTTAAGCCGTTGGTCCTAATTGTATAACATAATCTATATCAGTCGTATACAAGGGAACGGGCAGCAGCGTTTCCTTGTGTGTTATATCATAATACTGCGGTCACCCCCTCGTCGTCTTGACCCTTAGTTTGCAAAAAAGCATCCGATGCCCTCGTAGATCCGAGAGGCCCGCGAACTGTAAAGTAGAGCGACAGTTGCACAAACTCCTCTAAAATACTAATCCCTCAGTCTCATCGCCAGCGACCGCCCTGAGCCGAGGTCCAAGCCCCACAGGGGGCGCCCTCTTCCGCCGATTGCTTAGTTTGTAGTTTTAAAACCATTTATTGAGGATGGAGCTCTGCTCGCCTTTATGCCCGGTGAAGTAGCAAAAGCCTCGTGGCTAATGACGTATGTCAATCCGAAAAAAAAACTACGGTCACCAACCCGCCTGCCAAGCGTGGTGACTATGGCAAATGCGCTCCCTCGAGAGGAGGCCCATGTTCAGCAGTGGACGTTATACGGGCTGATGATGATGATGATGAATGTAAAGTCTACTTTAACTTATTTATTTCTAGCATTTTATTTTTATTCTGTATTTTTCGCAACTAATGCCTCAGAATAATCACACAACATTATTGATACGAGTTTCTTATTAACATCTGCTAACAGTGTCTGCCCCAAATATATTCAACTCTAATACAAATCTAGAACTACTGCAACTAACTGCCTCTAACTTTTAGCGACTAGTCTGCTAGCTGAACATTTTAATCAAATTCTATTCAATTTATTTATTCAAAATTGTATGCTCCTTTATTAATATCTTTTGTCGAATTTTATTGGCATATCATTGGAGTACTTGTCTTGTTTTTACCATATTTTGAATTAAGCGGCTTGTGATAAGTGTAGAAACCAATGAATTTGAAACGCACTTACAGTTTCATCAACAAATTTAAAAAGTCTAAAGATGAAGTAGCTTGTTTTCAAATGATGTAGCAGTTATTATTATTATTGTTATGAATGTGTCACAAATTCAGCAACGAAGTTAATGAGACTGTATTCATCTCCCAGCCAACACCTTCATACTTACGGAGGACTAAATTAACGCGCTGGCTTAGAGTGGCTGTACATACATATGAACGTTGCTGTTAGGTAACGCTTTTTGTGCTCGTTAGCGTAAACCAAGTTTTCGAACAATATTACTACCACCACCAGAGTATAGAATGCACGACGAACTGTGACTGCTTGATCATTTGTTGTAAAAGAGGATTCATAATTGAAAATAGGTCCAGTAGATCCATAACGATTTTGGAGAAATATGATTTGCACCTTCAATTAATAAGCAGAATTTTAAATGGACTAACCCATATCTACGTATGGGTGTCGTAAGATGCAATTAAAGGCTTTTGATGGATGGGGAGCAGCATCTATTAGATCGAGTTTAGTTACCATCTTACTACGAATAACAATCGGCATGCCAAGCGTGGTGATTATGACAATATTCCAACGAACATGGCCGGCTTGCTAAGAGGAGGCCCATGCTCAGCGGTGGATGCGAAACGGGTGATAAAATAGAAAGCTCCGTAGCGTAGCGGTATTTGGCTCGTTTTAAATCTTGGAGGTAGTGGGTTCTGGAAATCTTTGCGTAAATTCTAAGATTTCTTTCCGGGTCTGGTTGGTTGAGGGACTACCCTCCGTGCCTCAGAAAGCACGTTAAGCCGTTGGTCCCGATTGTTATAACATCATCTATAATAATCGTATATCAAGGTCCAAATGCGGTAGAAAATAAGTGTGACATAGTCTTATTCGCTGATGATACATCTCTTGTATTCAATGTAGATAGAAAAGATAAAAATGTCACTGGCTCTAATCACACACTCACCTTAGTCTCGGATTGGTTCTCCGCCAACAATCTCCTTCTCAATACAAACAAAACCAAATGTATTAGATTCACTCTCCCTAATGTAGCAAACACTGTTCCACATATAAAACTTAATGGAGAATCCTTAAGTCTGATCCCATCAGCAATATTTTTAGGTATTACGTTAGACTCTAAGTTGCAATGGGGTCCACATATAGATAGATTGTCAGATAAATTAAGCTCTGCAGCTTACGCGGTTTGGAAAATTAGACAATTGACTGATGTAGCAACAGCAAGATTAGTGTACTTCGCTTATTTTCATAGTATAATGACTTATGGAATCCTATTATGGGGTTCGAGTGCTGACATCCAAACCATTTTCATATTGCAAAAGAGAGCAATCAGAGCCATATATAAAAAGCCGTGATTCTCTCCGTACTCTGTTTAAAGAAATCAATATACTTACCTTGCCGTCTGAATACATTTATCAAAATATAATGTATGCTCGGAAAAATATTGATAAATTTAGTAAGAAATAAAAACCGGCCAAGTGCGAGTCGGACTCTCGCACGAAGGGTTTCGTACCTACTAGTTGCAAGTGCCTACCTATTTTTGATATCAAGAATACAACAAGTAACATAGTATAAAAGTTCTTGTAGTTCGTTGTAACTTTGATCGATGTTAATAATAGTTGATTGAATGAAAGGTAAATTGCGGTTTACGGTTTATGACGTATTTAAAAAAAACTACTTACTTGATCTCGTTCAAACCAATTTTCGGTGGTAGTTTGCATGGTTATGTACATCATATATTTTTTTTAGTTTTATCATTCTCTTATTTTAGAAGTTACAGGGGGGGGGACACACATTTTACCACTTTGGAAGTGTCTCTCGCGCAAACTATTCAGTTTAGAAAAAAATGACATTAGAAACCTCAACATAATTTTTGAAGACCTATTCATAGACACCACACAAGTATGTGCGTCGAAAAAATTTTTTTTGAGTTTCATTTCTATGTATGGGGAACCCCAAAATTTATAGTTTTTTTTCTATTTTTGTGTAAAAATCTTAATGCGGTTCACAAAATACATCTACTTACCAAGTTTCAACATTATAGTTCTTATAGTTTCGGAAAAAAGTGGCTGTGACATACGGACGGACAGACAGACAGACAGACAGACAGACAGACAGACATGACGAATCTATAAGGGTTCCGTTTTTTGCCATTTGGCTACGGAACCCTAAAAAGATGTCCATAATTATAATACAAGGAATATGGATAAGCTTACAACACCGTTGTTTAGAGTGAGTAAGACAAAAAAATCATTTCTGGGAAACTGCATTAGATTTTATAATAAACTTTCAACCAATATTACAAACTTAACAGAGTATAAATTTAAAACTTATGTAAAGCAGATTCTTATGAGCAAAGGCTACTATAATATACAAGAATATATGGACGATGGAGATGTTTGGCGGATGACTCAGTGTCCTGTTGCACTGAGGCAGACTGGCGCCCTCTGACTGTCACACTGAGCTCATAAAAATAAATTAAAAAACATTGTAAATGTTCTTAACTAATATGACCGATCAGACTTAGTGTATGTAAGAAAGTTACACTGTAAATGTGAATGTAAGAGAGTGCTTCCTATAAGGCTAGTTTTGTTTTTTATTTGTTTTAATTACTGAAATTATCAACAAATTAGCTTTTGGGAGGCACTGTCCTAGATGTTAAATGTAATGAATTTGTAAATCATAAATATTGTAAACGCAATTTTTAAAAGATGACTAAAAGAAAAATTCTGGAGTTTCTTATAGTCTTTCTTCTCCGGATGTCACACCGTAGGTAGATAGAGAAAGACTCGTAGGAAGCTAGGATAGGGACGGTGGTCCTCGCGAGGCGAGGTTCGCGACGCGTTCTTGGCTTGGCTTTGGTTGATCTAATTTCTCAAACCACGCGACTTATAATTATTATTTTGTGTACACTCGTTTTGCTCGCGACAATTTTTCATTTTATTTTATTTATAAATATCTATATACATTTTATTGATCTTTAAAATAAGATTATAATAGTATAACATTAGTGACCATATAAAAATATTGTTCTTAATTAAGTATCAAAAAATGTACTTTAATGTGTATGCTTTGTAAGTGACGTGTAACAAGCGCGAATTATTCGTCTACGTTACTAATAAACTATTTCATTTCATTTCATTTCAAGGAATCGTCACCAGCGTTACTTGTGAGTTACAACATAATTCTGCGGTCAACGGCCAACCCACCTGCCAAGCGTGGTTACTATGGCAAATATCCTCCCTCCGGAGGAGGCCCATGTTAAGCAGTGGACGTCATACGGGCTGATGATGATATTAAACAAAATAAAACCGTAATAATTGTAATCTATAGAACATAGATTTCAATATAGTCAGACAACTAACCACAAGACGTGCGTCACGGGTCAAGCCGCAGCACTAAGACCTGCTTCATCGGTGATTGATTACAAGTCTGTGTTCCAAGGATTTATGACCCTTCGATATAGTGCCTTATAACAACAATCAATAACAAATATAAAAGGGCAAAGGACGTTATACGAGTTGATGATGCCACACTAAACCCTTTCAAAAGTGAACCGCTCTGCTTCTGTTACAATAATCTACTCAATACACAAGCCTTTGCCTTTTTAAAGTTAAGGTCTTCGTTCTTTTCACGAGATGAATTACTTTCAAACCGACAGTCTTAGTCTCAGTCTCAAGTCATACTTAAAAGCATAAACTGTTCAAATTTTGCTCGCTGTATCTCTTCTCAAAAACCTAATTTACCTACTACATGCCGAAAATTTAATTAGAAAAAAAAGATCGCAAATTGACCACGGCTATAAATTAGTTCTATCAATTCTCTTCCTCTAAAACCCTTACCATTTCATTGTACAAATACGTTGTTTTAATGCCAGTTTAATGTATTCTCATCTCGGTTACATACTACAAATTAAAGGGTAACAAACGGGTGGTTTCATTGATGTGTTAATGAGGTTGTTACTGTCCACCCTCTCTGCTCTCTCTCATTTATATTCATTGTTAATTCTTTATATGTCGCTCGGAAGCACTTGAAGTGGCGACGTAAATTATAATTGTTGACTTAAATAGATTTTGAGTGGTCTACAGACTCAGATAAAATACACAGTTCGCAAAAAAACACATTTATTTGTCATTTCAGGGAATGATGGATATTGTTTCATCATTAAAAATATTCTGTCACGTCTAATTTTAGAGATACTTGACAATAAAAAGTAGAAAAATGTCATTTAAGTCTTTTAAAACATATGTAAATAAACTATTAGAAAATTTGTATAATGACTGTTTTTCTAAGATTCTGAAATCCAATTAACATTCATGATTTTGTTGCTGTAATGTGCTTTTATGAAAATATTAACATTTAAGTGACATCATTAAAACCTCCATACAAAATGACTCTATTGAAATGTGTGAGAAAAATAAAGATCAACAAAATCATTAATATCTTTGCATTAGAAAATCATAGAAACTTTTTGTAAACTATATTAAAAAATTGAGATGTTTATTAAAATTTTCGTTAGCCGTGTGGTTTCCGGCTTAGAATAGACCACCCCATGTCCTCCCATGGGTGTCGTAAAAGGCGACTAAGGGACATATGGCTGATGGATGGGCAGCAGCATCCATTAGCTCGAGGTTTACCTCTTACTGCGATCACCAATCCGTCTGCCAAGCGTGGTGATTATGGCAATATCCCTCAACGATCCTGGCTTGCCAAGGTCTGTTAAGAGGAGGCCCATGTTCAACAGTGGAAGTAAACGGGCTGATGATGATTAAAATTTTCAGATGATACTTCACACCACAATATTGAGTTGCCGCATTTACGGAGCAAAGGTTTTAAGCAAGCGCGATTTCTAGCACGCGAGACCAATTATTATTCGTATACAACATAGCCTTTTTTTGGTTCCACCCAAGTAGCTCGTGTTACCGTGGGAACTTCATTATAAAATATAACCTATAGCCATCCTCGATAAATGGGCTGTCTAACACTGGGACGAAGATATTTTTTTAATTGGTTGCTTAGTTCCTGAGGTGAACGCTTTCATGGAAAACAACTCTTCAGCTTAATATATTAGAAGAGATTACTAGGACTGGACCACCGGATGCCAAGCAATTGAGCACCTTGAAGGATTTCTTGTGTTGCCTTCTCGTCGTGTTACGAGCATTGTACCATTGCAAAACAGTCCAGGGAGTCCCGCATTTCCCAAAAAAAACGAATATACATTTACATATATATTAATATACTAGCGGCCCGCCCCGGCTTCGCACGGGTGGACTTTTATACCCTACCCCTGCCCTACCCTACCCATACCCTAACCCTACCCTACCCCTACCCCTACCCTACCCTACCCCTACCCTACCCCTATGAAAATTGATCCAGCCGATCTCGAGTTATAAGTGTTGTAACAAACCCGTCTTTGTTTTATATATATAGATATATTTAGCACAATTTTAAATAAACCAAAAATGGCGCTGGCGCTGGTGTACTCAAACATTGAACTGTATTCTAAACTTCATTTACTATTTAAACGCTATCTATAAAAATATTGGTTATATTTTATGTTCCATCAGGCCGCTCTCATGGGAGCATCGTCTTATTAAACTCCTTCAACTGGCGCGGTAAAGCTAGTTTAAGCATTGAATAAACTTTTGCTCTAAATATTGCACGGATTTGAATTAAGAAAACGGTTTGAATACCTCTCTTTGTATACAATACTATACAATTCTTTTAAACTGAACTGTTTTTAAACGGCTGGACATTAGGGGTGTATTTAAAACAGATACATGATTTTATACGAATTTAACGTACAAAATGTAATGTACATAGTTCTAAATTCCAACTTATTCAAATGTACTTCTTTTAAAATAGATGACGTTTAAGGTTGGCAGGTAATTGTTTTCCTTGACCGCCATCTTAGTAGAAACTCATTGGTGACGAATACCACAACGTTGTTCAGAGTAAATAAATATTTTAGCTATTAAAACGGTGTTGTTATTGGTGAGGAACTCCAGGGTACTAAATTATACATGGTCCTAACGAGTCGGATACTAGAGGCCTACTGGGTATCTAATAGGCCTCTAGTATCCGACTCGTTAGCAATATTTTATTGTGATCCAGCACGGAAATCAACGGTTGATCGCCGTGCAAGTTGAAGTTGGGTTCTAGCGACGCCTGCAGAGGAAGCCGTCTTCGAGAAAAATCTACGGTTGAATACCATCTGGAAACGGCCAAATTACGCAATTATAGAACGGGAATAGTTCATGCCTGCATTGTAGATTGTCTTTACGGCGTCTTTTTATAAATGGCCACTTACAATGTTTTTACTAATTTTATTGTCTATGGTCTTATGATAAGAAATAAACAATATTTATTCAGCACGAAATGTAATAGTTTATTAGTAAATAACGTAGAGGAATAAATCGCGCTTGTTATACGTAATTTACTTTTGATTTATTTAAGAACAATATTTATTGAAAGTCTTCTGGAAATGGTATGAGTTAAATGAATGTGTAAATCGACATCACATAATATGTTAAACTAATTTTTTTTTTGTAATCTTATTTTTTAAACTCATTAATAATAATAATAATAATAAGTCGCGTAGTTTAAGAAATTAGAGTCTTATTTTACTTTAGACTAAGGTATTTACATACACTTATACTTGTCAAGAAAATTCACCATGCAAACAAAATCAATTAAGTAGATAAAATGTTCAAAATTTATTACCGCCAAACTCGTCCAGTTGTTATGCTATTGGATTCCTTTTATTTTCTGTTTACACGTATCGTCTTGTCAATTCCCAAGAACTGAACTTATCATGCTAATAGACTTTGGAAAAGTTATATTCTTATGCATAGTCGATAATTCAATCTAAGTATAAATAATAGCGATAACTGTCTAAATAATAGACCAAATATGATTTTTAGTAACATATTCTATGTCGTCCGTTAGTTCGATAACCAAAAAAGTTATAGGTACACGTATTTTTTTCATCTCGCAAACAAAAATGACGAAGATAAATCGGCGCGTGGAAATTACATGTAACGTTACTAGTCGGTAAAATTGTTCGTAGAAGTGACGTCATAAAATCACCTCTCCTGAACTTTTTTGCTCTGTATATTCGTAATTTTTTATTGATTTAATAAAACAAAAAAATATATAGTTGCTCGTCGTACCGAGAGCGCCTGGAGGAGCTATTGGTCAATGAAAGATATTCTGAAAGGAGTTCTTGATTGTCTCAAAAGGAGAATTGTGGACATGTGTATTCGCTCCATACTGACATATGGTGCTCAAACCTGGTCTCTGACACTTCAGCAAAGGTCCAAGCTCGAGGTTTGCCAGCGAGCCAAGGAGCTCGGGGTTTGAATTTCTGACCGTATAAGGAACACAATATTGCGCGCTAAAACCAAGATAACAGACGTTCCCCAGAAAATTGCTAAACTTAAGTGGGACTGGGCTGGACATGTCTGCCGCATGTCAGATGACAATTGGGCTAAAAAAACACCGATTGGGTCCCAATAAACGCACGACGCCATCGTGGCAGGCCGAGACGAAGATGGCGGGACGAGCTTGAATCCTACCGTAGGGACTGGCCGGCACTCGCAAAAGACAGAATTGTGTGGAAAAGGGAGAGGGAGGCCTTTGCCCTGCAGTGGGACAACATAGGCTAGTTAGATAAGATAAGAAATAAAAAAAATACTCATCATCAGCCCGTATAACGTCCACTGCTTAACATGGGCCTCCTCCCGAGGGAGGGTATTTGCCACAGTCACCACGCTTGGCAGGCGGGTTGGTGACCGCAGTATTATGTTATACGATTATTATAGATGATGTTGTAATAATCGGGACCAACGGCTTAAGTGCTTTCCGAGGCATGGAGAGTAGTCTCTCAACCAACCAGACCCGGAAAGAAATCTTAGAATTTACACAAAGATTTCCTGTCCGGAGTAGGGATCGAATCTACAACCTCCGAGATTTAAAGCGAGCCAAATACCGCTACGTTACGGACGTTGTCAAAAAATACTGACTGACTAAATATATTTTATTAGTCGTCATCCCCATTACGCGATTTCTTATTAAAACTTGCTAGCACCTAGTGTGTATGTGCTACATACAGTAATGAGCAGTATGCCTGTTAAACGAGCATCGCACTGACTCGGTTATTTCGCATGTTATTAATTTTCCCATTCATTATCACCCCCATTTAATTACGTCTAATGAATAAGCAAAAATTATCTTTTGTATTATTCCGAAACCGCTTTATGCGGCTTTTAGCTCATATCTTAATGAGCTTTTCAAATTTTAAATACTGTTTTGAAAATAATTAACGATGAATGAGGTAGAGTGTTGAATGGAACGCTGAGTAGGAAGATAGGAGAGAACAAAAGATTCGTTAACATTATTGACAGTCGGTTAATTACTTTGTAAGGACAATATTTTGTCGTGTCTTCTATTTTCTTTGTGATTGTTAATTGGAACCGTTTTTAGAATAAATGTAATAGGATTTATTGCAGTAGGAATGTCATACGATTCATTATTTGAAATTTAAAAAAGAAACAATTCATGTTCTTCTTCTTTTTTTTAAGTTCTTATAGTCAGATTGAAGTTAACATCGCGAATTAATTTACTAATTTTGTATCTTCTAGTGATGGTCAGATTACATAATAGTCGGAAATACTGCAATACCACATAACTGACACTTACTAATAAGGTGTATTTTCATATGTCGAGAAATATTTTCTATATATTTGTTGTGAAGGAGAAAAAAAAATTGCTACATTTGATTTTCAAACTTATTAGCTACTAGCTTAAGAATATGTGTACAAAGTTTCATGATGATCGGTAAAGAAGTTTGCTTCTTTGACGTAACTTCTTCTAAATAAAAAAAGCTTCAAATAATCCCAATGGAGAGTCGGTAGACGGTTTTTTGACATTCTGAATTCTGGTAGTTAATTACATACCATTGTATTATTATCATTCCACTGATACACCGTTCTGATATGAATTAACTATTGTCATTTTATTATGGCCGGATCATGTTACTCTCGAACCGCGCCGCTGCCGCCGTCGCACCGCCGCCGCCGCGCAACACGCAGAGTTCGTGACTGCAGTCTTATAGTAAAAAAGCGTATAGTAATTGCATACTAAGAGCCAAAGCACAGGACCGTCGACTTTACTAACTTAAACGCATAAATCAAATATTTGAATTAGGCTCTAATACGTATTCTTCGAAGGTAGAATACTTAATAAGTAATATTTCAAAGTCATACTAACAAATCTAATAAGTTGGACGGCTATTGATACAAGTACAGAATTATTTATATATCCATTCTGTAGCTTTGGTAACTTGATCAGCTTGAATTTTGGGTTCAAAAGAAAATAATGAGCTTCCAATAACATATGGGATTACAGAATGGGCCATAGATTCGTTATTTCATTTCAGATATTGTTGAGAATTCTATATTAGCACTGAAATATTAATGCGACTTGTTTGATGCAATATTAGACTAGTTATTTACAATCATTTTACCAGCCAGTTTATGTCTACTGCTGAACGTGATGCCACTTAGCAGACCTTAGCAAGACAGGATCGTTGAGGAATACTGTCATAAGCACCACGCTTGGCAGGCGGATTAGTGATCGCAGTAACTTCACCATCTGAATATCCCTTAGTTGCATCCTGCGCACCCACGGGAAGACTCGGGTGGTCTATTCTAGGTATAATATACCAAGCAAGAATTGAAAATGAATATCTTTCGGCCACAGCACCCAATGAAGAGGTACACAAATGTGTGCACAAATACAGGTGTATTGTATATTTCTTTACTCTCAAAATCCGGTGGGATGGTTCTACTAACACGACCGATGACAGGCCGACCACTCTCTCTTACGTGAGTATATTCTTAAACTTGTGTCTTAAGTTTATAAAAATCATCTTTTACATTAAAAATATTAATTAGCATTAAAATTTAAGTTACCAAATTTAAGTTAACTTCGACCAAATAAAAAGTATAGACAAAGTGGTAGTAAAGTTCTGACGCCGCCAGTAAAGTCGGCGCCCGCGAGTCCCCCCTCGCCCTCCCGACCCTTTTCCTAAGAACTTTCCGATGCCCTCGTAGACCCGAAGTCCGAGAGGCCCGCGAACTGTAAAGTAGAGCGACAGTTGCACAAAACTCCCCTAAAGAAACTAAATGCCATAATCCCTCAATCTCCCCGTCAGCGACCGCCCTGAGCCGAGGTCCAAGTCCCACAGAGGACGCCCCCTTGCGCAGATTGCTTGGTTTGTAGTGTTTAAACCATTTATCTAGGCTGAAGTAGCAAAAGCCTCGGGAATAACAATTTATGAAAGACCGAAAAAAAAAATTTGGCCGGTAAAACTCGGCTTTGGCGTATATACACAGGTAACGCACACACGCGAGCTATGCTTTACCTTGTCAATCAATTTGTCTCAGTGTCAGGTGTTTGATGTCATAACAAACTTCATTATTTGTAAACACAAATGCCGAATTGTGTCGTAAAAGGGTATAGGAAGCAAATCTCAACGTTATTTTTATAACATTGGGGTACTGTAAAAAAATCATAGCAACATCTTTACCCACACTAATGCACCAAAAACCATTTTAGCGCGAGGGGAACAATAATAAGAGACAAAAAAAAAACGACTTCAATTCATTGTTCGACTGCACTTCGTTTTTACTTTTTAATAGTTCTGAGCCTATAAATAAATAAAAATACTGAATTACAAAAATATATTATTTATTTCTAAATTAACTTTAGTAGAATTATAAATCAGTTTGATTTCTTTTTATTTCACGGCACTGCCAGTTGCTTCTCAGAGACTACTTTTGACGATGCTTCTCTAATTAAATCTTTTTTGTGCTCAAAGTAAAGCCATCTGCAAAGAAAAATATCAAGTGAATATTTTAAAGAATATTATACCTGTTCCAGTACTAGGAAAGCTATTTCAACGACTGTCTCTGAGTTTCTGAGAAGTAATCTTTTTGTTTTCCTCAGGCCAGGCTAATGACCTCTATCCAACTTTTTTTTCCGGGATAAAATGCTTTTACGCATCCCCTCTGCCGCTGCAGCGCCGGCTAAAGGGTATGTGGTACTCGTCCTCTCTATAGCGGTTATGACCGCATAGTGAGGACTAGTCCCACACGAGGGGAGGACCCTGCACCACTAAAACCCCTAGGGTACTCCTCTGTCCATGGTTGGTGAGGGGCCCGGGTACACTGTGGCAATCCGGGACAACCTCTCCACCTGATGTTAAGTGGCATAGGGGTCCAAATACCATTACAGCTAGTGCCATTACATACGATATGTACGGCATTAGCAACTAGGGGAAGTCCTTATTCCTAAGAAAATATTTTTATTAATTTAACTAGCGCCTTGTGTTTTTACCCGTGTTACTCTACTCCAGTGGTCGGAGCATGATGTTTTGTAGCATATATGTTAATCCAGCGTATAAAATATCCACTTGCAAACTTTCAGTCAAATCCGTTCAGGAGTTTTTGCGTGAGAGAGCAACAAATATACTCAATACATTCTTACAAACTTTCGCGTTTATCATTGAAGTAGGATTTGGCGAGAAACCATATAATTTGATTATACACGGTTATCTTTAAAACATCAACAACCTTTCAGGGGGTGAAAGGACTGATGATTATAAGCAACTTTTATTACGGGACCAAACCGTAGGTTTTTTTTTTGAAAAAAACCTGTTTACCCGAAGAAACAACTTCAAAACATTTTGTTATCACGTTTAAGGGTCGCTACTAAGGTTTGAATCTATCATTATCATCAGCCCGTATAACGTCCACTCCTGAACATGGGCCTCCTCCCGAGGGAGGGTATTTGCTATAGTCTCCACGCTTGGCAGGCGGGTTGGTGACCGCAGTAATATGTTGTACCACACAAGGAAACGCTGCTGCCCGTTACTTGATATATAATTATTATAGATGATGTTTTAAGAATCGGGCGTTTTAACGTGCTTTTGTGGGTATCGAACCCACGTTCTACAATATTTTAAGCGAGCCAAATACCGTTACGCTACTGAGGTTGTCAATCTACAAACAGATAGTCTTATATAACAGAAGATAAATAGAAACCCAATATACATATACTTACGTAAATATAGCAATGGCGGGCAGTGTTAGGATACCTCCCAATAAGAACACGGCCCCGGGCAGTACGTTGAGCGTTGCTATGTACACTTTGGAGTACATAGGCCCATATAGTATAGGGACGGTCGCTTCTGCTAGCCCAAACAATGAGTTTACTTTGCCTGCAAATTAAGGACAGAAATCTTGTAGTATTTGTATTTACATTTGTGTTTTTAAAAATGATAAAATAAAATCTTTTGCAATTCTTGATGAAGCGAAATAAAAAAAAAAGAGTTAGAGATATCTTCTTGAACTTTTTCGATGCTATGCCTCAACAGCATTTCCATGACCTGTACCTATACCAAGTCCAAAAATTAGAATATAATTATGTGGTTTTTGATCAACAAAATATTGTTAATATATTTTTTTCTGTATACAATAAAATAATTAGAGATTCAGTTTTTGTGCTACATGAATAAAACACATAAAAGTAATAGTTTATTATACTAGGCGACTTTTTTTACCATTTTGAAAATAATAGGGCGTGATATAGATGAAATAGATGTCTAAGGCATAGTTCTTTAATCTTTTTGATTTTTTTCTGACAAAGAGTGAAAATCGTCACTGTAAAAATGTGACGCGTCGTCACTGTAAAGAGTGATTGCGGCCTATGTTTTATAGGCACCCATTTTATAATTATGCACGCACTGTGTAGGGTGTATTTCTTTCAAGTCATTTATGAGATTTTCTAAACTCTAATTACCGAAATACTAGTACAAATATACTATGGTCTATAGATACTATTCCACTAACACAACACACCATATTATTATCAAGACGGTAAAAAAAGTCACCCAGTATACTTTGTGTTTTTCTGTGACTGTCGAGTATGGGCTAGATTGACGAAAGGTTAAAAAGCGATAGACGTCCTAGTAAATGCCTTTGTAATTTATGTTAACTGTTGGCCACAACATAAACATGCTACGCTGTAATTTATTTTCGAAGTTTTTTACATTTTTCTACTAGCATCTACTTAACAATGAATTATTCATTTGATTTGTGAATGATTTTGGGTACTGTCACTGACTTTAAGTAGCACATCGTTTGAAATTTGAAACATTTTTAGATTCTGAACGAATTCGGGATTACAAAAATAGCATCAAAACCTATTTTTTGAACAGTTAAGGTAATAATAAACTACGAAATTATACTCCTTATAAATAAATCAAATCAAATCAATCATTTATTTGCTAGAATAATGTAATACATGTTGTTGGTATAAAATTTTCGAGATACAGCTTATTCTGGCTCCCTATAGGGCGTATTAATTATACATTTAAACTTAAACTAAAACATTATTAATATTAGAAGTACATTACAGTTTGGCTCTTCGAACATATTGAAAAAATCGTTATGGCCCTAAGGCGTCAAAGTTTGGAAAGCTAGCTAGAGCAATGCTACGTATAGGCCTACTTTATTAGTGCTCGATTCGAACACATACTTACCTAACGTATATGTTTGAATCGAGCAATAGGGGCGCAGAGGGAACTTATCAGGAGCAAACCGAAAAAACAATAGTCCTATATGGTCTGGCCATTCTTGCGCCCTGCATAGTAAACGCCCTGTGCCTGAGCACCGGTGGCGGCTCCCTATTTACGGCACTGGTAATAGGGTCAAATACAAGACTGTCTGCACTCCACTGTCTGTCTGACTGTGTGTCTGTCACCAAGCTGTATCTAATAAACGCTGATAGCTAGACAGTCACATTCTGTCTGTCGGACTGTGTATGGACCCTAAAAAAGGGTTAAGTGGCGATTATTAACAGCTAACAAATGAGGTGAATATACTTATTGATATATTATCAAATATTCCTAATAATAGAAGAAGTCTATCTAAATGAAAGTGCAGCCATATTTCAGGATTAAACCTTTAACAATAAATAACAGATCTGAATAAATAAAGGCTGAATTATGATAGCAAAACTTAACCTTTCGTACAAAATGTCATCAACCCGTTTAACGTCCACTGCTGAATATGCCCCTCCTCCCGAGGGAGGGTTTTACCATAGTCACTATCTTGGCAGGCGGGTTGATGACCTCAGTATTATCTTGTAACACACAAGGAATTATATAACATAACATGTTATAAAACATGTTTTAGTAATATGGAAATAAATGTTATGAAACATGTTTCAGTAATGTGGAGACATGTTACAAAACATGTTATTTAGTTATTTAACAGTTTATTTTCCGTTATTTATTGTTGTTGCTGTTGTATTAACAACAGTTGCTGCAGCAGCTAGCAAAACGTCCCCTTGTGTCGACATTGTGAATAGCACTGCAGAACGACCAACGAAATGTCATACAACATTATTATTTTACATTGTTATTCTAATGTGTACAGTATTGTTATGTGTTGCGAAGTTAAAAAACAATGTTAGATAATGTGGACGTGTTATAAAACACAATAACTTAATCCGTACGCACCTTTATACGATTGTTATAACAACCGGGACTAATGACTTAACGTGTTTCCAAGGAAACTGACTAGACCCGGAAATAAATAAAACAAAATAATCACATGAAATAGTAAAGTATATCAATAAAAAAACTGCTTACCAAATTCTTCGCCACTAACTAATTTTGAGGCTATTGATCGCATTGCGATAAACGAAGTGCCATTTAATATTTCGAGAAGAGGAGCTGAAACAAAATAACATTATAATTAAAAAGTGTTTTTGAGATTATGACTTACTGATTGTGCCCTACGGTTTTACCTGCGTTACTCTGCTCCAGTGGGTCGGAGCATGATGTTTTGTTATATATTAATCCAGGGTATAACCTATCTCGGTGCAAAATTTCAGCCAATTCTCTTCAGTAGTTTTTGCGTAAAAGAGTAACAAACATCCATCCATTCATACTTGCAAACTTTAGCGTTTATAATATTATTTGGATTTTTTGATCTGTACTAATATTATAACGCTGAAAAGTTTGTTTGTTTACTAAGTACTGGCCTAATATTGAAACATTATTTCCCCATTACAATTTATATTCTATATAATATTCTTGTCCCATTAGAAAAAAATCGGCCGTAACCCAATGGCTAGGCCGCCGGATCTTGTGATCTTGAGGTCGCCGGTAGACCCCCACCCATTGCACTACCGATGCGATTTGAACCCACTCGTACAAGCATTTTAGCTTAGCCGAGGGGTTAACAAGAATACTAGTAGACTGCAAAACTCTGCTAGTAATGTTTTTTAAAAGAACAAAATGTGAATGTTACACGATCCAGTGTAACATAAGCTATAAGCTTCATATGAAATGATAAACTACTTACAATGAATTATAAATTAAACAGAATGTTTTATCAAATTATAATTTACTTCTATTTGTTTCACCCGCGTAGATCCCGGTCCCGTGGTAACTTAAACTTAAAATATAGCCTATGACACAAATGACGTGCTTGCTATTGGTAAAAGAATTTTCAAAATCGGTTCAGTAGATCCAGAGAATAACCCCAACAGCATCACAAACTCACAAAATACGTCTCTATATTATTAGTATAGATTTAGTACTTATACTAATACTATGCTCTACCTCTGTCATTATGAAGCTTTACCATGAACCATATGGGTTTCAAAATTACACGTTTATCAATTGGGCTACACATACTGCTATACCAAATAAGTAACAGTGTCTATTAAGGTGCAATTTCATCTGACAAAAATATTTTCTTTATCTAATGTTGTAATGGGCAAAATATCAATTAGCTACATTTGATTTTCAACCTTATTACCGTATTCACTGACGATTTAAGAGTTTGGGGCAACTCAGTACATTTTTGCTTCAATGTTATATCTTTGTAATAATTTCTCAAGGGCGATAATAAATGATAGCTATTAATAAGAAGTTAAATAAGATTAGAGATGTGCAAATAGTGTGCAAGATAATTTATTGTAGGCATACGATTGTGTGAGACTTACAAATGTTACACAACAAAATTATTGCGTAACTGATGTTTATATACCTTTTTATTTGCGATTACAAAGATTGTATATTTTTATGTAAATTAAAATTATTTTGAACCACGGTAATTATTCAGCTTGATTTATTTAATAATTAGGTTACTTTTTACAATATCATTGTTGATTTTTGATTACAGTACATGTTATACTAACATTATAAAGAGAAAAGTTTGTAGTTTTGGGTTTTTGTATTTTGTTTCGAATAAACTCGAAAATTACTAGACGGATAACGATATTTTTTTCACCATTAGAATGCTACATTATCCCTGAGTAACATAGGCTTGTTACTATTGTTTTTTATATTGTTACTATTTGTTACTATAAATATGTAATTGTGCGAAGCCGGGACGGCATTAAGGCTGGAGCTCTGCCTTTATGCCCGGTGAAGTAGCAAAAGCCTCGTGGCTGCCAAAGTATGTTCATCCGAAAAAAAAGAAGCCGGGACGGACCGCTAGTGTTATACTATTCCTATACTCCTATACTAAAAAGAAAAAATATTTGATTGTCGTTTTGAATTGAATTCTCTCCTGAACTTTTACCGATTTCCACAAATCTGTCACCATTACAAAGCTATGTTATCCAGGGGTAACATAGGCTGTATTTAATAATGAAGTTTCCACGGGAACGGAAGCTACGAGGGTAAAACGTGCGGGTAGTTAGTAGAATATTATTTAATAAAAAATATAACATAACGTAGGTATGTACTGCAGTAAAATGTGTTTATAAGAAACTTTCCGTGCGTGGTTTCATCCGCATAGTTTCCATTCGCTTGGGAACTTCATTATTCAGTTTTTTAAGTACAAATATATAATTTAATTAGTAAATAAATTATATATTTCCACTATAAAAACTTTAATAAAACAAGTACTTATTAATTAATTGTTCAACAGTAACAAAAATATTTCACAAAAAAGACATCGACGCCGATCTGTTAAACAAAACTAACCAATCAATACTCAACCTCCTTCTAAACTAGATGGCGCTTACCTCAAATGAACTGTTTCACTTGTCATCAATCGTCGTTTCCGTGTTAAAAAAAAATCACGAAAATGCTTCGTTACAAATGTAACCTACTTAGGTTACATTTGTAACGAAGCATTTCCGTGATTTTTACTTCTCAATAACGAGGAGGCCCATGTTCAGCAGTGGACGTAAATGGGCTGTTGATGATGATGATGATGACAATAGTTCCGGAGTATATTTAATACAAACAAATATAAAAACAAAAACAGCAATCTTTTATCTTTATAATATTAGAGTAAATGAGAAATTAAAACATTATTTAAAACAATAACTTAAATACCTGCTTAATATGCTAATTTATAAAATTTAAAATTATACATAGATCAATACTAAATTATTGTTTTGACTATTTACAAGTGCCTGTAATAATACCGAAGATCTCCCGGACATCAGCCTATACGAGATTAGGATGGCCCTTAAACAGCTTAAAAACAACAAGGCGCAGGGTGATGACGGAATCACATCTGAGCTTCTGAATGCGGGTGGAACACCGATACTTAAAGTCCTTCAGAAGCTCTTTAACTCCGTCTTACTCGAGGGACAAACGCCAGATTCATGGAGCAGAGGTGTGGTGGTTCTGTTCTTCAAAAAAGGTGACAAAACCATGTTGAAGAATTATAGACCCAACACATTGTTGAGCCATGTTTATAAGCTGTTCTCGAGGGTCGTCACAAATCGACTCGAACACAGGCTCGATGACTTCCAGCCTCCCGAACAAGCCGGCTTCCGAAAAGGCTTTAGTACCATAGACCACATACATACGCTGCGGCAGATTATACAGAAGACCGAGGAGTAAAATCAGCCCCTTTGCTTGGCGTTTGTGGACTATGAGAAAGCCTTTGATTCGGTCGAAATCGGGGCGGTTCTAAGGTCTCTTCAGCGGTGACGTATCGACTATCGGTTCATTGAAGTGCTGAAGTGCTTGTACAAAAACGCCACAATGTCGGTCCGAGTACAGGGCCAATGTACGAAGGCAATCCCGCTACGGAGAGGCGTAAGACAGGGAAATGTTATATCTCCCAAACTTTTTACGGCTGCTCTGGCGGACGCCTTCAAGCTCCTGGAATGGCAAGGAAACGGCATCAACATAAATGGCGAGTACATCACTCACCTTCGATTTGCCGACGACCTATTGATCATGGCAGAATTGCTGGAGGAACCTGGACAGATGCTCAATGACCTCGATGGCGTTTCTCAACAAGTTGGGCTTAGAATGAACATGGGCAAGACGAAAGTCATGCATAACGCCCATGTAGTGCCCAGCTCTATAGCCGTTGAGAACTCCATTCTCGAAGTTGTGACCGAATACATATATCTAGGTCAAACGATCCAGCTAGGTAGGACCAACTTAGAGAAAGAGGTCAATCGTCGAATCCGACTCGGCTGGGCTCCAAAATACCTCAGTGCCTGATGACCAAAGTCTTCAATCAATGTGTGTTACCAGTGATGACATATGGATCTGAGACTAAGACTCTTACTGTGTGCCTCATAAGAAAGCTCAAAGTCGCTCAGCGAGCTATGGAAAAAGCTATGCTTGGCGTTTCCCTGCGTGATCGAATCAGAAATGAAGAGATCCGCAGGAGAACGAAGGTCACTGACATAGCTCAACGGATTAGCTAGCTGAAGTGGCAATGGGCAGGACACATAGCTCGAAGAACTGACGGCCGATGGAGCAAAACGGTTCTCGAGTGGAGACCACGTACTGGCAAGCGCAGCGTAGGACGACCGCCTGCACGATGGACCGACGACCTCATAAAGGTCGCAGGAAATCGGTGGATGCAGGCCGCTAGCGACCGTTCCCGCTGGAAATCGATGGGGGAGGCCTATGTTCAGCAGTGGACTACAACAGGCTGATGATGATGAAGTGCCTGTATAATAGGCTTACGTAAATAAAAATGTTTTTTATTTTTGTAAGGTGTTATTTTAGTTTTAATTTTTTTTTTTTTTAGTTTATGAAATTATTTGGAGTTGTTTTATTTAAAGCATCTAATATCTGCTGTATTTTATGAACGTAGCACGGAGACAGGGTTTTGATAACTATATTTACAATAATAAATAAATAATATATATATTATTATTAATCTATAAAAAAAAAACGATATAAATAATATATAAATATATAAATCTGCAAAATTTATGTACGCGCATAAACTTAGAACGACTTGACTAATTTGGTTCCTTTTTTATATAACAATTCGTAATTATAGGGACAAGGTTTGTATGAATGAAAATGTTTAAAATTCCAAGGTCAATTTGAGTATTACGGTTGGGCAGCTTCGGGCACGAACATCTAGTTTTATATGAAAGCGAAAGATCCCTAGTCACAAAATCTCAGAAACTTGCACTTGGATTCTTCTTTGGATAATTTGCATTGGGTCCGTGGCTTAGGCACCCAGTGGTCGACGTACCCGTGGCTGACGCCCCCGATTCGATTTTTTTTATTCAAAGCAATTTTTGATCAAATGTACTGTCAGGCGAAAAAATGTTTTATAAAAATAATAAATGTACCTACATTGATTGTTAGTGTAATAAATATATAATATTAAATCATAATTATATTTACAATAATACAAAAAAAAATGCATACATATTGAATGTATGTTTTTAAAAGGGAAAATCTTAGTTATGTTTTCATTCATCATCATCATCAGCTTGTCGTAGTCCACTGTTGAACATAGGCCTCCCCCATCGATTTTCAGCGGGAACGATCGCTAGCGGCCTGCATCCACCGACTCCCCGCGACCTTTATGAGGTCGTCGGTCCATCGTGCAGACGGTCGTCCTACGCTGCGCTTGCCAGTTTGTGGTCTCCACTCGAGAACCTTTTTGATCATCGGCCGTCAGTTCTTTGAGCTATGTGTCCTGCCCATTGCCACTTCAGCTTGCTAATCCCTTGAGCTATGTCAGTGATCTTCGTTCTCCTGCGGATCTCTTCATTTCTAATTCGATCACGCAGGGAAACGCCAAGCATAGCTCTTTCCATAGCTCGCTGAGTGACTTTGAGCTTTCTTATGAGGCACACAGTAAGAGTCTTCGTCTCAGATCGTCTCAGATCCATATGTCATCACTGGTAACCCACATTGATTGAAGACTTTGGTCTTCAGGCTCTGAGGTATTTTGGAGTAGAAGATCTCCCGAAGCTTCCCAAACGCTACCCAGCCGAGTCGGATTCGACGATTGACCTCTTTCTCTAAGTTGGTCCTACCTAGTTGGATCGTTTGACCTAGGTATACGGATTCGGTCACAACTTCCAGAATGGAGTTCCCAACGGCTACAGAGTTCGGCACTACATGGGCGTTATGCATGACTTTCGTCTTGCCCACGTTCATTCTCGGCCCAACTAGTTGGTAAACTCCATCGAGGTCATTGAGCATCTGTCCAAGGTCCTCCAGCGATTCTGCCATGATCACTATGTCGTCGGCAAATCGAAGGTGTGTGATGTACTCGCCATTTATGTTGATGCTGTGTCCTTGCCATTCCAGGAGCTTGAAGGCGTACTCCGGAGCAGCCGTAAAAAGTTTGCGAGATATAAAATCTCCCTGTTTTACGCTTCTCCGTAGCGGGATTGCCTTCGTACATTGGCCCTGTACTCGGACCGACATTGTGGCGTTTTTGTACAAGCACTTCAGCACTTCAATGTAGCGATAGTCGATACGACACTGCTGAAGAGACCTTAGAACCGCCCAAATTTCGAACGAATCAAAGGCTTTCTCTAATACTAGTCCACAAACGCCAAGCATAGGGGCTGATTATACTCCTCGGTCTTCTGTATTATCTTCCGCAGCGTATGTATGTGGTCTATGGTACTAAAGCCTTTTCGGAAGCCGGCTTGTTCGGGAGGCTGGAAGTCATCGAGACGATTTGTGACGACTCTCGAGAACAGCTTATAAACATGGCTCAGCAATGTGATGTGTCTATAATTCTTCAACATGGTTTTGTTACCTTTTTTGAAGAACAGAACCACCACACCTCTCCCCCAGGATTCAGGCGTTTAACGGGGAAAAAACGTGTGTAAGGATAAGGTTAAGTGGCTATCTATCCCCTCTTCTATTTGATAGATAACGTTTTTTAGCAAGGAAAAATACTTTATTATTATGGTGAAACAGTTTTCTTATTTACTGTACTAAGTGAAAATGCACAAAAAACAAAAGATATAAAAAAAATCGAATCGGGGGCGTCGGCCACAGGGGCGTCGACCACTGGGGGCGTAAGCCACGGACCCTTTGCATTGAGGGGTTTTTTTTAGGTCGCAGCCTCTCAATAAGACGGGATGTTTCAAAATTCATTCCCTGTAGGTGTAATATGGGGTCGTAAAGTATGTATGCAACTTCTATACCTATAGTATATTATTATACTTTATTTGTACACTAGCTGCGCCCCGCGGTTTTACCCGCGTTACTCTGCTCCAGTGGGTCGGAGCGTAATATTTTGTAACCTATATGTTAATCCAGCGTATAATCTATCCCGGTGCCAAATTTCAGCCAAATCCGTTCAGTAGTTTTGGCTTGAAAGAGTAACTAACATCCATCCATCCATACTTACAAACTTTTGCGTTTATAATATTAGTAGAATACTTTATTTGTATATAGACAAATAAATGCATTACGATCACGTTGCGACAGTTAATATTTACAACGCAATATAGCTAGAAACAATAAAATTTCTGATAAAACCCTCGTTGCGTCACAACTAAGTATATTTACACATCTCTCGTAACATCGACATTGATTGTTATGTATTTCTAACATAACTATTATATTTATTAAACAGTGGAACTTACTATTGTTTTTTTTTTCGAACGGACATATGTGAAACCTCTGTAGCGTAGCGGTATTTGGCTCGCTTTAAATCTCGGAGGTCATGGGTTCGATCCCCACGCCGGACAAGAAATCTTTGTGTAGATTCGAAGATTTCTTTCCGGGTCTAGTTGGCTGAGGGACTACCCTCCGTGCCTCGGAAAGCACGTTAAGCCGTTGGTCCCAATTGTTATAACATCATCTTTAACAATTGTATACCAGGGAACGGGCAGCAGCGTTCCCTTGTATGTTACATCATAATAAAACCCTCCCTCGGGAGGAGGCCCATGTTCAGCAGTGGACTTTGTAAGGGCTGATGATGATGATGATGGACATTATGTAGTCAGCCACGTGACAGTTGTTACTTCACGGGCTTCTTAAATGATTTAAAAAACTACACACTTAGCAAATTGTGCAAGACAGCGCCCCCTATATAACTTACGACTTGGGAGTGTGATACTTGGTAACTGTCCCCTTACAGCTTGCGGGCCCCTCGGACTTCGGGTTAAGAACCTTCTGATGCCCTCATCAGAAGGTTCTTGGCAAATAAAAAGCCAAACGTTAGTTAGATTAGTGTGAATTTCCCCAAATTACCTAACTCATTTTCTATTAATTATATCAAATGACTGCATATTTTCATAAAGCAAAAAGCCTACGGCAACATTTTTTTAGAATAAAAAGTGTCTAACAACCTCCGAGATTTAAAGCGAGCCAAATACCGCATTTGGCTCGGTTTAAGTCTCGGAGGTTATGGGTGCGGTCCCCACGCCGAACAGGAAATCTTTGTGTAAATTCTAAGATTTCTTTCCGGGTCTGGTAGGTTGAGGGATCCGTGCCTGTAGGATTTTTTATTTTCAGATGTACATACGTAGGTAGCCACGAGGCTTTTGCTACTTCAACGGGCATAAAGGCGAGCCGAGCTCTAGCCTTAATAAATGGTTTAAATCTACAAACTAAGCAACCTGCGCAGACTGGGGCTGGGGGCTAAGACTTCGGCTCAGGGCGGTCGCTGGCGATGAGATTGAGGGATTATAACTTTTAGTATTTAAGGGGAGTTTTGTGTAACTGTCTACTTCACAGTTCGCGGGCCTCTCGGACCTCGGGTCTACGAGGGCATCGGCTGGTTCTTTGCAAACTAAGGGTCAAGAGGGCGAGGGGGGAAGTAGGAATAGTAATGGCTGCATTTACTTACCCAAATATATTTCTAAGTCATTCCTAGCGAAAGCATAACCAAAGGAGGCAATGATCTTGCTGGTGCTAGAAATGATGCCGAGAAGAGTGTCGTCCAACGCCAACATCTTACTGAATATTGTTATAGAGAAGAATGTACCTGAACAGAAATAATAAACTTTTATTAAAGTACAACGATAGTTAATAAGCTCGGTTATGATATAGGCTACAAAAAATCACGCTCCAACCCACTGGAGCAGAGTAACGCGGGTAAATCCGCGGGGCGCAGCTAGTTAACTATATACGCAAAATTGTATGTATGAAAGTTTTTTTATGCTTTCACGCAAAATCTAATTGAATGGCGTACATTTTGCACGGGGATAGTTTATAAGCTGGATTAATTGGTACGTAGGCTACAAAATATCAGGGGCCGGATTGCTCATGCATACCCGGCCCCCGCCAACGGCGGATCGAAGGAGTGTCCGGGAGGTTTTATTGGTGTAGAGTCCTCTCCTCGTGGTATGAGTTTAGCATACCGCGCTATGGAAAGAGCGAGTCCCACATATCCCATCGCTAGCGCGCATACGCTGCAGCGGCGGTGGGAATGCGTAAATGCATTTCCCCTCGGAAAAATAAGGCCACAAAATATTACGCTACGACTCATTGGAACCGAGTTGCAGTCCAACGCGGTTAAAGCCAAAGGAATCAGGTAACTAGTTAATAATATTATTATAAAAATCTATTTAAAAAATAAAGTTAAGTATACATTTACACTACACAAGCTGCAAACAGATTAGCAATTAAATAGAAACAAACACCCCTCCCGCTGCCCTGTGGTGCGCCACGAATCTACATATCCTATGTTATCCTTTTAGCATCTCTCTGGGGAATACGAATTAACACAAATCTGTTAGTCTGTGTATAATTATCTGCTTTATTTGCACCCCTTATATAAATGCTTCTATAATATTTGCCATCTCTGTAACGATAGTGTTATAGTCAGGATATATTTGCGAAAGGTCTTTTATATTTCTATACGAAAAATGAAAGGATTTTAAAATAAATGTTTCTGGTTCTGTGTTTGTCTAGTAATGAGTTGTATTCATGAATTTGTTGCTTAATTGTTGTTGAATGTGACTCGGATTTTTATTTTTGTTTGCATTGTCAATTATGTAGATTATTAAAAACTTGATGAAAAACAGTTAGTAAATCTAGCACATGTGTTTTTAATTCATTGCGGTACTGAGGGTTTTTAAAGCCTTGTTTAATATATAAAACTAAGTTAGTCAAATGCTAGACTGCCGTTATAAAGAAAAAGGGCACAAAAAAAAATTCTTACTCGAAATTTTACCAAAAACTAATGACACTTTTTGCCTGATTCTAAATATGTATTGAAGTCAATTTGAAAAAAAAATACTATAACGGCAGAATACAAGTTCGATTTTAAAGTGTGTTATACTTTCATATTCGTACATTTAATATTTAAACTAAAAAATGTTTTCCGGTTTCAAAAATACAAAGACGATAATAGATTAGATGATGTATTATTTTGATTTCTGACTTACCTAAAAGATTTGTTACGATTGAGTATGTTGACCACATGCTGTACTGAACTTCGTTCCAATTGAACCGGTACCTTGTGAACAAGTACATTATTGTGAATTCACCTGGAAATGAAAAAATATAGATGTAACTATACGTGTTTTATGAGGAGATCATGTCCATATAAATCAGTTTACCACAAAAACAAGGAAAAAGATCCTAGACACAATTGTATTGAAAGACCTCGTTGAGTTATGCAGCCATTTATAATAAAATATCGCCACAGAATAATCCAAGTTTTTTAATGTCCCCTCTTCTCCCTTTCACATTTTAACGGGCACCGGGGAATCGTAAGAAATTCTTTTTATTATGGTAAATTATTTAAATTTTAGACCTTCGTAAAAAAGTGACAGAGTCGCTTTGAAAATATTAAGTTTTCCAAATGTATTTTTATATTCAGCCAAATTTACTAAGGATCTTAAAGATTACAAAAATTTTGTTAGATAATCCAATTGAGTTGATTTTATTTGCTCTAAAAAGTTAAACAAAAGGGTAAGAAAATTGGAAATTGACTTAATATTGTTCCGAATTCGTAAATGGATTTTAGAAAAACAGTACGAAAATGTATCTTTCGGAATGGAGACGCTGAGGGCAAACATATAGGTACATTTATTGTTTATAATTTTGCAATAAATAAACAAATTTAAAAGCTGTATATCGTCATTAAAGTTTTACAAACATACCTAAGCTCACGCCTGTTTCCCAGCGGGGTAGGCAGAGACAATGGACCTCCACTTGCTACGATCCCTACACACATCTTTCGCTTCATTCACTCTCATAACATTCTGCATACAAGCACGTCGGTTTAGGGTGGATCTTATTTGACCTTTTACGAGGATGTCTCCGATTTGGTCAGAGAACGTTCGTCAAGGTCTTCCCCTTTCGACTGTGCCACTCATACTTGCCATGTATTCCTGTTTTGTCAATCTTTCTTCATCCATTCTTTCCACGTGACCAAATCATCTCAACATTCCCTTCTCTATCTTCGTAATCACGTCCTCTTTCACTTCACACTGTTCTCTTATCACGCTATTCCTTATTCTGTCATTCAATGTTAACCCACACATAAGTTTTAAAACCACGTAAATAATTTTTGGTGGTGATGACATTTCGAAATAATGTAGAAAGCAGAAGAAAATATATTTTATTCAGCACAACGCACAAGATTTAGCACAGCAAACATTTAGTTTAATGTACAAAACAATAAGACTCCTTGCATGATCTGCCGAAAAAAAATTTAAAAGGAAAATGATATTATAGTGGTGTCTATGTAAAATTATATAGTTTCTTTATTCACCTAAAAAGTTACTTTTTCTTTCATAAGCGATGTTGGAAGTTAAGCGACGTTATTATAATTAGATTTTTATAATAATGTTATATTGAGTGAAGAATTAATGAGCTCTCTATTATTTTTATGAGGTGAGTACGCTAATATGATTAGGACAATGCATTGTAGTATAACAGTAAAGTAAAAGGGTCATTAAGTTCCAGCAACATTTTTAAACAAACATGTTTATAATGTTTCTCAATAACAACATTTAGTACTATAGAAAAACAAATAGTACCATTAGCGCATATTGATATCATTGATAGATTGATCACTTAGTTAAATACCAGGATGTCAAATATGTGATGGGTACAGTCATTTTTTGTTCGTATAAAAAATAATATAACACAAAATTCCGAAATATTTTTGAACTGACATGAACCGTGGTACATTTAAGTGTTGTTTTTTTTTTTTTTAAAAGACTCGTTATTCGATACAACTCACCGTTTAATGGTCCAAAAACTACACATACGACGATAAGCAGTAAACATACTCGTAGCCTCCTATTTCCAGGACCAGTTCTGAAAGCCACCCGAAATGTCTCCATAACCAAAGCCACGTCAAAGAATTCTAACAAAAATCCTTTCTTTTTAGTTGGTGGTTGGATTTCCTGTGGAGAAATGCAAGGAATATTAACCTCCCTTTTTAATCTTTCAATGCGATAATATACTTTAATATTGATTGATTTTAGACGACGAACATATATGGTAAGTCCGAAGTTAATTTGACTTACCATGGTTTATCGACATCCGTTTTTTTATTTTAGTACTATTAAAATTTGGAATGATTAACACTGAATTATATCGTTGGTAAATTTAAGAAATAAGGGTTTAGTCTACTCACCTTCACCAATTCAGTCTTTCTCCTAGGTTCTTCTAAGAAATAATATCCATAAATTATACTAAATAGATAAAGTGATCCTGACACCAGAAAAACTCCATAATATCCAATCCAGGATAAAATAACACCACTCAGTGCACTTCCTACAGGATATCCTAAAGACATAAACATATTGACAAGACCAACTCTGTATGTTCTGTTTTCTTTGGTAGTAATATCACCTATATAACTGAAAACTCCAATAAAATTAGTAAACCATCCGCCAGTAATAGCTGGAAATATGGACTCGGTCAAAGCTGTCACTTCTACAGGTAGCTCATAAAAGTAATAAGTATTTACGATGAATCCCAAACAAGACATAAGTTCTCCAACTATGGGGATCAATATACAAGCTTTCCTTTTACCAGTCCTGTCACTCCATGCCCCAACAAATAAAATAAGTAAAACTGGGATTGCTGTTTGTATTAAATTTTTCCAAACTTGAATATTTGCAGTCAACTTTTGAACCTCCTCTTCGTACTGAGTATAATTTTCTGTCTGTCTTAAGTTCAAAGCATCGCATACTTCGTTTGTATAGTTGAGGTTAACCCTGCAAGCTTTTTCTAGATTTAAATTCTGTATAGCTAATGATGCTAAAACGCTTGGCATAACATAACATGCCATAATAGGTTCTACAGTCGTATTTTCTTTAATGATTTTCAACCTTTCTCTTAGACTTAATTTAGGTTTAGATGCCTTTTTTTCTTCATGTTGTTGTTTTGCTTCAGAACTTGGATTTAACGGTTGCAATTCCGCATCACCATCGTGTCCTTTGTCATTACTGACTTCTTTTTGTTTGTCGTCCATAGGTTCACTTTTTGCTGGATCCATAATTGTTTTTTTTTTCTTACATCATTTTTAATGTTGTTTCTTCCTACGCAGACAATTTAACAACTGAGTATAAAGTTAATACCTATTGTGCATTGTTCCTGTCTTAGTGTACTTAATGGTTTACAAATAGAGTAAGTACGTAGTAATACTCATAAATAATTATATTAAATCAAATTAAATATTTGCGCCGCTGATAATTTATTGATAAGGAATAGTTGGGAGCTGTGGCGTCTGCGTTTACTACTTATCTAATTAAATACCACTTAGAAAATAATTGCGACGAATATTCTTTTGTGACGTGGATTTTATAAATCAGAGACTTGAAATGTCTCATGAAGAATTGAAGTGCCCACATAGTTTGAGTTCACAATTTCCAGTAAAGCGCTATCCGGTAGTTCCAATCAATATAAGTAGTAGGTATCTTTATGGGTTAGTTAAAGGAAAATGGATAATATCTTTGCTACATAAGAGACAGTTTGAATGGGTATATATTCTTTATAAAAAATAACAATTATTTTTAGTAAATTTTTGTCTCATAAATATTGTAATGTACTCATATAACTGTTATAGGGCCTTTTTTTTTTTTTTTTTTTTTGTTGTCCGGGGGGAAATGCATTGACGCATTCCCACCACCGTTGCAGCGTATTTGCGCGCTGGCGGTGGGATATGTGGGACTCGCCCTCTCCATAGCGTGGTATGCTAAAGTCATACCACGAGGAGAGGACCCTACACCACTAAAACCCCCCGGACACTCCTTCGATTCGCCGTTGGCGGGGGTCGGGTACGCATGAGCAATCCGGCCCAACTGTTATAGGGCCTACCTACTAAATACTCAATTACCATATATTTTGATATGTAACCAGAGTTACAGTTACAATCAATAGCAGCGTTTTTAGTTTAATATAGATTTTCATGACAGGCTTAGCAAGGCGTCCTTTTTAACTTTACGCGTAATATTTAATACACCTTCATTATAATGGATACAACCAAAAAGGCGCAAGAAGTCGGCCAAGTTATACAACTTTATGAGACAATACATTTATATATATCACAGCCATCATAGCCAAATCAATCAATGGGGCGGCCAGCCCGCCAATCAAATGCCGACATTTAATTGAATAGTAGTTCCTAAGAATAGCGCGTTCAAGCAAACAAACTCTTCAGCTTTATACATTTGTAGATGAGCGATACGTTGTGGAAAGTAACTAGCAATCAGTGGTAAGCAAAAATTATTATTAACCATTTATCAGGGATTCATAGTCAGCCCTAAGTACATGAAGCAACAAGCTGAAGTCAACATTAGGAATACGTCGAAAAATGCTAAAATTGTTGACTGCTATCGTCAAAAAAACGAAAATGATTTTTTTATAAGTTCATTTCTTACCAATCACTTCATAGTTAAAACGAAGTCGTTTCCCGCTGTCTGTCTGTACCTTTGTATGCTTTAATCTTTACAACTACGGAACGGATTTTCATGCCGTTTTTTTTTAAATAGATTGAGTGATTCAAGAGGAATTTTTGTATGTATCAGCGTTACACCCTTGCAACGCCGGGGCGGGTCGCTAGTTAACTCAAAAACCACAAGACGGATTTCGATTACTTTTCTCTCGTTATCTAGGAATAACATAGGCTATTTAATGATGATATTCCTACGGGTATTAGAGCTACCAGGGAAGCTAGTTTATTATAATTAAGAATAACCAAATGCCTAAGTTATTCCAAATTAACAAGCCTGTCATCTAATTTGGTTCCATTGTAATCTCGATCATATTGTCTACATTATGAGAGTATTTAACGGTAATTGGAATTCTCGGTGGAGGCGCGATGACGCGTTCACCGTTCGAAGTCTTATTAACAGGATTGGCTATAATTTTTCTGGTTTTCAATAGATATTGGAATGAAAAAGTAGATCAGAAATTCAAATCGGTTTCTTCTCTAGATAAACTTTAGAATAATATTATATATTTACAATAATTTAAATTGTTAATAGTTCAGGAACATTATAATTATCATAATATTTTTATTCGTTTCGCTTTTCTTTTTTTATCTTGGAAGTTTTGGTTCCCGCGCTAGTAAAAATTCTATGTCGTGTCTTGTTGATAGATATTCGTTAAAAAATTCTTATAATATCATTCTTATAATATTTTTAAAAAGTAACCGACGATCTCTATTTTAGATTAGTAAATTGGTTATGTTGGTAATAAAGACAATACTATTTTGATAATTTTAATTAAAAAAAACGTAACACCATACAAAAATATGTATTATATTATATTGTCCTAATAAAGTACTTGTAAAAAATGGAGATACTTATCTCTATCTGTCGCCCGCAACTTCCTCCGCGCAGATTTCGTCTTTACCATGTAAACTTTGGAATTTTGAAATATTTTGTCATAGTAGATGGCCTACGTTATAATAACTGTTTGCGCAAAATCTCTACGCAATCCGTTGATTATGTTTCAAGAGTAAAATCCTTCAAACTTTAAAAAAAATAATGAAAGAAATCGGACTAAGTGTCAAGGAATTGTAACTATGTAAATCATTGTAAAGTAGACTTTCATCCTCTCTCGCAAGAGAACTTTGCAAACATGCTAGATGAAATGTTTATAAGAGATTTTTTTCCACAGTACTTTGTTCTATAAATGAACCAAGTTTCATTAAAATCTATTTGCTAGTTTTGACATGATGGAATTTGGCATGAATCAGAGACAGATAAACAGACAGGCCAAAACTAATAAAATTACAATTTTACATCACTATAGACTAAAAAAAACAAAATATCTTCAATGTAATGAATTTCACTCTTCTTCTTCCTCGATAATCAAGGGCAAATATTATTTGAAAGCATGTCAAATATAAAAGATACAATAAATAATCAGCTACAAGCGTACTATTAATTAAAATACTAATTTCAGCTTTAAGTTATAAGTTTATTATAAATAAAAAAACTTAAATATTTAGTCTTCTGCCACCCGAGACAATTTGCGTTGTCTTTTAACTTCTTTTCTGTGTTCGTAAAATAGATAGCTAAAACAAAAAGAAAACAACTTGTATTTATTTAAACAAATCAGGAAGTATTATAATTCATATAGTTCTAAGATCTTTATAATTATTACGATATAAGCTATGAAATGAATTGGCAAGACGGGCCGGTGACCTGAAAAAAAATAGCCGGAGTACACTGACTGCGGAGGGCAAAGAACCGGGTGTTATATCGAAAATTTGGGGATACCTATATCTAGTGGACGGAGAAAGGCTGTTTAGGCTGGAGCTCTGCTTGCCTTTATACCCGGTGAAGCAGCAAAAGCCTCCTGGCTAAATAAATAATGTCCATCCGAAAAGAAAGATATGAGCTGATCGCTTGGTTAATATGGAGTAAAAAGTCAATAATTTGGTAAAGAGTCCCATCTCTAAAAAGTCTTATTGACAAATTTTAATATCATGATATCTTACCGGGATTAACAAATATATCAGCTTTTAAAATGTATTAGGCAACAAACAATGTGATGTTCAATTTTTAACATCGGGACTATTTGAATAGCCATGTATGCCAATTGGATTGAAATGTGCACCTGAGAAATGACTGTTGAAAAAAATTACCATAACACAAATACTGCTGGCAAAGTCATAGCAGCTCCCAATAGGAACACAGCTCCGGGTAACGTTTCCATCGTTGATGTATACACCTTGGTATACAGAGGGACGTAGAGTAGCGGCATTAAGTTCTCCACGAGACCCACTAGAGAATTTACTTTACCTGAAACCAATGATGACATATTTTAAGGTAATAATTTAGCTAAGGAGAAGGCGAGTAACTTTAAACTGATGTTAGACGAAGGATTTTATAAAAAAAAAACATTTTCCGCTCGCGGCTTCATGCGCATGGTTTTTGTTCCCATAGAAACTTCATGATGAAATATAGCCTATGTTCCTCCTGGCTAAAAAAGCTAACCGGTAAAGATTTTTTGAAATTGGTTCAGTAGTTGCAGAGGCTATTTAATTCAAACAAACAAACAATCTTATCTTTCATCTTTATAATATAAGTATGCATATTTTTGTTTAATATATATTAATTTAATACAATTATAAACTGATTTATGATCTGAGAGCGCGGACTGTGATGTGGAAAGAAATTGTTCGTTTCTCTTATAATAATGTAAACGTAATGACTTTTTTGCAAACACGATTCATAGCAGTCTGAATTGACATTTGATTTAAGAAGACAACGCGTATCCGTCGTATTTATGGTTTGTTGTCACACGACCAAGTAATCAACACTTGGTGTGGCGTCGTAGCCGTAATAATACCATTATATTACATTTATCATGAGTAGTAATAATATCTATAAAGTAAGAACTGAAGGGATTATCTGATTTAGTTTTGTGTATTTTCAGTTTATAACAGTAGGTATCTTATCATTAATTAATTTAATAGTTATAATCGTTATTATCTAAGATTTTTACCCAACATTTTCCTTGACCTGGGCACCCATACTAACAACATAAAATGTGAAACGCAGATTTTTTTTTATCAATTGAAATATTACTCCTACGACAGCGGTTTCTTATGCCACGGGTTCGATCGCCAGTTCAAATGAAGTGATTTTTCTTCTCTTTTATTAATGCATAAACATATTATATTAAGTATTTCCAAAAAATAATACATATATACACTACTACAATAAAATTAATTATTTTGAACTAACTTTTCACCTACGATTAGTATTTGAAAAGTGAGTTTGAATCTACGCTGGCTGCATTGCCGCATTGCCCTGTTGCATGGCAACATGCAACAGGGCAATGCTGCTTATCTGCTGTGCAAAGTAAATAGTAGCAGTCGGGGAACATGCCGCAATGAATACTTAGTAAACACTCGAACTCTGGTTTTGTGAAACGTATGTGATCATATAGGCAATTAATTTTTATTTACACAAGACATAAATATAGAATAAAATATTCAACTTCTCTAACTAAAAAATGGTGAAAATTAATACATACTTTATGTAATTCATGTAATATAATTATGTAAATCATGATTGGAAAATGTTTTTCTTACTAAATTCAAGATTTTTGAATGTAGTAAGCGGCCGGGCATCGTTTGCCACGTGAAGCCCCGAGGTGCCCTTCCAGGAAACTGCAGATCCGTTTCTTGGAAGAGCACCCGGGAATTTTAATGGTTTAACCTAGTAGCTTAATGCATTTCTGTCAGAAAAATTTAGGTACATATCTTATTACCTGTGTAACATATGATACCATTTATCCGTAACAGCTGTTTATACTTATTAACCGCTGGATCCAGCGGTTAATGTTTGTAAAAAAGACTTGCGGTTGATCAAACCTGACTGGTTCACCTGGCAGGTTGGCGGCGGCCCAAGTTTGTGGAGCTATTTAGGGTCACCGTGGGCTACTGCTCCTTAATCCACTTGGACCACTCTCGTAAATACCCAATATGTTTAGGTATTTTGAATTGAAACACGTACCCAATTCATCAGGTTCAACAAGTTTAGAAATTATAGACCTCATCGCCAGCAGCGCAGTGCCATTCAAAATTTCGGCCAAGGGTGCTGGAAAACACAAATTAATATGTATTATTTGAAGTAAATGTCGGTCATTCCTACGACCAGTTTATATTATTAAAAAAAATAAAATAGTAGAGAACACGTTTTTTTATTGTGCTTAACTTACAATTAATTAAACAGATAATACCAAATTAGTAAAATATACAAAAGTGAGTACAATTTTGTTGGTGTCCACCACCTTTCTCGTCATAGTTTTAACATAGTTTTGTAATTTTGCTTTTAACATTATCATTTACAAACAATTGGTTATTGCAGTGTGTTTGGCTGTTGTCCAATAGTTATCAAAGGTTAAAAGATAACTTCATTGAAATTATTACTAATCTATGAAATTTACGATCGATATTGATCGCTTGGAAGATACGATGAATCGTGAAATTTTCATAAAAATAATTAATGTCAAATTTTATGATTACGCATTATCGGGCGACCTGTCCTATTTCATTATATCAAAAGATAAAGTTCATATTACGAAAATATATAATTTTAATTGATTATTTGTATTAACTACATAATTATTGTTTAGCACTTGTATATGTTCGAATTGGCTTGCAAATTTATATTTCGTGATACAGGTTAGTTGGGACACTGGGTGCTAGATGGCGCAGCTTGTCTTCGTGTAGTTTGTACGGCTACTGTAGATGTCACTACAATTTATGATTGGTACCATTTATGGGCAGGCCATATAGCACGGATAATAGATGGCCGTTGGGGCCGAAAAGTTCTCGAATGGAGACCGCGGATCGGAAAGCGTAACGTAGGACCTCCACCTACTAGATGGACGGATGATCTGGTTAAGGCCGCAGGATCACGGTGGATGCAGGCCGCTTCTAACCGTAACAACTGGAGATCTATGTGGGAGGCCTATGTCCAGCAGTGGACGTCCTACGGCTGAAATGATGATGACAATTTATTGCGGTATGACCTATGTTTCAGACAATCTGTCGCTTGCACTCAATTTGAGAAATTGCCGAAAGGTGTTTGTTTAAATAGAATAGAATAATTAATAATAATAATAACTTACAATGTCGTTTTGGGAACCTGTAAAGATGTTGTACAAGACTAGAAAAAAAAATGAATTTAAAAATCCTAAGTTTTGTTTTAATACTGATCCTGTCAAGTTTAAATTTCATGCGTTTCTTAAGGAATGCACGTGGAAGTCAAACTGAAATCAAAAATATTATGTGTGCACAAAGAATTACAGTCGTACGATTATGTTTTCCTCATTAGGGACATGATCGGAGGAGGAGAATGCTATACCTAGTATTCAGGCCCCGGATAGAAAGAAGCACAGTTGTATCCATTGATCGTCTGAAGCTATATTATAAAATACATTGACCGAAAATATAGTAAATGAGACTGGCGTTATCAGCGCCAGCGACAGTACACCGTAAATCAATTGGTACATCAGCAAACGGAGGTGCGCCTATATGTCGCCCGACTCTGCGCCGCAGATAAGCATTAGTGCGGGAGCACACGATGCGTTGCGACGCCGCACCGCAAAGATTTCACTGTATCGGCGGGCACACGGCAGGGAGTGGTGAATGCGTTTACGATCCATTTTTATTAACAGACTGTCCAACTCTGCTGAGGCACCGCTGCGACATAACAACGGCGGCGCCACACCGCTTGTGTGCCCGCCGATACGGTGAAATCTTTGCGGTGCGGCGGCGCAACGCATCGTGTGCCCGCACCCTTAGGTACCTTTCAACGGGGCAATCCGGTGAACAATAATCATAACTTATCATAGTTTCACGGCATGCCTAAAATTTGAATACTGCATGTTTCGTTTAACTATGATTATGAAACGAATAAAATATTTTTGTTTACTTTTAAATTTATTTAACATTAATTTGACACCATAACACCTAAACACGATCGTTCAACGGCGATTGTGGCTCACGCTTTGTGGGAAACTAGCTACGGATCGCGTTTTTACTAGGGTAAAAACTCTTATAAAAGTGATAATTCTATGTGCTTTTCTAGTATATTATCTACCTATGACATATTTTATCCAAATCCATAGGTTCTGACAAGAGTATTTAAAACACCCATCCACTTGCATGAGTAGATAACATTAATCCATACATCCAAACTGTCATGGACTACCGCCCTCTTGACAAGAAAATGAATAAATACTTAAATGAAATAAGCCCAATTCTATTTAATTGTTAATTACATAAATTTTATATATCTGTCTATCAGCATTCAAAACTGATTGATGAATTGACTGAATTTAATAACAAATTAAATTTGCACATTCACACTTTCTCTGGTCTTTTCAATCGTGCTTATTGATTAATTAGAAACATTTCATTACAAAGTTATTTCATTCAGACCGAGGCTGACATTATAATATATTATTAAGAAAATCATAACTCAAGTTAACTTAACCAACAAATGCATCGCAATACTTTGGACTCGTTACTGCTCCCACTAAAAGCTTCAGTGCCCAGCAAAGAGCGGTACCACCCCGTTGTAAACTTATAATTTTGCATTTACGTCCTTATGTATATTGCAACAAACTCAACAAACGGTTTTTATAAAAACCATGAAGTAGGTACATAATAATATAATTAATTTTATGATTAAACTTACCTAAGAAAAATATCTTGTCATTCGGTGCAAAACAATAGATGAACGAAGAAGCAATTTTGCTCAATGTTGACACTATTCCTAGTAGAGAATCGTGCCATTGTAGATATTTGCTAAACACTAGGATTGAGAAAACGGTTCCTGAAAAATGTTTAATTATATTTATAATGAATATATCTATGCATTCCTATCTGTATTACGTTGGGTGGGTGTTCCTTTTTCAATAATTGGCCACTGCAATCAGTAGTGCCAAAAATATCAAGGCATCTCGAAAATTAAAATTTTTAGTTACTTTAACAAATATATGACAGTAAAAAACATCGTAATTAAGGTCGGTAAACAATCTGCAAGTGAGTAGGATACCATCACTGATATGCATATCATTTGATGAATTGCCAACGTACATACAATCAGTCAGACAGAAGTCATCAATTCTTCGACAGCCGTACATTGACTCCCAAATATTTCTAACATACTGAAATTATATGTATATGGGCTGATGATGAAGGATTATTCGTAAATGCAACTATCAGAAATGAGACAACTTGTTAAAAATAAACAATTGTAAATGTTTCAAACACGCCTACACGACAAGGTTTATATTTTTTTAAATAATTATTGACTCACCGATAGTGTGCAAAATGAAGTTATAAGTTTGAAACACACTAAACTTGACTTCATCCCAATTGAACCTGTATCTTGTTGACATGTACATTATTGATATTTCACCTGGAAAAAAAAACTTTTAAATCTATCAAATCTGTTAATCTAATGTAAAAATTACATGTAATGTTGTCTGTGAACATTATTTGACAACTGTGTTAATGAAAGCATTCCCTATGTTTTGTATTAAATATTATTTGTTGAATCAAATGTCATGCGAAAACAGCTATTTCGCAATTCGTGGAACTATTTTATTAGTCCATAACAGTTCCACATATAACAACGGTAAAGCGAAGTTACTGGAAACCTAAACGTTCTGGTACACAGTGAATAATACATGGAAACTATTTTGAAAGTAGGGACAGTACATTAAAAAAAACTCGATAATGTTAAAAAAAGAACAGAAGTAGGCATAATTAAAAACGTATACACTAACCGTACATTGGTCCAAATAGCACACTAACGACTCCAAGAAGAATACATAGTCGCACTCTTCTGTTTTTAGGAGCGTTCTTGAACAGCACGCTAAAGGTTTCTGTCACGTTAGACATACTGAAGAAGACACGAATTAAGTGACATATACCTTTCCCATCGTGCTGTGGATAGAAAAAAAATATTATTCTTTAAAAAAATTCAATCATACGTTTTTATGACCGGTAATGCGAATGCGATCTTTTGCAAAGTCTCAAAAAAAAGTGATGAAAAAACGTTCGATCAGATAATTTATGCTCAAAAAATGCAAATCTTATAAAACAGTTGTCTATAGATATTTTGTCCACTAACTTTACCGATTAAGGAAAATACTAAAACGACAAGCGTAGCGATATCGTTTTAAGTCTCGGAGGTCGTGGGTTCGATCTCCTCGCCGGACAAGAAATCTAAGTGTAAAAACAAAAAGAAAAATTCTTCATGCCTTGGAAAGCACGTTACGCCCTATTTTAACTTCATCTATAGTTATTTTATACGCGGTTTTTAACCACGTAATTTCCACGTTCCCGTGGAAGCTTCGTAATTAAATATAGCCTTTGTCATCCGGGTATAGTGTAGCTTTTCAACGGTGCAAGAATTTTTCAAATCGGTGCAGTAGTTTTGGAACCTATTCAATACAAACAAACAAATCTTTCCTCTTTATAATATAAGTATAGATAGGAGGGAACGTGCAGCAACGTTTACCTGTGTGTGTTAATACGTTACATTACTACCATCCGCCTGCCGCAGCAGTGGAAGTTTTATGTACTAAAACGGAAATAATCTAATTATATACTACTCCTAATATAAAGTGTGGTGCTAAAAATATTTAGTTTAGTTTTCGTTTAGTTCATTGTAATTGTCATTGAAGATAAAATAAATTAAAACATTTCCTGCGAAGGACTCCGTTGTTGTTATGTATACAGAAACTAGAGCTAAACTGTTATTTATTTCGTGAGAGAACAATGCTTGCTTTGTAGCAAGTGTTGGGTTTGGATACCGCAAGTTTTGGACTATACAATTAAATCACGGGAGCGGCGAGTGATTTTACGATCTAATTTTGAACTGAGGATTCAAACCACAAGAAACAGATTGCTGCATTCTCCTATGCCATGTATAAAATATTGCTATCCAACATCTTAGCCTGAGAATGGCAGGTTCGAGAGGCAAAAAAAAAGAGCGATACATTCTCTTACCGTTTTTTGATCATTATTCTTCTTTGGATCCTTGACTAGCAAAGTTATATACAGCAAATTGATTGAATATAATATAGTGGCCAATCCATAACACCCGTAATATCCAAATTTCTTAAGCAAAATGCCACTTATGCCCATCCCAATAGGAAAAGCCATTGTTACACTAAAACTTAGGAAACCCATTCTATATGTTCTATTTTCATGTGTTGTGATATCACTTATATACGCAAATCCAACTAAAAAGGCAAGACACCACCCGCCATTAATACTTTCGATTAAAACTTCAGAAAACACTAAATATTCTAATCCTATTTGGTAGAAGAAATATGTGTGGATCATATTATTAATGCTCACTAATATTTGCCCAAATATTGATATATAAAAGAAAACAATTCTATATCCTGTTATATCAGAAAATGAACCAGCCAATAATGATATAATACTAGGTACAGTGGCTGATATGTACGTTTTCCAAGTTAGGGCTTTAGCTAACAGCTTCTGAGCTTCTTTCTCATATTGATTTTGCTTTCCAGCATCTTGTATTTTCAAAGCATTACAAATTTCATCCGAATAGTTCAAATTTACCCGGCACGCTTTTTCCAAATATAGATTCTGTGATGCGGTCATCGATATCATAGTACACATAATAAACATCAATAGAATTGGTTCCACAGTTATGTTCTTCACAATATAAATAATCTTTTCTTTCAAACTTAATTTTATTTCTTTTTGATCATTTTCTCTAAGTGGATCGTTTTCAGTATGATTTTGTTCAATATGGTCACCTTTTTCATTGATTACTGCCATATCACTTTTATATTTTGTTTTGTTAATTTAGTATGGGTTCAATTACATAATTGTCACTTGCTGATATAATTTATATAAATTGATATCTGTGCGACAGATCCGTTTAAAACTGTTGCAGTGATAATTGCTGCGGAAACAAATATTGTATTGTAACATTATATTGTGTTTGTTGAATGTTACAACACGATGTATTTGTTAAGTAATCCAAGTTATCGTTATAATTGTAAATTCAAGTTTTATCTAGGCAACGTTGAAGGTGATATGGAAAATGTTGACAATATTATCAATTACAATAAAATGTATCAATAGTACTTATTGCCCCCGGAGTCACTCAATGATTATGCATATTTCTTTTAACATGGGTATTGTTATTCAGCACCAATCGTGCATTCATTTGCTTTATCTTAATTGTATGTCATATGGCGGATATTATAGTAAGTATCCATATTTAAATTCATTTTAAGACATAAGTTAAGTCACAAAAAAGAAATACAACTAAATGCACAGTTCTACATATGTATAGGCGAAAAGATCCCTCACAGATTATCTTGGACACAATTAACTTGCACCAGTAAAATCGCAATCGTAATTTTGCGATGTAGTGCATATTGTTATAACTAATGACCACTGTTAGAAAATGCATAATGTGATATGGCCTAATACGCATAATACTTTAATAAAGGTATCACAATCTTGGAAAATATGTAGACGAGGGCAACGAAGATGGCCGCAACATTAAAAAATAAACGTTATGAGGACCGGCTCAAACTTTAAAATCTTATTTCTCACGAAATACGTCAAAACAGAGGAATTTTTTTTGTCCGTGGGAGGACGGCTAAGAATAAAATACTTCCTCCCCGCACGTTGGGAAAAAACGCGTGGCGTAAAAGTCGAGAAAACCCAGCACGCTTGATGGTAGGATTTAATTATCCGCCTGGCTAGCAACCACCCTCACATGTAAGGCCTGCGCCAAACAGTTTTACTGTGTTTCGTAGTGAGAATGTGAGAGCCAGAGCCCGAAAGGGTGTCTACTTGAATTGCGTGTTCCATTTAGGACCCTGTCTGTGCTTACCATCAGGCAAGACTAGGGTCAAACGCAATCAAGAAAATAATAAAAAAAAAAAACTGATTGAAACTTACAAAATACTAATTGGCCGCTAGAGTACAGATGATCAATTCCAGGAGAATTGATAATCTGTACTCTCTTAATAAAAACAAATACCTTAGAGGACACTCATTGAAATTGGATGTAATATTTCATAAGGAAATCCTTTAGAACACTGAAACTTAAATGAAAGTGTGATAAATCACTTGAGACAGCATTAGCTTATTAAGCTGCTCGTGTGGTTACTATAAAATCGTAATAATTATTTCTAATCCAGTTCCCGTAGGACCTTCATAATTAAATACAGCCTTCGTCATCGGTCCAGTCATCATTAACATCATCATTCTGTACAACGTCCGTACAACGTCCACTGCTGAACAAGGGCCTCCTCCTGAGGAAGGGTTTTTGCCATACTCACCACGCTTGGCAGGATGGTTGGTGACCGCAGTATTATGTTGTAATATACAAGGAAACGCTGCTGCCCGTTCCCTGGTATACAATTATAGATGACGTTATCTTCTCCGAGACTTAAAACGAGCCAAATACCGCTACGCTACGTCCATTCGTTTCTGAAATTGTTTCATTAACAAACAGACAGTTACTTCAGCTTTATAAATTAGTATTGATAATTATTAATGTAGATATGATATAGGTACCTACGGCATCGAATAATGAGATTTATATAAATTACCGTAACTTTTTTTTTTTTTGTTCTCCGGGGCTAATTGCATTGACGCATTCCCACCACCGCTGCAGCGTATTCGCACGCTGGCGCGATGGCGGTGGGATATGTGGGACTCGCCCTCTCCATACCGTGCGTGGTATGCTAAAGTAATACCACGAGGAGAGGACCCTACACCACTAAAACCTCCCGGACACTCCTTCGATCCACCGTTGGCGGGGCGATGTCGGGTACGCATGAGCAATCCGGCCCCCCGACGGCACCCGCGGCCAATATGGTACCGCGGGATCTCCAGGGCCACACTTACAGTGGCATCACTTGTACTTACCTACTTTTTATTAATAAGTTAAGTTACCTCGAACACGATAGGAATATATTTTAGTTTTAAAGTAAACTACAAGCAGCGTTATGTTTTATGCCTTTTGAGGTCGAAACCTAAAGTAAAATTAGGGTATAAAGAACTCGCAGCTGTTCTTAAAAATGTGACGTGTTTCTAGAGGGCTGGTATATACTTTGCTTATCAAAGAAGCATTATGATTCAGCGAGGCAATGCTGCCAGCATTTTGGGAACGCTGCCCAGTGGCGCCCTTTTAGAATAGTTTTTAATTATTGGTTAGTTTTTTTGGAAATTCATTTAATTGATGCCAAAAAGGAGTAGAAATAATTGATGTAAGTATTTTTTTGTTGTAGAGACCTTTTAGATCTTTTAGATTCATCTCATCAAGTTTCATCCTTTTGGCTAATTGTCGTTTGGCTATGGCCTTTATCAGCACTAACCAGTTCCTTCTATTTAAACTTGTACCGTAGAACGGTGCGCTAAAATAAGCTTCATCTTATAGCTCTTTATACCATCTTTTGACAGTTTATTTTGCAAGTAAATATTCTGTATTCTTTTGTCTCTTCTCAGTTCTGAGTTGATCGGCAACTTCAAGATTTCTAATAAGGTGCACTTTAAGGGGACACGTATCAGATCAATTATTATTTGGCAACACATGTTGATAGATCTTCAACAAAACTTTCGGACCAGAAAGCGTTACGAAGCTTGGACAATCGATTTAAATACGTTGATCTACTTTTATCTCAAGGTTTGACCTATCGAGTTGGATATTTTAACATAAGTAAATATACTTGTCAATAACAACTAGTTATAGATAATAACTAGTTATAGATTTGACAATATTTATTCTTAGTTCAACTTGTTGTGAAGCTCCATTGAGGTGTATGCAAACTCATCTGGGACCAATCGTAGATTTTGTCATCATCACTATAATAATGTCCTTCCAATTAAAAAAATACTGTTTTTTTTTGGATTACAACATGCAAGTTACCATAATTACAATATCTTCATATCACAGATTATTACCACTACTTAAAACTGTGCCGAGATAATAGCAGTATGGTTTTATAATAAAAACAAGTACACATGTGTAGTTGCTTTAGATAGTTCAAAGAAAGATAAATCACTTCTATTTTCCCATAAATAGGGTCTTGTTAAATGTTTCTTTTATGTATGTTTTTTTAATAGACAGTAAAAAAAAACATACACAAAAGAAACAAATATAACAATGTATGTTGCATAAATGTATCGCTTATTGCTTACCTTTTTTTGTTCTGTAAGCCTTGTAGGATCCTTCACAACAAAAATCACATAAAACATGTTGATTAAATGTAATGTCGTCGATACTCCATAACATCCGTAGTATCCAAGTTTCTTTAACAAAATACCACTCACTGCCATACCTATTGGAAATGCCATTGTTATACTAAAACTAAGAAGACCCATTCTATAAGTTCTTGTCTTATCCGTTGTTATGGTACTTATAAAGGCAAATGCAGTCAAAAAAGCAAGGCACCATCCACCTGTAATACTTTCAAGAATTACTTCAGAGAATACTAAATATTCTAATCTTATCTGGTAGAAGAAGTAAACATGCAGTATATTGTTAATTCCAACCAGCATTGGTCCAGACAGTGTGATAATTAAGAAAACTTTTCTATATCCAGTTCTATCTGAGAATGAACCAGCAAATAATGCTATTAAACAAGGTACTGTTGCTGATATGTATGTTTTCCAAGTCAAGGCCCTTGCTAGAAGCTTTTGAGCTTCCCGTTCATATTCGTTTTGGCTCTCCGCATTTTGTAGCTTTAATGAATCACAGATTTCATCCGAAAATCCTAAGTTTACTCGACACGACTTTTCCAAGTATAAGTTTTGTGATGCAGTAATAACTATTATATTTCCTACAATGAACATTAGCAAACATGGTTCAAGAGTTATATTATTGATAACATGTTGCACTTTTTCTTTAAAACTAAGTTCTTTTTCTTTATTTTCATTGAGAGGATCCTCTTCGGTAAAATTTTCGTCTTCATTTCGAGTATTTGGCGGGCCATCAAGTACTGCCATAGTTTTCATTACTTTAAATTGCTTATTGATTTAATGATACACATTTATTATTTCAAAATTCATTTAAACGTTATTGTTATAACTGCTGAAACCCAACTATTGATAATTTTAGTAGCAATATTAGAGCTGTCGATAAAATTTAATCTAAGAGATATAGCGCTTTCGATATAAATATTGTAAAACAATAAAATACACCCATTATTAACAATTTAAGAATGATTATCATGGATTTTAAACATAACTTCGTCAGTGTACTTATTGATAAAAGATTTAAAAAACTGCTGGTTTGTTTTTACTGCTTTACTCATTCTTAATATGGCAACAATTGCATTGAATATTATAAAAGGAATATTCCCGAACAAAACCTAAAATGTAAATATTCATTTTATTGTGTTCTGTACCCAAAAAGGCCTGTCTACCAGTAGTCACTTTAAAATTAAATATTAAATCTCAAGTAAAATACATATTCAACTTTATTTATTACCGTTTTTTTATTTCAAGCTCAATATATAGTGTCTAATGTTAAACATATATATAATGATACGGAGTTTTTTTTCTTTTATTAATTCCTGCCACCAGTCAGCGGCAATTTCCAAATTTCAGAATGTTAAACTATGAAATATTGAAAGAATTATAAAGACTTTCAATATTATATAGATAACATTAAATTATTTCCAGTGTAAAATAAGCCCTTTGTGTGTTATTCTAGGTCAGATAATAATAGCCATTAATACACAGTTATCTTATAGATAGCGGGTTATACTAACTATTACATATCATTATTAATTTTTAGTATTTGTTCACTGTTAAGATAAATTATTTCATTCAATACACACAAATGTCATAGTAAGACGTCTTTTTAGGGTTCTGTAGCCAAATGACAAAAACCGGAACCCTTATAGATTCGTCATGACTGTCTGTCTGTCTGTCTGTCTGTCCGTCCGTATGTCACAGCCACTTTTTTCCGAAACTATAAGAACTATAATGTTGAAACTTGGCAAGTAGATGTATGTTGTGAACCGCATTATGATTTTCACACAAAAATAGAAAAAATAACAGAAAAATTTGGGGTTCCACATACTTACAACTGAAATTAAAAAAAAATGTTTTCATCCAACCCATACGTGTGGGGTATTAATGAATATGTCTTCAAAAATGATGTTGAGGTTTCTAATGTCATTTTTTTCTAAACTGAATAGTTTGTGCGAGAGACACTTCCAAAGCGGTAAAATGTGTGTCCCACCCCCTGTAACTTCTAAAGTAACAGAATGATAAAAAATAACCATGCAAACTTCCACCGAAAATTGGTTTGAACGAGATCAAGTAAGTAGCTTTTTTTAATACGTCATAAACCATAAACCGAAATTTACCATTCATTCATTCAACTATTATTAACATCGATCAAAGTTACAACGAACTACAAGAACTTTTATACTATGTTACTTGTTGTATTCTTGATATTATTATCAAAAATAGGTAGGCACTTGCAACTAGTACGGAACCCTTCGTGCGAGAGTCCGACTCGCACTTGGCCGGTTTTTTCTTGCATATGATCAAGTTTTATAAGTGTTATACAATATTTAAATTTGTACGCTTTTAACAATGCAAGAAGAACATCTAAGTATTATCTTCTTTCCATTTTTCTTCCACTCTCCTATGGGAGCTTTGCATTTCTCTGCGCATCTGCCATATTCAAATGTTTTTTACACTTTTAATTTCATTTTGTACTCTTATCAATTGGATAAGAAAGGGTATGCTATAGTGTTTTCGGTGGCGAAAAAACTCTTCTCATTTTACCAACCGACATTGCTCCGATCTGGTTCTGGGGTAGCCTAGTTTGTATAATTAAATTGATACCTAAGTAGTAGTGATTTCATTACCCTATTTTAGACAAGGATGTTAAAAGATTTGAAGGAGCTGTATTAAAAACTCTTAAAATCAAATTTAATATTTTATTTATTTCATTCGTACAATTATCACAGATTCTTATATTTAGATAAGTTTGTTCAAAACAATTATTTTGTCAGTGTTACAAAACTTGAAACAAAAAATGTGTTTTCAAATGTTATAAAAAGGTAACCATACATAACTAAAGTAAATAATATTAAATAACAGCAATCTATAACAATTGTGACCACGACGCAGTAACCAAATATTTCGAGCTCTTATTCTAAATAAAAAAATACATTTATATTGAAGAAATATAAAGGGTACGGGCTTCGATCAAGTATACAACGGTACGGGCTAAGAACAAGGAATATCCAAATAAATCTATTTTAAGAAATATGCAATTAAAAGTCAGGAAAAATTTCGTTTTTATTGAGATTATAGTTTCAGTCATAAATAAAAAAGACTTTTCCACGCCATCTATTGACTTTTCTTAAAAGTTTGTGATTAGGTATGTAGAGCAACGGTTGGTAGTGTGCCGTCAAAGAAAATGAAGATCTTCTAGGAGCTAGGTGGCACGCCCGGCAGTCAGCAGCCATTTGTTACTGTTCAGAACTTGTATATGTTCGAATTGGCTTGCGAAATTGTATTGCGCGATACAGGTTAGTTGGGATGCTAGGTGCTAGATGGCGCTGCTCGTCTTCTTGTAGTTAATGCGGCTACTGTAGATGTCGCTAGAGGTATTTAACTGCCATAGACAAATACGTGCTTCCAAAAAATAGAAAAAGTATTAATTGTGATATTTCCTGATCTTTGCATGTACCCTTCATATGTAACACACATCTTGCGTAATTTAATTTGTAGTAGACACGACAAGTTGCTATTCACTACGCACAGGCGTTTGGTTTTTGATCTAGAGGATGCAACAGATGCATCAGTGTTCAAAGATGAACAAGTTTGGTATAATCTATACAATAAATAGTATTGAAGTGTTTGTTTGTAATAAGTTTTATAGTCTAAAATGATTAAAATATACAAGGTGTAACGGAAAGGGTATATACATAGAAAGAGCAAGGCTTCTTTGGATCATAACAAATGATATGGCAAGGGTTTCAACTCAAAATAAAATACTCGAAAAGTCAGTATTATTTTGCAAACAAAAAATTAAAAATGCGGAACCCTTTATTCAGAAATACCAGGAGTAAGAGGTTTATTTTTAGTTGCAAATAGTTCGTTGACATCGATCAGCTGATTGACTGCTAGTGATGTATTTATTTCAATTTGAAAAGTTTGGTTTCTGGTATCTATGAATTAAAAAAAAATATTACTTCCGGACTTGTAGAGATAGGATTAAATAACCTTTGCCATATCGTTTGTTAAAATATTCAAATCGGTCCAGCCGGAGGATTTCATTGACATACACACGTACAGTAGAATTATATTTATAAAGAATATGATAGAAATTTCTTTACTAGGTAACTTTATTATTTATTTTGGAGGCACTTAATTATCAATTTCATTTCTCGTTTATACCTTACTAGCTGCGCCCCGCGGTTTTACCCGCGTTACTTTGCTTCAGTGGGTCGGAGAGTGATTTTTTGTAGCCTATATCTTAATTGAGCTTTAAATTATCCCCTGCAGTTTAAGAAAAAAAGCGACACTCATAATGTTAATACTAGATCTAAGCATAATCTCGTTTTACATGCTACACGTCTCCACAAAATTAGCAATTCTTTTATGGGGCAATGTATACGCTTCTACAACAAACTTCCTAATAATGTAAGAGATCTTTCAACAAACAAGTTTAAACGTTATGTCAAAGATAAATTATGTAAAAAGGCTTATTATAAAATTTCTGATTATGTTAATGACAAAACTGCTTGGGAGTGAGTTGCTCTGAAACAATACTGCTTTATTAATCATTGTAAAATATAATTTATTTAAAAAAAAGGATTCCTCTGAGTTTCTTGCCAGTTCTTCTCAGAGTTGCCACGTCCAGAACTGGTGGTAGTAAAAGAATGGGACGCATCATAAGAACATGATTTAAAATATTTTAAATGTGTCTATATGAATAAAGAATTTTTGACTTTGACTTTGACTTTGAGCCAAATCCATTTAGTAGTATTATGTAAAAGACAGACAAACTAACAGACACACACATACACTTTCCTATTTATAATATTAGTATGGATATAAATGATTTATGTTGCCCGCTTGTCTAGATACCATACGACCTTAAGACCATAGTTCGACACGTATTCTTCGCACACAGCGTGACTGGCTCGGGTACCCCGATTTCAGCGTACTATTTTTTGCCGCACTTGTCTAGTACGACGGCGATAGTAATAGTCGAGTTCGTTCCAGATAACATTAGCAGATAATTAGAACTTTTAATTGTATATTTGAATAATATGCCAAAGATAAATTAAGCATCTAATAGAAAAAAAAGTGTTATATTCTCTATTTTGACGATTACATATTCTATGTTTCAAAATTAAGATTAATAAAATTCGACCACCGAACAACGTCCCCCTTAGAGACGTTTTATACAAGAGATTGATAAATTTCGATGACCGGTAGGGTTCCACCGTAGCCTAATTGGTTAAGGCATTAGGGGCGTAATCTCAAATGCAGGTTCGAGTCCTGCCGGTCGAATTTTATTGATCTTAATTTTGAAACATATTATAAGCTAAATTTTTCCGTAAAGTATTCAAAAAACATTTCAAATTGATGACATATTCGTTGCTGTTATTGGCAGTGATAGCCGAGTCTATTATTTCAAATATAACGATGTTAGAAACTAATAGGAACAGTAGTGCCTTTACTTGACGGCTATTCATTTGTTGTAGTTCTCTTATACAATTTTATAAATTATGAGCTATGGCGTAACAATCTATATATATAAAAGAAAGTCGTGTTTGTTACAACACTTATAACTCGAGAACGGCTGGACCGATTGCCATGGTTTTTGATTTGTTGGATTTGTTTCCGTCCCGAATAGCAGAATACATTTTAAAAACAAAAGAAAGTCGTGTTAGTTACACTATTTAAAACTCAAGAATGGCTGAACCGATTTTGCTGATAATTGGTAGGGAGGTAGCTAAGAACTGGGAGAAGGACATAGGATACTTTTGGGTAGGGGTAGGGTAGGGTAGGGTAGGGTAGGGGTAGGGTAGGGGTAGGGTAGGGTAGGGGTAGGGTAGGGGTATGGTAGGGGTAGGGTAGGGGTAGGGTAGGGTAGGGGTAGGGTAGGGTAGGGGTAGGGTAGGGGTAGGGGTAGGGTAGGGTAGGGTAGGGGTAGGGGTAGGGTAGGGCAGGGGTAGGGTATAAAAGTCCACCCGTGCGAAGCCGGGGCGGGCCGCTAGTATTCCAATAAATTTATGAAGATAAATAATTCCGTGTCAACTTCTTTATAATGTCTGTGTCCTTATGATATGTAATTGGTAATAATTACATCTGAGCAGTCCAAACATATTATTTTATTATGATGATCTATTATTGCGTAAACTATAATTCTAGTTGGCTTTACTTAATTATTTTTCTCTTAATTATATAGTGGTCTATTTTGTGACAAATAATCTTTTTCTTTTTCAAGATCTTCCTTAAAACATATTTGACATTTCCTATGTTCTTATTGAACTAACTTTCCTTTTCCAAATCTCTTTTTTCATGCAAAGAATGGTCTTCGGATTGTTGAGTGTCATCATCTTTTGATTTGGCTGTATTTCTTTCTGTTAAATCAGATTTGTTAATTTCTAAATCATTAGTGATACTTGAAGGTTTAAATTCTAAGGCATCGGGTTTTTTTTTCAACGATTCAATATTTTGTTCGTCATATAGTTTGTAAATTTCTACAGGGCTATCAGATGTTTTTAATACGGCTTCTTTCTTTTCTTCTGCTTCAAGGGCTTTCTTTCTTGAATTTTTCAATTCTTTTCTATGTTGAACGTAGAAAAATCTGTAAAAGTTGAGTTTGTTACTACTTATTCGTTGTAATGAAAAAATAAATCATTTTAAGTACACACGTTCAAGAAAGCTATAAAAAAAGACATTATAGGTTTTTGTAAATTTTGTGTATGTTGGCTTATCTTTTGAGTTTACTTACATAAGTATAACAATCGGTGGCGTAGCTATTGCAGCACTCATAAGAAACAATGCACCAGAAAATGTATCGAGTGTCTTCGTATACAACCATGAGTAGAACGGATGGAATAGCAGCGACGCCAGTGTCTCCGTCAGAGAAAACATTGAGTTTACTTTAGCTGGTGAAGAAAATTTACAAAATATTAGAATTAATCAAACCAGGACCTTGATTTAGGCCATTTAAATATTTTTGACCGGATAGAATCAATTAACCTTGCGTTTGGAAGTGGTCATTCTTTAGATATTATCGTCATTTTATCGTTGAATAATCGAATTAAAAAATAACGACCGATAACTATAAGTCATGTTGGCTACACTAAAAATGACTCGGCCGCCAAAGAATGATCAATAAGTAAGCGAACGCTCCACAGCATTTGCGTGGTGGTCCTCTGCAATTTAATGTGCCTTTAAAATTCATTTTAGTACCAACAGATGTATTTATAAGACATGTAATATCTAGTTGCATTTCTGCATGTAAGAGTAACTTTATATTCCAAAAATAGCTTTTAGTGTAACCTTATATCTCTGTTACCTTACAATGAAAAGCAAAAAAACTGTGACAAAAGTTGGACACAACAGTATGTAGGATACTTTTGTGAAGTGAGCACAGTACACACGCGGAATTAACTAATATTAATTACCATCAGATAATAAATTTAAAAAAACCACTTTACAGGGCACAGCACTTAACTTTAATATGTTTGCATAGCTGTGTGGGTCCGACTTAGAATAAACCACCCCAAGTTTCCCTATGGGTGTCGTAAGAGGTGACTGTCGGACATACAGCTGATGGATGGTCATCAGCATCTATCAGCTCAAGGATCATATTGCAATCATCCGTCTGCCTGTCAAGCAATGTGATTATGGCAATATCGCTATACGACCCTGGTTTGCCAAGGTCTGTTAAGAGGAGGCCCATGTTCTGCAATGGACGTGAATGGGCTGATACAGTTGCATAAAAAATAATAATAAAAATGAACCAACCTGTTTCGTGCTTCTCAACCAATTTCGATATGATGGATCGAAGTGACGTAAATGTAGTGGCGTTCAGCAACTCTACGACAGGCACTGCAATAATATGCAATCGAGTTAATGCGATAACTGAACTGATCAGTATTCAAATCGACATTATCATAATAAAACTGGAATATGAAGAGAGATGACGATTGGTAATTCGTACTGGTTATTGAGTTGGAAATTGACGCACATTATTGAAAGTCTATGACTAATATTGTTTCAGATACGAGGAAAAAACATACGATGCAGATTTATGGTTATGGCTTATAATAATTATTGAAAAAAAGATCATTAATGTTTTTAGAGGAACAGCAGCCCCATAAAATACTATTCCTTGATTTCAGCAAAAAACTAAATCAAGTACGCTATGCCGCTAGCCTTTAAATATAAATAAAGGTATTTCTGTGAAAGAATATTTCTTTAACTTCGAAAAAAAGATCGTTAAAAGTAATAGCAAAAGCAATCGTGAGGCGAGGAGGACCCCCAGTATTAAGGTGTCAACGGAGCTGCTATAGCAAACCTAGTATTGGGAGATGACTTTGTGAAAAAAATAAGCTACTTTTGATATCATCTCTGGGTGCCTGCCGTTTTGCCGAAAAGATTTTGACAAAATTTCATTTCTTAAACAAATTTTAGCAACTTTTTTTTATACCATTACAATATTTCGAATGATTTTAGTACGCATATCTTTATTTGGTCAATTTTTTACTAAGCAAAATATTACCAAGTATAATGTCATTATGGCATTTGGTCTTTAATCAAATGATTTATTACAGCAAACAATCTTCGGACAATAAACGTTTGGTAAAAAAATTGGTAGGTTAGGTTATGTTAAATCAGTGATCTCCTACGCCAGAAACGACTTGCATTAATAGAAAAAAGAGATTGTTTTAAGTAGGTTACGCGGAACTTAACTATTTCGATTAGGATAATTACTTATCAAAAAAAAAATGGCTTATTTGATTTTGCGTAAAAATTGATATTCCAACTGAAATATTTGACTAAATAAAAAATGTTACAAGTACTAGTTGGTAAACAAGTTATAGTTTTAACGTTCATTAATTCCCAAACATTAGGTTTGCGTTAAAATTGTTTGTGAATTGATTTTTTGCTAAGTATTAATTTGGCAAATGAAATTATGCGAATATTTTTTTGGGAAGTGAAAATTTGTCAAATTCCTTTCGGTCAAACAAGGGAGACCCATCATCTCTATATGATATATATCATCTCATATCAGTTACTCTGCTCCAGTGGGTTTGACCCACTGGAGCAGAGTTTTGTAGTCTATCTGTTAATCAAGCGTAAAACCTATCCCGGTGCAAAATGTTGGCCAATTCCGTTCAGTAGTTTTTGCGTGAAAGAGCAACAAACATCCATCCATCCATCCATCCGTACTTACAAACTTTCGCGTTTATAATATTAGTAGGATTTTTTCACTAGATATACTTTTTACTATTAAAGGCATCCATTTTGTAAGCACGTTCTGTATATGTAGCAAAATAATAATAAAAGCATAATTACCTAAGTACATTTCAATGTCTGTGGTGACAAATGCAGTCCAGATCGAACCAGCAATCTTACTGAGGACCGAGATCAAGCACAGCATGGAGTCATCCACTTTCATCTTTTTGCTGAGAATCGTTATTGAGAACATTGCACCTGAAATTTAGTATTACAGCTATTAAAAAATAGTACAAATATATATACGACTAGGAAGCCAGGATAGGGACAGTGTGCCTCGCGTGGCGGGGTTCGCGACGCGTTCTTGGCTTTAGACTCCGGAATTTTTCATTTTTGGAAAATTAATCTATTCACATGACCTTAAATGGCATAGAGGCCCAAATACTAGGACTTTTAGTGCCAGTCCAGTAGATATGTACTACTGTACTGCACTAGTTAGGTATCGTTATCGCTATCTTGTAGTTGTGATGTTCGTAGTTACTTGGTGAAGCAATGAAACACGGGCATTCGCTAAATCGTTTATTACGGACTGCCGGCTGCGGCCGGTGTCTAACCTACCTGACGTACAGATTATTATATATCTACCTACATTACATCCCTCCACCACTAATTAACAACAAGCTGACTAATCTTAATTATGATATCATGAAACTACACTAAAGCTTATAATTTATATTTCCTGCTTTTTTTTAACATATACTAATATATAAACCATGCCGTGTGGTCTCCGGCTTAGAATAGACCACCCCATGTCTTCCCATGGGTGTCGTAAAAGGCGACTAAGGGACATATGTCTGATGGATGGGCAGCAGCATCTATTAGCTCAAGGTTAACATCTAACTGCGATCACCAATCCGTCTGCCAAGCGTGGTGATTATGGCAATATCCCTCTACGATCCAGGCTTGCCAAAGTCTGTTAAGAGGAGGCCCATGTTCAGCAGTGGACGTAAACGGGCTGTTGATGAATATATAAAGTTGATGAGTTTGTTTGTTTGCTTGAACGCGCTAAGCTCAAGAACTATTGTTTCGATTTGAAATAATCTTTCAGTGTTAGACAGCCCATTTATCAAAGATTGGGGACGGGTGAAACAGCACAAGGGATGCTAGTTTTATTAGTTATATTTAGTTTTTTAATCAACAAAAGAAATACGAATTCGTTTGACTCCTGAACATCATGCTTCAGAACTTATTTTTTAAACATGAAATATCGTATAAAATTTTGAGAAATGAAAAGAAGCATAAAGGCCCTAATACGATCTTTATTGTGTCATTTTATAAGTTTGTATACAATGTATATAAATTATTATTTAAGGACAGATGCAAAAGGTTTCAACACAAAAATATTATATAGAAATAAATAATATCTTTGCTTGAGTTCTAACACCACGTATGTCAAAAATTGTAATTTTCAGGAGAGTGAAATAAATATAGAATTGTTCATAGACATTACTGTTCTAGAGGCTAATTACGAAACGCTATTACTAGGACTTGTTTACAATTGTCTTCAGCGTAACAATGCATGCTTAAATATTTTAAAATGTAGTTGTATAAGGTTGTAGCTTCAATAATACAGTAACAATGACATAGGAAATGCGTTATAATAACCTTACAGCAATGAAGACATTTTAAAATTAACTTCACCTCCTAGTGTCTGTCTTCAGTTAATAATTACTTTATTAATAAATAATTGTATTATTCTAATATCATCAAAATAATCATAAAAATATGTTGACATACAATTATATTGTTATTTAAAATATGTATAAAACCGGTTATAATTAAGTACCTAATTAAAATATGAACACAAAAGTTCATAATTTGATTAATTATTATGCAAATACGTCGATGTTTGAATATCATCATCATCAAGAGCCCGTTTACGTCCACTGCTGAACAAGGGCCTCCTCTTAACAGACCTTGGCAAGCCAGGATCGTAGAGGGATATTGCCATAATCACCACGCTTGGCAGACGGATTGGTGATCGCAGTAAGATGTCAACCTTGAGCTAATAGATGCTGCTGCCCATCCATCAGCCATATGTCCCTTAGTCGTCTTTTACGACACCCATGGGAGGACATGCGGTGGTCTATTCTAAGCCGGAAACCACACGGCCACACGGTCCACACGGATGTTTGAATATGTACAGTAACAATTGTAGACAGTAATATTGCGCCAAAAATTACAATTCAGCAGATTCTAACAATTCGTGGACGCAGCACATTTGCAATAAATCAAAATCGTCCACTCGTTACCAAAAAAAGGTCCGTCATTACCACTTAATGAAAAATTTGAGACGTCCTTTTCAAATCGTTCGACGTTGCAAGAACTTTATAAGATTAACGTTTCAGGGGTCCCTTTGAGAATCAGGAACGGTAGACTCCTCATTAGAGGAAAAAGGTACATCATCAAGCTTATATCTTCGTTTGCAAGGTAGCAATGCCTTGTAAATTTTTCGACGACGTCTTTGTGCAATTTCTATTGTCTTCTTATGATTGCTTCGTTGGTCTAGAAGTAATATGCTCGACTGTAACTAACGAGGTCCCAGGTTCGGTCCCCGCGGTGGCCTAAAAGTTGAAATTTTCTCTCGAGAAAAATCTAAGTACCAACCCGAATTTCAGTTGGTGATGTTTTGCCTATGCCTTAGAGAGCACGTAGATTCGGCGCCTGAGCTCTTTACGGTCGTGTCGAAAGAACCGTCTCACCAGATTTCAAGTTTTTTTTTTTACTTATAGAGAGTGCCCCTGTGTTTGTGCACACATTAGTTGACTATAACTATAAGTGAAGACCTATAATTGGCATAACGTTGTACACTGATGCTTCTATCGATGTTATAATATGGTGTTGGTCATCCATGCGGATAAATAAAAAATATAAAATTTCCTGCGCAGGTAAGGAAGACTATTTTGTCCACGGGATTCGAACTTGCGACTTCCGAGACTTAATGCAAGACATATTGTCATAGGTTCCGTCCTATACTGGGTGACATTTTTACAGTCTTGAAAATAATAGGGCGTGATATGTATATGAAATAGATGTCTAAGGCATAGATATTTTATTTTATTTTTTTACTGAGACCGAGTGAAAATCATAACGAAAAATATACACCTAATAAGGTAGTTACGTTACGTTAATTAAGATAGGTGCCTATATTACTAGGCCGCAATCAAATATGAATGAAAAGAGTGAGCGAAATAGCGTAACTACCTACTTAGGTACGCATTTTTACGGTTATGATTTTCACTCTATGCGAGTAAAAGAAAAAAGATAAAATAACTATGCCTTACACATCTATTTTATATACATATCACGCCCTATTATTTTCAAGACGATAAAAAAGTTATCCAGAATAAATAAGTTAGGTTGTAATGTAAATTAACGTCTCTGTCTACCAATTGTGGATGTTGAAAAGGAATCTCTGTTAGACAAGCTATATTAAAATAAACTGGCTTTAGATTTATTTCCGTCAATGTTATCTCAACCATCGCCCGAGATGATGTTAGCTTGGATCTTTTGATGACGGTTTTACGTCTTTAATTCTTATAGCAACTCACCCAAGTTACTAATTATAATTATTGTTCAAAATGTAGGTATAATATCATTTAAATTGAAAAAAACCAGCAAAATGTGGACGTCACATAATTTTGACCTCTTTGACACATTCAATGAAACAATTAGCACTTAGGTATTTACATACACTTGTGCTAGTCAGAATCACAATATAATAAAATAAAACGCCGGTGTCTCGGGGTAAATCCGTGACGGGGGGAATTCCGTTTATGTTATACGTAAATTACACACCAAAATTACTGAATGTGTGTTGATTTTAGAATATTTTTTTGAAGCGGCCGTAGCACAATGGCTAATTCGTCGGACTTGTGATTTTGAGGTCGCCGGTTCGAACCCCACCCATTGCATAACCGACTTGAACCCGCTCGTAACAAAAGCATTTTAGCTTAGCATGAGAGGTTAATAAGAATACTAGTAGACAGCAAAACTCTGCTAGCAATTTAATTTTACAAAAAAAAAAATACTCACCTAAATTTAGGCTTAGTTTTTAAATAAAGTTGGCTTAGACGCAGATTTATACATAGTATAAATGATAACTTTAGATTTATACATAGTATTAATAGTTAACTTATAGATTATTATTATTTTTCTATGAAAGTAGTCACCCCCGTAGCGTAGCGGTATTTGGCTCGCTTTAAACCTCGGAGGTCGTGGGTTCGATCCCCACGCCAGACAAGAAATACCTGTGTAGATTCTAAGATTACTTTTCGGGTCTAGTTGGCTGAGGGGCTACTTTCCGTGCCTCGGAAAGCACGTTAAGCCGTTGGTCCCGATTGTTATCACATCATCTATAACCATTGTATACCAGGGATCGGGCAGCAGCGTTTAACATACAAGATGTTACAATATAATACTGCGGTCACCAACCCGCCTGCCAAGCTTGATGATTATGACAAAAACTCTCCTTTGGGAGGAGGCCCATGTTCTTCAGTGGACGTTGAACGGGCTGATGATGATTCTATGAAATAACAAACTAAGTAACTAGTAGTAGTTGGCAACTGCAAATCGTACAAATTGACAGACTATACAGCCCCTCCGTCCTGTGTCATTTATTCGTATAATTTAATTATTATACTTAGATGGAAGTAGTAATTAAACATCGCATTAGGGCTTAGGACCACTTAAGTTAATCCCACATTGGGGCGTTTTTTAATTGTGTTAATGACGCGAGCGCTGGGCTCTCAGTCACCCGTCACCCGCTACAACCGCTGTCGTCCACATGTGACAAACTCGCTTTAGGAACGCGCAAGCCCAATGTGGAGTCAGCCTTAAAATAGCATCTTAAAAATAAATCTAATATATTTGTAATAATACATACCAAATGAGTGAAGAATTATAGAGTAGCTGATGAACATTCCAAACTTGACCATATCCCAATTGAGACGGTTACGTACGAACAGGTAGAACACACCATGCTCCGCTGTAAGATAATATCATTAATATCATTAAATTAGTCTCTATAGATGTGTATCATCTATCAGCTCAATAACTCATCATCTTACTGCGATCACGAATCCGCCTGCCAAGCGTGGTGATAACAGAAATATCCCTCAAAGACCCTAGGTTGCCAAGGTCTGTTAAGAGGATGCTCGTTAACGGGTTCATAAAGTAAACCTGTGACAAATAAAATCAAACTCGATTCTATTCGGTCGACAACATTTAACAAGCCACTTGGGTAGGATCTCTGGTGTTCTAAGTTCAAATTCCACCCGACAAAATTATTTTTGTGTCCTACAAATAGTTGTCCTAAATCTGGGGCTCTGTGTCCTTAAATTGGTAAATATTCGCGTGTTGCAGGGACATCATAACTTAATATAGCCTACCTCGAAAAATAGGCTATCTGACACTGAAAAATATTTTTCAAATTGGAGCTGAGATTAGCGCATTCAAGAAACTTAAACTTTGTATATAAGTAAAGATGTTGGGTTTAAATCGATCGATAAATTAGATAATAATCGTGGGTTGCCGATATGTCATTTAAATTAATTAGTATAATACGAGGAAAACATAATAGTAGAGGATACGATTAAGAACGACCTTCACTGATCTGTTTATTGGATGAAAAGTTTTTTATATAAAAATATATTATTTATTAAAATATTTTAATAAATAATATATATTATTGAAGTCATTAAATTTGATATAAAATGTTTTTCATCCAGTAAAGGAGCTGTAGTTGACATAGAATCTTGTTTTGAACCTTGACTCACTGTGTAGTAAGGTCTTATTATTATTAGGTTTATTTATATTATCATCATATAAGCTGGCTATATTATTCATATCGTTCCCAGGGTCACCTGACTTAAAATAAGCGAATATAATGCATCTCATTATCGATAAAGGAAACCGTTTTCTAAAAATTTTCAAATAAAACAAAAAAGCGACTTATGCGGAACAAACAATTTTAGCTAATATTTTATTGCCTGTAAATGTATTTTCAGAATATTGAGCGTATGGATCAGGTATACCTTTTAATGTAATATAATTTAATAAATTATGATAATGCAAGAGTTACAAAAGCTTGAATCTATCTCAAAGTTCCAAATTGTGTATGATTTAGCTTTATTCATGGTTTTTTACCATCAGCAAGATAAAATTTCTTAAACAAACATATTGTTTACAGATACAGTCAGATCAAGAAGACTGCTACTAGAATTGAAGATTAAAAAGCTCTAAAGCCTTAAAAGCCAGGATAACCTATATTGCATACAAAAATAACTTAAGTCAAAACCCAACGGGGTGGGTTTCCCTAACACATTAGGGGAAGCCGACTTTGGGCTTGAAGTTATTTTTAATCTTTAATTTGTCAAAAAAGTTTTATCAAAAAGTTAGTAGGTACATAGATGGATTTCATTACTAACAACAAATCATTTCACTGAGTATTCAGCAGCCATTAAAAGTTACGGTGTATGTAAATCTTTAAGTAACTTACATGAACTTGGTCCAAATAGTATGAACACCATAAAGAGAGTGAGAATGACTTTGATCCTCCTGTTTCCCGGGCGCGGTGTGACTGCTACTCTTAACGTTTCAACAACGTGGGATAAATTAAAGAAGGACTTGCTTTCTTTCGATTCATCTGACCGTTCTATCTGTAAAGTAAAAATATATTAAGGTTAATATTTATTACATTTAAGTTAAATTTTATGACACCATATAAAAATCTTGATTTAAAGCTTGACACAAAGGAATGTCTTGCTGAAGAAAATAAACCTCCTCTTTGGATTGGATTTGGAAAGAGTTGAGAAAGAAGAGAAGAGAAAGTTGAGATATTAGTATGACTTAACTCTTGACTTGTATGACTTAAAACTTTGTGGATATATACGTCGTAGGTATCCAATATTAAAGTATCTATTTGAATGAATCTAAATCTACTCGGATGAAGTCCTACGCAAACAAGAAAAAACTAGTGAATAATTATATATATAAAGGAATATGCCTATATAATTTTATTATCATGATCATCATCACCCCGTATAACGTCCACTGTAACACATGGGCCTCCTCCCGTGAGAGAGTAGTTGCCATAGTCACCACGCTTGGCAGGCGGGCTGATGACCGCAGTTTTATGTTGTTGTAACACAAGGAAACACTGCTGCCCGTTCCTTAATATATGATTATTATAGATGATGTTATAATAATTGGGAACAACGGCTTAACGTGCTTTCCGAGGTACGGAGGGTAGTCCCACAACCAACCAGAAATAAATCTTAGATTTTACACAAAGATTTTCTGTCCGGCGTGGGGATCGAACCCACGACATCCGAGATTTAAAGCGAGCCAAATACCGCTACGTTACGGAGGTTGATTATATTATAGTCTAATTATTAAGATAAATCTTACAAAATTACTACACCAAGGTAATAGTAACATAGTTTCAGCCTATTTCTTTCAGGACATGATGGCTAACGCAGTACATTTTGCTTTTTTAAAAATTAAACTTAAATATCAATTTCAATTTCAAACAATACTTCTGACTATTCCATAAAGGCTTTCTAGTACACAGTTTGATATTTCCATAGTTTTCGTACATAGACTATGTAAAACAGACATGTTTTATGCATCGTTGCTCAGAAGGTCGTCGAAACTACGCATGCAACTATGCATAGTTTAAACAATGGGTAAAAATCGTATAAATCGTTTGAAAGCATATTCTTTTGTTATTTCTTTGGATTTCCTCTAATTAAAAAAAAATAATATTGTAAACGCTGCTTTTTTCGTCTTTCATACTAAATTGAGGAAGTTCATAGTTATGAATTTATTTTAAAAATTGTAGGTAATATACGATTTTCTTGCTAAAGTATGGGACAGGCATATGTAGTTAGGCACGGGGCTTTTGCTACTTTATCGGGCATAAAGGCTAGCACTGCTTATCGATTGTTTTGAATACTGAAGTAAGCAGCCTGCACAAAAGAACGCGCTGTTGGGGAGGAATTATGACCATTAAATTTTACGTTAAATTTTGTGCAACTACCGCACTACTTTACAGTTCGCAGGCCATTCGAACTGCGAGAGCATCGGAAGGTTCTTGACCAGTATAATTTAATTATAGCTACCGAAAACAATCACTGTCATTGATGTCTATCTTACCATCAGAAAAATATTACCTGCAGATAGCAAAGTCATAGATAATTGTTTCTACTCCATGATTAAATCATAAAACGGTAGGTACAGTCAACAAAAGAGATAGGCAGCGTTGCCAGACCGTACCAAAAAGTACGGTTTTCCGTACTATTCATCACATAACCGTACCACAATCGTACCTCAGTGTAGACCGTACCTTTTTCGTACCTTATCTATATTAGTTATTTATTTTGATTCAGTGAATTAAATTTTTGTTGATAAAAAATATCATAGGAATAATGTGATGAGAAAGTTCAGATATGAAGCGATACTATTCTCTATATTTAAAGGAATAAAAACTGTGTTATTTTATTGTTTTTAAACAAGTGTGCACAATTCTGTTGTTTACATACCTGTCAGAAACTTGAAAAGAAATTACAATAATTTTGTTTAATTGAATTATAATACCGGTAAAAACATTTAGATTTGATATTTTTAGATCTAAAAAGACTTTGTAAATCAAATGAATTTATTTAAAAAAATATCTACATTTGTTGATATAAATCTCAATCTATTCAGATAAACTTAGATCTACAATTGACTACAATTTTCTTAGATCTGAGTAGATTTAGAAAAATTGAAAAATATCGAAAAGGATCTAATTAGATCTAAAAAAAAATCCCATAATTGAGATCTAATTAGATCCAAAGTTTCAATTATAATGTTTACAACAGATTATCAATCTTCATAAATAATTTAAGTAAATTTATACGATTTTCGTTGCTAATTTATAAATTTACTTGAATAATTTCTCTGTTTATGTAAAAAAGTTTAAATACTCTTCAGATAAAAAAAAAATATTTTCAAATTCAAAATGATTCCAAAAGACAACTCCAGCGCGCCCTGTCGAGTACTTTGAATACTGAAATGAGGTTTCTTTATGTTCGATTTCCTATCGCTTTTTTCCAAACTATGGTCGCAGACAGCCAACTCGAAGAAAAAAAAACTGATCAATAAAAATTCGGACCAATAACGCTTAAATGACTGCACTATAGTGCAGTCATTTAAGCGTTATTGGTCCGTTGGTCCGTTGGTCCGTCTTAAATTAGATATTAAAGATCAAAGCCGTTTTTTATTTTGTCTGAAATTTAATCGATGTATTTAATGCCCTCTAGCGGCGAGCAGATACATTTTATGCATTCTAATGAAATAGGATTTTGTAGTGCTTGAAATAAGCTTTAAAATGAGCATTGTTAAAAGTCTTTTGCACGTAAAATGAGTGAGCTGTAATGCAAATAAGAGGAACATCTAATGGTTTTATCTTTAATAATCAATGGGTTTCATAAGTGCAATTTCCACCAAAATTAAAATTAATCATATTCCGTCTAGAATTAACTTTAATATAAAGAGTTTGATGGATTCTAGCAGATTAGCTGCTTTAAGACAAATATTTAAAAAAATCACGATTTAAAAAAAAATAGTTTTCGAATTTTTACAAAAAACCACCTTCTTTTCATAAAATATCTCAAAAATGATGAATGATACGTACAAAAGTATAATGATAAAAAATGTAGGTCTTTTTCTGACAAAAATAATTATTTTTTAGTTTTTCTGTCACACAACAATTGACATGATTGTTTAAAGAGCGCGCAATCACAGTCTCTCCCTTTGACCCTTAACCGTTTTAAAATAAAAGGGTTTTCACTATGTATTGTTATCTAAAGTTGTAGCTCTTTTAATTACCTTTAAAATGGTTTTTTATACGTTGTGATAGCATCAGAATTGAAGGAGTTATGGTCCAAAAACTAATCGTATTCTAGCGATAAAATGGCTCAATGTCAATTTTTCCAGTAACGGGTTATTTACACCCCTTAAAAATAATAGCGGAGCTCAGATTATTTTCACTTTTGAAGTTAAGGGTAAGATGAGCCTAATTCCAAAATTTCATGCAAATCGGTTCACAGTAAAAAAAATCGGAGGTAAGACCTTATTTTTACCGTCAATGACTGCACTACTAGTTCTTGCAGAAGTATCTCAACCCAACCGTACCTTGAAGTTAAAAACCGTACCTTTTCAGAAAGCCAACCGTCCTTTTTTGGGAAATCATACTGGCAACACTGGAGATAGGTTTACACCGTCAGCATCAAAAAACCGGCCAAGTGCGAGTCGGACTCGCTCACGAAGGGTTCCGTTTCAGTTACAAGTGCGTACCTATTTTTGATATCAAGAGTAAATAAAAAAAGCGTATGTTTATGAAATGAAATGTTATTTTATATTTTTATATTCGAGTTGATTGAATGCAAGCTAAATTGCGGTTTACGATTTTTGACGTATTAAAAAAAAACTACTTACAATATCTCGTTCAAACCAATTTTCGGTGGAAGTTTGCATGGTAATGTACATCATATATTATTTTTAGATTTATCATTCTCTTATTTTAGAAGTTACAGGGGGGGGGACACACATTTTACCACTTTGGAAGTGTCTCTCGTGCAAACTATTCAGTTTAGAAAAAAATTACATTAGAAACATCAACATCATTTTTGAAGACCTATTCATAGATATCCCACACGTATGGGTTCGATGAAAAATTTTTTTTTGAGTTTCAGTTCTTTGTATGGGGAACCCCAAAATTTATTGTTTTTTTTCTATGTTTGTGTGAAAATCTTAATGCGGTTCACAACATACATCTACTTGCCAAGTTTCAACATTATAGTTCTTATAGTTTCGGAAAAAAGTGGCTGTGACATACGGACGGACAGACAGACAGACAGACAGACAGACAGACAGACAGACAGACAGACAGACATGACGAATCTATAAGGGTTCCGTTTTTTGCCATTTGGCTACGGAACCCTAAAAATGTAAATATATATGTTTATATCAGTACGAAAGCCGGTAATTCTTTATGTATGAACAGTTTGCTACTAGTTGTGTACATATAGGAACACATTCTATGTGTTCCTATATGTAAACGGTTTTCATAAACGTAAAACATGCATAAAAAGCGGTCGTAGATTAATGTATAGGGCGTTGGATTTGTGATCTTGTAGTCGCCGGTCCGATCCACATCCATTCTGCCCTGTTAATTGTACTTGCAGTAATCGTCATTTTTGGGATATTCCCTTTTTTGCGAAAATAACATTTCAGAACACTAATCTATACATAAAGATTGATTTTATTTATTTTTTAGGTTCACTTTATAAGTCATGTAATATAGACTTCTTGTTTAGTTATAAAAAAATGTGTTTACCGCGTTTTTCTTGAAATCTCGAATTCTTTTGCAAGTACTGCGTTTCCATAAAGGAGGGCAGTATTGCACTACCGACGTGAACCCACTCGTATCACAAGCATTTTAGCTTAGCTCGAGGGGTTAACAAAAATACTAGTAGATTGCAAAACTCTGCTAGTAATATTATAAATAAAAGCGTTTCACAATGTGTAAACCTATCTCTTTTTTTGACTCAAGTAAGAGATAAAATACCTGACTTTTATCATTTTATTTGGCAGTGTTATAGTTCAAATTCAAAATTAACTTATCTCGGCAAAGAAATTTCCTCCGCGGTTGGATGTCAGCAAGGAGACCCTCTCGGGCCAGCTATTTTTAGCCTTGATATTCATCCTATTATCCATCGCCTTCAATCAAAACTTAATATTTGGTACTTGGATGATGGGACAATTGCTGGCAATGTAGATACTGTTTGCGATGACCTTCGCTTAATTATAAAGGAGTTCCACCAAATAGGGTTGGAACTCAATTTTTCCAAATGCGAACTATACATTGCAGACAATTGTCCTTCCAAAGATTTGGCTAAAGAAAAAATTAATAGTTTGGCCCCAAATATCAAAATTATTGATAAATCTTCACTGTGTCTGCTGGGCTCTCCTGTCTTTGACGAATCAATACCTGCTTTTGTTGACAACCAAATTCAAAATTTCTTAAATAACTCTGATCGACTATCTAAAATTAGCCCTCACATTGCTTTTACTATTCTAAAATTTTGCCTTTTTGTCCCTAAATTCACCTACACTTTGCGATGTTGTCAGTTGTGGAAACATATTAATATTCTAAAAAATATACACAACATCGTCAAAACCAGTTTAGAATCAATTTTGAACATACGTTTTGAAGAAAGGACTTGGTCACAGGCTTCACTTCCAGTTCGATTAGGGGGTCTGGGCGTTAGAGCCATTTCAGACGTTGCTCTCCCCGCTTTTTTGTCTTCTGTCCATAGTACCCAAAATTTATCACATAAAATTCTCTCGGCTAGTCTAAATAGTTATAATATTTCTTATATGAAGGAAGCTGAGTCTGAATGGCTTTTGGCTTGCCCCAACTCTGCCTTGCCATGTAATACATCTGTTCAGCGGCAATGGGATGGGCCGCTCTGTGAGCTGACGCGGAATAATTTGTTACAAACGTGTTCCAGCTCTGCAGATCGTGCCCGTCTCTTAGCCGTTGCGGAATGGGAGTCAGGCTTGTGGCTGCATGCGCTTCCGTCACCAAATACAGGCACCTTAATGGATGCAAATACGTTTCGTGTGGCAGTTTCGTTGCGCCTGGGTGCGCCGTGCTGTGCTCCCCACCGCTGCGAGTGTGGCGCCAATGTGACCCAACTCGGTCACCACGGCCTGTGTTGTAGCAAAAGTGCTGGACGTCTGTCCCGTCATGCCACTATTAATGATATAATCCGTCGGGCCTTCAGCTCGGCAAATATGCCAGCCGTTTTAGAGCCTAATGGCCTTATGCGCGACGATAGTAAAAGGCCCGACGGAATTACTCTGGTGCCTTGGAGGATGGGACGGCCTTTGGTGTGGGACGCTACGTGCGTCGACACCCTCGCGCCGTCTCATCTTTCCGGGACTCAGGGTAGGGCTGGTATGGCGGCTGAATCCGCGGAGAATCTCAAGAGGCGCAAATATAGTACCCTTGATAGTGGTTATGTATTTGTGCCTTTTGGTGTCGAAACATTGGGGCCGTGGGGACCGGGAGCCAAATTAATTTATAAATACCTCGCAGCGGCCCTCTTAAGTGCGGCACGTTCTCCGAGTGCTGGTTTCTACTTTGCACAGCAGGTAAGCTTTGCCATTCAACGTGGTAATGCTGCCAGCATTCTGGGAACCTTGCCAAGTAGAATAGATTTAGAATAGTTGTATATAAGTTAGTTTTATTTTTAATTAGTTAGTTTTAGTTTGTATTTTATTCATGTTTGTTAATTATAATAAATATCTCTTTTGTTAATAAAGACAGTGTTAGATAACAAGGTCTTCTGAAAGACGTGTTTGTGCTTCTCTATCATTGTTTTATAGCTGCAGTATTATTAGTGTATTGTGAAAGGTATTATCAATAATATTTATATTGTAGATCATACGAGTGCGATAGCAAACAAATCTATTGTTACAGTTGCATCATATGACCGATTTTAAACTTTTCAGCGGGTAGATAAACTTGTTGTGTTGATAAATTTATCGAAGAAGACAGCAGAATACAAAAGTAATAAATATTAAATAAAATATATATAAGTAATTATAGTACCTACATTAAAAAATTATGTATTATTATTAGTTAATAAGTTACTTATAATTTTTATTATATTTATATTATATTATTTTAGACTAGCTGCGCCCCGCGGTTTTACCCGCGTCACTCTGCTCCAGTGGGTCCATCGTGATATTTTGTATCCTTTATGTTAATCCAGCTTATAAACTATCTCCGTGCAAACTTTTAGCCAAATCCGTTCAGTAGTTTTTGCGTGAAAGAGTAACAAACATCCATCCATCCATACAAATATTCGCCTTTATAATATTAGTAAGGATTTTTTAAGACTAAATTTATCGCATTCTCCTGTCTTCTAACTTGCCGCCCTTTAGGGTCCGATACTTTATACTGGTTTTGTCTTTGTAACAACTTATTATACATACAGTGTACAATAAATAAAAATGAATATGCAAAAAATAAAAATAAAAGTGCAAATAGCTCTGACGCTCATAATTCTCAATGGATAAAATATGTATTTTTTATAAGTCACGAGGCTTTAGCTACTTCAGCGAGCAGGTTTAAAAACTACCACCAAGTTAAGCATCCTGCGAGAGTCGTGGTGTTCTGAGCTAGACAAAACCTATGTAACGGAAGTCAGTGCAAGTATAATTGGTAATCTAAAAACAAATTTATTTAGTACTAACTGATGCCAATGACAAGGTTCGTGAAAAAAAAATTGCCAAATAAATAAAGTGCCTGGGGCTCAAACCGGTAGTACCGTTTTATATTTAGATATAAGGCAGAATACAAGGACAATCAGATACACAAAAAAAAAAAATAGTAAATAGTATATTCCTTGAAAAAACAGCTATCTACCAGTGAAAGTCCCTTCAAAATCGGTCTAGCCGTCGTCATCTCAATCCCCCCGCCAGCGACTGCCCTGGGCCGAGCAATGTGCAAGTTGCACATGTTAGTTGTTTAGTTTGTAGTTAATAAAACATTTATTAAGACTAGAGTTCTGCTCACCTTTATGCCCGGTGAAGTAGCAAAAGCCTGCTGTTTGACTACCTAAATATCCATGCAAAAAAGGACTTTAAATATTTTAGGGAAGTTTTGTGTAACTGTCGTTCTACTTTAACGTTCGCTGGTTTTTCAAATTTAGTCCCCTCTTAACTAAGCCCACCTGACCCTTAATTTGCAAAGAGTGCATGTCCATGAAACAATTAAATGAAAATAAAAACGTTTGTTGGTAATGTAGACGAATCGATCGTTCTTATTATAAGTCGAATACAATGATGAAAAATTTACTAATAAATTAGTTTACATATCAACGATAATGTTGTTATAGCATATGATAGTCACGTATTATAAATATATTTTATTAAGCGGCCGTAGCCCAATGGCAAAAACATAACTGCTGCGGCTGCGATCGGGTCTGAAGCAAAGAACGCTTCACGAGCCTCGCCTCGCGAGGGCGAATGAACTCTATCCTAGATGCACTCGTAGACCCGAAATCCGAGAGACCCGCGTATTGTTACATAAAGCGACAGTTGCACAAAACATCCCTAAACGACTAAACATAATAAGCTCTTAATCCGTCTGTAAGCGACCGCCCTCTACTCGCCTTTATGCCCGATGAAACAGCAAAAGCCTCGTTGCTAACTACATAAATGTCCATCCATAAATATTTTAAGGAGAGTTTTGTGCATTGTTCTACTTGAATATTCTTTGGACACTCAGACTTCAGGTCTACGAGGGTATCAGAAGGTGATTAATAATAAATAATAATAATTGTTTTCATATCAATACAATCAACTGATCTCACGTCAATTAGAACATTATATTGATATAATTTGTTTGATAGCATCATATCGGTTACAATGTGCGGGTTTACTAACTTTATGATAAGTTATTAAGTGTTTATTTTGAGGTACAATAATGAGACTTTCTCGCTGATGTTTTATTTATTTAGTACCTTGTGTAAACTGGAGAAATTGTTAGTAGTGTACATATTTGTTTTGCGTGTTTACTAGTCTGTCTGTTCGTGTATGGTCACGTGGGAATAGAGTAACAGTACGTTTTGTCTGCGTCGTCATTAAAGGTTTTATTATTAGAACATATTACCACTACGTTGAGAGACACTTTTGTTTATTAGAAATACAAGTACCTAGGTATGTTGTCGTTGCACATGGAAAAACCGACAAAAATGGAACCGCAACTGTAAACAATTACGGTGAAGTTTGTCGGAGACACAAAAAAACCGATTCATATTGAAATAAGAATTTAGAGCTAAGATTGAATTACGAGTATTATATACTAGTTGTATATATATATTATTTCGGCATCGCCCGTGTCCGTGGGTCTTATTGCCATATCCCGCAGATTTCCCAAAATGTCCTTTATCCATAATAACGAATGCAAAAAAAGAGTTACCCAAATTAGTTAAGTCGTGATCAATTTATCTTGACGATTGTCATACATTATGCTATGACCGATTATCGGGACCAAAGACTCATCGTGCTATCCGAGGCACCTAACATATTCCTCTCATCAACTCAACTCCGAAAAAATATTTCATTTTATATAAAGATTTCTTATCCGTCGGGGGGTTTAAACCCTACGGGGGTTACATTCTTAAGGGGTAGTCTATGTAAAATAGTTCAAATGTCTTAGTTGCCCGGGTGCTCCTATGAGCTCCTACGCCGATTAGTAAGGGCACCAGGTATAGGCTGTACACTGTTCTGATGCGGTTCGGTGGTACCCCGACAAATATGCCATGAGCTCTCCTGGACTATTTGGAAATGGTCCAAAAAATCTCTTGCACTCGTGAGAGACTCAGTATACACTTTCAGGGACTCCCAGAGCACCACAACATTCCTCCGCAGCATATGTACAGCCTTACAGGGGAGGAGGACCCATGTCCCCTACTCCCCGATGCTATGTCAATGGTGGTAGTCGGCAGGTTTCTGCCTGCGGCTTTCTACCAAGACGTCGTCTGCGGAGCGGATGTGCCTCGGGATCGGTTTCCTTCGCCCGCTTCGCAGCCTCCTTCTACGGCATAACACGTTGACAGATAGAGGCTATTACCTCCAACGACTTCTCGTTCTCAAGCATCTTTAGGATCACCGGCCTAACATAAAAACACCTAGGGTATTTACTCAACTAAGCAGTTTTTTTTCTTAATATAGGAAATACCTATTACCTACCGTGTAAATTTACAAAGACTAGAAAAACATGAATAATGTCAATTGCTTGTGACAACAATAAGTTGCAAAAACTTATTCCATCATTCATATATAATCAAGGCAGACGTTTTTGCAAGTATTTATAAAAAACAGTCATGCTGAATGTGTTTTTTTCAGAATTAACTTTAAAGTAAGAAGTGCTTTTAAAATAAATGCCATCTGCATAATACATCTAGTATTTTATGGATGGTATAATAATATATTTATTAATAAAACTTATTGGAAGAAATCTGTATAAAAATAAGTGAGGTCCCTCTTATTCATACTTTGGGAAATGCTTTTTTTTCTGAAAGACTTACGTAGTTAGGCGAGGTTTTTGCTAGTTCACATAAAGGCGAGCAGAGTTCCAGCCTTAATAAATGGTTTAAAAACTACAAACTAAGCAATCTGCGCAAGAGGGCGCCCCCTGTGGGGCTCGGACCTTTGCTCAGGGCGGTCGCTGGCGATGAGATTTTTAGTAGGGATTCTGATTTTTTGTATTCAGGGAGTTTTGTGCAACTGTCGCTCTACTTTACAAATGCCCACCTTTATGAATAGTACCTACGTGACCTCCTCTATATGAACCCTAACGACTTTTCTCAAGCACAAGTACTCAACATGTTCGATAATTTTATTTGGCTGTGGTATAATCTAAGTAGTAAGTACTTCCCTGTCGAACAATTCATTGATTGTACTTTAAGTATGATTCACTTTGTTTTGCTAGTGTTTTTTTATTTCTTCACAAAATAAAAAACAAAAGGATTAAGTGATGTAAGTAAATCATCTAGACAAGATATAAATAATTATGACAAGAATCTTAATCGGGAAATTCTTGGTTTGCAGATATTTATATTCGATGATTTACTTAATAATGGAATTATTAGAATCAATCAATCAAATTACAGGAGTTGCAGTGAAGGGAGTGTGAGTTACACTCCTACCACTGCAATTCCTGTAAGCCAGGGACCACGGTACACGATGAAAATGGCAATGAGCACCAAGGCTCACCTAGTCCCGGGAAAAAGTTAAACTGTCTTGGAAACCGCAACAAATTTAATCAGAAAGAGATTAAGAGGATTAAGAAATACTTATGTATTCACATCCCTCCATTGCAAGGTAGATACAGTAAAACAGGATTTAAAGTATGAAACTAACTCTTAATACAATTCCTAATCTGTGCTACTTGGTAGCGTTCCCAAAATGCTAGCAGCATAACTCCGTTACATGGCAATGCTAATCTGATGTGCGAAGTAAATACCAGCACTCAGGGAACGTGCTGGAGTAAATAGTTACTTGTTAACACTCGACCTCTGGTTTTTTACAACGGATATTAAAATATATAAAGAAAAGGGGCTTTACCACCCATGTACTACGTAAAACAATATAATACATGAAAAAAATAACATTGCCCGATAAAGTACTTAAAAACCTCGTGGCTGTGTCAATGTCCGTCGAAAAGAACCAAATAAATAACATAAAAAATACACTCGGTCATTCTTTTATCGCATTTCAATAGGTTTATCTAATTAAGCGGAAAATTTTAGTCAATAGTACACAATATATTTACAGACTAGATCGTATTTTTAGGTACTGTTGAGACGAATGTACCGTAAAATAGATTCAGACGTTATTGATGTGTTAAGTATTCTTTATTTGTCACTATGATATATGGCGTATTCATTCTAAATGATAATTGGTAAATGACTAACTCCCGAATGCAAGAACAACATTTGAGTCTGAGTTTACTTGAGAACGTCAGGTGTCATTTTGATGATTTTTATTCCCATAGAAATAGAGACTATAATAGTGAGACACTATTTACTCAAGTGTATATTTAAAGGTAAATATTGTTCTTGGTTACCACTGTTAGTGTGCCATTCATTTTAACTTGACTGGGGAAGTACCGTCTTACAAAATTACATAGCCAAATATTATTGACAAGCATCCCGCGCGCGGTTTTTTCCCCGCGTTGCTCCAGTTCTCGTGGGAACTTCATACTTAAATATAGCCTATGTTCACCGGAGATAATGTAGCTGTGAAAGATTTTTTAAATCCGTCAAGAGTTTCGGAGCTTATTCAATTCAAACAAACAATCGAATCTTTCCTCTTTGTCATATTAGTATAGATTAATGTTGTGTTCGTGGAATATTTTGCCAGCAGCAGTAAGAGTGCGGCTACCTTAGTATGTTTAAAATATAAAATATATTTAAAAAGCATCTCATCCATCTTTAAATGTTCTTAGACAAATTTATTTATTTTTATAGATACAATTCAAATGTTTTAATAAATCTTATTGAGATGAATATACTTATATTGTTAAGACGTAAAGTTTGTGAAGTTGTAATAGGTAATCAAAACCGTTTTAGAAAATTATTTTTTAACACAGTTGCTCGTAAAGCTGATGTAATTCCACCGGTTTTAAATATGTAAAGCGGGTCATAAAAAACGCGTGTGTTACCAAAGCAAATAGTTAAGTTATAGTCCATACAAATTCCATAACAGTATTATTTGCCATTTCGCGCGCTGTTGCTATTCAAATTTAGAACAAATAATCCTCGCGCCATTTTTCTCAAATTTTCTTTTCTTTGCACTTGTATTGTGAAAAATGTTTTTTTTTTCTGTTTCCTCACAAATGTGTTAAAAAACGTCGTACGATATACGTGCGTATTGGTTATAACATGCTCGGCTCAATTATGCCCTCGCCTTCGGCTCGGGCTGCAATTCCGCCTCGCATGTTATAACCATCATAACGCACTAATATCGTAATGTACTATTACTAATAGAAAATCACATAGAAAATCACAAAGACGAGGTAACCGTCTTGCGTGGGTATCAAACCTCTGAGAATTAAAGCAGGACTTACATTATATAATCGTCATAATTCGGGGGTAAAAGCTTACTAAAATATAAAATTGTTAATAATGTTTACCTTACTTTTTTGCCTACAAATATAAATTGACTACTTGAATTTCGAATTCCAACGTTCTATTCTACATGGTATGAACAATATGCTACGCTAATAAATAGAATTTATTATTCGTTTTATTTTAAATTTGCTACTTTTAGTTATATATATTTATTTTAATCATGTAATAAATTTTTATTAGTACTGATAAAAAAGAACACATTTTGATTATCACGCTATCGATGTAATCTAATATTGAGGAAATATTTAATTTTATCACCAATTGAGTTTGTATGGAGAAATCAAAATTGACGCGGTCCAAGTCTCGGAAATTAAGTGTTACTAGCGTAAGAAAAGATACTCAAAAATCACTATCTAAAGGGATGAAACGGGGGTCCAAAGTTTGTATGGAGAAGTCAAAATTTACGCGGACGAATTTCCGAGACTTGGTCCGCATTACTGCATAGTATAAAACAAAGTCGCTTGCCGCTGTTTGTCCGTCCCTATGTATGCTTTGATCTTGAAAACTTTCGATGCGGTTTTTTTAATAGTCCGAGTGATTCTAGAGGAAGTTTTATATGTATTATACATCAGTATTGCACCCGTGCGAAGCCGGGGCGGGTCGCTAGTAAATTTATAATTCTACAAACGGTGGACCCCCCCGTTTCACCTCTTTAGATAGTGATTTTTAGAAAATTAAAGATTGTTAAAAATAAAAAAAACTTTCTTGTACATATGTGTACTTTTTGTAGACATTTGAAGGCTTAAATTAATTTGACTAGTAACACAAATATATAAAAAGAATAATACATCAATAAAAATAATAAGAAATATAGAAAAACAATACTCACTCGGGGTAATCCTTTTTCTTGAAGCCATTGGTCTGGTTCTTTCAAACACGTAATACCATATAATAAAACTAATACGAACATTACGGCTGTCATTGAGAAAATGCCATAATATCCCATTTTTCGCAGCAGAAACCCACTCACGCCTATTCCAATTGGGAATCCGGCAGTCATACAGAAATTGACTAAACCGACTCTAAATGTTCTAGATTCCTCCGAAGTAATATCACTGATGTAACTGAAGACACCCAAGAACATTGTAACCCAACCACCAGTGATTGCAGGGAAAAACGTCTCTAAGAAAACAGTGTATTCAACAGGAATCTCGTAGAAAAAGTAAACGTTGACCAAATTGTTTAAAGACGTCAAAAGCTCTCCAAAAATTGGCAGCAGTATTATAATCTTCCTATTTCCTGTTCTGTCACTCCAAGCTCCAAGAAACATAATTATGACACATGGTAATGCCGTGTGTATTACACTTTTCCATATGTCTATCGAAGATATTAAGTGTTGCACTTGTTTCTCGTATTCCGAGTAGTTTTTGCTGGTTTTTTGTACGAGAGCCGTACAGATTTCATCTCCAAAGTTTAAATTGACACGACAGGCTTTATCCAAATTAAGATTGGTCATAGCAAATCTTGAAATAACACTTGGTATAATTAATCCTGCTAATAGAGGTTCTACAGTGATATGGTTTTTGATATAGCACAGCTTTTCTTTAAATGATTTATCTTTGTATAATTTTTGAATATCATTTTTATTCAAAGGCTTTTCTTCGACATCCATGGGTTTAGTTTTTTCGTCAGCCATGTTTAAATCTATTTTTTTTATCGACTCAGTTAACAAGTTTGTTTTACGTCCATTATTAGTAAATAGCACTTCAGCACGTCCGTTTGTCACTGTAGCAATTTATGATTTCACATCATGTCTGATACAAACATTGTTTGAATAGTCTCAATTATTTGTGTTAACGATGTATTTATTTGCTATCAATTATCTGTTCATTGATAATGATAAATAGAATTCCAATTAGATAAAGAGCTTTGTTGTTGATAATTGAAGTACGTTTGTATTCGTTTATTTACAGGTACATTTAATAAACGAATTATTTCCTTACTATTTCTTTTTAATCTGATTGTTAAGGTAGCTTCGTTTGCTCAGCTACAGCAACATCTGTTGACAAAAAAATCTTGTTATTGCAATTGTTATATACTGTAGATGATGTATGAGCATAATAGTCTATTTAACGGATGCCTCTTTGTATTTCCAAACAAATTACAATCATTTTTAGAGGAGGGAGGCATTTATCTGGTCAAAATTCACACGGAATTCTAAATTATCACAAAATGGTTGAATGCAATTTAACTTTACAAAAGAAACATTTACTTCACTGAATATGTTTGATGCTTCATTCAGTTTAAACACTACGTAAAGCGTGTAATTACCACTTTATACAACGTTTATTTTAGCGTACCTACAATTTTCTGTCGTTAAATACTTTTATATTTTTCCGATTCAGTGAACTATGACCATCGCGTGTATATAATGATTTTATGTGTTATCTCACTTTTTTGTCACAATAAACAAAGACGTTAGTCGCAAAATTCTAATGAGCCGTTATAAGCGGGATTTAGATAATATTTAGATGACAATGAAGCATTGATCAATTTATTTAAATAAAGTTAGGTTTGGAAATTAAAAATGACAATTACATCTCATAAATGTCTACCACCACTACAGTTACAGATGTCGGATTCATTTATCAAAGTTTGAGTTGATTTAAGTTGGTTTAATTATGTTATAAAGTAGCCAGCTCGATCATGTGATTGAACATCGCTGCAGGTTTAATATTAAAAGTAATTGTTGGCAACCAATATTTTCGAGATACTTATTGGAGACTTTAAATTATTTTATTCAAGGCTAAATTATGGTAGGATAGAGGAAGACCATATTATTGGGCAAATGGGCCACTATAAATGTGGACCTCGGACAAAAAAAAATGTTTAGAGGAAGTCTTTCTCATCAAATGTTAACATTTTAAAGTAGCGTTAGAATAGTAGCGAGGTCCCAGTTTTAAGTCTCGAGTCTAGTAAAATAATGTGTTGCTAGTTGAATACCAGTCCAAAGTCAAGAAGTTGGTGGCGTTTCACCAGTGCAGGTTCAGGGTTGCTTAACGTGATGATGATGATGAATCCTGCGGCTGATGAATAAATATGTTACTTTATTAAATTCAGTATTTGTTGTCTTACTAACTTATTACTTATTAAATTTAAGTAGGTGCTTAACTGACATTTTAAATTTGTGTTTGTTTACAATTATATTCAATTTGTTAAAAATTGAGTAAACCTGTCTTCCTAATCATTTTTTTTAGTTATATTGTAACACAAAATTATGTTTATGGTAATTTATGAATCAACATATTGTTCCTAATATTGTCTTTCTAATATAAAAGTGGTTTCCTGGAAATGTTCCTTAATGAGATAATCATTAACTGACTTTTAGTATCTTGCTATCATATAAATAAATTACTTCTTAAGTATTTTTAATCTTAAGCTCTGTAATGTCAAACAAACGCACTATAAGCAATTATTAAATGTGTTTACTAATTAGCCCTCGAAGTCACAAATTAATTTCTCATAAAAACTGGTATATAAATTTTTGTATCTTTTATATTTATTTATTATATTATGTAACTGCAGTCCTGCCGATCGAATTCGGCCACAACGGTTCAACTCTAAGGGTCTCTAGACAGTATTATATTATAGGGCACAACTGCGTGCGTAAATACAAATGTACTCTCTACCCGGCCGCGACACAAATTTGTCAATTCATTTTAATAATTATTTATTAATACGTTATGTTATTAATTTACTTTTTTTTGTTATTAATTTATGCACAATTCATATTTGAATTTTATTATTATATTTTTGTAAGTTAATACTTTGATTTTATTTGTTTCTTTATTTTTTTTTTATGAATTTTTATTATTATTTTAATAGACGGTTGGCATGCGTGTCGTAATAACTGCGGTTGGCCAGAATACCAGCGCTGCCGCAATCATCTTTTAGGTTATTGAGGTAGCATTACCCATTTATGACACATTTACTTATATAATTGTAATGTATTTATTTGTCATTGTACCTATGATGTGCCGTAAATAAATAAATGTTCTTTTTTTTCTATTCACACTTCAAATTTGGTGGGTTTAATGACGCAGTCGGTGAGAGATCAGGCGCAGGACCAACAGCCTAACGTGTTCCCCGAGGCACTGCGGCATTTTTTTTAATGAAAAAAAAAACTGCCCGTGATTTGAATCTTGGAACTCGCAATCAAACATATCACCGCTAGACCAGCGACGCAGTCTGTAACTATAAACTGCTGCGGCTAACCGCAGGAGTTTCGCAAGCCTTGTATACCTTGATAATGTTATTATATTCAGGTTAGAACTAGTATTCGAAGTATGATAGTTTCATGACACCAACTATCACATACATTCGCTTCAAGTTTCATCCAGCCTTTCGTTGAGGTGAATGAGTAACTTTACGTGTAAGATCTTACAGTAGTAAATGCTTAAGACTTAAGTCGTCATGGTGTAGCAGGTATATTTAAGATTTAATTTAGTGCTGGAATCACGGCATCTATTTTCAAATTCAGTGTTCCCGACAGTTTTGCGCCCACGGCTGTCAGTCTCTAAGGAATTGTCTACGTCTACAAATGTGTGCCCGAGTAAGGATCACTTTTAGTAATTTACTCAAAAATCCAGTGGGACGTTTGTACGGTAGGGTTGCCATACGTTCCGGTTTCGAGCGTCATGTCCCGTGTCCGGGCCAACATGGCAATGGTCCCGGTGGGCGCGCAAACCAAAAAGAATAAGAAAACGGAGAATAAGAAGCAGGAGTGCTTATTGCATACATAGCAGGGGCTATGTATGCAATACGCACTCCTGTTTGTCTTATTGTCCTGCCATAATATACCCTCTGTGTGACGTGTTATATGTTCACCCCCATCACCCCCCCCCCCCCCGCTCTGACTATTGTCCCGGTCAGCGCCTAAACATTTATGGCAACCCTATTCTACGGACACTATTGGTGAGAGATCGGGCGCAAGATCAATCGCTTAATATGCTCTCTGAGGCACTAGTCATACAACACCAACATCCAGGACTCGGGCTGGTACTCAATTTTTTCTAACTAGAAAATATCAAGTAATACAATTTTTTGCTCAAATATGAAACTGGGACATTGACATTACCGGTAGACCGACGACTAACAGTAAATATGTTTATGCAAATATAAAAGGACAACCTCCGTAGCGTAGCGGTATTTGGCTCGCTTTAAATCTCGGAGGTCGTGGGTTCGATCCCTACGTTGGACAGGAAATCTTTGTGTAAATTCTAAGAATTCTTTCCGAGTCAGGTTGGTTGAAGGACTACCCTCCTTGCCTCGGAAAGCACGTAAAGCCGTTGGTCCCGATTGTTATAACATCATTTATAATAATCGTATATCAAGGAACGGACAGCAGCTTTGTGTGGTACAATATAATACTGCGGTCACCAATCCGCGTGCCAAGCGTGGTGACTATGGCACAAATCCCGCAGGAGGAGGCCTATGTTCAGCAGTGGACGTTATACGAGCTGATAATGATGAAATATAAAAGAGATTTATAAAGGGCAAGCTAAAAAAAAAGCCTATAGATTTTCTCGATATTAACTCAAAAATATTTTTTCAAATCGGAGGGAACAATAAAGTAATGTTACCTGATTTTTGCTAATACTTTCACCAATAACATACTAAAAATAATGACTTCAGCTTGTTAAAGTAGTAAAGTTGTCAATAGAATACTAACCAATACTACTAAAATAAATAAAAACTTCACATAGCACAACGCGAACTACCGACTTGACATAGGTACTATGAATGGTTAACTGAGCAACTCGGACTAGACACCAATTATCTACTTATAGTCATTGTACTCAACTGTACATTATGTTTATTCTACAATACGCGACGTCGTTGGATTGAATGATTCCTATGTCGGGTTGTAAGAATAAGAAGAATAGAAAACCCGTATTTTTTTTCTATAGAGTGACACGTAAAACTAGAAAGTTTGCACTTTGTGTAACACTTTCTACTTAGACTGTATCTGTAAAACAAAGACTACTAATGATACAATTGTCTAACCCTATTCATAATTGATCAATGAACCAGATCAATTATGAATAGGGTTAGACCTTTTCTTAATTCCACAACAATGTGCCCAAGTCAAAGTCAAAAATCATTTGTTCCGTAAAAATGGTTACATTTATTTGGAATCGTCGTATTCTTTCCCTACCATGCAGATCGTGACGACTACTGAGAAATCCTGCCAAAAAACTGAGTAAAAATGAAAGATTTTGGTTGGATGACTGAAAGGCATATTTTAACTTTTAAAGCGTTAGAATTCAATGAGCTAATTGACTGGGAGAACAAGCTTTGCCCTACAAAATTATCACTATCTCATATAAAGTCCACGGCTAAACATAGGCCTGCTTAGAAGGGCAATTTAGGGCGAGTTAGGGCAAATAACTTTTTGATAACCTCGTAGACATAAAGTCCAAGAGGTCCGCGAACTGTAGAGTATAGAGGAACTTGCACAAAATTCACTTATAAAACTTAAAGTCATAATTCCTTAATCCCCTCGCCAGCGACCGAACTGAGCTGAGGTCTTAGTCCCATAGGGACTAAGACCTCAGGGGGCCGAGTCTGCTATTTTTTTAAGTATTGTGCCACCGTAGTGCCATTATGACATAATTATGCCAAAAACGGTAATCTACTAATCTCACTATGGTGTTGGCGCTGGAATGGCAGTCGGTGTTGCAGAAAAAGGCCGCAGAAAAAGGCCGTCAACAGAAGTAACTGGGGAGATGGTTAAGGAGATTGTAATGTTTATTTAGGCGATTTCAAAACTTTTAAATGTATCATTTGTCATCATAGTCAACTACGCAAATGTCATCGTAGCGACATAGTGACACCATTATGACGTCAATTGGATTAGTAGATTACCAAATGCGAAAAAAACCGACCATTGAACTGTCATTGACAGTTCATGACACGCCATAACGATAGTAGACTCGGGGCCCAGCTCTCTTTCCTCGTGGCATGAATTTAGCACCATGCTATGGAGAGGGCGAGTCCCACATATCCCACCGCCAGCGCGCGAATATGCTGCAGCGGCGGTGGGAAAGCGTAAATGCATTTCCACACAGAAAACAAAAAAAAAAGGGGGACGACCTCTTACTAGCCCTATTATTTTAAAGATGGTTCTTAATTATGATAATATTAATAGAATTGACCTCCAAAAGATATGTAGTGTCAAATTCAACACCCCGTTTTCGTCCTCTTCTTAACAGACATTGGCAAGCCAGTCACGTTGAATATAATTGCCATAATCACCACGCTTGGTATACCGATTTGTGATGGCAGTAAAATGTTAAGGGATCTTGAGTAAATAGATCCTGCTGACAGCCATCAGCTGTGACACCCATGACTCTTACGACACCCATAGGAAGGGGGTGGTCTATTCTAAGACAACTTACAGTCCTTCCGAGCGATTTTTGTTACTGCAGAAACTCTGGAAATTTGGCAACTTGGAACTTTGGAAACTCTCAAAAGATTGGCCAACTATTCATAACATTTCATATACTGTGTACACACCTATGCACATGTGTGTGAGTTAAAATAGTTACACTCTATTCATAGTCTCTCAAGATCTGGTGGGATGATTTAATCGGTGAGAGATGAGGCGCACGACCGGCAGCTTAACTCCGAGTTCCTCTGCACGGGTCGCACACTACCATCTTCCTGACTTCGGACTAGTACTTATTTTTTTCTCAGGAACTCGGGATATCTCTAGTTACTAGACCATAGCTTCCCAAGCGCCGGCGGTACCGCCATCTAGTGACCGCTGGAGCATTTTGTGGGGGGCGGTAGCAGTTCTAAAATTTGTATTACTATCAAAACAATATCTGTTGCAAGTAAAGTCAGATCAAGGAGCCTGCAGTTGATAAATTTACATGGCAAAATGAGCTCTAGTGGTTACAATCCTACTAATTTTATAAACGCGAAAATTTGTAATTATGGATGGATGGATGTTTGTTACTCTTTCACGTAAAAACTACTGAATGGATTTGGCTGAATGTTTGCACGCGGATAGTTTATAAGCTGGATTAACATATACACTGGAGCAGAGTGACGCAGGTAAAACCGCGGGGCGCTGCTAGTATATCATAATCTAGGTTGTACAATCAAGGATAAAAAAAAAAAAATATTAAGTAAACCTATTACAGGCACTTGCAAATAGTGAAAACAATAATTTATTATTAATCTATGTATAATTTTAACATTTTTATATGAGCATATTAAGCAGGTATTTTAGTTATTGTTTTTAATAAAATTTTAGTCTTAACTTTATTATTTTACTATATTGTGTCCAATAGCTTGTTCTGTCTATATTAAATTATATTAAAAACAATTGTCATTATTTGGGCGGACCATAAGTATATAACGACGGACGCGCTTTAATGTTACCACCGGATCCAATACGCCCCAACTGAGAAGATCCGGTTAAACAAACTCAGTGGGTATTCTACTGCCGGTTTTAACACTACCCACATGAGACGGTCCGGCGAAACATACTCAAATGGGCAGAGCGTAGGTTTTGGTCCAGTTACTTTTATTATTTATTTGGCATACACATTATTTTCCCGAACGGTTGTCTTTATAATATTTGATTATCTATTAATGTTTTTATACTAATAAAAGAAGCTTATTTGAGACAGAACTAGCGGTCTATTAATGTAACTCATTAGGCCGATTACAGATAGTTCACAGAACATCACACTATTATGCTTACTATTTTACTTAGATACAGGGTGTCTAGGAAGTGTTACGCAGGATGGTTCATGAGACCAAACATCTTTATCCTCAATATAGTCCTTAAAGCTATAGTAACCTTTAGATACAAGGACACGTTTAATATATTCTTTAAACAGGGTACGCAAGGAGTCGCGACTACCTAAACCGTAAATAGCCCTAACTGCTCTTTTCTGTAATATAAAAATACTATTGACATCAGCGGCTGAACCCCAAAGCAGTATTCCATAGGACATAATGCTATGAAAGAACGCGAAACACGCGAAGAACGCGAAGAACGCGAAGAACGCGAAGTACGCGAAACGCGGATAACACTTATGCTATTTAAAATTCTTATATATAAATTCTTATTTTACTACATGAATGTAATGTTTGTTGTCAGTATTCTAGTTTTAATAAAATTCATCATCATCATCATCAACAGCCCGTTTACGTCCACTGCTGAACATGGGCCTCCTCTTAACAGACCTTGGCAAACCAGGATCGTAGAGGGATATTGTCATAATCACCACGCTTGGCAGACGGATTGGTGATCGCAGTAAGATGTTAACCTTGAGCTAATAGATGCTGCTGCCCATCCATCAGCCATATGTCCCTTAGTCGCCTTTTACGACACCCATGGGAGGACATGGGGTGGTCTATTCTAAGCCGGAATCCACACGGTCTTGTATAAATTAATTTATAAATAATAATAAATTTATTTTTTATAAATTAATTTCTTATAAATTAATTTCTTATCTACTACTTTCATTTCTTCTATTACCCTCGATACGTTGAAATTTAGTTAGTGGCCATTCATTTACATACACACATATTTTCCATTTTGTCATGTATTTTAAACTACAGTGTATATTGATGTCATAGTAAGCAAAGCAACGAACACTTACACTTTCACTGCAGCCGACTGGCGCGACGAGCTCCTGCCAATAACACGTTTGAACTGTGTTGATACGATAGAGATGCATTCATTCTATACGGTTAATATTACGAGGTAAAGGCCGAATAGTAAAACCACATAAATAGTAATATTTTTTACTCATTTCTGACTTTTTAGGTATCTTCGTACTTTTTTAACTTGTAATCTCCTTTTTTCACATGCCGATGGATAAAGTTTTTCTTAAGTTTTTGTTAATAAAACTTCTGAAGTTAAGCAAGTCCATTTCATGTCGGTAGTGCAATGGGTGAGGATCGAACCGGCGACCACTTTTCGCGATTGCAAGTCCGACGCCCTAGCCCGATGGCTAGAATCTTCGGATTTAGAAGTAGCAGTAGCCCAATACCACCGCCTCATGTTGGTAGTGCAATGGGTGGGGATCGAACCGGCGACAACTTTTCGCGATTGCAATTCCGACGCTCTAGCTCAATGGCTGGAATCTTCGGATTTAGAAGCAACCGTAACTCAATACGGCCGCTTCTAAATCCCTGCATGTATTTATGTCTATCATCAGAAACTTCGAGTATGTCTATGTCTGTCTGTCTTATGGCGATACGTCGCAGCAAATTATTGTTAATGTCAAATCGAATAAGATATAACGTACCTAACAGTTGGTGATGGCCACTAGTAAATAAATATACTAAGTATAATTTACACTGCAGTTTCGTCTTTATTACATCGTATTATCATCTTATTTATATATTAAAGCGAAACGTCGGGTTCAACATAATATAAGTATGATCATCTTTATGAGTAAAAATTGTGTTGGTAATTCTAAGGACTAGATTTGTATAAAATAAAATTTGGTAAAAATCATGGGAAATAAAGAAAAAAAAAATTGACTGGTGCAGCCCAGCTTTTACAAATAGTACCGAAAACATGAAACGGAAGTAGTTTTCCGGTCTTTTGGATGTATCCATGTTCTAACAAAAAAAATACTTATTAGTAACGGTCGTAAATGTGACTGTTGCTTTCTGATCAATTCACAGCTTAAAACTTAAGAGAGTTAAAAATTAGTACAATTCACGAAGGATTTTTTTCAAAATTAAACCCCTATATGAATGGTACGGAAGCAATTCTAATACGACCGAAAACAACTTCTAAAGAATCAGAACCTTTATGTAAGACAATGTGTTTGTGTGTGTTGTGTTTGGCACAAGAAGCATACATTAATTGCTGGGTAAGAGTGGAATATAGAACACCAAGCGTCAGAGGGAACGGCCGTACCCAATGAGCCAGTGCAGTCATCATCAGTGTCGCCGAAATTTCACTACGCCGAATATTTAAAATGACGAATATTCAGTATACCGAATATTTAATCTGTCAACTCTATTAATAAAGTTGTGTGCATAGCTGATATACTGGCTGTAGTGACTGAGACTAAGGTCAAGCATGCATTTTGCTTTTTAATTTAAACACTATAATATAAAAACCTATGTAATTTATTAATAATTCAAATATCCCTGAAATTATATTAATGCCTCGTTGTTCTAGAGAAGCAGGACAATATGACCAACAGGGTTCTTATTTTTTTTTTTGGTTAGCACGCCCATAGTGACCATTGCCTTGTTGGCCGGGACACCGGGACATGACGCTCGAAACCGGGACATATGGCAACCCTATTCTAGAGGTAACATATTATTTGACCATAACTACTGAGGTATCAGGTTCCTGCCCGTCGGGCACATACTTGTGTTATTAGCAATTTTCTGTAGAGAATCTACTAGCCTCAGCGCCTTATAAATTGACTGCAACGGCGGAAATCGATCGGGAGGATTTTAAAGCGTAACAAAAATAATACATATTATTATATGTATATGAATGCGAACACACAAACTCAGTAATATTATTATGGTTCTATTAAGCATATGTTTGTCTAACAAAATGGCTGAGATTTGTAGTTAATTGATAAGTTTATAAAAAAACATTTAAATCAGTAGTATAGGCATTATTTTGTTCCGTTTTTGTCTCGTAAAAGTTTTTTTATTGGTTGAATCCAGATAACACGGCCTCGTGGTACGTTGCGCCATGGTTATAAGTATTAACACCAAACCCTACGGTATTTCTAAATCGGTTCATTCCACCTTGAACACTTAGGTCGTATCACATTCTCAGTCACCTAACGTCCGGGCCACGTGATTATCCTAAAAAAAGTATTGGATTAATTTTCTATTATTTTTATTCAGTATTCTTTAAGTGGCGAAACAAAGAACCAGAGGACCGTATCTTATTATCTTGCGCATAATTCTGTAATTACAAGAATATTAATTTACATAAACTATTTTAAGCTATGCATAATGTAATTGAATTACAACATAGCAAGAATAGGTTATGATTTTTAGTTTATGATTGGGTCAAAATATTTGCGTCTAGTTTTTTTTTTTGTGAAAATATGATATCAATTAATGTATTATAAGAAATATAATATATAGAGTAGCACAAAATTGGTGAAAAAAAATATATATATTACGTGACTGCAACCGCGCGGGATATCTAGTACAAATATTTTTTTTATTGGGTTAAAATCTAAAACTGAAAGACTTTCTAATCAGACCAGTATTTACTGAGGTTACTGTGTCTGCGTTAACGCAAACGAACAGCTTTATACATATTATATTAGTACAGATGTGGTACATAGAAATAATAAGATCAATATTGATTATTATGTTATAAAGATATGTGGAAATAATTATACCAGCCTTGATAACCTGTTAATGATGCTCACGAAGCGATGTGTGCATAAAACTTATCTAGGCACGAAGAAGGAAACATCTAGAACATTTCTAAATAAATATCATACTTGGTTGTCGGTTATACTCGTTTATAGGTTTGTCTAGGCTGATACAATATTGAGTAGGTCGGGGGCGCCTTTGTGTTCGGCGTCCGTTTAGGTGTAGAAATGGGTTTCCTTGCGACTGCTTTCAGTCGCAAAGGCCTAAGAAGAGGTGTGTCTCTCGCCCTTTACCGAGGGCGAGGGTCCAGGAGAATGTGCTACCCGCGAGACGCGAGAAAGCCAAGACACACACAACAGCAGGGGAAGGAAGCGGCGCGAATAGCGCGTCGCGTCTATATTTTGTAAGGGAGAGTCCTACTTACTCTTTGCTGTCGCGGGAGCGAAGGGATGCGTAATGCATTTTACCCCGGTAAAAAAAGGCTGAACGGTTGCATTTAAAATGTTTGTGTATACGTATATTAATAGTAAGAGTAACAAGACAATATGTGTTTCCTTTTAAACGTCATTGGATCCGAATGGAGATCCTGAGCTCACGGAATCAGTAACTTAAGCGTCTGAACCTGGCTACTGTGATGGCTTTAGTGGGTATGTTACGGCCGCTACATACTAAGAGCTTATGATAAGTTATGATAAGTCCTGTCATCGGTCATGTGCAATGATGCAAGCGTTATATATCTACAAGACCGCGACCGATAACACAGCGCCCTGCGGGGCGGTGGCCGCGGCGTGTTTTTTCCCGCGAAACTCCCGCTCCTTTGGAATCTTCTTAATACAATATAGCCTTATACGGACGGTGATAATGTAACTTTCAAGATTGTGCTAGGTTTTTTAAGTTTTTTGGCAACAAAACTGACGTTTAAAGTATTATTGTAGAGTTAACTGTTGTAGTGCTGAGTATTGTTGTTGAAAAATCTTGTGGTTCGTTTTTCATAATCGTAATATTTAAAAAAAAGCAGAAAACATTTTTTGAGAGAACAGGTATACTGGCTTGGAAATCGATTCGATCGAGTTTAATATTCGCATAATGATTTGCCTAGAATTCGATCGTTCAAATATTTTTTATTTTGCATGCCACCAACAAAGGCTGAATGAGTAAGTTCCCTTAACCAAATATATTGTTATCACATACAATGCTCTCTTTTTTTCCGTGGGGAAATGCATTAGGTATCTCGACCACCGCACCGTAGCGATGGGGTATTTATAATGCTACGTTATCAATGTATTGTACAGTACCGTGGCTAAGGGGGTTAGTCACTATCTGGACATACGAGACTGGACATGAGTGTGTCGAGTTGGTGAAACTCGGAATTATGATCACTTATTATTTCGTCATCTGGACACGCCAATATTTATATAATATGTGTCCACTTAGTGAAACCTAAATTAAATCTGGCACGGAGGCACGGAGGGTAGTCCCCCAACCAACCAGACCCGGAAAGAAATCTCAGAATTTACACAAAGATTTCTTGTCCGGCAAGGGAATCGAACCCACGACCTCCGAAATTCAAAGCGAGCCAAATACCGCTACGCTACGGAGGTTGTTGAATATTACATAATCTTTTATTATTACTCGTCGCAAAGAAAACATCCCTCGAACTCTCATTTTCGATCATCTTGGAAGCCATGATGGGCAAAGACAAGTCGCGTCGTTCGTAAAATTTCAAAGACATTTATTTATTAATAGCGTAGCTCTCGTTCGCGTGGGAATTTTATCATTGAATAGCCTGTTATTCCTGAATAACGCAGCTTTCTATGGTATTTTTTTTAAACTTACTAAACTAACAAACAATCGAATCTTTGCCCTTTATAATATTCGTAATGCATTTTAATTTACACATATAAATCATGATAGTATCTATTATTAAAAGGATGGCATACATTTTGAAATAATTTACATGCTAAGCGATAATAATATGAAAATTTAAACATTTGCATTTAATATTAGTAGAAGTCTTCTTGTTTCAAAATTGGAAGTAGCGTCATCGTCGTCCATAACGATATTTTATTATATAATCATAGGACAACATTAGGTACTTCCTTTAACTTATAAAATAACGTTCCCACGCGTTTTAGTTGTAGAAGATTCACAAAATCCAATTATGACATAAAACAAAAAAAATTGGACGAAGAAATTTCTTTACCATAATCTTTTATAATATAAAACTTGCATTACAAAAGAGAACTTAGATATGTCCTGAAATCTTAATGTTACTTCTCATTTTCAAGAACAGTTTGTTAATTGAACTTGATTTTAAAAATGAGATTTTAGAAACGATAGAGATCATGTTATCAGTAGAAATATTATAATAATATATTGTCCATCCAATATTCTGAACAGTTTAAATGTCCATATTTTTTTCTATCTAGGTGTCTATCTTTGGATAGCCCCTATCCCTTTTCAATTCTGATAGTTTTAGCTACGATATGATATATATATATATATACTAGCGGCCCGCCCCGGCTTCGCACGGGTGGACTTTTATACCCTACCCCTGCCCTACCCTACCCCTACCCTAACCGTACCCTACTCCTACCCTACCCCTACCCTACCCCTACCCCTACCCTACCCCTACCCTACCCCTACCCCTACCCCTACCCTACCCCTACCCTACACCTAACCTACCCTACCCCTACCCTACCCTACCCCTACCCTACCCCTACCATACCCCTACCCTACCCCTACCCTACCCCTACCCTACCTCTACCCTACCCTACCCTACCCTACCCCTACCCAAAAGTATCCTATGTCCTTCTCCCAGTTTTTAGCTACCTCCCTACCAATTTTCAGCCAAATCGGTTCAGCCGTTCTTGAGTTATAAATAGTGTAACTAACACGACTTTCTTTTGTTTTTAAAATGTATTCTGCTATTCGGGACGGAAACAAATCCAACAAATCAAAAACCATGGCAATCGGTCCAGCCGTTCTCGAGTTATAAGTGTTGTAACAAACACGACTTTCTTTTATATATATAGATATATATATATAATGATAAAATGATAAAATAAAGTGTATACAGAGATCTTTAATTCAAATTTAAGTAACACAGACAAAAAAAAATAATGGTGTTATTTTTCAGTGAAAAACATACACTTCAATTTTATTTATTTCTGTAGATTATCTAATAACAAATAAATCTTTAATTTTCTTGTACTTTTTCAACTTTAGCCTTTTCATCCAGCGGCATTTCTTTAGCTTGCAATCGCCTTTTCTCAGCGAGGTCTCGTCGATGTTGGACGAAATGCCATCTGAAATTAGATGAGAAGAAATGTAGCATTTTTTAGAGTCAGTCAGAGTTCATTTTCCGACGCACATATATTGTTACATAATTAATATGCTTTTGTACTTCATTGGGCATCACGGCAATCATGAGGACGTTTTCAGTCTCCAGCCTTAATAAATGGTTTAACAACTACAAGCTAAGCAAGTCAAGCAAGAGAGTCCCTGCGGAACTTGCATGGTTTACATAACAGGGGAAATAATGTTTTGTTACAGTTCCTCGGGTTTTTAAAATAATTTTTAGCTAGGTGTCTACTGCTTTAAAACTCCGGTTTTACCACCAACCATATGAGGCAAACCACTGTATAGTGCGATATGTGCGTAAGTAAACGCTGCTCTTTGTATTTTACAACTATATTAATTTTAGTATAAAATGCTATATGGTTTATAAAGTTCAGTCATAGACATCTGGCATCTTGAGTTTTTAATCTTGCACTCCAAAGCTACTGATTTCCTAAGAGCCAGACTTATTTATATCATATCGCAGCGCCCCTCAGATCCTATGTCTTCTGTCAGACAAAAACTGTAAAAATAGATATTTTGGGTAATTTCATATTTGTCACCGGACATTTTAGATATTCAGTCAATGCAATCACGTCAATGCCGAAATAATAGGTGAATTACTATTTCAGAATACTATTTTTCAGAAATAATAAAAAAAAATAGTTGTTGTGTGGTCTAATATAAAATAGGTACTGACACCAACTCGCCTTTCAACTACTTCATAGTGTGGTAACCATGGAAAATCTCCTTCAGGGAGGCCTAAGTTCAGCAGTCGACGTTAAACGGGCTGATGATAATAGATACTTACATTAGAAGAGAAATAGCAGGCAACGTCATGGCAGCACTGAATAAGAAGACGGTTCCACTGAAGACTGTGATGGTGTGGGAATATATAGTGGAGTATGTAGGATCGAATACTAGTGCTGCTATGGTTTCTACGAGGCTAAACAATGAGTTCATTTTTCCTGAAAATTAAACAACAGCTAGTTACTGATATTATATAAACAATAAAAAAGTACCTAGATAAAATCTTTTAAAGTTAAATAAAAGCTTGTAAATACAAAAAAAATAATCAAAGTCGGAATTCATGTTTATTTTAATAAAGTAGGCTTTAAAAATTATCAGGGTAATGTTTCCTTTGACATATCGGTGTTAAATGCTTTTAAACATAAGCATTTTTTTTTACCTTAACTCGTTGCGTTCGTTTATCTCGTTTTTTTTTTCGGATGGACATTCTTATGTAGCCACGAGGCTTTTGCTACTTCACCGGAAATAAAGGCGAGCAGAGCTCCAGCCTTAATAAATAGTTTAAAAGCTACAATCTAAGCAACCTGCGCAAGAGGGCGCCCCCTGTGGGGCTTGGACCTCGGCTCAGGACGGTCGCTGGCGATGTGCTCAGGCGACCTTACTCAAAAATTGGTTGTGGTATTATGCAAAGTTGGTTGGAGGAGCTTAATTACTCGAGCTCGTCATGATTACAAATGAATTTAAAAACATAACAAACCCATTTCTTCGCTTGACACGAGTTTTGATGCCATCGATCTCAGGGAGGTAAAAGTGGTGGCATTCAGAATTTCCACTATCGGAACTGCAAAAAAATAATATCAAATGGTAAGATGTTGAACGTATATATGCTACTGAGCAGTATTATTAGAATGATGGCAGCATTGCCTAATTGAATGACAATGCTTCAGTGGCTGTAGTCGTGTGATTTTCGATTTAGCATAGACTTTTATTTGGGACTGATTCCTCCAACACTCCCGCCACTGCAACTCCTGTAAGCCAGCATCAACAGCGGCACACAAGGAAATGGCTCTAGGCTTATGCTGATCCCGGATACCTAAATGTCTTGGATCCCGCATCGAATTTAATCTGAACGTTTATAGGAGGAGAAGGAAAGTAAATTCTACTTCCCTACAGCGCAAAGCGGGAGACATAAATGAATGAATGAGATATTTAACCTCAGAAAGAGACATGTGTAGACTAAGAATAGACTACCCCATATCATCCTATTGGTGTAGTATAAGGTGACTAAAAGGTGGGCAACAGCATCTATCAGCTCAAAGATTGGGAGTATCTTACTGCGATCATCAATTCGTCTACCAAGTGTGGTGATTACGGCAATATGCCTTAAAGACACTGTCTTACCGAGGTCTGTTAAAGAGGAGACCCATGTTCAGCAGTGAACGTAGCCGTACTTGCGTAATTGAATACAACTTAGCTTTATAAATGAAAAAAAAAAGATAAATGTTGGTAAGAAGTGAAATGATAAAAATAACATACCCATGTATATGTGGAGGTCTGTCTGTACAAACGCAAGTAGAATGGATCCAGCTAGCTTACTTGTGACCGATATGAGGCAAAGCATCGAGTCATGGAAGCCCCAGCGTTTGGCGAAAATGCTGATGGAGAATAAGGCTCCTGGAATATTCAACACAAAGCATTTACAGTAATTTTAATTATAATTTAGTGAAGCTCAGTTCTGAAGGGAGAGTTTCAAAGAAATTCATAAGTTATTGGTACGGAGTTTAAAATACACAATATAAATATAAAAACATTGCTCGCACTTTATTATTTATTAAGGATACTGCAATTTTTTATATTAATAGAATATTTATTTTGCGACTGAAAACGGTAAAAATGGGACTGTTTAGTCATTTCTAAAGGTCAACGACCTCAAGGACTTTTTCAAGATTTTAATCTAATAATTACTAAACACAGGTCTATTATTGTAATAAATAAATAATAATAAAACTTCTTTATAGTCTCTCATCACCATCAATGCTTACCTTAAATCTAGATGGATGCACACGTTTAAAGTGGTAAATATAAATTTAACATTTGTCTTATATTTGAAAAACAGAAAAAAAATAACTTAACATACTTAGAGGTATAAATGTTTGGTCAAAATTGTGCGTTAAAAATGTAAAGTGTAAAAGAAAAAACGTACCTTAACTTGAGATAGTTGTTTAAAGTACAAACACCAAATGACGTGCAATGTAAATGCAATTAATGATTTTAATGTTAATCAAATATGTTATTAAGTTAATGTAACCCACAATAGACTTACCTAACGAATGTGTGATAACACTATAAGTAGAATAAATACTGTATTTGAGAGCATCCCAGTGTAGTCTGTATCTCACAAACATATACTTGACAATACCTTCAGCTAGAAATAAAAATAACAAGGAAGTGGTACAAATTTGGCTCAATTACGTCAAAATATTCTAGTAGTATTTCAAGCTAAATAATTCATTGTATTAAGAGGTACAACAGAATATATTTATTAATAGTCTATTCAGGAAGTATTTGAAGTTCAATTTATTCTTGTACTACATAATGTAGCCGCAAAAACTACAAACAGACTAGCAGCGCCATTTACAACTTTCAATAAACCTACATCGCACAAGAGAATTTCGCACGCCAATTTCAATATGTAAAAGTTCTAAATCGTAGCTATTGGCTGCGGCTGCCATACAATCCAGACATTATTTCCTCTAGAAGTAAACGATAGTCCATGTAAAATGATGGCCATAAAATTATAATGAAATACTGTTCTCTAGGCTTTGGCGCATTTTACATATGTTTTCAGAAGGCTGCTCTGTTAATATTGATTGCATTTTAATTGATATAGAGTTATGTAAAACATCACGTTTCATTGAAATATTATTTTAATTAATGAAGTTTATAATTACTTATCTGTAAAATGTAAACGGTAACCATTTAACGACCATTGTCTGAAATATAGATATTCGATTGTTTTTGACGATGAAAAAATAAAACAAAGTAAAACAAAATGTTCTAATTAAACAAAATCGAACTAAGTAGATATTTATATTTACTTACCGCATTCATCATACATTAAATAGGTACTTTTATAAACAAAATTAGTATCGCTCGTCTCATCAAACAGTTATGTAAAAGTTCTACTCTCCTAAATGCGAATTGATATTTAATAAAAAATAATCATACAGTAAATATAAAGTTTTTTTTTTTACATTTTCACTGTATCTTAATTAGGAGCCTTTTGTAATTCTTAAGGCAATCATATTTTTGGTGAATCAAAAACATAAAGAAAAATCTTTGTAATTCATAAGATTATCTGAACTACAGAGATTTATTGAAATGAGTGATTGATGACTATATTGTGATGTGGTATCTGATTTTGAATTTGATTGAATTGAAATAATAAAATATTTTATAGTATTATTATTCGGTTACCTCTATTAATATGGAAGCAGACCATAATCTCATAACTATGTAGATATGATACCTGATACCTTTGGATGGCATACGATGGGCCAAAATAAACTTGAAGAGAGTATGAGAATAATATTCTAATTGTTTGTTCCACTAACCGAAAAAGCTGATCGTCCCTGATTACATTTTTAAAATGGACCTAAAGGCAATATAATTAAGGATTCTGGTCTAGTACTAATGGTTGCAACATGGGCTAAGGTGCTAAAGAAGAGTGTTATCCCTGTGCATTCTAACAGATCATTGGCTCCCTAAGTGTTCACAGGCTCATGTATCACCGACGTGATATTCCCAACGTCGAGCTTCTTTACGTTTCTGGCTCCACTCAAGCCAGCAAATGAAGAGACGGGAGATCTGTTTTTTTTTTCTACCTCTTCTTTTCCACTCTAGTTGGCTACTTAAGACTGGCTGGAGATGAGGAACAGTGCTTTTTGCTGTTCTGTGGAGACGCTAGTCCTAATAACCTTGTAAGGGTACTAAAGTGTCCAAAAGTCCATTTATTATATTATATGAGTACTGAAGTGTCCAAAAATCCATTAGTGTTAGTATAGATACAAATGTAAAATGAGAAAAAAGGAAACCCACGTTATTGTTACTACTATTATTTATGAGTTTTGTGATGATGTCAAATGCAACAGTGATGACATTACCAGATTACAAAGTCCTTGAATCATGCAACGCAGTACACCGTGTCGTAAACAAACGTTTATGTAAGGCTAGACTAATACTATGAATTTCTTCAAATGTACATGACAGTGCAAATCCTATCCGGCAATAACGTAATCCAATTAGGTACGTAAAAAAAGCAATTGCCATAATTTAGCAGATTAATCGAAAATCGACAATTGTTCTAGGTATAGGTAAATTGCTATTTATGTTATTAATTTCCATGGCAATGTTAAAAATTTCGCTTTGCAAGGCAAATTAAGCAAAATCCTTTGACGTTTTGCGATTACAAAATTGTCGCTGTCGTATTTAATACGTTAATGGCCTGATTACTTAGGTATATTCATGGATTTCTGACCAGTAATCGGATCGCAATCTAACATGTGCGCACCATTCAAATATATTTATTTAGTTATCAACATAAAGAGCATGCATTAAACAACGTGCAACTTTCACTTTGCGATCGGGTAACTGGCTTAGGAAAGGTAATTACCCTGCCGGTCAAACTCGTAGAATTATTCCAAGTAGATTATGTGTAATTAGTTACCACGTTGTACTAATTTTATCAATTTCTATGATGAATTGAGGGATTTAAATCTTTACAGAGACAAGTGACACTAAATATTTGTTTATAACTTACCAAGACCATGTATGATAACGCGATAAGTAGAGTAATAACTGAACTTTAACGCATCCCATTCCAGTTTATACCTCAAATATAAATACTTGATTATTCTTTCAGCTAGAAAAAATACAGTCGAATTGAGAACTTCCTCCTCCTAAATTCGGTTGAAAATAAGCAATAATTGTGTTGCATTCCATCTTAATTGCTTGATTGCTCTAAATTTTGAAGTGAGAGACACAATGGCATAATCACCCATAATTATGAGGTGTTTCTTTCCTGTACCTATCTTAATAGAAGCAGCACTTTTTTAAGCTAAAACTTTTGAAGTAAACTCAAAACTTATATATATCTGTGATAAGTCAGTTGTATACCTACCTAATTTTGTGAAAGTGAGATTGTATATTCAGTAAAAAAATAATATAATTGTAAATGCATTAGCATGCTGTTTATATTGCATTATATATTCTTCACAGCCACAGATACACAGGTAAATGCTACTACGCATAACCTGTATATGATTCTCATAGATGATGTTGTAACAATCGGGTCCAACGGCTTTACGTGAGTAGGCATGGAGGGTAGCCCCTTAACATTTTAGCCCGGAATAGGTATCGAACCAATAACCTTCAATAGTTACTTCAGCCGTTACGTCACGTTCAATGAGACTTAAAGTCTGTGTAGTTTCAGGTTCGATGGATGATATTTAGATAAATAACTTACCGTGGTTTGGTCCATAGACTATGGTGACTACTAAGAGAGTTAGAATTATTTTCATTCTTAAATTCCCTTCTCTCTTTTTAACAGCTACCTCACCTGTTTCTTTTACTAAATTTAACATATCCACACAAGTAATTGGTTTAACCTGAAACACAAGTTTTATTTTATCAATTCAATTTTGAAGTGTAATTATCGTAATCCTATTAATAGGTGCTATCTCCAAAAATTAAAATAAAACAAACCTCATCAGTGCTGTCAGTTTTAGGTTTCGTATTGTTACTCAGATAAAAAAATCCGTACGTAAACGTTATCAAATACAATGTGCCTGAAATACTAAAGATCCCATAGTATCCCCATAATTTTAATAGGATGCCACTCAAAGCAGAACCTATTGGAACGCCAGCAGTCATACAGAGATTAACAAGCCCGACTCGAAAGGTCCTTGATTTTTCGTCAGTAATATCGCTTATATAACTAAATACACCTAAATATACCATCACCCAGCCACCAGCTATTGCCGGAATAAAAGCCTCAAAGAACATTGTCACTTCCACACTGATTTGTTTGAAGAAATAAGTACTCAGTATATTGCTTATGCACACCATAAATTCAGCAAAAATGGGTAATAATATGCAAATTTTTCTGTTTCCAGTTTTGTCACTCCATGCACCCATAAAAATAACTAGTATAGTTGGTAAGGCAGTTTGTATTATGCTCTTCCATGATTCTATGGCAGATATAACTTTTTGGACTTCAGCCTCATATGATGAATTTCCTTTTCTATTGATCATAGCATCACATATATCATCACCAAAATCTAACTTTACTCGACATGCTTTATCTAAATTCAAGTTCTGTATTGCTAGTTTCGAAAGCATTGATGGTATAATTAGACCAGCTAATATTGGTTCGACGGTTATATTTGATTTTATGTATTTAAGTTTCGTAAGAAAACTTTCATTTTGAGGTTCTTCTGTTTTGACGTTTTTGTCTTTTAATGGTTCTTCTTCCCGTTTATTTTGTTTTTCCGTGTCACTCATTTTACGTGTTTATACGATACAAAGGTTTGGTGAACTAACGAACACTTATCGTTGCGTAACATTGGATTGTTTAAATAGAAATTAATTTTATTTGATATCATCTACGGTCTGATTTGAAACTGTACAGCAGTTTTTTTTTGCAAAAAGTTATTAATTATTTTGTAAAATTTATTTCTAGCACAACTTATTTTCACACTTATCTTGTTTTCAATAACTCAGACATTTACTCATAAAATAATTTCGATAAAGTTATAATTTACCGTGTGACATGTAAAGACGACAATGGCAGGTAGTTAACTGTAATTTGTGGATGGAAATGGCTAATTCATAGTGTAGGTACAATACTACGTCAAAGCGTTTACGTAAACCGTTTCCGAGTTCAGATCAATTGCTGTCAAAACTCGCTATAGGTTTTCGTTCATGTTTTGTAATACAAATTCAATAATTTTTCAATGCTATAATAAATAAGAAATGCCATATAGAAGTATAAGAGCTTTGAATATCTCTGAAAGAAATGTTAAAAATGTTTTATTAATTCTAAATCATAGTCAAGTAACAGTGTACGCGCGTTTGAGTACGGACGTGCCTGCACTGTACACGGATTGAATTATTATTCGCGTTTTGCGCGGCTTTAGCCGCTGCACGGATACCTACTATGAGTTCGAAAAAACTTATAGTTAACGAGTTGTTGGCGTTTCTTGTCCATGCTATTGATTACATGGACGAAATGAGCATACTACAGATATGCCGAACAAATTTCAAGGAGGAAGATGTAAGCAGTGCCAAGCTGCTACTGTTCCAGTCCCTTGGAAAACTGGAGCAGATGCCGTCCCGCCGTAGAGATGGCACTGAGAAGAGTCTCCAAGACATGATTAATGTATTGAAGACGACCGACCCAGACGACGTGCCCGATTTCGTGGCGAGGGAGCTGAGTAAATTGCCCCCCGTCACGTTTGACCACGTCGATGTGACGAGACTGCTCAAGGACATCACATCATTGAAAACTGAGATGACCAAGATGCAGTCCAGAATGGAGGCCTCAGATGACATCATCGCTGAGCTGCGTGCAGAAAATTCATCACTTCGCAACGTTGGATCAGTAATTAGGTCGCCTGAGCTCTCAAAGGTCAACACTCGTCGTGGAGCGCATAATGTGTCAATTGGCAGTTTTGAGTCAGCTAATACGATTGCGTCACAAACTGCCGATATTGCTGACAAAGCTCCGGTCGCCCGCACGTCTGCACTGACCGCTGTGACGTCAAACGTAGGTACGTCAACCCCGACACGTGCCTACGCGGAATGTGTCGCTAAGGGGAAAAATACAAAGCGACCTAATGAAAGAGGGGTTACAAAGAAGCTCTGTATATCTACCACTAAGGATAGTAGGATACAGCCGAAGGAGAATGTCGACAGGGATGGCTTCGTGATGGTGCAGAGAAAGAAAAAGAAGCCAACCCAAAACAAGTGCGGCACTGCACCGACCGGACCGAACCACCTGCTGCGTCCTGCTGCACCCGTGACGCCGCTCTACGTGTCCCGACTGCATTACTCTACAAAGGCCGAGGAGATTGTAGAGTACATACAGGTCAAGACGAAGTGGACTTTGAGAGTTGTGAGGTTGGAATCACGTCACATCGTGAGTTTTAACTCCTTTGTGGTGAGAGTGCCAACTGAGCACCTTTCAAAATTCACTTCACCAGAATTCTGGCCTAAGGGAGTTGTATTCCGCCGTTTCCGTGGCGGGATACCGGATCCTGCGCAATGCACGGCGCCGATACTGCTGAACAAGCAGTAATCATGTATAATTTTAGTTATATATTTTAATTGTTTATGTATAGTATTTTATTTTATATTGTTTAGTATTATGTATGTAATATGGGTCTTTGTTACCTGAAATAAAAGAATAAAAGAAAAGAATATTGATTTAACTACATAGTAAATTCGTTCGCTATTTTTAATCCTAGTTCTTTATTTGCAAAAAGTATTCATGATTTTTTTTATAAAAAGTTTATAATAGAATATTGTTCAAAATTTAATCTATAATGGGTTTAAATTAGGTTCAAAGTAAAGAAAAAAGAAATTTAAATCTACTAAAACTAAAATTACAAACCTCCTTTATAAAATAAGTAATCTTATTTAAACACGTTTAATACTTCGTCACTAGTGAATATTTGCGTTTATTATTTAGACAGCCACTGATTTGGAGGTTGAGCAGTGATATACAAATAATATAATCAATTGCATTGTTTGATTAAGATAGCACCTTGTGCAACTTTGAAGTCGTACCAAAGGAGTTTGACATATTTTATGATAATTCAAAGTTATTAATTCATTTGAAATGATTTGGTATTACTGTATCATATCCGTAGGGAAAGTTCGCGGGTCAGTCGATCAGTCAGTGGATCAGTCGCAACCCAAAAAAGTGTACTTTAATACTTACGGCAGTCAAAATACGAAATTTGTATTGGCTACTAAATGTGAAAATTGAATCTCTTTTTAAATGAATTTGGGTAAGCGAACCAAATTCAATCGAACAAATTGTACTAACGCATAATTTATAAAAAAAACGTCATCATATGTATCGTTCCTGGCTCTGTGTAGTTTAATATTGTTTTTATTATACAAGAGGCTAGTAGGTACTTCTTTACGTACGATACTTTCCCGCTTTACTCCTATTGCCGTTCCCGAGAATTTTTGATTAAAAAATATTTCGTGTCACTCAGTAATAGCGAAGAATTTCTTTCATAAACACTTTTTATAAGATTACTACCAACGCGGCAACGTCCTAACTAAGTCACAAACATTATAATTTAAAATTAACATTAGTCAAGATAAGACTTTTTTAAATTTTTTAAATCTTTAAAAGAAGATGATTGGCATTTATCCAATATTATATTTGAAAAATCATTGACATGGAAAGAGGACCCCCTTGGAGGACGGTATTTGCCATAGTCACCACGCTTTACTTGGCTGGTTGGTGATCGCAGTATTATGTTACACACAAGTAAACGCCGCGGCCCGTTCCCTGATATACGATTATTATAGATGATGTCATAACAATCCCGACCAACGGCTTAACTTGCTTTCGGAGGCACGGTTGTTAGTCCCTGAACTAACCAGACCCGTAAATCTTAGAATTTACTTTAAAAAATCCTGTCCGGCGTAGGGATGAACACCCACAGCCTCCGAGATTTAAAGCGAGCATGGTTAGTGTGTTCTTTGAATTTCAGCATCTTTGTTCTGATCAAGGTTTTATTGACATCGTAAAACTAACCATTGTCAGAGACGGGGTCAGTCAGTCAGACAAAGAACCAGGTGCTCATAATATTTTGATGTAAAGTCAGTTTTGTGATATGCCACAAAATGTTTTTAGCAAAGCGCCGTATACATTTTTGCGAGAATCTACAATCATGATTCTTGCAAAAAATTATACGGCGCTTTGCTTAAAATGTACAAGACTAATCCTCAAAGTCCGCCATTTGGTTTCTTGGTAAAAAGAAACCTAATTAATAAACAATAACAAGAATGAATTAACCAAATATAAAATTAAAAATCAAACAAACAAATAAATTTATGAAAAAGTCGAACCGAATTAAAAATATTTAATGTTATATAAAATATTTTTAATTCGTTTAGCTTAGTTCATTTTTTGGCAAATTGAGCTGAATAAATTTATAAAACTGGAACAATTTTTTTCCAATTGCTGATAATTTTACTTCAAAAGATTTGCAAGGGAAAAATATTATAGTTTGGCCTCTTATATCAACATGATTGATAAATCTTTACTGCGTTTAATAGGCTCTCCTATGTTTGACGAATCAGTCCCTGCCTTTACCGACGATAAAGATAATAAGATATTTAAAATTGAACAGAAAAGAATAAAGTAATGGCAGATTTTAAATTTAGGGCTAAATTAAAATCATCATTATTAACAGTCCATATAACAGCTAAACTAAACAAGCCCTGTCTCAAAGGGGATGTTGCCAAAGTCACCACCACGCGCGGCAGCTCTCTGAATGATAACAATCAGGACCAACGAATTGCATGACGAGCTTTCCAATGCACAAAGCGCAGTAAAATTATACACAAAATAGCTTAAACTAAATCTTTATTTAATTTATATACAAGTATTCATTTATCTGTAACAATCTTCTCATATTCTAGATCAAGACTACTGACTAAGGAATCTTTTTTCTTCTTTATTTGCATTTCTGTGACAGGCTTGTTTTCGATTTCATTATCATTACGAAGGCTTCTTCTTCTGTTTTCTAATAAGAACCCTCTGCAAACAAAAATAAATGGTTAATTATTGCTTTATAAATTTGAGTGTAAAATCATATGTTTATAAAACACACGAAAAACTAAACAGGAAATATCTATACAAATAAATAAAATTGAAGTATCTGTTTGTGATGGAAAAATAACTGATTTTTACTAAATATTAACAAAAATAAAGTAAAATAAATTACTGACAGTCTATTTGTTCTGGATAATTTCAGACTCGGGGCTTATTTTGATGGAACCACTGGCAACTAGCTAATTTTGTAATATATAATATTGTCTACTTTTTATTTGTCTGTAAGTACTTATTTAGATAGAGCTTTAATTGACAGATCCTATATAATAATTATTATGCTTTTTTTAATAATAAGCTGAGCTAAGCTAGTTAGTAATTATAAATTAAAAAATATTTACTATGATTGGTATTTATATTTATCTTTTTGCGTAGATATGTATTCTGTACCTGCACTTAACCCTACTTGAAGAAAACTGTACCATTAATAGTACAAAGATTTCCACAAATAAAAAATATAAGACTACAATCTGTATATATTTGCGAACATATTGAATAATAACTGATTTTTACTAAATATTAACAAAAATAAAGTAAAATAAATTACTGACAGTCTATTTGTTCTGGATAATTTCAGACTCGGGGCTTATTTTGATGGAACCACTGGCAACTAGCTAATTTTGTAATATATAATATTGTCTACTTTTTATTTGTCTGTAAGTACTTATTTAGATAGAGCTTTAATTGACAGATCCTATATAATAATTATTATGCTTTTTTTAATAATAAGCTGAGCTAAGCTAGTTAGTAATTATAAATTAAAAAATATTTACTATGATTGGTATTTATATTTATCTTTTTGCGTAGATATGTATTCTGTACCTGCACTTAACCCTACTTGAAGAAAACTGTACCATTAATAGTACAAAGATTTCCACAAATAAAAAATATAAGACTACAATCTGTATATATTTGCGAACATATTGAATACAAGCCATTTCTTTCCCATCAACTTACCCGAAGATAACCAATGGTGGTATCGTAAGCACAATGCTGATGTAGTACATGATACTCGTGTCAATTTTCAAAGTCACCATATATATCCAAGAATACAACGGTCCGAATACCATCGCCGTCGTCACCTCCACCAGATTGAAGAATGATGTCATTTTTCCTGAAATTACGTGTGAATAGGTTGTATAAAAGTCAATTTTATGAGATGTGGCGGGGTTTGTGTGTTTTTGATGTCAATGGCTATATATATTTTAGTTCTTCTTTTTGTATTTATTGGTGTTTTGTGTGTGTATTGATATATTAGTACCTAATTTGTGTTAAATAGCATATATATTTCAGAATTTAAAGTATATAGATGTAGAAATTATACAAAAAACATTTTCGACAGAAATTCAGGACTTGCCGTGGCTCAATGGTGAGAGCCAACATAAGATAAATGGTAGGTATAGAATAAAGTGCAACTTTTCATTACAAAAAAATACGTAATTTTGGTTATGTTTAAAAATTGTAATGCTGATATTTTAAGAGTAGTAAGTAGTGTAGAACTTATATACAAATAATTATCTATTTTTTATAAGTTTATTGTAATGCTCATATTTATAAGCTAATAAGTTTATCGTATAATTTATTCTGTTACTAGCTTTGCACGGATACAATGCTAATGTATTATACATATAAAGGACTCTGCCCACTATCCCGTAGCATACCATGACCGTGCTAGGAACGTAGCAACCAAAAAAATATTCTTTGTATTGAAAAGTATGAGACTATGCCCACTACACCGTTACGTCACCGACCTACACCGTCGCATACCATAAACGGAGCGTCAAGAATTGTCGGCGAGAATATTTTGCCGGTGGCGAAACGCTCCGTGTATGGCACGCGACGTTGCCACAGCGGTGCGCAAGCGGGTTATTACCGCGTACAGATACCGGCACGGTTCTTGAGCGCTCGGCGCAAGAGTGGGGATTGCTTTGCTCATCGTACACTTATGACAAAATAAAACGCACACCCGTTTATTATTTATTTTTTCTAAGTTTTTAAGCACTATGATGATACGGAGATGATATGCGGACGCTGCGGTTACCCCACGGCTTTGATACGCTCTAGTGGGCATAGTAGAGCGTATCGGATTACTTTCCGTGCCCGATACGTTCCTAGCACGGCCATGGTATGCTACGGGATAGTGGGCAGAGTACTTTAACCTTCCTCTTGAATCAATCTACCTATTAAAAAAAACCGCATCAAAATCCGTTGTGTAGTTTTAAAGATCTATGCATACATAGGACAGACAGGGAAGTGACTTTGTTTTATGCTATGTAGTGAAGAATAACATTTTGTACATTCAAAATTACTACTACTACCGGTATTGAAAGTCTTACTTAATTCAAGTTTCAAAAGTTAACTGAAGTTGAACTTCAGTAAGATATGTTACTTGATTGGTGCTTTAAATAACATTAAAAATCGGGAGTATTTCAGCTAAGTGTGTCATTGAAAAGTATTTTTGCTTACCCAGTTCGTCACTAGTGCATAGTTTTGAGAAAATTGACCTCATTGCAGTAAACGACGTTGCGTTAAACATTTCAATAGCTACAGCTGTAAAAGAAATGGATTAATAATGCCTATCTATTACTTTTAACACGATAATTCATTCAATAATTCTTTATCGTATAACGTCCGATGCTGAACATGGGCCTGCTTTGAGTCGGTTTTGGCCATAGTCAGCACGCTTAGCAAGCGGATCACAATCATGTTAAAAGACAGGGACACGCTGCTTCCCGATCATTCGTTATAACATCATTTATGATAACCAGGGATCTATGTATATGATATCAAGTACAACAGCATAACGTGCTTTCCAAGGCACAGAGAGCAGTCCTTCAACCAATCGAACTCGAAAAGAAATCTTTGAATTTATATAAAGATTTCTTGTCCAGAGTGGGGATCGAACCCACGACCTCAGAGTCTTAAAGCGATATTTTTATGCTACGCCACAGAGATTGTAATAAAGAATTTGACTAGCATAATAATAAAATAAAGTTTTAAAATGTATATTTAAAAAACATTTTTTTTTTAAATAACAAAAGACTTACAGATGTACATTTCCATGGTATTTCTAGCCAGCCCCGTTGTAAGAGCACCGAGGACTTTACTAACACTTGATACCAAACCCAGGACAGCGTCATGCCATTTTAGGTAATGACTAAATAAACTTATTGAAGTCAAAGCACCTAAAAAAAGTCAAATAGGTTTATGTTTAGAAAATAAAAACTTAATTAAACTTGAGTTGCTAATATATTAGGTCTTTACCTATGAAATTGCCATACTGCAGTACTGGCTATTTCAAATCAAAATATTTTTTGTTTGGCTAAGAATTCTAATTTCATATTAATTTTATTTTAAGAACATGGTTTTTTTCCAAAAGTAGTCATTTGTTTATTGATTAGTGTTACATTTTCATCGCATTTCAATCTTTTTCGTCATCATGGATACGTTAAAAATTCGAGTAATTATGGAATATGAGTACCGTCGTGGCAGCAACGCGGCACAAGCGGCACGCAACATCAACGACGTTTACGGATCTAGCACTACAAACCAACGCACCACCTGTTATTGGTTTGCTCGCTTCCGTTCTGGAAATTTCGACCTGAAAAATGAACCTCGCGGTCGTCCGAAGACTGGTCGACAATGACGAATTAAAGGCGATTGTGGAAGCTGATGATACACAATCTACGGCTGAATTAGCAGCAGCTTTCGACGTTAGCGTCAAAACAATATTGGTCCATTTACGTCAAATTGGCAAGGTAAAAAAGCTTGACAAATGGGTGCCCCACGAACTCAATGATCGCCAGCGCGAAGTACTCGTCGAGACGTGCCTTGTACTGCTCAACAGACACACAAATGAAGGAATTTTGAACCGCATTGTTACCTGCGATGATAAATGGATTCTGTTTGATAACCGCAAGCGCTCAGCAAGTTGGTTGGATCCTGGTTCAGCACTTAAACAATGCCCTAAACGAAAACTTACCGATAGAAAAGTGATGGTCACTGTTTGGTGGTCTAGCGCCGGTGTGATTCATTACAACTTCTTACCAAATGGGGTGAGCATTACTGCAGATGTGTACTGTGAAGAACTGAACACAATGATGGAGAAGTTGGCACATCTCCAACCAGCATTGGTCAATCGCTCGTCTCCGCTGCTCCTGCACGACAACGCGCGACCTCATACTGCACAGCAGACGGTCTCCAAGTTCCAAGAACTGGGGTTGGAAGCTCTCCGTCATCCGCCCTACTCACCAGACCTTGCGTCTACAGACTACTACTTTTTCTAGAATTCGGATAACTTCTTGGCGGAAAAAAAATTCAATACCCGAGAGGTAGTACAAAATTCCTTTGAAGAATTTGTTGCCTCCCATCCAGCTGATTTCTTTAAGAAGGGCATCAATATACTGCCAATGCTTTGGCAAAGATGCATTGATTGCATGGGTGATTACTTCGTGGTTTGAGTTTAGCATACCACGCTATGGAGAGGGCGAGTCCCACATATCACATCGCCAGCGCGCGAATACGCTACAGCGGCGGTTGGAATGAGAAAATGCATTTCGCCCGGACAAAAAAAAAAGGTTATCATAAATTTATCAAATACACGGACCACGAAGAGGTTTCAACCAATCTGGCTTCAAAAAAAATCTTTGGTTTACCACAGAGATTTAAGTCGAGTCTAATATTCAATATTAAAAGTAGTTGCAAATTAGTTAATTTGTTCGTTTGTGTGTTAAAAGCAATGGAATAACAAGTCAAAAACTTACCTAACAAATGAATGCAGATATAAAAGGTGTTAAAAATACTGTATTTAAGAGCATCCCAGTTGAATCGAAATCTGCAGAATAGGTAACGAACCGTGTTTTCACCTGAAACAGAGATTAAGATTCTTTTTTAATAACCTTCGAATTAAATATTTTGTAAACTCTTTACAGTAGTACTACCATGCATTTTTAAATGGTGCATATATTGAATAGGTAAAATAACTACTCCTAACTTACGAAGAATAACTATGACTATAATAAATTTATTTACTTACAACATTTAACATTAATGAGTATAATACATATATACAACTAATAGCAGTTAATTTAAATTACAACTAACTTATAAGATACCTACTTATAATTCTAAATATATACTGCCTACTTGGCAAGGTTCACACACGGTGCTAGCAGCCAAGGCCGGATTTTAGGGAGGGCATCCAGGCCAACTGCCCCGGGGCCTCCACAATAGGGGGCCCCCACAATAGAGATTTAAAATCTTTTAAATTCTGAAGAGTAAACGCTATAACTTTTCTTTTATTTGTTTTTTAGGTGTTGTACCTTTACATATAGTCCCTAAATATTGTAATAACGGTTATTCATCTATACTCGATCACTTAAATTAGACAATCAGTAAAATATCAAAATTCCAAAGGTCCTGAAAAATTGATTCATTCTTAAAATTTCTACACATTTAGACAAAAACTAATTTGTGCCCAGGGGGCCTCTTCCTCTTTGTTGCCACGGAGCCTCCGGACTACTAAATCCGGCCCTGCATCCGGCAATGCTGCAACTAGTAGTGCTAGTAGCAGCATTGCCCTGTTGAATGGCAATGCTTATCTGCTGTACAAAGTTAATACCGGCATTCGGGAAACGAGCCGCACTAAAGAGGGCAATTATATAAGAAATGATTTGGAAAGAATATGTAAGGATCCTAAACGAATGTTGAATAAAATATAAGACAAAACAAATAACAAAAACGTACCGTTGTGTGGGCCGTATACAAATACGATGGTCGTCAATATTAAAATGGACTTTAGTCTCCTGTGATTAGGTCCTTTTCTGAATGCTACAGTGCACGTATCTTTTACGTGTTTCATGTCGAAAAACGATTTCAGGAAATCCCACATGTTGGAAGATTCGTTCTGAAAATATTACTCTCATTAAAGTAATCTACAGTATTGTATCTTATAATGATGATATCTTACAAGAGAATCACCATTAGCGCTGTTCACAATAGTGTAAAATATTTTTTTTTCGGTGGACCAATTAACTAATGGCATCAAACCACGCAGTGCCAATCCGTACGTAATAAGACCATAGCATAATAATTTATTTGCATTATGATAACGCCAAATCAAATGATGTTTGTTGATTGTGTACTTGTTTTATGATAACAGCTACTGATCTAAATCAAATGAGATATGTATAGACTTTATATTGATAATGATCTTTTTTTTAAACAAAGCATTTTACTTCCTCTTACGTCTTATCAAAATACACAATTGCTGAATAAATTTAAATGGAGGCTATTTATATAAATAACATAATTATTTGCTGTTAAATTATATTTTACACTTTATTAAAATAGTCTATTAGATTATTTTCAATCTTAGTGTAAAATCATAAATTAATCTATCTTTAATTATATCAATGACAAAACTAATTGGGAGTGAGTTGCTCTGAAACACTACTTAATAAAAAAAAGGACTCGGCTGAGTTACTTGCCAGCTTTTTTCAAAGTTACCACGTCTAATACTAATAGTAAACAAATGTATGAATAAAATGAATAAATTTTTATTAAATTTAGATTTGATAAAAAAAGAGTAAGCACATTACCTTCACAGGTTTTTCGGTGACCGGTCTTTCTGGATCCTTGATATTTATAAATCCATAAATAATGCTGAAGAGATACAGTATTGTACTTATGCCAAACACGCCGTAATAGCCTATACGTTCTAACAATAAACCACTCAAAACAGATCCAATAGGCCCCCCAGCAGTCAAACATAAATTTGCTATACCTATTCTGAAAGTTCTGCTATCTTCACTAGTGACATCAGCAATGTATGCGAAAGCACCCATATAAGTAGTGATCCAACCTCCAGTAATAGCCGGAAAGAAAGCTTCGCAAAATACTGCCATTGTCACAGGGAATTCATAAAAGTAATACGCACTCAATATATTACTCAAGCAGGTAATTAAATCTCCTACGATTGGGAGCAGAATACAAATTTTACGTTTTCCTGTTCTATCACTCCAAGCTCCTATAAATAATATTAAAATACTCGGAATAATTGTAAGCAGAACATTTTTCCATCTTTCCATTCCAGCGATAACTTCCTGGATAGCAATTTCTTCATTGTCATAATTATTTCCTTTTCTAGCAATTAGAGCATCACAAATTTCGTCTCCATAGGCTTTATTGACGCGACACACTTTATCCAAATTCAAATTTTGATTTGCCAATCTTTGCAATAATCCTGGAATTACATGACACATCAACACCGGTTCTAAAGTGATATTATCTTTAATGTTTTTTAGTTTTTCTTTAAAAGTCTTCTTTCTAACATTATTTTCTTTGGGTACTGCTTTCCCATTTAATGGCTGTTCCTCAGGAATACTCATCTTCTTTGCAGGCTACGACACTACTGATTATTGAAATTGAATATGATCACTTTGATAACCAAATAAATATTAGTTTGTAGTGATAGGGATTCTGTTGTTACATTTATAGAAAATTTATCATTTTAACGCAACTGAAAGTAAACATTGCTTCAGTGCCATAATATGGCATTGAATCAATGTTTACTTCATTTGCGTTGCCTTTATGACGTTTGATGATTTATCCAAGATTTTAATTCAATACAGTTGAGGATGTATCACATTATATTCTAATAATCTATTTAGCTGGATTAGGGATACCTAAGAATATTATTATGCAGTCAGTTTCATCTAGGACGGCTATACGGCTGACACATTCATTATATGGGGATACATGGTGCGTGATACAATTTATTTCTAAAACAGTCCATAAAAAAAAATGTCAACACTTCTTACTTATATTAAGAATACGTTGAAATAATAATCAGGTTGAAATTTATATTATCTAAAATCGCAATACATATACACAGTACGTACAGTGTAACAAAAGAGATGGGTTTACACTTAGTGAAACGCATTTTATATTTATATGTACACTTTTATGAGAAGAGTTTACTATTATATGCATTTGAATACAGCTAGCAGCGAACTCTGCACTCATAAAGAATTACCGATTGTCGTAGTGACATAAACATATTTATTTACATTATTTGATACTGGCGGTGTAAACCTATCTCTTTTGTTGACTGTATATATATGAAAAAATTGTTTTATGCAATGTAGCATAAAACAATTTTTTAACTAGAGATGCAACGAATAATTTAGACCATCATCGGTGATAATCGAAATAATCGTTTGGAAGAACAATCTCATTTGTTTATTTCTTTGGATTTTTCAGGCGTTTAATAAATTCCTATAAGTTTTCAAGACGATAGTACCTTCTTGTTATATTTGTTAGGTTCCGCAATTGTGTATTTTTTATTGATTTAATTATCACAAAAAAATCCAAGTTGAAAATGTTATCGTTGCTAATTATTATATGATTAGGACAAGAATTGAGTCAAGTCGGCTGAATAATATGTAATGCAAAATTTTAATTTTGCAGTATATCAAAGAAATCTAAACAATTTTAGTAAAAAAAAAATATTTTAAGCCCGTATAATATCCATTGCTAAATATATATCTTATATATTCACTTACACTTGTACTTATAAGAATCTTAATGTAACATTATTTTTCTTATTCTATGAATTAAACTAGACAAATAGCTTAGAAAATTGTAGGATATTACAGACAAACTTGTCCGTCCCTCAGTTTTTTATTCATTTCTATACTCATAATAAGTTTGAATTCACATAAATTATTATAGGTTTTAGTGAATCAATATTGAAAAATTTAGCAAATTAAGTGACACACACCCTTAACGAGAACCTAAAAGGGGGCAACCTTAAGGTGATCGGTCCATGACCCAGTGGTGCCACTGATATTTACGTCAAATTTATGAACATAACAAGAAGCGATCGCTGGCACGGCCTACAGGCACTGGATCACAGGGCAGGGATAGGGGTGCAACGCGGTCCTCGCCGGCGAGAATCCTACCTTAGCTAACCAGAAACCTTTCACTCACTACCTAGGTCCCGACGACCCGGAGAAGAAGGGAAGAAATAAAACTGTGGGCTTTTTCTTTTTCGAAATATTTGTGTCACAGTTGCACAGCACACTGCGCGCGGCACGTAAGTTAGATGATGCTGTAACAATTAAAAAAGAGGTATTAACTAAACTAATTCTTAACTTACTATAATAACCATTATAATTTAATTCAATTGGTTAATATGTATTGCGTGTTGGATTACTGTGCATAAGTGTGTATAGTTTAACTTCAAATGCAATAGAAAAGACTGTAGAAATACTACACTATTCTGCGCAGCTTACAATTTGTCCTCTCAAAAAAATAGACTATACAATCTGGATCGCGGATCTTAATTTGCGGTAAAACAAAGCCAGATGTGGATTTTCATTAAAAAAAAACCTTGTTATTTCTGTATGTGGGAAGGACGCGTTGGGCAATGTTTCGTGTGTTTAGGCGGTGTTTAAACCAAATACAAATAAAAAGAGATTTTAATTGGATTTGTTTAATACGCTTCTATTTTAGGAAATGAGCCATTCTAAATTAGCGTACAGAAAATTGCCAATTTTTTTCATATTTAATCTTTTATCGATGTGTAATGTTCTGGTTACAGTATTGTCAGGAATAAGTCAATATAAGTATTCGTTATTTTATTATTTCGGCAACTGATCAAAAGATTATACGTTATCCACAACATCATGTGGTCTTTCAGGTTTCTACGGGAACTAAAGCTACCTACAGGCAGGTTGGTATCAAATGGAAAACAGCTATAAGTCTTTAGCTTCTGCAGTCAACTTAGTTACCAATTTCCTTATTAGTATAGTAGTAATATTATTTTTACTTTAACTCTACAGTAACATGGGCCTTTTTTAACATACCTTGGCTAGCCATGGTCGTTGAGGGATATCGCCGTAATCACCACGCTTGGCAGGCTTATTTATATTGGTCCACAGTAAAATAAGAGTATCTTTGAGCTGATAGATGCTGTTGCCTAGGTATCTATCAGGTATAGTAGCCTCTTACGACTGCCATAGAAATAACAACCATACTTAGCGAAGTATCGGATTCGAGTTTCGGATCAGACATATAATTGTGTAACTAATAATTTAAAAGTCAGAATGATAGCGGTTCATCCGTGCTTTGGCTTTCATCTCTCACTGGTCAAGTTAGTCAAGCACCTTCCCCCCTTAAAAATTTCAAAGTAAAATCATATATAGGAACAAAGAGTGCAGCTTATACTGCACATAACGCCAATCTCCTAAGCGATTAGTTACTATGGCCGAAATCACTTTACAAAGTTAAAAAAACACGGTCCAATCAGTTGAAAACAACTGCTTTAAATCTGTTACAAGACTTGATCCAAACATTGCAAGTTAAACAAAAGCTTATACTATGTCGTGGAACGGCGGTCGCTATTGTTTTCCCACACTAATTTAGTGCCAACATATTTCTAAGCTTACCGCGATGAATAGGACACTGTTTCATACCTACGTCACATGTGTAAAGAAATGTGAGATACCTAGCGAAAACCACATTTTAGGATTATGTAGGTGTGATATAAAATGTGTTTGATCTTGAGAATGAAAGAGTTGTTTGTAGGTATTTTTTGTTCAATCTGGCTTTTGTATTTACAATTTTAATATGAGCACATAAAATGTTTATAAATACTAATGCTCGTAGTTCATCATCAGCCCGTATAGCGTCTACTGCTGAACATGGAAGAATTGTTGCAATAGTTACCACGCTTGGCAGGTAGGTTGGTGATCGCAGTATTATGTTATAACATACACGCAAAGAAACGCTGCTGCCCGTTCTCTACTGCTAGTGGTGGCTTTTTACAGATAATGTTATAAAAATCGGGAACGGCTCAAAGTGCTTTCCGAGGCACGGAGGGTACTCTCTAAACTAAATAAAAATGAAACGAGACTTACACCCTTTGGACCTCCCAGAGTACGGGTCTATGAGAGTATCGGAAGGTTCATTGCAAGTGTGGGTGTGTGATGCCTAAACACCTAAGCCTTATGACCAATAGTTTGTTATTGATAATTATTGTTAATGATTATAGTACTCTTACAAAAACGGGATCTGTTATATAACAGAAAAAAGTAAATCAAATAAAAACAATGAAGTACATTTAGTGACGCCCTAACGTTTTTAGGGTTAAAACTAAATCCATTTGTATTCGTTGTTAGTAAGAGTTGGATAAAAAGCCAATTCCAGTAAGTGCGAAAGCTTTTTTTGCAGGTGCTCATTCAGTTTAACGTGTGAGAAGATTTTTATTATCAACAGAATGGAGTTTAATTTAGTTACATTAAACTTAGCGTTTTGTCATTAAGTAATTATTTTAGAATTCATTTCTGTGGAAATTAATTAGATGTGAAAAATGTTTTAAGTAAATTTTGTTTTGAGTCTATTCGTGACTGTTAATGTTGATAAAAATAAACGAGGTTTAAAAACTATATTTTACTACGTACGTATATTTTACGGTTCAAGACAACAGTTTATTGAAATTATCCACAAACCCTATCAAACGACATGGACACATCGCTTGCGACTTATTATTTTCTCGAATTAACGCCATCTATCGAATCACTACATTAAAATTAATAATAATATGAACTGTGTTTTAGCTTTGCCTGTTAACAAAAATCTAAATTAGAAAATCTGAATTTGCATTGTACCGAACAGATACAAAAAAAATAATATTTGTTTTTTAAGGTTTACCTCTACAATGGGTAGTGTTGTGATAATGTTCACTAAGCTGTGTAATAAAACAATATTGTAAGAAATCAAAACTACGAATAAAATACAAAAGTTTCTGTAACAAACTATGAGCGAAAATCCACCGTCGACAAACAAGGGTATAACTCAAAATTTCAACTGAAAACTTTGAAGAACTTGAACAAAGCTCTTCTTTCGGAATATTGAAAATCTATCGAATTTTCTTTGCATAGATTAGCACTAGAGGTACGTTCGTGAAATGAGATGCTTTTAAACTTTGAGAGTCTGTAATGAGTTAGAGTTGAATGGTTTAAGTGAACTTTGTAGAATCAATATCGAATACTATTCTTATAACTCAAGTATTGAAGAAATGATTGAAGTTATTAAATGGGAATTATTTTACTTTTAGAAAAAAACAACAACAAAGAAAATTTACTAAGTGAACACACGCTATACAAAACAATAATAAATATGGGAATAAAAAGATATAACACAAAAGGTTCATTGTGAAGTTTTACAATATATCTAGGTATTTTCACCACAGGACACGACACGAGCTTTTATGACATCCCTTTTAAAACTTTTGAAATATAATAGTTGCTTGTAACTTAACTGGAGTGCTATGTTTGTATTGACCGTCAATAAAAATCTTGAAAATACAATATCATTATACATTATTATTATTTTCATCATCATCATCAGTGTCATCGTATACCCGTACATCGCCCCCATTGTTATAACATCATCAATAACAAGCGTATACCAGGGAATAGGCAGCAGTGTTTCCCTGTGTATTACAACAATACTGTGGTCACCAATCCGCCTGGTAACTATGGCAAAAACCCTCCCTCGAGAGGAGGCCCATGTTCAGCAGCGGACGTTATACGGGCTGATGATGATGACGACGAAAAATATATTATATTATCGAAGAGGTATATTAAGATAAACTGAAAAATCACACACAAAAAATGCTCCATCACTAAGTACTGTATTGTGTTTGTTACCATTATCAACCATCGTGGACTTAAGCGATACACCCTCGTTCTATTTCTGTCCATGATTGCGATACGTTCAATACCAGCCTTAAGGCAAATCTATAAACACACAAACCTTTTCATTTTTTTCTCCAAATACTACCAATCCTCCTAAGTCCACTAAACCAAACCATCAAAAGTGTAAATCTCAGAAGTTGAAGTAAATAAACACGGGCCCGGTCTCGTCAAACGTAATAAGCTCCTTTGAATGACGTCAGGCACGTAACAAATGAACGAATACACGAAAATACGCGAATATTTTCATCCTTCTTATGCATGCTTTGGGTGAGGGAGCTCCAGTTAATGTAAGTGTGTTTGACGTTTTTAAGTTAAGAAATAATCAAATTTCTTTACAATTTTGAGAGGTTGTTTTGTCATGACGAAGTAGGTTATAAAGTTTCAGTCTTAGTGAAGTTAAAACTTTTATTCATCTACTTGTAAGAAAGATAGTTTTTAATTAATTAGACGTGATATTATTATTCGGACATCGAACTGACTTTGTTAACAAAATCTACAGAGCAAAAAATGTTCTCTTTTAAAAAAGATACGATTTTAGCAAAAGTAAATGACACTAGTAAATGTTTACATTTACAGTAGCGGATTTAATGTTCTCTTTTAAGTGCTTATTTTAATATAATTTATAATTTGAAGATTGAATTGAGCCTAAATTAACGTCAAAAAGTCAAATTTAAAAATATAAACATAATTGTGCAGGTACCTTTTGTGTAGCATCATCACTTTTGCGCTAAGATTATATAATTTCATTATATAATCTAAGTTAATTAAACTCACGTTTAATATTATTTCATTTTTTAATGTTAACTTATTTAAAAAACAGATAGATATTGTATGTATTTACTTAAATTCACTGATATAAAATGCAATCTATATATATAATAAAACTGTACAGGTCGAATGTCTGTACATAGAAAAAAAAGGCAAAATACCAATGTTAAAACTAAATAGAACACATCCTGATTTTTTTTTCTCTGTCTGTTTGTCTATTTGTACGGGCTAATCTCCGAAACTGTTGCACCGATTTAAATGAAATTGTGCCTGGTTCTATCTTACATCCCCATTCAACATTTTAAATACTTTTAATCACAGAAAATTTATGAGTTCCTGTGGGATAGATAAAAACCGAACGAATATTTTCGCGTTGTAGCGTTTTTTGAATTGTGTCGTGTGATATGAATAAAAATATTAGTGACTTTGACTTTGAATAACAAACACCACGCGGACAAAGTCGCGGGCATCATGACTTTATGACTATAAAATAAACGCGTGTCGCCAACAGCATCAAAACCAAAGGCCATCAACGAGAATTCGCTGCGGAGAGGCACGTGGCATGCTTTGACTCGAGCCAATGTAAACATAAGCGACATTTCCCGAACTATGACGCTCAAAATTACTGTGCGATTTCAACATGTGACTATTTTGAGTTGGCTTTTACTACTCTGTTTGTGTAAGTGTAGTGAAATTTCTATTTTTGAGATGTGATGTTGAATTTACTAAGTGGCCTTTAGGGATGTCATCTGAATTAGCCAGTAGTATTGTGCACGCTTAAAATAGGCTGTTTACGCCGTTTTCAACACCTAATGTCAACTCAACAAACTTCTTTGACACACACTCAAATACTCTTTACGGCGCGTTCCCACTATGTCGTAACGGTTAATTTATCTTCGGACGACTATCGTTTCTAGGTGTTCCCATTATAACGACTGTTTGTTGTCAATATTTTTATCCTTTAGCGACTATCGAATCTAGCTGTCTGCTGTTCCCATTGGATCGCAACGACATTTTATCGCTTCACGGCAGTCACTTTGTCGTTTACACATCAAGCAAGCTACGCTATTTTTATCGTGGCAACGATAGATTTGCCGTCATGATTTAGTCGTAACGATTTTTTATATTTTTACGAGTGTCGTGCTAGCTCTTCCCACTCTCATGACAACTGTCGTCACCGCAAAAAATATCGTAGACGACAGTAAATCGTGTCGTTTTATATCTGAACACCTCCATTGAAACATAAAAGCCACGACACATAAAACTACACGATTATCTGTCGTCACGACAAAGTGGGAACACGCCCTTACACGCACTACGCATGCGCCACACACTAACCATGCGCGGTAAACATTCACGTCATAGATACTCGACAACCATATTTTGTTACAATCGGCGCCAAAGTCATACTATTATAACTATTTTATACGAAAACCTTTATTTTTATTGTTCATCGCGAACATAGGCATCTTCTAAGGGGGTCATGCCAAAGTTATCTCGCTTTGTGCTCCCATTAGTATGTTGTTACACTGATAAACGATCCTGAGCCCAGCATCCGACGATTTATGCAGTAAGCACCGTAAGCATCATCGGGCTTAGAGCGTACAAGCTTTTTTTTTTTTTTTTTGCGCGGCCCTTTGTCGGTATCTGCCATGCTTTTGCTACTTCACCGGGTATAGTGGCGATCATAGCTCCAGCCTAGATAAATTGTTTAAATACTACAAAGTAAGCACAACCTGTGCAAGAGGGCGTCCCCTGTGGGACTTGGACCTCGGCTCAGGGCGGTCGCTGATGGGGAGATTGAGGGATTATGGCTTTTAGTTCTTTTTAGGGGAGTTTTGTGCAACTGTCGCTCTCTTTACAGTTCGTGGTCCTCTCGGATTCCGGGTCTACGAGGGCATTGGAAGGTTCTTAGCAAACTAAGGGTCGGGAGGGCGAGGGGGGACGCGTCGCGTTCGCCTGCGCACTCTTCTCCGGTGGGTCGGATAGAAGCTTAGTACCAACAAGCAGTACACAGACTGTAAGATAATGATACCATAGTGGCCACCGTATGTGCCCGCGCCTCGCCCTCACAAAACAGAGGTTAATCTCCGGTCGCCAACGGCAATAGTATATAATAAAGTGGTATTATCAAATAATTAAATGCGACCCATTTTAATATAACTCTAAAACACATAGATAACACACTAAGTTGCTGCGCCTGTTCAAATATGACGCACCTACATTGATGTTTTGCTTTAAGAAAATAAATGTTGCTTGCATGTCACCATTGTCTTATGATAGCGATGATATGTTTGATTTATTACTAGTATTTATAATAATACGTTACGGAATTGTACATTTATTAATAGAGCATATTTAATAGACGAAACATCCGTTTGGTTTTTCTTTGACTCCAATTTATCGCCTTTTTTTTGTCCAGGGGCCAATTCCTTTACGCATTCCCACCGCCGCTGCAGCGTATTTGCTCGCTGGCGGTATGTGGGATTCGTCCTTTTCATAGCGTGGTATGCTAATTCATAGCACGAGGAGAGAACCCTACAACCCCCCGGACACTCCTCCGAACCGCCGTTGGCGGGGGCCAGGCACGCATAAGCAATCCGGCCCCCAATTATTCAATGATAGATGAACTTGGCCTGAAATAAGGCCTGAACAATTTTTTAAACTTCTTTTTCCAAGTCTAAAAAGTAAGCAGGTGTTAATTTTTTTAATACAAAAACCTTCGATGTTTGTGGAATATTCGGATTATCTACTAATTTATACAATTAAGCCACGTTAAATGTCAAAAATAAAATAAAGTAATAAGTAACTAATTATTATTAGTTACTTATTACTTATTGGTACTATCATTGCTTCGAAAACCAAATTAGATATGTACCTTATGTATTGAGAGGAGAAATAAATAAATAATAATTATTATTACTACTTATTCTATTCATAAAAACTCTCAACATTTTTATATTTATCAATAAATCAAGATAATAACAGAAAAATACAAAAAGCACGGTCACTACCGGCGGCGGGAGTGGGGTCCATGCTGTTAGGTCCCCCGAGAGAAGAATTTTCGAACAATACGCGCTGTTTCCAAAAGGACCGCATTTTGTGTACCTATTCATCATCATCATCAGCCCGCATCAGCCCGCACGTCCCCGGGGGAGCGTATTTTTCATAGTCACCACGCTTGGCAAGTGGGTTGGTGACCGCAGTGTTATGTTGTACTACACAAGGGTACGCTGCTTCCCGTCCCTTGATATACGATTATTATAGATGATGTTATAACAATCTGGACCAACGGCTTAACGTGATTTCCGAGGCACTGAGGGTAGTCCCTCAACCAACCAGACCCGGAAAGAAATTTTAGAATTTACCCACGACTTCCGAGATTTAAAGCGAGCCAAATACCGCTACAAATAATAATTATTTTCTCGCGAAATATTATTTAAATATAAATTATTATTATTTTAACCTATCATGTTAAATATACGTCCTTCATAAAGGATCTCGGATAATCTTGGAACCTTCCAAAAATTTGTCAAGAAAAAACTGAAATTCCTTTTATGTTGCGAACATTTTCTGTCAGCGGTAATCTGGTTACACGACAGCATTACACGTGTAATTCCAACTGATAATAACCATTATACCTGTTACCTGGCATTACTGTGAGTCTCACATAATATTTGTAAGCGGAAGCTTTAACTGCGGATATGAAGAAAATGTCGTGTGGTTTCTGGCTTAGAATAGACTACCCTACCGTAAATGTTGACTAAGGGACACACCTGGTGGATTGGCAGCAGCGTCTATAAGCTCTAAGATACTCATTTCGTCAATCCTCAAAAGCATACATAGGAACAGACATATACTCGCCACTAGGCTTTTGCTACTTGACCGGGCATAATGGCGAGCAGAACTCCAGCCTTAATAAATGTTTTTAAACTACAAACTAAGCAACCTGCGCAAGAGGGCGTCCCATGTGGGGCTGGGACCTCGGCTCAGGGTGGTCGCTGGCGATGAGATTATTTTAGGGGGTTTTGTGGAACCCCCTTTGGGCCTCTCTGACTTCAGATCTACGAGGGCATCGAATGGTATGAGACGAACTGGGAGCTAGAAGATAGCAGGCAAAATAAATACTTAAGAAGACCTTTTCTAAAATGAATCTCGAAAGAGGCGATATCAATTTTCATACGTTAAATTTGATTCTCAAAACTAGTATGGTAAAATAGTACAGAAGAACGGTTGGTTCCTCCACAGAAAATGAAGATCTTCATTATCTTTTACAATTAATTTGCGGTGCGTGAGCAAGAGGAGTCTGTCAGGAATTCAAAGAAAAATACGTAGGTAGTTGACCTGCCAGTTGCTGGGTTTTTTCCCTTGCAATATTATGTCATACCACAAAATTTCCACTCAAACGTTTCCATAGCTGCATTTAATAACCCTTTATATATTTTTCTCTACAAATTATATATGGAAATATATAAATTGACAGAAACTCCACACATTACACTGGATAGTAATGTGTGGAAGATTTGGAGTCTAAACTAAGCCTAAGCCTGTATTTTACAAAATTATATTTACGATATTGCAATATTAATTTTTGTTTGTTAATTGCAGAGATAAATTTCGGTTTAAAGATTTTGTTTTTATTAGGTCCAGTTATAAAATAAAATACTACAGCTTCATAATCAGTAATACTTGTACCCAGAAAAAAAGTGTAGTTTAGTTTTGTCTTTAGTTGGCATATTTATGGCAGGAAGTAATCCATAGTACAAAATAATATCTAAATAAGACGTGGTGTCTCGGTTGGATCTAATAAGATCAATGTTTATATCCCCTACTAGAACAATATTTTTAAATGATGACAGGCTATCTAGGAAATCATGTAATGATTCTAGAAAATTTTCTAATGGTTTGAAACTTGGTAACCTGCAATTATTACCGTGTGGTTTTTTATTTTGATTGTCAGACAGTTTGCGTCCATTAGCGATGGCTCTTCTACGATGCACTCGAGTGTATTTTTTGTGTAGACAACTACACCATCATTCTGGTTGTAGTTGTCAGGAGTTTTATATTGGTTCAAGTTGTGCTACGTTCACTATTTGAGATAGCCAGCATTTGGAAAGTACAACGATATCACATGTAAAAACCATCCTTTTGAACAACCCATGTAATTCCTGAAAATTCCAGTTGAGGCTACGAATATTCTGTTGAATAATAGATAAATATTGTATTGGTTTTAAGAGATATGACTCGCAATCTTCAGGCTGTCACGAGACTGACATTACTAGCAAACACGATAATATTCAGAGAATACAATATTTAATATGATAATAATAATTAATCGTGATACGAGGACACGCTTGACGATGTTGATTTCAATTCTACATAAGTTTAAGTCATATTTGTATAGCTATATTATGTATGTTGCAACGGAACATTTTTACGTTACATTATGTATGTTTATCTATTATTTAATTATTATATACATAATTATTTATTTATTAGTCCAATTTTACTTCAATCAAACTTGTTGTAAGTTTAATCTCTGTAAAATTGAGAGAGCTACTGTAACGGAACGTTCGTATGTTACGTTATTTATGTTTATCTACATAGTCTAATTTTACTTCAATCAAACTTGTTTGTAAGTTTAATTATCATTAAATTGCGGACTGTAACTAAACGTAATATCTTACTGAAAAACCCCGGAGCCCTTTGAGGGGTGATAAAATATATCGATTAAGATCCCCTATAAATTGATAATAATATCTATAGCCATTTATATATCGGTTAAAGTTGTCATTTAGTTAGCCACGAGGCTTTAGCTACTACACCGGGCAATAAGACGGGCAGAGCTCAAGCCTAGATAAATGCTTTAAACACTACAAACTAAGCAACCTGCGCAAGAGGGCGTCCCCTGTGGGACTTAGACCTCGGCTCAGGATGATAGCTGGCGATGAGATTGAGGGATTTTGGTTTTTTAACACGCTTTTATTAGCTTGGGTTGTATGTATGTAACGGAATCTTTGAACTTAATTTTTACCAGTTTCCAGAAGTCTGATTAATTTGAAACTTTGTATACGTATCAAGGACCGATGACAATGCAATAACTTGATAACAGTTTACCATTATCCTGGAAAAATAAATAATAGTTTTAAAAAACACGCTTTTATAGCTAACCGAACTAAAAATAGAAAATAATTTTCACCTCAAAATAAAATTATAATAAAGTTTAAGTTATTAACAGAATAATTCAATTCAGTGTGGAAAGCGTGGGGTGCTTGATAAAGCAAATGTCACAATCATTCTATTGGCAACTATATATGAGAGGAGAGTTATGAAAAGTGGTAAAATGCACCCCACGCTTTTTACTCTGAATTGAATGATTCTGTTAATAACATAAACTTTATTATAATTTTATTTTGAGGTGAAAATTATTTTCTATTTTTTAGTTCGGTTAGCTATAAAAGCGTGTTTTTTTAAACTATTATTTATTGTAATTATCTCTGCATGACTCAATAATTGAATAGGAAAAAATGTTTCAGGCATTAAGTCCACCATATATCCTATGATACTATATTCAATAGGTTTAGCAATTTTGCTAAAGGTATTGAATAAATAAAATAAATATATTATGTATATTAATATTAAAAAGAGGCAAGACAAGACTGTTTGTATGGTGAGTTTGTTTGATACATTGAGTAGGCTCCGGAGCTACTAGACTGATTTCAAAAAATCTTTCATGATTAGAAAGCTATGTTATCCAGGAGAAACATAGGCAATATTTAGTTATAAATTCCAACGGTAACAGGATTTAAGCGAGTAAAACCGCGTGTGGGAACTAGTAGATTTAGATAATTTGAAGATGTAGAATTTTCGGTTTTAGTCTCGGTGGAACTCGTGGGTTTGATACCAGACAAGAAATCATTGTGTGAAACCTTAAATTTCTTTTAGGGTTTAGTTGGTTGAGGAAATACCCTTCGTGCCTTGGGAAGCACGTCATGCTATTGATACCGATTATCATAACGTCATCTATAGCAATCATATACCAAGGAACGGGCAGCAGCGTTTCCCAGTGTGTCTGTGTGATGTTTAGAGGTTTGTTATAGTATGCCACGCAAACATGACTGAACTGATTGGAGTAAGTATTTAGTTGGTTAACAATTTTATTTGTAAAAAGCAACAAAAGTAACTGAAAGAACTTCCTTTTGCAGTATAATTTCCTAAGGGATTCTTGCTTGGGAAGCTGTCGTGAATTTAATATCTTCATTTCTCAACAGAAACGTGCTGTTGAGATATAAATTTGGTCTTGTTCAGTTTCTTAACGGAAAATAAATGATAACTTGAAAATGGTTCGAGAGTTTTATATACTAGCTAATTTCTTTGTAAACCAATTGTTTATATAAATTGTATAGTAAATCGTTATCTAAATATTTTTACTTTAGTTGAGGTAAGCTTAATTTCTTTGGCTTCATTTTCTCCAGAGTATGTAGATGTTATTTGTATACCATAGGAAAAATATATACTACAAAGCCAGAATCATTAAAAATCCTGAAAGTTTGACTGTAAAGTGCATAGGTTAATTTTCCCTACTTCTTATGAAGCCTCACCAAAATTTCCTCCCGACCTATAAAGTAAAGCCGCAGCTGCACAAAAATCCCCTAAAAATGTTAAAATTATCATCTAACAATGAGCCGCGACCGTGCTGCGCCGAGGTCAAACTCAAAGACCGCACGTTAAGTAGCTTGTAGTTCATTTAGTTAGGAGCTAGTAGGTAACCCTTCTCGAATTTATGCCCGGTGAAGTAGCAAACGCCTCGTGGCATCGTGGACATCCAAAACCTATGCCAGGATGGACTAGACTGTTTAACTATTTATATATATCAAGTCTTGTATATTTTCTTTTTTTTACTGTCTCCGCTCTGTAATGGAGGGAAGTGAAAAGTTAAGTCTTTCTCACTTCTCCTATTTTCTTTCAGATTAAATGCGTTGCGGGTCCCGAGGCAGTTTAACTTTTTCCCGGAACTTGGTGAGCCTCGTTCCTCATTGCCATTTGCAGTGCCACTATTGATTCCGGTATACAGGAGTTGCAGCGGTGGGAGAATGGGTGGGATTAAAATAAAAATAAAATCTTAACTTGTTTGAAAAAAAAACAACAGTTATATTTATGTAATAATTTATTTAACAGACTTCGTCAAATGAAAATTACAACATCATTGAGCAAATCAATGTAGAACATGAAACATCATCGTATAAAATTTATTTTAACGAAATAACTATTTCTAATAGCTATGATTATAAATAAAATCCCATATAAACGAATATTTTAGAGACATATTTTACTAACATTTTTTTACTTTAAGAGAAAAATACCTGTCTGTCACCTGTCGCCACCATTTTGTTTCAGTTTTCCTTACACAAGCAAATGGCAGATAATATCAATATGATGATCTCATTTGTTGTATTATTTCGTTAAAGTAAGATAGCACTGTACTGCAGATTTAAATGCTGTGAGGATATAAAATATTTGTAAGAGATACACATACTATTTTATAGTACGTTTATTTGAATACATAAGACGCAATTAAGATGCTACCTCACTATCGTTCGAACGAATTAGATCGAACTTGGATTGATCCACGGTTACGTTTCAATAAACGTCGTCTGACACTGTTCGATGACAACGATCGACGTTGATCATCCTGCATTGTCTGGCTATATTCGATCGAAGCGGTGTTAGAGTTGGAAAGGTAGGAATCATTAACATTTGATAACAACAGTTGCCGTCCAACCTCTGCAGTGCAATATTTTACTTCAAGACTATGGCCATATTGTAGTTATTTAGTATAAAAATCCGTCAATATGACGAATCTATGATCGACGACTTTCGATCAGTATACTTTCGCTTTACAAGTTACAGGCATGTAATTTTCGTATCAATTTTAAATTCCCATAGATTTCTTACACAAAATTTAATATTGTCTACTTCATTTATTAAATACAGTTATCATTAGATATTTATGGTGAGGTTAATGAGTTAGGTCTATCATAGTTAAGACATAAGGTGCTTTCAAGGGTTAACATAATACAAGTATCAACTTCTTTTCCCGAAACAGATGTAGTTCCGTTCTCGAAAATTCACATTTCAATGTTAGTTAAGGTACTTAACAGATACCTTTGCATATTACATACACTTATAGTTTAAGTATCCTCTGAATATTTATGCCTTAACTATGCAAATAAAATCACTTTACAAAATAAAGTTAGTTACACACGGCACAAACTAACCGTTTTATGTGTTCACAGCCGACTTTCTGCAATGTACTCAGGCCTTAGCCCGACAACACTCGCGGTCGCAATATTTCAACCCACATTTTTCGGCAGTTTTATGGTAATGTTAAACTTGGCAAGCTTACAAGTGCTTTGCGAGCATATTTTGGTAGTTGTCTGATTTATTATCGAAATTAATGCTTGCTTGATTACACGTTAACAAATGCTCTTACGAAAATACAAAGAGAGGAACAGCGTAACGAAAAAAGAATAAATAAAATATTATATTTTTTTTTATTGAAATTTCATTGTTTTCAAGTTTGTAATAATTGTAATCATTAAAATTGCCTCTTTTTGTTTATAAATAAAATTATATTACTAGAATCTGATATTACTTGGCGGAAATCGGAATAAACATTAGTAATTGTCTGTTTTTTATATATTTGGAAATAATATTATAAAGATTATGTTTATGTAAACTTAAAGTTGTTGTTGTTGAGTTGTTGATTAGCTAATTAAATTCGACTTCTTATGTCCCTGGCATTGTATTATGCATTTTATAGAAATATTTGAAAATAAAATGTGACCAGATGACAACTAGTAAAATTTCGATATGTAGGCAGGCACTCTCTAACGGACAGTTGAACTTTATTTTAAAGGCTAAAGAGTTCAAAATACCCTGGCGGCTCTGTTTATATTAAATGATTAAATTATAGACGTACAATTTTTTATGGAACATGTGCAGAAATATATAAGGAAATTATTTTCTATTAGCATTTTCGTTACGCTGGCCCTTCTCGTTTATTATTAGCAATCAGTAAATTAATTAAGCGATACAATTTGTAATGTGTGATTAAAATATTTGTTGACATATTTTACCAAAATATTCACACTAGTCATCTTCTTATGAGAATAATTAAGAGATGTCCAATGGAACCACAAATTGTAATAAGGGAGAAAAACCACACGTTTTACAAAGTACTATGAATCTAATGCATACTTTATTTTAAGTAGAAATTGCTTTGTAATTTTATTTGCATTTATGTCTTTCTTATAATTTGTGATTGGACCACAAATTCAGTGTTCAGAGAATCTTAACAAATTTGTCACTCGTGTGGCATTTCTCATCACACGAGTAAGAAATTGTTATGAATCTTTTATTTGATTCGATAAAGTATTATTTATTGTGCAGTTTTATTGGCGTTAATACCCTTATTATAATTTGCGATTCAATAATAATGATTGAGTTTACGATACATATTATATACATATAGTAGATCTAAACATGTTCTCTTTAGTTACCGTTTAATATTTTTATATTTTTAACTATCGTACCAAAGAGGTACCTACATGTCGTAGTCTCAAAAGACAATTACATTAAAGTCATTTATTTATATTAATTATAATCTATTACAATTAATATTCTATGGAGACCTTTTAAAATTCTTATTTTTAAAGAAAATAAAAAATACCTACATTTATTAGATAAATTTAGAAGTAAATCCAAAAAATCTTAAAAGGTCTCACTTAGGCTGATCCCATATTAGGCGTGCTTGTTCTTCAAGCGTGTGTGACATTCGGACGACGACTGGTGAATCGGGTTGTGGGAACGAGAGCTCAGCACTCGCGTTGTTCGTGACGTTCACACGCTCAAAAAACGCACAAGAAGAATGTGGGACAGCCTTAGAAATAATTTTATTTTACAAACATTTATTTACTGATCATATACGCGAGTTATCTTTTATAGAGATATTCATTCTCTTAATAAACTATTTGTATTATAACTCATGAGTTTCACGACATAATAATATTATTCATATTACCTACATTCATAAAAGTCTTGGCAATTCACAATACATTAAATATACATTATTTATTAAACTTATCATACATTTTCTAAGCTCTATTATTCTAACATAGTTCAATAATACAGTATGTTAAATAGCACAGCTTTTCACCATTATTGACTGTAAATAAAAATAATAAAAATAATTTGAAATCTACTTATTACGTGACCACATAATGACCGCTGGTGGTCATTATGTGGTCACGTAATTAATATGTAGCAAAAAATAATTACAGAATTAAAGATACAGGGCATTATTTTAATATCGTTACAAAGACAAATGTAATATTTTATAAAGTTGATAAACTCATGTTTATAAACTGTAGTCATGGTCGCCCATTTTTAATGATTTCATAATAATTTAGTTGTGTCTAAATCCAGTTCATGTTAGAAGTATACATAAAATTCGAACTAAAACTCACATTAGTAAGTTTCAGTTGAGTTCTTCGTCACGTCTGTGTAAGCCACATATAGTTGTGCTGAGTTTGAATGTGCTGTATGTCCGTCAATTTTTTTTTAAGAAGCTTTCAAAAAGACTCAAATTGACATGTGTCATTATCATATCCTTTTGGCGGTTGACGTTATTTTTCTGTTCATTGCCTCGTTCGTATAATGGTAATTTGTTTGACCGTAACTAGCGTAACTAATCCCCGGGTCGGGAAAAAAAATTTACTAGAAATTTTATTTTCAGAAAAATATAAGTACCAACCCGAAATCTGGAAGTTGGTGGTGCTGTAGTAGTGCTTCAGAGAGCCTATTAAGCTCTTGACCACGCGCCTGATAACTCACCGGTAGTGTCAGTAGAACTATCCCACCGAATTTTGAGAGTAAAGGAATCTGTTTGTGAACACACTATAATATTTTCTGCGCAGATGGCTAATATAATTTGAGATTGGCCGCTATGACCGAAATCTGTCAGGAGGACTATATAAATATATTAATAGTGTATTATCTCTGAAAATATTTCCACTCGTTTACATTTTTTATTGTTCTAAGTAGTCGTACTTTCAGATGGTGTGCACAAACTAGTCCACCACATCAGTGTAGAAGTGTGTGCACAAACACAAGTGCACTGAGATTCCGTTACTCTTTGCTCATCGTGCTCAAGATATAAATTTATTTACCGTAAAATCTACTTCTTTTGACAGCCTTTCCTATAAACTTTTTATAGGCAAAATTATAGCTTCACCCTAAAGGCTAAACTTGAAGAAATTAACTTAAACTCTTTGGTTTAGACACAGAAAAAAAATGCCACATTAAAATTGTAAGAGGCTAGTGCAGTAACTGTACATATGGCATTGTCTGTGCTGTGTAAATGGCATGGCGGTCCAAATACTGTGTTGTATTTGGACCCCTATGCCACTGATCATCAGATGGATAGGGTTCATTTAACAAACGTAAAACGCTTGTTTTTAACATACATATTGTTACACAATAATATAAATTTGTTAAAGTGCTTTTTCTTCATCTATTATTTCACGATAATATTTAAACTTCGACTAATTCCTCTACATTTTTTCTACAGATCACACAATTAATTACAAGGACATTTACGATTATTAATTTAGTTGAATATCTAATGTTATTTACATTTTAAATAATTATGTACAGGTATATAATATTGAGGTTTAACAATATTTATTAATACATAATATAAACAAAAATATTTTTTATGCAATTGAACATATTCGTTGTATGCGGTAAAAAAATAAAATATCACACCTCTATAATGCAACAATATAATTAAACAGATATTCACGTCAATATGTGGCTTATATACTCGACAATGGCTGTACTGACATGGTTGTTTTGTTAGCCGGATTGCTTATGCGTACCCGGCCCCCGCCAACAGCGGATCGAAGGAGTGTCCGGGGGGTTTTAGTGGTGTAGAGTCCTCTCCTCGTGGTATGAGTTTAGCAATACCGCGCTATGGAGAGGGCGAGTCCCACATATCCCACCGCCAGCGCGCCAATACGCTGCAGCGGCAGTGGGAATGACTAAATGCAAATCGCCCCGGACAACAAAAAAAAAAAAGAAAAAAAGGAAGGGTTGTTTTGTTAGATTCGCAATTAAGACAAGGTTTGTATGAAGAATGTTTAGGATTCCATACCCAAGTTTACGATTATGTTTGTCCTACATATGTATCTGTGTCTGAACAGCAATGGCTAATCATTTGAATCTTTGCGAATCGTTATTTTCAAGAAAATGCTTCCAAATAACGAATAATGAAAAATAAAAATAAATTGTTGCTAATTTCTTAATGTATGTACACAGGTATTTGAGAGGTGCGATATAATTTATTAATAGTCACTAACACCGTTTTAAATCAATTTTAACGTTTAACTTATATCAATAAATATCGCTTTAACTAATAATCTTGCAGCATGGTAAAGTTTTATAGGAGTATGTACTAGGATATTTCAATGACAATCGTTTCTGAACTGAAATAAGTATCACTTTTTAGGACTAAAATAAGTAGTACTTTATAACTTGCTTTAATAATAATAACATAACTAAGAAGACATTTTTTGGCTGGAGCCCTGCTCGCCTTCATGCCAGGTGAAGTAGTAAAAGACTCGTGGCTAACTTATAAGTCATTTCAAAAAATTAAAGACAATAGACATTGTGATATTACGAATACAAAGAGAATTGTTGGATTAAACAATAAAATGCTTTAATTTATAATTATGTTAATGACAACCTCCGTAGCGTAGCGGTATTTGGCTCGCTTTAAATCTCAGAGGTTCGATTTATTATTTATTATTTTTTTGGTTTCGATCCCCATGGCGGACAGGAAATCTATAATAATCGTATATCAAGGAACGAGCAGCAGCGTATCCTTTGTGGTACAACGTAATACAGCGGGCACCAAACCGCCTGACAAGCGTGGTGACTATAGCAAATACCCTTTCCCAGGAGGAGACCCATGTTCAGCAGTGGAGGTTAATGAATACCACTTAATTGTATGCCCGTTAATACTCGAGGAATTTCCTTCGCTATCCTGTACCTACTATTAGATGAGGGATTACTTGTAAGGGCGGCTTAGAGGTCATTACAAGATACATCTATGTTTTATTGTTATTTGCAGAGCAATTAAAATTTATCTGTCACTTAAAAATAATAAGAACCGTAATTTGATCAACTTTCTAGTTAGTTGATAAACTAGCTATTAATGATTCGGGTGGTTTACAGAAAACCTAAACCAATGGAGTTCAATCATCTGGACGTTGAAGTAGGTAATTTTGTTTTGTTACAACAGTAGCATAGTCTCGTTTGGTAAGGATAGGGTAATATAATTATAATTAAGTAAATAATAAAATAATTATGCGCGTTCACTGAAACTGGCAACTAAATTTAACAATATGAGTGGCACGGAAGTTGATGAACTTACGATTCGTATTATTTTCCGGTGGCATATATTTCTCTGGACATGTATGTTATTGTGGTTTTATTGGATGTATTTTTGTATTTAATGTATCAGAGGTATAACCGGGTGATAACAGAAGTTGTTTTTTAAAACCAACTTCAGCTAAGACGTGAAAATAGTCAAAACATGGTACATTGTAAGGCTTTTCAGTAGGTAACTTCAAAATCAAGCCTCAACCAATAAATAATATTCTGTCTGTAAACCATGTACCCAAATATAATGGTAGGAATGGTAAACGTTAAAATATGGATAAAACATAAATTAAACTTTAGTCACATAACAATTACTGAATAAAAATGTAGTTTATGTCGTATAAATGAATACCATATTAATATCATGTTTGTTTGAATATCCAACGACTATTTTTATGAATTTCATAATTAAAAAAGTTATTTTTATAGGTCTTGTTTAGTTCACTAACACGTATGTCATAAGTATTTACTATCTTTTAACTAAATATTAAAAAAAGGATAATGTCTATTATCTCGAAATGATTGCCATTAAAAATTCTAGTAACTAGAAGTAAAATAATATCCACGCTCGGAAAAAACGTTATAAGATAGTATTTAAGCGACCGTAGCCTAATGACTAGGTGCGTCGGACTTGTGATCATGTGGTCGCCGGTTCGATCCCCACTCATTGCACTACCGACGTGAATCCACTCGTAACACAAGCATTTTAGCTTAGCACGAGGGGTTAACAAGAATACTAGTAAAACTCTGCTTGTAATCACAAAAAAAAACATTTCTGCTGAATAGTATTCAAACTCCAGCGTTCTATAAATACACATAAATAACAAGTAGCGTTACATAGTATGTATATTGAATACCAAATAAAGCAGACACTCATGTCCACGGTAACAGTAACTTATAATTAAATTAATACCTATTAATTAATTAATTACTCTTATTTACACGTATATCGGAGTAACCCCTCTTGACGCCTGGAGCCCGACATCATCGGAGGATGTTTCTGAAAGAAAACGCAAAATAAATAAATTTACATTCATTCACACATATCAACAGTATCTCTAATAATATAATTAATGGGAAAGAAATTTTTATTTCTTCTTTCTTTTATATACCAGACCTAATCGGATTTTATAATGTATTTTTGGTTGTATCCTTACTAATATTATAAACGGGAAAGTTTGTGCGTATGGATGGATGGATAGATGTTTGTTACCCTTTCACGCAAAAACTACTGAATGGATTTGGCTACTTTGCACAGGAATAGTTAATAATCTCGATTAACATAAAGGCTACAAAAAATCACGCTCCGACCCACTGGAGCAGAGTAACGCGGGTAAAACCACGGGGCGCAGCTTGTAATATATAATGCTAAAGAGTTTGCTTGAACGTGCTAAACTCAGGAACTACCGGCCCGATTTAAAAAAAAATGAATGAAGTTAACCCGTTTATTGAGGAAGGCTATATTTTATTATGGAATTTCCACGGGAACGGGAGTTGTTTGGGTGAAACCTAATACTTAATATTGGTGGATGTATAATAGTACGGTTCAATAATAGATGTTATCTATTAAATTAAAATCATCAAGCTACGATCTTTTAGGAAATTATTTCTATTATATGTAAATGATGCACAGTAAAACTCGAATGAGTTTATGTAGCTTCAACTTCTTTTTGATTGTATCTTTATATAAATAAATAAATAAAATAAGTTATTTACCTCATTACAAAGTCGCGTATAGCAATTATACTGCTGATTAAGATGACTGGAAGTGAAGATGATACTGGACCTGAAACAAAATATTTAGTTTTAACTCTTATAAATTTTTTTTATATTTACCTAAAGACAACTCCCGCACTAGGGAAATAAATCCCTGTGTCACGGGGGATTTTACAAACACGCAATTCACGAATTAAAAGTACCCCAATACTCAGAACAAGTATTGGTGGTTCACTCAAAAAATTTCCCGGATGGGAATCGAACCCAGAACACCAAGTCTCAGAAGTCACTTTCGTAACCACTGAGCCACCGTTGCTGACACGGTGGTTTTAAATTACACCTGTAATAATATTATGTATATGTCACCGTAATATTATTATTGTAAATACGGTTAGATTCTAATCTTCTCGCTAGATTGTTTACTGTCGACACATTGTGAACCGTAAAATACAAGTGATAAAAACGTACAAAGGTTAGGTTAGGTTAGGTTAGAAATGCGACCACAACGCACGAGCCGAACGAGCGATGCGAACGTGCAACAGCAGCGGCCGGCGAGTGCTAGAACTAATTATAATCATATAAATCTACCGAACACATTATTTTTAATTATAATGTACCAAAAATAATGTGTTCAATTGTCAATTTAACGCATTATTTTTAATTATAATGTAACGAAAAATAATGTGTTTAATTGTCAATTTAACGCATTATTTTTAAGTATAATCTACCGAAAAATAATGTGATAAATTGTCAATTTAACGCATTTTTTTTAATTATAATCTACTGAAAAATAATGTGTTAAATTGTCAATGTAACGCATTATTTTTCGGTAGATTATAATTGTAAGCTACTGCTTAAGACCGTCCTGCTTACAATTTACGGTTGTTACGGCTCACAATATTACGAAAGTTTACAATTCCGCAGGATAGGTTATGCGGTATTCATAATTGAGCGGTGACATGTATAGCCATTAAATATCCGAAATTGTTTTCTAATTTATAGACTGTGGTCATCTGTAACATCTTTTTACGTAAATGAACTAGTAGATAGTTAAAATTACGAGCAAAATTACCTCATAAAGCTAATTTTATTATAAAAAATAGGTTAGAAAAAATAAAATATCATTACGCATAGGTTAAAACTGCGCGGGAGTCATACTATATTTTATATTATTGCTGTTATTATATCATACAAAGGTAATTGAATATGCTTTGTGAATTTTCTAAAATAACGTTTAAAAAAACGATTGTCTAATCTTGACCCATTTGGAGCTGGATATGCTCAAATAATAATAAAATAAAACTCAGACTTTACAAACGGTTTATTATGTTCGTGTAATCATAGACAAGAAAAATAACAATGTTGACACTTAATTTGGCGGGCTCGCCCATAGTTGTTCCTCTTCACGCATAAAGCCACCTTTACACGCTAGATGACGCAACACGAAGATAAGTGATTACAGATATACAAGCTAAATTTTATGAAAAGGTTTACTAATAAAAGGTCTTATTCTCATACGAATAAGAGCTACGTGACTGAAAACGTGCGGCTACTAATATATCGGACCAAATTCAATACCCTTTAATAAAACCATATTTTCGTAGCATCCAATACGGATATAGACAATAAGAAATTACTTTTGATATCATAATGAACTAAAGGGAGGAAACATTTGTTCGGAAATACAATTAAATATAAGAACCGGGTCAGAATATCAATACGAAGGAAACTACTGGCCAGTATCAGAATAAATACATAGAAAACATGTGGACAAGGAAATGGAGACTTAATAAAAAAAAAATGTCTTACTGAAATGTAATAGAAGGTTAATATGTTGTTGCTAAGTAAATTGGTTGGAAAAATGTATGTTATTCTATTATCCCTACTCATTCAGAATGGACCACCTCCTAGGCGTAGCGGTAGAAGTCTTGCTTTAACTGGAGGCGGTTATGAGTTTAATCCCCACGCCGGAAAAAAAATCTGTATGTAGATTCTAAGATTTCCTTCCGGGTCTGGTTGGTTGAGGGATTTTTATAACTTCATCTATAACAAGCGTATACCAGGAAACGCACATGAGCGTTTTTTTTGCGCATTACAACATAATACTGCGGTCACCAATCCGCCTGAAAAGCGTAGTGACTATGCCCTAAACATAAATTTTTAAATACAATAAGAAACGGAATAGTTGTAGTTGAATTGATGTAAATTTACCGCTGTCAACGTGTGTGTAATCATAACGATAATATAATGTATTAAATATAGTACATACTAAATTATCATCATCAGCCCGTATAATGTCCACTGCTGAACATGGGCCTCCTCCCGAGGGAGAGTTTTGGAAATCCATTATGATCGCAGTTAAAGTAACATTAAAATATTTATTTCTTAACATTTCAATTTGCTGTAAAGTCCGCTCTATCATGTGTGAGCAAAGTTGAATCGCTCAATAGACCGTTGGTTATTTGCTTTGTGTAAATAATTCGACGATTCAAATGAAATAAAAATAAAAGTAGTTGTAGTCGTTTCAAAAAAAAAATGTTCAAAAATTAGCATAAGGATGTTAATTATTCTTATAAATACTTTACTATTATTATTTATAGAACTTGGCACACATTTAGGTCTTAAGATGATCGTTGTTGAACTTGGCACCTGTTTAGGGCTCAAGTTGATCGTTGTTGAACTTGGCACCTATTTAGGTCTCAAGTTGTTCGTTGTTAAACTTGGCCCTTAATTTTACATCTATGTTTTTGGTGGGATATCACTTTGCGATTGTAAGATCTAATATTTTTTTTTAATATTATGTATAACTTAATAACAATTCTATGATTTAAACTGTACAAACCATAATCTGAATCAACACAAAAAAATAAACAAACGAAAAAAAATAGCGGCAAATATTATTTTTCATTTCACTGTACGCCATTTTTCGTTCGAACATACCTTCGAGCGTTAATAACACAACAATTACCATAAAAAAACATTTCAACATTTCACCAAAATTCAGTTCGTAAAATTGGACGGATGCAAAAAAGTTGCAAACCGCATGTTGCCAAAGGATCTTTATTTAATAAACTTGATCAAATGAGCAATAGATTTGGGCTACAAGAAGCGTATTAGGAGCCGGTCGACCCGCCCCATGGAATATAGTGAACAATAGTTAGGGTTGTCGATAGTGTAAAAATTCGACTTCAATAATGAAGTTTATTCAGCACTTGGGTATTTACATACACTTGTACTAGTCATAATCACAATGTTAAAATACTAAAACTAAAATGGCATCATTAATTGTAGAATTTACATAATTTGCGGATTCTTGTAATTCGTTTGCCTGTCTGTCCTACAATTTATTACAGTTGTATCTATAATATTTATTTATTACCTAAATTATATCATAAAATGCTTCAGGTATGAAATTAACTTAAAAGAAACCGGCAATATTGATAAATATTAATATATACTCACACATTTATACTCTAAACTACTGGACCGATTTAAACATATTAACTTATCAAGAGTGAATGTGGTCGCTGGAACGGGTCACGTCATCAAAAATCATGAAAGGGAAGCAACGCGGTCCTCCGCCGCGCGCCGGTCCGGCGAAGATCATATCCTAGCTAACCTGCAACCTTAGAAAGAAACTCCGGTTTTGATTGTTTTCGTTTAATTGAGTAACATTATGTTTAATAGTATCTGAAGCTTTAATCTTCGTCACAGTCGGATCCTATAATCTGATGGGACTGTCGGTAGGCGTCGGATATATTGCATTATTGCACGTCAATACAAATAAATGTTATAACAATCGGACCCGACTGACTTTTCTGCCGCTGTACTTTACAGTTCGCGGGTTACTCGGCCTTCGGGTCTACAAGGGTATCAGAAAGTTGTTTTCAAACTCACTAGTCGTGACTAGGGATTTATTTCTATACTATCATTATCTTATCATCAAATCATTATCATCATTAGCATGTATGACGACCGCCTTCTTGGTTTATAATATTATAATAGTAATTTAAATAAAACGTCAACGATTTAAGCATATATTGACACCAATATGGTCTTAACGATAGAATTTTCTGAAGAATAAAACTCTAGGATAAAATAATTATAAAATATTCTAAGCTTTACAAAGTTATGAGGTAGAAAAATAGCGTGCATTTTTCATTGAAGCAGCTTAGAGGATTAAATGAAGGAACTTTAGGATTTTCTCTTGTTTATATTATTACGTTAAAAGATTAATCTGACATTTTGAGTTTAACTTAGTGGATCTGCTTTTTGGGTTTATCTTAGTGTTCTATCAGAATCTATACGTTTTCTTCCTCCATTTTGTATTTTTGACGTAAATATATTTGTTATAAAAAACTTATTTATTAAGAACTGTAAATAACGTGTTAGAACTAGTAAACCAAACAATATTCTCTATTATCTAAATACTATATTCGTTCTAATAGCCTCCTTTGATTTATACTTTGTGTATATCTTTTGACGTTCTTATTATATCTGTCATTGTCTGTTACTGTTTTCCTTATATATTTAATCACTATTTACATCTTCAATCCGTTACTATTATTGTACCTGAAAATAAGGGGAATTTAGTCTTAGAATAAAAAAAGGCCTTATGCTAACACCACATTACTTTTCACATCTTTAATACATTATTGTATTCACTAATTTGTGTTGTCACAAAATATTCTGCTGTAACTGTTATAATATTCGTATCAAATACTATATGAGTGATATCCATTTGATTTAGTAGAAACTAGCGAGCAATGCTAAAGTATTAGATATACATATAAATAATCCTTTCCACTCTGTATTTGAAAAAAAAAACTGCATCAAAATCTGTCGCGTTGTTAAAAAGATCTAAGCATACCTACATAGGGACAGACAGACAGCGGGAAGCGACTTTGTTTTATACTATGTAGTGATACATAAGTGTGGATCTATCATCGGACCATATTTTGATTATTAATATATCGTATTATTTCTTTATTAACATATTTTTAGTATATATTATTGAACAAAATATTAGTTATATCCCTAAACTGGGTACTAGTTTAGGGATATGGCAACTCCATCCGCGTAGAATTTGGACTAACATAGATTTTGAACCATTCTCGGGGCTCCGCACCTATTGGTCTTAGCGTGACGATATAAAGACTATTGCCTTTTTCGATAAATAGGCTCTAATATTGATTTTTTAGACCAGTAGTACATCATCATCATCAGCCCGTATATCGTCCACTGCTGAACATTTGCCGTAGTCACTACGCTAGGCAGGCGGGTTGATGACCGCAGTATAATGTTGTGACACACAAGTAAACGCTGCTGCCCATTCCGTAATCAACGATTATTATATAGATGATGTTATAACAATCGAGACCAACGGCATAATGTGCTTTCCGAGGCTTGGAAGGTAGTCCCTCAACCAACCAGACCCGGAAAGAAATCTTAGAATTTACAAAATCATTTCGTGTCCAGCGTGGCGATCGAACCCACGACCTCCGAAATTTAAAACGAGCCAAATACCGCTACGCTACGAGGTTTGACCAGTAGTACGCGTTCAAGCAAATAAAGCTTTATAAAATTAGTACAGATATAAAGTGACAACCCTGCCTTGACCTCTGTGAACGTAACAATATATTTATCGATCAGCGCTCGGGTTTTTATCAACATCTAAAATAGAATTCCTATAACAAATGGGCGGTCATATAACGCTATTGACACAGGCCAGTTCGCGAGATTCACTGTAAGCAGAATTTTATGTTAGGTATTGGGTGCAAGGGTGCATAAATTTATTAAGGTTTAAACTATAGGATACTGTTCATACAGCTCAACGCATTAGCAAGTTGAAGTAAAATGGGCAGGATAACTAGCTCGAAGTACTGACGGTCATCATTATCATCATCATCAGCCCGTGTAACGTCCACTGCTGAACATGGGCCTCCACCCGAGGAGAGTATTTGCTATAGTCACCACGGTTGGCAGGCGGGTTGTTGATCGCAGTATTTTGTTGTACCACACAAGGAAACGCTGCTGCCCGTTCCTTGATACGGATCATTACAGATGATGTTATAACGATCGGGACCAACGGCTTAACGAGCTTTCCGAGGCACGGAGGGCAGACGAGAAGAAATCTTAGAATTTACACAAAGATTTTTGTCCGGTGAGGAGATCGAGCCCACGACCTCCGAGATTTAAAGCGAGCCAAATACCGCTACGCTGCGGATGTTGTCAACTGACGGTCGATGGAGCAGAAAGGTTCTCGAGTGGAAGCCACGAACTGGCAAGCGCAGCGTGGGACGACCGCCTACACGATGGACCGATGACCTCATAAAGGTCGCAGGGAGTTAGTGGATGCAGGCCGCTAGCAATGATATGATGAAACTAAAAGATTGTTTGATACACTGTTCTGTTCCGATGTTAAGATAATTGCTGCTGCCTGTTATTTGGTATTGTTATCACAGATTTACTGCTTACACACAACTCGAGCCTTCTTGAAAGAGGACTACATAGAAACTACTCTATCCGACCCGCTGGACAAGAGTGCGCCCGCAAACACAACGGGTCCCCCCTCACCCTCCTGACTCTTAGTTTGCAAAGAACTATTCGATACCCTCGTAGGCCTCAAAGTCCGAGAGGCCCGCAAACTGTTACTTAGAGCGACAGTTGCACAAAACTCCCATGAAAAAAAACGAAATGTTATAATCCCTCAATCCAGCCAGCAAAACTACATATTATCCGTCCAAAATGTTCTGTTATAAGCCGATTTGATTAAGTTGTATTATCGGTAGCTAATTATTTAATTTACATTTTAACCAGCCCGCCGGTAAGACGGCCTTTGAAACTTAAATAAAAACATTTTTTTTGGCTTTTTTACTATCATACATTTTTTATATCATTTCTCGCTCTCATTTTATTTCTGTCACATCACCGACTTTTATTAAAGAGCTGAGTTTTACGACTCGCTATGGAAAGGTGCACATTGTATAAGAAAGTATAATCATATTGTAGAATTGGGCCCTTCTAATGATACTAAAAAAAAACGAATAATAATCTTTAAATTGGTAAATTTAATTAATTCCCATTATTTTTATCATATCAAGTGGTTTATCTATCTTCTTCTTAATATATATGAGCAGAAACTGGCTGACTGATAGTTCAACACACATACATTAGGTAGGTGTGCAAAAAGGTTTTTTTGAAAATTCAACCCCTAAGGAGGTGAAAAATGGTGGCAAAGTTTTTATGAAGAAATCGAAATGTACGGATGAAGTCACATGCACAAGCTAGTTTCTGAAAGAAATGTAGTTTTACTTCTGGCTATCCGATTTTTTTTTAAATGTTGTTCGTGATCATAGGTGGAACGCAGTCCTCAAATTCTACTCTTTTTATCCCTTTCAATAATAGTAGGTACGAACGGTTTACGACTGCTTTTGATGTTATGTCAGCTTTTGGTGACTAGCTACGTTTGAAATTTGAGATTCGCTTTAACACTAAGGTTTGTTTTGCAGATGCCAAAGCCTTTTGATATTACTGAATGTATCACACAAATGGGAGTTACTGTATTTGACTTTATAGAGTATATAACATAGAGTATATAATACAAGAGTAGAAGGTAGAATATAGCGTTTGTACGCTTAATAAGCTGCTTGGCTGCGGAAGTACCTTACGCAGTAGGTACTAGCTTTCCGCGTCGTGCGTAACTCTTGTTCTCATAAGAACATACCATCATCAGCCTGTTGTAGTCCACTGCTGAACGTAGGCCTCCCCCATCGATTTCCAGCGGGAACGATTGCATCCACTGACTCCCTGCGACGGTCGTCGGTCCATCCACAGTTCAGTCAGATTGCCGGTTCGTGATCTTCACTCAAGAACCTTTCTGCTCCATCGGCTCAAACGGGTTGTTCAAGTAAGTAAAAAGTGGCAAGGTAAGCTGAAACTTATCACCCACCTCTCCTACTATACCCTAACACGGACTGCAGACCGGGCTGATGATTAGCGGATTATTTTATATTAATATTTTTCCAAAAATATATTTGAGGCAAAGGCATTTTCTTTTCGAGAATCTTAATTTTATAAATAATTTCTTTTCGGCAAATCGTCTGGCTTATATTTTTTTTATTAATAAAACATTAAACTACAACATGTAAAAGAACATATTGCCTCAAATATAATTTTTATATTTTTAAACATAAAAAGCCAATTCTGCAGTTCCGTGTTGGGGTATAATAGGAGAGGTATGTATGTATAATATATGCTTTCAGCTTGCCTCAATTACCTACCCAAATATTGGAACCAGCTCTCCTACAATATATATTTTTAATGAAAATGCATTACATTAAAACTATTACAGTATCTATAAGCGGACGCTAAAAAAATAATATTATAATTTAAAAAAGTTCAGGTCAATATACGTTTAAATACCTTTTGTTGAGCTTGAGGTTTTTTTTTCAATTTTCTAAACATATTTTTCACTCTGTCTTTTTTACGTAAAACAAAAAGCTGAAAACCAATAAAACTTCAACAAGCTACCACAATACCTCATAAAACAACATTAAATATTGAAGTACCAAAACAATACGAAACGACAGACAGACCATATATCAACAATGTTCCCATCTTCCAATATAACTTATCAAGCAAATAACGAACTGTTGTTTTATGATAAAAGCAAATATAAGACAAGAATATGCAATAAATACGCGGTTATCTCGCTCTTATCCGTTGTACAAGCAGAACATCGGTAGCATCTCAAGTCTAAATAAAGGAAGCGAGAGCAAATATATCTTGAAGAAAACTTTGTACTGGTACAAGTGTTCAGTAAAGCTTGTGATTAATTAGGCTTCGTTTTTTTTTGTGCAAGAATTTGCTTCTGCTAATTGCTTCACGATCGATTGCTTCGCAAAAAAGTGTTGGAAATTTTCACAGTTTGTTCTTTATTTTTTTGGCGCAGTCACTATGCAAATTTTGATGAGCGTCCTGTCAAGTTGAAGTTTAGAAATGTATTTTTTGTGTATTTTTAGTGTATGGTAAAGTTTTTTATAGAACCCACCCCGACTTCGCACGGGTACTTATGCTGATGAATTACACATAAACATTCAACTTGAGTTACTCTATCTATTAAAAAAACCGCGTCAAAATCCGTTGCGTAGCTTTAAAGATCTAAGCATACATAGGGGCAGACAGCGGGAAGCCATTTTTTTATACTATGTAGTGATTTGTATAAATTAGTAGAACACAAAAATAGTGATTTCATCTGATATTGCTTGGATTTTATAGAGTAAACACAAAACCTATCTCCTAATAGCAAGTTGGTACATTGTAGATATATTTGTACAAGGCTGATCTAAAACAGTTTTATGTACATAAACTTCAAAAGATAGAGTTGATGTGTATGTGTATTTTTTTTTGCGGTGGCGATAATTTGTTCAAAATAATATTTCTATTTCTCTTTAAAAAATCGTCTAATAAAGAAAACATCAGGAAAAAAATATAAGTCACTTATTTATATACCTATGATATTGTTGTGGTACCGTTCCTGGCATCATATATAATGCTCTTAGATTATGGTCTTTGAAGGTATTTTCAGACATGTTTCATCATCAACATTTCAGCCGAAGCGGAAGCGGCCTGCATTTATTATGATCCCGCAGCCTTTACAGGGTCATCCGTCCATCTCGTTGGTGGACATCCACGTCCTACGCTACGCATGCCGATACGCGGTCTCCATTCGAGAACTTTTCGGCCTTAACGGCCATTTATTCTCCGTATTATATGACCTGCCCATTGCAATTACAACTAATTAATCCGTTGTGCTATATCGGTAAACCACGTTCTTTGACGTATCTTCTCATTTCTGATTCAATCTCGCAAACTAGTTTGTTGAACAGGCGATGTTGATCATATGCCCGGTGAAGTAGTAAAAGGCGAGCATATGATCAACATCGTCTGATAAAAAAGATGTTTATCAAATTATATTTACCTATTTTTATTTTGTTGTTTTGAACAATATAAAGTGATTGTTTAGGAAGTTATAATCTGTACTGTACTGTTTTCATAGCTAACTAAAAGTTAGTGCTATATGTACAGTCTAGAGCTCAGAAACGTTCGTTGTATGTACCTTTATCGTAAACTGGCACTTACGACCAAATGCTTCTGAAGACAATAGTACATCCGACCTTTCCGATCGACCGATCCGACAGCTACAGCATATAACAATACGTAAGATATTTAAACTCGGAATGATTTGTTTCAAGCCTGTGTGAGAAAAAAAGTAAAATAAACCTTTTTTTGTATAAAAATTCATTCTTACATTACCAAAGTATTTTTGTTTGTTTTCATTATAATATTGATCTTTAACCACAAACTAAAAACTAAACACAAATTCTCTAACACTCTTTTATATTTACAAAAGAATGTAAATGCCTCTAAAATCTAGAGCGCCTGAGCTAAAAGTGTCATGAAAACGTTGTATCAGTGTGCGTTTTCCCTAAGTTGTGGAATGTCGTTACCGTTCCCACCTGTAATGTGACATTCTTGTGCGACAACTATTTATCCTCAGTGTATTGTGCGCTTAAATTTATAGAGGTGTTAAACAAGACCAGCTTTTGCATGTTCCCGTAAAAAAAAGGTGAATATTAATTTGTTATGAGTAATAGGGGCTTTTACTAGATTGTGCGAGTGTGTCCCGTGTATTTACCGGCTTATATTACACTTCCTCATATCTTCCTACGGGTGACGTATAAGATGATTAAGGGACATGAACCTGATGAACTGAACTTGAGTTAGATAGAACTGAACATTTATCTACCGTTTTATCATCTTACTACGATCACCGATCTGCCTGCTAAGCGTGGTGGTTATATCCCTCAACGACTTTTGCTTGCCAAGTTCTAGTAAGAGGATGCCTTTGTTCAGCGCTGGAATTAAAAGGGCATATACGGCATCTAGAAGTATAACTCTGTAAAAATTAATTATAATACACAAATTTGTATGTATGGAGGGATATGTTGGAAGAGTAAGGCCGAAAAAAGAAAGATGGACTGTGTGGAAGATGACATGTCTAAGAAAGGTATGAGTATGGAAAGACGTCTAATATGGAAAAATGGAAGAGGATGAAATATTGCACCGACCCCAAATAATGGGAGCAGGACAGGAAGATGATGATATTTTTATGTATTACACTACGCGTATAGAAATAATTAACATATTTATCTTGGACACATGGAGTGAAAGAGGACGTGATTACGAAGATAGAGAAGGGAATGTTGAGATGGTTTGGTCACATGGAAAGAATGGATGAAGAAAGATTGACAAAACAAGTATACATGGCAAGTGTGAGTGGCACAGTTGGAACGGGAAGACCTCGATGAACGTTCTAAGACCAAATCGGAGACATCCTCGCAAAATGTTAAATAAGATCCACCGTAAACCGACCTGCTTGTATGAAGAATGTTATGAGAGTGAATCAAGCGAAAGATGTGTGTAGGGATCGTAGCAAGTGGAAGTCCATTGTCTCTGCCTACCCGGCTGGGAAACAACCGTGAGCTTATGAATGTATGTATGTACAAGTATTTTATAAAAATAACTTCAATGAAAAACTCACTAAAATGTTGTACATTGACCTTTAATCTAAGTAGCGATCAACATTTTTCTTAAAACATTTCACTATTCGCGACCCCAACATAATTATGGGCGAGATGAAAGGCCCCTACATAATTATGAAATCCACCCTTGTTAGGGTAACCAAATGAATGAAAAGTCCGGACTGAAGTGATTCTTTTAAAATAATAACAGTTATTTTCTTTTTACTTAGGGCAGATTTATTAAAAATTTGTCAAAATTTAATTGAATGTACAAATTCTGTTAGAATTAAATTAATTTTTCTGATATTTTTTATCTGGGGATTCAAAAGAGCAAATTTTTTTTTTTTTTTAAGAGACAACTCCCGCACTAGGCAAATAAATCCCTGTGTCACGGGGGACTTTACAAACATTCATTTCACGGACACAAAGAACACCCAGACTCAGAACAACTATTTGTGGTTCACACAAATAATTGTCCCGGGTGGGAATCGAACCCAGAACACCAGGTCTCAGAAGCAACTTCCGTAACCACTGAGCTACCGGTGCAGTCAAATATTTATTAACTTTTTAAGTTTAGACCAAAGCAAAGGTACCTACAAAACTATTTTTTTTCCATAAAACCAAACTTTACTAAACTAAATTAAAAACACAAACTATCTTGTGTTAATTGCACTAAAAAATGCTAGGACGAACTTTTAGCTCCACCTGTCCACCCGCAAAAATTATGCACAATATGGAGAAAGGACAATATATAAATATACACGAAAGATACAATCACAAACTACATTGACTTAAAATACACAGGTATTATCTATTTATAAATATCATGTCATACTCGACTTTTTTGTAAACATGAAAAGTAAATCACTTCTGTAGCAATGGATGTCACGCACCTGATGTACTCCTACGCCGCGCCTCCGTGGCGATTTAGATTCATACAAATTTCATGCTTCTTAGGGTTCCGTACCCGAAGGGTAAAAACGGGACCCAATTCTGTCTATCACTAGTATCTCAAGAACCGCGATAGCTAGACAGTTGACATTTTCACAGATGATGTATTGTATATAACAACAAATATTGAAAAAAATAAAATAAATATAAAAGGGGGCTCCCACACAACAAATTTTTTTTTTCTCGCTTGAAAATGGTACGGAACCCTTTTTGCGTGAGTTTGACTCGCACTTGACCAGTCTTTTTAATAAGAACGAAGAAGGTAACTTCTTCACTTCATCAACAATCCGTTTACATACACTGCTGAACACGGGTGCCCCCTTAACATACCTGGGCAAGCTATGGTTATAGAGCCGCAGTATATATTATGTTGTACCACACAAGGAGACGCTGCTGCCCGTGCCTTGATATACGATAATTATAGATGATGTTATAACAATCGCGACCAACGGCTTAACGTGCTTTCCAAGGCACGGCGGGTAGTCCCGCAACCAACCAGAACAGGAAACAAATCTTAGAATTTACACAAAGATTTATTTTCCGACGTGGGAATCGAACCCACGACCTCCATGATTTAAAGCGAGCCAAATACCGCTACGCTACGGAGGCTGTCTGTCCTAGAACTTACCGCATGGTAAGCCTAGTCCGGGTCCACCATTTATCTACACGCAGTTTTTATGGTAATTACGCTTTTATCGTTATGTCCTAATTCAATTTAGCATCGTGGAAGTTAAAAATGGGATGTGGACAGGCGCAGGTATAAAACAGTAATGAGTTTAGTCTTTACACAATAGAACATATTATATGAAGATATGATTTATGGTTCTGATTATCTAGGTAACCTAATATGTAAAGGGTTTAAAGTTTATATTTTTGTTTATCTATACTTATATACTGGGTGACTTTTTTTACCGTCTTGAAAATGATATGTATATGAAATAGATGTAGGCATAGTTATTTTAACATTTTTTTTTACTGGCATAGAGTGAAAATCATAACTGTAAAAATGCGTACCTAAGTAGGTAGTTACGCAATTTCGCTCACTCTTTTCCTTCATATTTGATTGCGGCCTAGGTATTATTATAGGCAACTATTTTAACTAACATAACGTAAACTATCTATTAGGTACGTATTTTTATCGTTATGATTTTCAGTCTATGGCAGTAAAAAAAAAAACATAAAATAACTATGCCACAGACATCGATTTCATATACATACATATCAAGACCTATTATTTTGGTGACGGTAAAAAAGGTTACCCAGTATAAGCTAAGGATTTTGTTTGAACGCGCTAATATCAGGAACTACTGGTCCGATTTGAAAAATTCTTTCAATGTTAGACCCCGTTCCGGCGTTGGGGCTTTATAATTAAACTAGTAATTAACGTTATACTTTCGCTATTAAAAGAAAGACATAGTGTGGGGGCATTTTGTGTAAATATATTAAATAACTTATAAAATTATCTCGTTTTCTCACTACCATTGGATAAAATATTCATTATTTAGTTATTTATGTATTGCCAAGCAACCGCTGTGGTTATTCTACATTATTTTATTATGTAAGAGATCCCAGATGATCAATTTGTTGTGACTAACGCGACAGCGGAGTGTAATAAATAATGTTAATTACCTAGCGCTTTTAGCTAATAAGCCTAAGAAAACCTTAATGTTGGGCTTTAGCCGAAAATGTTCTTGGAATTTGTCACTTTTTGTTTTTTAAGCATGAAACATGATGTTAGGTTTTCAAATATATTTTAGTTGTTTTTACCTACATAAAATACCTATTCTTTAAAAGTTGCTATAGTCACTAGCTTTCCGCGTGTGGTGAAACCACCCGCTTTACTCCTATTTCCGTAAGAAATTCATAATTAAATAAAGCCTATATATAACCTTCCTCGATGAATAGACTTTCTAACAATACAATATTTTTTCAAATCAGACTGCCGACTTGCATATTACAATGGATTTCTTGTTACAAAGGGATTTTATGGCCCTATAAAAGTAAAAATAACAATCGAGATTAACGAATTAACGTGCTTCCGATGGTTGACCCTCAACCAATCAGACCCGGAAAGAAATCTTACATATTTCACAAAAAAAAAATCCCACGGAGTGTAATATTAATTGCCAATTTATTTATTATTTTCAATTAATGACCTGTCATCAGAATGGTCATATTTTCAATGTCAGTGTTTCGGACAGCATAAATAATCGCGATATTATGTTGATACGTACCTACGTTTTTCTTTTGTACTTATTTTTTAGGGTTCCGTAGCCAAATGGCAAAAAACGGTACCCTTATAGATTCGTCATGTCTGTCTGTCTGTCTGTCTGTCCGTCCGTATGTCACAGCCACTTTTTTTCGAAACTATAAGAACTATAAAGTTGTAACTTGGCAAGTAGATGTATGTTGTGAACCGCATTAAGATTTTCACACAAAAATAGAAAAAAAACAAAAGAATTTGGGGTATACATAGAACACAAATTCAAAAAAAAAATTTTTCATCGAACCCATATCTATGGATAGCTCTTCAAAAATGATGTTGAGGTTTCTAATGTCCTTTTTTTCTTAACCGAATAGTTTGCGCGAGAGACACTTCTAAAGAGGTAAAATGTGTGCCCCCCCCCCTGTAACTTCTAAAATAAGAGAATGATAAAACTAAAAAATATATGATGTACATAACCATGCAAACTTCGACCGAAAATTGGTTTGAACGAGATCAAGTTAGTAGTTTTTATTTAATACGTCATAAACTGTAAACCGCAATTTACGTTTCATTCAATCAACTATTATTAACATCGATCAAAGTTACAATGAACTACAAGAACTTTTATACTATGTTACTTGTTGTATTCTTGATATCAAAAATAGGTAGGCACTTGCAACTAGTACGGAACCCTTCGTGCGAGAGTCCGACTCGCACTTGGCCGGTTTTTTTAATCATTATTTACCCACACTCCTGCCTCTGCAACTCCTGTAAGCTAGGATCAACAGTGGCACACACTAGAAATGGTAGAGAGCACCGAGGCTCACCAAGTCCCGGGAAAAAGTTAAACTGCCTTGGGACCCGCAACGAATTTAATCAGAAAAAAATAGGAAGAGTACGAAAGACTTAAGTTTTCACTTCCTTCCATTAAAAAGCGGAGACAGTACAAAAAAAGGAAATATAAAATAATACATAAGTAGTCTTCAGGCGTAATTTACAACTAGAGAAGCCAGTTGTGAAGCACTACGGACGGGTAAAAAAAACTGTTTGTACTCATTTGTTTCGATTTTCAGCGTTACTTACTAAAACGAATCATATAATATCTAATAATTAAAAAGTTTTCTTTATAAATAGGTACGTTGTTCTGAGTTCGCCCTTATCACGACAGGCACTTCAGCTAAATAACGGAGTTTCTAGTTACAATTTCATTATAATTTATTGCGGAACTTACTTGCTTTCGGGCCTCGAGTGTTTTTGGCTAATTATTTATTTATTTTGACGTCTTTAGAATGAAACATGATATTGAATTCAACGAATTTCAAATAAGATTTAGATTGAAATGATAAAGAGCATTGTATAATATTTCAAGCGTGTAGTAGTTACAAAGGTTTTTATAGGTTTAGTGTATATTGTAATGCCATCAAAAACATTATTGTAAAAAAACCCAAGGCTCGTAACGCAGTTCTTTTTACCTTAAAACGATGTGAGATCCTACTTAAAGGACCTTCTGTCTTAAGCTATTACGTAATTATTTCACCTAACATAATCTTATTATGACCATATCAAAGCTTAAAACTTTTGAGTTTTAAATAATAAATTAACTTGGCCTGATTATTGGTTTGGTTACTGAAAATGGCCTGAGTTGCTGCACTTGGCCTTCATGTATAAATATACTCATGAAGACCACGTTAGGACCACGAGTCAGAACTTCACAAAAGTAGAAATAGAAGAGCAACAGTACTCGCCTGCGAGAATCATACCTTAGCTACATAGCAATCGTTTTCGAGCTAACTAAATTGAACCCGGATAAGAAGGGTAAAACTCAACGAACTTGCTTTTTTGTTAAAGTTTTGCTTAAATTACATAAGTATAAATATATGTAGCAATAGAAAAATAATTGCTTATTTATTTAAACAAAAATAATGGGGACACCGGTAATTATTAATGCGTTACTAGCTCATCTAGGCACTTTGTAACGCAATAGCATAGCCGTAAATTGCCTAAAAGAAAGAGAACACAACAGAATAGACAAAAAATAAGTCAAATAAAACTGTATGCTTCCATAAACGTGTTTGTTACTTTAAAAACACAAGGAGCTTTCAGATTTTTAATCCAAAAAAGAAAAGTGGATTGTAGGATTTCAAGGAATAACAAAGACTTTAAAAGTCGATTATAGATGGATTTGTTGAGCGTGAAAGGATTAACGAACAATTTTTAACAAAATCCTGTAATAACTAGGGTCAGTGGACGAGATCAATGTGATGTTATAATAATACATATTTTAATAGAAAATGGTATGTAGGTATATTGTTTTTAATGATTTATCTTTTATGATAAGAATTAGATCGAAACCCAATAGTTGGGGCGTCGGACTCGCGCCGGTACGGTCCCCACTCATTGCACTACCGACGTGAACAAACTCGTAACACAAGCATTTTAGCTTGAGGTTTCTTGGGAATGGAAGAATTATGAATGGAGTAATTATGGAATATGAGTAGTGGCAGCAACGCGGCACAAGCGGCACGCAACATCAACGACGTTTACGGAGCTAACACTACAAACCAACGCACGTGGTGCGTTGGCACCACCCGTTATTGGTTTGCTCGCTTCCGTTCTGGAAATTTCGACCTGAAAAATGAACCTCGCGGTCGTCCGAAGACTTTGGTCGACAATGACGAATTAAAGGCGATTGTGGAAGCTGATGATACACAATCTACGGCTGAATTAGCAGCAGCTTTCGACGTTAGCGTCAAAACAATATTGGTCCATTTGCGTCAAATTGGCAAGGTAAAAAAGCTTGACAAATGGGTGCCCCACGAACTCAATGATCGCCAGCGCGAAGTACGCGTCGAGACGTGCCTTGCACTGCTCAACAGACACATAAATGAAGGAATTTTGAACTGCATTGTTACCTGCGATGAAAAATGGATTCTGTTTAATAACCGCAAGCGCTCAGCAAGTTGGTTGGATCCTGGTTCAGCACCTAAACAATGCCCTAAACGAAAACTTACCACTAGAAAAGTGATGGTCACTGTTTAGTGGTCTAGCGCCGGTGTGCTTCTTACCAAACGGGGTGAGCATTACTGCAGATGTGTACTGTGAAGAACTGAACACAATGCTGGAGAAGCTGGCACATCTCCAACCAGCATTAGTCAATCGCTCGTCTCCGCTGCTCCTGCACGACAACGCGCGACCTCATACTGCACAGCAGATGGTCTCTAAGTTGCAAGAACTGTGGTTGGTAGCTCTCCGTCATCCACCCTACTCACCAGACCTTGCGCCTACAGACTACTACTTTTTCCAGAGTTTGGATAAGTTCTTGGCGGGAAAAAAATTCAATACCCGAGAGGCAGTACAAAATGCCTTTGAAGAATTTGTTGCCTCCAGCTGATTTCTTTAAGAAGGGCATCAATAAACTGCCACTGCGTTGGCAAAGATGCATTGATTGCATGGGTGATTACTTCGATTAATACAAATAAAAAATACATAAAAAAAAATCGTTTAAATTTTTTCATACAAAACGGCAATTTCATAGGTATTATTAAACGTAATATTTTATTTTTATTTAGTCAATTTTCTCCGAAACGGAGTATTCTAAAATGTCTAAACTACAAGTACGACAAGTACCTACCTATCATATACTTCTTGTTAAATATTGGTACAAAAACTGAAGCTACGAGAGGTTTTCAAATTCAATTGGAAGTGAGCCCAAAGGAGCGTTCATGAGTCTCAAATCAAGACAAATGGGCACACACTCGCTTGGCTTGCAGTCAGCCAAGCTGCTCGAACATTGACAAATCACGACGAAGGACAGCTGCTACATAATTTATTATCTACCGATTTCATCGTTCACAAGATAGGTGAGAAAAATATTAAGAAAAACCAATGTCTAAGATAAATAAATCTTATACTAATATATAAAAAGTTCGCTTGAACGCGGTAATCTCAGAAACGAATGATCCGATTTGAATTTATTTAATTATGAAGTTCCCTAGGGAACCGGCGTTATGCGCGTGAAACCGCGCGCTATAAGCTAGTATTTTATAAATTATCAGTTTTATTATTTAATAGGAAAAATATTCACGTAAACATCAAAAAGCTTTTTTTTTTCACTGCTCTAAATGATATAACGAAACCAAGTTCTCAAGTAATCCACATTTGTTTCTCATCATCATCATCATCATCACCCGTACAACGTCCACAGCTGAACATGGGCCTCCTCCTCCTTTTGCCATAGTCACCACGCTTGGCAGGCGGTTTGGTGACCGCAGTATTATGTTGTACCACATAAGAAAACGCTGCTGCCTTGATATACGATTATTATAGATGATGTTATAACAATCGGGACCTACGGCTTAACGTGTTTTCCGAGGCACGGAGGGTAGTCCTTCAACTAACTAGACCGAGTCCGACGTGAGGATCGAACCTACGACCTAGATCCAAGATTTAAAGCGAGCCAAATACTGCTACGCTACGGAGGTTGCCTTACTAAAGTCTATTAAAGAGCAGGCCCATGTTAAGTAGTACACGTTAATGGGCTGATATAGTAAGTAAAGTAACTTTATACTTATCTAACACTTTAGTCCCAATAGAATGAATGAAAGAAGACTAACAAATATAATTTATAGGGCGAATCTGAACCAAAGTGTTGGAAGGAAGAACACCAAGGCGGAGGTTTCACGATCAAATCGAGGACGGTCTGAAGAAAGGCCAGGTTAAAAGTACACTAAACCGAAGGACATGCATGAGGAGATAGTAGAAGAGGCATAATGGTATCTCAAGATCGTAGCAAGTGGAAGGAAGTGGATTCTGCCTACCCCTTTGGGAAAGAGGCGTGAATGTATGTATTTATGTATGTATAATTATATTAAACAGTTATTCGTATCTCAAGCAAATAATAAAAAAAAACATGGCGGCACTTTACTTTGATGCTCATGTCACTTGCTGCGTACGTATCTTGAAACAAATAATCGTACAGTTATTCGTTTCAAGATACGTACGTAGCAAGTGAAAGAAACTGGTCTCTGCCTACTCCTTTGGGGAAGAGGCGTGAATCTATCTATTTATGTATGTATGTATGTATAATTATATTGGACAGTTATTCGTTTCTCAAGCAAATAATAAAGAAAAAAACATGGCGGCACCTTACTTTGTTAGTGAGAGTAACTACCGACAAACTCAAAATGACTTGGTTACTACAGCAATAACTCCTCTCACCTACCATTCAACCGTCACGAATAAAGAAGCTTTACCACTTTATCTACTTACATTGTTAGAAAATACTACTTTCAGTACCCAGTTTTATTCGTGGTGATTCTCTCGGGAACTTCGAAGTTTGTGGAACAAAAAATATACAACAATGTTGACAAAGCTTCAGGTTAATTCTTCACAATGGACTTGGCTTTCGTTTTTGTCTAGTTTGTTTTGTAGTTTGCTGTAACTAGTGAACAAGTTGTTGAAGAGTTTATAATAATAATTTGTGATAAACCTACAGTTTTGACAACCGCCGTAGCGTAGCGGTAATTGGCTCGCTGTAAATCTCGGAGGTTGTGGGTTCGATCCCCACACCGGACAAGAAATGTTTGTGTAAATTCTAACATTTCTTTCCGGGTCTGGTTGGTTTAGGTACTATACCCTCCGCGCCTCGGAAAGCACGTTAAGCCATTGGTCCCGATTATTATAACATAATCTATTACAAACGAACCAAGGAACGGGAAGCAGCTTTTCCCCTGTGTATTACAACATAACACTGCGGTCACCAATCCGCCTACCAAGCGTGGTGACTATGGCAAAAACCCTCCCTCGGGAGGAGGCCCATGTTCAGCAGTGGACGTAATACGGGCTGATGATGTTGACTAATAGGATCGATTTTCATTATTGCAAATAGGAAAACGGTAAATGAATACGAAAAAACAAACCAAAATGGCTTCACCTGCTCGGATGTCACAGACACACAGACAAACACGTCATACTTATAACACCACTCTTTATGTGTCGGGGGATAAAAATAAGGTTTTACACTAAATTAGGTTTAGTTGAGGCTGCTCTAACCCCACAATACAACAAAACGTGCTGACAGCAAAATAAATATTAAGGGACGACTATATTACAAAAACATCCATTTTAAAAATATTTCTTTAGTGGTTGCCAATTCACGGCAATTGAATTGTTTTAGTAGGAGGTACAATCGAGCCGCCGTGGCCAGAGGGCCGGATTGCCAAGCGTACCCGGCCCTCATCAACGGCGGACGGAGGAGTATCTGGGAGGTTTTAGTGGTGTAGGGTCCTCTCCTCGTGGTATGCCTAGCATAACACGTGAGTCCCACATACCCCTTCGCCGGCGCGGGATCGCTGCAGAGGCGGAGGGGTTGTGTAAATGCATTTCCCACCGGACAAAAAAAAGAAGATTCAATCGACCTTCGTTTATATTTACTTTTTCAATAACAATTTAAATTTCAGATTAAACATTTAATCATTAATACATACATTTTAATCTGTAATAGTAAGAAGCACTTATAAGTACAATCTAGATTTTCTTGAAATGTAAAATCAGAGGAAATCATTTTTATCTAAAAACCATACGCTGCTTCTTTATTGTGACAGTGACACAAAATAAGGTTATTATTCAACAAAAAATGATCTGTAGCGTCATTAGACTAAAACTCATTATCCTTAAGTTGCACATTTGGTTTGGAGTCACTATCACATTTAATCAGCGATATGTTGAATCGTTTTTATACGATAGTACCTAATATTGATGTCAAATTATTCTTGAAAATACGATTATAAAATCACTATTTATAAATAATGTTTACAACATCATACAAACACACATAATATGTACAACGAATTAATACCATCTTTGTTCTACTCCGATTAAGCTCAGTTATTGTAACAATGTATATAATTTGCCAGTCTTAGTTAATCTCGTTAGCAATATTAGTTTCAAGTATGATTGACTGCTATTTACCTAACAGCTTGTAATTTATATCCAGAGTTCAGAAGCATAAGGTCGGATGTGCCACTATACGTCAGAAACATTCGTCGTATGTGCCTTCATCGTTTACTGGCACTTACGATTAAATGCTTCTGATGTATAATAGTACATTCGTCGTTATGCTTCTGATATATCTTGTGCTTTCAGTTCCAGGATTTTCATACATGTGGTTTACGCTAATCGTAGTATTGAGGAATGAGCTGCTTTAATATAGAAAACCAGACATGGCATATGTTACTGCAGCTGGCAATAATAATAATAATCAGGGTCCCGTGCCCTAAGGGTACGGACTAGGGGCACCTAAAGAAACAATAAAAGATTTCCACACATGATTCCGAGGTATTTTGCCATTATATTAAATATCAAAATTTTTGCAAGAGAAGAGCTGTAAAAGGAAAATGATTAAATTTAAATAAAGTCTCGCCTTTATGCCCGATAGAATTTATCGGGCATAAAGGCGAGAAGACCTTATTAAAGGGTTTATATTATTTATATTCGTGGGTTCGATCCCCACACCGAACAAGAAATCTTTGTGTAAATTCTAAGATTTTTTTCCGGGTCTGGTTGGTTGAAGAACTACCCTTCGAGCCTCGGAAAGCACGTTAAACCGTTGGTATTTATTGTCATGACATCATTTAAAACAAGCGTATACCAGGTAACAGGCAGCAGCTTAACCCTGTGTATTACAACATCATACTGCGGTCACCACCAGCCTACCGAGTGTGGTGACTATGGCAAAAATCCTCCCCCGGGAGGAGGCCCATGTGCAGCAGTGGACGTTATAGGGGTTGATGATGATGAACCTACATACTAAGCAACCTTTGGCATATAAATAAAATAAAAATCCTTTTTTATTTACGTAAGCCTGTAATTACAGGCACTTGCAAATTGTCAAAACAATAATTTAGTGTTAATCTATCTATATGTTAATGTTTAATATGGCTATTTTATTTAGATACAGGGTCTCTAGGAACTATATAGTGCTTAATGCTATAATAGCCTTTAGCTAAAGGACACATTTAATATAATTATGCTTTAAAAGTACCAGGCAAATCAGTTTACTTTTGTATCAAGCAAATCAGTAACATGCTAGTCATGTTTGTTATGAAACCTAATACCATTTCCCATAAATGATTAATTGGTTCTACTTACTCTAAAACCATGTATGGCAATTTTATGTTTATTTATTTTGTTAACATTATAAATATCACTTTTTTTGCTATAATGTTTAGCATAGGTATTACATTCCAAACCTAGGAATCGGTTAATTATAATATGAATCTTTTAAATCAACACCTGCATTTTTCTACTGCTGATATCAACGCATAATTGAATCTTTATTCAAATTCAAAGTTTGGAAAATCAAGTCGGTGTTAAAATGAAAACTATATATACAAGAAGTAATATGTCCCGACTGTCAAGTCGCGGTGGCAATACAGTGCATATGTTTAGCATGCGACCCACCATTCCACACCTCTGAACCTGCTTATTACGTCTTGTAAGAGAATTTGCTTTGTGAATGTAGACAGTATTATATTGTACGTGTCTTTTATGAGGAATTTATTTAGAAAATATTTTGTATTTTGGTTTCGAGTTTGTTTGCCTTGGGTTTAGATTATTGTTTTTTTACGACAACTCCCGCACTATGAAAACTAATCTAAACAAATGAAAAGATTTAATATTTTCAAATTTAGGGACACAAATTACACCAAAACTCAAAACAACTGTGTGGTTCGCACAAATAATTATCCCGGCTGGGAATCGAACCTAGAACCTATGAGGTCGTGACCAATTATGGCTACTGCTAGTCATCCGCATGGTGCAAGCTCGTAGTCCCCGTGGAGTCTCATCTGCGTGGTACTAGCAATTTTTTTTATCTTTCAAATTAAAATTGATTTATTGCTTATTACAGGTAAAAAAATTGTGGTATGTATCTTTCGCTGGTGGCTGTAAGCACTCGGCCAGCTTGCTTTGAGAGCGCAGTTCAGCGCAGTGAGTTGTATGGTTACCATTACATAAGTAACAAGTTCACCATTGAAATATATGTATGTACAAAACAACTACGTTTTAGTGCTCTAATTTGAATGACAACTTAATTGCTGGGTATTGCCATTATCCGTGACGTTATAGTATATAAAACGGTATAGTGGTAAATAACGATTAAATTGCTATCCGAACAGTCGCATACTTATCGCTTTATCTACTTGTATTAAAATCTTTCACTATTAAAAAGAAAAATCACTTCATAAACTGCTCCAACTTATTCTCAAGTCATTCTTTAACTTGCATAAGAAAAATCCACTTAGCTTCAAACGAACAAATAAAAAAGAAGCAAAAAAAAGTTAGTTAAAGGAAATAACAAAAAGGACTTGAGCTAATGGTAGCAAGTTTGGGAAACACTTTGGCTAAACATTTGCTAATGGAAATGGAAGGAAGCCAGGGAAGTAGCACGAAAACGGTTGTTTTTTTTATAATTTAGTGTTGGGTCGCCAAATCGGTTTTAGGTGCGAATGTTAATATCGCTTGTATTGATTTTGTTGGGCAACGTCCTTTAGGTTTCTGTTTCAGGGATCTGGGTGTAGATACTCGAGGGTTTTTTTGGTTTTAATTAAATTTGGACGATTCGATTCCGATTACGTAGTATCAACGTAAAAACCAACACTTGTATTTTAGTCGATTGACGATGGGCCGACGATCTCATAAAGGTCACAGGGAGACAGTGGTGGCAGGCCGCTAAAAATCGAAGGGGGAGGCCTATTTTCAGCAGTAGACGACAACAGGCTGATAATTATGATGACGATGATGGTTTTGTCATAGTTTCTTTGTTCTGTGACAGTCAAAACATATTGGCTTAGTCTCGCATCATCATACTCGGGCTACCTGTTCTCTGGAATAACAAGCGGGGCCAAGTGCTTACCAGTTTCCAGGCACAGAGTTCTTGCAATGCTTGCTTCCAAAATATATACCATCCGTTTGAAATAAGATATTATTAGTGTATCAAGTACAATAGGTTGCTAAGGTTTTTAGTGCGAATGCAATATCACTTGTATTGATTTTAGTAAGATTTTAAGAGGAGGAAAGCTTCCATTAATAAAACTGAAACCCTGCTTGCCTATTAACCATTACTTTTAAATGGTAGCTAAATTAATTGACAGGATAATTTGCTGTCAGCATTACCTACATCGAAACGTCACATAAAAAATATAGAACAAACAACAATTACCTTGCAAAACAAGAATATCTAGGTTTTTCGATCAGGCACCCCTATTATATGTTTAAGTATATAACTATACTACTGATAGGCATGCTCTGTGTTTTGGTATTGAATACAAAGAATTATTTCCACGAAGTATCCATTAAACGAAATGGAGTATAGAGGCTTATTAAAGTCCTTACATTGATCGTCTGAATACCATGAACCGATTATGCCACGATTGGATTATTCTCCAGATTAAAGTCAAAGCGATAAAGCGTGTGTGCAGCAGTCAGGTTATCGATACTTCAAGTCTTTATGAAATTGAACGTTCCGACATTTATATTTGACGAAAGTTAGCACCCAAAATATATAGTTATGACTAGCTTTCCGCTCGCGGTTTACCCCGGTTTTAATGGCATCGATTGCCATAAATTCGTATATATCTCCTCCCGGCACAAAATACAGTGGTTTTTCCTTAAATTCTAATGTGAGTAGAGTTTTTTTTTTGTATGGTCTTTGTCTGTTGAGAATAGTGTAAAATAAATGTTGTGGGCGCACCCGTAGAAACGTTTGTTATTCCTGGATAACATAACTTTCGAAAATTTCGATTTGAATTCGATTTTTTCTAATCGGACTGCTAGTTCCTGAGATTAGCGTGACAAGTAAAGAAACCAACTCTTCAACTTTATAAAATAAGTATAGAAAGGATTCGGTGTGTTCAAATTTGAACACACCCATGTACAAATTTCAATATCAAAATTTTCAATTAGTTATAACTACCCATTGTTCATTACGTACGCTACCTCCGTAGCGTAGCGGTATTTGGATCGCTTTGAATCTCGGAGGTCGTGGGTTCGATCCCTGCGCTGGACAGGAAATCTTTGTGTAAATTTTAAGACTTCTTTCTGGGTCTGGTTGGTTGAGGGTCTACCCTCCATGCCTCAGAAAGCACGATAAGCCGTTGGTCCCGATTGTTATAACATCATCTATAATAATTGTATATCAAGGAACGGGCAGCGTTTCTTTGTGTGGTACAACATTATACTGCGGTCACCAACTCGCCTGCCAAGCGTGGTGACTATGGCAAATACCCTCCCTCGGGAGGAGGACCATGCTCAGAAGTGGACGCTATACGGGCTGATGATGATGATGAAGGACATACATGGAGTGTATATTTACAAGATAAACTCCTAACACCTATAAAAAACTCCAACATTCAAAAGGTTAACTCTTTCTTTAATTCTATCACCATAAACAAATACTTTAAGCAGAAAAATTTCGACACTTAGCGAGTTCACAATTAAATCAGTTTGGGCCGTTTCATACACCTGTACCACAGCGTCTGAGTTATTGCCCAACTTTGCTTTTTTTCACTTACATTATTAAAACTTTCATAAAGTACTGCGATAAAAATCTTCCAAGTTTTTGGATCAAGTTGACACCTCGCGGTGAAGGGTAAGCCGTGAGAGGTGTTATTTTTTTAATAATGTTTTTGAATTACTTTTGACCTTTATAAATAATAAGCTTTAACCCGTGGCTTCGCTAGCATTGAAGCCAGTGTCCCTAGTTACTCTACTAGTTTCATAATGATCGGTTAAGTAGTTTTCGCATGAAAGCGCAACGAACAGACTTATATCCACATTTATAATATTAGTAGGGATGTTAGAAGTTATTAAAAGAACACAACAATAATATAACTAACTAGATGCTGCCCTTTGTTGCGTAAAATAAGGATTTTATAAAAAACTAACAATGAAAGTTACGTCAAAATTGGTACTACCGGTTTATTTTTTTCAGACAGACATGTTTTAAAATGATTTATATTTTAGTCGTATATTTTTTATTATTATTTATATGAAGAAATAGTTTATTAATAAATGTTTTAAAATAGCATATATTTTTGAAACATTTTATTTAGTTCATTGAATACCATTGCCTGAACATGACCTTCTTTTAACATTATTAAAAGTAGCCTTGTTTAACGTCGTAATGCACTCAAATGCTCTTGCGCTTTTCTATGTAAAAATAAAACAAGTTGTAGTTCGAAACATCAATATCCAAAAAACACAATACATTATACTGTTCCAACAACTTAACAACACGAACAACAGAAAGCTAAGCTGTAAACTAAAGCGTAATTCCCCCTACTTCGCTAAACAAAACAAGTGTGAGCGCGACAACTCAAAAAACTAATTTACCACATTTTTCAATTTCCCACAAGTTTCCGTCGCCCGAGTTATAAGCTTGCTTTGTTTACAATCACAATTTAACCGATTGCTCTCATTTATTCCCGATAACTTTACTTTTCTGTTTGTTTTATAAACAAACTGCTGCAACAACTTTACCGCTGAGTGTACAAAGCTCAAATTTGTTAGTTTTTTGATTAAGAACATTATTGCGTGGATTTAAGGTTTGGTTTTGATTAAATTAATTTAGTTAATATTTAAATTAGAATTTTGCCGTGTTTGTCGACAACTTTTATTTAATCATGACAAAAAACAAATTGGTAAATAAATTACGTAACAGGTTGATAATGACTTACATAAAATTAATAAAGGCGTCGGACTTGTGATTTTGAGGTCGCCAGTTCGAACCCCATCCATTGCACTACCGACGTGAACCCAACCCTTGGGTTCATTGGTCATTATCAACCTGTTTTAGCTTAGCACGAGGGGTTAACAAGAATACTAGTAGACTGCAAAAAAATGATAGAAATCTAAAAAAAAAAAATATCACGCCTTTTGATTATAGGGATAGGCAGTCATAAAAAAAATATAAAAATCAAATCACTTGATCATCAATGACACGAAAGTGCGGCCTGCAGTGACGTAACTGTGACCGTTTCTATAAGACGGTTATCTCTCAGATAGTAACGTTGTATGTACAACAACAACTCCGTTCCGATAGAAAAATCCGCTTGGTACAACATACTGACAAAGCGGAAACGCGAGGTGGCGCACCCCGCGCGCACATTCCGCCGTTCGGCGTGGACGCGCGGGGCATTTCGTGGGGATTTTTGATGTGTAAGATCGACTGTTAGGTGAAGTTTTCATTTGTCACGGGGCCTTAGTACAACGCCACCCCACGCGAAGCTCACCGGGTGGTAACGCAAATATGCTTCTCGGTCACCGCGTGCGTAATCTGCCGTCCCACACATCGCGACGGTAAGCGTTGTAATACGTTGCAATAGATGTTTATTTCTGTTCATAATTCTAATTATCAACCTAGAGAGCGTCCACTGTTGAACATCCAGCCTGCATCCGAGGGATGGTTTTTCCATATTCAACTCACTTGATAGGCCGGTTGCTAACCACATTATTATGTTATTACACACACAGGGAAACAATACATAGATACAATTGCTATAAACGATGTAACAACTATCAAAAAGGTCTTAAACTGTTAACATTATTACGTTAAGCCGAGGAATTCTTCAACCAACCAGATTTGTCCGTCGTAGCACTGCAGAACGACCTACGAAAATGTCATACAACATTTATATATTACATTGTTATTCTAATGTGTACAGTATTGTTATATGTTGCGAAGTTGTAAAACAATGTTAGATAATGTAGACGTGTTATAAAACACAAGTTATACAACATGTTACTTTATCTGTACTTACCTTTACAAAATGGGTATATTTATAGTATCTGTATATATATTTTATTAAGAGAATTAGCAGAGTTTTGCTGATTACTAGTAACCTTGTTACCACCTCGTGCTAAGCTAAACTGCTTGTGTTACAAATGGGTTAACGTCGGTAGTGCAATGGGTGGGGTACGAACCGGCGACCTCAAGATCACAAGTCCGACGCCCTAACCATTGGGCTACGGGCGCTTCAGATAGACAAGAGTACATCTAATTGCTAATTAGTAAGCTCTCACTAAAGTTTGGAAGCTTGCTGACATAAAATACTAATAATGTACAAAACAATTATTGTATTAGTAAAACTTGAGTGTCTGTTTGTTGTACTGAAAATTAAACTTGACGGAATTATTTATAATTTGCTGACTTCCAACGTTTTTGTTTGATGTTTGAAAGTTACTGAAATTATGTTTGTGTTATAGATATTGAAAAAGCAGACAGTTTTAGCTATTTTGAAGGCATAACTGACTGAAAGATATGTTCTTTAAAAAAACAATGGGCTATATTTGCTGAAAGATTTTTTCTAATCGGACCAGTAGGTCTTGATTTTAACGCGTTCAAGCAAACAAAGAAACTCTTCAGCTTTGTATATTAGTATAGATAATTATTTTATAATAGGTATTTAAGCTTTTTATAGGAATAAGTTGTGCTACTATGATGATGTCTACATAGGTGTATTTCGTGATCATCTATACTTATATTATAAAGAAGAAAGATGTCTAAAAACTACTGTGCCAATTTTAAAAATTCTTTCATCATTGGAAAGCTACTTTCACCTTGAGTGACATAGGCTATATTTAATTTAAAAGTTCCCACGGGAACGGGAGTTACGCGGGTGAAACCGCGCGTGGGAAGCTAGTAAATCAATAATTATCTTTAAATTCCATTGACACATGAGTGAGTGCACGAAAAATTGCTTATAGTAATGAAAATACCAAATTGCTACTTCATTTCCTCATCACGTGCAAGTTAATGAGGCTTATGATGCTGTAATGAATAAATTTCATCGCCGTATTCAGTCGATCGTTCAAAGTTAATTTTCGTACGTTCGCTTCTTAAAATCAGTGATTATCTTCAGTTTATTAGCCAAATTTTCTTTATTCATATAAACAAGTTAAAATATTCATAAACCATATTCTTATCATGCGTATATTTCCACCAGTTTTCTAAAAAGAAACTCAGCCACTAATTCCTCTTAATTTTTTTAAAGCGGAATTAATCCATATACGTCCTTCATTATCATCATCAGCCCGTATAACGTCCACTGCTGAACATGCGCCTCCTCCCGAGAGAGGGTTTTTGCTATAGTCACCACGCTTAGCAGGCGGGTTGGTGACCGCAGTATTATGTTGTACCACACAAGGAAACGCTGCTGCCCGTTATTAATGGATGAAGAAGAGGCGAAAGTGGTATGTCAAGATCGTAACCAGCAGAAAGAAGTGGTCTTTTCCTACTCCTATGGGAAATATGCGTGTATGTGATTTTTATATATAATTTTTTTTTATAATCACTACATAGTATAAAACAAAGTCGCTTTCTTTGTCCCTATATCCCTATGTATGCTTAAATCTTTAAAACTACGCAACGAATTATGATGTGGTTTTTTTTAATAGATAGAGGGATTCAAGAGGAAGGTTTATATGTATAATACATCAGCATTGTACCCGTGCGGAGCCGGGGCGGGCCTCTAGTATAAGTATAAAACTCTTTAAAGAAAATAGTTAGTTACGTAAAAGTTGGCAAGAACAAAGTTTACATTACAAGTTTTCTCCATTAAACATTTAAAATCGGCTTGAATTTGCATCAGTCGATTCAACTATTGCAGTCTTTAGATTCTTAAACTGAAGTTACTTAAGCGGAGTCGTCGCTTAGACCAACACTTATATTTCCTTGCCAAGAATGTATTAAATCAACATACTTATACAACTTACATTTTTTATTTTGTTACTTTTGTATTAAGTAACTACGAATTGAAAAATTAATTTTGTACCTCAGTTTATTTCAAAAATTGAGATTAACCGGCAGGATTCAAACCCTTTGCCGTCGGGGGGCCGGGTACGCACGAAGCAATCCGGCCCCCCGCCAACGACGCGCCAACGACGGATCAAAGGAGTGTCCGGGGGGTTTTAGTGGTGTAGAGTCCTCTCCTCGTGGTATACCACCAGCGTCGTGGTCGTCGTCGTGTACCAGCAAGCATACCACCGCTTTGGAGAGGGCGAGTCCCACATATTCCGCCGCCAGCGCGCGGATACGCTGCAGCGGCCGTAGGAATGCGTAAAAGCATTTCCTCCGGACAAAAAAAAAAGGATTCAAACCTTTACGCTAAGTATAGAAAATAAAATTTGTATGCTTAAGTGAACATACAAACAATTTCGACAATTCAACATTTTTATTAAGATAATTCAGTGACAACCTCCGTAGCGTAGCGGTATTTGGCTCGCTTTAAGCGTCGGAGGTCGTGGGTTCGATCCCCATGCCGGACATATTTATTTATTTAAGAACAACCAACAAAGCATACACCAAATCTTAGTGTAAATTCCAAGATTTCTTTCCAAGTCTGGTTGGTTGAAGGACTACCCTCCGTGCTTCGGGACGCACGCTATTTTAAGCTGTTAGTCCCGATTGTTATAACTTATAACATCATCTATAATAATCTTATGTCAGGGAACGGGCAGCAACTTTTCCTTGTGTTACAACATAATACTGCGGTCATCAATCCACCTGCCAAGCGTGGTGACTATGGCAAATAATCTTCCTCGGTAGGAGGCCCATGTCCAGTAGCGGACGTTATACGGGCTGATGATGATAATGAATTCAGTGATTTCCACGATGGTGGCGGGGTATGTGGGACTAGACCTCTCTAGTAGCGATGATAAGTTAATCATATGACGAGAACAGCCATTACGACTGACAGCTTCAACTGAGATATTTTTGAATAGATTTTTTTGTAACACAATTTTTTGCTCGACCCGCGGATCGAATCTAGAACCTAGCTAGCATGTTGCGAGGCGGTTAATTCAGCGCACCAAATCACGAATAAGCTGATTACGTTCAATTTTCGCTATCGACCCCTCTTAACATTGTTACGTGAAAACATACTCAAAAGCGTTTTAAACCCTGTTTATTACCGGTTTTTAATTGAAAATGTGAAAAAGCGGGTCAATTAAAATTAAAATAACGAAGGTATTTCCCGGTTTATCTGTTCTGGAATTACCTACCTTCGGTTTAATTAATTGGTTACTTCATGATACATGTTAATAATCACGACGGCGGTAAATTTTTCAGTAAATAGTTTATTACTTTACTTGAAAATACTTATATAAAATTACTGTAAATCAATTGATTGTTGTAAATCAACTGATTGCATTGTCATTAAACCGATAATATGATGGTACGGTTGAGCTTGTTTAAATTGAAATGAGCCGTCCAACTATCTAAACGCAAAGGAAAGTTTTAGTGTTAATGTGTATGCCAAATAAATAATAAAAGTAACTGGACCAAAACCTACGTTCTGACCAGTTTGGCCGGACCGTCTCATGAGGGTTGTGTTAAAACCGGCAGTAGAATAACCCACTGAGTTTGTTTTGCCGGGTATTCTCAGTTGGCATATTGGATCCTGGTAGCATAAAAGCGCGTCAGCCGTTATATACTCTGGTCCGTCCAAATAATGACAATTGTAATAACTTTATATAGACAGACCAAGCTATTGGACATAATATAATATCTTTGAATAATAAAGTTAAGACTAAATAATATTATTAAAAATACCTTCTTAATATGCTTATTTATAAAATGTTAACATTATGCATAGATTAATATTAAATTATTGTGTTGACTAGTTACAAGTGCTACAGGCACTTGTAACTAGTCAGGTTTACGTAAATAAAAATGATTTTTATTTTATTTTAAATAATAATATGGACAGCGCTGTTCCATACACAGAGCGTTGTCAGATTTATCTCGCGACTAGTCGACCGAGGTATAAGCAAACAAATCATAGTTCACGGAACAGTTGCGCTTCCATGAAGCGATGTTATTATTGTACTATTGTTTATTCCGTGTATATATTTTCACTCACACATCTAAATCAATGAATGTATTAGAAGGGGCCCGTCATTTCAGATTAGGTCAGTTTCAGGTTTTATAATATGTAGGTACCTAATTATGATGGCGGTGTTTGCGAAATGTTGCACGACGTCGGAATTTCTCAAAATCTTCGGAACACAACATTTACATCTTATTCAACATTCTTACTGGTTTCGGTCCTTCATATGCCCTGCATGGGCAGACAGCTAATGCCAGGGTTGGCCGGTGAGTCACGATCGTCAACCAATTTACATAATAGCATATATAAAGTGATATTTCAGTCAATTTTTTGTCTAAAAGTCTGAAATGGACGCATCAAGTTAGTGTTTGTCGTATAATAATTTGAAAAAATATCCATTTTTCACTGAATTGACCGAAACGATACGGGATTCAACGCCATTTGGTTGATCGGTCACAATAAACAGTCGATCTTAGGTCTTATTAACTTGACCACCACTGCCCAATGATAATAACAAATATAACTATAATACGGCCTGGTTTGATGTTGTTAATAGAGTTGTTGAAGTGTTGTATATTGGTTTAGCGACCAATTTGTCTACTGCAGTTTTGATCCAAGATATAAAGCTTCTGCTTTTGGCTTAGCATTAGGTTAGTATGTTGGAGAAACGGTATATCGGACCGCTCGCACTAGCTTGTTGGGTCAAAGCTCAGCTTTAGAAAGCAATAGAACATAATATACATCCAAAAATAATATAAGTCATCGAAAAGGACATTAATTTGAAGGGAACATAAAATCCTTTTTCTTAGCCTTTTTGAAATATTCGACATTTTCAACGTCAAGCAAGGGTATCGCCATTCGTCTTTGTCAATCGTATCACCGAACCCAGTTTCACAAACCCTATTAAAGATATTTCAGATTAGACTTACTTTGGCTAAAAAAACGGCAGGTAAGATTCAAATTTCCTTGGCCAATGTGACTTGATCGTAGAAATTGGATGAATTTATTACAATGGTATTATTATTCATGAATCCGTTTTCATATTAAAGATTGCTGAAGAAAATTGATTCAATCTCTCTCTAAGATATAGATACTATTTTATTTAAGTGATTATCTATGTAAAATCTGTAAATATTACGTTCTATCTAATTGATTAGGACCGAAGGCGACTTCAAAAATTAACCATTTGCGCACATTTTATAGCGCCATAAGTGTTTATACAGGTGTACTCTCAATTATGCTGTTACTGTCAATATCAGGTGGTACACCACACACAACATAAACGCTCGAAATATAAGTATAATTTGGTGGTATATGCTAGTCATCTCAGCAAACTGTACTTATTTTTATAGGGCAATGTACCTATACCGTTCTACTAAAAACTTTCCAATAACATCATTGTCAATATAAGTTTAAAACAACTACTAAAGCCAAATTGTGAAGAAAGGCTTATTATAAAGCTCCTGAATATCTTAGTGATAAAATTGCTTGGGATCAGTCCCAGTAGCTCCAATTTTCAGTATAAATAACAAAATTGAAAAGGAGGGTTCTATTGAGTTTTTTTGGCAGTGTATCTCAATAATTGCCACATAACTCACTGCACTGTAGATGAAAAAATAATAAGATTCCAAATAAATTTAACCATCATTACGGAATAAATTATTTTGAACTTTGAACTTACGGTGTAAACAGAGCAGTTAGTGGGACACCTCTAATTTTCTGACATGTAAGTATAGGTACTCATATTTTCTTAATATGAACCACGCAACAAGACTAAAATGCAGGACAATGCTGATAACATACAACAAATGAAACATAACTCAGCAAACCATTAAAACATAATATCACAATCTAAACAAATAAAACTTTCTTTCGTACCAAAAAACATTAACCTCCTGTCACAGCCAACGAAAAACACAATACCCAAATCGCAAGTAAAACCCGTTTTGAAACAGAAACCATGAACTAAAAATCGTAAAGCAACAAAAAAGATCTAACCCTCGTTTCAGACACGTTATTGCGATACAGGCGCTGCCATTACGTAGAGAATGTGCTATAACAGAAAAGAAACAAAAAATAAGCTCAAATCCTCATTGGGAAGAACCCGTGAAGCGTCTAATTCAACAGATTCCGATGCAGTGACAAATGTTAGGTTTTTCTGGGCATCCGAGTTAGGGTAAGTTGGAGGGCCATGGTTTGAGCGAGTGATATAAGCGGGCTGGCAGTGATTATATTTGAGTGCCACAATTATATTGAGAGTTCAATTCTAATTGACTTAAGCGACACAGTGGATGATTTTGAATTTTCATCTTTTTAAAGATTATTTAAAATATGTATTTCAGTTGCATATTTAAGTTATAGCTTCGTCTTCAAGATCTTTTTTCCGGGCGATGCCTGGCCGGTAACTAATAAAATGCATTTTTAGACTAAACCAAAATTATAATAATTTTGTGCTGACACATGAGTTCACAAAATTACCTTGTTAGAAAGAAACTCGAGCAGATCAACACTGTGAGTTATTTTTGTCTTGATGCTTATAATTAAAATAAGTTATTCGTGTCAGAAATGACAAATAATGGAAGAATGCACTAAAAAAAGAGTAAGATACTGTTTTGTTAAGTGATTATAACATAAATAATCACGGAGGCAAATTGTAAATATTTATCATTGTTTTATTTTACTTTATAGTAAAACTCGCCATCGCTATACGCTCATTCAATGGCCTCAAATAGGGCCTCACAAAAAACGGATTCTAAACGGAAATTCAAATTGAATGACAATAAGATTGACGGGCCGCAGCTTGATAGCGAACCCATTTCATTTCGCTAAGGTTTTTTATACTTTCAGTTTGATACATATTACTTTTTCCGTGTCACTATGCGACGCGTTGATGTATGATAGTAGGTTATAATATATAGCTAGATTAGTAGGATAGGCACATAATCTTTCAAGAGTTCTATCAATGTCTAAGCTTTCGAGGATTCAGAGAATGCTACGGCGACATTAAATCTGCCTCCATATCGAAATTCGACAAATCGTTTTGGTCCTAGACTTATAGGCGACTTGGAAAGTTTGCGCTTTGAACTTGATTTACTGTTTGCACCAAATTTATATACGTTGCAAGAATAAAGACGTTTTTATTATATTTTTCATTGAACTAGTATATTCAGTATGTCAATCTTAATTTGAATATTTAAAAATAGTAGTCGACCATAGAAAATTGTTTACACCTTTTGTATCGATTAATTTAAATATACATGTTTATGTTAGTACGTCAACCGGTTATATTTTATAGTCAAAGAGGTCGCTGCTGTATACAAATACACATAAGAGCCGTACCGTCAGTCATGACATCCTGCTTTCCATTCTTTCACATCTCATGATCTCCGTTGAAGCTCTGGAGTGGTTCTCCTCATATTTTCGGGATCGCCAGCAGTCTGTTCACATTGATGAAGTCTCATCTAATTGGTGCAACTTAGACTCTGGGGTTCCTCAAGGCGGTATTCTCTCTCCTCTCCTTTTTTCAGTTTTTATAAACCTTGTCACAAATCATCTTCAGTGCGCGTATCATCTGTATGCCGACGACCTGCATCTGTATGCCCAAGGTGGTATTGATTGTTTGCTTGGAGTCATACATAATATAAACCGGGATCTTGTGGCGCTACAAGATTGGTCTAGTAGATTTGGTTTGGCAGTAAATCCCTTAAAATGTCAAGCCATTGTTCTAGGCAGTTCTAGGCTGCTGTCCAGGATCAACATTAATTCTCTGCCTCCAATAATGTTTAGTAATACTGCCATTCCTTTTAGCCCTAGCGTCAAGGACCTCGGGTTGTTTATCGACTCGACTCTGAACTGGCAAAAACAAATGGCTTCGGTTTGTAGCAGAGTAACAAATATCTTGCGTTCTCTTTATCGTCTAAGGAACTTTCTTCCGTCTCAAACAAAAGTAACGTTGGTGCAGACTTTAATATTTCCCATCATCGACTATAGTGATGTGTGCTACTTTGACCTGAATGCAGATCAACTCAATAAACTCGACAGACTTTTGAATAACTGCATTCGATTCATTTTCAATCTTCGCAAGTACGACCACGTTTCCGCATATCGCGCCCAACTTAAGTGGCTACCTATCCGGCAGTGCAGAAATATGAGAGCATTGACCACGCTATTTTACCTACTTGATTCTCCCTCTTCACCACCCTACTTAACATCTAATTTTCAATATTGCTTCTCCAATCACAATAAATGCTTGCGTTCCCTTCACAACCGCCTCCTTCATTGTCCTCAACATCGTACCGATTTCATACATTCTTCATTTTTCGTTCAGTCTATTTTACTCTGGAATGCGCTGCCTCTTGGGGTCAGGATGGCTAAGAATCGCTCAACTTTCAAGAAAAAGTACGTGAACATATCATGAGAAATTTGGCAGAGTCCTCACAACTTTCATAGCTTAACCATAATATATATTTATGTTTTTTTTTATTTTTATGTTTATATATATATACCTACCACTTTTATTCTGCACCACCCAATGGTTGACTGGGAGAGAATGCCTTAGGCATTAAGTCCGCCTATGTACTATTTAGTGCTAAAGTTTTAAATAAATAAATATGAGTGAAATATTCACATAAACATGGGCAGATACATTTGAGATGCGTTTCACAATGGTGTTAACCTATCTCCTTGCTCGACTTTACATATAAAAGTATATATATATATATATAATAATACGTGAAGAAAATACTGTAAGCCCCGTTTTACGAAAATTGTGCTGACGAAGAGTACTTTACATAAAAAAGGATTGCAGAGTGCTAATATTTTTTTCGAATTTCGAATTTCAGTAACTTAGCGATCACTAGTTTCATTCATTTCGAAAACACACCAACGCCATCTATTACTAGTACTAGTACTGTTGTATGGTTCAACAGTATCGAGAGGACTGTATCTGTCACCGGAAAATAATAAGAATTGTAAGTTGATCTACTTACTATTTAGTTGATAAACTAACGAGTTTCGGGCGGTAACAAAAAAACCTAAACCTAAGTAAATAATATAATAATTATTCGTGTGCACTAAACTGGAAACTAAATTAAACAACTTACGATTCGTATTTCTTTTCAGTGACATATCTACGTAAAGCGACATAGAATTTAATAGCTTAAATAAAAATATTGAGGTCGTGTTTGCGATTTAAAAAAATATTTTCATTTTTTCATTGTCCATTACTTTTTTAAATCACAGAGTATAACAAGTACTAAATATTTCAGGAAGCATTAAATTGCATAAGGTCAATAGTTTCCAAAGTATTTAAAGAGCTGCAACGATTATCTTGTTAAGCTGCTCAGAAATATTTGATGCATAAAACGAGGAAGTTCACAACTATTTACTGAACTATTAAATAATTTGAACGGTATACAATACTTTTGAGTAAAGACCATACCATTTAAGTGGCTTGAAATGTTATGTATTTAGTGAGCTTCAGGGCTTTTTAAAATAATTGCCATAACTTAAAAACCTTTTTTGGGCAAATTTTGTAGTGAGCCACTAAGTTTCTACTAATTTACTGATTATGAAGCTGAAGAGATAGGTAGAGGAGGACTCAAGAGGACGCCCTCTGTGGGGTATGCGTATGCACCTCGGCTCCATGGGAGAAAAAATACTTATTTTTGACAGTTTTGGAGTTTAGCGCAAATATATATATACTTAACATCCCTTACACTAGATATGATATTATTCATGTGTAGTATAATTATGGTGCTTTAAGATATATCTTTTGGTGACGTGAAACACAGGGAAACGCTGCTACCCGTTCGCTGGTATACAATTGCTAAAGATTATGTTATTATAATCTATGGTACCAAAAGTTTACCGTGTTTTCCGAGGCCTAAAGAAATCATATATTTTACAGAAAAAAAATTCTTGTCCGGCGTAAGGATGTTGGCAAACCCACAACATCCAAGACTTAAAGCGAAACTCAAACCCTACGCCACGGAGGTCGTTGGTTGTCATTGGTTATTAACATATTTAACTTATATATAAATAAAGACAGAAGGAAAACTATTGTAAAATAATTAAAACATAATATTATACACACATTATAACACTACATACATTTGACTAGGTAATATGTGGTACCTAGTAATGTCTTATCTAAGCTAATCATACTTCAACCAATGAAGTTTGTACTGATTTTAATATCATTAATTACAAATACAAAAACAAAATTCGGCCAAAGTTAATATTATTTACTACTTGCGAATCGCTCCGGCTTCCTACGGGAGCAATTCTGATGCATGATACATCATAATAATGTTATTATGTAAAGCTTCTTCTTGAATCACACTAGTATAAAAAACCGTATTAAAAATTACGCGTCGTTTTAAAGATATAAGCATAGGGGCAGACAGCAGGAAGCGAATTTGTTTTGTACTATGTAGTAATACATTGCATTTAAGACGTTCATCATATCACTGATCGAACCAACCTACATACACATTTTATATCATCGTATTGTTATGTGTTAAAAAACCATAACAACAAGTTTTCCCGCTTGTTCCAGCAATATAAGCCAAAATACATAAACTACCTACGTTATAAAGTTAAAACACTATTTTAGCGAACGAGCGGCGCATAATCTGTATGCTTATAATTTTTTTTTATTAATGCCTCACAGACACATAGTGGGTAGAACTAAAACGCTTTGGAATACGTCCAAGTTCCGATACGATAGGGATGGGACATCGTAATCTCGAACGCGATTTTTCGTTTTTTTACTTTTAGCTAAAATTGTGGACCGTATGAACTTGGTATGCATGATAAGTGTGATAATTTTTGTTTACATTAGATAGCCTTTTATATTATTAACTAGCTTTCCGCACGTGGTTTCACACGTAGCTCCCGCTCCTGTGGAAAGTTCATAAAAAATATAATACAACCCTCATAGCTTTTCTCGATACGTGGGCTATCTAACACTGAACGAATTTTTCAAAGTAGTTCCTGAGATTAGCGTGCTCAAGCAAACAAACAATCAAACTATTTAACTTTATATATTTGTATGGATATTTGATGAAGCGTTTCTTTTGATGTCTAGAATGAGTTTATATACCGCTACTAAGAATTTTGTGTTGCACCGTGTGTTTTATAGCTTCTGACCCCGCCACATACTCCCATAGTTATCGTACAAGGCAATACAGCTGATGCATGGGCAGCAGCATCTATCAGTCAAGATATTTACCATCTTACTGCGATCACCAATCCGCCTGCTAAGCGTACTGATCATGTCAATATCTCTCAACAATCCTGGCTGGTCAAGTTCTGTTAAGAGGAGGCCTATGTTCAGCAGAGGACGTAAATGAACTGTTAAAATAAGTAACTAAAGTAAGATTCTTGAGTTAAATAAAAATCAATCATTATGTCACTCAATTTATTTGCACTCAAATAAAAAAATGTCCATAAACAGGCATTTTTGACAACAACATCTACTGATAACTTTAATCGTGATTTTGACTAGCGGAATTAAGTTTTGCGTATTTATATAGTGTAGGTGTACCCATATTTTCATGATTGAAATTAGTATTTTAATTAGTTATATAAAACAGATTAACGGACGCATAAAGGCAAATGATCAAATAAATAAACGGTTCATTAGATATGGATAAATTGGAATTAAAATTAAATGTATAATTAATGTGTAACATACCACTGTAGTGGTAGTGTTATGTCGTGGTGGACTGTATATTAAATAAATGAAGAAAGTGGTTTGAATGAATAACTGTATTTTTATGAGGGCAAATAATTGTGTTCAATCTCGATGCAGGTCGTCGAGATAGTACACAATAATTTGCTATTAGTATTATGTACAATCTCAATGCAGAAAATTGAGATTGTACTACACAATTATTTGGTATGCAGTGAAAATAAAAATAATAAAATAAAAGAGAAACAAGGAATAGCAAAAGAATTTAAATTGATTTAAAATACAGAAAGTTTATAGAAAATGAGGTCCCTCCGTAGCGAAGCTAACCTCCGTAGCGTAGCGGTATTTGGCTCGCTTTAAATCTCGGAAGTCGTGGGTTCGATCCCCACGCCCGACAGAAAATATTTATTCTAAGATTTCTTTCCGGGTCTGCTTGGTAAAGGGACTACCCTCCGTACCTCGGAAAGCAAGTTAAGCCGTTGGTCCCGATTGTTATAACATCATCTATAATAATAGTATATCAAGCGACAGGCAGCAGCGTATCCTTGTGTGGTACAACATAATACTGCGGTCGCCAATCCGCCTGCCAAGCGTGGTGAATATGGCAAATACCCTCCCCGGGAGGAGGTCCATGTTCAGTAGTGGACGCTATACGTTCTGATGATGATGAATATTTTGAATAAAATGACATGTGCGTATTTTTTAGATATGTGAAGCCATACATCATTAGCCCTAATAACATCCACTGTTGAACATGGACCACACTTAACTTGCTTTCAACCAACAAGACCCGGTAAGAAATTTTAGAATTTACTCAAATAAATCTTGTTCCGCGTATTGATCCAGCTCATGACCACCGAAATTATACTGCTATGCCACGTGATGCCTCAATAATTATTATTAATACAAATAGATCGCACCACCATTTTTTCACGTTTTTAGTACTTCTACAGATCATCCTTTGCTAGAGGATTGCTCTCTTGCCTTAGACCTAGGCTCAGGACGGTCATAGGCGACGGCCAACACAGAACCGAATGGTTTATTTCGTTGCCGAAAAAAAACATTAAAATTTCAACCAATTAAACCTGGTTACCCTCTGGTTCGTAGAGTAACATCCCTAACCAAGTGGCCACGTAAGGAAACACCATTATATTCTACTTGGTAAACAGAACGGGTGCTTTTACATTAATTTATCTCGTTCTACTAACAGATTTAAAAGTCAGGCTTCCTTAGAATTCAATTCCAGCGACTTAAAATGTATGCTTTTGAATTTCGAGATTCGTTAATTTGTTTGTATAACTACTCACGAGCTTTTCGTTGAAACAGAAAATGTAGGTATACGAAGAAATGCGAGGAGTAATATTATACGTTTAAGACTTTTTGAGGTGTGGCTTCCGGCCTCAAATAGACCATCATATGTGTCGCCTCTAATACACCCATTGGAAAACACGGGTCTTGGTCATGGGTGTCGTTGGAGGCGAGATATACAGCTTATGGATGGGCAGTAGCATCTATCACTTCAAGGTTACATACCACCATACTGCGATTAGCAATCCGCCATTCAAGCGTGGTGAATATGTCAATAGGATATATTTAAAACACCAACAATAGGATATATACAGGGTTACCTTTTAGGGAGTGAAAGTACTAATAAAACAACTTTTACTATGGGACTAACCCTGAAATTGCCATAAAAAAACCGCTGATCCATACATTTATGTTCACTTACCTCGACAAAATGTATGGAATATCTGATTTTTTTTTCGCGATTTTAGTGTTGGTCCCATAGTAAAATTTGTTTATAATCATTAGTACTTTCACCACCTTAAAAGTTTGTTGGTGTTTTAAAAATAACCCTGTATATAAAGATAAAGCTAAAAAAACAAAAAGATTGTAATTTAAAATTAAATAAGAAGTAAAAACATTTAGTTTCCATCCAATCACGGACGTGCGATTCGCTAGATTGTCTAAGATCGCGAGGCGCGTTGTAGAAAAATACTCCCCACTTCCCCAACCGGGAGGGAGATTTACCCGAAATCGAATCGTCTCCCTATCCGGAATGGCTTTAATTTAACGGACGAATTTGTCTAATTCCAATTCTTATGCTGTGACAAATGTACTGATTTTTATTCAAGCTCCGTTTTTTTAGGAAAGTTTGGGGGAGCGACAACATTTTTTTTCTCGCTTGGGGTTTAAACCCTTAATCCCACGGAGAATAGAACGAGCTTGGAAATACACTGAATTTAAATTAATTACAGATTATAAAGGTTTAAAGCTATTAAAGTTGAATGAGGTAAAAGTTTTGACTTTAAACTTGGAGTTTACAATTTTACGTTCGGAATCTAATTTTGAAATGGGTTATTTAAACTGTTTTCTTTGTTACGGCAACTTTTAGGACGCTAATGGAAATGACTTAAACCTAGAATAGGATTGTAAAAGTAAATCCAGTGAAGTTGATGTTTATGTGTGCTTCGAAGGAAATCTTTTAAGACCTAATTTTTCAATCCAAGTCTAGATTCTAATAAAGTTATAAAGTAAGTAGTAATAACGTTTAGAATTCTAATTTAAATAGTAAATATTAGAGGAGTCAAATTTAATTTTGTTTTATTCCCTGATGACATAAATAAATGAATTGCAAAATAAATTTTTAATGGTAAATAATTTTGAACTTGGCCATTAAATAACGCTTTATTTGGCAGACAGGTGAGTTATGATTTTCTGTGTTGGTACTCACTAGAGTACCAACACATAAAATCATAACCCTCACCCTTTAAAATACAACTAGAACTAACTAGTTGTAATTTACAGGTTCATTTCAGTAAAAAGTAAAAAAAAAGTGAAATCGGTGCAACTAAATAAAAGAACATTTGTAAACTGCTGTTATTTGAAAAATTGAAAGTTATTTATGAATTAAAGTTACTGACAGTTTGAAAGTAATTATTATAATTTATAATTCATTAATCTTTTGAAACAAAGGACGATCTGGGTCAAGCCAAACTGTCGATATCAAACACCCTGTATATAAATCTGTGAAAATGAAGACGCTCACTTGAATCTTTCCAATATAACACGAAAGTATTAAATATGAATAATTTCACCGTTCTTACCATTAATTAATGGTACCGCGACAATTTACACGAAATTTTCGCGATACCATTAATTAATTTCAACACGTTATTATCACTCGCTGCTACGATTTCGAATAATACCGTAGCGGCTACGGCGACTATATAATATACGCGGAATAATATTGCTACGCGCTACGCCACTTTTTACTTAGATGTACAAATACATACCGAAACACAAATATTTCTATTTAGTTTTATTTAAACACAATTAACTAGTACCAAATATTATATGGTATAAAATGAGAAGTTCAAAGTAATGCAGTGCTGTTTTCCACGAAATTATCTACCGTTAAATATTAACAGATAATTAGTGTATTTTATAAGGAAGCGTCGGTATATTTTAAAACGCGGTAAAAGACTGTTCTGTCACATTTACATTCCGTCACGGCCGAACGTTTCCGGACGGCTCCAAATGGCTATCGATGATCTCCGCAACAAGAAATATAAACTGTAATTCCTGTTTTATCATCATCAGCCCGTACAACGTCCACTGCTGAGCATAGGCCTCCTCCCGAGGGAGGGTTTTTGCCATAGTCACCACGCTTGGCAGGCAGATTGGTGACCGCAGTATTATGTTGTAATACACAGGGAAACGCTGCTGCCCGTTCCCTGTTATACGCTTGTTATAACAATCGGGACCAACGGCTTAACGTACTTTCCGAGGCACGGAGGGTAGTCCCTCAACTAACCAGACCCAACCCAACAGAAAGATTTCTTGTCCGGTGTGGGGATCGAACCCACGACTTCCGAGACTTTAAGCTAGCCAAATACCGCTACGCTACGGAGGTTGTCTGCTGAATTCCCGTTTACACGTTTAAATTTCCTTTTCCGATCGTCGGTGATACTGCAATACTGCGTAATTGCCAATAGTTAATAAGGTGGAAAATCAAATGTAGCAAATTGATTTTTAGTCCTTTAACACTGTATAAAGAAAATATTTCTTGACAGATGAAATTACACTTTATCAGCAATTGTCACCGACGATTTGCTGTCCTGATTGGGTCCGATCTAAGTGGTGCCTAAAGTGGGTATAACTGCGTGAAAAAATTAATCTCCTATGCTTACTAATATTATAAAGAGAGATTTGATTGTTTATTTCTTTGCATTGAATAGGTTTCGGAACTACAGGACCGATTTTAAAAATTCTTTCACTATTAGTGAGCTGCGTTATCCAGGAGTTACATAGGCAATATTTAATTATGAAGTTTCTACAGGTTCTCTGACCAAATCAACGTCATCTTCGCAAAAGGTCAAATAAGATCCACCCTAAACCGACGTGCTTGCATGAAGAATGTTATGAGAATTAATGAAGCGAAAGATGTGTGTAGGGATCGTAGCAAGTGGAGGTATTGTCTCTGCCTACCCCGCTGGGAAACAGGCGTGAGCTTATGTATGTAACCACGGGTAAGAATCTATTTTCATAAACCGTGTGGTTTCTGGCTCAGAACAAATACTACCCCATTTATTTTTATGGGTAAGTGGTAACTAAGATTCATTCATTCAAAATCACACAGTGATGCATCGGCAGAAGCATATCTTACAGTAACCTCATGGTTACTTATCATTATAGACCAGAATCACACTATGAACACGCGACGCGACGTGACGCGACGTGTTCATAGTGTGATTCTGGTCTGTAGAAAACAATACTTTTCATTCGATTCAACACGCATCGCGTTTCATCGGGTAGCGTTGCGTGTTAACAATATGTTTCCGCCTTTTCTGTAGTTACTAAATCGCCTGCCAAGCGTGGTGTATCACTCAACGACCCTGCCAAACCAAAGTCTGTACATTGGATGAAGATGTTCAGCAGTGAACGGAAATGGGCGACTGATGTTGATATAAAGAAAACATACAGAGATATTTTCCAAGCTATAGTTTACTATCAAATCATAAGCATCGTTGGATGTAAGGCTAATTATAGCGATGTAATTAAACCAATAATTTCAACATTCACTTACTTACCGCATATAAACAGAGCTCAATAAATCTGTACACAGTATTAACAGTTTATGCATTAAATAACTTTATTAATATATGTCAGGAATAATTTAATACTGGAGTTGCGAAACTGATATTTTGATTTTGTATTGAGTTAAATTAATGCTGTGTGGTTTAAGTTCCTATGAGTTTTTTTTTTCGGACGGACATATTATGTAGTTAGCCCCGAGGCTTTTGCTACTTCACCGGGCATAAAGGCGAGCAGAGCTCCAGCCTAGATAAATGGTTTAAACACTACAAACTAAGCAACCTGCACAAGAGGGCGTCCCCTGTGGGACTTGGACTTCAGGGCGGGCGAGAGATTGATGGATTATGGCTTTAGTTTAGGGGAGTTTTGTGCAATTGTCGCTCTACTTTACAGTTCGCGGGCCTCTGGGACTTCGGGTCTACGAGGGCATCGGAAGGGGTTCCTATGAGTGTCGTTAGAGGCGACGGGACATACGCCTGATCGATGGGAGTAGCATATTATAAAATATCAGACTGTGTAAATGACAGAATGACTTGGGAGTAACTTACTCTGGAATGACACTGCTGCTTAACAATATTGTAAATGTAATGATAAATTGATTATTTAAAAAAGGATTCCTCTGAGTTTCTTGCCGGTTCTTCTCAAAGTTGCCACGTCCTTGAACTGGTGGAAGGAAAAGAAATAGACCCATCATAAGAACATGCTTTAATTTTCTTTTTATTATGTCTATATGAATAAATAAATTATTGACTATCAGACCACAGACACTCCCATCTTACTGCCATCACCAATCCGCCTGTCAATCGTGATGGTAACGGCAATATCTCTCAACGATCCTGAATTGCCAAGGTTTGTTAAGAGGACGCCCATGTTCAGAAATAGAGGTAAACTGGTTGATAAATTAAGTGAATTTAAATTTATATTAAAACTATATTATGTAGTGTTAAGCATTTTATGCACCGCCTGCCCGCTCGCAAAAAATATGCACAATCTGTAGGAAGGACAATAAAAATATGCAAAATATATGCAATCATTTGGCGAAGGGTCTTTGGCTGGTGACTTAATTTCGATCATTGAGATTTAGTAATGAAATTAAATTTTAATATACCAACAATATATGAAAAATGACATGTCTATGATATTATCTTAAAAACAGATTTGGGTAAAAACTGGCGCAGGGATTTTATAACGAGATGGTCTAAGGAGCTATGTCTTTTTGAATTTTTGAACTAGCTGCGCCCCGCGGTTTTGCCCGCGTTACTCTGCTCCAGTAGGTCGAAGCGTTATGTTGTGTAGGCTATATATTAATCCAACATATAACCTATCGCGGTCCAAATTTCGGTCGATTCCTATCAGTAGTTTTGGCGTGAAAAAGTAACAAACAGCCATCCATCCATCCATACTTACAAACTTTCGCGTTTATAATATAAATAGAATCGATCACTTTTTTATAATTCCTATTTATTACGAGTATATTAATCCACACATTATTTTAAAGTGTGTCATATAATATACATATAAGGTTAAGTTTTGCTCCAATCGCACAATAGTTACAATATAACAAAACAAAATTTAAATAGAGTTTCCTTAATACATTGGTAATAATATTTTTGCTAAGATTGTATCATAAGATTTCATTTCTGTGTAGAAATTATAATAAATTTCTATCTCGTACGACATAATCTATCACCCAACGGAATCAGCAAAAACAAAGATTTGCTTGATTGCTTGTCTTATAAAGCGGAGTATAAGAGAAAATACTGTTCAAGCATATCATGTTTTTACATTTTTCTAGTACTTTATGAGCGAGCTGGTTTTATTATTATCTCTTATTACGTTATCTTGACAGCCTCCGTAGCGTAGCGGCATTTGGCTTACTTTAAATCTTAGAGGTCGTGGGTTCGATTCCCACGCCGGACAGGAAATCTTTGTGTAAATTCTAAGATTTCTTTCCGGGTCTGGTTGGCTGAGAAAGAAGCCGTTGGTCCCGATTGTTATAATATCATCTATAATAATCGTATATCAAGAAACGGGCAGCAGCGTTTCCTTGAGTGGCACAACATTATACTGCCGCCCGCCGGCCAAGCGTGGTGACTATGACAAATACCCTCCAACGGGAGGAGGCCCATGTTCAGTAGTGGACATTATACGGGCTGATGATGATGATGACGTTATCTTGTCTGTTTTTATTATACAAGGTGTAACGGAAAGGATATATACATAGAAAGAGCAAGGCTTCTTTGGATCATAACAAACGATATTCGACTCAAAATAAAATAAAAAAAAGTTAGTATTATTTTGCAAACAAAAAATAAAAATACGGAATCCTTTATTCAGAAATACCAGGAGTAAGAGGTTTATTTTTACTTGCAAATAGTTCGTTGACATCGATCAGCTGATTGAGTGCGAGTGATGTATTCATTTCATTTAGAAAAGTTTGGTTTCTGGTATCTATGAAATTAAAAAAATCATTACTTCCGGACATGTAGAGACAGGATTAAATAACCCTTGCCATATCGTTTGTTATCATCCAAAAAAGCCTTGCTCTTTCTATGTATATACCCTTTCCGTTACACCTTGTATAACTAGCTTCCCGAGTGCGGTTTCACCCACGTAACTCCCGTTCCAATTGGAACTTCATAATAAAATATAGCCTATAGCCTTCCTTAATAAATGGCCTATCTAACGGTGAAATAAATTTTCAGATCGGACCAGTAGTTCCTGAGATTAGTAGCATTCAAGAAAACTAAAAACAAACTCTTCAGATTTAAATATTTGTATAGATTTTGGAAACATTTTTAACTTAATTAATAAACTTAAAAAATATAGGTACGAGTATACACAGAGCAAACCCGATTTCAGGGTAAGCTATGTATTTTGGTCGTATAAGTAAAATGTTAACGTACTCGAGAAAATTGAAGTTCAAAAACAAATAATCATTACATTTAAATTCGTGCTAAAATAGAATAATTGCAAAATAGGAGTGACAACGAGTTGATTGAAAACCACTTAGCGAGTAGCGTCAATACTGAATTTGCGTTTAAAGTAAATAGTTCCATGAATTTACAACAATGGCGTACCAATATCCGGTGAGTATTGGTTGTTAGCAGTGCGCAATGATTGGAACCATTACCTACCTGAATATATATGAGAATTATTGTAGGTACTTACCTACATTAAGTTACAATATTTCACTAAATACAAATAGTATTTAATTTTCGTGTTTTGAGGTTTTAGAAAGTTTTTCGTAACCCTGTGTGTTAATTAATTGTAATTTCCTAGGTTCGATCCCCACGCCGGACATATAATCTTTACGTTAATTCTAAGTTAAGGGACTACCCTGCGTGCCAGTCGAAGTTTCAGCTTGAATAGTCTTGAGGGAAAAGGACATAGCCAAATTTTGGAAAAAAAAATTTTTTTTTCGTAATTGGCCAATTACAATGATATATCAGATTGACATTGACTCGGTAACGGTGCATCGGAAGGCCATGGTTCTCAGGGGCTAAATGGTTTCTCTGGTCAAGGTTAACATGATTCTGCAATAAAATTGGTCAATTTTGCGGAAAGAAAAAATCAAAAATTTTTAAAAGTACCAAAAAAGAAATGCAGTTTTAATTTCTTTGCTTCTCATTGTGCCCTTAAGCGTATACTCTAACTCCTAAAGATCCGCCCCTTAGACTACCCACTGACCAAAATAAATGATGAAACAAATATAATAAACCAATTAGCAAAATACTGTCCGAAATTTAAATATCAAACACAAAAATGTTATTTCAAACGCTAGTTGAAATTTTAATTTAGGAAAGTTTGTTTGCTTTGCCAACGGCGGATCGAAGGAGTGTCCGGGAGGTTTTAGTTGTGTAGGGTCCTCTCCTCGTGAATGAGTTTAGCATACCACGCTATGGAAAGGGCGAATCCCACATATCCCACCGCCAGCGCGCGAATACGCTGCAGCGGCAGAGGGAATGCGTAAACGCATATCCACACCGGACAAAAAAAAAAAAAGTTTTTCACTGAATTACCAAAAAACTTTAACATATATTACAATCCTACTAATACACTTGAGAGCAATAAAATCGCACACCCCTTGTAATTTGGTTTATTACTGATTGTTTTCTAAAATCTAAAGATATTGAGTAAAAATCATTAGACAAAATTAAAGCATACAAGCTTAGCTTTACAAAAACATAAAATTAAAATCATTGACCTTTACGTAACTTACAAAAACCGACCGTACACCGAATTCCCCAAATTCACGCGTTTGCGTTGTCACTACTTGCACCCTTAGCCGCAGGTATAAAAAGGTCGGTTTATTGGAATTTTTAATCAGTTGCATACCGAAGGTCAACGTGATAACATCTCTACTGGAAGCATACGGATTTACTGGAAAAATATGGATACCACGCCCGCAGAAACCGCTCAAGTTATTGCCTTGCTCGAAGCAGGCCATAACCAAAGTGAAGTTGCTCGACGGCTAAATTTGAGCCGCTACTCTGTTCGTCGTGTATACTAGAGGTTCCAAGAGACCGGTGGCTACATTCGGCGACCAGGATCTGGCCGGCGACGCACAACATCAGAGCGTGATGACCGCTTTCTTGTGACAAGGTCTTTGAGAAATCGGCAACTGAACGCGGTTCAACTGGGACAACAGCTTCGAGAAGTTCGCAATGTCAGTATAAGTCGGTGGACAGTTCGAAGAAGACTAGGTGAAGCAGGAATGACTTCACATCGCCCAGCAAATGGTCCCAAATTGACCACAGCTCACCGACAAGCCCGGCTACAATTTGCTAGGGAACATTTAAATTGGACGTATGACCAATGGCGGGCTGTTATGTTCTCTGATGAGTGCAGAATGACTTTACATGGTCATGATGGACGCTCTAGGGTCTACAGAAGGTCATCAGAGCGATTTTCACAATGCTGCATAAGCGAACGTGTGGCTTTTGGAGGTGGATCGTGTATGTTTTGGGGTGGCATAATGTTGGACACTAAAACTGACATTGTATTCATCACTACGGCGAATACCGGCCCGAGATCGAGAAGTTTGACGGCTGCACGATACGTCGAAGAAGTGCTCGAAGAACATGTGAGGCCGCTTGCGTGGCTTATGGGAGAAGATTTTCTCTTAATGCACGACAACGCCAGACCGCATGTCGCTAGAACAGTTTGCGACTACATGGAAGACGTTGGAATCACCGCGATGGAGTGGCCAGCTCGTAGTCCTGATCTCAATCCGATTGAGCATGTCTGGGATGAGCTAAAAAGAAGAGTTCGAGCAAGAAGCCCTGCTCCTACGCGCCTCCAAGAGCTTCAACTTGCCATTGAAGAGGAGTGGAACGCCATACCACAAGATTTCATGGTGAAATTAATACGGTCCATGAAAAACCGATTAAGAGCTGTAATCAAGGCTAGGGGAGGGAATACACCTTATTAAAAACAATTTGATCAAGCATTTTGAGTTTTATTTTTATTCTTTCTTAAGCTAAATTGGGTAATTTTATCCGTATGTTGGGTTTTGTGCCCTAAAACTCCCTATGGGTACTTTTTTTACACTGTATTTGATATCATTAGAAAGGTACTGAAGTAAACATTCAAATAGTGTAAGTTTTATTTTAATATGTATTCACATTCATGAAAAAAACTGCTTTAACAACAAAAAGTCAACGTGTGCGATTTTATTGCTCTCAAGTGTATTATAAATGCGAAAGTTTGTATGTGTGGATGTATGTATGTTTGTTACTCTTTCACCCAAAAACTTCTGGATGGATTTGGCTAAAAGTTTGCACGCGGATAATTTATAGGCTGGATTAACATAAATATAGGCTATCACGCTCCGACCCACTAGAGCAGACTGACGCGGATAAGCCCACAGGGCGCATCTAGTGTGGAATACTTCTCGCATATAATACTAGCTTCTCGCGCGCAGTTTTACCCGAGTAACTACCGTTCCTGTAGAAACCTAATAATATAATATAACCTATATTATCTGTGAGTAACATAGGCTAAAAGTTCACCCGTGCAAAGCCGGGGCAGGCCACTAGTGAAGTCCCATGAGGAGTAGGGACGCCTCTACACTCCGGGCGTCCCTATAATTGGGCAAATGGGCCACTGTAAGTGTGGCCCTGGAGATCCCGCGGTACCATATTGGCCGCGGGTGCCGTCGGGGGGCCGGATTGCTCATGCGTACCCGACCCCCGCCAACGGCGGATCGAAGGAGTGTCCGGGAGGTTTTAGTGGTGTAGGGTCCTCTCCTCGTGGTATGACTTTAGCATACCACGCTATGGAGAGGGCGAGTCCCACATATCCCACCGCCAGCGCGCAATTACGCTGCAACGGTGGTGGGAATGCGTCAATGCATTTCCCCCCGGACAACAAAAAAAAAAAAAAAAAAAAAAGGCCACTAGTGAAGTATAAAATAAGTCTGTAAATAAACAAAACATAAGCATGTGTTCCACATTTTTTGCCAAAAAGCATGTTGAAACCAAATTTACCGTGAACCGTTGCGGCTAAATAAAGCCTCATTTACAAATGCTAGTTTGCAAATTCATTTCATCGTACATTTGCTGACGGTCGGTATATTGACGCAAATCAACGTACCTACTGACATTTGAAACGCCAGCAATGGAAATTAATTCTCTGTGGATTGAATTGGTTCGGGTCAGTCGATTGCTTGAATAGATTTTTCGTTTAGAATATTGAGTGTAGAATGAATGTGTGGGCATATTATCGGTGATACGTAATAAGATCTTATTTTGAGTTATTAACACACTACTCTGCTCCAGTGGGTTAGAGTGTGATGTTTTGTAGCCTATATGTTAATAGAGACATATAGGCTACAATCCCGGTGCAATTTATTTTAGCCAATTCCGTTCAGTAGTTTTGGCGTGAAAGAGTAACAAACATCCATCCATCCATCCATACTTATAAACTTTCGCAATAAAGTAACGACTTTTTAAACGGACTTAAATTGTATTTAAAATGTAGAATATTTGTTTCCTTTAGAATATTGAGTGTAGAATGAATGTGTGGGCATATTGTCGGTAATACTGTAATAAGGTGTAATTTTAGTTGATAAGATATCTTTTATTTTGCTCTGTTGTAAAGAGCAAAATATTATTTTGCTACATTTGATTTTCAACCTTATTAGATATTGTTACTTATGTAGTCCTGCAGTATCAATAAAGATGCAGGATTTTAATTCTGCCTTTGATATTTGACAAATTGAACAAGGATACGTAGGTTCATTGCAAAAAGCAATTAGGCCATATATATAAGAGACTAGGTTTCACCCGCGTAACTCCAGTTCCCGTGGGAACTTCATAATTAAATATAGCCTATGGCATGCGGATAGTGTAGCTTTCCATCGGTAAAAGATTTTTTCAAATCGATCCAGTAGTTTCGGAGCCTATTCAATACAAACAATCAAATCTTTCCTCTTTATAATATTAGTATAGATATAGACAACGTGACTTGCAATTTATAATTGGGCGTATTATCTTTTGGGAAAATTGCTTGACTTATTAGGTACAAAATTGCAACGGTAAGAACGAATTTTCATAGCTTAACGAGATCTCGAAGGTATGAGTGAAACATCACTAGCTTGATGCTTCCAGCTTGCGGACTTAGAAATCAATACAATTTTTTTGGCCTATCCGGGCATGTTACCCATGCCACCTCTTACTACGGCCGGATATATTACCGCGTGGCCAATATACTCTACCAAACTATAATTGGAATAACGCAATAATGCATCACGTAAAGAAAAATTTGGACGCTGTTCTGAATTAAGTTGCATATTTATATTTTCAATAGCTAGAACTATAGTATTGTAACCAACCGTGGCTTTCAAAAGTTTTGCAAACGAACAGTTAATAAATTACTGATAATTTTTTACTGATATTCCGATTGAAACTACCAAGTATCTTTCATCATCCCCGAAAGATGCTGAAGAACTCCTTAAAGCAAATATTAATTTAAATGTTCCCAAATTCAGTTACCAACTAGTCAATGATATAGATATCGTAAAGGCGTTTCGGACTATTAAAATAAAAGGTACTGAAGACTTGTGGGGACTCTCAGTAAAAGTTATTGATACCGTTATACAAAATATTGCTCCAATTCTAGCGGCTATCTTCAATAAGTCTATAACTGATGGTGTTTTTCCTGACCTAATGAAATTAAGCAAAATTGTTCCTATATTTAAGTCAGGTTGCTCTAATAATGCGACTAATTATAGGCCTATTTCAATACTACCAACATTAAGCAAAATCTTTGAAAAAATAATGCTTGGCCAAATGTTGACTCATTTTAATGTGAATGGGATATTGCACGACAAGCAGTTTGGATTCACGAAGGGTCGTTCAACTCAAGACGCGGGAAGCACTTTGATTAAATCAATATTGGAGGCTTGGGAGGGTTCGCAGGATGCTCTGGGAGTCTTTTGTGACCTCTCCAAGGCATTCGATTGTGTAAATCACGAAACGCTCGTGCTAAAGTTGAAATATTATGGTGTTTGTGATAAATCACTTGATCTTGTAATATCCTATTTATCAGATAGGAAACAAATAGTATCTATAGACGGCGTGAATTCTGAAGGGCATTTTGTTAAAATGGGGGTGCCCCAGGGATCAATCTTAGGTCCTTTTCTTTTTCTAGTTTATATAAATGATCTCCCATACCTAATTAATGAATTGTCAGACATTGTTCTGTTTGCCGATGACACATCATTGATTTTTAAAGTTAAAAGAAAAAATACTGATCTAATTGAACATAATCGAACACTCGGTTTAATTGCAAACTGGTTTTCCGCAAATAATCTTTTGCTTAATGCAGGAAAAACCAAATGTGTCAAATTCGTTCTTCCAAATGTAATCAATTCCATCCCAGTAGTTTCATTGAATGGAGAAACATTAGATTTGGTCACTTCAACCATATTTTTAGGAATTACCTTAGATTCTAAACTACAATGGGGCCCTCATATTGAAAAACTCGCTGGTAGATTAAGTTCAGCTTCGTATGCTGTGTGGAAAATCAGACAGTTGACCGATTTAGCCACGGCTAGGCTAGTGTATTTCGCGTATTTTCATAGCATTATGTCTTATGGAATTCTGCTGTGGGGGTCAGCCGCCGATGTAAATACTATATTCGTATTACAAAAACGTGCGGTCAGGGCCATGTATGGATTAGGTAGTCGCGACTCACTACGTAACCTTTTTAAAAATATTAATATACTTACCGTGCCCTCTGAGTATATATACCAAAATATTCTTTTTATTAGAAAAAATATTGATAAATATAGTAAAAAAAGTGACATTCATAATATTAATACTAGAAATAAACATAAACTTGCTGTTCCAGGATTTAGAGTTAGCAAAACGAATAAATCATTTATGGGAAATTGTATTAGGTTCTATAATAAACTCCCTAATTATATTACAGACTTGCCTGATACAAGATTTAAATCACATGTCAAAACTGTTCTCATGTCAAAAGGTTACTATAATATTCAGGACTATATTGAAGATAAAGACGTTTGGGTTTCGGTACCATCTTTGCACCTACCTCACTGAAGACCATAATAATATAGCCAAGTACAATAGTTGTGACTAGAACTGTGTCTTATCCTGTGAACTGTCTGTAATTGACTTCTTTACATACCTTAACTATTAATTAACGCTAGTTCTGTCTCAATATCATTCAATCTTATTGAGCAAAAATAAACAAATAAAAACAAGACAACCGTTAGGGCAATAAATGTGTGTGCCTACTAAAATATAAATTAAATAACTGGACCTAAACCCCGCGTAATTGCCCATTTGAGTATGTTTCGCCGGACCGCCTCATGTGGGCCGTGTTGAAACCGGTGGTAGAGTAACCCACTGAGTTTGTTTCGCCGGATCTTCTCAGTTGGGGCGCATTGGATCCGGTGGTAGCATTAAAGCGCGTCCGTCGTTATATGCTCATGGTCCACCCAAATAATGACAATTGTTTTGGCATAATATAGACAGAACAAGCATTTTGCCTCCTAGCGACAATATACATTAATTATAATAATTAATTTTATTATAAATAAGTAATTTGAATAGGTTTATAAATAAACAGCAAATGTAATTTAAGATAAATAATAATTATTTTCAAATAATGTTTGACGATTTACAAGTGCCTGTAATTGGTTTACGTAAATAAAAATGATTTTTATTTTATTTATTTTTAAAGCAACAAAGTTAACAAACTGACGTCGAGAAGTCAACATAAAGGTACCATCACTTCCAATGCTAAACTATAAAAAAATATTAATCAGCTATGTTTCAAAATTGAGATTAATAAAATTCGACCACTGGCGGGACTCGAAACCGCATCTTAGGTTAAGCTCTTAATGCCTTAACCAATTAGGCTACGGTGGAACCCTACCGGTCATCGAAATCTATCAATATCTTTTTTATAACAAGTCTCTAAGGGGGAGGTTAGTGTATATGGTAAACTTTTCTATGGTATTCAAAAACAATAACAAACCACCTATGCTTTAATAGTTAAATTAGATGGCATAGGCTTAGATAGAAATTAAAAAGATCCAAATATCCGCAGTATGCGTGTCGGTCTTTGGGGAGTTAGGTACATGGGCCTTGCTGCCTGAAAGGCTAACCCGTAAGGAGGGGGAAAATTTAGTGTTCTGGACGTCCCTCTAAATGGTATAAATGGGCCCAGGAGAGTCCTAAGCGGGCACCACTGGAGGGTAAGAAAACAAGTGAACAATGAGCAGTGCCGGGAACCTATCGTATAACCTAACTTATCGGTGTTGGACGAACACCCAAGGGGTTTTAGTGGGCTCCATGCTCGTGGTATATTTCTCACCAACAATAAAAAGGCACTAAATACCAATTGCCGTGTGGTTTCCGGTTTCCGACCACCCCATGTCTTCCCATGGGTGTCGTAAAAGGCGACTAAGGGACATATTATGGCTGATGGATGGGCAGCAGCATCTATTAGCTCAAGGTTTACATCTTACTGCGATCACCAATCCGTCTGCCAAGCGTGGTGATTATGGCAATATCCCTCTACGATCCTGGCTTGCCAAGGTCTGTTAAGAGGAGGCCCATGTTCAGCAGTGGACGTTAAGGAGCTGTTGATGATGATGATGATGAAATACCAATATAATAATTAACTCATTTTCTAATAAAATTGTTTACATATGGTCAAGTATATTAAATTAAATCTTAATCTATATATATAAAAGAAAGTCGTGTTTGGTTTGGCTGGACCGATTGCCATGGTTTTTGATTTGTTGGATTTGTTTCCGTCCCGAATAGCAGAATACATTTTAAAAACAAAAGAAAGTCGTGTTAGTTCCACTATTTATAACTCAAGAACGGCTGAACCGATTTGGCTGAAAATTGGTAGGGAGGTAGCTAAGAACTGGGAGAAGGACATAGGATACTTTTGGGTAGGGGTAGGGTAGGGTAGGGTAGGGTAGGGTAGGGTAGGGGTAGGGTAGGGTAGGGGTAGGGTAGGGGTAGGGTAGGGGTAGGGTAGGGTAGGGGTAGGGTAGGGGTAGGGTAGGGTAGGGTAGGGTAGGGGTAGGGTAGGGGTATGGTAGGGGTAGGGTAGGGGTAGGGTAGGGTAGGGTAGGGTAGGGTAGGGGTAGGGTATAAAAGTCCACCCGTGCGAAGCCGGGGCGGGCCGCTAGTCTATATATATAAAAGAAAGTCGTGTTTGTTACAACACTTATAACTCGAGAACGGCTGGACCGATTGCCATGGTTTTTGATTTGTTGGATTTGTTTCCGTCCCGAATAGCAGAATACATTTTAAAAACAAAAGAAAGTCGTGTTAGTTACACTATTTATAACTCAAGAACGGCTGGACCGATTTGGCTGAAAATTGGTAGGGAGGTAGCTAAGAACTGGGAGAAGGACATAGGATACTTTTGGGTAGGGGTAGGGTAGGGTAGGGTAGGGTAGGGTAGGGGTAGGGTAGGGTAGGGGTAGGGTAGGGGTAGGGTAGGGGTATGGTAGGGGTAGGGTAGGGGTAGGGTAGGGGTAGGGTAGGGTAGGTGTAGGGTAGGGGTAGGGTAGGGGTAGGGTAGGGTAGGGCAGGGGTAGGGGTAGGGTAGGGGTAGGGTAGGAGTAGGGTAGGGTTAGGGTAGGGGTAGGGTAGGGCAGGGGTAGGGTATAAAAGTCCACCCGTGCGAAGCCGGGGCGGGCCGCTAGTCTATATACATAAAAGAAAGTCGTGTTTGTTACAACACTTATAACTCGAGAACGGCTGGACCGATTGCCATGGTTTTTGATTTGTTGGATTTGTTTCCGTCCCGAATAGCAGAATACATTTTAAAAACAAAAGAAAGTCGTGCAAGTTACACTATTTATAACTCAAGAACGGCTGAACCGATTTGGCTGAAAATTGGTAGGGAGGTAGCTAAGAACTGGGAAAAGGACATAGGATACTTTTGGATAGGGGTAGGGTAGGGTAGGGTAGGGTAGGGGTAGGGTCGGTTAGGGGTACGGTAGGGCTAGGGTAGGGGTAGGGTAGGGTAGGGGTAGGGTAGGGGTATGGTAGGGGTAGGGTAGGGGTAGGGTAGGGTAGGGGTAGGGTAGGGTAGGGTAGGTGTAGGGTAGGGGTAGGGTAGGGTTAGGGGTAGGGTAGGGGTAGGGTAGGGTAGGGGTAAGGGTAGGGTAGAGGTAGGGTAGGAGTAGGGTAGGGTTAGGGTAGGGGTAGGGTAGGGGTAGGGTAGGGCAGGGGTAGGGTAGGGCAGGGGTAGGGTATAAAAGTCCACCCGTGCGAAGCCGGGGCGGGCCGATAGTTATAATTAAAACTAGCTTCTCGCGCGTGGTTTCAATCTCGTAACTCCCGTTCCCGTGGGAAATTCATAATAAAATATAGCCTATAGTCTTTCTCGATAATGAATTTTCAAATCGGATCAGTGGTTTCTGATTTTTGTGCGTTCAAACAAACAAACAAACTATTCAGCTTTATATGTATGTGTAAAAGAATATCTATGCATGTATTGTATAGATATTCTTTTTGCATTATTTGACTGCCTATATCTGGTTAAATAATAATGATATACAACTATTGCGTTAGTTTTTCCTGTACTTGTATTTGAAATCCTCTGGCTCATGCCACAAATTCAGGCGAATACAGTAAAAAAAATATCTAAAAGTATCTTATAGTTTAATAGCCAACTGTCTCATAGCTTATTATAGCTTTTGATGGAACTATGTCCTTAAAGTTATAGAGCACCTTAATGCTTCTGAAATATGCAAAACCACTTTTATAGACGTTATCTTTGAGGATATAATGCAAGCATTCTTACAATACAGAATTGCCACGTCCATAACTGGTGGTAGAAAAAGAAAGAAACGCATTATAAGAACATGATTTAAAATATTTTAAATGAATAAAGATTTTTTGACTTTGACAATAGAGGAATATAGAAGAAATATACATGTTGCGCCGACCCCAAATAAATTGGAATAAGAGCAGTAGAATGATGATGATGATGATGATTACCAATTTAAGTAATCGCCTGATGCGTTAACGCCACTTTGTAAGTAGATACATAAGGCTTATGCGTACCCGGCCGCCGCCAACGGCGGATGGAAGGAGTGTCCGGGGGGTCTTATTGGTGTAGGGTTCTCTCCTCGTAGTATGAGCTAGCATACCACGCTATGGAGAGGGCGAGTCCCACATATACTACCGCCAGCGTTCGAATTCGTTGCAGCGGCGGTAGGAATGCGTAAATGCATTTCCCCTCGGACAACGAAAAAAAAGGTACATAAAAGCTGTCTAGAAACAAATAATGCATTGGCTATAAACGAAGATTATTTCATCAAACAGTTACCCTCAAACCTGCCACACACGACAGTTGCCCGAAACAACTAAAAGTCATCATTCCTAAATTCCCCCGCTAACGACCGTCCTGAGTCAAGGCACAAGCCTTACAAGAAGCGTCCTCTTGCAAGTTGCTTCGTTAGTAGTTTTTAAAACAACAAATTAAACAACTTATCTTTATGCCCGGTGAAGTAGCAAAAATCTCGTATCTATTTTTTTTTAAATATGCTGATATCTTGACTGTAATAAGTATATTGTACAGTCAAGTTAGTATCAAAGTCAAGTTATATTACTATTTTTTATTTTACAATACAGTTAGCATACGTACCGTCATCACTGGGGGTGGCTAGATTACCAGCGCTGCCGTTGGGAAAATAAGAGTTTTGCTGTCTATTATATATAGTATTCTTGTTAACCCCTCGAGCTAAGCTAAAATGCTTGTGTTACGAGTGGGTTCACGTCAGTAGTGCAATGGGTGGGGCTCGAACCGGTGACCTCAAGGTCACAAGTCCGACGCCCTAGCAATTGGGCTACGCCCGCTATCTATAATGTGCCGAAAATAAATGATATCATGAAACTAACAAACATAGTGTGGAAACCTTCCGTACTTAATACTATTCGTATTTATTCTGCTCCCAGTAAGTTAATAATTTACTCAAATTCTCGAAGAGAAAATTTAAAAGTCTTTCTATTTATCTTTCATTTGCGAATCAGTTTGAAGAACTAATTGACCTTTCAATGAGGGTTGTTTATTCTAAAGATTGGATAGAAAGGGTCATTAATATTTAAACCGCAGGGAGTCGTAATTTAACAATAAAGTTAATTCCAATAGCAGGTGTAGGGCAACAATATCTTATTAGGGTAAGCCTTGGTTTTAAATTGTACAATGCTTTGTAAATTGTTTTAGGTATGTCAATATGGAAGTAATCACTACATAGTATAAAACAAAGTCGCTTTCTCTGTTCCTATATACCTATGTATGCTTAAATCTGTAAAACTACGCAACGGATTTTGATGCGGTTTTTTTTAATAGATAGAGGGATTCAAGAGGAAGGTTTATATGTATGAAAACATCAGCATTGTACCCGTGCAGAGCCGGGGCGGGTCGCTATTAATTATATAAATGAGCTATGAAGATTATAAAAATTGTTTTAATTCAACGTTATGTAAATATGGGCGTAATAACGATTTGTGTCAATTGATAAACATGTAGTTAATACATACCCAATGAATAAAACGTAATGTGTCTACTAGTATTTAGGAGCCACTTGTCTGAATTTAATTTTTTTCCTCTTATATTTTTTATCTGAGGATTGGCAAATTAGCTCATAGTATTGTTTAAATTAGTTTTAGGATTTTTTATAAATATTTTGTATTTTAAGGAAGTTTTGTGCAATTATCGCTCTACTTTACAGTTCGCGGGTCTCTCGGACCCTTTATAGTCGTCGTCGACGACGTCGTCAGTCCATCGTGCAGGCGGTCGTCCCATGCTGCGCTTGCCAGTTCGTGGACTCCACTCGAGAACCTTTCTTCCCTGAGCTATGTGTCCTCACGCAAGGAAATGCCGAGCATAGCTCCTTCCATAACTCTTTGAGTGACTGAGCTTTTTTATGAGGCATACAGTGAGAGACCAATATAATAGATATAATATAATAGAAATGGCAACAATTCGTACATCACCAAAAAGATTAAGAACCAATTCACATCACATATAACATTAACTATTGAACATAAACACATGAAACTAGCGTTAACCCAACCACTCCACAGGTCGCGATGGATGGTTACAACGATGGATCTGTATTTGACTTAGCAACTAAAACTAATATTATATTGAAATGTAATGAGATTTGCGGCAGACTAAATCGACATTTCTAGCAAAATGGAATATTCTGGAAACTGATGTTTGTTAGTGCTGCTGATGTGTTTGTTCTTGAGAGTACTAATATCAAATTGGATTCTATAGTTGAAGTAAAGAAGTGTATGCACTTACATATTTGTTTAGGTGCCTACGTGTAACGAAACGATTGTGACTTGACAGTGTTGTATTGTTAAGTCAACAGTTCAGTAAATAAATAATAGATGTAGTTGATCAAGATCTCTAAAACTCACAATCGTTTCGTTCGAGGTACTTAAGCTTTACGTTCATTTGAAACGGTGTGTTCGATCAGATCATACTATTGTTCTCTCACAAGTTACCAAATAGAAGTGATCGAGTTAAACAAAAATATATAGGTACTTGGACACCGCGGAGAGGAATAATATCCTCTAGATCTGTTCATATTGTTCTACTCATCTGTGCCCACGGAGCTTTATATGGGTAAGCTTTGTTCATCTACGCACAAGGTTTGAATTATATATAGGAAACATAAAAAAAATATAAACATATTAGTGTCTACGTTTATAGATATGTACTGGCTGCGCCCCGCGATTTTACCCGCGTTACTCTGCTCCAGTGGGTCGGAGCGTGATTTTTTTGTCGCCTATATCTTAATTGAGCTTATTAACTATCTCCGTGCAAAGTTTCAGCCAAATCCATTCAGAAGTTTTTGCGTAAAAGAGTAACAAAAATCCATCCATCCATACTCACAAACTTTCGCGTTTATAATATTAGTAAGGATATACAAATTTCGTAAAAAAGTTATTTAGATTAAATCTGTTGTACACTTGCTATGCACTCATCTTCAATTCTTCTTGTATCTCTTACCTAAAGGTTTGCTGGAAGAGAATTAATAATTGAATTAATCTCGCCTTTATACATGTTGTTTCCATTTTATACTATTTATGTCAACTAATTTCTGTGTGCAATCCTTACTAATATTTTAAACGCGAGAGTTTGTATGTATGTAGGATTGGATAGATGGATGTTTGTTAGGCCCCTCGCCCACGGCGACTTTTTACAGCGATGCAATCGCGTGTTTCGTAAACGCGCAACAGCGCAGCGTCGCGACTGAATCGTGGTTATGTGGGCGATAGCACACAGCTAATGACCGCATCGCGACTGTATCGATGCAAACGCGCGACATCATCGCTACTGTATCGCTGCAAAAAGTCGCCGTGGGCGAGGGGCCTTACTCTTTCATGCAAAAACTACTGAACGGATTTGGCTGAAAGCATGCACGGAGATAGTTTATAAGCTAGATTAACATAAAAGCTACAAAATATCACAATCCGGTCCACTGGACACATGCAGTTGATGTACACAGATGAGTTAACCTATCTGTAATGAAGAAGGTATGAATTATCATATATTTCGGTAAGATATTACCAATGTATTCGTTGATAAAATATTGAAAGTTAAGATCAGTATTGTTGTTTACTCATAAGTAAGTAAACACTGCGGGTTTGTGCTATAGTTTATTTATTGAAGATATCGAAACTAATCAAACAATCGTTAACATATACAAATTTCACTAACATTTCTTCACTATGTTATTACTATACACACTAGACACTATCTACGGTTAGGGATGACATATAATTTATATGCACCTTATCTATAAACACTAATAAATAAAGCTGAAAAGTTTGTTTGTTTACTTGAACGCGCTGATCTCAGGTCCGCTTGTAAAATATCTTCAGTGTTAGATAGACAATTTATCGCAGAAGGCTATTAATTACGAAGTTCTTACGGGAACGGGAGTTATGTGACTAAAACCGCACGTGGAAGCTAGTATAATAATATTATTATGTAATATATAATAATATGTAAAGGGCGTCGGACTTGTGACCTCGAGGTTGCCGGTTCGAACCCCACCCATTGCACTACCGACGTGAACCCACTCGTAACACAAGCATTTTAGCTTAGCACGAGGGGTAACAAGAATACTAGTAGACTGCAAAACTCTGCAAATAATCTTAAAAAAAAGGAATACAACATTTTCAAATCCACTATCTCATTTTAATTTTAATTTAACACATACATAATCTAATTACTTACTTTACTTTTACTCTATAACCACGTTTAAGTCCACTGCTGTACATGGACCTCCTCCTTAACAAAGCTTGGCAAGCCAGGGTCGTTGAGGGATATTGCCATAATCAACTCGCTTGGCAGGTGGACAGGTAATCGGGCCGGATTGCTTATGCGTACTCGGCCCCCACCAACGGCGTATCGAAGGAGTGTCCGGGGGGTTTTAATGGTGTAGGGTCCTCTCCTCGTGGTATGAGTTAGCATACCACGCTATGGAGACGGCTAGTCCCACATATCCCACCGCCAGCGCGCGAATACGCTGCAACGGCGGTGGGAATGCGTTAATGCATATCCAGCAGGACAAAAAAAAAGGTGGACAGGTAATTGCAGTGAGACGGGAGTATCTTAGAGTTGGTAGATGCTGCGGCCCATCCATCAGATGTGTGTCTTTAGTCATCTCTAACGACACCCATAGACATAAGATATGGGGTAGTCTATTCTAAGGCGTAAACCACAAGTAGAATTACCAAAGTTATTAAAATTAATATACCTATATATATATTAATCTTATTACAATGTCATCGCATAATTGAAACTAAACAGACCAGACCACAATCAATTACCACGCGACCACAAAATGGTTAACAAATCAGACATTATTAATGTTACCGTCAATTTCGTCATGTTGCAGTCACTTCATGCCCACTGGTCAAATTACAAGTTACCTAGAATATTAACGGAGTCATGAGGAGCTTAATTAATAACTTAACAACATAGTTGAAAGTAGTTCATGTTCGTTATTTTGTTTTATCGTACATAAAACAGGTTATTTTATGTATACTTATATATAATCCTGAAGAGTTTGTTTATTTGTTAACTTGAACGCGCTAATCTTAGGAACTAATGATCCGTAGCCAATTTATCGAGGAAGGGTATATTTTATTATGATGATCCCACGGGAACGGGAGGTACGCGGTTGAACCGCGCGTAAAAAGCTAGTTATAGATAACATGAACTAACTACCATCCAATGACATTTTCGCTTTAAACAAAAATACAGGCAAGTAAAAAAATAAAAAGGTTTTTGTTATATTTCTTGCTACAGATTTACTTGAATATTTACGAGTACACACCTATATAATACAACCTCCTTCTCTGTTTTTCTCCTCCTACTTACCGAAAAATTCCGTAGCGAAGCGCTATTTGGCTCGCTTCAAATGTCGGAGGTTTGATCCCCACATTCTAAGATTTCTTTCCGGGTCTGGATGGTTGAGGGACTACCGCGCCTCAGAAAGCACATTAAGCCGTTGGTCCCGGTTGTTATAATATCGTCTATAATAATCGCATATAAAGGTTGTGTGGTACAACATAATACTGCGGTCACCTTCCCGTCTACCAAGCGTGGTGACTATGGCAAATAGCCTCCCCCAGGAGGAGGCCCATGTTCAGCAGTTGATGTTATACGGGCTGATGATGATGACCTATATAATAATATATAATATAAAAAGAAAACTGTAATTTGGACATTACAAATAGCTACATCAATTTTGTTTAAAAAAAAGTTTACAGCTGAATATGAACTACCTCTTAACAGACCTTAACAAGCCATGGACTTTGGTAACTAATCTGGAGCTGATGGATGCTACTAGAGGTGTGCAAAGTTGTTACTTTTCCGTAACCGTGACCGTCGTTCCAGTGACTGAAAAGTAACCGTTAAAAATAATCGTGTCATTGTCACGTCAGTCACTCTCATCGCAAATATATGCTTCCGAGGTTACAAGTCCCTTTTATTTAGGTAATTATCGTCACAGTTGTCACTACGATCACGATTGGGTAAACGACTCAATTAGAGGTTGTCATTGATTGGCTCTTTTCTATTGCCTTAAAAATCTAAATACAAGATACAAGAGGCAGAGAGGCTTGCCGCGCAATTGCTGTGGAACACGGAACGACACACGTTACCTTGGAACGTAGTTCCTTCTTGAAAGATCACAGTGATCAATTTAGTAAGCGGATCACAGTGATCTTTTCATTGTGACGTTAGTTATCACCCAACTCTAGATGCTACTCCCCATATGGAGTAGCATCTAGAGTTGGAGTTGGTTAAAACAGCCCAATGTCTAGGGCGTTGGACTTGTGATCTTGAGGTCGCCGGTTCGAACCCCACCTATTGCACTACCTACGTGAACCCACTCGTAACACAAGCATTGTAGCTTAGCAAGAGGGGTTAACAAGAATATTAGTAAAATGCAAAACTCTGCTAGAAAACTTAAGCAGCTGATTGCCTCTTAGTCGCCTTTTATGACACCCTTGGGAAGATATTGGGTAGTCTATTGTTTGCTGGAAATCTAATAACACTCGTAGGTTCGTTACCAATGTTATTAAAATTGTGATTTAGCGTGTCCATAAGATGTATTTTTAATAAAAAAAAACATTAATAAACGTTAATTTTTGTAACGCAAACCTACTTTTTCTTAGCTACAAGAAAGTACTTCGATTTTAAACTTTGCTAAGTGCCTGAGGAAGTAAACAAAGAGATGACGACACGGAAACAGGATTAGCGAAACTTTTCGGGATAGATCTAATTACCAAAGTTGTTTTATTTGAATATATTAAAAGGTTTTTATCTGATGCTTATGAATGAATAAGATGAATAAGCAAATATTTGAGTTTTAAATTGTGATAAAATTCGACCACTGGCAGGACTCGAACCTGCATTTTAGGTTGAGTGCCTAATACCTTAACCAATTAGGCTACAGTGGAACCCTACTGATCATCTCTTTTATAACACGTCTCTCAGGGGGATGTAAGTCCCCTAGGGTAACCTAAAATGCAGGTTCGAGTTCTACCGGTGGTCGAATTTTATTAATCTCAATTTTGAAACATTGTATAGAATATACTTTTCCGTAAAGTATTCAAAAACATTAAAAATGAAATATTTGAGTATTTATTTCTTAGCATTAACAATTCCAGTTAGAATATTTTAATACAAAAAATGACAGTAATGAAAAGTTGCTTTCACATCTATTTTTATAGAGATAAAAATGGCTTGTCAGGTTTCGATTGATAATATCCAGTAACATTATTAACAATATTAGTATAAGATTTTCTCTCATTATATATTTTAATTTAGCTATGGCTAGTTTGTAGCATGAGGTCCTTACCTGTAATAGATTGTTACACTAAATTATTTATTATGGAAATGTGTTGTTAACTTGATGCAGTGTATACAATTGTTGGTGAGCCAATAAAGAAAAAGAAAAATATAGATTTCATGAAATAAAGTGAATAAACCCGCATAAATTGGTAAACTGACCGAATAGCAGTTTTTTTTTTAATTTATATAAAATTTAACTAATTTTACGTTCAGCTAAATTATAATATAAAATAGATATACAACATATTAATGATTAAGAAAATGCCTTTATTCTTGATATTCAAATAAATGAAATTTGTCAAAGTCCTACCTTTATGTTTCAGACTTCAGGCCAATGAGACGGAATTATATAATATTTTATTCTTCTTACTTTCATTTATTCTTTATAGACCACTTTAGACCGCTTTCAAACATAAAATCCCTCATTCGCGTCACAATTGTACAATCAACACCCCAGATGAAGTATGAAAATTACTTTTCACGAACAAAATTTTATAAATTTATATATACATATAACATACCTACAGAAGGTGTTTACAAAATATATACCTTCCTTTTAACAACATGTAGTATACAAGTTTTGCCAAGTAGAATAGATTTAGAATTGTTGTATTTTATAAGTTAGTTTTATTTAAATAAGCCACTTTTAGTTGTATATTAAGTATACAATAAAATACTTACGTTGAAAAAGACATTTCTGAGATTTTTTTGTTTAATTTTTATAAAAAAATATAAAAAAATACGTGATATAAGCTCTAAGGGATACCCCATTGTACATGTTGTTTCCAATTTATACACTTTTAATAATGTAATTTTCTATGTGCAGTAGTAAAGTATTTCACACAAAGTTGTCACTGGCGTAATGATTATACACGATCATGTTTTGTGTCAAAGGTAAGGCATATATTTTAAAAGCTCCTTACATATATATTTTTTTATATCGTTCTATGCAAACAGGCATTATTGCCATTTTATATGAATAAAATGGCGTAAACGTCCGGGGCGGGTTATAGCTTCCGTTTAAACGGGTCGGTGGTAGAACAAAAATGTATAAAAATGTCTGTGTGTATTGTTAATATGCTCATATATTACTTCTAACTATTGTCGGGGTAATATATGACCGGTAGCGAGCTATTGTTTTTTTTTTGCCAACTTTCGGTACAACGTTGGGATGGTAACTATTTTAGAGGCCGTGGCGAAGGAATTTCGTTTGGCGGTATTATGAAATGTAAAATTAAATTTTTGAACATAAAATATGAGTTCTTTACTATTTGTTACCTTTGTACTGTACCTATTTACGATCAGTAGACGGTTTAAGAATACGGGGAAAAAATCTAAAAATAAATCATTTTGATCTTTATAATAATACAAAAACGTAATTGTTTGTGTCTACTTTTATGAGCATTTCTATCAAAATATAATTAAAACTAAGTATAGAAATGCCTTCGCAAAAACATCTTCAAACTTAACTATCGATAACAATGGAAAGCATCAGTGAACAAAAAACATTAAATTAAATTATATCCTTTACCAGCTTCCGCACGTGGTTTCACCCACGTAACTCCCATTCCCGTAGGAACTACACAATTAAATGGGCTGTCCAAAACTAAAGGTTTTTTTTAATCGGACCTGTAGTTCCTGAGTTTACCGCGATCAATCAATCAAACAAATTTTTCAGCTAAATTAGTAGGTATGCGATCGACTGCTACAATTGAATCATTTACAAAATCTAAACAAACAAACTGATCTCCTAATCCCGAAGTAGTTCAAAAGAAATATCTTAATAAAAAAGCTTTATTTCGCAATTAGGGGGGTGCAGGCGTACTACGGGTAGCGACGGATCATTAACGTAATAGCGTTAAAAGAACGAAAAGTAGAGAGGGTCTTACTTTCATCGATAGAAAAAAACAACACTAAAAATATCACTCATATTGTTAAATTTAGTTGCCAGTTTCAGTAAATGTGGATAATTGTTATGTTATTTACTTAATAATTATTTATCTAGACTGGAGCTCTGCTCGGCTTTATAGCCGGTGAAGTAGCAAAATCGTCGGGGATAACAAACGTGTCCGTCCGAAAAAAAAAACTTATTTATTATGACACTTGACCTAAGCGAACCAAACGAGATTATGCCACTGTCGTAACAAAACAAAAAAGCTTCAACTTCAATAAGTCCTGTTGAACTCTATTGGTTTAGGTTTAGGTTATATTTTAACCAACTGAAACCTCATTAGTTTATCAACTAAATAAATATGATAAACGCACGATTCTTTTGCGGTGACATTGTGACACATATCATTTTAAATAATATCAATTGCCATTGCCATTCAACGGGGTAATGCTGCCAGCATTCTGGGAACCTTGCCAAGTAGAATAGATTTAGGATTGTAGTATTTTCTAAATTAGTTTTATTTTAAATTGTCTATTTTTTCTTGTATAATTATGTATTTTATTCATGTAATAAATGATTTACACTTTTAAAAAAATGAAAGAAAAACAAAATATAAGTAAAAACATCAGTGACCGTTTTTTTTTAAGTGGTACTGAGTGCGACGATTAAAATATCCATTTCGGGATCTCGGTAGTTATGGTCCAGACTATATTAACACTAGATAAACGAGGAAGTTGATAGAATATACATAACAAACAGGAATGCATTGAAAAATAAACTTATCAAACAGAATTCGTAAAAAAAAAGGTTTTATAAAGTAGAATTGAATGAAAACAGTCAGGACCTGGAGGAATTGTAATGTATACAATTTATGTTATTTTAAAAGGCCATTTTTACTAATATACATTAGTTGGTCTAATTTCAAGGTACCATTTTTATTACTGTTGGCATTTTCTGTTTAAATAAATTCTGAAAATATAGATTACAGAATACCGAATACATGGCTAAGGAGTGATAATTGCTTACTATAAATGGCACTGTTATGTATGTGTGTGTACACATACATAACAGTGCAATATACACTACGCGCACCTCTATATGCAATCAAATAAGTGTTTGTGTGGTACCAGCAAGCAATCGTCTCACCGCTTACCTATCATGTTCAAAAAAAAGATAAAATCAGCTCCTAAGTAAAAAATAAAACGCGATCGTAAACATTATTGTTACATAACGAAAAGCTCTTAAAAACGGGTCGTATAACGCTAATACGCTTTCTTATACCACGTTTTAATAATCATAAGAAGCTCCAAATAATTTCGTCCCTCATTTCATATTCGATAAAAATAAAACGCGATATTTATCGATATCGATAACCCTCAACCTCCATAATCCTAGGTATCGTAAGTTAACGAAACAGACTTTTGACAAAAAAAAATTGCCTAAAAGAAAAAGGAAGGCGATAATTCCTTATAATGAATATTTAATTATTGTTTTCGTTTTTTAACGTTTATCGTAAATTTAACGTAATTATTTCATTGCTTTACATGTTTTTCTACTTAGATGAGATTAGCTTTTGTAATAAGGATGTTCGCTTTCTTTGTAATGAGAATTTAAGGTTATATATTTTTTACGGTGGAATAAACGTGTTAGCACTAATAGAAATTCCAAGAAAAGGGAAACATAGTAGATAAGAATAAGTGGTTTATGACCTTGGTTTATAATAATACAGCAGTTCCGCGAGCGACATTACTTAAGTATTGTTTTATATTAAGATGGATATGTACGTACTTTAGATACGTGCTATAAAAGAGATTGATAAATTTCGATGACCGGTAGGGTTCCACCGTAGCCTAATTGGTTAAGGTATTAGGGGCTTAACCTAAGATGCGGGTTCGAGTCCTGCCGGTGGTCGGAATTTATGAATCTCAATTTGGAAACATAGTATATGGTAAAAAGCATGTAAAAATGTACTTACTTTTTGTAGCGTAGCAGTATTTGGCTTGCTTTAAATCTCGTAGGTTGTGGGTTCGATCCATACACTCACAGGACCAGGGACAGGAAATCTATGTATGAATTCTACGATTTCTTTCCGGGTCTGGTTGGTTGAGGGGCTACCTTCCGTGCCTCGGAAAGCATGTTAAGCCGTTGGTCCCGATTGTTATAACATCTATAATAATCATATATCAAGGAACGGGCAGCGGCGTTTTCTTGTGTGGTACAAAATAATACTGCGGTCTCCAACCCGCCTGTCAAGCGTGGTGACTATGGCAAATACCATTCCCTGGAAGAAGGCCCATGTTCAGCAGTGGACGTGATACGGGCTGATGATGATGACGATGATGATACCAACATAAAATTTACATTTAGATTTAATCCCTTCACGTCCTTCATCCATGAATCTTTTGACCAAGTTAGAACTAAATATAGTTTCCATCAATTGTACTACTTAGTTAACGCCAAGGGGGTCATTGAAAACTTGTTACGTAGTTACAGATTTTACTATGGGCTTAAGGACAGCATAAATAATTCCTGAATAAAGTTGCTATATTTTAAATGTTTTGAATAATTTACGGAAAAGTTTACCATATACTATGTTTCAAAATTGAGATTAATAAAATTCGACTACCGGCGATACTCAAACCCGCATGTTAGGTTACGCCCCCAATGCCTTAATCTCTTTTATTACACGTCCCCCTTAGAGACGTGTTATAAAAGAGATTGATGAATTTCGATGACCGGTAGGGTTCCACCGTAGCCTAATTGGTTAAAGCATTAGGGGCTTAACCTAACATGCGGGTTCGAGTCCCGCCGGTGGTCAAATTTTATTATCCTCAATTTTGAAATAAAGTTGCTATGTTAATAAATAACTAGAAAGTTGATCAACTTACGTACTTGATTTGTATTATATTCCGGTGACTTGATTATACATGACTAGCTTCCCGCGAGCGGTTTTAACGGCGTTGCTCACGTTACCGTATGAACTTCATAATTAAATATAACCTATAGCCTTTCTCGAAAACTGGACTATCTAACACTGAAAGAATTTTTCAAATAGGACCAGCAGTTTCTTAGATTTTCAGCTTTATATACTAGTATAGATTTTAGATAATCAAAAATGATTCTAAATATGAACCTTTCTGTACCTATGTACAGAAATAGATTTAAGGATGAAGGGCGTAACCTTCATCCATGAATCTATTGATAAAGTTATAACTTAATATAGATCCCATTCCAAAGATTGAAATACTTAGTTAACGCCACGGGGAACATTGGAAACTTGTTACAGAATGTAAAATACTTAGGCTTACCGTGCTTGGGCCGGATTGCTTATGCGTGCCCGGCCCCCACCAACAGCGGATCGAAGGAGTGTCCGGGGGGTTTTAGTGGTGTAGGGTCCTCTTCTCGTAGGATTTGTTAGCATACCACGCTATGGATATGGCGAGTCCCACATATCCCACCGCCAGCGCGCGAATTCGCAGATTCCTGATATAAGCGCGTTAAAGCAAGCAAAAAATCTCTGCAACTTTCTATATTAGTAAAGATAGGTACAGAAAGATTCATATTTAGAATCATTTTAAGCCCTAAACCTCATTTCTAGCTCGATGAATCCCTTCATCTAGTTAAAATGTAATGTGGTTCCCATGTATGGGTTGTATTACTTAGTTAACGCAACGGGGGACATTGATTACTTGTAACATAGTTCCAGGGACATTGATTAGTGTTTACATAGTTTAGTTATAGATTGTTCATCATATTTGAAGCAGTGCTGTATCTGTCAATAACATATGAAGCCTTGTACATATTGTTAGCAAACTAGTTTGAACTAACTTTGTATATTGTGCTGAGAAATGCTAATACAAATTTGAGCTCGAGCCAATTAGAATTTAATAAAAATATATTTCAAATACATGAATATGAAGATGGAGGAATATGTTGGAAGAGGTGGCCAAAAAAAAGATGGATGGACTGAGGGTAAGATGACATGTCTAATAAAGGTGTGGTATGGAAGAGACGTCTAATAGGCAAAAATGGAAGAGGATGCCATATTGCGCCAACCCCAAATAATGGGGGCAGGGCAGGAAGATGATGATGAGCGTTGTACTGCCAAACTACCTTTGGGGGAGACATGTTCAGCAATGGAAGTTATACTGTGGTTATACAGGCTGATGATAATGATTGATAAAACATTATACACCGTGATTGTTTTTACTGTTACTAATAATGGAAGCAGTATTAAAAAAAAAAAGGTTGCCATCAAGGATTGCGGTATTGCGGTAGCAATGCAAAATGAACTCTAGTGCATTGCATTAAAGATAACCTTTATAGTACGCACGGGCGACCCTAATAAAGTTCAAAGTCACTTTAATCTGTAATTTTAAATGCGATAATAGCTCGATTGTGTTACTAAAATAAATCATTACGCAAATATAACAGAAGTCATTTTCTAAAACATGACAATAACAATCACGCAGGCTTTTATACATTAAGTATAATTTTCACGTATACCATTTCAAAATTTTCTGTTTAGCTTTGTATTTAATAACGCTGCGAGTTGGTGCGAAGTTGCTGTTAACCTATGCATTATGTTGATAAGTTGCGACTATGGTGGCTTCGCTGTTGGTGACTAATTAAATAGTTTAGCAATAGTTAGCACTAACTCTGTCAGCGTAGTTGGATTACTCTTTCGCTTATTATAATTCATGTTGGGTTCCATTTTTAACCAATTAGTTAAATAGGATTTTATTTGAATATGGTGTTGTTATTTTTTTTTAATGGACGGAGAGCTGACAACCGAAACGGCAAGGTAATTTGATCATTCATAAAAATGATTTATCAGCTTACCTGGAGCATTCTAAGCATAAAGACGTTGACCTGGCAGGATTCGCGTGGTGGATGTGGGAGTTATGGGGTGGGAAAAAAATAAAAAAAAGGTAATGTGATCAGGATTACTTTTTATGCCAAATGGTTTGCCTACCTCCCCAAAGCACACAAAAAAAAATCTGGCGTCATTTGGTTGGTGGAAAGGTATCGCCAGGCTTAATTAAAGTGAGGAAAAAAAAATATTATTTTTAGGTAATAAGAACAAGGCTGGCTTTTTTTGTGTTTAAAGTTTATTATTCTCAGAGACTAGGAAAAAAAGCCAGCCAATAATAGTGGTGGGAACATGTCGAAAAAAATAATTGAAAATTTATATTTTAAATTGTATTTTGCTCGAGAAAGAGCTAAGGGGCATGAAAAAGAGCGCATGGAGGGGATACACGCGACGACGGCGTCCGTGCTCTCTCGGCACGTCGTTCATGTTCGGTAAACCGAACGCGCCTGGCTGGCCTCGTCGCACTCGTTGAGCGGAAAGAGCCGAACGTTTCCGGAGCGCCAGCTGTTTCAGTTTAGCGTCTATTTTCAGCGCGTGGACGTGTTTTTATATTCTGTTTAAATAAAATAAAATAAAATAAAAATCATATTTATTTACGTAAACCAATTACAGGCACATTACCGAGAGAGCACGGACGCCGTAGTCACGTGTATCCCCTCCACGCGCTCTTTATCATGCCCCTTAGCTCTTTCTCGAGCAAAATACAATTTAAAATATAAATTTTCAATTATTTTATTCGACATGTTCCCACCACTATTATTGGCTGGCTTTTTATTCCTAGCCTCTGGGAATAACAAACTTTAAGCACAAAAAAAGCCAGCCTTGTTCTTATTACCTAAAAATAATTTTTTTTTTCCTCACTTTAATTAAGCCTGGCAATACCTTTCCACCAACCAAATGACGCCAGATTTTTTTTGTGTGCTTTGGGGAGGTAGGCACACCATTTGGCATAAAAAGTAATCCTGATCACATTACCTTTTTCTTTATTTTTTTCCCACCCCATAACTCCCACATCCACCACGCGAATCCTGCCAGGTCGACGTCTTTATGCTTAGAATGCTCCAGGTAAGCTGATAAATCATTTTTATGAATGATCAAATTACCTTGCCTTTTCGGTTGTCAGCTCTTAGTCCATAACGAAGATTATTAACCTGTTTTTATGGGTTCTGTACCCGGAGGGTGAAAACGGGACCCTATAATCCTAGTAGGACTTCGCTGTCTGTGTGTCTGTCATCAGGCTGTATTTCAAGAACGGCGATAGCTAGTCAGTTGAAATGTTCACAGATGATGTATTAAATTTCTATTACCGCTATAACAGAAAATACTAAAAATACAATGAATATTTCAGGGGGCTCCCATACAACAAACATTTTTTTTGCCTTTTTTGCTTGATATGAATAACGGCAACAACTAGACGCTTGAAAATTGTACGGTACCCTTCGTTCGAGTCCGACTCGCACTTGACCAGTTTTTGATACTTCACTGGGCATAAAAGCTAGCGAATCACCAGCCTTTATCAATCAATCAAATTTGTTTACTGTTTCACTGCTTAACATACCTGGGCAAGGCAGAGTCGTTATATTGCCATAATCACCAGATTTTGCAGGCGGGATTTGTGATTGCAATACGATGGTAAGTAAACAACCTCCGTAGCGTAGCGGTATTTGGCTCGCTTTATGTCTCGGAGGTCGTGGGTTCGATCCCCACACTGGACAATAAATCTTTGCGTAAATTCTAAGATTTCTTTCCGGGTCTGGTTGGTTGAGGGACTACCCACCGTGCCTCGGAAAGCACGTTAAGCCGTTGGTCCTGATTGTTATAACATCATCTATAACAAGCGTTCCCTGTGTATAACAACATAATACTGCGGTCACCAATCCGCCTGCCAAGCGTGGTGACTAAGGCAAAACCCTCCCTAGGGAGGAGGCTCATGTTCAGCAGTGGACGTTGTACGGGCTGATGATGATGATGGTAAGTAAACTGGAGCTGATGGGTACCGCTGGCTACTGGCACCTGGCTAGATGATACCGAAAGTCAGGCGTATGTCGCTTGTATCGATTTTAAATATAATATATAAAATTTGTACGATCACTGAGTAAATATGTACAATCAACATAGCAAAATCTTGCTTAAAAGGGTAACAATAACGAACCCGCGAGAGGAAGCTATGAACTGCGAAGAAGTATTTACTATCTTCCATTTTCCACAGTATACTATATGAAAGAAAATTTATCAGATCCGTATATTCGTACATCGCTTTGTATGAACCACAATAATATATCTAACGTCTAGACGAAACAGTAGGAAGGTACTGTCGTTTTATTATTATTGGTACGTGCTGTAACAATACATTGTTAGTTGGTAATCTTTCGTTGAATCTATTTCTATTGTTAGCTTTCCGGTTAAATTACAACTGTTTGTGTATTGATGTAGTTTTCTTCCTTTTATCAGTAAAAAGCATCATGCTCGGAGTGATTTCGTTTATAAAGGATATTCAGTGAAATATTTTTATTTATTACTAAGCCAGCACATCTAGTACTCCATAAAACGTTCCGATGCCCCCGTATACCCGAAGTCCGAGAGGCCCGCGAACTATAAAGTAGAGCGACAGTTGCACAAAACTTCCCTAAAATACAAAAAGTCAAAATCCCTCAATCTCATAGCCAGCGACCGCCCTGAGCCGAGGTCCAAGTCCCACAGGGGACGCCCTCTTGCGCAGGTTGCTTAGTTTGCAGTGTTTAAACCATTTATCTAGGCTGGAGCTCTGCTCGCCTTTATGTCCAGTGAAGTAGCAAAAACCTCGTGGCTAAATACATATATCCGTCCAAAAAAAAAGAACATCTATTTTTATATCATGACATTAATCATTATTATAAAATACACATTTATGATTACAAAGACTTTCTTTCAGTAACGTAATCGTCTTTTTTAAAAAGGCAGGCATAACTTGGAAATCCACTTATCATAATAAGGTCGTATTATGTCCGCTGCTGATCATGTGCTTCCTCTGAGAGAGCGTTATTGCTATTGTCATCACGTTCGAAAAGCGGATAGGTGACCGCAGAATTATATAAATAGACACTCAGGGAACTGCTGCCTGTTTCGTTGTATAATATCAGAACCAACGGCTTAGCGTGCTTTCCAAGAAACACTACCTTCCGTTCATCGGAAGACCTCCTTCAACCAACCAGACCCGGAAAGTAATCGTAAATTTTAATTCTTATCCATCGTGGGGATTGAACTTACGAAAAAAAAACCGAAACTTAAAGCAACACGCCACGGAAGTCGTCAGATGTTATTCGTTAGATTTTTCAGAGCCTTGAGGAGTTCAATATCATATTCAAAAACTTCTGCTAGTTTTTGAATATCTATTACCTTTTATATGTTGACCTAACGTAATCACATAAAACCAGTTCGCCAAAAAAATGACTGAAATCAATTTGCATATAGAAAGTTCCGTAACGTTTTCCGATAGTACTTTTAAACATAGGATTTTAGTAAAAGAATTTCATATATTTTGGCCTAGAATTTGAGTACATTGGTATATCCGTTAATGTACTTGTATGCATAGCATAAAATATCGTTTAGAAAGTTCATTATCATTATTTTTGCTGTATACAAAATAGAGAAAACTAATATTAACTGATTTGAATTAGAGAACAAGACACCTTAATTAATGATTGTAACGTAATGTGAGTATAATTAAAAAAAAAATATATTTGTTACTTTTTTGATGAAACCAAATAAAAGACCAATCATCATGCGTTTTATGTACCCCCTCTCCACCGTGATTGTTTATCGTTGCCAAAACTAAAATAAAAATAAATAAATAAGCCAAACTCAGCTTAATGATTTATTTATGATAGTACAATTAATCCAATGTATATGTTACGGCTAAAGGTAGGTGTGAACATAAACTTAAGATTAGCCGGCTAAACTCAGGTTTATCTTCGAGAAGCAGCTAAAGTTCGATAACATGTTAGTTTGCGTCGTGATATTCTAGGTTTTAATTAAATTAAACAATACCTATGCACGGCACAAACAGGTGTTGGGGTGATTAAAATAAAATAAAAAATCTAAACCTTAACCAATGGAGTTGAACAGGGACTTATTCAGGTTGATCTAAGTTTAACCGCATGTTGTCGGCTAGACCTAGGTTTACCCGGCTAATCTTAAGTTTATGTTCACACCTACCTTTAGCCGTAACATATATACTATTCCAATAGCATTAAAAATTACTGATTAAAATGAAATTTCGGCGCCGCCGGTTCGTACAACCTGGATTTTTGTACTGCAAGGTATGGTATAACGAGAGCCTATTATGCCATGTAATTGCCGTCTCTTTGAGAGAATATTTTTTCATCAACAGTCCATTTACGTCCACTGCTGAACATGGGCCTCCTCTTAACAGACCTTGGCAAGCCAGGATCGTAGAGGGATATTGCCATAATCATCATGCTTGGCAGACGGATTGGTGATCGCAGTAAGATATTAACCTTGAGCTAATAGATGCTGCTGCCCATCCATCAGCCATATGTCCCTTAGTCGCCTTTTACGACACCCACGGGAAGACATGGGGTGGTCTATTCTAAGCCGGAAACCACGCGGTAAGCGGAAACCACGCGGTAAAACCATAATATCCTCCGCCTTCTATAAATGTATAAGCGTAAAAGAAATTAAAAAAAATATATATATATACCAGCACGGCCAAATTACGTGCCGTAGTGGTAACAGTCTCTCAGCAAATCTCGGAAGTCGTGAGTTCATATCCCACACCACACAAAAAAACTTTGTCTAAAATAAAATGTTTTTCCGGGTCTGTTCGGTTGGAGGACTATACAGAGCCTTGGAAAGCAAGTAAAATCGTTGGTTAAAATTACGATAACATCATTTTGTGCAAGTGAATGGGCAACAGCGATTCTCTGTGAGTGTTTTTACATTATACCTACTGCAGTCATCAACACGCCTGCAGAGCGTGGTGACTATGGTAAAATTCCTCTCTCGTGAGGGGGCCCATTTCGATCAGTGCTCGTTATACTTTCGATCAGTGCTCGTTATACAGCCTGGCGATAATGATACCAGCTATCTAAGATCCAAAGCTCACATTTTTAACAAATCAACATTAAACACTCAGCGAATATCCCTCTATAATACACATTCCTCGTACACCGTAAACGTTAAACATGATCTTTGCTTAGTGGACCAGAATATAGGCAGTCGACAAACAGTGAGAAGCCAACACTGCCAAATATTTGAGTGATTGCCTACATATAGAAGGATTTGCCGTTCCAGCTTTCGCGTACATTTAATACCCCGCATATTCGGTAGGTATTGAACGCCAATATTCATGTTTTCAATGAAAGCCACTTCGATGCATATGAAACGAAATGTTCCATTGTAGTTTAGATCCTAGGATTCAGGATTAAATTGTTATTTTGTGGCGTTAAGAGTTTTGGTTGGAAATATACAGAAATGAAATATATAGAAATTACATTTATTTTCACGATCGAAAATAACATTAAATTAAATGTTTAGAACTTACGTTAAATTTTATGTGTGTGCCTATCTGTCCTTGAAATTGGTTAGAAACCTATTTGCCAAAGGCAAGCCTATAAAACATTTGAGTTTTATAGGCCTGTCTTTCGTACCCAGAGGTTAAGGATTTGACAGAGAATTTCTGTTAAATGAAATAAACGTATTTAAACGGTAATTTTAACTCGTTTCTGTAATGATATTAGTCTTAAAATAAATAAAATGCTTACCAACTTAAATGAATTATTTGAACAGATTACAATAAAACACATTTATATATCAGTGGCGTAGCGGTAAGAGGCTTGCTTTAAGTCTCGAAGGTCGTGGGTTCTATTCTCACACCGAATGTCTCCGGTTGCTTTAGGGACTTACGTCCGTGCAATGATCCCGATTGTTATAACGAGCTATAGCGGTTCCCCTTTATCTTACAGAATAATTACAACTGCGGTCATCTACCAGCCTGCCAAGGTGGTGACTATAGCAAACATCCCCTCAGGTCATATGGGTCACTACCGCCGCCTTCCGCATGTTACACGGTCGAAAAGCACGCAAGCCTAATGTGTGGCCAGCCTTATCCTGCTTTCAATTCATGAAGACCATATTACAAACCTTTAATTTTTGGGCAACTGTGACGTAAACAGACATTATAGAAAACCCTTGTTCGATATTGGGTTAAAATGTATTTATATCTAAAGCTAGATACATGTCAAAATTAATAATACCTCTTATTTGGACGATGAACATTAGTATGGTTGAATTATCAAAGGACTGTCGTTCCAGTGGTTGAGGGACGAAATAAGCGATTGTTTTGTGAAAATCTATATAATATATATATCTGTATTTACTGTTTATATAATCTACTCGCATAACTTTTGTTCCCGTGGGACATTGATAATTAAATATGTTCTATAGCCATCCTCGATAAATAGGCTATCTACACTGAAAGAATTTTTCAAATCGGTTTTTTAGTTATTCTTATGATAAGCACATTCAAGCAAACAGATCAACCAACTCTTCAGCTTTATATATGTTACGGCTAATAGCCGAAGTGCGGCTACACCTAGGTTTAGCCAGCTACATGCGGTTAAACATAGATCAACCTCAATAAGTCCCTGTTCAACTCCATTGGTTTAGGTTAAGGTTTTTTTTTTTTTAACCACCCCAACATCTTTTTGTGTCGTGCATAGGTATTGTTTATTTAATTAAAACCTAGTTCTAACCGAAGATAAGTAGGATAGGTACATCTAAGTTTAACCGCATGTGGTCGGCTGCACCTAGTTGTAGCCGGCTAAACCTGGGTGTAGCCGCACTTTGGCTATTAGCCGTAACATCTATATATATAAAAGAAAGTCGTGTTTGTTACAACACTTATAACTCGAGAACGGCTGGACCGATTGCCATGGTTTTTGATTTGTTGGATTTGTTTCCGTCCCGAATAGCAGAATACATTTTAAAAACAAAAGAAAGTCGTGTTAGTTACACTATTTATAACTCAAGAACGGCTGAACCGATTTGGCTGAAAATTGGTAGGGAGGTAGCTAAGAACTGGGAGAAGGACATAGGATACTTTTGGGTAGGGGTAGGGTAGGGTAGGGTAGGGGTAGGGTAGGGGTAGGGTAGGGGTAGGGTAGGGGTATGGTAGGGGTAGAGTAGGGGTAGGGTAGGGTAGGTGTAGGGTAGGGGTAGGGTAGGGGTAGGGGTAGGGTAGGGGTAGGGGTAGGGTAGGGGTAGGGTAGGGTAGGGGTAGGGTAGGGGTAGGGTAGGGGTAGGGTAGGGGTAGGGTAGGAGTAGGGTAGGAGTAGGGTAGGGCAGGGGTAGGGTATAAAAGTCCACCCGTGCGAAGCCGGGGCGGGCCGCTAGTATATAATATGTATATTCACACGCGTAACTACCGTTTCTGAAAGAATTAAAAAAATATTTACGTAAGCCAATTAGAGTCACTTGTAAACAGTTAAACATGAATTGGTCCAGTCTTAAATCACAATTTTCTAAAAAAAATGTAATTTAAGACTGGAAATTAATTTTTCAGTCTTAAACCTATTATAATTATTTATAATGAAAACCTCCGTAGCGTAGCGGTATTTGGCTCGCTTTAAATCTCGGAGGTCGTGTGTTCGATCCCCACACCGGACAAGAAATCTTTGTGTAAATTCTAAGATTTCTTTCCGGGTCTGGTTGGTTGAGGGGCTACCCTCCGTGCCTCGGAAAGCACGTAAAACCGTTAGTCCTGATTGTTATAACATCATCTATAACAAACGAACCAGGGAACGGGCAGCAGCGTTTCCCCTGTGTATTACAACATAACACTGCAGTCAGCAATCCGCCTGCCAAGCGTGGTGACTGGGGCAAGAACCCTCCCTCGGCAAGAGGCCCATGTTCAGTAGTGGACATTATACGGGCTGATGATGATGATAATGAAATTAATTCTTATAATTTATTTGTATTGTGGCTAGCGACGCAAAATGCTTGTTCTGTCTATGTTATGCCAAAACAATTGTCATTATTTGGGTGGACCATGAGCATATAACGGCGGACGCGCTTTAATGCTACCATCGGATCCAATGCGCCCCAGCTGAGAATATCCGGCGAAACAAACTCAGTGGGTTACTCACCACCGGTTTCAACACGGCCCGCATAAGATGGTCCGGCGAAACTTACTCAAATGGACAAATACGCCGGGTTAGTTATTTTAATTTATTTTTTTAGTAGGCTTACACATTTAAAGCCCAAACGGTTGACTTGTTATTATTTATGTTTTACTTAATAGGATTGAATAATACTGAGTGAGAACTAGCGATACTAATAGTTAAGGTATGCATAGAAGTCAATTACAGACAGTTCACAGGATAAGACACTGTTCTAGTCACAACTATTGTACTTGGCTGTATGGTCTTCAGAAAGGTTAATTGGTGCAAAGGTCAATAAAATCCTGAATACTGTAGTAAACTTTTGACATGAGAACAGTTTTAAATCTTGTATCAGGTAAGTCTGTAATATAATTAGGTAGTTTATTATAAAACCTAATACCATTTTCCATAAATGTTTTGTTCGTTTTGCTATCTCCAAATCCTGGAACAGTAAGTTTATGTTTATTACTAGTGTTAATATTATGAATGTTACTTTTGTTACTATATTTGTCAATATTTTTTCTAATAAAAACAATATTTTGATATATATTCTCAGAGAGCAAGGTAAGCATATTTATATGTTTAAAAAGGTTACATAGGGAGTCACGACTATGTAATTCATTCATTATATGGCCCTGACAACTCGTTTTTGTAATACAAATAAGATAGGTATTTACATCGGTAGCTGACCTCCACAGCAGAATTCCATCAGACATAATGCTATGAAAATACGCGAAATACACTAGCCTAGCCGTGGCTTCATCGAACAACTGTCATATTTTCTACACAGCGTATGAAGCTGCACCTAATTTCATGACTAAATACCTATAGCCTATGGCCTTCCTCAATAAATAGGCTAGCTGACACTGAAAGATTTTTCAAATCGGTCCGTTAGTTCTTGTGATTAACAAGTTCAAACAAACAGAAACATTCTTCAGCTTAGATAAAGCGGTTATTTTAAATAGTTCTCACATAACATCATCGTCATCATCATCATCAGCCCGTATAACGGCCACTGCTGAACATGGGCCTCCTCCCGAGGGAGGGTATTTGCCATTTTCACCACGCTTGGCAGGCGAGTTTGTGACCGCAGTATTATGTTGTACCACACAAGGAATCGCTGCTGCCCGTTCCTTGATAGGTATACGATTATTATCGATGATGTTATAGTAATCGGGACCAATGGCTTAACGTGCTTTCCGAGGCACGGAAGGTAGTCCCTCAACTAACCAGACCCGGAAAGAAATCTTAGAACTTACACAAAGAGTTCTTGATTGATTTTGTCCGGAGTGGGGATCGAACCCACGACCTCCGAGATTTAATGCCAGCCAAATACTGCTACGCTAGGTTATCACATAATATCACATCATATCACAAATAGTAGCTTAGACATCTGTACCGCAAAGGTCTTTTCCCAACTGAAAACTTTCCGTCAGAGAAATAATTATGTTTACTTACAACCTTGGTATGTATTTTTTTGCATTTTTCATATATTTTCCAAGATGCAACGTAGTAGAAACTTCTTGGAGTAAATTGCAGAGCAAGTTGACAGCCGCAAATATTTAAATTGTTGAGTAGGATTGGTTTGCTTTATACGTATTCAGACGCTGTGTTTACATCGGAATATAAAAATTCTTTACGATCCGTGACTTGTACGCGATCAGAGTTACTGGTGAAAAAAAAAGCAATATATGATATTTTTGTGCCTGGATAAAACAACATTATTAGGAAGTTTTCACGGGAACGGGCGCAACGCGGGTGAAACCGCGCGTGGGAATCTAGTATAACAGAGAAACGAAGTCTTAATTAAATAACTTTCTAATTAAAGAACGTTGTGTGATTACGAAAATAAGAGACGTGTCCTATTTTATGAAAACAAATGATCATAGAAAAATCATAGAATTCTCTATTATTAGTTTCAGACCCCTCACAAAGAAAAATCTAGATAAGTTCAGTCATCATTTAAAAACGAGATTGTGTCAACTAACTTTAGATTCAGACAGTAGTTCTAATGCTATGTACAATACATTAGCACAATCAATTCATGAGGAGTTTGAGAGAGTGTGTAAAACTTTAGAAATCGACCCTAATAAACTAAAATTTAGTACTTGGGCTACCAAAGGTATAAGACGGAGCCGAGATGTTTTGTATGAATTATATAATATAAGGTCCTACACAACTGATGACAATTTTATAAATACTGTAAGGAAATATTCTAAAATTTTTAAAGTAGTTTGTATTCAGGCAAAGTCACTATATATGAGTGAATTAATAAAAAAGTCGGATAACAAAATTAAGTCTACGTGGAAAATAATAAATATTGGAACTGGTAAAAACAAAATTCAGGATAAAACTATAAACTTAAATATCAGTGATAAGTTAGTCTCAGATAAAAATATTATTGCAGATTTCTTTGCTAACTTTTTTACTAATATACCAGTTGATACCACTAAACACCTGCCTTCTTCCCCTCAGGAAGCTGAAAGACTATTAAAAACGAATATTAAATCAAACGGGTCTAAATTAGGCTTCCAGTCTGTAAATGATGTTGATATAGTAAAGGCATTCCGAACAATTAAAATGAAAGGTACAGAAGACTTGTGGGGACTTTCTGTTAAAGCTATTGATACAGTAATACAAAATATCGCTCCTACTCTAGCAGCCATCTTTAATAAATCTCTGACTGATGGAGTATTTCCTGACTTAATGAAGGTTAGTAAAATAGTGCCGATATTTAAATCAGGTTGCTCAAATAACGCGACTAACTATAGACCTATCTCGATATTACCAACATTAAGTAAAGTATTCGAAAAGATTATGCTCAATCAAATGTTGACACATTTTAATCTAAATGGGATATTGCACGACAAGCAATTTGGATTCACTTAAGGCCGGTCTACTCAGGACGCAGGATGCACTCTGATCAAATCCATACTGGAGGCTTGGGAGGGGTCGCAGGATGCTCTTGGAGTCTTCTGTGACCAAGTCCAAGGCTTTCGACTGTTTAAATCATGAGACGCTCGTTCTGAAGTTAAAATATTATAGAATGACTGAAAAATCGCTTGATCTTGTTGTATTCTATTTATCTGATAGGAAACAAATAGTATACGTAGACGGCGTTGCTTCGAAAGAGCATTTGATAAAAATGGGCGTGCCCCAAGGATCTATTCTGGGTCCTTTTCTGTTCTTAGTCTACATAAATGATTTGCCATACATTTTAAATAAACTGTCAGATATAGTTATTTTTGCTGACGATACCTCATTAATATTTAAAGTCAGTAGAAAAGATACTAACCTTATTGAACAGAATAAAACACTTAGTATACTTTCACATTGGTTTTCTTCAAATAATCTTTTATTAAACGCGGATAAAACTAAATGCGTCAGATTTGTGCTCCCAAATGTAACTAACGCTAAACCAATTGCTTCATTAAATGGAGAACCGTTAAACCTAGTTCAATCAACAGTTTTTCTAGGTATAACATTAGATTCAAAACTGCAATGGGGCCCTCATATTGAAAAATTAACCGGTAGACTTAGCTCCGCATCTTATGCTGTCTGGAAAATTAGGCAATTGTCAGACGAAGCAACTGCTAGACTAGTGTATTTCGCGTACTTTCATAGCATTATGTCCTATGGAATACTGCTTTGGGGGTCAGCCGCTGATGTCAATAGTATTTTTATATTACAAAAAAGAGCAGTTAGGGCTATTTACGGTTTAGGTAGTCGCGACTCCTTGCGTACCAGGTTTAAAGAGATTAATATTCTTACCGTTCCCTCTGAATACATATACCAAAATATCATTTTTGTTAAAAAAAATATAGATCAATATAGCAAAAAAAGTGATATTCATAATGTTAACACGAGAAATAAACATAAAATTGCCATACCCGGTTTTAGAGTTAGTAGAACCAATAAATCATTTATGGGAAATTGCATTAGGTTTTATAACAAACTCCCTAGTCATGTAACTGATTTGCCTGATCAAACTTTTAAAGTATATATTAAACGGGTCCTCATATCTAAAGGCTATTATAGCATTAAGGACTATATTGAGGATAAAGACGTTTGGCTTCATAAACCTACTTGCGTAACACTTCCTAGAGACCCTGTACCTAAATAAAATAGTAGTACGCATAATAGTGTGATGTTCTGTGAACTATCTGTAATTGACCTACTTACATAATAATATATTATATTCATAGACCGCTAGATCTGTCTCAAATTCTTTTATTTTTCTATTACCTAGTATAAAAACACAATAAACAAATATTTCAAAGACAACCGTTTGGGCAAAAAATGTGTATGCCAATAAATAGTTAAAGTAACTGGACCAAAACCTACGTTCTGCCCATTTGAGTATGTTTCGCCGGACCGTCTCATGTGGGTCGTGTTTAAACCGGCAGTAGAATAACCCACTGAGTTTGTTTTGCCGGATCTTCTCAGTTGGGGCGTATTGGATCCGGTGGTAGCATTAAAGCGCGTCCGTCGTTATATACGCATGGTCCACCTAAATAATGACAATTGTTCTAACCTACTATAGACAGAACAAGCTATTTGACACAATATAGTTAAATAATAAACTAAGACCTTAAGACTAAAATATTATTAAAATAATAACTTAAATACTTGTTTAATTTGAAAATTTATAAAATATGATAATTAATAATAATAATATTATAAAATATGATAATTATTATCTAAATAATACTTAATACTAAATTATTGTTTTGACTATTTGCAAGTGCCTGTAATAGGTTTACGTAAATAAAAATGATTTTTATTTATTATTTATTTTTAATGGCATGACACTAAACTTAAACGTTATCTATACTAATATATAAAGCTAAAGAGTTTGTTTGTTTGCTTGAACGCGCTATTCTCAGGAACTACTGATCCTTTTTGCAAATATCTTTCAGTGTTAGATAGCGCATTTATCAAGGAAGGCTATAACTATAAGGACAATATTTAATTATATAGTTCCCACGGAACCGGGAGCGCGGGAAGATTGTTCATAATGTTTCTCAAAATCACTAAAATAATTTTCCTAACACTTTACAAAATAGCTGGATTCTTTCATTTCTATCTAGTATTTTAATACAGTTTCAAAAACAAACAAGTTAAACTAAAAATTCCAGTGACTCTCCTCAAATAGATTTCAAACCTCACGTATACAATTTCTAAAGCTTGGAAGCTCACCGCGATGCGAACAAATCTTTCTACAAGTTCGAATTAACATTTTTCATGTATAGTATTGGTAGCACTGGTGGAAGAATGTAATATATATTTACATTGCTTTATAAGGTTATCAACTTCCATAGCGTAGCGGTATTTGGCTTGCTTTAACTCACGGAAGTCGTGGGTTTGGTCCCCACGCCGCGGCGCCGGACAAGAAATATTTGTATAAATTCTAAAACATCAGAGCTATTCAAATAATCAGAAGGTTATAGTCTAAGATCCTTTATTTGTTTTCCCTCCATTGGTTTTTAGTAGAGATGGGCCTACTAGCCGCCGACTAGTTGGGAAAGCCGACTATTCGGCATCGTTCGTAGTCGGCGACTATTCGACAAAATATGCCGATTATATTCGGCGCATAACAAATGAAATAAAACAAATAATTTGTACTTGTTTTATAATTTCTAAACATTACTTAGAGTAGTTATCTAAAGTTACAGTCTTTACAACATAGGAACGTATTAATCAGTCAGTATTCATTACTGACTGATTAATACGTTCAGCAATTAAGCTCAGCGGCCGCGATTAGTCAGCCGACTAATCGGCATTTTGAAAACCAATTAGTCGTCTAGTCGGTTAGTCGGCAAATACTATAGTCGGCCCATCTCTACTATTTAGCAAATACTGGATTAGCGCACTAATTCTTCAGCCGGATCTCGTACTATTATTCGTTGAAAGATTGTAATATAGGCTCAGGTAGTAAATTATGGGCCTCGGCGAGCGCCACCTGTAGGCGCCCACCTCATAGTGGGTGGCGAATCCATTGCTGTCGGGGACAGTATGCGATATCTAGGCATAGTCCTCGACAGCAGATGGAGCTTCGGGGCCCACTTCCAGCGGCTGGCCCCAAAGCTGGTGGCGGCGGCGGGTGCTCTTGGCCGGCTTTTGCCGAATCTCGGCAGACCCGGGAGCACCTGCCGCAAGCTGTACGCCGGTGTGATCCGCTCCATGGCGCTCTATGGCGCCCCCATTTGGGTCGACGCCCTGAAGAGGCGAAACATAGCCCTGCTGCGACGTCCGCAGCGGGTGATGGCCATCAGGGCGTCTCGCGCCTACCGCACGGTCGCGTTTGACGCGGCCTGCCTCCTTGCGGGGTCCCCTCCGTGGGACCTGGAGGCGGAGGTTTTGGCCGCCGCGTACCGGCGGAGGTGTGAGGGGGCGCGTTCTGGCCGCGACCCCTTCCCGGAGGGTGTTGCACGGTGGCGGACTGAGATCCGTCGCCAAACCCTCCGGAAATGGCAGGAGCGGCTAGAGGCCGCGCCGCGGAGCGGATTGCGTACGGTGGAGGCGATTCGGCCCCATCTAAAAAAGTGGGCCGGTCGCCGTCACGGCGACGTCACCTACCACGTTGCACAGTAGTAGTAGATCCCTCCGCCCACCCGCTTCGCAGACGGCGTGTTGGCCGTCGGCGGCGGGCCGAAACCCGCCGCCTACCGCCCTAGGCTCGGCCTTGGGGAGTGGGGAACATGGGCCCCGCTCCCTTCGAGGCTGACCCATGAGGTGTAGGGACGCCTCTACACTCCGGGCGTCCCTATAATTGGGCAAATGGGCCACTGTAAGTGTGGCCCTGGAGATCCCGCGGTACCATATTGGCCGCGGGTGCCGTCGGGGGGCCGGATTGCTCATGCGTACCCGACCCCCGCCAACGGCGGATCGAAGGAGTGTCCAGGAGGTTTTAGTGGTGTAGGGTCCTATCCTCGTGGTATGACCTTAGCATACCACGCTATGGAGAGGGCGAGTCCCACATATCCCACCGCCAGCGCGCGAATACGCTGCAGCGGTGGTGGGAATGCGTCAATGCATTTCCTCCCGGACAACAAAAAAAAAAAAAAAAAAAAAGGTAGTAAATTATAGTAAATAATAATGTTCATTGACCTGTGACAGGCCTGAAAGCGACCGATCCATCGTGATTAATGTCGAAATACATTTAAATGTTTCGATAAAGCAATGATTTATCTCAACTCGAGTGTTCCTCGAAAAACATAATAATAGTATTAATTTTATTTATAGTGTTTATTTCGTTTTTATTGCTATATTGATATTGAGTGTGTATTAACTTTGCGAAACTGTACACGTTCTCGCAATTGGGATGATAAATGTACTTTATTAAGTTGGAGAATTGCTTTTTATATGAAAAAATATGTGTTGACAAAATTTATGAATGTTCGTTTCGTTTGAGGTATATATGTTGCAGTCAAGACTCTTAGCCAGTCAAAACTACTTTTGACTAGCAAAATCAGTCGAAACTAGTTTAAGGTTAGGTTAGGTTATGTTTAGTTAATTTTGACTGATTTTGCTGGTTAAATTACTTTTGACTCGTTAAGAGTTTTGACTGCAACATTACACATAGTTTATATGAGACGATACTATAAAGCAATATTTATTGTAATTAAAGTGGCTTTAATTCTAATAACTAATTACTTAATGTATTGTATAACTTAATTCATTGTTATAAAAGAGCAACATTGAATATTAAAGAATTTGTAGCAAACGGTTTAATATGCTAAGGTCAGCAAGTTTTTAAACAATTATTCAAATTGTTTAAACACTTGAAAAACTCGATGAGTATTACCGCGTTCCTAATTGACCAACACCGCTGTATCACTGCCATAAGAAAGAGCGGAGAGGTGGGGGGAGGGGAGCGTCCGATACTTCCCCCCGTCTCGCCGCGCGCTTTTCCAAAGCGCAGCAGCAGTTTCTGCCTAACTATAATATAATAATACACGTCTTAGTAACAGTTTTTATTGCGTGCAATCGACTGCGCACATATCCTGACTATTTATTAGACAGTACAGGGGTTCCCAAGCTTTTTCAGCCCGCGTCGAAGTTTTAATTTAATATTTTGTCACGGCGCCCTATCCTTGAAAAAAAGACAGTCGGAAGGAATAGCTACCTACCTTTAAAATAGTAGTTAGGTTTGTAAGATAGGAAACTAACAAATTTATTAAAAATTTGTTGATAAGTCAAATGTGATCTCCACAGCTATAACTCTAGGTGAAACTTGCGCATGTAAAGGATCTTGGATCATGAGATTTTTCGAAATAATCATCTGCAAAGTACTTCGTAACCTACCTATATTCTTTACCAACGCGAGCGCAAAAAAATGTGCCCTATAGGTATTTGTGGTCTCGGATACAGGATAAACGATCGACTCGTGAGTCGATCGTTTCGACTCACGAGTCGCGCGCCGCGCTTGACTTGCTACGGCACACTAGGGCGCCAGGATGAACCCTTTGGGCACCCCTAGGATGCAAAATATAAAACTTATCATATCTTACCTCCAGCCCCATCCCTGGTCCCTAAGACCGAGGCTATCTGAGGCCGCTCCTCATTGATGACGAGCTCTGCCTGCTCACTATACACCGAGTGCACGGTGGAAATGCAGGTCAGGCGCAGTTGTCCTCTCTCGAAGCTATCAGGCCTCACCATGAAAGATAGTTGTGATATTGACGCCACCTGAGAAAAATTGCTCGAATTAAGCTTTGGAGCGAGAACTTTTGGTCTTCTTATGTATTATTCCCTCTAATATATCTTAAATATGCTTTAATATATTAAACTTGCCGATATTACGGATGCGTTGGACAGCTTTTCTGTTCCAGTAGGTACCGTGATGTTTTATAGCCGATATATTAATGAAATGTATGTATAAACTGTATTTGGTACGCGTTTATGTTTGGTAGTTGTTGCATGAATAGTAAAGGTTTTAGCCGTTCGCTAATAATGAGTGAAATAATTGTTTTTAGCAGTGCAATCATTTACCCTTTTTCAATCGTTTTCAAAATTACAGAGATAGAAATTTCTTCGGTCAGTTCTGGGCGCTTGTTCGTACAGCCTAGATTATCTTGTATTGCACATTTGTATATTTATTGTACATTTGTCATTGGCGTCCGTAGGATGTGGCGAGTAGGTATTCAACAAATTAAAACAGTCTACAGATTTTTGTTACATGAATTCCTATCCATGTTGAGAGGGTTTTTATGAGACGGTATCGAATTACATACTTGACGGGGGGAATGGATAATTGCGGCGGTAAATATAATAAAAATGAAGAAGAACAAAAGTTTTTTTTTTTAATTTATTTATGTAAAGAATCAAAAGTCAAATAGTAGTTAAATTTAAACTCACTTTATTCGATGTTTGAGGAGTTGGTATAGGGTCTGTAGCGTCTTCGTCCAAGGAACTGTCCCGGTCAAGGTGTCGTGGAGACGGTAGAACCACTGTGTCTTGACTTGGCAATAACTCCCCCTCCTATACAACAGGAAAAAAAATTTTAGAGGTCACAATACAAAATCAAGTACAAATTAATATCTAATATGAAATATTCATATCATATAAAATTCATTTTTTAATGTTGATAAGTAAATACATTATTGAAAAAGGCGTATGGCGTAAGGCAATGATATACCTATTAGATAACGGAGGTGTTTTAAAAATGCCATCTGTCTGCGATATTAAAGACAATTTGTTGTTAGATGTTTTATACTAAGTCATAGCAAACATATAACATACATTGCCGTAAAGCAGTTTAAACAGTCAAAGTGAGAGCGTCGCGTAGGGCGGCGCGGCCGGCGTTTAAATAGGCATGAAAACAAAAATAAACTATTTAGTCCGTAAGTCAGATTACCAAAAAAAATTGGACACGTATTTTTTTTTCACTCCTCAAACAAAATATTACGAAGATACAGCGCGTTGAAATATCGTGTGACGTCACCTAGTAGTGACGTCACAAGCCCCTCTCTCCTAAACTTTATAGTTTATTGTTGCTCTTTAACTTTGTGAATTTTATTGATTGGATATGAAATGCAATATTTTTTAGTAATCTAACTGACGGACTAAATATACATTTTTAGTATTCATGACTATTGTTAATAAAAGTAAAATCACTTCTCCACAAATGCACTCATAGTATACAACTTAAGTGCGATTGCCGCCCGCGGCGCGACGTGACGCGGGACACGACGCCCAACGTCACTCGCAACGTTTCCAAGAAAAAGACATTCGAAATACTATCTCATGTTAGAGCTGTTGCTTATATTTCGGGAGCAACTTATAAGGCTATAAGAACTAAAACTCTTACTTCTGAAACACACTACAAAAAAATACAGTATCACAAAAAAAAAAAAAAAAGCAAAAAAAAATGTTTATTTCACTTTCTACAGTTCGGTAAAATTGTTACATGAGGAGTTTTCATTAAAGCTATGTGTGTGTGAGAGGAGACGCCGCTCTTCTAAAGTATTTATCACAAAGTTAGAGTTAAATTGAAATCACTTTATCTTTTATAAAAAAATGCTTTACTGTAATGCCTAACTGAAAAAAGATTTAAAGAAATTTAATTGCTATCATTGCTAGTGTAGTGTGGTGAATAGCATAGAATTTGTTTAAATCTTTCACTAATCCTACTAATATTCTAAAACCGAATGTTTGTATGTGTAGATGTATGTATGTTTTTTACTCTTTCACGCAAAACTTAATGAATGGATTTGGCTGAAAGTTTGCACGCGGATAGTTATAAGCTGGATTAACATATAGGCTACAAAATATTACGCTCCGACTCACTGGAGCAGAGTATTGCGGGTAAAACCGCGGGGCGCTGCTAGTAGCTGATAACTTGTAACCAGCTTATTAGTTATTAGTAGTTTTATAAAATTGCATAATGGGTATTGAAAAAATTATTAGCCGCTCTGACTCTCATGGCAGGACATTCTATGAATCTCATGTATACAAATCTATTCAATATAAATAAATAAAATTGGAGTGTATGTTTGTAATATATAAATAACCGCTTTTTCCTACATGCATATGAATGTATACGGTACTTATATTAAAATAACTGTTTATCTGACTGTTTTTTTGGCTAATCTTTGAAATGGCTGGTAAAAAGACAGGACTTTCACTGGCAGATAGCTGATGTAATATGAAATAACTAAGGTTATTTTTGTTTTAGATAAACTCTAAAATTATAAATTTCACGCGGACGAAGTCGCGGTCGCAGCTGGTTTACGAATATTGTCAAATGCGGAATCGTATTGACGTGATGTAAAGCTGTATTGGTACGCTCCAAAATCCATCGTAAATTGGAATGATAGTGAGTTGCAGGCATTGTTAGTATCCATTTGCGTTTCGAAGTTACGTCAAAAGGCAAGGCCAGAGTGTATTTCACGTTACTCTATAATTGGTAAAACGCGTGTTGTACGGTTCATACATATATTCTGCATCATCGTTAAAATGTAGGAATTATGGATACAGTATCTATACTTTTTAAATGTTGAAACTTTTATTACATGAATAAAATACATATATACAACTAAAAGTAACTAATTTAAAATTTATTTTATTCTAAATCTATTCTACTTGGCAAGGTTCCCAGAATGCTGGCAGCATTACTCCGTTGAATGGCAATGCTAACCTGCTGTACAAAGTAAAAACCAGCACTCGGAAAACGTGCCGCACTAAAGAGGGCCGCTGCGAGGTATTTATAAATTAATTTGGCTCCCGGTCCCCACGGCCCCAATGTTTCGACGCCAAAAGGTACAAATACATAACTCTTATCAAGGGTATTAAGTATATGCGCCTCTTGATCTTCTCCGATAATTATCTATACTAGTATTGTAAAGAAGGAAATATTTGATTGTTTGTTGACCGATTTTATAAAATCTTTCACCATTAGCAACGTGTAAAATAGGAGTAAAATATAATTTATTTAATTATGAAGTTTCCACATGAAGGGGCGCTACGCATGCGAAAACGCGTGCGGGGATCTACGCATGCACTTTTTCAATTAACATTATCATATACAGATTAGGGCCCTAGTACCACCTAGATTATCTTGTATCGCAAGGCACTAGAGCTCATTTTACCATATACATACATATACAGGGTGACTTTTTTACCGTCTTGAAAATAATAGGGTCGTCGTGATATATAGTATATGAAATAGATGTCTAAGGCAAAGATATTTTATCTTTTTTTTCGTTTTTACTGACATAGTGTGAAAATCGTAACGGTAAAAATGCGTACCTAAGAATGTAGTTAGATTTTTCGCTCACTCTTTTTGTTTATGTGTGATTGCGGCCTAGGTATTATTGGCACCTATATTATTATGCATGCGCTACGTAAGGTGTATTTATTTTAAGTAATTTATGAGATTTTCGAAACCAAAACACTAGTACAATATATTTTGGTCTATAGATTCTATTCCACTTACGCAGCACACCACATTATTATCAAGACGGTAAAAAGTCACCCAGTTCATCTTTGCCGTCTCCTTGTGGTAAATTATTTTTGATCATGTCAATTTTAACGTTTTCTTTCGTAATGATCGTATTAACAACGATTAAAAGATCACGGTGTATAGATTTAGAGTTTATTTACAAAAAAATACTGCACAAAAATACAAGATTCACTGCCTATAATGAATATGTTCACGACAGCGAAACGATTGGGTACGAAGCATGGATGCTGGCATCATTAATCACTGTCAGAAACCAATTAGAGAATAATATGCTTTGTAACCAAATACATTGGGAATATTTTGTCAAGAATGTTGCGTTTATTTTAAGTAGCTATTATTTACATTTATTTATGCTCGTTACTTGTTAGTAGTAAGTAAGAAGCCCTATGAAAATTTTTAAACATAACAAATGTGCGACACAGCTTCGCTACACGTAGTATCCTTCTGAACGTATTTTACAGCTACTTTTGTTGTACTATGGTATCAAATTTGCTATACTAACAAATGAGAACATCTGATTGTATCCAATAAAGCAAATTTATTACAAACTTACTTTCTTATGTCATTTTTATTTGTCACAAAATCCAGTTTTTCCATTTATGTATTTCTATTTTAACTTATTTTACGTAAACGTAAATAACATTGATACCTGTATTGTGTCGACGAATGGACCGAAAGCCTTCCACGGGCTGAATATAATATTGTTGTGTTCATCTCCCGAAAGCCCGCGGCTGTGTGGTGTGTCGATCGACACCACGGGACTGGGAAGTATTCTTTGTTGAATAATCGGTTTTCCTTGGATCTGTGAAAGAAATTTTCATAACCTAGAATTAGTATGTGGAAAGTATACAGTCGCAGTAATAGAGGGGATATAGTAAATTGTTAATGCTAATAGACGTAACAGTTTGGTGGGAAGATGGCATGTGTAATACCTAAGTACCATTGTATTTTTTGTAAATTGTGATATTCATAATTTTTGTGTTTCAAAAGCGGCTCAAATATTCAATTCACAAAGGGATTACATATTTGCGCCGTTTAGCTTTGAAACCCTGGGCCCATGGGGTCCAAGGGCTAAAGCAGTCTACCGTGAGATAGCTAAACGCCTAGTCGACGCTAGCCGTGACGGAAGGGCTGGCCTGCACCTGGGCCAGCGGATAAGCCTGGCTTCTGGGAACGTTGCCCAATGATGTCGGTGTGGAGGAATACTTCGACGCCCAAAGCATATAATTTAGATCTAATTTAACATGTACATATTGTAAATAGCCTTATTATTATTATTTATTTTTTATATTATGTATCGTAAGTTCTTCCTTTGTAAATTTTATAAGTTAGAAATTTATGGCATGTTTTAAAAATAAATAACACGCACTCCCCTTATTTTAGTTTTTAATTAGTTAAGAAATAAACTTTGGTTTGGGTACAGAGATCTAGTTTGTATTCAAGTAGTGAGGCTTCGATTAGCCACTTTTCACCGTGTTTCTCCGTGGCTGAACGGTCCAGGCATCGGGCTATCTAAGAAACAATTTCAGACATAATTCTGTCTAAATTTAATATTGAAATGTAATATGTAGGTTTTTTTTTTGGCCCGCTGGAAATGCTTTTACACATTCCCACCGCCGCTGCAGCGTATTCGCACGCTGGCGGTAGGATATGTGGGACTCGCCCTATCTCCATAGCGTGGTATGCTAAACTTATACCACGAGGAGAGGACCCTACACCACTAAAACCCCCCGGACACTCCTTCGACCAGCCGTTGGCGGGGGCCGGGTACGCATGAGCATATTTTGATGCGTAAAGTGCTTTCAAATTTAAAAAGTTGCTTTTTGTTAGCAAAAGTAAAGTTAAGGTATTGTTTTGTGGACATAATTCGATTATAACAATAAATGGATGCTAAAAATAAGATTGACACAAATTAATACGACCTAAACTTTGTACTGATTATTGTTATACTCTTATATAAATAAGTATAATAATAATTGACTAATTATATTGTGTTTTACTCAATTTACTTGCTTCTATTTATGGTTTTTATTACTATATTGTTGTTTTAAATGCCATGTAGATGTTTGCGGATGGATTGGCTCCAGATTCATCATAATATTATGTACATAGGATAAAATACATTAGTACACCATTTGTAGTACCGTATTGTTAATAGTCTGCTTCTTGTTGCTGTGCCATTGAAAAAAAAACCTACTAATTTTATAAACGCGAAAGTTTGTAAGTATAGATAAATGGATGCTTGATACTCTTTCGCGCCAAAACTACTGAACGGAATTGGCTAAAATTTAGCACCGGGATAGGTTATTCGCTGGATTGACATATAAGCTACAAAACATCACGCTCGATCCACTGGAGCAGAGTAACGCGGGTAAAACCGTGGGGCGCAGCTAGTCATACATAAGTATTTTTTTAACTTGAACATGCACGTGCACTACTTTTATAAATCCAGTGCATGCTCAATATAAACAAAAAAAAAATAACCACATCTGCTAAATATTTTTTCTTTACACATCTTTCGTTTTTCAACTCAATCAGATAATTACTAAAAAATAAATACTAACAACTTATTAATTGAAGCCTGAAGACATAAAAGCGTCTTAATTATATATTTTCTTCTCAAACTAATTTGAAATACTCTGTGAGTTTTACTAATAGGTATCAAATAAGAACGTTGATTATGAAAAAGTATCAGACAACTTTGTAATTACCATTAAGTTTAGATGGCTTCTTTGTCCAACGTCTCCAGTTTAAATTAAAACTTAGTTGTAAAGTAGTTATAGCTGAATTAATTGGTCGAAAGTTGTTATAATATACAAAAACGCCAGTCACCGTAACTAATGAGAACACAGATATAGAACTCTATTATATATACTCTATATATACCTATAATATTCTCATTCTCGTTCCGGGACTCGAGAGAAAAGTTGGTATGACGGCCGAATCCGCAGAGAATCTTAAGAGGCGCAAATACCTTGATAGTGGCTCTGTGTTGCGTTGAAATAATGGAATCGTGGGGATCGGGAGCCAAATTAATTTACCTTCGCGGCATTAGCAAAAATAATTGTTCAGAGTCGCAAATCTAACCGAGACCACCATGTTTCAGAAATAATTACCTCCATCACTGAGCTACCGGAACATATATCCGTACCTGATATGTATACAACATAATGTGACAAAAAAAAATTACATAAGAGGCAAAAAAGCACGGAGTGAAATTATGAACGCTAGTGGATTTAATGCACTATTCGATTAGTTATTTCTTTTAGTATAATAAATTTGAAAAAAAAAGATGTTCAGATTTTAAGGGTCGTCAATCATAAACAGCCCGTTTACGTCCACTGCTGAACATGGGCCACCTCTTAACAGACCTTGGTAAGCCAGAATCGTTGAGGGATATTGCCATAATCACCACGCTTGGCAGACGGATTGGTGATCGCAGATGTAAATATTGAGCTAATAGATGCTGCTGCCCATCCACCAGCCATATGTCCCTTAGTCACCTTTTACGACACCCATGGGAGGACATGGGGTGGTCTATTCTAAGCCGGAAACCACACGGCAAATAATATATTTTAAGGGAAAAAATATTATTTGAATAAAAATAAAAATGTTCCTTTGAGGTAGAGAATATAAAAAATATAGTAACGTACGAAAACTGTTATCTTTATGGAATTGTATCTATGGTGTGAACGCCTGTAAAAAGCCACGCGCCAGTAAGTCCTTCCAGTTCCTTTATATCAATGAATGAAAAGGTTTTAATTATGGCTCCGTGATGTAAAGTCTTTGTTCCCGGTCTTACCTAGTTAATGAGTGTTTACTAGAAATGAAAGGAAGTTTGGCTTGTTTTCTACGTATTTAAGAGCAACCGTCTTAAAATAGTAACTCGAGCAGTTTGGTTTACTTTGGTTTTCAAATAAAATAAGATTATTTCAATGTTTAAAAATTGAGATTAATAAAAAAAAGGATTCGAACCTGCATCTTAGGGTAATAAATAATACCAAATGTAACTTTGAATATGTTTGTCGAAGTAATGCTGATCATTACCGATAGATGGTACTAACGTCCCCCTTAGAGACGTGTTACAAAGAGGTTAATAAATTTCGATGACTGGCTGTGGTTCCACCGTAGCTTATTGGTTAAAGCATTTGGGGCTTTACCTAAGATGCCGGTTCGAATCCTGCCGGTTGTCGAATTTTATTTATCTCAATTTTGAAATATAGTATAAGGTAATCCATGAAGTGTTCAAAACATTTAAAAAAAATATTTCAATGCTCTGGAATAATTCCATGTATACCTACATTATTACTTTTTACAAACACAACTAAAAAGACATGGAAAAACTGAGCTATCTGTGGTATTTTTTGAATGCTTGGGTATTTCCATACACTATTAGGCACTTAGGACAACCTCCATAGCGTAGCGGTATTCGACACGCTTTAAATCTCGGAGGTCATGGGTTCGATCCCCACGCCTGTGAGAAAGTCTTTGCGTAAATTCTAAGATTTCTTTCCGGGTCTGGTTGGTTGAGGGACTACCCTCCGTGCGTCCGAAAGCACGTTAAGGCGTTGGTCCCGATTATTATAACATCATCTATAACAAGCGTATACCAGGGAACGGGCAGCAGCGTTTACCTGTGTATTACAACATAATACTGCGGTCACCAACCCGCCTACCAAGCGTGGTGACTATGGCAAATACCCTCACTCGGAAGGAGGCCCATGTTCAGCAGTGGCCGTTGTACGGACTGATGATGATGCTGATGACGAAAGTGCAAGCAATTTGGCGCCCGAAGTGTGGGGCTACAGTCCGCGCATGCATTGGTGTATTTTGACAAAGATGCCGATCTCTTCAGACCTTAAGACCTATGTAATATCACTACGCCTAACAATGATTAAATTTAAATGTGTTGTAGTTTAATTGATTAACAAAACAAAGTTCTTGTTGAAAACCAGGAATCCTAGTTTTATCTGAATTTGGCAACAGGTTACTGATTCCTCTTGCATTTAAAGAGTTTATAAAGTAAGATGACCATTTATCAAAAAAGTACACAGCTTAATGCTTCGGGGTATGCCAGTCGCGCGATGCCTCGTTTCAAGGCAGGTCACTGTTGTCATGATGAAAAAAGTAATACAAATTTTTAATTGAAACTTGGCCAAGTTTGAAATTTTCCGACAATAGAGGAAGTGTTCATAGTTATTTGTTTATCTTTGCTGTTTCATTAAAGTTTCTGGGCTTGTAAGCAATATAAATAAGTTTAACGAGTTTTTTATATATTATTTTCTATATTGATATATGTATATACTTATAAATGAATGTATATTGAGAAAAAATGGTGGCCAGAGTCCCTCCTCTAATGATTTTTTTATTTTTTTTTATGTAATTGTATATACATAGTTTAGTATAGTATTCAAAATAATGTCATATATGTATATAAATATAACTTTTGTTTCAATATTTTATATTTGTAAAAATCCCTCAATATATTAGAATTGCTTTACTTTAAGCGTGCACCTACCATGGTATCCCTGCACCACCTTGAGGTCGACTGATAAATACCATAGATCCATGTGCATAACATGTATTAAATAAACTGTTAAGCTCACCGCGCTAGAACTTTGAATTTTAGATTAGCCTCATTTGACATTCTGCTGGAGCCTTAGTAGGTGGCAAATGTATGTATATTTACGGAATCTACGCAAGTGCAACCTCCGAAGCGTAGCGGTATTTGGCTCGCTTTAAATCTCGAAGGTCATGGGGTCGATCCCCACGCCGGACATAATCTTTTTTTTTATTCTAAAATTTCTTTCCGGGTCTGGTTGGTTGAGGGATTACCCTCCGTGCCTCGGAAAGCATGTTAAGCCGTTAATTCCGATCATCATCTATAATAATCGTATATTAAGGAACGGGCAGCAGCGTTTCCTTGTGTGGTACAAAATAATACTGCGGTCACCAGCGCACCTGCCAAGCGTGGTGACAATGGCAAATACCCTCCCTCAGAAGCAGGCCTATGTTCAGCAATGTACGTTGTACGGGCTAATGACGATGATTTTAAAGATGATGACGCTAGTGCAAGCAATTTGGCGCCCGAAGCGTGGGGCTACAGTCCGCGCATGCATTGGTGTAACTTTGACAAAGATGCCGATCTCCTCAGACCTTTAGACTTATGTCATATCATTACGCCTAACAGTGGGTATACATTCTAAACAACGTTTTGGCTCTCTAAGATACCGCGCTCTAATTTTTGACATCCTTCAGTTATTTTTAATGTATTAGCCTAAGTGTCCGGCTAGCTGTGTGGTTACCAGCTTAGAATAGACCACCAATGCCTTCCCGTGGGTGTCGTAAGACGTGACTAAGGGACATACACCTGATGGATGGGCAGCAGCATCTATCAGTTCTTAGGATTCTCACCATCTTATTGTGATCACCAATACGCCTGCCAAGCGTGGTGATTATGGCAGTATCCCTCAACGACCTTTTTTTTTGTCCGGGGGGACATTCATTGACGTATTGCCGCCGCCGCTGCAGCGTATTCGCGCGCTGGTGGTGGAATATGTGGAGCTCGCCCTCTCCACAGCGTGGTATGCTAAATCATACCACTAAAACCCCCCGGACACTCCTTCGATCCGCCGTTGGCGGGGGCCGGGTACGCATAATTAATCCGGCCCATCCCTCAACGACCCTGACTTGCCTAAGTCTGTTAAGAGGAGGCCCATGTTCAGCAGTGGACGAAAACGGGCCGATACAGTATAGAACGATGCTTAGTGTCCGGTAAATAGTAATCATTAAAATACATATTTCCGACCTATATCATAAAACTAAAACAATACATTTTCAATAAACCAACAACACAAAAACAAAAACAGAGCGATCACATAACTGACACTCAAGTTGCTGTTCGCAGTTCATTACCGCTACCCATCAATTAGTATACTGATGATATCGCACTAAAACCGCAATGGAGTACGAAACAATGTTTCATCATAGGCTCTTGGAACTGAAATTTATGGGGCAATTGAACGTAATAGGCATCCGATGACGGTTCCGTTCATAATAAACTGTGACAGTGCTCGCCTTATAGTAGTGATGGATTTACTTTTATAGGAAATATCGATAATAAATAAATCATAGCGTATTTTATTGAGAAGCGTGTTGTTGAAGTGGAATATTGTTTTATTTATAGACAATGGAAATAATGACGATACTTAGACTGAATTGTTTCATCAATATTGACAGTTTCGTGCGAATTAAACTGAATCTTCACAAAGTTATGAAAGTTTATATTGCAGTAGATGAAATAAAAAATTGGAATACAAAAATATTTTTATAAACGGATACTGGGTAGGTACTTAGAATTATATTGTACTATTTATTTTTATAACGGATTTAATTTGAATTTATGGGATTTTAGAATATTCGAATGAATGAATCGCTTGAATACAGAACTTAATAGAAGTTTTATTGACTAATTAAATTAAGTTTAGATTAAATTATAATTTGATCTAAACTTAAAAAAAAATTCTGGTAATGTAGGTAGCGTTTGATAAATAGTTGAAATACTCAATATACAGTTATGTCAACTAGGATGCCATTTTTTTAAATAAAATATAAATTTTCTTAGGTACACCGCCTAAGCAGATACAATACTATTATAATACGTTTTTTACGTCTCACAATAATAACTATAGTTAATGAAATAATTTATTCAGCACTTAGGTATTTACATACACTTGTATTTGTACGAATCACAATATTACACAATTTTTCTTAATCTAAGAATTAAACTAGATACATAACTAACAGGTAGCAATTTGTAGGATATTACAGACAAAGTAATCGGTCCGTCAGCTTGTCATTAACATTGGCTTCTTTCGAAGGTGGTGTTGCCGTAGTCACCACGCTGGCAGGCGGGTTGGTGGCTGCATTTTTATCTACAGTATATACCTACATATATCATCGCTTCTGTCTGTTCCCTGATAAATGATTGTCATATATTATGTTACAATAATCGGGATCAATGGATTTAGGTAGGCAAGGTGGGTAGTCCTTCCCAACCAGACCCTAAAAGAAATGTTTTATTTTACACATAGAACCCAATTACCTAACCTAACCTGGTTTATTTAAGTTCAGCTTTGTACAGCAGTAAGATAAGCTGCCTTTGACGAAAACTGTTTTGAACTGGCTAAAACTGTTCACAGGTGTAAAGATTCCTCTATATTATTCAAATATAGAAAATGAATTTGACGATTAGAAAATAAATGAATCTGTAAAATTACGAGTAAATTTTAGGTGTTTACAAAATATTTTCAGATTTTAAATCAATGTATGAAGCACTTGGCGAGAAAATAAATATTAATAAATTAAAACCATTAAACTTTAGCTTTGTAAAGCAATATTGTGACTATCTGACTGACTTCTAGACAATGCTCAGCCTTCGGACTTATTAAACTAAAATTGAAACGATATATTATTTAGGTATCCAAAACAAGCACCGGTTGTTATTTATCCCTGTTACTGGTGTTAGGGTGAGAATACGAGAGGTTATAATGGGTAGACCCATTCAGTGGTATGATTAGCATATCATGCTACGGAAAGGTGTCCAACCCACCACTGAGAGGGTGGTGATGCCGAAGGCAATTCTTCAGGTAAACAGGCTCAAGGCTCAAAAGCACGAAAGAAGAATTTCATCAAAATTTTACCCCTAAAAAGTTTTTTGGTCCTTTAGGATTGGTCCATACTACGGAGAGGTGTCCAACCTACAGAGAATTACCCACCACTGAGGAGGTGGTGATGTCAAAGGCAATCCTCCAGGTAAAGAGATTAAAATTCTACCCTATTTTTTTGTCCTTTAGGCTGTGCTACCTAGATGTGGAGTAAATGTATTCACCACCCCCTCAATAGTGGGTACTATTGAGAGGGTGGTGATGCCAAAGCCATCCAGGTAAAAAGGTACCCAAGACTGTAAGAGCAATGAAGAAAGATTTCATCGCAATTATAGCTTACAACGATTTTTGTCCTTTAGAATCTTAACATCACAGTTTGTATGACGCCATCAAAACAAAAGCGAACAAAAATTAAGTGCCTTGTAAATATAAAACTTATTTATAATCAATGTTTTGTTTTTAATAATGTATCATCCCGCATAATATTTACATTCATTTACACGCTGCTAAAGGACTCTGGAGACTTAGTTATTGTGGTAAATAAACATGTTTAATTGTTTTGTAAATATTTGTCCTTGAATTATATTAACAAAGTTTATCTATGTTTATTTTTCACACTTAAATAATTTAGAACTAGCAACGATAATAACCTGGATTAAGCTTATGTAGCAGACTCACCATATTATCCGATTGAAACCACAGTCGATTATAATGCTTTTATCAATATATTTCATCATAATTATCAGCCCCTATAACGTCCACCGCTGAACGTGGGCCTCCCCCTGAGCAAGAGTTTTTGCTATAGCCACCACACTTGGCAGGAGGGTTGGTAGTGTACAAAAAAACACTGCTGCCTTATAGGTACAGTATCATGGTGCCTACTGTATGCACTTATGATGATGTTATGATAATCAGCATCAACGGATTAGCGTACTTTTCGAATCACGGTACTCCCTCAACCAATCAGACCCAGAACAATATCGTAGTGTATCAAAATATTTATATATAGATTTGCACTTAGTGAATTATACAAAAATGTATTATTTACCTGCCGTATGCTGTCAGGCTTAGAATAGACCACCCCATATCTTCTTATACATATATCTGATGGATGGTCAGCACCATATGTCAGCTCAAAAATACTCCCATCTTACTGCGATCATCAATTCTACTACAGAGCGTGGTGATTACGGCAATATGGCTTACCATCTCGTGGTATGAGTTTTGCATAGCACGCTTTGGAGAAGCCGAGTCCCACATATTCTACCGCCAGCGCGCGAATACGCTGCAGCGGCGGCGCGGCGGTAGGAATGCGTAAATACATTTACACCCGAACAAAAAAAAAGGTATGTTAAAGACGAGGCCCATGTTTAGCTGTAGACGTCAACGGGCTGATGAAATAAAAAAATAAAATAACGTATTTTAATATTCATTAAGATGTACTGCAATTTTTTTTATTAAACCGAATATACCGATAATCTTGAATCACAACACTACGTAGAGCGTTGTCCGCAATGAGCGATGTAACACTCAATCATGGGACGTCTCTATCGTCTCTAGCTAGAGACGGTAGCGCTATATTACGTTGACTGATCACTTGCTAAGCTCAGTATAAAGGGGTTTTTATTCGACTCCCGAACATGATGTTTGGTAGAAAATGTCACAGTAATATTAATATTTGAATGCGTAAAAAGCGATAGATATACAGGTTGGATAAAGTCAACATTATTCTATATATATCTCTAACGACGATGAAAAAAATACTAGTTATATAAGATAAAAACTGTTTATTGATAACTAGTGCATTTCGGCTTCGCACGGGTGCATTTGAAGCGGCCATAGCCCAATGGCTTGAGCGTCGGATTTGTGATCTTGACGTCGCCGGTTCGAACCCCACCCATTGCACTACTGACGTGAACCCATACCCCAACGTATTCTCCGTTACAATAACATCCGGGTTTTTAAACTTTTCAATTTGTATTTTTTTATTTATTTAACAATTTAAGGTTATTACAACTAGCATGGGTGCAATGCTGATACATATAAACCTTCCTCTTGAATCATTCTATCTATTAGAAAACTGCATCAAAATCCGTTGCGTAGTTTTAAAGACTTAAGAATACATAGCGACCGACAACGGGAAGCGACTTTGTTTTATACTATGTAGTGATATACTTTAAACTAAGTACGGTTTAATATATATCGGCCATTGATGTTTTGAGTAAAAACAATTGAACTTTTTTTTTCGAATAAATAGGATCATAATAGTAAATTATGCTTATAACAAGAGTTTTCACACTTGATAAACTAATCACAAAGTTGATCACCTCACAGAAGCTGGTTGTTAATTTTTAAATCCTTACAATAAACGCTTACTCAAATTCAGTCTCATTCATCAAAAGCAAAAAGACTCCCGGATTTCGAAAGACCCTTGAATATTATAACGACGACGTGCTCTCGAGGTAAATGACATCAGAATAGAAAAGAATAAAATGGAATTAGCAACACAAAGAGAGGACGGGAGTTGAATAAATTTCTCATACATACATGACTTTTGTACAGCTCGCACGAAGAAATTAGCGGGGGGTATACTGTGTGTCATTTATACGTGACGACACGACACCTACACGATTTCGACAGTTATTATAAGATTATACGACGTCTTTTTGATTGTCTTATTGTTCTTTTTTCAAATGCTGTATGTGTTTTCGTTTGATTTGATTAGAGGTGTGACGTGAAATTATGTTTTGATTAGTCTCGTTGCGAAGTAATTAACATTCAAGTTAGTATTTTAAAATAAAATAAAATTTAGAAAATATGAGGTAACATCTATCTAATAAGACATAATAGCAACGCCCTGTGTTTCGATCCGCTTTAGATCTCTTTACCATGCTTATTAAGTGTGAATTATCAAAATATTTAACAGGTTTATAGACTTAGTGCAGTATAGTTATAAAACATCAAAATCAAACACTTATAATATAATTCAATTAAATTTCTACGTAAAATGTATATATATGCCTTATACATTTAACTTCACCTCTTAATGTTTTTACACAATTTATTTTATCAACACTTTCAATAACTTATTTCGTTACTCAAACCATCTTTCTCTTGAGTTAATCTTAAATGTAATCAATTAACCAATTAATAAGTTTGTCTTAAATAAAATTTGTAATTTTAGCCGAATCTGCTTCACTCAATTATTCAACGACCCAGTTAGCAAAAGTTTCTTTCTGATATTTTAGAAGAAATAAAGATAAGAGATGTTTATAAAATGACGAGGGGACGAGTGGGGCTCGTTAACATCTTCAATATGGATTAACCATTGTGCCAGGGTCAGGAACAAGAGACCTTGAGCTCTGACGCAGTTGTTCAGATAAGCCGAAAGGAAGACGAAAAGGCAGGTCACCTGCAGTCGAATCTGAACCACTATACTAATCTATATACAACTTTTAATTTACTAGTTGTATCCATTTCCCCCGCAAGTGGTTTCACATAGACCGCAAATCTCGGAACTTTTACGCCTTCAGTGCCTTGAATATGAACAGCTTGGAGCCAAAGAGTGGAACTCGGTTTGGCAGCTGGGCTCGTGCCTTGACACAGAACACCAACAACACAAGGTGTTCCGCCTCGTCATCAAACCTATATAACCGGCTGCGAGGTACACGTTGCATTTTAGGGGTCTCGACTAAAGGATAATTTGCTAGTTGTAGACACCAGAACAGCAACAAGTATCCAAAAGGCGGATGTGTTGCAAGGCGTATTAGGAAAAGCCTATAACCAGCGGTGGACTGAGATTAGCTGATCAATAATCAAGGTCACCCCTACGCGTAGTTTTGATTCTCAAAACATCGAGTCAAACTGATTTTCACATTGTTTTTTACCACTTTCAACGGACGGTTCAGGTGCATAATGATAAAGAGCTAAATAAGTAAAGCCGCGCAGGATTGCAAACGTATTCTAATTTCGATAAGTGGTTTGCATTAAAACACAAATATTTAACAGGCAAAGCCGAGTAACCGCATAATACGCAAACAAAAAAGCAATAAATGAAAACCGTTCCTATTCTGGGTCAGAATCGTTTAAGCTAAAGCGAATTTCATACAGGGACAGCAGGCGTCGGACTGTGGGCAGTGTCGGTTCCTACAATTAATTTATTGCATTTGTGCTCCCAGAATTTTTCATAGTCAAGTGTATGTGAGTTCTACGGGAGATCAGGTAATAAAATGAAGAGTATCATTATTGTGGCGGTAGCGCGCTTTGGAAATGTTAGTGTGATTTATGAATCCACTTAGCATTTTTTTCATAACTTTTAAAACGGTGGAGTTGTTTCTATCTATTTTATGAGTATCTTTTTTATGTGCACGGGGCAGCTAGTTTATTATAGTTTCGATATGGTTTTATATTTAGACATGAATACTTTAACCGTTATATGCTTTTTTTAACATTTCTACTAGTATTCTTGTTACCCCTTGTGCTAAGCTAATATGCTTGTATTACGAGGGGGTTCACGTCGGTAGTGCCATGGGTGGCGATCGAATCGGCGACCACAAAATCGCAAGTCTGACGCCTTAGCCATTGGCCTACAGGGAGTGCTGCGAATGGGGTTTCCCGTTATATGCACGGTATACGACACTATCGGGACCAACAATTTAGCTTGCTTTCCAAGGCACATATGCCAGTACCAACTTGACCCGAAAAATGATTTCTATCTTTAATTCTATACAAAGACATTTGTATGGCTTGGGAATCGAGAGCACGATCACCAAAACTTATAATGGTAGGCTTCAGAGGTAGAGGTAAAGTTACACGGTTAACTTCGTAAAATACGTGATTACACTTCAAACTGAAATTTAAAACACGATTCCAGAGGCGAAAAATATATTTTGTATCCATTTCAGTTCACATTTGATTTATTAACATGAAATTATTCGCATTGAAATGGGGATTTAAAACAATTCGTGATATAACCTTTCTCTATCCGCTTTTCTGTGACACAACGTAAGCTAGAGTACGGCAACGGCTCATATACATTTCAAATTTATAACCTAGACTTAGATAAGTCTAAAAAATGTGACAGAATTTTGTGAATATGTTTTGGAACACGCGATCAGAACAAAAGAAAACAAGACAAAATGTTAATTTTCATTTTATTTTGCGGGAAAGTTAGTCGTGCTTTTGAATATAATAATGTACAAGACTATCGACCCGCCCTGGCTTCGCACGGGTGCAACGCTGATGTACTATGCAAATGAACCTTCCTCTTGTATCTCTCTTGAATCTATTAAAGAAACCCCCATCAAAATATAACCCCATATAATACCAAAACTACAATTAAATAAATAAATGGTTTACCATGTATTTACTCCTTTTTGTAGTAACACGCCCTATAACACTGCAACTGAACAACTACTAAACACTTTTATTGACCAACAACTATTATTCAAGCTAAATGAATAACTACAACGTTTCTAAGGGATAATTAGCATCGAGTTAAGCATGACTACTAATTATTTAACCCGGTGGAGCTTTGCTAGTTGAACTACTTAGTTAGCTGTACGCAGCCCTTTTTACAAACACTATTTAAATATTACGAGTTTAAATTAGTATATTGACATTGACAAACTCCGTGGCATAGCGCCTGCGGTCTCCATGACGTAAGTTTAAATAAGAAAGTGCTATCTCCTCTTAAAAAATATATCAAAGTATTCGATATTTTAAGATGGATTGAAAGCATACGCCGCTGTGTGCACCTTGTGGCTGATATAAATCTGAAAACTCACATTAAATCGTTGAATTGACCCCATAATCACCAACAACTTTATTGCTAGCTAGCTCGTGTGTGTTTGGTTCATTATTCAAAAAGTCTTAGTAAGTTCCGAGTGTCGAACCCCACTCGGCTGGAACAGCGAAAATTGAGGGCTGAACATCATCATCCGACACCGTGGAACAGGAGATCAAAAGGTTAGTCACACTATTATTGCTTTTGGCTTTAATCAGGTGAATTCCACATCATAATCGGTTCAGTGCTTGATTCCCCCCAATGTAAGGTTTAGCGAACAACCCTAATTTTTGTGGCTATAATCTCTAAATGAACACTTCAAAAATATATTCGTTAACAACATTATAAAACAGTGAGATAACAATCTAAATATCTATCGGGAACTAATAAAATACCAGGTTTAACAGCTTGTTACAAAGGCAAAACAATGGGATCTGTTTCTAACTAAGGACTTTTATTTGCACAACTAAGTTAGCAAAAGCTGCTATTTAACGATAAAGAAGTTTTATAGTCAAACGTTCAGCTGAAAGAGTTAGTGTCGACTGATTGTGTTTTGTTTAAATTGTCCCTAATTTAGTTTGCGAGGAAACAAAACCGATTTGGTACGAGCGCTTATAGACGTTCTTCTGAGTTTATTTCATTGTTGGTAAATAGTGGCAACAGCGTTTGGCTTGGTACATGTTCAGCTGTGGAGTATTTCTACGAAAGTGCTAAGTGCCTTTGCACTTTAAGGAAAATCTAATCAATAGATTTAAAGCAGCTTCCAAGCTTGGTGTAATTGAAGGTGCCATTATTATGTATGTTTTTTGTTCCTACCAGTACCTTCATATTCTCTTTTTTCTTTGTATTTAAATATAGAAATTGGTAGAATATTAAAAACCTCGTATGTATAGGTCTCATAGTAATCTTAATTTGACACTTTTCACTTAATTTATTTCGCATAATAGGGAACGGTCAGCAGCGTTACCTTGTGTGTTACAACATTATACTGCAGTCACCAACTGTGTCAAGCGTGGTGACTATGGCAAAACCCTCCCGTGGCAGGAGGCCCATGTTCAGAATTGGACGTTATATGGGCTGATAACGATGTCTCATTTATTTATTTATAAGTATACGTGCACATTAACATAATAAAAAAAAATACCAACAAATATAAAAAAATGCTACTTATATTTAAAGAACACATTAAAATAAAATAAAAACAGAAAAATTGGTGCTACTTATCTCTAAAGAAATCTTTTGCTTGTTGACAATTTATACAATTTTGAAAGGGGGAATTTGGATCGTGTTAAGAGCTCTAATGTTTATAGACGTTAAATTTTGATTATATTTCGATGTAGGTACACGTAGGCTTATATTCAAATGATTAAAACGAAAACAATATTATTCATACCGAAAGATGGCACTAACATCGCCCTTAGAGACGTGTTATAAAAAGAGATTGATAAATTTCGATGACCGGCTAGGTTCCACCGTAGCCTAATTGGTTAAGGCATTAGGGGCTTAACCTAAGATGCAGGTTCGAGTCCCGCCAGTGGTCGAATTTTATTGATCTCAATTTCGAAACATAGTATATGGTAAAATTTTCCGTAAGGTATTCAAAACATTTAAAATGTAATATTATTGATCGTTTTTTTTTAACTTAGTAAATAAACATCAAACAACATCCATTTTGCAATACCAACTCAATAAATAATCCGATACCTAAAACAATAGTACAATATGGGCTATAATCGATTTAGCTACAAGGCTTTGATCCCGGGAATTCTGTCGTTTAATTACATTTCCGACATTACGTTACCCGGATCATAACTGAGTAAAGCTTACGTAATTTCGGTAGATGACTTTAATGATGAGCCTCGCAATTCGAACCCCCGATCCCCGGGGAGATGATACATTCTACGTGCTATTATAAAATTACCCAATATGTATACGTACAGTCACCAAAAGATATAGGTTTACACATTGTGAAACGCATTTAAAATTTATATGTACACGTTTATGAGAAGAGTTTACTATTATGTGTATTTGTATACAGCTAGCAGCGAACTATTCATCCATAAATAATCATCGGCTTTCATAGTGACATAAACATATTTATTAACATTTTTTTATACTGACGGTGTAAACCTATTTCTTTTGTTGACTGTACTTACCTATTATAATTTAAGAATATGTAGGTATATTGTAGTAAAATCGTGTGCTGTAATTGAAAATAATAAGTTTGTTGTCTGTTTAAACAGGTACCGCGGCGTAGCGGTTAAAGGCTTGCTGTCAATCACGGAGATCGTGGGTTCCATCCCCGCGTCAAACAAGACATTTTTGAGCAAAATCTCAGATTAATTTTCGGGTTAATTGTTACCGAATGCCAATGAAATAAATATATAAAATGCATCGATGGTCATTATCATTTTCATTTCAGCTGAAGTCGTCCACTGTTGGACATAGGCCTTCTTTATAGATTCAGTTATTACGGATGAAACGTGTAAGCTGTGGAATGATCTCCTCGCTGCGGTGTTTCCCTTGCGCTATGACATGACCTTCTTCAAAGGAGGTTTAAAAAGAGCACTCTTATCACGGTAGGCAGCGGCTTGTGCAATGACAGTCTGCTTCCCTGGCATTGCTTGAGTCCATGAGCAGCGGTTAACACTTACCATCAGATGCGCCGCATGCTCGACTGAAGAATGAAGACAACAACAAAAAATATATATTAAAGCGGCCTGCATCCACAGTGATTGTTGGTCTTTCTTTCTTTTGTTTTATTCTTTTAAAAAGATTACTAGCAGAGTTATACAGTCTACTAGTATTCTTGTTAACCTCTCGTGCTAAGCTATAATGCTTGTGTTACGAGTGGATTCACGTCGGTAGTGCAATGGGTGGGGTTGGAACCGGCGACCTCGAGCTCACAAGTCTGACGCCCTAGCCTAGGCTAGGTAGGTAGGGCTACTAGCAGTCATATGTATATGATACGTAACTATTACGTATCAATACTTCATTCTTAGCTGCGTGACGTCCGATTTAGAATAAACCACACCATGTCCTCCCATGGATGTCGTAGCAAGCAACTAAGGCACATACAGCAGACGAATGGGCAGCAGTATCTATTAGCTCAGGGATACTCACTATCTTACTGCGATCACCAATCCACATACTAAGCGTGTTGATTATAGCAATATCCCTCAACGACCCTGGTTTTTTAATCTGTTAAGAGGAGGACCATCTCCAGTAGATAACTACATTCATCATCATCATCAGCCCGTACAACGTCTACAGCTGAACAAGGGCCTCCTTTTGAGGGAGGGTTTTTGCCATAGTCACCACGCTGGGCAGTATTATGTTGTAACATAGGGGAGATTAGTCCAAAACCGGGTATGGGGGTAAAACCGGGACATGGCAGTATGGCTACTTAGACAGTTTCAAATTTACGCGCGCTGTGGTCAGTGCTGTCAGCCATCTTGGATAGTTTGTCAACAAAAGTTGAAAGACGTGCGTGCCGGTGTGTAAAAATAATTAAATAAAACAGGTTTTAGCGGTGTTTGATCTAATATTCCATGGAAATAGTAAGCAGACCAATCTTTTGTACGTTGAGGTAAGTACCATTTGTATTTTTAATACGATTAGGTATGTAATAAACTTAAACATAACTTTAATTGTTATTGTAGCACGTTTTTAGGTTAGTGGGTTTTTTAGTTTCTTGTAGGCGCGTTTGGGTCAAAACCGTACGGGGTAATATCGGATAGTACCCGGTTTTGTACAAGTAACTTTGATAAAATTGTTATGTTTAATAATTGTTACAGGTCTAAACAAAATGCCGCGAAACTATAAAAGAACAACAACTCGACAATCTTGAAGTGAGGTGTCAATGAAAAAGGCCATTATGGAAGTTATCGAAGGAAAGAATGGATATCGTGTGGCTTCTCGAATACAGTACTCGATTCCACAATCGACATTAGAAGATCGAGTAAAAAAATATCGTATTAATAACAATGCTGAAGAAGCTTCTAAAAAGGGTCTAGGGCGCTTCAAGACAGTTTTTACAGCGGAGCAAGAGAGTTTAATGTGCCAACACCTAAAAGATCTAGAAGCTCAATTATTCGGTCTCACATACAAGGATTTTCGACGACTTGCTTTTGAAATGGCGGAGAAAAATGGCATTGACCACAATTTTAACATAGACACGCAATTAGCTGGAATGGACTGGCTATATGGATTTTTGCGTCGTCATCCTGAATTATCATTACGCCTCCCAGAGCCTACGTCCGTTGCACGCGCGATGGGCTTTAACAGAGTGAATGTCTCTATGTTTTTTTTTTTGTTGGTTGAGCTGCAAGACAAGTACAAATTTGGGCCAACCAAGATATTAAACGTCGATGAAACTGGGATCACGACCGTCCCCAAAAAGAAATCGAAAGTGCTTTCTTTGAAAGGAAAGAAGCAAGTCGGCGTTATCTCTTCGGCTGAAAGAGGCCAGTTGACTACTGCAGTGATGTTTGTATCAGCTGCAGGCGTTTATATACCACCACTTCTGATTTTTCCGAGAGTCCGAATGAAGGCTGAACTGTTAGACGGTACACCTCCTGGAACTATTGCTGTATGTCATCCTAGTGGATGGATACAGAGTGACATATTTGTTCACTGGCTAACACATTTTATCTCGAACGTCAAACCAACCAACCCTGTTCTGCTTTTGCTAGATGGACACGCAACGCACACCGAAAATCTTCCCTTGATAGATAAAGCCCGAGAAAACGGAGTCATCATAGTCAGCTTTCCTCTTCATTGCACACATCGCCTGCAGCCGCTTGATGTTGGCATTATGGGGCCGCTAAGCACTTATTACAGTCAAGAAGTGATGACGTGGCTGCGGAATAATCCAGGTCGTGTTGTCACTCAATTTCAGCTTGGAAGGCTTTTTGGAATCGCGTACTCCAAAGCAGCGACGTTATAAAATGCAATGAGCGGTTTTTTTAAAACAGGAATATGTCCTTTAAACCCCAATATATTTGCTGATCATGATTTTGTGTCAGCCAGTATTACGGATAATGACCTCGCATCTAACGAGCCAACAAAAGATACATCTGATCTTGTTACGGTTGCAGATCAAAATATAAACACCGTTAATAACATTATCGTTGAAGAAAATAACCAAACAATGGCAAAGGAGCAGCAAATAGCAGAAACATCCCCGATTCATTCACAACCAAGCATTTCACAACCAAGCACTTCAAAAACAATGGTAAGGCAGCAGCAATTAGCAGAAACATCCCTAATTCATGCACGACGTAGCCCTTCAAAGCGATTGGCTGTTAGTCCAGAACCAACTACTGTACGGCAATCGGTATCATCATCCTTAGCCTTTTCTCCAGCTGATATTATGCCTAAGCCCCATGTTGTTAGAAAAACAACTTCTAGTGCACGTCGAGGAAAAACTGCAGTTATAAATTCATCGCCATAGAAATTAGAACTTGAAAATAATGCCAAAAAAATAAACAAGAAGAATGTTCCCAAGCTAAGCGATGATATAGCGAAACCCAAAGAGAAAAAGATATCAGATGATATGTGTATTTATTGTACTGAAATTTATGGAAATACACGGATAAGCGATGCTTGGGTACAATGTCTCAAGTGTAAGAAATGGGCCCATGAAGGCTGTACTGGTTGGGAGCTTGAAGATCTTGACGAGTTCCATTGCTATCGTTGCCCGGGGTAAAATCGGGTATAGGATACTGGTCTAAAACCGGGTATACCCGGTTCTGGACAACCTATGGGGCAAAACCGTAAAATGTTAAGATTTAAAGTTGATTGTTTTTTTTTATATGTGATAATGCAAACAGTGATCTCACGTAATAAATATGTTGTCTATTAAGTAAATTACGCAGAGGCTATTAAATTTTGTTTATTTCCCTAAAAATCTTTTTCTTATTTTTTTTTTTCCTTAAGGTCCCGCTTTTACCCCACTTTCCCCTATAAGGAAACTCTGCTGCCCGTTCCCTGGTATACAATTGTTATATAAGAATTTATAACATTCGAGACCAACGGCTTAGCGTGCTTTCTGAGGCACGGAGGTCCCTCAGCCAACCAGACCCGGAAAGAAATCTTAGAATCTACTCAAAGATTTCTTGTCCGGAGTGGGGATCCAACCCACGACCTTCGAGATTTAAATCGAGATCAAATACCGCTAAGCTACGAAGGTTGTCGTACGATACCTACATATATTAGGTACATACAACACTTCATTCAAGCAGAATTCCACAAAGAGAATTAGACTTGCGCTATCACTACATTGTATAAAACATAGTTGCTTTCCTGTCTGTTCGTCCCTATGTTTGCTTAGATCTTTAAAACTACGCAACGGATTTTGATGCGGCTTTTTTAAATAGATAGAGTGATTCCGATTGAAGGTTTATATGTATAATACATCAGCATTGCACCCGTGCGAAGCCGTGGCGGGTTGCTAGTACAGATATAAAGCTGAAGAGTTTGTTGTTTTATTGAACGCGCTAATCTCAGGAACTACTGGTCCAATTAGAAAAATCTTTCAGTTTTAGATTTATCGAGGAAGGCTATAGGCTATATTTAATTATGAAGTTCTTACGGAAATGGAACTCACGGTGGTGAAACCACGCGCGGGAATCTAGTTAATTATTAAAAGCATAAACATTAAGTCCATTGTTTTATAATTCGGTTGACATTTGAATGAAATATGATCAGATAAACCTAACCTTTTAACCCTCCGCTACCAGTGAATGAAGTCCCACAACACTTTATATTGTTTATGTCACTTGTTTGACACGTTTCACGGTTTGGGAGATAATAAAGGGTAATGATAAATTGTTTTGGTAAGTTTTCGAGTGATTAGAGGTTGTTGTGGGCTGATGAATTTATGAGATGGTCTGGTTTATTTGAATGATTATAGTTCTTATTGTTTTGAACATAAGGTTGAGAGATTTTGACAAGAAGATTATATATTTCAATCTGTTTTGCCATGCAAGCATTTCCAACAGCTTTTAACTTATCTTAGCAATCTTTTTTTCTTTTTCTTTTTTTTTATTAGAAATATTTCTAGCATAGTTTTGCTGTCAAGAATACTAGTTCTTGTTATCCCCTCGTGCTGAGCTACAATGCTTGTGTTACGAGTGCTTTCACGTCGGTAGTGTAATGGGTGGGGTTCGAACCGGCGACCTCAAGATCACAAGTCCGACGCCCTAGCCTTTGGGCTACGGCCGCTTTTAATAATCTAGGATTGTAAAGGGATATTGCCATAATCAAAATTGCCATTGAGATGACCTATCCACCTGCCAAATGTAGGGACATTTGGCAGGCCAATTGGCAATCGTAGTAAGAAAGTGAGAATCCTTGAGCTGATAAATGCTGCTGCTCAACCATCAGCTTTATGTCTCTTAGTAGCCTTTTACAACACACATGGAAAGACCTATGAGTCTTTTCTAAGCTGCAAACCACAAGCGAAAATAAGGCGTAAAGTCTCAATATATCAATCAGCCTATCTCTGTCCACTGCTGGACTTACGTCAAATTTGCGCCACAACACCCGGTTCTCCGTCCTCCGCACCAAGTGTACTCTAGCTATCTTTTTCAGGTCATCTCGCCGAGGGTCGTCGTATCTAATGTTTGCCAAAACGCGGTATCCATTCAAGGCGACTCACAAAACCTTAGTAAAACTTATCATTTGCGTACACAGACTGTTTTTTTATTTAAGTAAGTACCTAACTTCTTTATTTATTTCAAGTGTTACAAAAGGTATTCATTACAAATATTGGTATCGACCATGAACCCTCTTAGGTTGTTGAAAATATACGTTATAGGTTATGTGTTTTTCCGTGGGAGGACGGCTAAGAATAAAATACTTCCTCCCCGCACGTTGGGAAAAAACGCGTGGCGTAAAAGTCGACAAAACCCAGCACGCTTGATGGTAGGAGTTAATTATCCGCCTGGCTAGCAACCATCCTCACATGTAAGGCCTGCTCCAAACAGTTTTACTGTGTTTCGTAGTGAGTATGTGAGAGCCAGAGCCCGAAAAGGTGTCACTTGAATTGCGTGTTCCATCTAGGACCCTGTCTGTGCTTACCATCAGGCAAGACTAGGGTCAAACGCAATCAAGAAAATAATTAAAAAAAAATGTATTTAATTATTTGTAAATTGCATCTAACTGATGATACTACTATAAAACTATAATATTATATACCGTAAAAAATTATGTATACTTATGATAAGTATACAAAATATAAAAGTAACGTATTATTTATTTCATATTATTTATAGTGCAGTCATTGAAGCGTTATTGGTCCGATTTTTTTTACTGTGAACCGATTTGCATGAAATTTTGGCATTAGGTTCATCTTACCCTTAACTTAAAAAGTGAAAATGATTTGAACTCCGCACCCACCCTGGGTGAGGTTGCCACCCCTTCTCGTTGGTGTATTTTTTTTTTCAAAATAACCTCGTATATCGATAGAAGGCCTAATTTCAAGAAAAAAATTAATTGGAAACAATTGAAAGTAAACTACTAACAACTAAAACAGTTCCAGTTGAGCTCATTATTTATTGCTGAAGCTAAACTATTGCTCGCGCTCCAAGATTGTAAAGTGACCTCTCAAGAAAAAGCACAGCTTGAAAAAACGTGGCCAATTATAAGAATAGGAAGTTTTCAATTGTGTTTCATTTGTGTTTAATGGCTGAAGTGTAATCTATACAAATTAATAAAGTTGAAGTGATTATTTGTTATGGAAAAATAACAGGTTTCTCGTCATCATCATCATCGTCAGCTCGTATAACGTCCATGACTAAACACGGGCCTCCTCCCGAGGGAGGAGACCACATCATTATGTTGTAACACACAAGGAAACATTGCTGTCCGTTTCCTGATATACGATTATTATAGATGATGTTATAATAATCGTTGGTCTTAACGTGCTTTCCGAGGCACGGAGGGTAGTATCTCAACCAACCAGATCCGGAAAGAAATCTTAGAATTTACACTTAGATTTCCTGTCCAGCGTGGGGATCGAACCTCCGAGATTTAAAGCGAGCCAAGTACCGCTACGCTACGCAATTTCTATAGGGTACTTATACCAAAAAGACAATAAAAAAATTGTCTCTCAATATAATAATATCCAAATCTACCTGTCTGTGGTCTGATGCAGAAAGAGTCAATGTTCGTTTTTGTGGGAAGTGTAATGTTACTGCCATAATTTTGTTTAAACATGATACATTTTAAATTGTGCATGAAATATCAGAAAGTACATAGTTCTCCTACGATATGCATCTAATCAACTATTAGAACTAGTATTACCCGTGCCTCGGAGATCACGAAAGCTGACGGCTCTGAGCCTGAAATTTCACCATTCGTGTCGGTAGAACCATCCCACTGTTTTTGTCTGTAAAGGAACAGTGAGTATGCCTGTGTTTGTGTACATACTTGTGCACTATTATATGTCCTATGCAGATAGCTTTTCTCCTTAGAGATTGACCGCCATGGCTGAAATCGGTTGGGAGGACTACTTATTGTTATAAAGCGAATTAACAATACCGCAGTATGATTCCACCGTGTTTTGGCTAATAATAGACCACCCCATATCTGCCTATCATCATCAGCCCGTACAACAACTACTGCTCATGGGCCTCCTCCCGAGGGAGGGTTTTGTCTTTGTCACCACACAGGTAAACGCTGCTGCCCGTTCTCTGATATACGCTTGTTATAGATGATGTTATAACAATCGGGACCAACGGCTTAACGTGCTATCCGAGGCACGGATAGTCCCTCAACCAACCAGACCCGGAAAGAAATCTTAGCATTTACACAAAGATTTCTTGTCCGGTGTGGGGATCGAACCCACGAGCCCCTAGACTTAAAGCGAGCCAAATACCGCTACGCTGCCGAGGTTGGCATATCTGCCTAAAGGTGACGTAAAAGATAACTAAGGGATTTACAGCTGATCAATGGGCAGTAGCATCTATCAATTCAAAGATGATCACCAATTCGCCTGCCAAGCGTGGTTCTAACAGCAATGTCCCCAACGACCTTGGCTTATGAAGATCTAAAGAGGAGGCCCATGTTCAGCTGTGAACGCCAAGAGGCTGAAAAAGCAAATAAATTAATTACTTACTAAGATTTTTAGACGATGGCCTTTTTAAGACCAGGTCCACCACACCTATCATATGACCTACTCAAAAGTGAAGCGGCCGTAGCCCAATGGCTAGGGCGTCGGACTTGTGACCTTTAGGTCGCTGGGTCGAACCCCATCAATTGCTGTTAATGCAACAATCATTAAAATATTTAAAAAAGTAATAAACCACTTTTTAAAAAAAACACAAACCATAGAGTCAACCGAAAAGCGCGCGAAACAAACATTAAAAACAAATGAAGAGAGAATCGTCCGTCCCGACCGTGAACAACACTTTTTGTATATTTTTAATTAATTAGATAGTTACTAACGGCAATAAATTACTACTAACTTAACAGTTGCACTACCGACGTGAACCCACTCGTATCACAAGCATTTTAGCTTAGCACGAGGGGTTAACAAGAATACTAGTAGACTGAAAGTCCGCTAGAAATCTTAAAAAAAAAAAAAAAAAAACTATTGTCTCTCATGACGGTAAAACATTTTGTAATACGTTAAAATCCATTCTATTAAAAAATATTAAATCCACTTCGAATATTTTCAGCTATAATTGTAATGAATGTCGCGTTTAATCGAAATGTAGTTGGCTGAAGTATTCGGTTCAGTGAATTTTATATAAGTCAATCGAGAAGTTTAAGACCCTGCAGGGTAAATGTATTTTTATGATAGACTACCAATAATATTCCTGTTACTATTTTTGTTATTTAAAATCTATATAAGTATTAAGTAACATGTCCTGACAGACTGACTCATCAACGCCGAGGCAAAACTACTGAAGTTAGACATGTGATATTTGGACTGTGGATTCCTTAAAAGGATTTTGTAAAACTCGACCCTTAAGGGGGTGGAAAAGGGGGAATTACACTAAAAAGGTTCTAAGGGAACAGGAGTTACGTGTGTGAAACCGGGCGCGGGACTCTAGAATCAAATAAGAAAATATATTTTTATACATTTAAAATTATGACTGACAACCTCCGTAGCGTTGCGGTATTTGGGTCGCTGTAAATCTCAAAGGTCGTGAGTTCGATCCCGACGCCGGACAGGAAATCTTTGTGTAAATTTTAAGATTTCTTTCTGGGTCTGGTTGGTTGAGGGATTACTCTTCGTGCCTCGGAAAATACGTTAAGCCGTTGGTCTCGATTGTTATAATATCATCTATAATAATCGTATATCAAGGAACGGGCAGCAGCGTTTCCTTGTGTAGTACAACATAATACTGCAGTCACCCAGGCGGGTTGGAGAAGCGTGGCGACTATATCAAATACCCTCCCCGGGAGAAGGCACACGTTCAACAGTGAACGTTATACGGGTTGATGATCATGATGAAAATTATCATGTTCGTGTACCGTAAAGACTCGACACACAAGGCCTGCACCTCTTTTGTTAAGAAAGAAAGAAAGAAAAATATTTATTCATACATAGTTTTCCAAAAAAATACAATATCAAATTTAAAAAAATAGACTCGATTCCATGTGCACCATAAATAGGCACCAACTTCAGCTTTATGCTACATCCACACATTTGTGAATGAATGCAGTGCTGGTATTCTAGTTGGCCCCATTGATGACGCCACGTTTATAAACAAACAAAAATAAATTAATTAATTAATTATGGACATTTAAAAATTCATATTATAATATAAGTAGGCAATATAAGTAAGTATATTATAAGTAAGCAATGACTGCCTGTGCTAGTTAACTAGCACAGGCAGTCATTGCTTGTCCTGCTCAGATCACTCAACGAACCTGGATTGTCTAGGTCTGTTAACAGGAGGCCCTATTCAGCAGTAGACGTAACGGGATAGATATACATTGACCAAACCACAAGAGCAGAGTATCATGGGTAAAACCGCGGGGCGTAACTTTAGATAACTGCAGCACTACACAGTTCAACAAAGCAGAACGAAACCTAAACCAATACTTTGCCAATAGCATTATTGGATGTAACTACTAACTTCCAATATTTCATTCAATTCCTGCTTTGGGCAAACTTTAAGCTTTAAAAACTAATGCACATTTAATCCGTTCGCTTTTGCGCTACATCAATATTTGAGTAACAAAATCTCATTGGAGCAGTGGAGCCTTTTGCTCTGTATGTTGCGCTTGATTCAATTCAATTTGTACATACATGATCGTATTGTAAGTCGGAGTTGAAAAGCGATACAATCCGACTGACTAACAGTTTTAAAACGTGACGCGTAAATAGACTTTTGAATCGACATACACAAACAAAAGTGTTTTTCATTGCTTTAGGTTAGAAATACTAAATGGTTTTATAGAAAACGCAGAGCGCTTTGGATGTACAATGGCCAGTTATATCCTGATCGGTTGAATCAACTAACTTTTATACGCAGCTCTGCCTTTACTACTATACGACACTAACTTTACAACCTTCGTAGCGTAGCGGTATTTGGCTCGCTTTAAGTCTCGGAGGTCGTGGGTTCGATCCTCACACCGGACAAGAAATCTTTGTGTAATGCTAAGATTCCTTTCCGGGTCTGAGTGGTTGAGGGACTACCCTCCGTGCCTCAGAAAGCACGTTAAGCCGTTGGTCCTGATTGTTATAACATCATCTATAACTAGCGTATGTCAGGGAACGGGCAGCAGCGTTTCCCTGTGTATAACAACATAATACTGTGGTTACCAACCCGCCTGCCAAGCGTGGTGACTATGGCTAATCCCTCCCTCGGGAGGAGGCCCATGTTCAGCAGTGGACGTTGTACGGGCTGATGATGATGATGATGATACTTACTTGGATCCATAGTTTCACCACTATAGCTGTGGAGAGGTGGACAGAGCAGTCCATGCTCTCCAAAGGTCTCCATTTCCTTTAGTCCATATAATGCGATTTAAAGGGATTTTTCAATAAGTGGTTTACCAATTATGAATTTCATTGTATCGTAATCTATAATGATATCTATACTGATATTTTAAAGAGGGAAGACTTGTATTTTTGTGTATGTTTGTAATGAATAAACTAAAAACTACTGTGCCGATTTCAAAAATTCTTTTTTTTTTTTTTATCTATACTGAAAGTGCGTTTGTCCTCAGTTTCGCCTGATGGAAAGCGACAACGAAGATGGAGCACGCGCATTCTGTAAATGCCTATTATTTCTAGCCTTAAAGACACCCAGATTATATCTTTCCGGAAATACAGATGCCGGGAAACTGTTCCACATTTAAGCTGTTCGCATGATGTAAGATGAAGCGAAACGCTTCGTGCGTGTACGCGGGATATCAACAACATATGGGTGGTAACCCTCCCCTACGTCTGGTTGTCCGATGATGAAATGGAGAAGGAGGTATTAAATGGTGCAGCTCCTGGGCACATTCTCCGAAGTGCAATTCTTCCACCATTGGAAAGCTACATTCACCCTGAGTGACATAGGCTATATTTAATTATGAAGTCCCCAAGGGAACGGGAGTAATGCGGGTGAAACCGCGCGCGGGAAGCTAGTTATAGATAAAGCATGGTCTTGTCCTTCAAAGAACAAAATATCTTTATAAGTGATAATTTAACAATAAATTAAGTGAAGAGCTTAAGAAACTCTCATCCTTATCTGCATTAACGGTCATATATATATATATAAAGCAATAAATTCATATCTCATTATATACCAGTAAGGAAATAATTGCTTCTGAAGAAAGCATTTAAAAAAATAGTTTCATTTGAAATGGTTGTACTCTCCACTCCAACATCCCATTTACGTCCACTGTTGAACATGATCCTCCTTTTAATATACGCTAGTAAGCCAGGGTTGTTAAGGCGGTACCCTGACCAAATAACCTTGTGCATTCGTTCCCTCAATACCCAGCGCAAGAGTTACGTGACGAGTATATACGCTCAGATTTTAGAATAAAATCTATATAAATTCAAATTTTGGTCTTTTGCAAATTTTTTGATTACCGTAATGTTCATTATTAAATTGTCTATTCACTAATGTAAGTAGCAAATAAAAATAATGGTTACTTTACGAGGAGATGTAGTTTATCAAAAATTATTTATCATTTCTTGTGGTTTCGTTGTGAGGAGATTCATTGCACATTATACTAGATACTTAAAAAAAAATACCATTTTGGAGTATAGATACCTACCTAGTTAATTTAATGTATTTTTTATTAGTTGGTATTTCTTTTGGATACAGAGTAGTCAGCTCCAAAAAACGCGTTTTGCACGGGGACGCGCCTTAAGAGATATTGCCTTAACACACTTGGAGGCTGGTTTAGTAACTGTAGTAAGGCGGTGAGAATCCTTGAGCTGCTTGATGCTGCTACTCATCCATCAGCTGTTCCCTTATTTACCTCTTATCACACACGAGGGGGGAAAGCCGAAAATCACACGGCATAATGTTTGTAACATCAACATAAAGAGTAAAAATTAGAGGCACACAAATTTATGCGCTAACCCATTACACTATTTATTGTAACAAGGATGGCATATATTTTGGGAGTACCCTACATAAATAAATATGTAACTTGTCTCCAATGATTTGTTAAACTTTAGTCTATCTAGACTTATGTAATAATTAAGGCTGCATTCAATGACACAGCGAATTATCAGTAGGTTAATATAATATACTAAGCTAATACGAGAAAAAAAATGTATGCATATATTTTTCCATAAATTCTCGATATAAAGTAACAATAATAATTATTCGACGTCGTAAACAGCAACTATAACGAAATCAATTTGCGCAGCATTGACGTCACAGCGTCCTCGTGACGTCAGCTTTGATAAATAACTCCACTATCTCACTTGCTCTGATCCGAACACGTAAGGGTTTTTAATGTATTTTGGGGTGGAATTTTGTGAATATTGTTTTAAGATACTTTGTAGTGATTTTATCATCGTCATTCTGTATAATTCTACAGAGAACGTTACATAAGTATTTTAGAGCATATTGAAAGGGGCTACGGCCCACGATGACACTGAATTTATACAAAAGTTATCCAGCAACGGATGTTACAATCGTGCATCTGGTTCTATAATTTTATAGCCACTATTCAAGCAGATCCACTTGCCTTTCTATTACATATGTTAAGCTACTCATATATATACACGCGTATACCTATAGTATATACAACTGGATGGGCAGCAGCATCTAACATGACTAACAGCTCAAAGATAGTGCCATCTTACTGCGATCATCAATCCGCCTGCCAAGCGTGGTGATTACGGCAATATCCCTCATCAACCCTAGCTTTCCAAGGTCTGATAAAAGAGGTCTATGTTAAGAAGTGGATGTAAAAAAGTTGATAAAGTATACATATATATACAGGGTTATTGGAAATGTGACGTATTCCTCTTCATCACGCACCACGTCAGGCACCACGCCTAAAGCATGGAATAAGCGAGGTGGTATTTTTCTTTAAGAAAGGCGATTACACCTTATAAAGGAGCTACAGCTAAAGCACAACAAGGCGCCGGGTGAGGACGGAATCACATCAGAGCTCCTGAAAGCGGGTGGAACACCGGTACTCAAAGTCCTTCAGAAGCTTTTTAATTCCACCTTTCTCGGAGGTACCACGCCTAAAGCATGGAACAAAAGCGAGTTGGTGTTGTTCTTTAAGAAAGGCGATAACACCTTACTAAGGAACTACAGGCCCATCTCGCTTTTGGGTCATGTCTATCAGCTGTTCTCCAGGGTTATTGCGAATCGTCTCGAACAGGTTTTAGTACCGTAGACCACATACATACGCTGCGGCAAGTAATACAGAAGACCGAAGAGTATAACTTGCCGCTCTATTTAGCGTTTGTGGACTACGAGAAAGCCTTTGATTCGGTCGAAACATGGGTCGTACTTGAGTCTCTCCAGTGATGCCGTATTAGTCAATACGGCATCGCTGGAGAGACTCAAGTACGGTATCGGTATATCGAAGTGTTGAAATGTTTGTATAGAAACGCCACAATGTCGGTCCGAGTACAAGAGCAGTGTACGAAGGCGATTCCACTAAAAAGAGGCGTAAGACAGGGAGAGGTTATTTCTCTGAAACTGTTTACGACCACTTTGGAAGATACCTTCAAACTTCTGAATTGGAAAGGACTAGGCATCAACATCAACGGCGAATACATCACTCACCTTCGATTCGCTGATGATATCGTGGTCATGGCAAAGTCAATAGAAGAACTCAGTACAATGCTCGAAGACCTTAACCGAGTCTCCCAACGGGTAGCTCTTAAAATGAACATGGACAAGACGAAAATCATGTCTAACTTCCATGTTGTGCCTACCTCTATAATGGTTAAGAATACGGTTCTAGAAGTTTTTGACGCGTATGTATACCTAGGACAGACAGTCCAATTTAGGTAGGTCCAACTTCGAGAAGGAGGTCAATCGCCGAATCCAACTCGAATGGGCACCGTTCGGGAAACTTCGCAGTGTCTTTTCGTCCAAAATACCTCAATGCCAAAAGACAAAAGTCTTCAACCAGTGTGTGTTGCCAGTGATGACCTATGCATCAGAAACGTGGTGCTTCACTAAAGGCCTTATGAACAGGCTCAGAGTAGCCCAACGAGCTATGGAGAGGGCTATGCTCGAGGTGTCGAGATCGGATTAGAAATGAGGAGATACGTAGAATAACGCGGGTTACTGACATAGCCCAACGGATTAGTTCGTTGAAGTGGCAATGGGCAGGCCATATAGCACGGAGAACACGGTTGGAGCCGAAAAGTTCTCGAATGGAGACCGCGGATCGGCAAGCGTAGCGTAGGACGTCCACCTACTAGATGGACGGACGATCTGGTTAAGGCCGCAGGATCGCGGTGGATGTAGGCCGCTTCAAACCGCAACAACTGGAGATCTATGAGGAAGGCCTATGTCCAACAGTGGACATCCTACGGCTGAAATGATGATGATGAAGGAACTACAGGCACATCTCGTTATATCCTAAACTAAATGGTTTTTAAGTTATATTAAATTGTAAACTTAATGAATTTAAGAATCAAGTCCTGTAGTTTTTGGCCATATTATTATTAATTTTGACAGTAAAGATGGTTTACTATGACGTATATCGAAATAACTGGAAATATCATGGTCATTTATTAAATTTTGCGTTTACAGAGGTACAGTCTGGGTCATTATTCAAAGCTTAGTGCACATCAGTATAATGACAAAATCTGTAAGTTTTGATCTCATCTATAACATCGCAGCAGGAATACGTCACATTTACAGTAACCCTGTATATGTAATTCATACAATACTCACGTCTCGTCCATTGAGGAGCCAGGTGAGGTTGGCCGGCGGGTCTGCGGGCGGGGATGAACATTGCGCCCGAAGCGAGTCCCCTGAGGCATACCAACCCTTTTCTGCCTTTATCGTCGGTTTCTCTGGTGGTAGTTCTGTAATAAAGAAAAATTCAATATTTACTTATTGATATATCTTTGTTTTTTAGGCAATAATGAAAAGAATGTTTGATTAATTACCTAAAATGTATAAATCGACTTTAAGTATACTTTGTAAAGAGTCTTTTTGATGGAGCTCATTGCGGGTTCCTTTTTATCTTTAATCGTTATTTTTTATTTTCAGTTGAATCACAGTCATTTTTTCGAGAACAAAACATGTAATTGATTTGTTTACAAATAATTACAATTTAAGTTCTTTGTTTGTGATTTATAGAATGTACCTACCTAAATATTTATGCGGAACTTACCAATAACCAAAAACGTATTTATATATTTTTTTATCTTGTGTAGGTCTGTTTCTTTAGATTATATTATGAACCAATTTTAGCGGGAATATTCATTTTCATTATTTTAAGACATTTCCCGCACTAGTAAAATTAATAAATCCCCCTGTCACAGAGCGCTTTACAAACACTCAATTCACAGACACAGAGAATACCTAGAATCGTGTTTCATTTAACTATATCAGCGCGTACCACATGCATAGTAAGACTACAAAACTCTCCGTAATAACTGAAAACCATATTTATTTAATTAAACCCTTTTGAATATTTCATTTAAATTACTATAAAGACAAATATTCATTATAATTGAAAACATATTTTCTGTAATCTCGTACTGAACACCGCTAATTATTACAAGGACGTGCCGAAATGTATCGCTTAAAATATCGCGGTATTACCCTTAGGGTTTTACATTATTAAAGGCCCTTAAAGAAAAGGATATTAAGTATCTTCTTATGAAAATTTAGGTATTTTGTTGAGTTTTAGGTTCATTTATAAAATACTAGGTTATATCTGCGACGTCGTCCGTACAGAATAGTTGTTTTTGGCTAACCTTAATTTTGAAACATTTTTTATTGGTGCTCCGCTTCTAATAGTCTTAGCATGATTATATTATTATATAGCCTTTGTCGATAAATGGACTATCTAAAACTGAATATTGTTTTCATATCGGACCAGTAGTTCCTCATTGCGATCATTAAGATTAGTGATCGCACTAAAATGGCGCTTATCTCACTGCAATCACCAATCTGCCTGCAAAGCGTGGTGATTATGGCAGTTTCCCTAAACAATTATAGCTTGCTAAGAAATCGCCTATGTTCAGTACAGGGCCCCGAGTCTACTATCGTAATGGCCTGTCCATGACAGTTCAATGGTCGGTTTTTGTCCCATCTGGTAATCTACTAATCCAAATGACGTCATAATGGTGTCACTATGACGCCACGATGACATTAGCGTAGTTGAATATAATAACAAATGATACATTTATAAGTTTTAAAATCGCCTAAATAAACATTACAATCTCCCTAACAATCTCCCCTGCTACTTCTGATGACGGCCTTTTTCTGCCGTAGTAACACCGACTGCCATTCCAGCGCCGACACCATAGTGAGATTAGTAGATTATCGTTTTTGGATAATGATATCATGATGGCACTACGGTGGCACAATACTTAAAAAAACTGCAGACTCGGCCCCCTGACAACAAAATGCATTGATAAAGTAATCCATGCCAAAGTATCAGTTTTATTGTAAGTACAGATAACCGAAAATCCGTGAACAAAACAAAAAGAAAAGTAGTTATTATAATGGTACCGAAATAAAACTACAACAGCTATTTACACTTAACACTTTATATTGCAACAAGCAAAGTTTAACTATCGCACTTAATACTACAACTGTAGTGGAAAGCACGTCCATCGGTTCGATTCTAAACAAACCTTTTCACCAAACAAAACAATTTCAAAATTGTACTCTATAATTAAAGCAATAAGATTGTTTAATTGATGAGGTACGGTTGTGAATATGGGTGGAAATGTTGGTAGCAATTCATTGATTTGAAAGCAATAGTTTAACTGAAAGACAACATGAAAATTAATTAAACTCTAAAAGTAAAATGATTTGGGGCTTATTTTCCAATTTTCGGATAAAAATATAGTAGAGGAATAACTAGAAAAGCTTATTTCGTGATGACATGCTAATCATTGGAAGATTATACCGCTACGCTACGGAGGTTACTTTGTAGGTACTCAATATATATTATATTATTCAACATAAAAGGTAAAGCGCCTTATATAAAAATAGGCGCCATATTCACAAGAGTATCATCAAATTTTCGACAACGTTAAAAGTGTAATACAACACCTAAGCCTTTCAAAGGATTTGTAACACCTAGGGAACATTACCTAAGGTTTTGCGAATAAATATTTTGAGCTTAATTTATTCTATGAATGATCTAAAGAGGATATTGAAAAAACAAGGGCTTTTCATAAAATCCGAACACGAGAGAAAAGCAAATCTTTTTTTTCTGATACCCGTCGTAGGGTATTTGAAATCCAATGTTACTGTTTCGTAGAGAAAGCAAAAAAGCTGTTATACTTATCTTGTTTTATAGTGACAACTTTCGTATACATATATGTACATATCTCACCAATTTATTTTACATTTTTGATGGATATTTATGTCTTCAGCCGCGAGGCTTTTGTTACTTCTCTGGTCTTAAAGGCGAGTAGGGTCTTATATGTTTTATAAATACAAACCAAGCTAAATGAGCAAGAAGGCGCCCACTGTAGGAGTAGTAACTCGTCTCATGGCGTTTACTGTCGGAGGGATTGAGGGATAATGACTTTTTTTTTCTGGGGGGGAACTGTAGTGCAACTGTCGCTCAACGTTACAGTACTTTTTTACTTGTTAAGACTGTAAGTTGACTATTTTTGTCATGGTAAAATAGCAAAAGCCGCGTGGTTAACTACGTACATCTGTCCGAACTATAAATAAAAATGAATAAATAAAAGATATATGTATTTTTATGCTACAACGAGCACACTAACCCAAACTTGGATTTCATTCCCTACAAAATGAATAGGTACGGACATTTGCAATAAGTCCCTTCCAGCCTCGCAGTCACGTAACCCTGAGACGATTGCTTATGACATACATACATAAGGAAAACCGCCTACTCTAGGGACTCTGAAAACGGCGTCTGATGTTTCAAAAACAAAGGTAACCGAACAATGTTATGAAATATTTTGATGTTGATTTAGGTGTGGAAAATATAATGTACTTGTTTCTGGTTGAAGTGTTGATATGGGAATTTGTGGAATGATGAAATATGTGACTGTGTCCTAATGTTACTTAGTTGTGAGTGGTTCTGTGGTAAACAAGGTCAAACTTAGGATAAGTAACAGATAAGAAGGGACAGACTAAAGACATGCTTTAGTATTTACGTTATCGAACATCATCATCAACCCGTAACGTCCACCGCTGAACATGAGCCTGTTCCTGATAGAGGGTTTCGCCATAGTCACCGCTTAGCAGGCTGATTTGTGATCACAGTACCATGTCTAAACACACAGGATAAATGCAGCTGCCCATTTCCAGGAATGCGATTGTTATGGATGATGTTATAACGATCGGAACCAACGGTTTAATGTGCTGAAGGCACGGAGGTTCAACAAACCAGACCCGAAAATAAATTTTAGATTAAAAAGAAATACTCATGTAGGTAACCATAAATGTATCCTGTCCAGCGTGGGGTTAGAACCCATTACCTCAGAAACTTAAAGCGAGACTTATAGTGCTACGACACGGAATATATGTGTTATAGACGAACTTAAGAAGAAGTTATGTAAATTAAGTATAACTTACGTAACTGCTTTTACTTTTAAATTGTCATAGATGATGTGATAATAACCAGGATATTGGTCTTATATGCTTTCTGAGGCATGGAGAAGAGAGAAGTTTTTTTTTTTTGTAAAATGACCTTAATCTTTTTAAGGAATTCAGCTTTAATAAGGAAAGTAATCACCAGTTAGTTGATTAATATTTTTAAAAGACATCAACAAGCTTTATATTCGACGATGGAAAATAAATAAATGATTTTACTAAAGTTAAATATTTCCCCATTAAAATGCGACATTGTTCCGAATGTCAGTTTTAAAATGAAAATGCTGGCGTATTTATGAAGCCTCAACATTTAAGGTTACCGTTTAATTCGAAAATTTTATACAGTTTTATGAAATAAAAATAATTTATGGATAACCGTATTTTGGTGTTAATTTTGCAAAGCTTTTTTTTATATAAATCTCATTCCCAATGCAAGACCAAAACACTTGAGACTATAACGTCACTTGGGAATGTCAGTTTGATGATTTCTATTACCATAGAACATCCTATACATCCTTCACAAGCCAAGTATTGTTGTTGCATACCACTTTAACTTTTAACATTTAAAACTATTTTCGTATACAGGAAATGTTAGAGTAGTAGTAATACTCAACTTTATGTGGAAATAAACTTTTCCAGATAAGGTGGAGTTCCAAGAATTTCCAGAGATGTAATGCTGTTTAGACTTCGTGGGTAGGTACCTGAGTTGTATACATTATATATTTCATTTAGTAGGTTTATAATAAAATAGTTTCCCGCGCATGGTTTCAACTTCAAATCGCGTGGTTTCATTTATTTCTTGATAAATGGGCTATCTAACATTGAAAACCTTTTTCAAATCTAATCAGGAGTTCCTGAGATTGGCAACATTATAACAAACAAACTCTTAAGCTTTATATATTCGTATAGATATGACATTTTCTGCCTAAAACATGACACAATTCGACTCTCATACAGTACAAACAGTATAGCTTCTTTTATCTTACTGGCAGTTTCGTTTCCTTATTACCATTTTTGTTTGGTTTTATAAATAGAACACGGCCGTAACACCCGCGTTATTTCGGATTGTTTTCGTTTTACGTGGACGATGATTGCTGTGCCCACCTTTATAGGCATAAAGAGAAATACAAGAGTTTGTACGAATTGAGAAATGAGACTGTTTTAGGTGTTTCTATGACCGTATAGAGAAAGAAATCTGGTAGCCAGTGACGATCTACCAGTGCTTATCGGCGCTGCTCCATTCAGGTAACAATTAAATAAAGAATAGAAGCAGAGCGGGCGATGATTTGGTTGGGTGGCGCCAGCGCTGACCGGCGCGTGGCGAAGCTTTTCGGAACATGTCGGCGACGTTCGGCGCTTGTTCGTATAAATGTCTGCGCCCGGTTAGGTAACCGGCGCAGGCATTTATACATGCAGGCATATATAAAACATGCAGGTGCATGGACCGGTTCCTATAAGTGCCGGTAGGCTGCCAGCTTTCTTTCTGAATACGGCCTAAAGCTGTTTATGTGATAAGGTCAGTAAACCGGGCCACTGGCTTACCCGCTGTCAACCGGTAACTGAAACCTATGACTGCTGTCTATAAAAGATGTATCACTGACAAATTGCTGAACCTAATTCCACTGCGTGTAAGATGAAGCGGGTATTTTAAAAATTGTATTCATTTTTAACACTAAAAAGTTAACTTTAAGTACATATTTGTAAATTAGAGGTCATATAATAAAATTAACTGTGTTTAAGATTAATTCAAATTCCACAAATATCCATATTTCACATATTGTAGAATTTACAAAGTATCAGTACCTACTGCAAAAACAAAATTGAGAAATTTATTTTGGAAAAAACACAAAACCAAAAAAGAATAAAATGATTTTATTTAATATAAAAATTTAAAAAAAACATTCCATTTTTAGCGGGTGCGCTTTTTCTTACCTAACTTTTTAACGCCTATCATCGGAAGTCCGAAATTTTTCTCATACCATTTCAAGCATCATTATAGCTCGAAATGGTATGAGAAAAAATTTTTATTCATAAAAAATGTTACAACTAAAGATTACAAATTATACACTTTGTTTTTACTACTATTTGTTTTCATATTTTTGTTTATACTAATAATGGAAATTCACAATTATTCGAATACATAAGGATAATCGTAAACGTGCGACTCCAGTGAAAATCTAATTGGTACCAGAAACGAGATGCTACCAGACAAGTAGGTTAGGTTAGGTTAGAACTGTGACCACAGCAACGCGCGAGCCGAGCGAGCGAAGCGAGCGTGCCGCGGCAGCGGCCGGCGAAGCGCCAGAAACTAATCTTTGTTAGAAAGCAATATGATAATAGAATGTTATGAAGAAAAAAGGTCTGAATAAAAAATATATGATCACTAACGGTTATGAGTTCCGATGATATTAATAAAAATGTATGAATAAAAAAAGTATGAAAAATAAAATTATGAAGAGTGATGATTATGAACACAAAGCGGTAGTAAGAAAAAAAATATGATTAAAAATGTTATGTGAGCCATTATGGACCCTTTTTACACACTACACGAATCAAGAGTGTTTTTACTATAAGAGTAAGTATGAACTGGTGGCACGGGTTCCTATAACCAACACCATGGTGTCTTCACAAAATACTCGTTAAATTAATTCGGTGATATATATATTTTATAAGTTTTACGATAATAATGATGAAATCTGCGGGAATAACTTTTGCAATTAGTTTACTGTTGAGGGTAGGGTTTCCGTCCGTACTATATGTATTATATATTATCGTACTATATTTCAGCCAAATGGACTATGTGATATAAAAAATAATAAAGTACAAAACGTACTATATTTTCTCCCTAATCCAAATTTCACCCCTTTTCAACATTTTGAACGCAAGCTCAGCGCGGCATTTGATAAAAATGAATTGTTGATTGTTTTTTTAAATAGATCTAACATGCTCAAAAATGATTAAAAATAAATGTGCACTATTTTTATCCTGAATTTCCCAAAAGTATTATATATTTTACAACTTTTCGTAAAAAATACTATTTAAAACAAAAAAGAAGGTGGCAACCCTAGTTGAAGGTACCAAATTACAAAAGCGATTCGCGGAACTCTAATTAAAAAAATCACTTTGACTAGCTTTCCACGCACAGTTTCACCCGCGTTACTCCCGTTCTGAAGTCTGAACTACATAATTATATACAACGTGTTAAATAATTAAATAACGCAAAACCTCTTAGGTGGTGATTGTACTCATGGATATGAACAACTTTTAATATGGAACCACCTCTGTAACTCGAACAAAAAACAACTTTTTCATATATTTTGGTCGAGTAGGTATTGACAATTTGTATGGAACAGCTGATTTTTTACTTCGAGATACAATATTGGCCTCTTAGAAAAAGTTGTTCATATTCATGAGAACAATCAGCACCCAAGAGGTTTTGCGTTATTTAATTAACACGTTGTATAGCCCATGTCACTCCTGGATGACGAAGGTTTCTAATGGTGAAAGTTTTTTATTCATCAAACCTACTGGTCTGGTTAATCCGTGTGGTTTCCGGCTTAGAATAGACCACCCCATGTCTTTCCATGGGTGTCGTAAGAGGTTACTAAGGGACACACACCTGATGGATGGCAGCAGCATCGGCAGCAGTCAGCGTCAGCTCCCATGGTTATTTAACATCTTGCTGCGATAACCAACCCGCCTGCGTGGTGATTATGAAAGTATCCATTAACAATCCTGGCTTGCTATAGTTAGTAATGAGGGGGCCCATGGTCAGCAGTGGACATAAAGAGGCTATTGAAGAAGAATACCGGACAATTTTATAAAAGTCGTTTTATAATGACAGCAAAGAAAGTAGTTCCCCAGAGCAGGTAAGTAAACAAGACAAACGCTTAAAAAAAATTTAGTATTGATATAGCAATCGTGAAGCTTCCTAATTAAAGTTTAATGTAATTTAAAATGTAAACGCCTTTGTGAAGAGAGAATTAAATAAAATTATTATTATTAAAACATGTTGTTTCCATAAAACTAATTAATGAAGTTATTGCGTAATAGAAAAATAACTAAATGTAAACCTTGGTACCTACGTTTGACCCTAAAAGGTTTTTAATATGCAAGGGCGTTTAAAATAATCAACAAAAACCCTGTCGCGTTTCATTTGTATTTTTAAAATCTAATTTATAATCTGAACAAATTGGTCCCAATTGGCGACAAAATTTTCACAATTAAAAGGGCTCTCTCGTAAATCCCTTCGGTCTTTTTAACTCTTTTTCTGTATAAATATTACTATGGAACTTGTAATACCTTTTATAAAAGCAATAGCTGTGAGTCATAAATATTTAGAATGAGTTGCTTATTGAAGTAAAATAATATGAATAACTAGCTGCGCCCTGCGGTTTTACCCGCGTTACTCTGCTCCAGTGGGTCGGATCGTGATGTTTTGTAGCTTATGTATTAATCCAGCGTATAACCTATCCCGGTGCAAAATTTCAACCAATTCCGTTAAGTAGTTTTGGCGTGAAAGAGTAACAAAAATCTATCCATACTTACAAACTTTCACGTTTATAATATTAGTAGGATCATTAATTATTATATTATCTGTAGGTATATGAAGTTAGCTTTTCTGTTTGAAACTTCTTCTATCGGTAATGGGATTACGTAACAAAACGGCATTTTATTTTTTTATATTTTTGCGATTGATTGCTTTTTAAGTGCTAAGTTAACGTTGTCGCATTTTTACGTTATCAACTACGGTACGTATATGATGGATGATTAACACTTAGTGCTCGCAATATAAATAAGACCTATTCCAGATTATTTTGACACGACACTGAATCCTGAAGCCTGAATCTCTAAAGTCTGGAGTTTGTCTAGATTTATTGCAATTGCAATGGTCTTTTTGACTTATTATAAAACGACTTTACAAACTGGCGTGATATTAAAACAGGGATATTTTTTGAGCTTACAGTGAAATACAATATATCTGGCGGTGACGCCGAAATAATTTCTAAACGAGTCATGACTGTCTAGCGGAACGTCAAACGAGCAGCCATCTTATTGCGTACTTTTGAAATGAACGCGTCAGAGGTTGCACATTACCTACGGATCGCCGATACCATTTTTGAATCATTGGAATCCTCACCAATATTAATAACCCACATATGATGGAGTCACCTAATGACGGACTAATGTGTCGTTATCTATATGTTGGTTCGTTTTTTACAAACACAATTTTTTCTCAAAATTGTCCGTTTAAAACTCAATTTTCTCTTTGTTATGACAACCAGACATTGTATCGATCAGTGCTGTCAAATCACAATTGAGGATGCAAACAAAAAAAAACTTTAATTTACTCCTAACTCTCATTTCATCGTTTTTCATCTTTCATTTCTTTCATTTTATTATATATAAAGTCAACTGCTACTTGCTTACTACAAATTTATTATATCGAACTACTATATAAATATAAATACTAGTTAAACTTTAGCTTGATATTTTTTTTTTTTTGACTTTACAAACATTTATTTCACGGACACACAGAACACCCAGACTCAGAACAACTATTTGTGGTTCACACAAATAATTGTCCCGGGTGGGAATCGAACCCAGAACACCAGGTCTCAGAGGCAACTATCGTAACCACTGAGACACCGGTGCAGTCAAACAATAAAATTGTTTTTGTTTAATAAAATCGTCTGATTTTATGATACTCGTTTTGCTCACGAAATAATTATTTCACTCTGCGAAATAAATCAGAAAATGATTGGCAGGACTAAAAAAGAAACCAATCTTAAGTTTCTTCCAAAAATTACAAAAACTACGAGTACATTTATCAGAATCACAATATTTTTTCCCTCTGCCTTACAAAAAGGGCAATGTTCCAAATCAGTTGTCAAGTGACAAAAAAGTATAACATTTGCTTTGACTCCAATGAACTGTGAAAGTCAATACATTCTCTTCGCATATAAAACTACGATAATAGAGTAAAATGGTTTCAAAGATAAGTGAAGGAAGCTCCCAATTGTATTGTTATACCTATTTCTTACAGACTTTCATTGCCTTTTTCCACTATCCTTGTATAAAATAAAACTGAAGGAATAAAAAGTCTTTTTGATCTGTATAAATTTAAGGGTACTGAATATTTTTGGTCCGAACAAAAATCTTTGTGTAAGATCTAAAAAATATTTCTGGGTATAGTTGATTGAAATATGTGTAGTTTAGTAGGACGTCACTTTGGAAGGCACGGTAATCCATTGGTCGCGATTATTGTAGCATTGATTGACCACAGTGATTTTCTCTAAAAAAAAGTGTCAAATATTATTGTGTACAATAGGGAGGTGTAAAAGTTTGAAATTGTCAATTCTTAAATAAAAAAATATAAATCGAAAAACTTTGCATAAAAATTAAAATTTACCTATGATATTTTATTTTCAGAGGCTTCCAAAATTAGTCCAAAATCTACTTAAAAAAAACAGCTTTAAAACATTTATCATCACGAAAACTTGAATCAATCTTTGAATATCTCAAGCGTGAAAAGCCGCATCCGAATCGACGTGCAAAATAGCTGTTACAATATTCAGCCCCTCATCAGCCGCGAAAAAAGTAAAACATTGGCTCTCGACTCAACGAACTGCGAAAGTCAATACACTCAGCACAAGTGGAAAGCCAAGCTAACGACCATCACGGGGGAGTCATAGCAAATATTATTTCGTCGAGCGTAGATTGAAAAACGAGTATATTTAAGAATTTCCTTGTACATCTCTTTATTTTGTCGTTTGAGAGACGTTTTAACGGTGTTCGGAATGTAGAAGGAATAAATGTTTCATGACACTTGAATGAAAGTTTTGTTGGTAGTTTTTGGGTGGATTGGCGGTTGCATTTTGTGGGCAAATGTATGGAAATTAAATGTTCAGATATATTGTCACCAGAAAGTCATGCATGCTATATTAAAGATAAACAAATATATTTCTTTAAGAGCATGGTCAAATAATATTATATAGAAAATCATTAAACATTGAGATACAAGAGGGTATGTCTTGAATATGATCTGAGGGAAAATTGTGAATGAATCACAATTTTCTCAATTTTATATGTAACATTCAAATTTTCTATTCCAATTTTATTGTGTCAAAAACATTGAGTGTCGTATGAAATGAAATGATAGTAAAACATGATGCAATACTACGGCTCCAAAAAGTGTAAATATAGAAGAAATAAACAATTTTGTAGGTCTTATTACATTTTATTCAACGACAGCGAATAATTTCGTTGTATAAAATCAATACCAAATACCTACAAATGAACAGGGATTTATTTCGCTCAAACCTAGTCGATTTAAACCAAACTTCATAATAGGATTTATAGATATTGCTAACTTTATTTGCTTGTCTAGACGTATTTCTATAATCTTGTAATTCATTGTCAAATACATTTGAAGTAAAACTTGATGCAAAAACTATCGTGGTTAATCTGAAATTGACACGAAATAATTAAGTTTTATACGAATTATTTAAGCTTTATATACGAATCACTTACAAGTTTTCGATGATATTGTTTTAATTTGGTAGGGATTTAATTTTGCTTACCAAGACTTTTATTGTGATATCACAATCTCAATAAGATACCTACTAATTATTACGTGCGTGTTATTAACCACATCCCTTTCTTCTATCCCTTACATCAACCTATCTCACATTAAGATCCTATAGTTATAGATTCTATAGTTGTTATATACTTTATACTTTTGGACGTTGAGGTATTTCTCAAGTTATTTTTTTTTTTTGCTCTCTCAAAATTTGATATTTTACAAGTTCTTTTATCATATGAAACACTCAGAAATTAGTTTTTTTTTTAATAAATAATATTTTTACCTAATACACCCAAACCTACTGAACGCGACCTAAAGCACTATTGTCGTAAATAACAATATAACGGCACTGAAGACAACCAAATAAAAAACCCACTTTCCTCGTCATAGAACTCATGACCAAACTAGATATCAATAGTCCCTTGGCTAAATAAGCACTTAAATATCCACGTCCCTCAAAATCAGCATCTAAATATGCGCTATTACATAAAGATATTCAGCTCGCGAACTCTTATACGTTCCCACTTTGTAAGGGCTATCGGGTAGCCCTAAGGGTCCCCCGTAGGCCCGTGTCCACTCGTTGCCACAAATACCTACCATATTTCACATGAGATCGTGTGTAGAAATTCAAATGAGCTTGGCCACGTTGGTAGGTTGTTTTGAGAGGAATGTGTTGTCTGGGTTAAATGGTGCTTCAGTTTGGTCAAGAATTGTGGATGTGAATGTATACATGTTTTAGTAGTTGTCTGTCAGCATTGACATTTATTTTCGCAGCTGATAACATTAAACTACTGTTGCCCACTTATTTAATTATATTTTTTATTTGCTGCTGGTCTTTGGCACTATTTTTGATAGCAAAACTGACATTATCTGCTCTCAATAGGTTCGAATCATTATAAATGCTATTATTCAATAATAGTTTATTTTTTAAATTAGATTCTATTTTATTCACTTAAAGACGAAATTATTTAATGTTATTTATAATAGAAGACATAGATAAACCTGGATTATAATATATATAGATAACAAAACATCTTCCCTCTAACAATGAGAGACTTGAAACCATTGCTGAAATGTAAAAAAACATATCTTAGTGTGATAGCAACCGTCGCTCGTTTACATTGTGCTTTTAAATAATGAACACATTGTTTACGCCTTGACACTACCTTCCATCAAAAATTGATAATATATTAAGACCACCGCACCTGCAGGATTGAAACCTCCATTTTAGGTATAGATGCCTTAGACATTCGGCCATTTTTTCTTTTTCTTAGTCGGTCCCTCATATCTCAGGATCGTCGTCTGCATCAGGGTTGCATCTGGAGCGGATGATCTGTGCCACCGGTTTCTGTCCAGCGTATCTGTCACGACTGTGTAGAATTTCAAGGACGACGAATCTTTAATTTGATCGGTCCTACTTGTTGGAAAACCTTTGGCCACGGTGGAACCCAAACAATCTTAGAAATTTATCGATCACTTTTATAACTCGTAGGTATCTAAGGGGGGCACGTCTCTATTTTTAGTACCTAGATATAATTTTAACGGTCCATCTTGTTGCCAAACATTTGGCCTCGGTAAAACCCAAACCATCTTCGAAATATATCAATCTCTTCGATAACCCGTATCTAAGAAGGACACGTCTCTATTTTTAGTAGGTATGACAATATAAGGAATGTGATAATGTACATTTGCATGATATTAAGATAAAGTTTTTTTTGCTATCCCAAAAAACACGCCTTAAAATTCAACGTACAAGCCAAAATGGTAATTCCCTTTAATCTTATCAAGTCTATTAACATTCAGCCCGCAATTTGACTTATCAATTAGTCTTTTGAGAAAATTAATATCTAAAAGGTAAATCAAAAGGTATATCTAGGGGTAACCATCGCTCATGATTGTAATAATTAATGTCTTTTTTTAGATGCGACATGTTTGGAAATTCAAATATTTTCGTTATTAGATAATCCAGATTTCTTTTGGAACTTTTTAATGTAAGTCATGTTAAGCCATTTTTGGATAATTCATAATCTGACGTACCTTAACTTATCGGAGATAAATTAAATGGAGTATGCAAAGTTTTATCACACTCTGTCTTATCTTGTATTAAAAATAAATAGATTTTGGTTAAGAAGCTTTTTTTTCTAGTTTAAACTAAATTTAGATGTTGATTGTAAAAAAAGCAAATTTGACTAAGTTTGCCTATTTGTATAAGTTACTCGAAGGGTAAAAACAGGACCCTATAACTAAAACTTCGCTGTCTCTTACCAGGCTATATCTCAAGAACCACGATAGCTAGACAGTTGAAATTTTCACAAATGATGTAGGTATTTATGTTGCCGTCGCATAACAACAAATACTAAAAATAAATAAGATAAATATTTAATAGGGGCTCCCATACAACAAACTCATTTTTTTCTTGATATCAAAATTTAGTAGGCACTTGAAACTGGTAGGTACGGAACCCTTCGTGCGCTAGTCCGACTCGAACTTGGCCGTTTTATTTTATTATATGATCAAAATACATTGATCCCGTTTGAAACTTAAGCGAAATAAAAAATAACTTAGTCGCTATATGAAATCATTTCGTCAGTATTACTACAATAATAAGCCTTAAATTTACTTGAGAATGAGATATATTATAGTTTGAAAGATGAATTTCTCTGCTTATACAGAACAAAAACCAGTACTTACCAGGTCGCTTATTACTTTTTTAATTATTGTGTTTCGTATTTTTGTTGGCCCTTAAGGCAGGTTTCACGCTTTGAAAGCGTAAATTGAGATTTTAATTGCATATTTGAAGCGGTTAATTAAGTTATTTCATTTTAAAACTTTCGAGTTTTAACGCGATTAATACACGAAGTCTTATTGTAAATCTGATATGCAAAATTCTGGTAGCATGTAATTTATTTAATATATGACATTTTTATCGTACCGATTAAGGGCTGAGTTTTCAATTTTCAGATAAAAATTATCAGAGAAATAAATTTTAATTTTGACAGAATTTTGGTGCAAAATCTGTAAAATTCAAAATTTACTTCTCTGTTTATTTTTATCTAACCATTTAACAATCAGCTCTTAATATTTTTGTACTTGATCAAAATATCACCTGAATTCATCTAATAATAACAATTTAAGTTCAACAATTTTACCATTAAAAGAAGTAGTAAATACTAAATTCGATTTTGCAACCAAAGCTTCTTAAATAATATTGTTTTGTTTTTATATATGTTTTTTTTTATAATAAGAGTAATTTTCATATACTACCACTCGATCAGAATGCTAATAAATTCAATCCGGAATCAAATTGCCTAGCTAATTTAAAAAGACAAAATATCTAGTGTTACTTACCGTGTCGGGTCATCGGCTGGTGATTTTTTTTCCTTCCTGCAAGTGCATAATTTTTCGGGCGGGAGGGCGGTACAGAAATAGCATTACATCATATAGACACATTCTTAGCGGAATTAACACTAGATATTTTGTCTTTTTAAGATTAATATGGATTTCCGTAAAGTAACGCTTGATTCTAATAATTAAATTGCCTAGCGATAAATCACCTCGCCTTAAAGGTTATTTTCATTTATAAAAAAGTACTCAACGAGTTGATCTTACACACGTGTGAATGCATGTGTATCGCATACTGATTGATGTACAGAGGACTAATTATAGAAACCTGTCATCCATTACATTTCGCATCCAACAGAATTCCATTAATTAACACAAACAGCCTTTTCCCAATCAGTCAATATTAAACTGATAATTTATGAACGCATTTCAATTGCTACGTGCATTTTGATATGAGAGTTTAATGTATGCAATTACAATTTAATTAATTAGGTGACTATAATTAATGAGCACTTTAATGATAATATAGACTTAGTTAGTAGGAGATATGGCTTTAAATGTCTTTTTAATTACAAAATCATTCGTATCTATGGATTACTTAGTTCGTATTAAAGTTATTAAGTGACCGTTATAGTTATTAATTGTTATAGGTTTTATTCAGATATATTAGATTACCCACTAGCTATTTAGTGGAGAAGAGTGCTCTCTCACCTTTATGCCCGGTGAAGTAGCAAAAGCCTCGTGGCTAACTCAGTGCCGGATTAGCCATATAGCAAGAGTAGCAACCAAGATACGTGCGCAAGCAAGAAATTGGATAATTATATGGATCGGATTAATCATGGTGCTTCACAATAGGTGACCTAATAGGCTAACAAAAAAAGCTCGTTGAGCGACTCATTGACTCATTACTAAGAGGGCCCCTCTTCCAGACGGAATTTGTTACAGGCCCCGCGCTGGCTTAATCCGGTACAGGGTTAAATAAATATGACAGTCCGAAAAAAAATGCCGTTCTGTAAAATAATAAACAAATAAAAAATTATGTGCATTATAAAAAAAAACTCTTAAATAATTTTCACTACTTTTATCGTGTACTATACCAATATTTAAGATTTTACGTTTTATGTTAAGACATATACCCAAATACTAATGAAGGTTCAAAAATTTGGTTTAAGTTGAGGCGTGGGAGTGAAACGCCATTAACAATAAATAGGTAGTTATCTTTATATAAATTCTAAATTAATCCCTATTTTCCTCGGTCACGGCATCACGCGAGAACGGCTAGACCGATTTTGTTTATTCTTTTTTGTTGTATTTCTTATCGCCAGCTGGAGGTTCTTATTAAAGAAAAAATCAAGAAAATCTGAAAAATAAGAGAAGATTACTTAACAACCATATAAAATTTTCGAATGTAGCCTCAGCGCTTTTGACGATATAAACTTTTTTCATTTAATCTTATGGCGTTTGACATAACATTGACAGAATGCGTGCTGCTCTTAGTTCACATCAGAGCTATCACGCCTAATATTAAAAGTTCAATTAAAGTTCAACGTCGTTCGGGTCAGCTAGTCTGATATATAGATTTATTATTATTACAAATGAAACCCCTACTCACAATATGAAGTGTGTATGTAGTGACATACCTACATTAAATAACTTAACTTCTTTCTTAGCGTTGGATTTTTTCTAAATAAAACTATACGGAAATACTCGTTAACCTAAGTATTGTGAGAGACTTTATAAACACACAATTCACTGAAGTACCTTTTGTTATAGGAACTGAGAACTCGCTTCAACTTCGTATATCTACTTTAGTTTCTCGATCAAACTTTGGAGTAACATAACGGTGTACAATCATTCAAGACGCGCTGCAATGCTGCAGCTCTTGAACTTATAGTGGTTTCTAATCTATACTAATATTATAAAGTGAAAAGATTTGTATTTTTGTTTGTATGTTTATAATGAATAAACTCAAAAACGACTGTGCCGATTTTAAAAATTTTTTCACCATTGGAAAGCTACATTCACCTTGAGTGACATAGGTTATATTTATTTATAAAGTTACCACGGGAACGGGAGTTACGCGGGTGAAACCGCGCGTGGGTAGCTAGTAATGTTTTAAAGAGGAAAGATTTGATTGTTTGTTAGTATTGAGTTGGCTCCGAAACTACTGGTCCGATTTGAAAAATTCATACACCGTTGGAAAGCTACACTATGCCCAAATAACATGGACTATATTTAATATAGAAGTTCCCACGGTAACGGGAGTTACGCGGGAACCGTGCGTGGGAAGCTTGTACTAAATAAATAGTTATGTTTTCTTTATATAAATATAAATATTATTATACGTAATTATAACTTTCGTTATTCTTTTCTTTAAGATTTTTTCCTTTTATATGTAATCAAATCAAATCTGGGGCTCGTTGCCTGAAAGTGGGACGTTGGTCCGAATTTTTGTATAAAATTAATATTTTAAGAAATCTTTTTCTACCTACAATGATTATTTTTATATCCGTTTATTTGTGAACTAGGTAATCGATGAATATTTATCCTTCTCTTTCTTTTTTTTTAAGTCAACTCCAGCTTAATATAATTAATCCCTGTTTCGCGGGGCACTTTACAAACACTGAATTCAGAGACAAAGCACATCTAGACTCAAAACAGCTACCTGTGGTTAATATTAAATAATTGTCTCGGATGGGAATCGAACCAATTAATATCAGAACCCTTAGTTGCCTTTGTAACCCCCGGACTTTGTACCCATCGGTTGAAAGTCAAAGATTGTCATCAGTATTTCAACACAGAATAGTGTAGTCGATCAAAAAAATGGTCGAATCGTTAAAATACTGGCTTTGTTTCATGATTTGTGCCGATGTGTTGTCACAGCTGAGTTATAGACTCCCGGAAAAAATCCCGATTTCCAGGGAATCCGAGTCCTGGTCGAAGAACTCTATAAGGTTGGCGTGATGTTTTAATGGTCACCACGTTAAAATACAGTTGACATTTCGATATGTTTTGTGATGGTTTGATGTGGAGTTTGTTTGAAGTTTACTATGTGTGTTCGCTTGTGTGTGTGTTAACTTTGTAGTATCTACCAACTGAACCAATAGACATACCTGAAGTAAACAATACAAATATAGTCAAAAAAATAATATTTTATTTGTAAAATTAGTTTCAAAAACTTATCCATCTATGTTATACTAATATATAAAGTGTTTGTTTGCTTGTACGCGCTATATATCAGGAACAATTCATTCATGAAAAAATCTTTCTAAGTAGTCTATACAAGGAAGATAATAATTAGAGTTTCACCTTTAGCCCGTATAACGTCCACTGTTGAACATAGGCCTCCGCCCAAAGGAAAGTTTTTGCCATAGTCACCACGCTTGGCAGGCGGATTGGTGACCCAGTATTATGTTTTTTTTAATACACAGGGATACGCTGCTGCCTATTCCCTGATATACGCTTATTATAGATGATGTAATAACAATCGGTCCCTTAACCAACCAGACCCCGAGGGAAATCTTAGAATTTACACAAAGATATCTTGTCCGGTGTGGGATCGAACCCACGACCTCCGGGACTTAAAGCAAGCCAAATAACGCTACAATACGGAGGTTGTGTTTTTATACTGTTAGCATCGTATAATTTTTTTTTATAAGTAAAAGGCGATTTCATTGTATATGATACCACTTTACAGAAGATAGTGAAATGTGTAGCACCTAATTACGTCATTGAAGAAATTTCTGTGAAATTAGTAATATATTTTATATTTCCAAAATGAATTGATCTCAGAAGCATAACGGTTTATTCCACTTTGAACACCCAGGTGATATCACCTAGGTGTTCAAAGTGGAATGAAACAGTGTCCTCTGATCACCTACGAATCAAATCACCCAGCTAGTATACCAGGTGATTCAAGGAGACTAAATTGGTGTCCTCTGATCACCTTGGAAACAAATCACCTAGGTGATCAGAGGAGACCGTTTCTATTATGTTCTGAACCTTGATCACCCACATAAAGCCTGCCACAAACAAATATATCGGAGGATGCCGTATCGACCTATTATTTTTTCACCAATTTAGTCTCCTTGAATCACCTGGGTGATACTAGCTGGGTGATTTGATTCGTAGGTGATCAGAGGACACTGTTTCATTCCACTTCGAACACCTAGGTGATATCACCTGGGTGTTCAAAGTGGAATAAACCAAGCATAACGACAAGTGCACTATATACTTCACAAGCTTTATATACAATAAAGTTACATACTATGACAAATATTTCTGAAGTATTATGGACCATCCGTCCTTACGCTTCTGATCTCTAGAATTAGGAACCATTAAAAACCACGTTCTATTTCCTATCTTAATTATTCTAGTATAGAATACCGTAAACAGTAGCAATATTGTGTCATTAGCGTCAGATGACGCTTTCTAAGTATAAAGACAATATGGCGCCGTCACAGAATAATAAAATACAGTAGTAGGTATTAAATAGTTAGGTTGTATGTACAGATGGAGAGGGCGAGTCCCACATATCCCACCGCCAGCGCGCTTATACGCTGCAGCGGCGGCGGTGGGAATGCGTAAATGAATTACAATCTGGACAGAAAAAAAAAACTTGTACGTACAAAGAGAACGTACGATACAAAAATTATTATTATTATTAAATATTTTATGCAAGTACTTTAAAATAATCTGTTACCATTAGTTTAGTTTCCAAATTATTTACTGCAAAATTAATGAGGGAAGGTTTATTATATCCGTATGATTAAAATATATGTTTTTATGTAAAATTTATTTAAATTAAGTGATTTTTATTACATAAAGACAATGTAAAATAAGTTATATATAGGAAATATATTATACGCTTCTAAATTTGAAGCTGATTTAATATATTTGGGTTAGCCCTAAGCGTGTAAACTTATTTAATGAAAGTAACTCGTAACTCTGTCCCTTACAAAGCTATCAAATGAATTACTAAAGCTAGTAATGAAATAGGTATTTTTATGTTTAACTTGTTATCTTCTTTTATAAGTTTCTTGATAGAAACATAAAGATTTATATTTTTATATGTTGTAAAGATGACGACATCGCTCATTTAGATTAAACTATATGCCACTTAACAATACAAGTGAAAACTATACATATATATGCATGCCTTTTCTCTGCTATCACCCAATGGTTGACTGGCAGAAAATGCCTTTGGCATTAAGTCCGCCGCTGTACAACTTTGTGCCAGAAGTTTTATATTAAAAGAAAAACAGTTGTAAGTAGGCATTAACATAACCAAAGAATTAATTAAATAGTCAAAGTAAACAAATGCCAAATACTTAATTTGAACCATAGCGCTAACAAGTAGAATATAAATATATTTGTTAAGTTCTCTATCTATTAATATAACACATAATTTTTCATGTGTTAATAATGGATAAGTTGAAAAATAATTTAACCAATGTCTTAACTATTACATACAAAATTTGAACAAACATCCATAACTCGACTGCTGTGTTAAACCTTAAATTAAAGTGAAGCATCACTTTCAATCATAAAGGAAATTGTTTCGTTTCTTTCCTGCCTTTCACATTCGTTCAAAGTGAACCAGCTGTCTTTTGTGTTCTGTGGCAGCCACTTTAGTTAGCAACCTTATATTTCGTAGCAAAGAGACCGTTGAGTTTGTAATTCAAATCCAACCCGGCAGAGGCGTTAAGGTGATACGATATTTAAATTGTGGAATATTAGATTGGCGTTACACTTTTGTACGTGTTGCGGATATTTTTGAATCTTTCCTTTTCTTGTTCTTTTTAGGGGATTGTTTTGGATTGCAGATTTTTTTGTATTGATTTTGTTTCTTCGTTTCCGTTAATTGGAAAGCTTGTTTTCTGACGTTTTTAACGACTTATTTGGCGACTAGTTATGATATATCCCTTATTAATAAATAAATTGATAAGGCTATAAATTTTCCCATGATTTTCAAAGTACGTATTATATTTATACTGACGACTTGCAACTTTATGCACAAGCTCGAGTTGTAAATTTGTCAATGGCAATCGACACGATTAACAGGGGCATGTTAATGATAAAAACTTGGTCGGTAACTAAGTTCGGCCTACACGTCAATTCAAAAAAATGCAATTATCCAATTTTAGTCGGTAGCTCCCGGTTAATATGAGGAGTAGATTTTGAGGAATTGCCACCTTTAAAATTTGACCAAAAATTAATTCAACAATTTCACTTGACAATTGTGGGCAATCGACAATCGGTTAGGCTTAAAGACGATTTTTAACTATGAACTTTCTGCAAAACGATGGTTCTTCTTCTTAATTATGAGGCTTATGCAAAAGGATGGTTATGAATTTAAAAAAAATATGCGTTTGAATGTAATATGATAAATGAGTGTCGGCCAAATGATATTTAGATTTTAAGATTTTATTTATCTCAATGAATATACATCTGGCTCTTGATTCGTTATCACCATAAAAATGTTACTGTTATAAACGAATCTTCTATAAAACGTTTAACATTGTAATGTATCATAAAACCTCCATACCAATGTGAATTAACCTTGTAATTAAAGATGTTCCCTCACATTCACCTACAAATATCAAAGTAAAGCTATTATCTGGAGACATGATTACACAATTATAATTACACATACTACATGTAATCGCTGCTGTAAGATGGTGAAATTTTACAAGAAAATCACTTTGGTGCCTCGTTAACCTAGATGAGAATTACGGAGGGTTTTACTGAGATGGGTTGTATGGAGGCACATTTTAATGGGAGTTTTAAGGTTTGTGATTATAAGAAATTCTCAAATTTGTATGACTAAAGACAGAGTATCAAGGCACGCGGTAGTGTGTCATGCCAAGGTAACAAATAAAAAAAAAAAGTTTATTATTAGTAGATTTTTTCAGTCTTTTGCTGAATACGTAAATTTTGAATTTTGAATTTGAATTTGAATTATAATTACACATACTTCATGTAATCGCTGCTGTAAGATGGTGGAATTTTACAATAAAATCACTTTGATGCCTCGTGACGACATAATATCATGGAAGGTTTTACTGAAGTGGGTTGTATGGAGGCACATAATCATTGTAATGGGAGTTTTAAGGTTTGTGATTATAAAAAATTGTTTTTCAGAATAAAGACAGGGTTTTTTTTAAGGCAAATAGAAGTTCAAGCCAAGTTCTTAGATGCAGTCTTTGTACAAATAATACGATTTCATCATTAAATTTTAAATTAATTAATAAGGCGTAAATACCTAAGTGTTGCCGCAGAAAAAAATTATGATTTTATATATATGTATTTATGTATATGGTTAGTTATTGTATGAATGTATGTATACCTACACACTTCTAAATTCTTCTATCTTCTGACTTCTCCTCTTGCAGGTCTACTGGAAGAGATTTCTTAAGAAATAAGTAGGTAGTACCTTTGTACATAGTCTTATAGTTGTTTCTTTTTTGCAGGTCTTTTTTGTAGCTTGTGTGTGTACATAAAAAAAATAAAAAAATATTAAGTTTTTTTACCAATTTATTTCATCAGTCCCGCTTTGTATATCAGGTACACGAATCCTGCGCGTTGTTTCACCCGCGTATCTCCCATTCCCGTAGGAACTTCATAATTAAATATAGCCTTCCTCGATACATGGTCTATCTAACAGTGACTGAACTTTTCAAGTTGGACCAGTAGTTACTGAGATTAGCCCGTTTAAACAAACAAATGCTTCAGCTTTATATATTAGTATAGATTACTTACAATAATACGTATACTTAGTAGTTAGTACAGGTGCGTACCGTATTTGGCTTAACGTTCACCCTTACTAATTTTATAAACGCGAAAGTTTGTGAGTATGAATGGATGGATGTTTGTTGCACTTTCACGCAAAAACTACAAAATGGATTTGGCTGAAACTTTACTCGGGGATAGTTCATAAGCTCGATTAACATTTAAGATAAAAAAACTCACGCTCCGACCCACTGGAGCAGAGTAACGTGGGTAAAACCGCTAGTAATTAACATAATTTTAATCCATCTATTTACCGACACTATCAGTTACTGCATTATTTAAGCACTCTCATTCTTCCGGGAGTTCGCTTTAAAAGCCTGCATAAGTGCATAAGCTTTCAAACATTTCCTTATTGAAATAGTGAACTTACAAAGTAAAGTACAAAGTAAAGCTAATACAAAGTAAAGCTAATATCACGGGATATAAGTGCAGTTCTTGTTTTAAGCAGTTGACGATTAGGCTGGCCACACATTTGGCAAGTGCGTTCTTCGAGTTTGTAACATGCAGTAAATTGCGGGGGTGGTGGGTATGGGTGTCTGGAGCTCAGCGATTGCTTTTTCTCATCGTTAAAACTTTTGGAGAACCCTCAATGTGGGGTCAGCCTTACTAGATACCTTTCTGTTTCCGGGTGTTATGATTAAGGTAAACGATAACGCCAGTCGCCCAGCACCTTGACACAAATATCATAAAATAAGCAGTTTAAAAATCGTAAGGTGTCGTGAAAAAAAAAACGCAATTTTTTCAATAGCAATTTTTACAACCCATACTTTTCTTCGACAACCTCCGTAGTGTAGCGGTATTTGGCTCGCGTTAAATCTCGAAGGTCGTGGGTTCGATCCCCACGCCGCCGGACAGGAAATCTTTGTGTAAATTCTAAAATTTCTTTTCGGGTCTGGTTGGTTGAGAGACTACCCTCCGAGCTTCGGAAAGCACGTTAAGCCGTTGGTCCCGATTATTGTAACATCATCTATAATAATCGTAAATCAAGGAACGGACCGCAGCGTACGTTGTGTGGTACAACATAATACCATAAAGGTGCAAGTTGGAAGCGGGCGACGTGAGGCGGTGGAGGACGACATGTCGCGGCGACACTACTGGTTTGTATGTATTTCTATGAAATGCGTCGCTAGCTTCGTGTCGCTAACTGCGAAGGGAATTTCATAGAAATACATGACACCAGTAGTGTCGCCGCGACACGTCGTCCGCCGTCGCCTCACGGCGCCCGCTTCCAACTTGCACCTTTATACTGCGGTCACCAACCTGCCTGCCAAGCGTGGTGACTATGGCAAAAGCCCTCCTTCGGGAGGAGGCTCATGTTCATCAGTGGACTTTACACGGGCTGATGATGATCAGGATCAGTTTTCTTCTTAACCGATTTATGTCAGGTGAAGTAGCAAAAGCCTCTTAAGCCTGGCTAACTACATAATGTCAGTCTGAAGAAAAATAAACTTCTGAACCGAGTTCATATTGTGTTCATGTTGTGGTAAATATTTCAATATTCTATTCCGCATTTTAAACACAAATAGTCACATAAAACGACATGTTAAGCCCATACGGCGATGATACTGTAATATCTTTAGTTGGCGCCCGCCCGACGTTAGCGGTGACTTCGCTTGCATGCAAAATAAGTGAAATATCAAACTCAATATTATGTGGCGGTGAAATGAGCGACAATTTAAAAGGATCCGCTGTAACAGATACTGTCTCGCTCGTCGCGCATACTGTGTGAGGAGAACAACTATATTAAAATCTGAACCTACAATCTTTTTTTTCTTCAAAGGCGGCGCCTAGTTCTCGGAAAAATAGACTTAAATTTGGTGTCCTCTAATAGATAAAAGTGATACCTTAGTGATCAGCCTTTTTTTTGGATTTTGCCTTTTAGGCCATTGCGGCGTGTGGGATATCCTCGTTTGCACCCGGCTTTAAATATAGCAGTGTTAGGGTAACCAGTTACCCACTAAAACCCCTTTTTTTTCCGGACGGACATTATATAGTTAGCCGGAAGTCTTTTGCTACTTCATAAAGGAAAAAAGGCGACCAGAGCTCCAGGTTAAATCAATTGTAGCTACCAGTGCAAGACTCTCTCGTCTCTTGTGGTACTTGGATATTGGCTCAGGGCGGTCGCTGTCGGGGGATAAAGGGATTATGACGTTTAGATTTTTAGGAGAGTTTTGTGCAACTGTCGCTTTAAGTTACAATTCGCGGGCTTCTCGGACTTTGGGACCTACGAGGGCATCGGAAGGTTACTAAAACCCCCCGGGTTCTACTCCCTCTGCCGATTGCGAGGTGCCCAGGTACCAATTTAGGAATCAACTAGTTACATAAATGGCGCAGCCATTGCTTCTCTCTCAAAAGTGAGAATTCACTACTTTTTCTGGTCCATGAAGGTAAACATAAGTTAGTTACTCGCTTTATTAAAGAAAACAATGTACCTGTACATTTTATACTAAATAAGGTGAACTTTATTTTCGCATGCAGAATATCAAAGTTATTATGTGGCGACGAAATTAAGCGGCGAGAAACTACAGCGGTCTTACTTGTTTATTATGTATTCAACACTAAATAAAAGCACATTTTGGAAATTAAATTATATTGCTGGTGGAAAAATTACATGCAATTTAGAGCGTTTTGCTTACGTTGCGAAAATAAAGCGGAGTTGCAATCATGTTCTGTTCAAAATTTTAGGAGAGTTATTTACGGGAAATATTTCCAAGTAATGTCATTAAAGAGTCGGTTTCTTTTGTTTTAAAATATGTTTCCATGTGACGAAGTAACTTTATCAGTTTCTGGCCACTGCTGAACATGGGCCTCCTTTTAATTGATGTTTACAAGCTCGGGCAATTGAAAAAAAAAAATCTGTAAAGTCTGGTAAAGAGGAGGCCCGTTTTCAGCATTGGGTTTTTACCGACCCGACGTAAATACTATTTGGTTTAATTTTTTTGTTTTGTAGTAGTAAGGTTTTCATTTTTAACATAAACAAAAGACTAAAACAAAATTTGTGTTTTTTGTTTATGTTTATTAATTATTCGGACGCTTTACGTTCTTAAGAAAGGCCAGGTTAAAAGTACCCTAAACCGAAGGACATGCATGAGGAGATCAATTAATCTTAGGCGCGAATCATACAGAAACGGCGTAAGGTGAAGGCGTATCTTGCCGCTTAAAAACGTTTCAATGCAAAATGTAGGTAGGCGACACGATGTGAATCATACTCAAGCGGCGTGGCGCAGACACGCCGTTTCGTCGCCTGTTCCGCGTCGCTAGCAGTCGCGACTAGAGAGGCGCGCAAGCAGCACCACTTTTGTTTCTACAGTAGGTGCAGAAAAATGTGCAGAAATCAGTAATCTTTCTTCAGGACAGACCGGCGCTCTCCAATTTGTATGCTTCTTCTGAAGACCGTGTTTTACTTTGGACAATAGAATGTGGAAATGTAATTCTAGTGACATTTTATACACTATAGGAAAACGATCAGGATGTTCCCATAACTTTTCCATTATTGTAAAACATCTATGCTCTTGTGACATTTTCCACACAGCGTGCACCCAATATCTTTGGTGTCTCTGCACATTAATGAGTTGCAGTAAAGCAAGCGCATCTTCGTCGTCTGAAGAGGAAGACATGCTATCACGATAACGTCAGCCTATATAATGACAAGTTGCGGCGTCTCTTCGCTTCTTTGGTATAATTTAAATCTTGTCTGTACCACGCCTGCTCTGCGCCTGTACCATGCCTTCACCTTACGCCGTTTCTGTATAATTCACACCTTAAAGAGGTGAAAGTGATATGTCAAGATCGTAGCAAGTGGAAGGAAGTGATATCCACCTACCCGTTTGGGAAAGAGGCGTGAATGTATGTATTGATTTAATTCTATAAGTGTCTTGATATTGAAAATACTAGTTTTAGTGTAGTTGCGTCATTAAAGTCACATAAGGCAACTGTCCGTCGTTTATTCGATAATAAAATAAAAGTATAGATATTTCTATTTCGCAACATCAGTCACTTGAACAACAGATTGACCAAGTCGTTCAAACGGCGAGATAACTCGACTCTGATATGACAGGTAAATGACATAATCACTGCTGTCATCAAACCGAGTTCGCCGTTGAAATCTGGATCCCGCAAGTTTAATCTGATAGTGGCTGCATGATTGTGGGGTATTATTAAATTAATCTTGGCTCTTTTTATAGATGAAAATGAGGAGATTAATCATTTCAAATAAAGTAATTTTGATAGTTGACGTTAAAATGTTTATCAGATTTGTAAATCGGTTTTATTCATACTGAAAAATCTTTAATTGAAATAATAAATTTATTCAGTACTTAGGTATTTACATACACTTGTACTTGTCAAAATCACAATGAAGAAGAACTGTAATTAATAGGTTATTATTCTTATTCTATGAATTAAACTACTTAGGTAACTATAACTAGTGCAACCTGTGAGTGCTGCTAATTGTAGGACATTACAGACAATGTAGTCCGTTTGTCATTAATTTCTCTACTTACAATAAGTTTATATTTTCATTTATTATAACAGGGATATATTTATTAAAGCATAAAATTAAGTGACACCCACCTGGGGGCACCCTTAAGGGGTCAGGACCACAACCCAGAGGTGCCACTTTTTGGAAAATGACAATTATAATAGATTTATTTTTTAAGTTAGGTATTTCATAACTATCTTTCTCTTAATCTTTATTAATATTATGAAGACGCAAGACTTGAACATGTGTTTGCTTGCACTAGGCCGATTCCAACAATTGTTTCGCCATTAGAAAACTACGTTATTGTGAAATAACTGAGGCTTTATTTAAGAATGGAGTGCCCACGGGAATGGGAGGTACCCGGAAGCCGCACGTTTCAGTTCGTCCGTGAACTAGGTAAGAATAAAATTCTTGCCCTTTAGTCATCATCATCATCATCATCATCAACAGCCCGTGTTACACTGCTGAACATGGGCTTCCTTTTAACAGGCCTTGGCAAGCCAGGATCGTTGAGGGATATTGCCATAATCACTACGCTTGGCAGATGGATTGGTGATCACAGTATGATGTAAACCTAGAGCTAATAGATGCTGCTGCCCATCCATCAGCCATATGTCCCTTAATCGACTTTTACGACACCCATGGGAGGACATGGGGTAGTCTATTCTAAGCCGGAAACCACACGGCCCTTTAGTCAATTATATCACAAATGACAACCCCCGTAGCGTAACGGTATTTGGCTCGCTTTAAACATCGGAGGTCGTGCGTTTGCCCACGCCGGACAGATTTTTTTTGTGTAAATTCCGGGTCTGGTTGGTTGAGGGACTTCCCTCCGTGCCTCGGAATGCACGTTAAGCCGTTGGTCCCGATTATTATAACATCATCTTTAATAATCGTATATCAAGGAACGGGCAGCAGCGTTTCCTTGTGTGGTTCAACATAATACTGCGGTCACCAATCCGCCTGCCATGCGTGGTGACTATGGCAACTACCCTCCTCAGGAGCAGGCCCATCTTCAGCAGTGGTCGTTATACGGGCTGATTATGATGATGATGATATCACAAATGAAACAACTACCAAAACATGACGCTAGGCAATAATCATAACAATTAGCTGATTATAATCAATCCTCTTAAGGTTGGGGACACACATGTGCATCAGGGCAATCGTTCATCGAGAATATTCGATTTTATATGACCCGAGTGATTTATTGGAGCGATCGTAGCAAGCTATCGACTCGCTTCGTCGAACGCGATAATCGATATAGCTTGCTTCGCTTTTATTACGGTCACGTTCGTGATGATTGCACTGCAACTTTCCGGTTTTTAAATTCAAAGATGGAGATTAATTTTTGTGACCATTTTTATAAAATAATTGAATAATACTTAACTTGACTATTCAGTGACGTATTTTCTCACTTCATACAGTTCTCGATTTATCTTGTAAGTAAGATTACAAAAGGAATCGAATTAACCCAATGAGCTGCTTGACTGAATAATAAGCTACGTAATATAAAACAAAATCGGTTCCCGCTGTCCGTCTGTCCCTATATTATGCCCTTTAAAACTACCCATCAATGTTTTTTTATTAGATATTAGCGATACTGCGCTCCGCGGTTTTACCCGCGTTACTCTGCTCCAGTAGGTCGGAGCGTGATGTTTTGTAGCCTAATGTTAATCCAGCGTAATGTTAATACAGCCAATTCCTTTCAGTAGTTTTGGCGTGCAAGAGTAACTAACATCCATCTTCAAACATACTTACAAACTTACGCGTTTCTAGATAAGCGTTGCACCCGATCGAAGCCAGGGCGGGTCGCTAGTGACTGAATAAAACGTTTTCCTTGTTAACTACCAATTTCTTACGATCAAGAAAACCGTATGGCTGTTTGAAGCATACGTTTTTATATTACATTCGAGAAAGTTTTGCAAAATTAAAAAAAAAAATTCGTTAGTTGTATAATGCCACAGCTTATGCCTAAACCACAAAATAGTTTGCCGCTCGGCAAAAATTCTCCGTATATACCTGACCTACTTATACTAACAATTATAGTTGATATTGCTACATATAATAAAGATTCACTTACAAAATGTAGCCATGGGGTCCATAAACAAGTATTTATGGAGGGTCAACTTCCGTAATATACGTCGTACTCCTTTACCATAGATAACCCGTAATACTCGTAAGTGTTTATGAGTGTTCCAAAATTGTACCACTTAAGGCTTCGATTAAATAAACTACTATACTTTGTAATCACACTCTTCTCTTATATTATTGGTTTGCTAGAGATTCATAAATTAAGCACATCTTGGTTTTCTGCAAAAATATGTTTTTTTTTGTTTTATCTAAAATAATAATAGCTGGACCCCGCGTTATTCAGCTCCATTGGGTCAGAGCGTGATTTTTTGTTGCCTATATGTTAATCCAGTGTATAAACCTATCCCGGTTCGAAATTTCATACAATTCCGTTCAATAGTTTTTACCCGAAAGAGTAACAAACATCCATCTATCCATCCATCCATAGTTACAAACTTTCGCGTTAATAATATCAGTAGGAAGTAAGATATAAAGCTGAAGAGTTTGTGCTTGAACTTGCTATTCTCTAATTTAAAAATCCTTTCAGTGATAAATAGCCCATTTATCACCCTCTTATTGTAGACATTCCTTCAATATGCACGAAGAGATTTGCTTCTTCTTTCATAATGCGGACGGCTAAGGACTGGAATTCTCTGCCGGAATCAGTTTTTCCGGAGCGCTATAATCTGGACATCTTTAAGACTAAAGTGAACAGACACTTTCTAGGCAAGCGTGTATCATCTTAGGCCTTATCTTCGCCTTCCATCAAGCGAGATTATGGTCAAACGTAAGCTTATATTTAATTTAAATAAAAGACTACATTTCATTATGAGTTTCCACGGGAACGGGAGTTACGCAGGTAAAACCGCACTCGAGAAGCTAGTATATTAAAAAAATGAGAGAAAAAGGTACCTATTCAAATTATATTGTGTATTTTCTAGCAATTTTGTTGGTTTAAGTTTTACACAGGTTTAGTTCTCTCGTCTTAACAATTCTCTTTGCTGTGAAATTCTATTCCCAAACGTAACCCTCGGGAAATAAAGACAATTATCTTGCACTTGTCTTTGTTAGCTTTGATAATATAAATTTATTGTTTTGTATGTAACTTGTGAGGTAAGAATAAAAACCTTTGTCTTTATTTCACTAATGATTAATATTTATAGAACAAATAATACTATTATCATCATCATCATCAACCCGTTTAACGTCCGCTGCAGAACATGGGCCTCTTCCCGAAGGATGGTTTTTGCCATAGTCACCACGCTTGGCAGCCGGATTGGTGACCGCAGTATTATGTGGTAATACATAGGTAAACGCTGCTGCCCGTTCCCTGGTATTACCCAAGGGTTACCAACGGCTTAACTTGATTTCCGAGGGACGGATGGTAATCCCTCAATAAACCAGACCCGGAAAGAAACCTTAGAATTTACACAAAGATTTCTTGACCGGTGTGGGGATCGAACCCACGACCTCCGAGACTTAAAGCGAGCCACAAATACCGCTACGCTACGGAGGTTGAATATTATTATACAGTCATATAAGTGTCTGAGTCAAAAAACAATAACTATGGTCAACACTTTGTTCTTTCTTTTAATCGACAACTCTTGCGATAGGGTAATAGTTTTGTTTGAGTTTAAAATTCAAATATTTTTTATTTAGTATTATATTATCATAAGAAGAATCCATTTAAGAATAATAATTTATTATATCGATACGAATATATAAATAAATGAATAATCATACTAATATAATAAACGCGAAAGTTTGTAAGTATGGATGGATAGATGGATGTTTTTTTTACTCTTTAACGCCAAACTACTAAACGGTATTGTCCGAAATTTTGCACCGAGATAGGTTATACACTAGATCACGATCCACTCGAACAGAGTAACGCAGCTACTAGAGAGATAAGATTTGATTATTAGTTTCCTTGCATTAATTACTCCGGAACTACTTAACCGATAGGTATCAAATTTCTTTCACCATTACAAAACTAGGAAATCTAGGTATTCCTACGTTACTACGTAAACTAAATTTAGTGATAAAGTTACCATGAGAACCTGAGCTTTAAGCAATAATAATAAAGATGTTTCACCTCCGCGAAAAATTTTTGTATCGCGCTATAATTTGCTTTCATCGTAAATAATTTATCGACTATTTCTGTTATGTTATACCTCAACACAGGCATTTTTATGAAGTACAACACACATTGCATCTATCTCCAACCAAACATCACAGTTTTCCAATCCGAGCTGTCGCGTCGCATATTCAAACCGACAGATAAAATTTAATCCCCACAAAAGTGACACATTTTGCATATTCGATAAATCCTTCAATTGTATATTCGAAACTCGCAACTGTGGGAAATATCGCAAGTTTAAGTCACGCGCGTTTAAAGGGTGTGCGCTCCGTCTTATGAGATTAATGGAATTTCTTCGCACCATTTGGTTACAATATTTTAGACTGTGGAAGTTCGTGTAAGTGTGAAAGTAGATTATTTATATAAGATGTGTTATTGCTGATATCAACCTTCATAGCGTAGCGGTATTGGGCACGCTGGACAAATAATCTTTGTGTAAATTCTACCCTCCGTGCCTCGGAAAGCACGTTTAGCCGTTGGTCGTTCAGTGGGTAGTCTTAGGGGTGGTCCCGACTGTTATAACATCATCTATTACAAGTGTATACCAGGGAAAGGGTAGCAATGTTCCTTGTACGTTACAATATAATCTGCGGTCACCAACCCGCCTGCGTGACGTTATAGGGGCTAATGATGTATGTATGTGTTTTTTGTGATAAGTCGTCATCAAATATAATTTACCATTTCATTACACAATCCAGGTTAATAAATGAAAATAATTAAGGGTTTCCTTAAAACATGTTACTAAATTAAGACTTTAGCATCGCACGATGCTTTAAAACATGGATAGTATTATTATTTTTTAAATACTAAATGCCTCATAAAATATGATCGAAATGAGAGTGTGATAACGTAAAACGGCGACACCTACCGAACGATCAATTAGTGAAACATAAAAAAAAATATTACGTAAAATTGACGAAAAACATGACAACCAACGAAAGAAAAGCAATGCACTTACGCATTTTTAAAATGAATACAATTGTTTTATGTTTTACTATTAATTGCTTGTTAGTTGTTGCGTTATCGAAATTGCCTATTTACTGCTGATGTAACGTCACAGACAGCCAGTAAATAAACAAGACACTCGCTCTTTGTTATTCTATAATTTAAGTCGCACTTCATGACCTAATTTCTGCTTTGCCATTATTCCTCCAACCACTTGATGTTAGGGACCTCTCCCCTTTGTTATTGCATTCCAGCCGTCGCATTGAGCGTATTGCATCTAGTATTCTCATGAACGCCGTATAACAATGAAAGTGGCTGCAGCAGTGCTATATGGTCCTGCATTTGAAACTTGTTTGCGATGTTTAGGAGTGGAAAAATAATGGTTTAGTGTAAAAAGGGCAAAAAACTAAAATGCTCGTAGTAGTATATAAACAGCCTCCAATTTGCGACAAACATTGTTTGTTATTTTTACGTAATACCGATTCTTTCGCTTGTAAGCCTTATCATTTTACTTTATTTTTGCAATTGATTGCGTGTTACCTGCTCTCGGTACTCTATATTTTTTATATTAAGTTAAGTTTAAGTCATGTAATATTTAATAAGTACACTCAAACACTGGCGTGAAATTGCTAGCTCATACAGTACAAAATAGCTTACGTTTCATTATCTACGTTCCCCTTAAAGACGTGTTATGAAGAGATCGATTGACTTTTTACGACCGGTTATGATTCACCGTGGTCGATGCAGAATGTAAGATGAAGGTTCGAATCCGGTGAATGAATGAATTTGACATAACTTGGTAAAATTATTTTGTTAGTTAGTTTAGTTTAGGAGCTAGTTAAATAATAATGATGTAAGAAAATATGAATTCCTAGAATCATCATTTATATTTTTATAAGGATATCTGGGTACTTTATATGGACAAATACCTGAGTATTTATAATTTTTGTTTATAAAAATATACTTTACTCGTGTGATTTCCAGTTATAATAGTAACAAAAGTATACGTGTTAAGACGTACACTTTTGTTTATTTTCGTTTTTATATCCTACTTTGAACCGTTCTGTTATTTTTAACATTTTTTTTTATGCCATTGTTTTTAGATAGTAGACGAATTGCTGAGAAAAGCGTTGTTCGAAATGTAATACACTGTAAGGTATCGATGGAATAAGGGAAAGTTATTTTCTTTGAGTAGCACTATAACAGAGTGCTCTATAAACATTATACATCCCTCCCACCGATAGCAGGGTAGTTCATTATTATATGCAAGTAGGAAAGTAATGAAGTAGCGGGTTTCAATCTTTGAACAGCTAATTGAATAAACTTCGAGTTTTTCACTGTGTCACTATATTATTCAGATTCCGTGATGCAGCATTTGGTTAACTTTAAAGTGCTATATCTTGTACGAATATATAAAGCTGGAGTGTTTGTTTGATTGATCGCGCTAGTTTCAGGAACTACTGGTCCGATTTGATTTTTTTTTCAGATTGAGATAACCGATTTACAACCTCCGTAGCGTAGCGGTATTTGGCTCGCTTTAAATCTCGGAGGTAGTAGGTTCGATCCCCACGCCGGACAAGAAATCTTTGTGTAAATTCTTAGATTTCTTTCCGGGTCTGGTTTGTTGAGAGACTACCTTCCGTGCCTCGGAAAGCACGTTAAGCTGTTGGTCCCGATTGTTATAACATCATCCATAATAATCGTATATCAAGGAACGGGCAGCAGCGTTTCCTTGTGTGGTACAACATAATACTGCGGTCACCAACCCGCCTGCCAAGCGTGGTGACTATGGCAAATACTCTCCCATAGCCTATATATTGAGAAAGGATATAGGCTACGTTTAATTATGAAGTTCTTACGGGGACGGGAGCTACGCTGTGAGCTATAAATTTGGTTTAAAAATACTATTTACGTTTTATAAATATCTCTCTTTCTATAGGTTGTTGAGAACTCATAATTAAATGAAAGGTCGCTCTTTGTGCGCAATAAAAAAAGGGAATGTATGAATTTTGGCACGAGTGGTTGACAAGAATACTAGTAGTGTGAAAATACACCGCTAGTAAACTTAAAAAAATATATATACATACATTTTTTTTTTCATTAAAAAGAACTATGGATCCGTGCTGCACCAACAAGCTGATATGATGGTGATCTGTTTTTTTTATTTTAAGTTAAATGCTCCTTTTTCTGTACCAAACATTGATTAACAGTCTATCACGCAAAGAATGGCTCAATTTAGTCCATCATAATAAGTCTCAAATGCGAATCAAAATAGGATCAACTTATCTCTTTCAAACCTCTAATTTTTCGTTCGTCTCTTTACTGTACATAAATCAAGTAAATTCTCACTGTAATCCCGTCAAATTAAAGTACAATTTTGCTTATCAAACAGTCCATCAGTATCACAAAGAAGAATCACCGACTTTACGTCAAGCGAGCGATGTGTTGACGCACTGACAGACAAACAGATTACCCTCACACTAAGAAACGCTTATACCACAATTCCCACTCCATTCGCAAATGAACCTTATACAGTGAAGAAAAAGTTTAAAATTGAAATAAACTATTCCTGGGATTTGTATGAAAATGTTTGAGAAAATTTATCTCATGCAAGTTTGGTTCCTTTGCGAGAAAACTGCAGTACTACAAAATAATAACGCGCATTTTTCTATAATCTAAGAAAGATGTTTGTAGATTTCTCTTACAAATAGTTGAGTTGAAGCGAAAGCTTCCCGTTGTTGGTAATACGTTGAGTATGGCGTATTTGTGTTGGTGCAATTTTGCTAAAATTCTTGTTATTATGGATAAACTTTAAGTCTATAAATAGTAAAACTGGCTGACCGAGAGTTTGATGCAATGTAAAGTCATGGTGACACATTTGATATCACATTTTAAATGTTTTTGAATACTTTACGGAAAAGTTCACCATATGTTTATTCGACCAACGTCCCCCTTAGACACGTTTTATAAAAAGAGATTGATAAATTTCGATGACCGGTAGGGTTCCACCGTAGCCTAATTGGTTAAGGCATTATGCGCTTAGCCTAAGATGCGTGTTCAAGTCCAGCCGGTGGTCGAATTTTATTCATCTCAATTTTGAAACATATTTGATATCGTTGTAGATCGAGTGAGATTATGTAAGTAGCAGCCGCCCACAATTTTTGAACGAAATTCTTTTTTTTATGTTTACTTGCAGAGTAAACATAAAAAAAAAGTACTACTAGTACTAGTTCTACTAGTATTCTTGTTACCCCCTCGTGTTAAGCTAAAATGCTTGTGTTACGAGTGAGTTCATGTTGGGAGTGCAATGGGTGGGGATTGAACCGGTGACCACAAGATTACAAGTCCGAAGCATTAGCCATTGGGCTACGGCCGCTTTTTAAATTACTTAAATTCCCGTCAAACTTAAAACTTCACCGACTGGAAGCGGGTGTGGCATAAGCTGAAAATTTCTGAAGAAATTAATACTGTCAGTTGAAAATTTCTAATAAATTTATGAAAAACGTGGTATTAATTCATAAATAACTTAGCTTCCTATTGCTAAAATAAAAAATAAGTTTCTGAGCTTTGAGTTTATACGTTACAAAAAAAAGTTAAATTATTTTCTCCTTAATTAATATACATTGAATGCTAATTTCTTGAACCACCAATTCAATACAAACATACTATTTAACACCACTAGCGGTACGACACTCAACAACAAACAACAAACTATTACACAACACACAAAACATTTCTAACAACCACGTTCATACATGACAAACCAAATGCCAGCAAAACTACGAAATAATTGGGTGTCATCTCAAAAATTCGTTCCATTTATCATTCGCTCCTTGACATTCGCCAAACAAACCGTACCGCAAGACATATGGTCTCTCAGTACTACCACAAGCTTGTTATTAGCATTGCTAATGCGGGGACAGTCCCTGGTCCCACCATGTAAAGTATATAAGTGATATTTTGGATTTAAATTGCAAAAACGTGTTGGGAATCACTTAAAAAGGTACACTTATGTGGAATAAGTTTCGGCTGCGAGTACTTTAGGTATTGCTTGTACGTGCTACGTGACTTTTTGGATGTTGTTGTTTTAATTTATAAGAACTAATTCAGATTATACTGAAGATGGTTTGTTAGAAGCAGGTACCGATATGGTTTTCTTTTCTATTTATTTAAAGCATATTAAATTTAAACATAGTGTTGGTTATTTAATGGCTATAAAAAGTTAAAAAATGATACATTACTAGCAATACAATGAAAATATTATAACGTAATAAAAAAACGAGGGAAATTAAGTTATCTACAGATTAAATAAAATTCATAATATATACAATTATAGATAATTTTAAAGTAAAGCAACTTAAAAATATTAAATAACGTTTGTTTTGTTTTTAATTTAATGACCATAAAAACAGAGTTTTAAATTATACTTAAACTTACCACCCGCACAAATTTAAATAAAACATGCAAAAATATAATCACCAGCCGAAGACCCTTCAGGCGGTACAGACATTGCATACTAGCTTTAAGAAACATTTTTGAGTTGTGACGCTAAAAACTTCTTTTTTTTAAAATTTAGATTAATTGATTTTCGCAAACTGACACCTGATTCTATTAATTATACACCAAAAATTTTTAAAGCCAATAGCGTATATTAAATGAGTAATTTGTAAAAATAACTGAAAGATTTATTTCTATTATGCCAATAAAAGTGACATGTCAGTAAAATCTGCGCTCGCATACATTGTAGGATATTTTTTCGTTACAATTATGCTATTTTATATTGAGTATTGTTTACTTCGGATTTGTTATTAAGGAAAATTGAATTTATATGTTTCCCTTGAATCAATTTTTCCTGTATTTTTATATAATTAGGAAAGGAACTTTCTATTCGATTTATATGAAACAAGCCTTTCAGTAAGTGGTTACCATTGAATAAGTGCATTGTTTTTTCCCTGATGGATATTATGTGCAATCAGCCAACCACGAGGATTTTGCTACTTCACCGGGTATAAAGTCGAGCAGTGCTCCAGCCTTATTAAAAGGTTTATTTACTTCAAACTAAGCAACATGCGCAAAAGCGTACGTCCTATGAGACTTGTGCCTCAGTTCAGGGCTATAACTGGTGGGGGATTGAGTAATTATGACTTTTATTTGTTGCTGGACTCTTGGGATTTAGTGACTATGGGTAAATTACACCAAGGGAACGCTAGATGTCCTCCGCGTCTAATATGATAATGCTTTCAGAATGCTATGAATGTAAGACTGCCTCGTTACTGTATGTGCGTCTGAAATGTTTGCGCAAACACGTACCGACGATTTTCATGCGATTATACGCAAAAAAACAGCCTCGCTAGTGCGGAGAGTGAGAGACAGTCAAAATAGCATTCTGAAAATTATAGCCGAAAGCCTCAGCTCTCCAATTATATGCCAGTTTTTAAGCATAATGTTAAATACTAACACTAGATAATAAGCTGTTTTGATGTTACTAACTCTCTATTAATTAATTTTTCCGAAATATAATATATACAATTTAGTATGTGTTAGTAATCATCATCGTCAGCCCGTACAACGTCCACTGCTGAAAATGGCCCTCCTCCCGAGAGACGATTTTTTCCATATCCACCACACTTGGCAGGTGGATCGTTGATCGCAGTATTATGTTGTAATACAAGGGAACGCTGCTGCCCGTTCCCTTGTTTGTTCCCGTGTTAGTAATATCAAGGTGCATAATTTTTGCGGGCGAGAGGGCGGTGCAAAAAAAGCATTACAGCATATAGACACATTTTTAGCGGAATTAACACGAGATATTTTGCATTTTTAAATTAGATTAATATGGATTTCCGCAAAGTAACGCCTGATTCTATTAATCATACTACTGTACTTGTGTTGGTCCGTTCTTAAACACTCATAACATAAAAAACCCAGATGTTCCAATGAGAAAGTGCCAAAAATATATTTCTATACCCCATGCATTAGTCTCGAAAATTGTTAGTACCCCAAAAATATAACCTCCATAATGTGTGGGGAAAAATTATTATAAATCTTCATGATATTACCATAGAACTTAGGGAACTTTGCTCTCTGCCGAATATCGCATGGTAAGTGGGCTGTAAGTCATCCCAAGTTATATGGTGCCCCTACTTTGGGTTTACGATTTGTTTTCGCGTTTATATTCAGCTTATGGCTGTGTTTCTCTTTAGATGCGACTATTCATCTTAAGAGAGACAGTGCCAAAACAAATTGTGTAGTAGGGAAAAATATAAAAATAAATTAAAAACTTCCAAACTTGGTTGGAAGCTCGTTATTCAGCTCATTATTTTATTTATTGATTAAACCATATACACAGTACATGTACATTAGCGGACATAATGCCAGAGGCATGTCATATTTCATAAAATTTACATCTGATTACGATCTAATTTACTATGGGTGTATACCTGAAATAAAGAATTATTTAATTTAATAAACCATATTGTAGGCAGTCTAGGCACTTATCTATTCCCTTATGAAATATTGTTTTGTCAAACAATAATAATTAATTTTATCACAGTCAGCAGACACAGCCTCTAGCTATTTTAATTAAGTCATATGAAAGAATTGCTATGCCGTAGTAGGTTACTACGATTACTACGCCGTAGCATCGTAGCAATCCTATCAGCTATCCTTGATTCTTAGTTTAAACACATTCGATTTTTTTCTTGATAATTAACTTCTATATTCTTACTGTTCTAAATAAAATTTAAGCGCGCGGTTGTTTTATGCGATAAACGCTGCGTGCGATTATCGCACACCATTTCATATCAGGTAATATAATTACAAACCATTGTTTTACGCGGTTGACGCAGCGCCAAGCGCAGCGTGAGTTGAGTGCATCCGTTGATCGCATGCGTCTGACGCTGCGATATCCGCATAAAACAACCGCGCGCTTTAATAACAAACCTAAATTATTTTATCATTGTTTTGTACTTTCTTTATAAATTACGTCTTATTTGATTATTTATTCGCCAAATCGATCTAAAGAGAATAACTGAATACAAAATCGATTGATTATATTTTTATCTGGCATAAAACTGAGATATTGTGTCAGTAAATTGAGATGTTCGTAAAAGTTCACCGCGACACATAAGGTAATTTCACAAGCGCGGTTTTTTTTATTATAATAAAAATCATTGCTTTTTATAATTCGTGATTTTCATTTAATTTAGTGCAAGAAATGAAAATATTTGCCACCCCTTTAATTCCACGTATCAATATATTTTTGATATTTAAAATATTAATGACAATTGTTCTAACATAATATAGACAGACTAAGCTATTAGACACAATATGGTTTAATATTATAATAAACTAAAATATCATTAAAAATAATACTACAAATAACTGTTTTATTATCAAATTAATAAAATGTTATCATTATAGATACATAAATAGTAAATTATTGTTGCGACTATTTTTGTGTAATAGGTTAACAAAAATAAAAATGTTTTTTCTTATTTATTTATTTTAACAATTTTTTTGTTTTTTTTTTTTTTTTTGAACGCCCTTATCTGAGGAACTAATGGACGGATTAAAAAATATTTTCAGTGATAGCCCATTTATTAAGGAAGGCTATATGCTATATAAAATTATAAGGTTCCCAAGGGGATGGGAGTTACGCGGGTGATACCGCGCGTGGGTAGCTATTATGTAAGGCCGCGTCATGGACGCCAGCGGGCGGAGCGGGCGGCGCGAGCGGTGCCTAAGGAAAACCTGCCGCCCGCACCGCTGTCATCGTGAACAGCTTCACACAAATCTATGAACTTTGATAAAGACGCGCGTGCCGTCGACCGCGCCGCCCGCTCCGCCCGCTGGCATCCAGGACGCGGCCTAATCCCTTGACAACCTTTCTACCATCTTTGTATAAATTCTAAGATATCTTTGCCCCATGTGCAGCAGTGGAAGCTATACGGCCTGATGATGATGATGATGATGAACCTTTCTGCCAACCAATCCATACGGGCGTTCTAACATTTTGTTATACAACATATGTTGAATAACGGTTAATACGGTATTAGGGTAATATCTTATTGAGCATCATATTATAGATATTAACTCTATTGTTTTGATACGAAAAGGGAATTATAACAATGGACCGCTAAATCCTTAAACGATACACTTCAAAGGATTTGACTGACGTTAATTGTAATAGAAATCATAACATTATATCATATTACGATTTACCAGTTCTAAGATGAAATGTTAATTCTCTGGTAGGTATATACCTTATACAAAGATAAATATACTAACTGTGCCATCTGAGTATATCTATCAGCATATTTTATTTGTTCGAAAAAACATAGGTAGATACATTTAGTAAGGAAAGTGACTTTCACAATATAAATACTAGGATAAGTTAAAACTAGATATGCCGTGATTTAAGGTTAGCAAAGTTAGTAAGTCATTCATAGGAAATTGCATTCGATTTTATAACAAGCTTCCTTCTTAAATTACTGATATGCCTATCTGAGTATATTTCGCCGCTCGATGAGGGCGCGGTGAAACCGGCAGTAGAATTAGGTGAGTTTGTTTCGCCGAGTCTTCTCAGTTAGGGCGTATTGGATCCGGTGGTAGCACTAAAGCGCGTTCGTTGAGATACTTATGATCCATCTAAATAATAACATATTCAAAGGACGGAACTATTCAATCATAGATATAAAATAATATTGTATTTTTAAACCTGACAGCTATAAGAAGCAATAATCAAATAAATTTAATTAATTTAACACAGTTAATTGATAAGCCAAAGTATCTTTTGAGTATTTACAAATACCTGTAATAGGTTTACGTGAATAAAAACTTTTTTTTTATTAAATCTAGCTTCCCGTGCGCAGATTCACCCGTGTAACGCCCGGTCTTGTGCAAACTTTATCATATAACTCATATAAATAGCCTTCCTCGGGACAGTAGTTGCTGAGATTAGTGCGTTCAAATAAACAATTATTCTGTCCACGAAAAATTACTTTATGGAAAAGTTTACCATATACTATCTTTCAAAATTGAGATTGATAAAATTCGACCACCGGCAGGACTGACGTCCCCCTTAGAGACGTGTTATAAAAGAGATTGATAGATTTCGATGACCAGTAGGGTTCCACTGTAGCCTAATTGGTTAAGACATTAGGGGCTTACCTACCTACCGTCTTTTATAACCTAAGATGCTACAACACAGGCCGTGGTGACCAAGTTGGGTTACATTGGCGCCACACTCGCAGCGGTAAATATTATTGCAATAACATTTTTGATATATTATTTACAATAAGTTTTCATAAAACTGTAGAGATTGAATGTCTGTATATAGAAAAAACACGGAAAAAACCGAGTCAGGGGGGTTAAAAATAATATAGAACACATGCATATTTTGTTTTAATTTTTTGTTTCTCTGTCTTTTTCTACGAGCGAATCTCCGAAACAGTTGCACCGATTCTAATGAAATGTTGCGACGACCGTTAGGGTTCAACCGTAGCCTAATTGGTTAACACATAGGGGCTTAACCTAAGATACAGGTCCTGCCGGTGGTCGAATTTTATTAATCTCAATTTTGAAACAAAGTGAAACTTCGTTAAAACACAAGTAATACAAAAAACATAGTAGGGGTCTTGTCGAATATATGTCCCAGTCTATTTTTGCGGGGTTACGACTGATTTATAATATAAATGTTTCCGTTGAAAGGTAACAGCGTAGGTGAATTACGTCATATTTCTTTATTTACCAAATGTCGCTTATTACGTTTTATTGTGCGTCGGTACGTAATTATTTATATAAGATTTATATGTTATAAGATATGAGATGACGGAAAAATAACATCGAATATTTGGCACACAGAAAAGGGAAATGATGGGGTAGCGGTTTACGTCTCGCTTTAAGTATCAGAAGTCGTGGGTTCGATCCCCGGAGAAGAAATCTTTGTGTAATATATAAAATTTATATTTGATCCTGTTTTATACCAGGGAACGGGTAGCAGCGTTTCCCTGTGTGTATATAACGTAATACTGCGGTCACTTACCCACCTGTCAAGCATGATGATTATGACACTGAGTCTGTCTCAGTTGAGACTCAATGTTCAACAGTGGATGTAAACGACGAGGCATGAAGAGGTAAATGATGCCACACTGGAGGAGCCGAAGGTGGTTGTGGCTTTCTCTGGCAAGCATAGTAATTTAATGGTGGTATACTCTTCAAGCAAGTGTAGATGATAAAGTTCCACATCATCACCATCATCAGCCCGTATAGCGTCCACTGCTGAACATGGGCCTCCTCCCGGGGTAGGGTATTTGCCATAGTCACAACGGTTGGCAGGCGGGTTGGTGACCGCAGAATTATGTTGTACCATACAAGAAAACGCTGCTGCCCATTCCTTGATGTACAATTTTTATAGATGATTTTATAACAATCGGGATCAACGCCTTAACGTGTTTTCCGAGGCTCGGAGGGTAGTCCCTCAACCAACCAGACCCGGATAGAAATCATAGAATTTTTATAAAGATTTCCTGTCCGGCGTGGGGATAAAACCCATAACCTCCGAGATTCAAAGCGAGCCAAATACACTATGGAGTTCCACATAGCTATCGCTAATTTCCGAAGTGGCGGGATTTTATTTTCCACCAAGAAAAATAAGATCAACAGAGGAAAAAAAGCAAGCAAGTATTTGTAATTCAAACATTAATTTAATTCAAAAATATACTTTTATATTTTCTTTTCAAATCCTTAATTTATTTTGATTTAAAATAACTTTCCTTCATCAGACTCCTGTCAAGATCTGTCATTCAAATAAATTTAATTGAAACTCAGTTTACGAATAAAAGCATTATCTTATGATAGACATAGCTTAGCTAAATTGTTTTCTTGACAATATAAAGTTCCTTACGCTTTAATTAAAACCATTGGATTCAGTGTATTTTGAGGTGGTTAGCAAAGAGTACGCTGCGTCACTTAGCATGGGTGCGCAGATCTTAATATTGTATTAATCAATCAATCAATCATTTATTTGTGTAAAATTTGGTTACATATTTAAACAGAATAGTCTCACACATTAATAATTTCTAATCTATGACATACAAATTTTTACTTAATATTACGACTATAGTTTATATTCAAATATTATAAATCATCATTACAATCCCATTTATAACTTTTCATTGATATCAACATACATTATATTACTTATTATATAGTTCATTGGAGTGGTTATATTATATTTATTTGTATTATTTTATTCATTGTACATAAATTTATTTGTTTTCAATTATTATTATTAAATAAATAACATTACGAAAAAAACATCCACAAAGTAGAAGGACTTTTCTTTTAACCATTTCAGGAGTATGCTGTGTTTAAGTATGCTGTTATTTCACTTCAATTACCCGCTTATGTTCGCCGCTGAACATATGCCTCCTCATGCCATCACGGTCCGACCCACTGGAGCGGAGTGACGCGGGTAAAACCGTTGGACTAAATATATACCTAAGATATACTTTCTGTATTATCTATACTTCTATACTTATATTAGTTTAGTGAGGGTTACGCTGTTAAACATGGACTTATATATAATATTAGGAAAAGTCAGTACATGGTCTTTGAGGCTGGTGGGGCGAGATGCCCGGACAAACTGCCACATGTCCGTCTTAACAATGTACCCTTAGAGAGGGTGCATCAGTTCAAATATCTAGGGCATATAGTCACGGCTGACATCAGAGATCATGCTGACATGGAACGGGAACGAAGGGCTGTACCTAAGAGAGCCAACATGTTGGCCCGCAGGTTCGCGCGGTGTTCGGATGAAGTGAAAATAACTCTTTTCCGAGCATATTGCACGTCTATGTACACCTGCAGCCTGTGGGCTAAAGCATTTTAGCTTAGCACGAGGGGTTAACAAGAATACTAGTAGAATGCAAAACTGTGCTAGAAATCTTTAAAAATGTTGGTAATATATTTTTCATTGAATATTCCATGGGAATACGACCACATAAAAGGCATTCATGGAAACCAATATCGAATAGACCTTTGGCGCTTTTGTATATAAAAGTAATTCATGGGGTGAATTCATGTATGGATCATTGTGGTTTATAAATATTGATATTTGCTTACTATGTCAAATGAAAAACTGACTCTATATTCTGAAAAAAGTTCTTAATAAATGATGAAATGCAAGGCGTCATTAAATATATAGCACTATTGATACTCTCCTAAAAATGCCAGGTGAGGCTAATTTATGTGCCAAATAATCTGATACAGGATTCGTCTAACATCAGTGTTGTTACTTAAGAATAAATAAACCCTTTTTGTGGGAACTTTGCTATGTGGTAAGACTTGTAAGAACACAAAAACCGAATAAGTATCTCGAACATTCTGTTTAAATATATTTTCAACTAGACCTATCTAAATAAATTGTTTATGAAACATACTTCAACCATTTCAAACGCGTTATGAATTTCCAACAACTCTGTTACTTATATGAAATTTCTTTCATGTATTTTTGTTTGTAAAAGCGAAAGGTTTTTAATAAATGTAAGTTGTAATTCTTATTTTAATATTGCTTTATGAAAGTTGGAAAAGTTGAATGTTATTGCTTCAAAAATATTAGTTTTGTTTGAGCAAAAGTAAGACATAATAATTATTTTTTGCATAACATATTTTCTTCGTAAAGAAATATTATTACATTTTTTTTTAATATATTCTTTACAATAAGTTTTAATAAAATTGTACATTTATAATAAAACTGCAGAGGTTGAATGTCTGTAATTAGAAAAAATAACGCTTTGAACAGAGTTTGGGGGATGTTAGAAATAAAATAGAACATATCCAGATTTTTTGTTTGTTTCTCTGTCTGTTTATATGCACTAATCTCCGAAACTGTTGCACCGATTCAAATGAAATGTTGCATGGTGGTACCTTACATCTCTGGTTAACATTTTAAATAGCTTTTAGTCACAGAAAATTAATGAGTTCCCGTGGGATAAGTAAAAATCCGAAGGAATAACCAACACCACGCGGACAAATTCGCGGGCATCAGCTAGTATGAAAATATAATATATTCGCAATTCTTTAAATATAAGAAAAACTATTAGAGCTCTTTAGTAATAATTAAGTTTTGCTGGCTCATAAAATATCCCGCCGCCTACCGCCCAAGGCTCGACCTCGGGGAGTGGGGCACATGGGCCTCGCTCCCTTCGAGGCTGACCCATGAGGAGTAGGGACGCCTCTACACTCCGGGTGTCCCTATAATTGGGCAAATGGGCCACTGTAAGTTTGGCTCAGGAGATCTCGCGGTACCATGCCATCCACATTGGCCGCGGGTGCCGTCGGGGGGTCGGATCGCTTATGCGTACCCGGCCCCCGCCAACGGCGGATCGAAGGAGTGTCCGGGGGTTTTAGTGGTGTAGGGTCCTCTCCTCGTGGTATGAGTTTAGCATACCATGCTATGGAGAGGGCGAGTCACACATATCCCGCCGCCAGCGCGCGAATACGCTGCAGCGGCGGTGGGAATGCGTAAAAGATTACCTCACAGAGGACAACAAAAAAAAAAGGCTCATAAAATATGTGTGACATTAAATTTGGAATCTGATTAATTCATTAAGTACATAATTTTAGAAGGAAAAGTTTAGGCAGTCGGTTAAGTAACGCTATGATAGATAAAGCAGTAAGAGCGGTCGAATTATGCTAATTTTATAAATCTATACCAATTTATAAAGTGGAAGAGTTTGCAAACAATGCTTCAATGCGCTAATCTCAAGAACAACTGATCCGATTAGAAAAAAATTGTGTGTTCGATAGCCCATTTATTGAGGAAGGCTATAGGTGATATATATTGTGAAGTTACTACAAGAACGGGAATTATGTCGGAGAAACCGCGCGTGGAAACTACTGTAATAATATTTTTGCAAAATTTCTCAATAACCGAACAGTTTTAAACATTTTCTTTGTTTAAATAATATTTTAGTTTACTTTTAGTAATATTTACTCGGTTTCTCGCTTGGTAGTGTTGAAGCTGTTAGTCAGAAGCCATGTGAGCTTAATGGCGACACTTTGTCCTTGTCTGAACCACTAGATTATAACGTATGGTACACTCACGACTATATTTTGAGACTTACCCAAGCTTTAAGTTTAGTGAAGAGAAAGAAGTCACACTTAGTCAACAATAAGAAGAATGAAATACCTACATAATAAAATATACAAAAGTTATTTTACTTACGTGGCCTAGTAATATAAGTATCCCTTTAGATTTTGGAGGTCGTGAGTTTAAGTGCTGCATCGTGAAAAATCTTTTAGAGCGATCAAATTTTTTTTTCCGGGTCTGGTTGATTTGGGCCTGCTCTTCATGCCGATCTTTCACGGAATAGGCAGTTTATGTATTACTTAATTTGGTTATCAACCCTTCTGCTTTGCGGGGTAACAATGTCAGCTTACTAACACCAATGACACCTTTCTAAGGAGCACATTTTAATATTATACGTTAAATCTCGTTCCATTTCCGAATCATGTGATTATCAGCTTTTATATGTCCACTGCTGAACATAGGCTTATTTCTAGATATTATTTAATTTATCCCATTGATCATACAATGAATAGCGGCATAATTCCTTAGACTTCCAACCCCTGCCTTTATTAGGTAGTAGCTAGTTTTCCGATCGTGTAGGCGGCCGACCCACGCTTTGCTTTAAATGATCTGCGGTGGTTAACCTTTTCAAATTAAGGTACCTACATAAACAAGAGCAAAGTTAACTGACAGTTGCTCTATAACTCTGAAAAATACTATTCTCCCATCCTCCACAGACTGCTCTAAGAGGATGTCCACTGCAATGTCCATTGCTGTAGCATTAACCTCTTGCCCCCTTTTTCGCTCAAGTTGCTAGAATTCACCTGTATGCAAGATGAAGTAGTAGAAGCTTCGTGGCTACATAAATCCAAAATACAAATAAGTTCGGTATGGATTTAAGCAAATAATCGCTCAAAAACCGTCCGCACGCGGGAAGCTAGTATTTCAATAAAATAACGCGTTGACTTATTAAATTACATGAATATATTAAGTGGAACAAGATTTGTTAATTTGTCCACGTTATGTTTTACCTTCGTTATTACGGGTACATGCTCAGCGGTCATTTAACACAGAGCGACAAGAAGATGTTTAACAAATCCTTTGAGAAATTAGCTCTTTCAACTTATTGGCTAGAGCTAAGCAATAGTCTATGTAAGTACCTCTAAATAGACTATTGCTTGTGTTTGGCCAAGTGACCGCTGAACATTAGAGTGTAAAGTAACAAAGTGAAATCTGTTAAGAAGACGTCGATAAATGTCCCCTTCCCACGATGTCTCTGGCAAATCTTAATTATATTTTATTTAATTAAAACCTGTTTTGAGAAAGCTATTTGTATTTGAAAGGTAATTATGAAAGTTTTTATGTGGTACAAGCATCAATTTTTTCGAGAAACAGATCGAAGAGAAAATACTATAGTGTATTTTTATGTTGTCGAGTTCATAATACTACTTAGATCAATTTAAATAGTTATTAAGTAACCGTGACGTTTGGTTCCCGGCTTAGAATAGAGCACCCCATGTCCTCCCATGGGTGTCGTAAAAGGCAAATAAGGGACATATGGCTGATGGATGGGCAGCAGCATCTATTAGCTCAAGGTTTACATCTTACTGCGATCACCAATCCGTCTGCCAAGCGTGGTGATTATGGCAATATCCCTCAACGATCCTGGCTTGCCAAGGTCTGTTAAGAGGAGGCCCATGTTCAGCAGTGGACGTAAACGGGCTGTTGATGCTCATATGATGATGATGCGACGTTTAAAATAACAAAGTTATTTCTATTTGGTACACATACTGTGATACATGTCTTAAGATACATCTTAAGACATCTTAAGATAGTCAGTATGTGCTAAGAAATAATGGGATTTTTTCCTTGTTATAATCGCGTTTTTAACATTTTTAAATATTTGAACAATAAGTCAAAAGTAATGTTTGTTTTTAAGTCTTCAAGTACATAAATTATTTTGACTTTGAGTTTGACTTATTTATGGTATAATAAAGTTTAAGTATGCTTCCATAACTCTATAAGAACACTGATAGTGGCTGAGCTAGATTTTTCTTTTCTTTTTTTGCATGGACACACGTAGGTAGCCACGAGACTATTGCTAGTTCACCGGGCATAAAGGCGAGCGGTTCTCCTGCCTTAATAAATGGTTTAAAAGCTACAAACTAAGCAACCAGCGCAAGAGGGCGCCCCCTGTGGGACTTGGACCTCGACTCAGGGCGATCGCGGGCGATGAGATTGAAGGATTATGACTTTTAGTACTTTAGGGTAGTTTTGTGCAACTGTCCTCTACTTTATAGTTCGCGGGCCTCTCGGACTTCAGGTCTAAGAGGACATCGGATGGTTGAGCTAGTTTAAAATATCTAATTTCTCAAAGGATTTATCTAACGAAGCCACTTCCAGTCGCTCCATGTTAAGTGACCGCGAGACATAACAGTTTAAAGTAACGAAGTGAAATCTATTAAGGTGGCGGTGCATTAGAGGTGACGTCGATAAATGTCCACTTCCCGCGACATATAGAAAGTGGAGCTTACAATAGTGTAAGCGCCACTTTCTTTAAAAATGAGATTGCAAAGTATAGACTTTGCAATCTCATTTTTAAGACGGCGGTGCTTTTTAAGGTAGCAATTTTAATAAGACTATGCTCTAAAATTTGCATTTAATGAATTCAATAATATTAAAAATAAATAAAATATACCAGACTTATTAAATAAACTAAACTAAGCTATATAAATGTTAGAAAATTAAGAGCAGCGCCATCTACAACCTCACAAACCAAACCAATTTTAAATATATATGTTACTGTAAAAGTTCGAAGTACGGTAAATCCTATGATTTATGAGGAAGTCTTAGTATTTACGGACATGAGTTCATAAAAGTAAAGATTTATTAAAATGGAACGATATTCTCCCGCTTTTACCATTTGAAATAAGTACATCCTAGGTTCTAACCGAACCTAGGATGTACTTAATTCAAATGGGTGAGGTTATGTTAAGATTTACCAGGCGAATGGTGGTAAAAGTTCGAATAGCAAATCTGTGCGCACTTTTATCATTAATAGTTTGTAAATCTTAGGATTTACCGTAGTTCGAGCTTTTAAAGTAACATATAAATTATATAAAATTATGAAATAAAATGTATCTACTATGTTATCTAGCAATAGTCATAATTTCTTAGTGTATTTAGATTCTATATAGATATACAAACTAAATTAAAGAAATCAAACAATAATCATCTTTATGTGGGAACTAGTGCGCATGCTATGGTTATACATTTTGGAAATCGTCACCAGACATGTTACATTTTTTTTAACAAGCAACGCTATATGCTATTATGCCTCCTGTTCCTCGCTTCTCATATGCTATCCATCTACAATAGATAGTGCTACGAAAATAAATATTAGTGATATTTTTTTTCTATAAAAAATATAAAAACAAATAAAATCACACGTTTCATTTGAAGAAAGTTTTCACCCAATATTCATCCAGTGATTCAAGAAGTGAGAGATGCCTCGACTCGCAATGTCATTAATCGCAATCGCAATCAAATTTTAATGATATTTTTAAGTAAAATAAATGACTACATAATTGCGAGCCCATGATAATGAAAAAATATATTTGTACTAAAAATTTGAAATAAATGCCACAAAGCTTCCAAATTGTTATAAATCCTTAACCTTTGGTTAAAAGAACATTTTATTATGGACTTTTCAATTACTTAAATTTTTTTGTCCCAAATTGCAGTAAATTTATATTTAATGATTTCTGCAGTAATAAAAATTCTATACTTGTGTAAAAGTTATTCCAATATCGATAAACTAGAACCAATAAGAAGGTTCCAATGTTATATAACCGTTAATGTCACCTGTCAGTTGTGGTCGAAAACTCAGTAAAACTCGGTCTAAATCGGACCCCTACCTGACCTCAGTTTCCAACCGCGGATCAAAAGTTATACTGATAAAGGGTAATAAGGACCTTCCTTGTCCCTGATCCCTTAAAGCTGTCGAATATCAGCCGACTTACTAGGCTGTGTGTGGTATATTCGTATTGTGTCCCAGATTTACCCGGTGGAAAACTGCTCCGTTCCAATTTTGCTACAAAAAGCAGCGTTTTTTGTTTTCCATGATCCAAATTATCTATTTACCAAACTCCATAAAGATCGGTGCGAATGTAACAAAATTCAGATGACAGTGAAATTTAACAAATTATTTTCTTCACAAGAAATGAACCCTAGATAGCGAAAAGTTAGGTGAGATTTAGACAGTTTGACTGCGGCAATTATCTTCATCAGCTCGTATAACCTCGTCCTCCAAATCAAACATGGACTTAAGGGGAGTTCAGGCATAATAACCACTCTTAACCGCAATGGTAACATCCCGTTCCCTCGGGAATAAACAATCGGGACCAACAGCTTAACGTGTTTTCCGAAGCATGGTGAGAAGTCCCTCAACCAACCAGACCCGGAGATTCTGAGCGACCATGACCTTCGTAAGAGAAAGCGAGTCGTATGTCACTACGCGACGGATATATTATATATTTGGTAATATTATTATGTACCTTTCAAAAAGATACAAGAACCAACTCCGTTAGCCTAAGCTTTATTAGATTCTCTATTGTACCAAAAGAAAAATTTGTATAAATTTCTCAAATGTTATAACGTGGTCTTACCTTAGACATTGGTCAGATTTTTTAGAAGTTAATTTTGTACATGTTACCTCTGAGGCATTTTAAGACAATGTGTACATTTTCATATATGATATATGACGAATTGTGCATTATCTAAAGATCAAATAATGTAAAAGTATTTTTGTTATATACTAAGTGATATTTTTGTTAGATTTAGGGTGCTTTTCTACCAAAGATGTGCTATGCTACGTTGCTATGGATGCGTTTGATATCCACCAATCATATTCATTGGTGCACATAGCTAAGCACTGGTGGAAACTGATTCAACTAAGACATGTGTACCTACAGTATGCCCGATATCGATTGAGGCGGCGCATCTTCATAGCACATATTACTCGCTCCGCTACACAGCTTAGTATCAGTGAAAATGGTCACATAGTTTCACAGCTTAGCTGTTACATCCTCGCAGCATAGCTGCAAAGCACATCTCTGGTGGAAAAGCAGCCTTAGTCTTACATTGTGATTCTGACAAGTGTGTGTAAATACCTAAGTTCTGAATAAAGTCCATTATTTCATTATTTCGTGGTTTTCACAGAAAAAGCCATCTATCTATTCTAATGTTCGTAAAACAAGCTCAGCTATACATCAAGCAGTCTATCAATCAATGTACCACAATATCGATCTAGAATGTACAGAATGTCGCGACAATGTCTCAACTAATTAATTCACTGTAAAAACAATAAAGCCAGATATAAAACCTTAATGGCTTTTTGTCAATTGGTAGGTACAAATTAAAAAAGCTTTTCTGTTAGTAATATAATATAACTATTAAAATATTATTTTCTAATGAAGCAATGTTTGTATTATTTCAAAAAAATGTGTGTTTATTTATGTTCATAGCTTATGCAAATTAAAAAATATATATAATACATATATGCGACTAAAAGTAGTCAATTTTAACTAAACTAACTTATAAACTACTGAACTAACTAACTAAACTATTCAAAATCTTGGCAACGTTCCCAGAATGCTGGCAGTATTGCCCCGTTAAATCTGCTGTGCATTTGCCTGCCGCAATGCTGGCCTTAGATGGAAATTGGACTAAGTATTAACGTAGGGTTCTTTTGTTTCAGAAGAAGTATTTAAATAACACGCGAAAAATTAAAAACAATAATGCAAAATCAATAGCTGTGTTTTTCTAAATATTAGAACAAAATTGATTAACTAATCAGTTTTTGTTTTAAATTTCCAATATAAATGTTTTTAATAATTGAAACGTCATGCACAGCGTGGAAGAGAAAAAAATAAGGATAAAAAAAATGTATACGATTTAATTTCGAATTTAATTTTTGACCATGCTTTCGCGCTATGTCATATACAATGTTAATGACAGCTTTTGGAACGAAGTTCCTTATCGCGCGTTGTGAAAGGGGGCTAGACGGAAAAAATTCTTACGAAAAGTTGTCACGCCACTTTTTGCTATAGCCACTCAAATGTTCAAGCCGTTTAATGTTTGTTTGAACGCGCTAATCTCAGGAACTACTGGTCCGATTTCAAAAATTCTTTCAGTGTTGGATAGCCCATTTATTGAGGAAAGTTACAGGTTATATTTTATTTTCAAAAAAAATAGGGATCCGTAAGAAAATTGCGATTTTGTAACCCAAGGTGTAAAAGCGAAAACCTATTAATGCGTGCGCTGCAAAAAATATTGACAATAGAACAAAATTATGTACTACGGGTTTGTAGGTCTTATTAAGATCTACAAAAAAGTCCGCGAGAACATATAACTAACTATCATAGTTTAGTCACAATAACCGCTTTTATGTTCATAAAAAAATATTAAATCGTCTGAAGAAAGAAACTACGTTAAATGTATATAATAATATTAATCCTTATCCAAATTAAGCATTTTGTTATCAAGGGTATTTATGCAGAAGTAAAATACTTTTGTTTTATTCCAATCGGACATTTCGTTGAGAAAATATCACGAGTATAAAAACGCAAAGAATTGGTACCTAATAATGAGTTATTTTCCATAATAGATAAAGCTGAAGAGTTTGTTTGCTTGAACGCACTAATCTCAGCAACTACTGGTCCGATTTGAAAAATTCTTTCAATGTTAGATAGCCCATTTATCGAGGAAGGTTATAAGCTATATTTTATTATAAAGTTTTAACGGGAACGGGAGTTACGCGGGTGAAACCGGGCGCGGAAAGCTAGTAAATAATAAGGGGCACAATGGTGTTTACAAACAAATACTTTCGAAGGAACTTCGTTCCTACCTGGTGTCCCACGACACCTCTCAAGTTTTTTTTTATTTAAATACGTATACTAAGTTGATATAATTGGAAAAAATTAAAAAGGAGATGAATTCGAAGTCGCTTTGTAATAAAATTGTGAGTATCCTTGAGCTTATAAATGCTGCTGTCTATCCATCAGCTGCATCCATGGAATGACAAAGACAACGACAAATGGGGTAGTCTATTCCAAAAAGGCCCAAACGACTACAAATGCTTGAAAACATGCTTGTTCCATATTTAAATAATAAATGTGAACTTATGTGTAAGAATAATTACGATATCACTTTACCCATATTCCATTTCACATTATTACTTACGAACGTGACCCTTACCTTAATCCTAAAGGCAGTGATTTTATTCGATTACGTCAGACAGTCCAAATGACTTAAAAGCTCTTACAGCTTAACGCTTAATGAAAACAGTTTCCTTTTATAGTCGTCATTTCAATTTTATTGAGGTATGCAAATTTGTTTGGTAGGCTAGATTTTTTATAGGTTTACTAAGAATCCGACGTCGTTTCATCCTAGTATTATATTAGTATCTAGCCAGAAGCGTGGGTATATTCCACAAAATATCACGCTTCACAATGGGCTTTTCATTATTTTCTAATGTATGTTTTATAAAAATGAATCCCTATTTCCCTTGGGCACACCATCACGCATGAACTACTATACCGATTTCGCTAATTTTTTTTTGTTATGATTGTAAAGGTGCAAGTTGGAAGCGGGCGACGTGAGGCGGCGGCGGACGACGTGTCGCGGTGACACTACTGGTTTGTATGTATTTCTATGTTAGCGACACGAAGCTCGACGTAATTTCATAGAAACCACGTGTCGCTGCGACACGTCGTCTGCTGCTGCCTCATGTCGCCCGCTTCCAACTTGCACCTTTATTGTCAAGAGAGGGTTTTAAAGTACCAAAAACATAAGAAAATTGCTCGGAATATTAGAAAATTTAGTAATACTTAACCACAATAATTAATTTTGCATTGTAACCTAAACGCTTTTGACAATATAAACTTTTTTAATGTAGGTACCTTCCTAACCTTATGGCGTTTGATATAACATTGACAGAATGCGTGCTGCTCTGAGTTCACATCACGGTTAGTCCAGAGCTATCACGGCTTATATTAAAAGTTCAATTTAATATTAAGTTTAAGTTGAGCCATGACAACGAATGTCGGGTCAACTAGTTCTTTAATAAATATACTGACTAATCTATAATATAAAAATGAATCGCTGAATGTGTTGCTAAGCGCAAATCTCGAGAACAGCTGAACCGATTTCGCTAATTCTTTTTTTTTAATGTTCGTGGAAGTTCAAGGATGGTTTTTACGGCGAGAAAAATTCGAATAATTGCCTGAAAACCCCTTAAACAGCCTTTTTCTTTTTCCCATACAAACGTTTTCTAACTAAAATGTAGAGTCAATTTGAGCTTTATTTTGTTAATTAAAAACTTGAATTTTTTTGCCAAGATTTTTTAGGGTAGGCGTAGGGTAGGGGTAGTGTAGGGTATGGGTAGTGTAGGGTAGGGGTAGTGTAGGGTAGGGGTAGTGTAGGGTAGGGGTAGTGTAGGGTAGGGGTAGTGTAGGGTAGGGGTAGTGTAGGGTAGGGGTAGTGTAGGGGTAGGAGTACCGCATAAACGAAGTCTCTACGGCCCAGTTTATTTTATACAAATGTTTAGGTCTTTTGTGTATCGATTGAGGCAGTACGAAGTCTGCCGGGTCAGCTAGTTTGAAATAAAACTAAGTTATAAAATACTAATATTCTAAATATATTCTACTTGGCAGAGTTCCCAGAATGCTGGCAGCATTATCCCGTTGAATGGCTATGTTTATTTGCTGTGCAAAGTAAAAACCAGCACTCTGAGATCGTGTCGCACTAAAAAGGACCGCTGCGAGGTGTTTATAAATTAACTAGCTTTTCGCATGCGGTTTCACCCGCGTAACTCCCGTCCCCGTGGGAAATTTATGTCACTAAGGGTGAATTTAGCTTCCCAATGGTAAAAGAATTTTTGAAATCGGCATGGTAGCTTTTTAGATTTTTCATTGCATGTTGCACACAAAAATATAAATCTTTCCTCTTTAGTTAATATTATATTTTATAATAGTATAGATTTGTCTCCCGGCCCCAATGGATCCAATGTATAATAATACTTAATTTTGTACTGCGTCTATTGGACTCTCTCAATGGAGAGTTTTGGCCATTTTTGCTTAGCAACAGTGTTGGCAATAGAGTTGCCCAACTATCGATAGTATCGCTATCGATAGGTGACCTCGAAAAATAGTAACAATATCGATAGTGCTATCGATAGTATCGATACTATCGATATCACAAATTAACTGGAATTATATTGATTGGAAGCAATAGTATCGATAGTATCGATACTATTACATTATAATACTATCGATAGTATCAATATTTTTAAAGTAATACTATCGATACTATCGATATTATCGATAGTATCGTTGCATTAAATGATCAAAACTATCAATACTATCGATAGTTTGTAAAGCTATCGATACTATCGATAGTATTGCTCCTAAACACACATTGGTCCTCGATAGTATCGATACCATCACTAATATCGATACTATCGATACTATTGATATGACGTCAACTATCGATAGTATATCGATAGTCGACTATCGATAGGCAACACTAGTTGGCAACCGCAGTAACATGAACATACATAATTGCTGCTCGTTATACCTAGTTTACGATTTTCATGGAGATATTATGATCAACAGCTTAACATGCTTCCTGGACACGGTTGTTACCACTAACCAGAAGTGGAAATAATTCTTGAATTCTACAATAAAATTTTCGTAATTAAAATGATGTTCTTGGCGGCAATCCATACTAATCTAAATTAAAACCAGAAAACATCTAGTATTCATTCCCTTAAAAAATGTGCCTAACTGTTGGTCTATTTTTGCATATTTTTATTGTCCTTATTTAGGGTTCCATACCCGAAGGGTAAAAACGGGATACTATTACTAGACTTCCGTGTCTGTCTGTCTGTCACTAGACTGTATCTCAATTCTCAAGAACCGCGATAGCTAGACAGTTGACATTTCCACAGATGATGTATTTCTATTGCTGCTATAACAAGAAATACAAAAAAAAAAATTAAGGGGGGGCTGCTATACAACAAACCTTTTTGCCCTTTTTTGCTCGATATTGTGCATAATTTTTGCGAGCGGGAGGGCGGTGCAAGCAGTCCATCTAGACATAATTTTGAGTGGAATTAAACCTTTTTTTTTTATAGAATCCTGGCTGAGTTTTGCCGTCTACTAGTATTCTTGCTAACCCCTCGTGCTAAGGTAAATACGAGAGGGTTCACGTCGGTAGTGCAATGGGTGGGATTCGAACCGGCGACCTCAAGATCACAAGTCCGACGTCTTAGCCATTGGGCTACAGCCGCTTTTTAAGACTTAACTTAAGATTAAGATTTTTTCTGGCGCCTGAATCGACTCTGAGGCTAAAGTGAGCCTTACTTATACCGCTGGGGCACGAAGGTTTATGAATGATCATTTGATTTTTAATTAGAGAAACGTTCCTCATCAAATATCTTATTAAAAGCGTTTGTATGTATATATTCTCAGTGTTAAAGTAAAATAGAATTAAGCTGTTATCTTCATGCCCAGAAGGGATTTGTATTCTGTTTCCGTGATTTTCATTCCCTTGTGTGTAGCGATTCATTAAGAGATATTGTCATGACTACATGTTTCCAAAATGAAGGTTTTGATTTCATTTACGCAGTTGCTTTGGTGTTATGTTTAGTACAGCGAAGTTTTAAGTTGGTATTTGAAATTATATTTCAAATCAAATACATAACTATATTAAGTTTTGTGTTTATCTTATATGAAAATGTTTTGTATAGCCTTACCTTATAAATTAACAAATAAATTAAAATAAAAACTGATGTTTGACTTCTATTAAGTATTATGATTTTTCGCAAAAATTAATAAGCTTTGTCAAAATTATATTCAAAAGAATATTTAAAAGGTCATTAAGTTTTTTTTTGTCTCTAGTTGACAACTTTGATGTTGGCTTTGCCAACTTTTAAGTTAGATAAAAATATAGAAAGAATGGATGAAGAAAGATTGACAAAACAGATATATATGGCAAGTGTGAGTGGCACAGTCGGAAGGGGAAGACCTCCACCTTTGACCACATCGGAGACATCCTCGCAAAAAGTCAAATAAGATCCACCCTAAACCGACGTGCTTGTATGAAGAATGTTATGAGATTGAATGAAGCGAAAGATGTGTGTAGAGAACGTAGCAAGTAGAGGTCCATTGTCTCTGCCTACCCCGCTTGGAAACAGAAGTGAGCTTATATATGTAAAAATTATACATCAAAATCAGCCCGTATAACGTCCACTGCTGAACGTGGGCCTCCTCCCGAGGGAGGGTATTTGCCATAGACACCACTGGCAGGCGGGTTAGTGACCGCAGTATTATGTGGTACCACACAAGGAAACGTTGCTGCCCGTTCCTTGATATACGATTATAATAGATGATGTTATAACAATCGGGACCAACGGCTTAACGTGCTTTCCAAGACACGGAAAGTAGTCCCTCAACCAACAAGACCCGGAAATAAAGATTAGAATTTAAACAAAGAATTTTTGTCCGGCGTAGGGAATAGTGGGGATTGAACCCACGACCTCCAAGATTTAAAGCGAGCCAAATACCGCTACGCTACGGAGGTTGCAGTAATAACATACTTGTCTTTTTAAAGTTTAATGTTACGCAGCAATAGTAATGCTTAAAACATTAAGATGGCAGATCTTCCTACTAATTATATTATTAGCAAAGTCTAAAAAGACAACCTCCGTAGCGTAGCAGTATTTGGCTCGATTTAAATCTCGGAGGTGGTGGGTTCGCTCCCCACTTCGGGCAAGTAATATTTGTGTAGATTCTAAGATTACTTTTCGAGTCAAGTTGATTGAAGGACTACCTTTCGCGCCTCGGAAAGCACGTTAAGCCGTTGGTCCCGATTGTTATAAAATCATCTATAACAATTGTATACCAGGGAACGGGCAAATGAGTTTCCTTGTATGTTACAACATAATACTGCGGTCACCAACCTTCCTGCCAAGCGTGGTGACTATGGATAAAACCCTACCCCGGGAGGAGGCCCTTGTTCAGCAGTAGACGTTGTACAGGCTGATGATGATGATGATGAAAAAGTCACGGTGTGTTCCACATTTTTCCCCAAACCCACCCATACAATTACTTCGCTTACATAATAGTAAGAAATAAACTATTGTCTGTAGAAGTAACTGTGGTTAGAACGTGCAATTTGTGTGTTCAGACATTAACAAATTAAACTCCATCTCACAAGTGTACACTGAACAGTATACGTAGGTAGGTACAGTGAAGTAATAAAGTGGTTTGTTGGTAAACTGTTCTAAAAACGTCGCGTCCGCGTTCAATGTGTTATCACCCATCTAGGATTACTGTTGGTTTACAAAGACTTTCATTTTTGTGGGCAACCTTTGTCTTTCAACAGTGGTCACCACACTTGGCAAGCGGATTGGTGACCACAGAATTATGTACATTTTATATTAAGACAAACGCTGCTGTCCGTTATCTGGTATACGATTGTCATAAATGTGCCATAATGTTATATATATTGACAATCAGGATGAATGGCTTTCAGGCACAGAGTGTAGTTCTCTTATGTTTGATTTTATACAAAGGGTTTTTGTCCGGACCGCACATCGAACTTGCGACCTCCGATAATTAAGGTAATACCTAAACCGCATTTCCATGTAGGTTATTTTATGTAGATTTCTTATTATTATGCACATTTTTTTCACGTAAGCGCGGGTGCCTGTTACCTCGCATACGATTGTTAAAGATGATGTTATAACAATCGGGATTATTGCTTAACCAATGAAATGAAATAAAATGAAAACGTTTATTGATAATGTAAACGAATCGATCGTACTTATTATAAGTCAAATACAATGATAATGAAAACAAAAAAGAAAAAACAATCTTAACTATAAAATTAGTTTACATTTTAACAATAATGTTTTAAAATCAAATTTACCAATCGCTTATCACTACATAGTATAAAACAAAGTCGCTTTCTCTGTCCCTATATCCCTATGTCCCTATGTATGCTTAAATCTTTAAAACTACCCAACGGATTTTGATGCGGTTTTTTAATAGATAGGGGGATTCAAGAGGAAGGTTTATAAGTATACTAGCGGCCCGCCCCGGCTTCGCACGGGTGGACTTTTATACCCTACCCGTGCCCTACCCTACCCCTGCCCTACCCTACCCCTACCCTAACCCTACCCTACTCCTACCCTACCCCTACCCTACCCCTACCCCTACCCTACCCCTACCCTACACCTACCCTACCCTACCCCTACCCTACCCTACCCCTACCCTACCCTACCCCTACCCTACCCCTACCATACCCCTACCCTACCCCTACCCTACCCTACCCCTACCCTACCCTACCCCTACCCTACCCCTACCATACCCCTACCCTACCCCTACCCTACCCTACCCCTACCCTACCCTACCCCTACCCTACCCTACCCTACCCTACCCTACCCTACCCTACCTTACCCTACCCTACCCTACCCTACCCTACCCTACCCTACCCTACCCTACCCTACCCTACCCCTACCCAAAAGTCCTATGTCCTTCTACCAGTTCTTAGCTTCCTCCCTACCAATTTTCAGCCAAATCGGTTCAGCCGTTCTTGAGTTATAAATAGTGTAGGTAACTAACACGACTTTCTTTTGTTTTTAAAATGTATTCTGCTATTCGGGACGGAAACAAATCCAACAAATCAAAAACCATGGCAATCGGTCCAGCCGTTCTCGAGTTATAAGTGTTGTAACAAACACGACTTTCTTTTATATATATAGAAATACATCAGCATTGTACCCGTGCGGAGCCGGGGCTTGTAATATATAACTAAATTATTAATAAGTTTTAATTATTAATGTTATTATTAATATTTTTTTTCTTGCTAATCTGTATTAAATTTATATCTTTATACTATTTGTCTACAACAAAACCGTTAATAATTTCGACACCCAATATCAATAACATTGTAACTTTAATTAACAAATGTAAGAGTTACAATGTTATTCATATTGGGTGTCGATTTGTGCCTATAAGTAATGTTAATATTTTTAAATATAATTACATAATACTTAGTATAAGTTATTAACCGAATTACTAAAGAAATAAAAAGCATTTACGTCGGTAACATTGAGTATTATCTAATAAAGACGATAAAAATGTAAAGTAAAATTTTAATTAAAAATAAGTGTAAGTTCCTCCATACAAACTTTGCCACCATAAAACAATCTACTGAATAGCACATCAAAAATTGTATCCAACGTTGTATAGAGAACACACATCACATACATCCAGTTGCAGGTCTCTAAGATTAGAGTTTTAGATTTTGCGTTGATCTGCTAGTCTGATTGACTGGCACTTAGGACTAAGATACATTTTTATTAGGGTAACGTACCCGAAAGGTAAAAACAGGACCCTCGCTGTCTGTCTGTCATCAGGCTGTATCTCAAGAACCGCGATAGCTAGACAGTTGAATTTTTTACAAATGATATACTTCTTCTGTAAAAAATACTAAAAATAAAATCAATATTTAAGGGGAGCTCCCAAACAACTTTTTTTTTGTCATTTTTTGCTCTTTATTAATAACGGCAGCAGGCAAGCACTTGAAAACGGTACGGAAACCTTCGTGCGCGAGTCCGACTTGCACTTGGCCGGTTTTTTATATACATCATTTTCTCATATGGCTGTGGTTTTCATTTCGTCTTTAAGAACATTAAGACTTGAATAATGCCTGTCTTATGTATGTCATAAATGGTCTCGGAGTGCTTGGGCAATTTTAATAAAATGTACTAATTAGATTTTAGGAGCGCAGCCTGTGGAGTTCATAGCTTTTATGTATTAAAATATAATATTTCTATACGACAGTTAATTAAATAAGCCAACGTACGGACACGCCGCGATTATCATTTGAGACACATATTTTTTGATAAAAGAAATACATTTATAGTTTATATCATTGAACTCGTCGCAGACAGCTGAGCTTTGACAGGTCCAACAATATTCATACTACAATTACTATGTTTATTCCCAATAACTTGCTACAATTACTTATTTATTCAATATTTTGATTTAATACACTTCTAATATTTTAATGTTGTTGTATGTTTACTATTAATTTTTAATTTTATTCTAGGAGCTGAATTTATGACAACCGATTGGCTATGTTGCCAACCTAAGACCTAATATTAACATCATACTACAACTAAACGTATCTAACTAATTTAAGTACCTAACTAATTTAAATTATGCCCTGTGAAGTAGCTAAAGCCTCAGTCCGAAAAAAAAACTAGCTATTGAAATAGTAACTTCTAGCTGCGCGGTTTTACCCGCGTTACTCTGCTCCAGTGGGTCGGATCGTGATGTTTTGTAGCCTTTATGTTAATCCAACGTATAACCTATCCCGTTCAGCCAATACTGTAAAGTAGTTTTGGCGTGACAGAGTAACAAACATCCATCCATCCATATTTACAAACTTTCGAGTTTATAACGTTAAGTAGGATTCTAAATCTATGCTACTCGGCGAGCTTCCTAAATTGCTGTGCGCTTTGCTTGTTCACTGGTAATAATCACGTTAAAAACCATGACAAACAAAATTTAACTCAAAGGCAAACTAAAGGTTAATTTTGTTTGAAAAACTTAAGTTAATTTGCACACGATTAATTCAAATAAATATCTCGCTAACCACTTTTATACCTCCGAAAGACCATTACAAAAAAAATGCAATCCCTTTATGAATATTAAGTACCTACAAAAGATTTTTTTTCCATTATCTGTGTTATGGAGTGTTTGTGAATATATAATGGAGTTCCATCGATATTCTTATTGAAGGTCGACGCTTTCATACCGTTTTTAAGTAGAACACAAAGTACAGTATCGAATATTGTGTATTACTTTCCATATTGTAAAAAGAAACACATACAATATAAGGACCTGTCAACACGGGTAAAGATTCTATGTATGAAACTAATAAAAACTCAAAAAAAAACGGCCAAGTGCGAGTCGGACTCGCATACAAAGGCTTCCGTTCCATATTCAAGTGCCTGCCTGCTGCCGTTTTTGATAACGAGCAAAAAATGCAAAAAAACAATTTTAATTATTTTTTTTTTTATTTATTATTATAGCGGCAACGGAAACAGATCATTTATGAAAATTTCAACCGTCTAGCTTTCGTGGTTCTTGAGATACAGCCTGGTGACAAACAAACAGTCAGACAGCGAAGTCTTAGTAATAGGGTCCCGTTTTTACCCTTTGGTTACGGTACCCTAAAAACCGTTTCTACTTATATACATTACACACTTTACTTAATGTAGCTACCCTAAATAAATTAATTAGAAATCTAATTACGCAATTATCTTTTTAGCGTGTAATATCCGGCTTAGAACAGACCATCCATCTTCCTACGTGTGTCGTAACAGGCGACTAAGGGACATACAGCTGATGGATTGGCAACAGAATCTATACACTCATAGTGACTCCCATCGTGCTGCGATCAACTATCCGCCTGCCAAGTGCCAAGATTAGGGAAATATCCCTCAACGAACCTGGCTTGCCGAATACTGATATAAAGAAGGCCCATGTTCAGCATGTTCTGCCATACGGTCACCACCTTAGCATAGGTTAGGTGATACTTAACGGTTCGAAGGAGTGTCCGGGGGGTTTTAGTTGTGTAGGGTCCTCTCCTCGTGGTATGAGTTAGCATACCACGCTATGGAGAGGGCGAGTCCCACATATCCCATCGCCAGTGCGCGAATACGCTGCAGCGGCGGTGGGAATGCGTAAATGCATTTCCATTTCCGTCCGGACAACAAAAGAAAAGGTGATACCTAGCGCTGGTTTCAAGTTGGCAACTCCTGTAGTGACTCACGGACAAGGCTTACCTACAGTTAAACTTGATGAAGGTTTAAGTATAGAATTTGTCAAGGTTTTGTGTTAATTAAGCTGTACTAACCGTGCGAAGGGCGGGTTGCGAGACAGTAACAATTTTCATCACTTCAAAATTAAAATTAAAATTAAAATTATTTTGATTATAAGAACTTATTTTATACGATTTTACCACTTAGGTTATAACCTAAGTATAAAGGGTCCTAGATGATTACCTAGGGGATTTTAGTCGGTAGGCTAAGTGAGCTTAGAGATATGTGTCTTATATTTCTATGTATTGTTTTTACCCTTGATGGTAATCATTTGTCTCTGGTCTGTTTAACCTCTTCTCCTGTGCACCTACCACATTGTTTCTACACCACCCAATGGTTGACTGGTAGAGAATGCCTTTCGCATTAAGTCCGCCAATGTACTATTTTGTGCAAGAAGTTTTTACATAAATAAATGTGTCTGAAAGGCGAGTCCCACATACCCTTCAATCTACGCGGCGCTGGAGGAGACAAGTAATTCCGTCCCGGTAAAAAAAAATACAAAAGGTTATACGAGGGAGACGATTTGTGTGCACGAATTAATTGTTTGCGGGTAATATGTTCATGAAAATATTTTTTTTAATTACTAAAATTCGACCGGCTATTTACATTACCGATTAAAATTCTGCAATGATAATTATATCTTTCACTATTATCAACAAAAAAAGGAGCCTTAACTCATAGTCCTAAAGTCCACTTTCGTATAACAAGCAAAGTTATAAGCAATAACTGTGTCCCTGGATTACAAGTAAATATCAAGTGCCTTATCTTTACAGAATATACTTTACTTAGGTACATAGTGGGGTCGCTACTTAACCTTTTCAAGCCGTGTTCAACCTCTAAGTCATGAAGTAGTTATCCTTACTTATGTGGATATAACGTTATACCTAATTAAGCCCTGTTATACTTGCGTATCATAGACTTAGTAAAGTAGTTAAAAAAACAACAATAACTAAAATACCTGCTTAATATGCTAATTTATAAATGTTAAAATTATACATAGATTAAAAATAAATTATTGTTTTGACTATTAACAAGTGCCTGTAATAAATGGGTTTAGGTAAATAAAAAAGATTTAGATTTTTATTTTTATTTATTTTTTAGTACTTATAGGTCTACTTGTCGAGCCTAGTGTTGAGTTTCATCATCATCAGCCCGTTTAATATGTTTTGTCCGCCGTTTAGAATTATACAGCATACGCCACGGAGGTTGTTGTCGACTGTTAAAACCTTTTTAATCTATAAACTAAAGCAGACTTTTTTTTCATTAACTCTAAACGGAAAAAAGGTTTAGAAACAACAGTGAGCTTTGAAACGATTTCTTATAAAAAAATTATGATTCCATTCTTATATTTTTTGGAAACTGTGTCAATATTTTATTTTAGTTGGCTGAAATTTCGCACCGGGTTATACGATGGATATATATAATAGATAAGCTACAAAACATCACGCTCCGACCTACTGGAGCAGAGTAACACGGGTAAAACCGCGGGGTGCAGCTAGTTTATAATATGCAATGCTCCAATATATTTAATTCGTTACACATCATTGTAATTATGGCATATTATTATTATCTATACTAATATTATAAAGAGGAAAGATTTGTATGTAAGTATGTTGTAAAAACGTTAATATTGAGAGTATCGTGGGAGCTACGTCTGCCAACAAACTGCTCTATAGTTTGGGAGAAGCAACATGTAATGAATTTGACTTAAGTTCCTAATTAACACTTTTTCAATTTCAATTATAATTTGCGAATTGGCTCACAAAGTACGGGACCGATTTAAAAAATTCTTTTACCATTTGAATGCTACATTATCACTGATTAATTTAGGCTATATTTAATAATGAAGTTCCCACGGGAACGGGAGTTACGCGGGTGAAACCGCGCGCGGGAAGCTAGTATTACATAATATTATACAGTACATATTGACCACGGACCAGAATCTAACTTGCCACCACAAATTAATAATGTAATCTGTAACACAACAACGTTAATTGTTCTTTATACATAAAATTGTACCCACAAAAAACTAAACAGTCCCTTAATGAGATTTCGAAGTTAATTAATTCCTTTTCATCTGTTAATCCGTAAACATAAACAATTAAGGAATAGGGGGGACCGAAGTATAGACGTCTTTAAATAACTTTTACTGAAGCAGAGACAATGTAGAACTCTTACAAATAAATCATTCAATTAATTTTGGAATAGGCTTCCAAATATTAGTCAGAAATCTTTGATTGTAAATAATTTGTAATTAAGAAAACCTTAGATTACAGAGAATTGGTGAATCAAATGTTTAAAGTGATATTAGTTATTCAATGATATCTTCAAGATAAATAAATAGACAACCGTAGCGTAGTGGGTGGGTTCGATACCTATGGCAAATACCCTTTCTCGGGATGAGGCCCATGTTCAGTGGACGTTATACGGGCTGATGATGATACCGCTGTATAAGAAGGGTTCGATTCCCACTCCTACCCAGGGACTACCCACCGTGCATCGGGAAGCACGTTCAGCCGTGGTAACAACATTATCTTTGACATTCGTATATCAGGTAACGGGCAGCAGCATTTACCTGTATGTATATGTTGGGCATACTACTACGGTCACCAACTCACCTGCCGCAAAGTGCCTGGCAATATCCTTTACAATGGAGGCCCATATTGAGCAGTGGCTGATTATCATGATGAAGCAGACGTATATAAACAGTTCTAATTAATTTTTAGTTATTAAAAATGAGTGGTTCGTGTCCAGCCTTTAAATTTGAGTAAGTAATATGTTTTGTGGTTTTTTTTATTTTATTTTGCTGTCAGCTAAGCTTTTCTCAATTTATGTCAACAAAAATATGGATTAATTTTAACATATTCAGGCGCTTTAACAATTTATATAAATTAACTGTATATATGTTTAAATTGGGGCACGGAATAGGTAATCTCTTAAGAGATTTGGCTCTTAAAACCTTAAAGCTAGCATAGATAATGAAGAGTTCTTATTCATTGCCAGTAATATTTCTACGCCGACAGAGTTCATTTGAAATATTCCGCATGCCATAAACTTTGTGGAAGCTCCTTATAAATTTCTGAGAATTCTTAAAAATAAAATTGTTAGTCATTTAAATTAGTAACGAAAGGTTGTTGCGTTTATTGCGTAACATTTGGCGTTGATTATACAGACATAACGTAAGGTGAGGACGTGGACAGACGAAGCGCAGACATGATGTCGCTTCAAAACATTTTCATAAAAAGTGTACTCAGGTATGTAAGGCAAGCAAGCCTGGTTAAGGGACCTGGCTTCGTCACCTGCGCTGTGTCACTTGCAGTCGCAACTAGAGCGCTGCGCAAGGAGCACATCACTCAAAATCTGTACTGTTCTGAATGTGAGTTTTATGTCCAATTGAGTGTTATTAAAGTCCCGGCGAGACATGGAATCATTGCCCCAGTGCGGGAATATTCTTAAAAAAAAACAATGAGTTGCAAGAGTTTGCAAGCAAGAGTAAGAAATGCTGCCGCAGCAAATTCTGCCTTTACCGGCTGTATCACTATCATTGTACGGCCCTTAACGGCGTTATTCAATTTCAGATTCCCAAGCAAAATTAGTAGTTATTTCTTGGACTGTAAGACATTTTTTAAAGTTAAGTATTTGTTACTTTGCAAAATCTGTTAGGCACTATCACATCATCATCATCAGCCCGTATAACGTGCACTACTGAACATGGGCCACCTCCCGAGGGGGAACATTTGGCATAGCCACTATACGCTTGGCAGGGTTTGTGACCGCAGTCTTCTTGTACCAAACAAGGAAACGCTGCTGCCCATTCCTTGATAAACGATTTTATAGATGATGTTGTAACAAAAGGGACCAACGCGCAACGGCTTAACGTACTTTCCGAGGCACGGAGGGTAGTCCCCTAACCAACCAGCCCCGGAAAAAAAATCTTAGAATTTGCACAAAGATTCGCTGTCCGGCGTGGAGATCGAACCCACGTCCTCCGAGATTGAAAGCGAACGAAATACCGCTACGATACGGAGGTTGTCTATGTCTACTATTATTGATACACGTTGTATAATGACGCATCCTAACGACTTTTTGCCTGTTCTATATAATTTCAATCACGTCCGTGCTTTATCCACTCACTACGGCTTCGCCTTACGGTCGTTTTTGTGTACTGTTCATTTTTCTTTGAAGATTTCTTTATTCCCGTTTTATTTATTAAAATGATTATTGTTTTTTAAATAAGCCCTTCTTTGTTCTAAATATAAATTTAATTTGTAGCAATAGGCTGTTATATTTTAAATTAAGTTTTTTTTATTCATTTGACTGCCCTATGTTGTTATGTATAAAAACGGTGTGACTGCACCGGTGGTTTTATGGATACAGTAGTTGCTTTTAAGTCCTGTTATCCTGTTAAATCTGGGTTGTGTTTTGTGTATGTGAATCGAAGTTTTGTGTAGTCCCCCGCGACACATGGATTAATTTTCCTAGTGCGGAAGATCACTTTTAAAACGAAAACTAAGTCAATTTTTTCGCATTTTTACATACAAGTTCTTTGTTTTGATTTGGTTATTCTATAATAGTTCATCATCATCATCATCATCATCAGCCCGTATAACGTCCACTGCTGAACATGGGCCTCCTCCCGAGGGAGGGTATTTGCCATAGTCACCACGCTTGGCTGGCGGGTTGGTGACCGCAGTATAATGTTGTACCACACAAGGAAACGCTGCTGCCCGTTCCTTGATATACGATTGTTATAGATGATTTTATAACAATCGGGAACAACGGCTTAACGTGCTTTCCGAGGCAGGGAGGGTAGTACCTCAACCAACCAGACCCGGAAAGTATTCTTAGAAATTACACAAGGATTTCATGTCCGGTGTGGGGATCGAACCCACGACCTCCGAGATTCAAGGCGAGCCAAATACCGCTACGCTACGGAGGTTGTAATAGTTCACAGAAATAAATTATCTAATTGTCAGCTTGTAAGAGCTACTAAACTGTGTTGGAGGAAGCCACTAATATACATATACTGGGTGACTTTTTTTACCGTCTTGAGAATAGGTCGTGATATGTATATTATTATGAAGTAGATGTCTAAATCATAGTTAGTTTATCTTTTTTTTCAATGACGTAGTGTGAAAATCATAACGATAAAATACGTTCCTAAAATTAGTTTACGTTACGTTGCTTAAAATAGGTGCCTATAATACTAGGCCGCAATCAAATATGAATGAAAATAGTGAGCGAAATAGCGGTACGCATTTTTGCGGTTACATTTTTCACTCTATGCCAGTAAAAAAAGACAAATTAACTTTTCCTTACACATCTATTTCATATGGTAAAAAAAGTCATCCAGTATACTTGATTTATTACTTAAGTGCTTGTTTAATAAAGTACATGTTGCCATTTTAATTTGAAAATCTAAGCTTAATTTGTTGACATGTAAACCGTTAAAATCAAGCGTTTATTATTTGACCTGAACTCACGCTAATACATGGAAATTCCATTCCTGTGAACAGTTGAGTGACGAGTAGTATTGTTGTTACGAGTTAACTTCAATATACTGCCGATAAATGTCGGAAACCTGAACAATATTGGACCATTTGCTTAGAGGTGACCGATAAATGTTTTGATATTGTAGATAGTTTATTTACGAGTCCCATATTTTACATTTTAAGGAGTCAAATAACATGGCTTACTTTTGTTTATGATTATTAGGGTTATCCTACTTTGAGCGTACGTATTCCTCGAGCGTGTGAACGTCGGTGGCGCCGATCTCCCGCCCTAATCACCCGCAAATCCCGTCGTCCCCGTGTGATACACGGTCGAAAATATTGTATGCCTATATATATACCTTATAGTTATTAATAACAGCTAACATCCTACTAATCCTACTTATATCATAAATGAGAAAGTGATATTTTAAAGCCTATATGTTAAATCAACTTATAAACTATCCGCGTGCAACCTTTCAGCCAAATCCATTCAATAGTTTTTGCGTAAGAGAGTACCAAACATCCACATTGTATGTGTGGTTTCATGTGTGATTTTAGTTGGTTGTCACTCTGTTCTATTAGATCGTCCAAAGACATGGAAAATATCACGGTACGATCGACTGGAGAACGTCATGGACTGAAAGCATTTTTCAAAAGCAGCGAAATGTAAAAATACTTTTTTAACCAACATACAGAACCAATATACCATACCAATTTGCATAGAATAATCTTAGGAACTAGCACTTGCCGAACTCTTTACAATAATAAAAATAATAATAATTCTTTATTAATACACACAGGTTAAAACAAAATCAAGTTTACATAAAACAAGAAACAATTTTTGTTTGTTTTATATCACAATACGGAACGCAGCTCAGTTAGATTACGTAGTAATTTGTGTTAAAGATGCCAGGCTCTTTCCCCAGAATCCATACAATAAAAAGATTTTTCAACTAACAAAGATCTTTGGATCTGTGATTATTTAATATTAAAAAAAAATGTTTCCGTGAAATCTTTCTTTTAATAAATATGGTAGACGTATATGTCTGTATATGTGAGCGGGTGTAGATGTGAGTGTTTTTGTGATGAGTTTGTATAATGTAGAGCAAAATACAAATATTTACTAAGTCAAATCGTAAAAGACGCATAGTTTGACACTTTTAACACTAACACCAGGTCCAGGTCAACATCAGTTCGCTATCTAAACTAGTCATTGAACTGAGGAAATAACCGAAACTATACCATTTGCACAATGCTGCATGTAGAAACTTACACAATAAAACAAGGGTAGTATTGAGAGAACAGTCGACCAAGGAGATAGGTTTGCAGGGCACAAAAACAAATGTAAAAACAACGCACATTAACCAAATTTCATAATGCAAAAAACGTCATCTATCAATATAACGCAATAATTCAACAAGTTATATTATGTCACCGGAAAATAAACATAAACGAACATAAAAAATGAGTTCAACGGGACGTAGGAGTAGCATAGTTTCGTTTAGTTAGGTTAGGTCAAAAGTCATAGGGCCGGATTGCTTCGTGCGTACCCGGCCCTCACCAACGGTGGACGGATGAATGTCCGAAGGGTTTTAGTTGTTTAGGGTCCTCTCCTCGTGGTATGAGTAGCATACCACGCTATGCAGAGTGAGAGTCCCACATATCCCACCGCCAGCGAGGATTCGCTGCAGCGGTGGCTGTGGAAATGCGTATACCTATGCATTTCCCCCGGACAACAAAAAAAAGTTCCAAAGTCATAATAATTATATAAATAATATGATAATTATGCGCGTTCACTGAAACTAGCAACAAAATTTAACAATATGAGTGGCACGAAAGTTGATTAATTTATGCTTCGTATTTCCGGTGACAATGTATATAACATTAAAAGCACTCTGATATTAGCAAATTACAACAGATTCGCATGCCATTATTAGAAGCAAAGCATTAAGGATATATAAAATATGTATCAAAAACTATAGTGAATGGTGGTGAATAAGATTATTCACCTCCTTAGTTTCACCTAACTACCTCTCTGCTCGCACCTCAAGAAAAGTTACACTACCAAACTCACGACCTCAACTCAAATGGTGATCTTTTATGTATAAGCCCATTTTCACACTGCTTTGAACAAAGGCATTCTACCTTAGGAAAGTTGCTGCGTTGTGCTTATACGACAATGGCAATGATTTCAAGTTTTCTGTTTTCTTTTGTTTGCGCTTTATTTTATTCTTAACTTAGATTGTATAGAATGCATGGTTTGAAAATGAATTATTAGAAATATAATTGTGAATTATCTTGTAATTTATGTTATTATTCCGGAACGTTGCCAATTAGAAATAGTATTTTAAATGTTGGTTTTAGTTTAGATCAGCTAGTTTTAGGTCGTACTGGTACGATGATTGCGATGGCGATTTTTGATAAAAATTGCACACTGATACATATTTTTTAAATTTCCCGAGATATATGCATTGTTAGCCGTAAGTAGACGTAGAAACAACCTGATGGGGCTGCATCAGCAATTACCTACTTTACGCGTGTAAATATTTTGCAACCGAATATTTTAGAATAAATTTAGCTGAAATTTCATATTATATTTCCAAATAATAACTGATATTCGACCTTGTGTTAAAGCCATTATTATAACCACATTAAATAAATTATTCTGTTCTTAACTCTCTCTCTCTATAACATTGTAATTCGTATTTTGTCAATAAATGCATTTAAATACCTCATGATATTGAAATGCGAATCCCGCTGTTCATATAAGCTCTGACTTTACTAAAGCTACTCAACATAAATCAATAATATTATTTGACTGTCGAGCAGTTCATTGAGCTTACATTATGTAAGTAGCTCAATGAACTGCCAAGCTCTCAAAATAGTATACAGTCTTGTCATGCGGATTCACTTGCTTTGCATATGTATCATATTAAACAATACCGCTTAACCTGTAATCAAATAATGAATTTATAAATTCGTTACCATTTTTCTGTTGATGAATGCTTACCTGAAACAAACAAAATACACGTAAGTATTGACTTAACCATTAATTTTCTTTTTTTACAGATTGGTCCCGCATTAGGGAAATTAATCGCTGTGTTGCGGGGGACTTTTAAGCACTTAATTAACGACACAAAGCACACCCAGACTATAATCTGTGCTACACAAATAATTGTCTGGTATAGGAATCGAGCCTACACCAGGTCACCACCAGGTCTCAAACGTAACTACCATAACCACTGAGCCAACGGTGCAGTCAACCATTAGTTAAACAAGTTACATATTTAATAAAACATTATAATACTGTATTTTTATTCGATGCATAAAATATATAATATACAACTAAAAGTAGCTAACTTAAAATTATACTAACTAATATATATTAAATCTATTCTTCTTAGCAAGGTTCCCAGAATGCTGGCAGCATTATCCCGTTGAATAGCAATGCTTGCCTGCTGTGCAAAGTAAAAACCAGCACTAGGAGAACGTGCCGCACTAAAAAGGGCCGCTGCGAGGTATTTATAAATTAATTTGGCTCCCGTCTCCACGGCCCCAATAATGTTTCGACACCAAAAGGCATATAGACAGTTGACATATTTAATTAATAATTACAAAAAAAAACTAACAAATTACATAACAAGTGTAGCTGGAAACCAGAATGCTGCAATAAATGTTATATTCAATCGCCATTGATCGGTTTGCTCCGGGTTTCATCAAACTTAGATGTGGATAATCAATTTAGCTGGCTAAAGCCTCAAAGGCTGATTGGAGGGCGGCGACGTCAGAATACGTTGCCTTCCAATAATTCTTTCGGATTTAGTCGTTATTTAATTTTGTTGCCATTTGGTGTGCTATTGAAAAATAGACTGTATTTGTAAGCTACGAAATATTGTAGGTTGATGGGTTTTCTACGTAATTGAAGCGGCCGGTGGTCTTTAGGTCGCCGGTTCGATCTCCACCCATTGCACTACCGACGTGAACCCACTCGTAGCCACATTTTAGCTAAGCACGGCTTAACAAGAATTCTAGTAGAGTGCAAAACTCTGCTAGTCATCTATAAAAAGAAAAAAATAATAATTAAAATGTTGTATTATGGCAAACTAACTATCTAAGTGCCAAATTACAGAGCAAAAAAAAATATATATTTTGCTCTCTGAAATAGCTATAAATGTGATTTTAGCTGTGTTTGTTATATAAGTTGATTTTAAATTATATTGAAAAATAGGAAAGAGCATTTTTACTGATGAATATTAAAAAGACAATTCATGAATGTGACCCCCTAGCCAAGTGGCATAACTCTCACATTTAGGAGTTGATATTCAATACTAAAGTATGTCGCGAAAAATAAAAAAAAACAGCCAAATGGATAATGTCATTCCAATTTATTTTTACACTAGCTTCCAGCGCGAAGTTTTGTCTGCGTAATTCCCGTTTCCATAGGATTTTATAATGAAATATAACCTATAATCTTTCTCAGTTCCTGACATTAGCGCGTTTAAGCAAACAAACCAACTATTTCAAAGTCAAAGTCATTTATTTGCCAGAATGTAGGTGTACAGAGTATGGTCTTAAATCTAAAATGGCCCAATTTCATTCTAGGTACCATTACAATGGTATGCAAATATTTGTTTTAATTCATACTTAAAATCTATTATAACTATTATGTATTTAAAAAACACTCAATAATACCACAAATGCACAGCCGTAAATCTAGCATTTATCATTAATTAATCATTCTCGAAGTTATAATAACATATGTATATTCAAAAAATAAAGTGTCAATTTAAATATGTCCATAAAAATAAATATGTCAAAGATTTTATTAATATCGTTAATATATCTATGGTAGTGATTAAACTTCTTCTCCGCAAAACGACATAAATTCATTGAGATCATAAAAACATTTTTCTTTTAGCCACTGTGTCAACTGTTTTTTAAAGGGATAAAATATAATGACCACCAAAAATATATACTTGACACCAGAAAAATAAAGTCTAAAATTATAATAGTACTAGCTATTTTAGTCACGACTGCACTTCAAATTGTATTCGAACACCAAATGTAGTAAATGATCACCAAATGTAGTAAATGATCACCAAATCTTAGCGAGCAAATGATTGCGCTATTCTACCTTAATAAAATCAATGAAAAATGACAATCGGTTAGGTTAGGTTAGAGCTGCGGCCATACAACGCACGAGCCGAGCGAGCGAAGCGAGCGGTGCCGCGGTAGCGGCCGGCGAGTGCCAGAACCGAATAAGTAAATTAGTAAAACATTTAGGTACTTTTGGTGATCATTTACTACTTTTGGTGATCATTTACTACTTTTGGGTTAACAATTATTTATTTGGAGTCATTTTGCTTAAATACGATAGCGAAATGTTAAAACTTTGGTTACCATTTTACATTAAAATGCGGGTTTAATTTTGGTGATCATTTTTACTATATCTGATGGTAAGTTAAACATAAGCCTTTTTTAAATTTGAATATAGCATTCACATACGAATTCCTTTTATACAATTCTTTAGCTTTCATCATCGCCTTTTTTTATTCTAGATGGAACTTTGTTTAGCCACAATCTCACCTGATGGTAAGCGACGATGTGGCTGACGATGGATCTCAAAGGTCTAGAAGACACTTATTCACTCTTGACTTGAAGAGGCAGCGAGTTCCAGACCTTAGCAGTGCGGATAATGAAGGTGGAGGAGAACCGCGTGGTATGAGCTACAGTGGATGGAATGACCACAAGATAAGGATGGTACTGCGCCATACGTCTGCTTTTCCTAAAGTGGAATGGATCCTGTTGTGGAGTTCTTGAGAACATTTCCCGAAATGTAACCTATAAAAGATCGAAAGGCAAGCGACCTTCCTTCCAACTCTTCAATTTTAGATATAAGATATGATATAAATATTATTTTTTATGTCAACATGCCTTAAACCACCGTACAAAAAATCCTTATTTTATAGGCTTACAAGTAAAAGATAGCCCTCGTTTGTTTGGCTCCAATAGATATCTGGTTTTACCTCAAGTAATTTGATTTTGGAGGTCGAATATTCTGTTGCCTAGCCGTAAATGTCAAAGGATACCTATATCCCGATGGTTATTCAATGAAGCTGTATCTAAAAGGATTTTCATTGCGCGTAATAAACGTAAAACTAAATTGAAAATAAATAAAGCGCAGTGTAAACTGACTACGAATGGAAACGATTAAATTTATTTATGTTTTGTAGCTTATATGAGAGTAAGTATTAGGATTTTTAAATGTATTTTAATGTTTTTGAAATCGTTAGAAGTAGTTTTTGGTTTCTTGAAATGTTTGAGAAAATAGTAGGTACGTATGATGGGATGCAGTTACCGTAGCGTAGGAATGCTTGCAATACAAGAGGTTGTTTATGATGTATCGTGCCATTGCGCTTTGTCTCATGTTTCTGTCTATTATTTCAATATACTGAAATAAAAATCGGGAACTTCCCGATTATACATCATAGTGAAATTTTGCCGCCTTGTACATAGATGTCTCACATTCTGATCTCCAACTGCCTTCCATCAAGCAGTGGATGAAAGAGGCGTCGTAACGCTTCTTCGAATCCGCGGCGAAGTTGTTGCAGCATCCGACTATGGGCCTTTGCCCATAAAGCGTCGTAAGCAACGTCGGCCTCGGAGCGTCCTAGATAACCCGGACGACGAGATAAAAATCTACCAACTAGCAGTAAAAATACTGTAAAAAACTAGCACCACTACACAGAGACCACTCTATCCGACCCGTCGGAGAAGTGTGCGCCCGCGAACGCGACGCGTCCCCCCTCGTCCTCCTGACCCTTAGTTTGTAAAGAACCATCCGATGCCCTCGTAGATCTGAAGTCAGAGAGGCACACGAACTGTAAAGTAGAGTGACAGTCGTACATAACCCCATAAAATACTAAAAGTCATAATCCCTCAATCTCATCGCCAGCGACCGCCCTGAGCCTAGGTCCAAGCCCCACAGGGGGCACCCTCTTGCGCAGGTTGCTTAGTTTGTAGTTTTTAAACCATTTATTAAGGCTGGAGCTCTGCCTTTATGACCGGTGAAGTAGCAAAGCCTCGTGGCTAACAAAGTAAGTACTTCCAAAAAAAAAAAAAAGTATAAAGTTGTTCCCGATTGTCATATCATCATCTATGAAAACAAAACTTTAAATAAGAATCAACAACATAATTATTAATTATTATGCATACAAATCCAATTTAAAAAATAAACTATACTAACATCGCGTTAATCCGTTCACTGTTTTAAAACGTGGATATTCAAATGCAAAAGCATTTTGCCCGTTACAATGCTGAACTGCAATTATTCTCTATTTTGATTCGCAATTTTGCAATTGAGCTATTTATTGAATGGGTCTATATATTACTACATTATGGTCAGTTCAATAAACACGTATCGAGTCTATTTGGTTAGAAATATTTTAAACTGAAAGCTAATCATGTAACAAAACTTCGATAAAAATGAAATAATAAATTAGGTACAGTAGGGGTTATCATCATCATCATCATGAGCCCGTATAACGTCCACTGCTGAATATGGGCCTGCTCCCGAGGGAGGGTATTTGCCATAGTCATCACGCTAGACAGGCGGATTGATGACCGCAGTATTATGTTGTACCACACAAGGAACCGCTGCTGTCCGTTCCTCGATATAGGTACGATTATTATAGATGATGTTATTATAATCTGGACCAACGGCTTAACGTGCTTTCCGAGGCACGGCCGGTAGTCCCTCAACCAACCAGACCCGGAAAAATTCTTAGAATTTACAAAAAGATTACCTGTCCAGCGTGGGGATCGAACCCATGACCTCCGAGATTTAAAGCGAGCCAAATACCGCTACGCTACGGAGGTTGTAGGATAAATTACTTACTGTATTTCTGAATATCATTGTTGATGTAACAATAATCTTGAAAGTTTTCAAAAGAAATATTCAATCTTTTCCTTTACAACAACGTCAAAAACAGAAAATTATAAATCCAAAAAGTTTATCCTCCAGAATTTCAATTAACTTTAGTATTAAATCAGAAATTTCTTTATTTCTGATTTTTAAAGGATCTCAGGCATTGTTCAGACCAAACTTATTGTTGGCTCTGACTGTGAACACTGTTACATTTCCTTACACATTTTTATTAAACAAAAAAATTTCGTTTGTCTATCTAACCACTTTGAACTAGAGAACAGATACCTATACAAACATTTTGTCCGGACGGATATGTAGTTAGCTACGAAGCTTTTGCTACTTCAACTTTACTGTTCACCGGGCATAAAGCGGGAAGGGCTCTATCCGTATTGAATGGTTAAAACAGTACAAATTAATTATAGCGCAAGACTGCGCCCTTTCAGGGACTTGCACCTCGGCTCGGTTGCTGTGATTGAGAAATGATGACTGTAAGGTTTTTAGGGAACCTTTTGGGCACTTGTCCCTTTACTTTAAACATCACGGGCCATACAGAATTCAGGTCTATGAGGGCATCAGAAGGTTACATACGGTTAAAGCCATAATTTATATCTATACTTCTATACTAATATTATAAATAGGAAAGATTTGTATTTTTGTGTGTATGTTTGTAATGAATAAACTCAAAAACTACTGTGCCGATTTCAATTTACCATTGGATACCTACATTCACCCTGAGTGACGTAGGCTATATTTAAGTATGAAGTTCCCACGGAAACGGGAGTTACGCGGGAGAAACCGCGCGCGGGAAGCTAGTATCATATAAATTAAAAACATTTATGAAACTATGCGGGGACTAGACACGCAGTAGCGTGTCAAGCCAAGTTCAAGTAACAGAACTGGCGATATATATTGTACAGTGCAAATCATATAGAGATCGTAGCCTGTTAGAAAATTTAAAGTCATACGTAAGATCCGTATGACTTCAAATGAAAAATTTATTTTTATTTTCGTGCATATTAAATACCCGTGGAATTTCTCTCAATTTATTTGATGTTCGCGACCACTGAGACCACATGTCAATTGCACAGTTAATCACTACGCTATTATTGTGTGTTTCATTAATATTAACAATAAATTTAAATGTATTGAATTGAAATCAGGAGCAAGAATGTTTTAATACAAAGTATTTTTTTTAACGTTTTGAAAGGTATCATGTCAGCTTGGAACATAAACTAAGAGTCATCCATATGTTAATTGGCTACTGAAGAAATACTTTTGTTTCGGGAGGAAAGTGTGGGAAATACGTCTCTACGCGGTGTGGTATCAAGTATTCCCCTCTCCATTACTTTTGTGCCACGAGGAGAAGGTTACCCACTTAAAATCCTTATCCACACCAACGGTTGAAGATTTTCCGAAAAAAAAAAACTAGAAATGTACTTTTTTTTTAATAAAGACGTCAATTCCCCACGACTCTAAATATTCCTCTTGCGGAGCACCTTCCACCTGGTCATAAACTTCCTTGGCAGACTTGGAAGTCCTTAAATAGACTGCGAACTCAAGTCGGACGAAGCCGGGAGAACATGAACAGGTATAGCTCAGAGGTTGCGTGTCCGTGTGGTATCTCCCCCCAGACAATGGCGCACCTCCTATTCTGCATGCCCCAACACCTGTACACGCGAGGACCTGTGCAACGCCACTGATAATGCTGTGTCAGTGGCCGAGTACTGGTCTTCTCAAATTTGAGCGCCAGGTCGACACGAAGAAGAATAATGACAACTCCCTAGATAAATTAATCCCTGTGTCACGGGGGACTTTACAAACAGTCAATTGACGTACACAAAGAATTACGTATTTTTGAATCAAAATCAAAATACAAATCTACTGGACGGATATCCATAATTTTTCACCTCTAAAATGCTACGTTAAAGGATTAACATAGGCTATATTTAATTATGAATTTCCCACGGGAACGGGAGTTGCGCAATTGAAACCATATGCAGGAAGATAGTATATGAGATAGACGTCAGTACTTAGACGGAATTTTATCCTAAAAGCTTTCTCGCATTTTACTGTTTATATCGATTGTGTCTGATTTCGTGACACAGGGCAGTAAGCTGGTTACTTTATTATTAACCTTAGCGATAACAATCGGAACTAATAAGCCGTGTCGCCTGCATACCATTCAGGTTTTTAACCCGAGGATACACTTGAGGACAAATGTCCTGTGACATGTGACGCGGCCGCAGCGGTGGAAATGCGTTTACGTATTTCCACCGCGCCGCTGCAGCGTATCCGTGCGCTGGCGGCGGGATATGTGGGACTCGCCCTCTCCATAGCGGTGGTATGCTTACTCATACCACGAGGAGAGGACACTACACTACTAAAACCCCCCGGACACTCCTTCAACCCGTCGTTGGCGAGGGGGCCGGGTACGCACGAAGCAATTCGGCCCTACCAAATTGAACCTACTCGTAAGACATTTTAGCTTAGCACGAGGGTATAACAAGAATACTAGTAGTGTGCAAATAATATGCTAGTAACCTTTAAACAAAAAAGAACAATGGTTAGGACGTCGGTCTTGAGATCATGTGGTCGCCGGGTCGATCCACGGGTGAACCCACTCGTAACACAAGCATTTTAGCTTAGCACAAAGGATTAACAAGAATACTCGCAGTGTGCTAAAACACTGCTAGTAATCTCTTAAAAAAAGAAAAAACAAGACACATCTAGATTTTTCTATTTTTGCCAACTATGTCGGGCAAACTACTGCAATGTTGTCGACATGTCGTGACACGTGTCTTCATCACGTCTAACGTTTGTGATTATTTAACCATGTAGTATTTGCCTTCGGATAGACCACCATTTTTTCTGTTTGTGTCGTACGAGGTGATTAAGGGTCTTACCTGATGGATGGGCAGCAGCATCTGCCCACCTAAAGTTACTAACGAACTTCTGGGATCACCAATTCACCTGCTAACGTGGTGATTATGGCAATATCCCTCAACAGGGTAGTTCTGGTTCTGGCAACGGCGGATTGAAGGAGTGTCCGGGGGGTTTTAGTGGTGTAGGGTCCTCTCCTCGTGGTATGAGTTAGCATACCACGCTATGGAGATGGCGAGTGCCACTTATCCCGCCGGGGCGCGCGAATACGCTGCAGCGGCGGTGGGAATGCGTAAATGGATTTCCCCGCGGATAACAAAAAAAAAGGCTTGTTCTGTTTAAGGATTGAAAAGAAGAAACCCATGTTCAACAGTGGACGTAAACGGTCTATTGAACAGATATAGGTCGTCCGATAAATCAAGTAATTACACGGCTTTGCTTGTCATGTCGCCGACGTAATGTTGTGGGACATTTTGTTAGCCTAGTAACTTTATTCAAAAGTACGGGGCAATTAGTCTCAATTGGTCTTAAGTGGATACATACATAGTTTGTTGGAGTTGGTAGGGTTGATGTGGAAAGGTTTTGTACCTAAAAATGTAAACATCACAATAAGTGTTAGCATTCTTAGTAACCAAATTAAAATATATAACTTAATATCATAACCAGGTAGAATTGATGACGACAAATGCAAAATTTTTGTGACGATGTATGATTGCTTAAGGTACCGTACCCGAAGGCTAAAAACGGGACCCAATTACAAAGAAATCGCAGTGTCTCTCTTTCTGATACCAGGCTGTATCTCAAGAACCACGAAAGATAATTATACAGTTGAATAGTCACAAATAATTTATCTTTATTGGCGCTAAAACAACACATACTAAAAATAAAATAAATATTTAAGAGGGGCTCCCATACAACATACGTGACTTCTTTTTGCTCGATATTAATAACGGCAACAGATAGGCACTTGAAAATAGTATTTATTTTTATGGAGGAAGGAGGCCATGTTAAGCAGTGGACATTAAATGGGTTGCTGATTATGAAGCTTATGTTAATAAAATTTATTATTACACTAATAAGATAAAAGGGAGTTAATAAAGTCTCCTTGATATAGTAATTATCACCCGCTTCTTATTAAAACTTCCTTTTATCAAAAAAACTCAGTCGATAGCAATCAGCAATAGCGATCAGCAAAAGATATACATCCAAAGTTTGTTTGATGAAAGCAATCTCAGAAACGCGAACCAAATATACAAATGCTAAGGAAACAGACACGATTTATTGGATTTCGCTAATTTTCCTCATTTCGTTTATTAACAACGTTTTTCTTATTTGTTTACTTATTTGTGTTTACACAATTATTGAGTATGAAAAGGAAACATTTGTTTGCGAGGCGTATGATATTTACCAGCGATATGAAGTGACATATTTCGGTCTAACCTTAATTAACGTGCGCTACAAGAAGTTCTTGCGAAATTGTAGGCACCTATATTTTTTCCTGACTCTTCAAATGACAATTCAATAGGGCTACTTGATTTTAAGTGAAGTATAGGGGCATAGGGGTCCAAATACAAGGACACCTAGCAACCAGTACTGTGTGTGTTGAGCTCCCGTTAGCTCTGATGATATATGATGGTGAAGGTCACCACATATCACCTTACTTAAACGCAATAACACTACACTAGAGGAATACAATAATCAGTAATATTATTTGTGTTATTATGTATTAGCGACCAGCCCCGGCTTCGCACGGGTGCAAACTTGATGTATTATACATATAAACCTTCCTCGTAAATCATCTACATCTACTAAAAAACGGCATCAAAATCCGTTGCTTCAAAGATCTAAGCATACATAGGGACGGATAGACAGCGGGAAGCGACTTTGGTTTATACGATGTAGTGAAGTTGAATTTAGACACTGTGTGGTATTTTCGGCTGTAGCTAACCACTTTGACTTTTGCTACGTCATCTAGAGGAGGACTTGAGCATAATAATAATAATAATATAATAATAAATTTATTTATTTTCATTGGTGCACAAATTTATACAGTAGGTACAATACATTTAAATAATCTAGGTAATACAATATGGTGCCTGTATAGAATTAAATCTGTGCCACAGGCGCTATGGGCACTTGATTGGTATAAAATAATGATCTTACTTATGTAATTTTAACAATATTTATTATAGACATAAAACTATGCATATAATTAACTAAACATTAAATAAAAATACTTATCTACTTAAAATACTTCAAACAGTAATATGAAACCTATTTTTATTTGACGACAGTCAGCAAATCTTCCGTGCGCTCATAATTTAGTGTTTGTAAATATTCGCAAACTCGCGTTTTAGATTTTGCATAGTTTAGGTCATATATTGATGTTTCTTTGTTTATTTTATTATACAGATAGGGACCCAAAAATGCAAAAAACCTATTAGTATAAAGAAACTTTGAAACAGAGCTACATGAACAGACAATATCTTTCCGTCTCTTGGTGTTAGTAAGGTAAGGGTTATAAAGCATAATTTAACTTTGTTTATTTTCCGATGAGAGCATACCAGGAAATTAAGAACTGCAACTGAAAGGTCGTACTATACCTATACTAGTGTTATGCGCGTCCGTCGATATAGTAATGGTCCGTGTAGCCCAATAGCTAGAGCGACGGACTTGCAATCATGTGGTCGCCGGTTCAATCCCCACCCATTGCAATACTGACGTGAACCCACTCGTATAAAAAGATTTTTAGCTTACCAAGAAGGGCTAACAAGAATACTTGTACTGCGCAAAAACACTGCTAGTAATTTAAAATAAAAACATAATTAAAGGACAATTAGACTTAGACTGTTAAATCAAAGAAAAAAACATTCAAAACTACATTTAAAAATAATCGACAACACACCTTTTACTAAAAACGTCTATCGTCATGACTATTGTCACTATATTTTCACACAAAAGAGACAATTCCGAACAAGCCGGGTCATAAATACAGAATCGCTCACATATATCTAAGCCTGTGACTTCAACGACAGGGTCTTATGATTTATACTCACGCGATTTGCAAAGCTCTCGGTCTTTTTGACCCTTTTTAGTTTAAACTGTTTAATTTTGATCGTCATGCGATGGAATGGATTAAAGTTGCTTTGTAAAGTAATTGTATCATTGTAGTGTAAAGTGATCATTGATAAAGTTTCTATGTAAAATATTACATTCTTTTTAATATGTGTAAATAAATGAAATGACAACCTACTTAGCGTAGGTATGTGGATGCTTTAAGTCTAGGACTTCGTGGGCTCGATCCCCAAACCGGACATGAAATCTTTGCGTAAATGCTAAGATTTCTTTCTGGGTCTGGTTGACTACCCTCCGTGCCTCGGAAAGCACGTTAAGCCGTTGTAACATAATACTGCGGTCACCAATCCGCCTGCCAAGCGTGGTGACTATGGCAAAACCCTCCCTCGGGAGGAGGCCCATGTTCATGTAGAACAACAAGAAATAGTAAAATTATTCTTTAATTCTTTGTTTTTGATATTTTACATAACGTGAGAAATATGAACATTATAATTAGCTATGTGCAAAATTATGAGCTTTGTTTGTATTTGAACAGTATCTATTAATATAAAAATTAAAAACATTGCAATATAGTTTTATAATTGATAAAATTAACACTTTCAATATTTTAAATGAAGTATGCAAGTACGATCACTAATTCTAATAAGTATAAAGTTAAATATACTTTTGGTACACCTCTAAATCTAATAAAAATCTGCCGCATGTCGCCAATAAGTTGGGCAATAATCACCACAGATTGGCTTCCAAGCACCAGGAACTAGCAACGCGGTAGGCCCAGGAGAAGATGGCAAGACTAGCTGGACTCTTTCCCGAAGGTATAGTCCCAGGTGGCTTGTGATAAGGAAAAATGAAAAGAAGGAAGGCAGGCCTTTGCCCTGCAGTGGGATAAATCGGACTCATAATAATAATAATGACTCTAAATTATCCTTCAATATCACCTAAAATATACTAGTTATATTGCCAAAATGAAATTGAAAAACATAAATCAGTGCTATCTTTATAACTGCTATACATTACTACAAAACACACTTACTATAAAATTTAATGAAAGCAAAAGGAGATTTATAGCAAGTTAATGTAAAACAAACTGCAATGCACCTAAAACAATGTTTTCTATAAAACCGTAGGGTATTTTTAATACGGTCTAACGGCAACAGTTTATTGATTATCTTCACAGATACTATATTAATAATGCTGTATTCCCTATTTACTGAGAACACTTTTCAATGTATAAAAAAATAATAATATTGTAATCAAGTCCTGAATAAATAACTACAACGGGTTTTTGGTCACATTTAGATGATTAATGTTTTCGTAGAGCTATTTATAAACTAGCTCCCTGCGCGCATTTTCACCGGCGGAGCTCCCGTTCTCGTGGCAACTTTATAATAAAATTAAGCCTAATAGCCTTCCTCGATAAATGGGCTATCTAACACATAAATATTTTTGTGGAGTAGTTCCTGAGATGAGTGCGTTAAAAAAAAAAACAAACAATCTCTTCAGCTTTATATATATGATGAGAAACTAAATTGTGCAACGGTTAACAAAACGAATCGTTACAGACTGAATCATTTTCCTATCCCCGGAAGAATGTCTCATACTATCAAATATAAAATAAACCAAACGTAATAAAACCGACAAAAAATACCCACCATTTATTAGACTCAAATTCATATGAAAAAGGGCAAAGGTCCGTCGCTGTTAACCCATAATCATTTAACACCAGTCACCGGACACAACGGGGGATGTGGTCATAATTTCTGTTTACTAGGGAGCAATGTGCCATTATAGTCTGCAGTCCCATGAGCCCAATCGACGTAAACGACTAACAGTGCTTGTTAGGTTAGGTACCCAAGGGACGGGAGGTGATCTAAGTTGAAATCATGGTGTTAAAGTTAAATATATTTTTAAAGGCTTTTAATTTTTTTTATTAAATTGAATTTTAAAATTGATCTTTTATGTTTCAATTCTTAAATTATTCCTGGTAATAACATATTTTTTATGATCACATACAAGTTTAATTATATTTAGAAATATTATGCAATGTTAGTTTGTCCTTATAAAATAAAAAAAAAACGGAAATACTCAAACGACGAATGGTTACATTTTGTGTAATTGAAAACTCGTTTAAATAAAATAGCAATTTAAGGGATAGAATTGGGAAAAAGCGTTCATAACCTCTCACCCCACGAGAAATATCTATCACGAAACTAATAATCATCCCCTTAAGCCATGGCTGCTAACCCCATCTATTGAGGTTTATTGAAATTTCCTATATCGTTTTGTAATGGGCAATCGAAACCGAATACTCTGATGCTGAGTAGGGAGACTACACGTCCTAGCATTGATGAGATTTTGATTTTGTCAGATACGGCATAAAACCGTAGAACTAATACGGATCCATATCCTCTATGATAATGTAATAACTATTTTGATATCATAATAGATAATATTAATTATTGTATTTTAATAGTACCAATAAGGCTTTTGTCATTGTTATTTTTATAAAATTTCAAAATACCTACATGATAACACTATTGTATTATGCTATGTATAACTCGGTCTCATTATCTCGAGACCTCGCTGGAATGCCCTGTTCTCCTTTTACCTCCCCGCGCTCGCCACGGACGCATCATATCAGAGCGCCGACGCGACGTGACGACATCGACGCCAGGTCTCGAGATAATGTGACCGAGTTGTATATATCTATGTATGCTTATGCATAGTATGTATTTTCCTGTCTTATTATAAGTGTTATTATTACATAATGTTTTATCTTATACCCTTTTTCATTTGTGAATCGTGAAATGCTTTTAACTATTAAACAATATACTTAGATTTGATTGATTAAAAGTTATTCAAAAAATGTAATTATTAACTTTAACAAATAGGTATGTAACCTATTTGTAAGAGTTAAATAATAAATGATTACTAGGGCTTATTTCAATTCATATATCAACCGTTATTTTAATTAACCCTACTAATATATAAACGCTAAAGTTTGTAAGTACGGATGGATAAACGTTTGTTACTCTTGCACGCCAAAACTACTGAACGGAATTGGCTGAAATTTTGCACCGGGATAGGTTAAACGCTAAATTAACAGAATATCACGCTCCGACCTACTGGAGCCGAGCAATGCGGGTAAAACCAAGGGGCATTATATTTTACAACAGCTCTGTGACAAAAACAATTTCGCACAGTTTTTTTTTTATATTTGTCCTGTTTTCCCTATAAAAATTATGGCCATCCTGTTCTAGGGTGTTAAATTGTGCGTTTCGGTTTTAGAAAACGACTTGGTGTTGCAATATTTCAACTATTAGAATGTCTGGCTTATTTCTCGGCAGACGATGAGATGCAATTTTTCGGGGATCACCAAAGGGTCTTCTGATCATATTATTTTAGACGGCGTGTATAAGCTTACAATAAAATGTGGAATTGGTTTTAAGGCCTCGAAATTGTGATTTGATTCTCAATCCGGTCATTTTGTATTGTTTAAAAGATTTTATTCTAGGTCTGGATTGTTGATAGACTACCCTCCTTATTGGCTAATCCATATAAACAAGTATTTATTTAAATTATTCTTATCTTTTTTTCTTGCTTACAAAGTTATCAAAACTTTGTATTTCTGATAAGTTTCGTATGTAAATACCTAAGTGCTGAATAAATGTTATAATCAATACAATATATGGCTGCAGTAATTAACTGTGATGAACGCATAGTGAAAATTAAGTATCACGCACGATTACACAAATACACAACTAATTCAAAAGAAGTCAGATCCAGAACTTGAAACGCTAACCTGTGACTTATAAATTATTATAATGAATTCCTAAAACTATCTACAAATATGTATTCTGAGCTTGAATGTGCTATCTGTGACCGTAAATGCTTACAACATAATAATATCCCATTACTTATGTTTCAGCAAAGAAACTGTTACTCCTATACTAATAATAATAAAAAATCCAAATAGGTTATACCTACAAACATAAATCCAAAACATTTTTTTAAATATCAATACTAATATAATAAAAAAGAAAGATTCGTATTTTTGTGTGTATGTTTGTAATGAAAAAAATTAAAAAAATACTGTGCCGATTTCAAAAATTCTTTTACCATCGGAAAGCTACATTCACCGTGAGTGAAATAAATAAGCTATCGTGTTTTTTTTATTATAAGATTCAGAATTCTCATCTTTTGAAATTGACAACTTTACTACTTACGGTAACCAACCATTTGTGATGAGAATTTCACTAAAATATAGCTAAGATTTATATAAGAACTGAAGCAGACTTGCGATCATGTGGTAGCCGGTTCACCCCCTCCAACGTGAACCTACTCGTAACACAAGCATTTTAGCTTAGCACGAGGGGTTAACAAGAATAATAGTAGTGAGATAAACATTGCTAATATTAAAAAAAGTTTCGCATGAAAAAAAATACGCGGTAAAACTCGGCGGCCAACACTGACACCAAGATATAGAGATAAAATAAATACTGTCATCATCATCATCATAAACCCGTATAACGTCTACTGCTGAACATGGTCCTCCATGGAGGATTTTTGCCATAGTCACCATGCTTGGCAGGCGGATTGGTAACCGCGGTGTTATCTTGTAATACACAGGGCAAACGCTGCTGCCCGTTCCCTGGTTCGTTTGTTATAGACGATGTTATAACAATCGGAACCAACGGCTTAGCCAACCAGACCCAGAAAGAAATCTTAGAATTTACTCAAAGATTTCTTGTCCGGTGTGGGTATTGAACCCACCACCACCGAGATTTAAAGTGAGCCAATTGCCTCTACGCTACGAAGGTTGTCCGACACCTGCATGACAAATACTGTCACCGCTATGCACTCGTTACTAAGTTCTAAAACACAAAATCCTCACAAAACTAAAAGTCAACTATACACCGAGAACTCGAACAAAGTCTAACTTTAAAATGTAAGTACATCATCCAGGTATGAATGTTAACTTTGTTTCGAGGGAGACCTTAACTATCACATTTCAGATAAATAGGTCATAAAAAGCAGTGGAAGCAAGCCGCAGACGCTTAAAGCTCCATTCGGCGAGTATTCGGCCACATTTCGACTAGCGGTGGCTGTTATTTAGGTCGGTAAACCTGGGATGCCTAACCGGATTTGCTATTTGAAGGGAACTATTTGGAGAAACGAGAGAAAAGCGGAATAAAAAGAAGAAACTATACAGATAAATAAAGCTGAAAAAATTGTTTGTTTGCTTGAACACGCTAATACCTATCAGAAACTACTAGGGACTACAGGGATCGATTTGAGAAATTATTAATCCAATTTAAAATACAAAATATCTAGTGTTAATTCCGCTAAAAATGTGACTCTATGCTGTAAACTATTTTGCACCGCCCTCCCGCCCGCAAAAATTGTGCAGTAGCGTTCGAGTGGTTAACATCGCCCTGATGATGCTCCGTGGAGGAGCGAAACACGTGTCGGGTCTTCGGCTGGTGATTTTGTTTTTGCACGTTTTATTTTTCCTTCCTGCATGTGCATAATTTTTGCGGGGATATAAAACTTATCAGAAATGCAAAATAGCATTACAGCATATAGACACATTTTTAGCGGAATTAACACTAGATATTTTGTATTTTAAATTGGATGAATATGGATTTCCGCAAAGTAACGCCTCATTCTATCAATTCAATTGAGAAATTATTTCAATGATAGTTTTAATTAATTATGAAGTTCCCAAGAGAACAGAAATTCAGCTGATGGAACCGCGCCCGGTAAGCTAGTTATTGATAAATGGACTTCACTTCTATTATATTATTAGAACCTATGAATATAATGTTTTCAATTTATTTGTTGGTGCGTTTAATCTCCAACATATACCTAACCTGTGCCAGTGAAAAATTATAGATTCTTTCGGGGTCTGCTTGGTAAAAAGACTACCATCCGTGCCTCGGAAAGACCGCTAAGAAGTCGACCCCAATTGTCATATCTATCAGAATCGTATACCATGTAACGTTCCTTGCTAGTATGGTGACTATGGCAACACTCCCTTCGAGGCCTGAGAACCCTAAGTGCAGCAGTGGACGTTATAAGGGCTGCTGCTGATGATGATCAACTATAATAATAAGTAATTAGAAAAATAGAATTTCCGTGAAGTTTTTGTAATCATCAATTCATTATGATAAACTTAATTGGAGAAGTTAAGAATAGCAATCGTTAATTTGATTTTAGAACGATTTTGTGATTTTAATTTGTACTTTTGGGTTTATTTACACTGCTGAACATTGACCTCCTCCTTACATAACTTGGCAAGACAGGATCGTTGAGGGATATTGCCATAATCACCAATCCTGGCAGTATCACCTTGAATCGCCTCTGACGAGACCCAGAAGAAGTCGCTAAACCGGAAATCACTAGACTAAATGGATATTTAATAAATAAAACTACACATTACACAAGCCATCATTGTTACAAGAATAAAGATGTTGGTTTTTATGGCGTTGTTGTTTCGTATTACGATACGTTAAATATTTATCAATGTCAATATCAATCAATAAAACATCTTTTTACATTTTATCCGCAATATCAGTTGCATACTAAATATGTCGAGTTTACTTATATAAATATACTATGGTGCTTACATTCCCTTTAGAGGCGTAGTAAAAAATAATAAATTTTAACGGCCAGTTGGTAACTACCGTGGTAATTTTTCATGGATAACTTAGGATTGCTGATTCGAATATTGCCAGGTGGCTAATATATACTTTTCCATTAGACTTTATATAAATTGAAACTACATCGTATCATGTCGTTTCAGTATCGTGTGCACAAATCTGTCCTATAGAATTCTGTTCACCTATCGGAACTTCGGGCTCAACGCCAAAGGATTACGAAGCCAATTTGATATGGGGATTCAAATCAACACTGATATATTACTCACCTGTATTTCATGTTACATGATAGTTGATTACGTATTAGCATTCTAGTAATCTTAGGTATTTAATTCTGTGGCCAATACGGAAAACGCTAAACAGGCTTAGAACATATTTTAAGCGCTGCAGGCTCAATCTGTCTATAATACAATGTCACGATAGAGGAGTTGATGGCGGGAACTACAGAGGCCATTGAACTTACTGGTCAAAATGGCTTTCAATAAAGTCTAAAAACGAATAAGATCCACCCTAAACCGACGTGCTTGTATGAAGAATGTTATGAGAGTGAAAGAAGCGTGTAGGGATCGTAGCAAGTTGAGGTCCATTGTCTCTGCCCACCTCGCTGGGAAACAGGCGTGAACTTATGTATGTATGTATGTAAAAACGAATTAGTTGAAACAACGACACAAAAGAAGAAGAAGAAGGTATTTAATTCATTCATTTCAGCTTCTTCAGGCATTTCAGGTTTTCTGCTGAGAGTCTACCACCCATGTCTTCCGATGGGTTTCGTAAAAGGAGCCTAAGGGACATGCAACTGATGGATGGGAGTTTTTACTGCGATCACCAATATGCCTGCCAAGTGCGGTAATACCCTTAAACGACCCTAGCTTGCTAATGTTTGAGTAGAGGAGGCTCATGCTCAGCAGTGGCCGTAAACGAGTTGTTGAGTTGGATGAAACGAGGATATTGTATATAAAACAGCCAGGAAAAAACCTTGCTTGGTATAGGTTTCTTGTTTACAGACCTTGGCAAGCCAAAGTAATTGATAGATATTGCCATAATCAACACAGGCAGAGAGATTGCCGACCACCAACCCGCTTGCCAAGCGAGGTGACTAAAATACAAACCCTGCTTCGGAAGAAGGCCCATATTCAGTCATGGACTTTATACGAGCTGATGGATATCAGTACCTATCGTTGAGTAGTTGAGTACTTAGAAATTATAAGTTCAGATAAACCATAGGCATATTTAGTTACGGCCAAAATATATTTAATACAAAGGGAATATAATTCTGATCAAATTGCGAAATTATATCGAATATAAAATAACGTCTGAAAGTTGGCAGTGTTTAGCATACATAATTCGCAGACCATGTACTGGTATAGTAATCACTTAAATTTTCCTAAGCCTGCAATTCAGTGTAATCAAGTTGATTACATCAAATTGTACAGCTTACAATATGTTGTACAATGCCTTGCAAGCAATTTCCGTAATAATAATTCGTTGCCTAAATTAAATAAAAAAAAACATTTATAAAATGGAACAAATAATATACAACGCCGGTGGTTCAGTGGTTACGAACGTGGCTTCTGAAACTTGGTGTTTTTGGGTTCGATTTGCTAATGCTTAATGCTTTGTCGACAATGTCCTCTGTCGAAATTATTCACGAGGCACACAACATCAATCAATTCATTGTTTTATAAGAAGGAGATAGAAGATAGAAAGGAGAAAAGGAAGACAGTGTCTTAGATGGGAATATTACATCGAACGAGTAGCAGGCAATAGGTGGATGCGAAAGGCACAAAACCGCACATTGTGGCAAACTGTAGGGGAGGCCTATGCTGGAAAGCTAGACAATCTTTAAATACTGGTGTCTAAGAAATACGCAGCAATTAAAATAAGAAAAATACGTAGTTATATAGGACAGTAGATTAAGAATGCATATTTGTAAGATTGTTGAATAAAGACTTTTATTATTATTATAACACTAGCTTCCCGCGGTTTCACCCGCGGGACACCTCCCGTATCCTTGGGAACTCCGTAATAAAATATACCCTATAACCTTTCTCGATAAATGGACTGTTCAACACTGAAAGATTTTTTTTAATCGGTCTAGTAGTTCCTGCGATTTTCGCGTTCAAACAAACAAACAAACTCTGCAGCTTTATAATATTAGTACCTATAGATTTATAAAAAGTAGGTACTTTTGTTTAAAGATTACCAGCATAGCTTTTTGTACACTACATTCTTGCTAACCCGTCTTGCTAAGCTAAAATGCTTGTGTTACGAGTGGGTTCACTTTGGTAGTGCAATGGATGAGGATCGAACCGGCAACCACATGATCACAAGTCTGACGCCCTAGCTATTGATCTACGGCTGATTATGTACTTCGCTACGGTTCCGAGCAATGGAACCTTCCCCCAAGCAGCGCTAGTTTAAACTTTCAAAGTCGCTCAACGAGCCACGGAGACTTATAATTTATTCAATTACTCAAAAAAAACTATAGTGTATCGGCCCATTTATGTCCACTCCTGAAGATGAACCTCCTTTTAGCAGAACTTGATAAGCCATGATCGTCTAGGGATATTGCTATAATGACCACGCTTCGCAGGCGGATTGGTGATTGCAGTAAGATGAGGGTATCTTTGAGCTGATAGATGATGCTGCCTCTCCCTCGGCTATATATCCCTTATTCGCTGCTTAAGACAATCTTTTTTTTTTTTGTCCTTGTCGAAATGCATTTGCGCATTCCCACCGCCGCTGCACCGTATTCGTGCGCTGGCGGACTCGCCCTCTCCATAGCGTGGTATGCTAAACTCATACCACGAGGAGAGGATCCTACACCACTAAAACCCCCCGGACACTTCTTCGATCCGCCGTTGGCAGGGGCCGGGTACGCATAAGCAATCCGACCCCCCGATTCTTCCGACACCCTGGGAGGACTATTTTTATTTAAAAATATTTTAGCCGAAATATTTTCAACAAGAACCAATTCATGTCAGTATCAGGGTTTTACAGGAAACTTTACTAACTGTGTATAAACAGACTTTACTTGTGGTTCTAACAATGTGTTTCAATTTAAAAGCTTGGCTAGTAGCTATCTACTTTGTCTGTAAACAATATTTAAGCCTCTTATGTTCTACGCTGACAATAGTTTGTACTAGTTGCGCCCAGCGGTTTTATCCGCGTTACTCTGCTCCAGTGTGGTGGAGCGTGATGTTTTGTAGTCTATATATTAATCCAGCGTATAACCTATCCCGGGCAAAACTTCAGCTAATTCCGTTCAGTAGTTTTGGCGTTAAAGAGTAACAAACCATCCATCCATCCATACTTACTAACTTTCGCGTTTATAATATTAGTAGGATTTGAAAAACTGATTATGCTGAAAAGGGATTACTACTCCAATTATTATTATTTTTGAAGACGTCCTCTGTTGAAAATAGATCTTCCTCTTGCATTGACGCAGTAATACAGGAGTATTGAGCTACCTTTATCCAGCAGCTCCCTGGCCCAGTGGTTTAGCTACCCCAAGACAGGCCCCGTAACAAAACTTGTTGGAGAGGCCTTCTCTCTACCCACACACTTCCAAGCCTTTGTAGTCCGAGGCTCCGCCCAATTGAATCTGTGGTAGCTAGCTGGCTCTGCCTGTCAAGCTGACCTAGAGGCTAATCATAAAACGATATGACTTCGATAAAAACGTCTTCGTTACTGTAGGGTTATTGCAACGCATTTTCTATGTTATAATACTTGTATTATTGAAGCTACATTAAATTAATAAATTGACATATTCAAAAAATATACACATATAGTTAAAAAGTGAACAGACTTTCTAGGCAATCGTGTATCATCTTAGGCCTTATCTTCGCCTCCCATCAAGCGAAATTATGGTCAAACGTAAGCCTGTATTTAATAAAATAAATTAAAAAACGCTGAGTAGTAAACACATTTTTATCGAAGTCATTGTAATATCGTTTTGTGATTAGCCTTCAGGTATATCAGTTCACATAGGCTGCGTGTTAAGGTCCTTGCTCGCCACCAAAAAACCTTGTTTATTACGCTTTATTTAACTACAGTTTCTTTGTGATTCGCTTAAACATAAACGTTTCACGTTACTCTGCTCAAGTAAAACAATTAATACAAAACTTAACCTAAATACCAGTAAGTCACAAAACACAGCGCAGCCACATGCAGTATTATCCACGTCGAGTTGAACTTCCTAACAATTTGCTACCACTCACGGAATACGGACGTGGCCCGCAGTTTAATTTGAAACCGAATCCCAGAAGTTATCTTTGTATCGCTTTTATAAAATCTTTTCGAGATATTGGTTGGATTTGGTTGCATATTTATTTATTTACCACGAGATACTTCCATATCTACCTACTAGTATTCCTGTTTTCCGTAGGGAAATGCATGAAGCATCCCCACGCCGATTGGGGAATATGTATGATTCCCCTTTCCATCGCGATCCAACCCGACCCTTAGTTTGCAAAGAACGTTCCGATGTCATCATAGACCCAAAGTCCGAGTGGCCCGGGATCAGAATTAAAGAGCAATTTGTTGCACAAAAAGTCCTAGTACTAAAGGTTATATTCCGATTCCCCCTCCTGCGAGGAGCCCCATGCCCCATCCCTCCGTGAGCCGAGGCCGCTACTCATAGGGGGCGCTTTCTTAGGCAGATTGCCAAATTTTTAGATACTAAACCATTTAATAAGGTTTAAGCCTTGTTCACCCATATGCCCGGTAAAGTAGGAAAAGAGCTAAATATAAATGTACGTCCGAAAAAAAATATTTATAGCGATAATATGGTACTTAATTTTACCACAAGGAGATGGTAAAGCAAGTAAAAGCCACCAAATACTGCAGATGCATCCTACGAGGATTGGAAGACCAAAAATATCAGACGAATAAATTTAATAAATAATAAATTTTGCATGATAAGTCTCTTTAGACATTAAAATTTTATTTTAAAAAATAGCCCTGACATATTAAAATGATTAATTAATAAGTTTTGGATTTTGCAGTAGTAATTACTACTGCAAAATCCAAAACTATTTTTGTTTTAAACCGGTCGCCATCATACTAAGAAAACTCAAAAGATATCCGAATTATCGACACCTTTTAAACTTATATATTCAAAATATCTTTGGGATATGTTGTTTCACGAAGCCATAATGTTAAATAGCTTTGGAACACTGTTTTCACGAAGAAAATGCATTTAAAAGCACAAATACTCAAAGTTTATTTTATAGGAATTCCCGAGTCGTGTAAAATCTCAATAAATAAAACGCAAAGAAAAAGTTTTCTACTTACGAAAGAATGGAGAACATCTTATTCTGCAAATCTATTTAATCGTGTTTTTATTTATACATCAAAAGCTACTTGAAGACCCATTTTTTGGGTACCGTACCCAATTAAGAACACTTCGCTGTCATTCTGTTCATCAGTCTGTCCGTCTGTCTTTCAACAAATTTGATTTTTGCCGATTTCTTGCTAGATATTAATAGCAGCAATTAAGGAACTTGCAGCATTCACAGAATATTTTGTTGCATATTCATTTTGAAAATAAATAATTAAATTAAAATAAAACAAATATTTGAGAGATGCTCCCATACAAAAAACGGGACCTTTTTGAATTTTTTTGAAAATTTACGGTAATTTTTGTTGGTTTGGGGTTAAATTAAACCACAAGATTAGAGTTAAAAAGTAAATATAATTAACAGAACAGAAAATATACCTACACATAACCGCACTGACATAAATATGACTGACAAACATAAACTATTTTACATAGTTTATCTACGAGCCTAAAAGCTCTTTCGCTCTAACAATTTTTAGGATAAAATGACTAATCTTTTTTACACTATTTTAATAATAAATATTCAAGCTAGTAGTAGTTATATAATGCTTCCTTGAAATGTTGGTTTTCTGCGTTGCATTTCCAAAGGTTGACTACGATTGTATTGACTCCAGTAGTAATTTTTTTTAAATCGTTTATCCTATTTGAAATTTAAAACTGACTGTAGAATGTTAATTAGCTTAGATAATGGAATTTGGAAACTAGATAGTTTATCATTATCATATCCAGAGCCGTACTTGTGCAGAGTTGGCAAGGGTCGGAGCGTGATTTTGTTAGATTTATTAGAGACAGGTTAAGTAATGTTATAAGCAGTTCGAATAGTTTTTTATTGTGATTATTTAACATGAGATTACAGCTTTTAAAGTGTTTTTGTGTTTAATAAAAAAAGTAATGTTAAATGCATAAAATTAATCTACCCTTATATTATAAATAGGTAGTTTGTAAATTGTTTATAAGGTTGTAAGAGGTAATCTCTGGATCCACTGAACCGATTTTGCAAAATCTTTTATAGGTAGCATGGCTTATATAATTGTGTGATGCCGTCACCAAAGGAAATAGAGATTCATTCAAAGTCAAAGTCAAATAAAAAAATTCTTTATTCATTTAGACACAATTCAAAAAATTAAATCATATTCTTATGATGCGTCCATTTCTTTTCCTACCACCATGATGGTGGTAATCATATGCAAATCATATACCTACTCATTTGTTACTGTGTAACAAGTCAGAGTATTATGCATATTTTATTTGTAAACATAACGAAGAGGAACATTCAAGTAATGCAATAATGCATAGAATCCATAGAATTTATATTGGATACTTTTAAAAAGCATTCACATTCAAATTCCTTCCTCAAACCATAAAACGTTGGAATTTAATAAAACATTCAAGACTTAAAGGAAAAGCAACTTTAGGCACATTTAATAATACATGCCGTGAATAGTAAAAAAAAATTAATTACTTTTTTTTTATCGATTACTAGCAGTGTTTTGCCGTCTACTAGTATTCTTGTTAACTCCTCGTGCTAAGCTAAAATGCTTGTGTTACGAGTGGGGTTCGAACCGGCGACCTCAAGATCACAAGTTCGACGCCCTAGCTATTGGGCTAGGGCTGGCTTTATCAGGGTGTTTATGTCCACTGCTGAACATGGGCCTCCACTTGACAGACCTTAGTATTCCCGGTCGTTAAGGAATATTGCTACAAACACCACGCATAACAGGCGGATTGGTGATGCTTGAGCTGATAGACGCTGTTGCTCATCTATTAGGTGTATGTCCGTTAGTCGCCTATCACTGCACCCATGGGAAGACATGTGGTGATCTATTTGAAGCCGGAAACCACACATCATCATCAGCCCGTACAACTTCCACGGCTGAACATGGGCCTCCTCCCGAGGGATGGTTTTTACCATAGTCACCACGCTTGGCAGGCGGATTGATGACCGCAGTATTATGTTGTAATACACAGGGAAATGGTGCTGCCCGTTCCCTGGTATACGCTTGTTATAGATGATGTTATATCAATCGGGACCAACGGCTTAACGTGCTTTCCGAGGCACGGGGGGAAGTTCCTCTACCAACCAGACCCGGAAAGAAATCTTAGAATTTACACAGAGATTTCTTGTCCGGTGTGGAGATCGAATCCACGACCGAGACTTAAAGCGAGCCAAATACCGCTACGTTACGGAGGTTGTCTTGGAGGAAACCACAAGATGGAAAAAAATCATAAAATGCCATAATTTCAAAAATAAAAACGTTTACTATTATTTATATGGGTATTTAGTATATTTTATTATATGACATAAAGTTGCCAAATGACCATGTTGTTAAAGGTTTTCAACAATTTTTCTTGCTACCAGTTTAAAACAAGCCGCGGGAGGTCGGATGAACGCCAAACTTTGTTCTTACAACGTTTTTTGAGGACAGTTAGCCTCGAATCAGAGTTTTACGGGTGATTTCCTAGAATTTAAAAGTTACAAGACTTGGTTTGGCTACTGAGTCTCACAATTTTAGTGTAAGTAAATAAGTACCTACTCTAGAAGTTCTATTATCTTAGTAGATGTTTAGAACTATACTTATAATTACTATGATTGTATTCTACCTAGGAGTTAGTAACGAAAATAGTAGCTATTTGTTGAATATTAATGTTTTGCTTAGTGACACAGTCTAAAATGTTATAAAATAATATACTGTACCTACCTATAAAAATAACGTTAGTTAATATGTTTACAAAAATAATGAAGAATGAAAATATATATCGGCGCAACCACATACAATAAGCATAGCAACAACACTTCATTAATGATAAACACATAAATACAATTACTCGTCTCATCAAAATAAATAAATTGTGAATCAATGCATGATTTGATAGAAACACAAATATGTTCATAAAATACTAGACTAATAAATAAGTATTCAGGATCAAATTATGATATGTAAATCGTTGAAATATTTGTAGAAATAATTATCTGTTCACATAGTTTGAAAATTATCAAACTAAATTGTTTACTGTTTGTGAGCCGCTCGTTTAGTATAAATACGGCCGGCGGACCGATTGCAATTCAGTCTCGCTCGAGCTGCCGGACTGTACGGAGCTCCTCAATTTACTGGAATAAAACTTGAAAACCATATTATGGAGTTTTGCTGTTACTATGGATCAACAACCCTCGATAGAGAACCATCCTGATGAATGTGACGTCAGCAATGATGACGTCACACCTTATTAAAAACAACGATGCTCGTCCTTCCTCGTCATATACAATAAAACTAAAGAGTTTATAGAAACCGTATCTAGCTTCGCAGAAATCCATACTAAAATTATATCATTTCGAAATATTTTAGGTTTTATAAAAGTGCGTGTCTAGTTGAAATAACATATAGTTTTAGCACATTAAGTACATTTAAATTTAAAACCTAGACCATGTACAGTCAACAAAATAGATAGGTTTACACTTTTTTTTTCTCAATATTTATAGAGTTTTTATTCACATGGATACGTCAACCCCATTGTACCTTATTACTACTATTACACCACTAAAATTAAAATATAATAACAATATTCTTATAATCATTATTATTGAGCAGATTTAGCTATTCATTGGTTAAGCTGTTGTGCTTAGTGAAACGCTTTTTAAATTTATATGGTAACATTTATGAGAATAGTTTACTATTATGAGTATTTGTATACAGCTAGCAGATAACTCTCCACCCATAAAGAATAACCGGATGTCGTAGTGACATAGACATATTTATTTACATTATTTGATACTGACGGTGTAAACCTATCTCCTTTGTTGGATTTGCATAGTCTAGTGAGCGTTCATTCCGCCCAAACATTTTGAGCCGAATAAACTCTCTAAAGAGGTTGAAAGATCCTTGTACATGTCATCTTATTCTGTGACAATAGCGTATGACAGCAGCAATACTTTATTGAAAACTTAAACAGCAGTTTGTATAGATTTATTTAATAGACAAAGGTCACTAACCGCCCCCGACGCGACCCATCAAACGAACTTAAAAGCAAATTCTCGAGACTCGAATGAGACTTAACTTGAAATTTTATTCCGTCTCCGAGCGCTAATGGCGTCCGCTCTGAACAAAAACTCATTTGATTAAAATCGTTTGTCGTAATAAAATGAACACTAAAAAGTTACAACCGTACGAAACGCGAGACCGGTGGGCCCGTAAAATCGATCACACGCCGATACTGATCATGGGGACAAAAATTTAATGGTGGAACTCGAGATTACGAACCGGTGTTAATTTAGTGCTTTGAATTAAAGGCGAAATATTAAATTGTCGAGAGTCGCTCGCGAGCGCGCGCCTGTGCTCAGTGAGCCGTGAACTCGGTGAGTATATTTTATTAGCGTTCGTCCCCTCCGTTGACTCCACTCACGTCCTACACTCACGCCTACCCTATTTACATTCACGAGTCAACCAACGGCGTGTGAAATTTTATTTCTTCGACAATCTGAGATGAGATTAGCTGTAAATTGAGTTTATGACGGAATCAAATATGCATGTACCCCCCCTGCTTCCCCGCTTTATCGTCACTACTCTCACAGTTCATCGCATTCATAAATTCAGTATTCGCTCTTTTATTTTCACGACTTATTCTGTCTCATCTAAATGTACCTAGTGATCGGCGTTCGAATGAAATATTAGTTCTTACGGCTCGCTTTATTCAGATTCATTCAATTTTATTCATATTTTTCATAGTAAAGTGTGATTTATCGCTGCCTAATACTGTCTGTGAACAAAGATCAGCCACTTTCTCTAAAGTGGCTGTTTTTGTTTTTCATATCATAAAGTGTTTGAAAGTAGGAAATTGTTTTTTGTTGAGGTGAAAATGTTATTAAGTTGTTGTCAAAAGCAGCGTGTGTTCCATCAGCATGTAAAAGGTAAGTAATTGTATCGACTCCTTTTCTAAGGTTCCGTACACGAAGGGTAAAAACGGAACCCTATTATTAACACTTCGCTGTCTATCACCAGGCTGTATCTCAAGAAACCCGACAGCTAGACAGTTTAATTTTTCACAAATGATGTATTTCTGTTAACAACAAATACTAAAAATAAAATAAATAAATATTTAAGGGGAGCTCCCTCACAATAAACGTGATTTTATTTTTTTCCCCTTTTTCTCGATATCAATAACGGAATGGTACGGACTCGCACCAGGCCGGATTTTTTAAATCTCTCTTGTTACCGTGAATAACGTTACAACGTAGTTACAGTTTCCTCGTCTTCAAAAATAGTCACTTCCTTTTGTTTATGGATCTTTAAATACAAGACAAAGCGTAAATCTACGAAGCCTTATTGGTTCTTACAGTTAAAAAGAATATAAATAGTCAATAACGTATAAGGGAACTGTTGATTTGCTGATAAACAAAAGTTTTTCTTTAATCTAATATCAATTAAACCCGGTCAAGCGCAAGTGATACTTGCACACGACCTTTCGTGCGCAAGTATTACTCGCACTGACCGGGAACCTTTTCCGTACTATTAATAATGCAACCTAGGAACCAATTCGAGCATCGAGTAGTCAAATATTGAGTAATATCAAACAAAAAACGACGAATAAAACAAATTTTGAAGGGGCTAGCTAACTAGAGCTAGCTATCACGGCTCATGTCGTGAACGTTATGTAAAACCCACACACTCACTCCCCCCACATAGACACAAACACTCACAAACAAATTCGCATCCACACACACACACATACACACAGAGACACACCCTTACATTGACGCCTCACGGGGCCTTAACATACACTAACTAAGAAGTAAGTATGATCTGTAAATTTGACATTAAAGACGATACCTACTAAAATCTAATTTTCTTACAACGAACGAGACTGGCCTCCACGACACAGGGAATCCTAATGTGGAGGTCAGTGATATACCATGTCAATGTATATTTTTCTGATCAATAAAACTTTATTATTATTATTATTATTATGCGATAGACGGAGAGCAGAGTCTTAGAATTTCCCGTTTTTACCCTTTTGGTAGGTACTGAAAGTCTGAAAGTGGCGCCAGTGACAGAAAAATTGAAAGGAGAACGCTTAAGATGGTATGGGCCCGTTATGCGTAGGGGTGACATGCATGTGATGAAAAGAATGCTAAAAATGAAGATGAAGGGATATGTTGGAAGAGGTAGGCCAATAAAAGATGGATGAACTGTGTGAAATGACATGTCTATAAAAGGTGTGAGTACTGAAGGAACGTCTAATGGAGAAAAATGGAAGAAGATGAAATATTGCGCTGGCCCCAAATAATGGGAGCAGGGCAGGAAGATGATGACCCTTTGGGTACTGAACCCTAAATATACATTTCCCTTTTTCTTTTTCAAAAGACTTTTCATAAAATACTAGCTACCGGGCGTTGTTTCACTCACGTAGCTACATTCCTGTAGAAACTTCATAATTAACATAAGTAATACAGCCTAGCCTTCCTTAATTAACGGGCTATCTACTACTAAAAGAATATTTCAAATCGGACCAGTAGTTTCTGAGGTTAGCAGGTTCTAGCAAACATATAAACTTTTTACCTTTATATATCAGTAAAGATAGTATAGATTGATTAGAAAAAAAAACAACTCATCCCATTATTATAAAACCAAGAAATTAACTACTTGTAATAGCACAATAACAGTTATCCGCGCGGACAAACCCGCGGATATAGTACAATGTACCGCACCGTCGGATGTGCGGATACGGCGGGTAATTACTGCGGTCAATTAACGCGTCCCGGTTTTAATGTTACTAAATGTTACACATACAGCTTTATTGTTTCAGTGACGAGCTACAATCAAAAGTGAGATGACTTTTCGTTGGATTCTACAACTGAAATGTTTTAAACTAGTATTTCCTATAGTACCCGCTACCCGTAGCCGATTGTGTATGTGCTATTCGAGATGCTTTTTTCATTAATTCAACAAATAACGGTTCATCATCATCAGCATGTCGTCCACTGCCATCTATAAACGATGCTTAGATCTTTAAAACTTTGCAACGGAAGTTGATGTGGTTTTTTAATAGACATTATTATTGAATAAAAAAGAATATTTATGTTTATCTAGCATCCCCCGCGCGGTTTCACCCGCGTATCTCCCAGTCCCATGGAAACGTCATAATTAAGTATAGTCTGAAGCCTTCCGCGATAAATGGGATATCTAATAATGAAAGATTTTTTTAATCTGTCTTGTAGTTCTTGTGTTGAGCGCAAATTCTTCAGCGTTATAATATACCCGCCCCGGCGCGCGGCGTCGCGTCACTCGCATGGGTGTAATATACATATAAACCTTCCTCTCGAATCACTCAATCTATTTTAAAAAACCAGCATCAAAATCAGTTGCGTAGTTTTAAAGATCTAAGCATACATAGGTAAACGCAGACAGCGGAAGCGACTTTGTTTTATACTATGCAGTGATTAGTTTAAGTATAGATAGGTCAGCATTGCATCCGTGCGAAGCTGGGATGAGTCGTTAGTTTATACATAAAACTATTAATTTATTATTAATACATAAAATTCACTATATAACGTTATGTGACTTTTAAGTTACACGATCCAAACACAATCGGATTCTCATAAAATCAAATTGAAACTTTTTCATAGCTGGCCATTAATAAATTTGTTCAATAAAACTTTTTGACGATCTGACTTATTATCTTGCGACGGTTATTTTATTATACATACGAGATTACGTGCCGTATTAAATCTAGCGTGGCTTAGGTGTCGTAAAATGCACGGAATTCGGGGCGGTAATAAGTAATTCTTATTCCATATTCCGCGAGATATGAGTGGGTATGTTTGAGAGGAGTTTGGCAACTTTCCGCTGTTTCAACTTGGGTTTACTGTTGAGTTTAAGAGTGTTCGTAGTATTCAATGTTTGCGACACTATTGTTTTGGCGTCTCGTGAATGGCTATAATTGACACATATTTTATACTATGGTTTAATGTTTATATTGAAACTTTGGAATATTTTCGAATAGCAATCTTGTCGAATTCACCTTTGAAAAACTACTGAACGGAATTGGCTGAAATTTTGAACCGCGATAGGTTATACGAGGATTAACATATAGGCTACAAAACATCACGCTCCGACCCACTAGAGCAGAGTAACGCGGGTAAAACCGCGGGGCGCAACTAGTATATTATAAAGAGGAAAAATTAGATTGTTTGTTTGTTTGAATTGAAAAGGCTACGGTACTACTGGACCGACTACAAAAATTATTTCCCCATTTGAAAGCTTCGTTGTCCAAGAGTTACAAAGGCTATGGATCTTTAGCTATTATAACTCTTTTAATGAAAACGTTTCACGGCAAAACCACGCGCGAAAATTTAGTATTCCATGTTCCATGGGATATAAGTGCGAATGTTTGAGAGGAGTTCGGCTGCTTTCCGTTGTGTACTTGGGATTTGAATTTGAGGCTGTTAAATATAAATAAGATTATTAAGCGTTTGCTTTGTACTCTTGTACGGTAATACCTAATAGTTACATATTTTATACCTTGGGTTAGATATTTTTAAATCGTAACCTTGAGCTATATTTTCAAATGTCAGTCTTATTAAAAGCATCAGCCGCAATAGTACGGTGATTGCGACGCGAAGGCGTACCGTACCGTAGTACGGTGTAGCGTTGGGTCGCTGTCACCATATCAGTGCGGCTGCGTCCTAAGAGTTCAAAAAAATACACTAATAAACCACGAACATTTAAAACTAATTAATGTATACTAATAAACTTCCAGTAAAAGAAAGATTAAAGTCTTCAAACCATTGAATTGAATCCTCAATTCATTTTAATGTCAAGTTAGTTCAGTAACTAATGACCAGCTGTTAGGTACCTTTTTTCTCTGAGGAGAATCGCATTTGGCATCGCCACTGGCAAAAGGCGGTTTCATTCGGCGGGATATGTAGTGCTTCTGTTTAATAGCGATGGTATTTCATCGGTTATACTGCAATACCGCAAAAGAGACAATAGCTAATAAGGTTGAAAATTAGATGTAGCAAAACGATTTTTGCCTTTTAAAACATATATAAAGAAATTATTTTTTAACAAATAAAATTAAAATTTATTACAAACTGTCACTTACTAATCGCAGTATCATCAACGATATGCGCTACCGGAACTTCTCTTGACAAAAAGAACTACCCAAGAACAGCACCGCGTGCGCTCTCTAAATATAATAAAAATATTTCTTCTTAGTAAATTCTGAAAATGCCGATAAGATTGCTGCAGTCTTAGTAATCCACCCGCATTCAGCATTCGTCAGAAGCCATTATTCAAAACATGTAATTTGGTGAATTGAACCCTTTCGTTTTCCATTCTTTCTCTAACCGCTCCGCAAAGAAACAAAACTTTGACCCATTCCTGACCTGGCTGACTCGGCACTGACGAATTCTCCGCTTATTATGAAAAGATCCTCAAAAAATCATCACCTCAATTGTTGTCTTACCAACGGCATAATAATGGTTTACCCACTGAAAACGTTTGGGTGCTCCTCCAAACGCCGATGGGGGGGGGGGGGGGGGGCACCGGTAAATGTATGATATTCAGTGCAACTGTTTTAATATCTGCATTGTCAAAATATGTGAACTTTCTACTTTTTTTATCTTCTGTTTGCAAGTTATTGACTGACATCGACTGATATAATATAATATAATATATATAATGTGTATTTTTAAAAATATAATAACATTTATTTATTTATTTATTCTTTATTGTACACATGAAATTGGAGTAAAAACAACATTTAAAGATGATGTACAATGGCGAGCTTAACTCATTAATGAGTTTTCTTCCAGCAAACCATTTTCAGAGTGTAAAATTAAGGTAAAATGGGCAAGAACAGTGTACACGACAGACTTTAGATAAAACAATAATAATAAGTAGAATAGATTATTATATATATCCGACTAATACATATACGCATACTAATACATAATAATATATAAATACATACATCCAAAATATAACATTATAAACAATAAACTAATACATATTATAAAAACTACTAATGTGATAGATAATGTTCTTTTATTCTTTTTTTAAATACGTCAATAGATGAACTTGCACGAATAGCATGTGGAAGAGAGTTCCAAAGGCGTACAGCACGAATGGTGAAAGAGCCATCAAAACGGCAGGAGGTGTGTAAAGGCATTCGAAGAAGAAGAGAAGTAGCTGTACGACCAATTTTGTCCCGAGGAATTAAATACTCAAAGCGTTCACGGAGATAGAAAGGAGCATTTGGGTTATGTAGAACCGAAAAGAGAAGGGATAGAATATGGCAATCGCGACGTCGCCGGATTGGCAACCACTTTAATTGTGATCGGAACTCCGACACATGGTCATATTTACGGAGGCCAAAAACAAATCGGATGCACAAATTTTGCAGTCGTTCCAGTTTATTAAGAAGTTCTTCAGTTGCATCCAAAAAGCAGACATCAGCATAATCAAGAAGAGGTAGAAGAAGAGTTTGGGCTAAAGAGACTTTGGTGTGTAAGGGTAAGAATTTTTGGAGACGCTTTAGGGACTGAAACGAACAGTACACCCTCCTGCTTACCTCTGCAACGTGGCTGCTCTATGATAGGGTGCTATCAATTATAACCCCCAAATTTTTTACAGTGACAGAGTAAGGTATCGGCACGCTATTAAAAACTATTGGATGAACCGAGTTAAGGGACAAACGGCTTAACATCATGTTCGCAACAAAATTATTAATAAACAATACAATTCATCAACAATACTTCGTCACACACCACACAAATATGGCGTCGACGTAAATTGTCCGTATTCAGAGCGAGAAAAAAATTATAATGTTATTACGTTTAATAGTATTTTCTGGCAGCAACGAAAACAGCGTCATCATGCTACTCCGAGTACTTGCACTACGAATTTTAATTTATTTGACCGAGCTCAGCCGGGCAGTTCGTGTTTCGCATACTGTTTTGGTTTTTATGAAAATTTGTAACGACGCCCTCTGTTGGTGACATCTCGGACAGTAATGTGGGCAAATTTAAGGAATCGTTCGGGAATGCAAATTAAGAATTAGGAATTCCGTTTCTGAGATTTTCGTTTGCTTCGGGTTTAATTAGTTTCTTTGCGTGTTGGTTTTGATTGCGTCATCGAATATTAATTCGAGTTACATTTTGTTTATTTTATATAATAAAGAAAATGTAACTCACATAAACATTATGTTCATTTCTAATGTAAAGTTTTTTTCACTTTATAGCAGTGGTTCAGGTTTTGAGTTCATTGTATTTATTCATACTATATGTAAGAAACATAATATGTTAATTACCTTACGCAATCACTTAATTCGTAATCAAGTTATTTTTATACTATATCTTTTTTAAAGTCTACTATCCATGTTCCAAGTGTCTTCACAATCGTTTCATTTGATTAAGTATCAAAGTTTTTATAGACAAATACAACTATTATTTGTATAATATTAAACGTTTAATAATATCAAAGCAACATTTAAGCCTTTACAAATAATGATGACTTATGTTAATGTTGTTATATTAGAGCGTCATAGAAACTACTGAATAATTATATAAGACTTCAAAGCTTATAAACAAATAAACGAAGCATTAAATAACTGCGATCATTACCGCGCAATGAAATGACATAATTGAAACGGCTATTTGAAATTTAGAACAGTTGGACCGACCATTTGCATTGTATATTAGGCAATTCCAAATACTACAATTTTCATATTGAAATCAACTATTTTGGGTGTACATTCGACTGATATTTATTTAAAAGCTATATTTGCAGGCCTGCAATAAATTTGCTGTATGATTGCGCATACATTTGAAAATTGAGGTCATGAGGCAAAGCCGAGTAATCGACAATTGGACCGATTTATGCAAAAATGATCCAACCCACAATCTCGACAATTTCGAGTTTTTGTGACTTATGTACTCTAAATAAGGTATATTTTAACATATCAAAGACTCGGAACTCTATGTTAATAATTGACGAAAATCCGTATGGTCCAAACCACAACTGTCATAGCGAACATCATTTTTTCATAATGCATAAATGTTTCAAGCTATTAGAATCATTTTTGCATTTTCTTGGTTGCCCTGATATAGGTTTTTTGTTTTTTGCTATAATGATTCAAACTACTTGGAACAATAATGCTTTTTATACAATATGGAAAATATTATAAAAATCATTCTGCTTAAATGTTCCAATAACCTTGAATCATTTTAACTCAATTCCAAATAACATTCGACTACAGAAGTATACTGATTCAGACCACATGACTATTCTATTTAATTAAAGAAAAACGAAAAATTCAATTCTTAAAAAACGATTCACGGTTAAATATAAAATTATCATTAATATCTCGGCTAAAAAGTAAACAAAATATTATTTTTATACCGAAAACTTTAATGAAATACGTATATAACTATTTAAACCTTCTATCTTTTATTGCATTTTTTTGTACCTGCAATAAAATTGTATGTTTTGCATGAAATTTATTCTATTTTTTTAGAATAATGTGGTCATGTAGACAAACTTATTGAAGATCATTTTTGCATATTTCTAAACCAACCATTTCAAATGCGCTAAAGTTTTGCAAAAAAGATTCAAGTGAGGTGGATCGTTTTTGTAAAACTTTAAGCGCAGTGAAAAATTACTGTTAAAGTTTTACAAAAACGATCCACCTCACTTGAATCTTTTTTGCAAATAATGCTGCTGCGTGTTTTCTTCATTTAAATTTTAACACAAAATGAACTTCAGAGCTTGAAACGTTTTTGCAATTTTGAAATGAAAACTATATTATACTTTAATTGAATAAACAAAAAGGATCCACTTCGCAATTTATGGCAAATTTGTTTATTAAGTAATTGTTGAGTAAATACTATTGTGTCATTAAATATTTTTCAAAACAAAAAACTGCACTCATTGCAAACATTATTACTTTATTAGGTTGTGGGTAGGTACTTTAAATAAACTTACCTACTCGCGCCGCTGCAAACGCGTAATATGTGCGGCTGCAGCGGGCGGAGTGGGGAGCGGGCGTCGTCATTTCGTACTGATCTCGTCTATTGAAACGTTGTGTGAAATTTATTGCTGCGTAGTAAAAATAAAGAAAAGTGCATGAGTAACATCTCATTGTAATTGAATTTGTTAAATTGTGTTTTGTAAAGTTGGTGATTCGAGTTTTTATCAAAAGTTTAGTCTTAAACCTAGAAATGAATAGAAAAGATTCAATATTAAAAAGTGTACGTAAAAGAACAGATGCAGGGCAAAAAGATGATGGTAAGTAATTTTATTATTGTAGATAGCTACTGGTAATAATTATTAATATGTCTCGTAGATATTTTACGATCGCGTTGTGTTTATGTACCTACTCATATTCTTTTAAATTGTTTTCATTGCAGTAACTTCTGTGGTTTATGTATTTTATAATCATATTTTGTTACAATAATTACTATTACGTGCAGGTGACATTATCTACTTAATCTACGGATGAACTTTTAGGTATATTTAGCCGCTAAATAACCTTTATGCCCGGCTTGCTACCTATACATTTTACTCAGAATAAGTTGGTAGGTACCTAGAAACACAGCTATAGGTGAGCTCCAAATTATTTGGAACTAACCTACCTACTATCTAACTACAGCCGACCGTACGTACCTACTTACTTATTATTTACCTATTTGCATTTTTTTTGTTTTGCCGTAGAAGGTGGCGGTTCGCTTCTTAATTATTCACATCTCCCAAAGAAATGTAAGAGGAGTGATAACATTATAAGGATGGTTCAGAAAGACTATTGCAATAAAAACTCTCGTCAAACCGCTCAAAGTAAGCTAGGTAAGAACACATAATACTAGGTATCTACTTATTTCCACATTGTTTTTAAAGTGTTTTTTAGAAAAAAAAACAGCTGTTTTATACAAAATGTTTATACCTACTTAACCAAAATGTGTGAAACAGCTGATTTGCTTTTTCGCGCTTTGTTTGAGACCCTATATTGAACGTGGCCCGACGTAATTTTAAATAGGTGGAACGTAAAGAGTTAAAGTACTTATCAGGGATACAAAAATATACACGACGGCTCCATATTGTTTCAGATGACGAAAATCAACAATCTTGTACGTCATCGCCAATCAGAGAAATGTCTCCAGAAACGGAAAAAAATTTCAACATTTTGACAAATGAGATGCTTGAAGAACCTTGTGAAGACTCTTTTGTTGAACGGTGCTCTGAAAATCCACTTCAGGGGATTGTTAGTATTAAAGATAGTTCACATTTTAATGAAAGGCAAACATATGTAGAAGCAAGCGACAGTAATGATGAGGAAACGGTATGCCCTTTTAAGCCAAAAGATGTCATAAACTCTATGTCGGGGTCAGAATGCACAGTAGTTCAGCGCATTGACAATACTCAAAGTCGACAAGAAACATATATCGAGGCAAGTGATGACGAGGAATTAGCCTCTTGTTTACAGCGAGATTGCACGAATGAAGTACGTAACTTGAAAGATCGGGAAAGATCTTTTATTTTAGAGAATGCTATTGAAGAAACCGAAGTTAACAAATCGCCAATCAATGTTAGCCAAATGGCTTCTGGTGAAGTTTTCCAAAAACGAATATCTGAAGGTAAGGTACTATTTAATACCAGGACAGTAAAATGTTCGTTAGACTAAAGTTCAAAATACAATAATCAACATCTTAATTTTATTGCAATTAATCTTTCAGATAATGATGATGTCAGTAGTCCAACGCTACTATCCAATTTGTCAATTCCTCCGCCGTCATATTCACCTCTGACTCCACATATAACAAAGAGTGTTCCTAATGATGCGCACATTGCATTTGACCAAATAGTTGAAGAACCAACATCACCGAGATTAGAAGGTACTATTATTTACATTAAAATTCCTAAATGATGACTGTTTTATGTATGTATGTATGTATGTAAAATTATTATTATAAAAACAAAAAACCCGACTGCTTAAAAATAATGAACTGAAAAGGGAAAAACAAGTCTCACAATGTATATTCAAATTAGTTAAACTAAATACTTTAAGGCGCTGCAGGCGGGGACAAACAATACTTTGTTACCTACTGGCACAGAAGGATCTAGCAAAACTACGTTTAAAGCAATCCCGATTAATATCATATTATTGTTAAGAAAATTAAATTGGATTGTCAGAACCACTTATTTTTCATGTTTCAGATAATGATGGCGTTACTAGTCCAACGCTACTTTCCAATTTGTCAATTCCTCCGCCGTCATATTCACCTCTGACTCCTTATATAATGAAGAGTGTTCCTAATGATACGCACATTGCATTAGACCAAATAGTTGAAGAACCAACATCACTAAGATTAGAAGATAATGATAACCTAACATATAACAGTGACGATAGCGTAAGAGATCCAGATTTTATAGCACAAGATACCACAGATTCAGAAAGTGACACTGATTGTGATGAAGTAAGAATCAAAACCACACAGGCATTAATCCATTCTCCGAGTACGGCAACTGAAAAAAGAAAATCAACGGAGAGACTTAATGTTGAAGATGTTATGGAAGAAATAGAACGTGAAACAGAAAATAACACCGAAGGAAGTGAAGAAGCGGAAAAACAAATTAATTACCGACAAGAAATTGCTAACGATATCGTATGCAGTTTAGAGAATGCACCAGAAAACGAAAATGAAGGTCGTAAAAAAAGAGGAAGGAAACTCAAACAAAAATACAGTCGTCAGGAAATTAAAGAAAGGAAATACAAAAATTTACCTTACCAAACTAAAAAGAAGGAAGTATCATCTAAAAAATTCATAGATTTTAAATGTTCATGCAAAAAAGATTGTGCTAATTTAGTTTCAAAAGAAGATAGGGAACGAGAATTTCATAGATTCGTACATCTTGAATCGTACGCAGCTCAAGTTTTGTACATAACATCTAACATTACAGAAAGCAAAAAGAAACGAAGTTACGTTACATTATGCTCCCCGTCGAAGAGGAAACCTCGCGAATTTATTCGCACGTATACACTTGGCAATATACCTGTTTGTCGAGACATGTTTTGTAGAACTCTGCAAATAACACCTCAAAAAGTTACTGTCAGTCTTCGAAAAAAACGCAATGACAGAGAAATAAAAGATAAAAGAGGAGAAACAGCAGGCGGATGGAATAAAACGCCACAAAGACATATTGAGCTTATTATCGATGTTATCAAAAGGTTGCCAAAATACGAGTCACATTATCGTAGAGAAAAGAACAGCGATGCTTTATATCTGCAGCCAGGAATGACGGTACCAAAAATCTACGAATTGTTCAAAATAGAATTCGAAAAAGAATTTGGAAAAGATGAAAAATGTCCATCCTTCAATGTTGTTAGACATATTTTTGTACAAAAATTCAATTTGAGGTGCAAGAGCCTTAAGAAAGACACGTGTAACAAATGTGATCTTTATGAAATGACATTGAAAAATTCTACTACCTCAGCTGAAAGAGCAAATGCCCAAAGAGAAAAAGAAGAACACCAAAAAATTGCCGAAGATTTAAGGAAGAAGCTGAAGGAAGATTTTGAACAGGCTAAAACTTGTGAAGAAACTGAATGTCTGACTTACGATTTGGAGAAAACCTTGCCTTTACCTAGAATACCGACCAATATAGTTTTCTACAAAAGGCAGTTATGGGTATACAACTGCGGTATACACTCGGCTTCCAACGGTGTTGGGAATTGTTTTGTTTGGGCTGAAGGCGAGGCAGGCAGAGGGGCCCAAGAAGTGGGTTCATGTTTGAGGAAATATATTAAGTGCGTGCTACCTCCTACAGTAAAAAAAATTCATTTTGTGGAGTGACTGTTGCGGAGGGCAAAACAGGAATATCAAAATCGTTTTGATTTTAAAGGCTTTATTAAATAGACACCCCACTCTCGAGACAATCAGCTTCCGTTACCTAGAATCAGGACACACTTTCCTACCAAATGACAACGACTTCGCTAAAATTGAGACTCGACTCAAGCAATATGAAAGGATATACTCCGTGGATGATTATATTGCCATTATGAAACAATGCAAAAACAAAAATCCTTTACAGGTCCATAAAATGGAAAGTTGTGATTTTGTTGGATCTCAAATTCTAGAAAAGAAAATAGTTAATAGAAAAATATTTAATGATAAGAGCAAAGTAAACTGGCTCAAAACAAAAGAAATTTTAATCACAAAAAAGACTCAACATTCTTTGTTCATGGGAACTTCCTTTAATGAGGACTACAAAGAACTGAATATTAAAAAGAAATTAAAAGGTGTTGATTTGGGTGTCATAGAAGAAGATTTGCAAGAATTATGGCCTTCAGGAAAACTGATTAACAAAAAGAAGTTAAACGATTTGAAATCGTTATTCCATCTCATACCAAATGATTGCATTGGTTATTATAAAAAACTGAAGGGAGACGATGCAATAATAGACGATATAGATGGTTATTGTGATGAACCCGACTTTGATTTGGATGAGGAGTAGGGTAACATTTGTGTTTTTTTAAATAAAATAAAAATAATAAACATTTTTAAGCTTTTATTTTTGTCATAGTTTGGAACATTTTTGCATTTTTCTTTCCGCAGCCTACACAGCTAATTCCATACAAAATGTATTATGTAATAATGATCCACGCGCAAGTTTTCTTGAATATCTACGAAACTATTAAAATTTATTTACTAAATACATGCATGTAAATTAGTTTAGAACACTTAGAATAACATAAAATTAAAAACATAACATTTAGAACTACAAAGCCAGAGAAATACCGAAATAAACTTTAAACTCTATTATCTCGAAATGAGGTTAGTGTGGACTGAATCATTTTTGCTTAAATCGGTCCAATTGTTGAAGCACTCGATTGGTAATTCATGTTGGGTCTTGGGACCTCTTTATGGTGTAAGTACCAAATTAAAGATATTACTTCGTCTACGGTAACTGCCGGTGGTGTGTTGATTTTGTCGTCGTCTCTGTTACTATGTACTGCTCATACTGTTCAACCTGTTCGAGGTGGACTGGATTTATTGGTGGGTACTGGTGAACCTTGGATATCAATAATATTAGCTAGGCATTTAACCCTCGTAGTTCCTTGTAAACTGTATAGTTTATGACAGTTTTCATAGGGAAAATTTTCCATCTCTCATAGTGTTTTAACCAGGTAAGAGGAAGTTCGATTATGAATTTCATTTTATCCTCACAAAAGTCGAAGAGGGAGTGCTGAGAACTTTAATAGCAGAAAACATGTACAGCAACAAAACAATGTTTCCTTTATATGTTAGCTTTAAACATGGAATTAGTTATTTCCTTCCTTTAAAATGGGAACCTTGCTGTATATCTGATACAGAGGTACAAGCCGTCGTTATCTGATCATACGTGATTTGTCTACTCATAGAAAAGGAGGAATAATTGCAAGTAATTGAAATGATTTTCATTTTTGCGATTTCATTGGTCCAGCATAGACAGGCCAGTGTGTTTCCTATGGTAGATAGCGGTATACAGAGAACCAATTCTCGTTTGTCATGGACCGGATGTTACCAACGCCTGTTGTGAACATAATACAACTTGTTTTACATTGCCCCTCTCGCACTACGTAGTCCACGTGTATTATCGATATATATATAATAAAACAAAATCCTCCAAACACATAAACTAATGACAAAATACTCATGAAGATTGGACGAAATGAGGCAGGTTCTTAATTGAGGCCTGTTGACGTCCAATGCTGGACATGAACCTCCTCTTAACAGACCTTGGCAAGCCAGAGCCGTTGAGGAATATGAAACGCTTCTGCTTTTTCCCTGGTATACACTTGTTATAGTTAATGTGATAACAATCGGAACTAACGGCTTAACGTGCTTTCCGAGACACGGTGGGTATTCCTTCAGCCAACCAGATCTGGAAAGAAATCTTACTGTTGTGTGGATTGAACCCTCGATGTCCGAGATTTAAAGCGAGCTAGTTACTGCCACCCCACGGAAGTTGTCATAAGGATGTATAAAGATCAGTTATGTTATTCTTATTACTCAATTAATTTCAGAATTAATTTATTCTTCTTTTCGCATACTTCAAATAGAACTAGGGTTATGTGGCTTGAAACCGCTCAGAATTACTAGATACTTCTATAGGTGTATTATAAAAAAAATGTTTGTTTTTTTTTTTGCATTGAATTACTAAATCGATATCAATTTTTTGTCATTATTACTAAGCTACATCATTTAGAATTAAAATAGGCTATATTTTATTATAAAGGGAAGTTAGTGTAAAATGAATTGTAATAGGTACTAGGTACATGTGATGATTATGAAGCCAGAATGCTACTCGGATATTAGTTAACACTTACAACACGCATTTGCGAAAGAAGTAAAACTTTAAAGTAAGAAAATGACTTTATTCTGTACAAAGGAAAACTGTTGGCCTTTAGCTCGCTCTACTTATTCCTTGCACTAACAACCGCAGTTAGCCTCAATAAAACAACATTAAAAGCTACCTATACTGAAAATTACACACAGGAACCCAATAATTACTGTGCAGCTAAATTACTAGCGACATCTGTCGGTGACTTGGCAGTTTCTCAAAGTTCTTTCCTTCTAAACTGGCAATTGGCAAGTCGTGCCGTGTTCAAAGATTAGCTTAGTTGGCATAACGCCACAGTGACGTTTGACCTGCGCATATTGGGTTTATGTATTGGATATGCTACCCATGTACATTGTATAGGTGGATGTGGATTATGGGTCTGAAGGCATGGCGAGTGTGTTATAGTACCTAATATAGGCGATAAAATTTACCATTCCTGTATTTAATAAAAGTTATTGCAAGAATCTGTTTCATCAATATTAAATTGAAATTGAATAAGGTTAACTGATGTTCAGTATTATTTGTAGTGTTATAATGTATATCTGTAGAGATAATTAAAAAAAAACATAATCAAGTTAGAGGCACAGGTCATGTGATTATAAATATTATGAATAAAGTGAAAGTTCTATCTTTAATTTCAACTTTATTTAAATCCTATTTTAACACTCCCACAAAGTAATTAATTATAAATGACTACATATTAACTTGTGCATGTTGTCACGATTTTAATTAACTTTTCCGACCTACCAAAAATATAGAAAACAAGCTTCCCGCGCGCGGTTTCACCCACGTAACTCCCGTTCCCGTAGGACTATCATAATTAAAATGATGCCACTGCCACTCAAGGTGAAAGAAGCTTTCCAATGGTGAAAGAATTTTTGAAATCGGCTTAGTAGTTTTTGAGTTTATTCATTACAAAAATACAAAACAACAAATCTTTCCTCTTTATAATATAATTAGTATAGTAGGAAATGTAAAAATGGAATCATTACAATTATAAATCTTGGGGTAGGTGCTATCAAATATTAATTGATGATACCTTATTGATTGAGGTATTACCAACCCTGCCTCGGAAGGCCGTTGGTCTTGATTGTCATCATCTACAAAGCAGGGAACCCAGAGTATACCTGTGTATTAGAACATAATACTGCAACCAAAAACCCATTTGCCAAGCATGATGACAATAGTGGGGGGAAAGAGTGATGATGATTGGGATTTATCAGGTGACCAATGGATATTGTAAACGCTTCCATAACGCACCTAAAAGGTGTGTTCTAAACGCGTGTATGTTTATATATGGGTACGTCTATGATTCGTCGTATATTGATAAACTTTTTCATGACCTTATCCTGGACTGCAATAAGCGGGTTAGTGCTAGCTGTCATGACCTTTGACCGCAGAACAACATTATTTAGTCTAAGCTTAACATTAATAACTTAGCATGCACTTGAAGCTTAATGTAGCGAAGTGACATATTCGTAAATAAATTAAAGATACTTCGAGATTTATTTATTTGAAGCTGGAATACGTAGCCACGATGCTTTTGTTACTTCACCGGGTATAAAGGCGAGCAGAGCTCCAGCCTTAATAAATGGTTTAAAAACTACAAACTATGCGACTTGCGGAAGAGGGCGCCCCCTGTGGGGCTTGGACCTCGGCTTAGGACGGTAGCTGGCGATGAGATTGAGGGATTATGACTAAGTATTTTAGGGGAGTTTTGTGCAATTGTCGCTCTACTTTACAGTTCGCGGGCCTCTCGGACTTCGGGTCTACGAGGGCATCGGAAGGTCCTTTGCAAACTAAGAGTCAGGAGGAGGGGAGACGCGTAGCACCTAGCATCCCAACTAACTTGTATCACGAAATACAAATTCGCATGCCAATTCCAACATTTACAAGTTCGTAACAGTAACAAAACGGACGTCGGCCGCCGGCCATAACACCTCGCCCGGCAAAGGTCTTCATTTTCTGTGGAGCAAATATATATGTATAGCTTTTGAAAAGCTCTTTCGATTACCGATTATTCCATATTTCTGCAATATTAATCACTTAAATCTTCGCACAATGTTCTGGACTGCACAGCGTGTTGAAAGCGGATAAGTGCCAACTGTCAAGACCTTTGACCGCACCACCACATTATAGAGTCTAAGCTGCAAGCATTAATATTCTAGTATGCACTTGACTTGCGGTGTAATGTCTATATTAATGTATTGTTATTTAATCTTAACGACGTATTCGTAATAGATGAAAAGATTTAAGGAATTAATTCCTATAACGGCAGTACTACCTAAATATCAAGTGTGTTTTACGTTTTTTACTAGCTGGTTGAGGGACATCGCACCGTATCGTGGAAAGCACGACAAGCTTCGGGATCAAGCTTAACGTGCTTTTCGTCATAACATTATATTATCGTATACGTAATAACTGAAATGAGTTTCAGTTAAATTAAACGTATCTGAATGCGGTTTAAAATACCCCATTTAAGTTCGTTCGCTATCAAATAAGGGTCAAGTGTTTATAAACACTCATTCAAGTTTATGTAGCGATAATTATTAGTGAAATAAAAATGCTCGAAGACAATTATTTCCTCCAACATGCAATTTAAAGGGTGTTTATTAAAAGAAAAAGCAAAATAACATTAGAACAACGACTCAATTCATTCCTGATTTTAGGGTGAGACGCCCAATTGTCGTCCGGTCGCAACTTAAATAGAGCGAACCACAATCAAGACGGGACACAAAATTCCATTTCGTAAACAGCGAAGCAGGTGGCCGTAGCAGGCAATCTCGTTTGTCTTGACTCCAAACTGCGACGACCTACCGAAACACTAATTGGACCATTTACCCTGGTAATCCAAGTAGCCGATTTAATTTGTGTTACGTTTGTGAGTTGTACCTTAGAACTATCTGTGTCTCTGTGTCGTATAAATAAATGTTACCTCTATATAGTACATGTATATTTGTCGGTGGAAAATGCGATTTAAGCAGACCATGTTTCCAGAGAATTCCAATTTAAGTTGGTGCCTTAGGTAAGAATGCGTAAACTGCCCATCTACGTTGGCAAGTTGTCTTAAATAATAGCTTAGTACATTTTGCAACGATTTCTATATTTAAGAACGGTGACGGCAATGACCAACGGCGAAAATCTTTTCCGAGGAATCTCGGAGGTCGTGGGTTCACCACGCCGGACATGAAAATCTTTGTGAAGATTTCTAAGATTTTTTTCCAGGTCTGGTTGGCTGAGGAACTACCGTGGTTCAAGAAGCACGTTAAGCTGTTGGTCCCGATAGTTATAACATCATCTATAACAATCGTTTACCAGGGAACGGGCAGCAGCGTTTCCTTGTGTGTTATAACATAATACTCCGGTCACCGTGGCGTGGTGACTATGGCAAATACCCTCATAAGTACTGTAAATATTTTTTTACATACATTTATAGTAGTTGGTGCTGTAATTTAGTGTTTTAGGTTTGATCTTTACCCAGTTAAGCCATTGATAGGAACCTTCTGTGAGTTAATTATGTGTGTGTACAACAGTACTTCACGCTTCAGAGTTTAATTTGCTTAGTGCAGTAGTTGTCCCTAACAAAATATTATATTATAAAGAGAACACATTTGTATTTTTGTGTGTGTGTATGTTTGTAACGAATAAAATCAAAAACTACCGTGCCGATTTCAACCCTGAGTGTCATAGGCTAAATTTAATTATGAAGTACCCATGGGAACGGTAGTTACGTGGGTGAAACCGCGCGCGGGAAGCTAGTACATTAATAAACCACGTACGATTCCGAAAATACTAAAACCAACTATTACCGGAAAAGGTGAAACTAAAATAGTTTAGGGTGTGATGTTGTATGGATAATGTTACGGAACCCTTCATGCCCGCGACTCGCACTTGGCCTGTTTTAATCCTTTGGGTACGGAACAGTTATAATATTGAAAATTTTGAATTTCCTTGAAAGTATTAAATTGATCAGGGATTAGTATGACTGTTACAATAGTTTCAATATTCACTAAAAGATTACAGTATAAAAATAAAACATGCAGCGTCAACAACATGCGTTAAGAGACAAAAATTACATGGCTTTCCAGATAAGATAATTGGGTATGTATTTGAAGTTATAACTACGTACAACTTAATACTTACATACATTCATTAAAATAAGATGAAATACCTTTTTAGTTTTATATATTCTTTTTTTATATAATTAATTAAAGAAAATATAAAACTAAAAAGATCATAAATAAAAGAGTTCGCAACAATACCCTAAAAACTAATTTTTCACAAAAAAAAACTAACGTATTCACAACCAGATACTCGCGGTTTTCCTCACGAAGCTGCAGTTACCATGGGAATGTCTATGCAACTCCTGAATAACGTAGCTCACAAATAGTGACAGAATTCTTGAAATCGGTTTAATAGTTTCAGAGCCTTTTCAATGCAAACAAACAATCAAATATTAATTTGTAATATTAGTATAGATACAAGACATTTTCTTCTGCTAAAGATATCCCTACTAATATTCTAAATGTGTATGTGAATATACCTAAATTTGTTGGTTACGCTTTCTCGCGAAAACCACTTAACCGATCATCATGAAACTTGGTACACATATGCTTGGAGGTATTAGAAGTAACATAGGATACTTTCAATGCGAATGAAGCCGCGGATAAAAGCTAGAAGTATATAAGTTTTTTTTTTTTAATACATTGCTAGCAGATTTTTGCAGTTTATTAGTATTCTTGTTAAACCCTCGTACTAAGCTAAATGCTTGTGTTACGAGTGGGTTCACGTTGGTAGTGCAATGGGTGGGGTTCGAACCGGCGACCTCAAGATCACATGTCCGGCCGATTGAGCTTTAGCTGCATCTCTCATTATTTCATACACTTCCTAGTTACGAAGGCTCTCGAGTAATTTATAAGCAAACAAAAAGACGATGTTATTCAGAACAATATCTCTAAAACCAAAAACAAGGCAAACAAATTAGTTGAAGATGGGTTATCAGGGAAGCGTGATTTGGAATATAAATTGCGGTCGACTGGACGCCTCGTGGACGCCTACACAGAATTGGATTGAATTTTTGCGGTAGTGGTCGTGAACGCAAAGAGCGTAAGACGCGAAAGGGACGGCTAGATATTTCATGAAAAACAAAAGACGGAAATTATGATTTTGTGTTGAAGCAACTATTATGTATCTATATAAATATCACTAGACGGTATAAAACAGTCACATCCCACTGCCAGTCTGTCCATATGTATGTCCATAGGTCTTTACAACTATGCAACAAATTTTGATTAGGTTTTTTAATATGTAGAGTGATTCAAGGGGACTGTTTATATGTATAATATATAGGCAAAAATGCATCTATTATTTTAAACCTCTATGCCAGTAGGTTTAAAATAATCTCTGGTCGAGTTAAAAAATACTATATTTATAATCGAACCACCAAATTTTGAAGACGAAGAGAGTAGTCCCTCAAACAACCAAACCCGGAAAGATGACTTAGATTTTACACATAGATTATATTAGCTGCGCCCCGCTGTTTTACCCGCGTTACTCTACTCCAGTGGGTCGGAGCGTCTAACCTATAACCTACCCCGGTGCAAAATTCCAGCCAATTCCGTTCAGTACCGTTCATACTTACAAACTTTTGCGTTTATTATATTAGTAGGATTATTATAATTCGGCGTGAGGATTAATCCCACGATCTCCTACACTAATACCGCCACGGAAGTTAATAATGTGTATTAAACTAGAATTTACTCTCCTCAAAAGTCCTAATCTTTCTTTAACTCACCATTTAATAAATGAAATAAACAAAACTAATACAAACACGAACAACTACAGCAGCTGCAACGCACGCACTAAACTAAGGTGAAATGATGCAAGTTATGTAACATAAACACAAACTACGTGCACTTGCTACGTTCACATTTCTGTTCAAGTTAAAATTAAACTTGTTCTACTTGTAGTTAAGCATTTATATCCTAAAATAACGCCAAAATACTACATGAAATTTGCGATATACACACCCACACACTTATTTGAAATTGGTACAGGACCCTTCCTTTGCATTTAGAAGACTGACACAAACTGAGTGAAAACTATGCTGATTAAAAAATATTAAGAGTTTGTTTGTTTGCTTGAACGCTCTAATCTCAGGAACTTCTGGTACGATTCGAAAAATCTTTCATTGTTAGATAGCTCATTAATAGAGGAAGGCTATAGGTTATATTTAATTATGAAGTTCTAAGGGGAGCAGGAGAAAATGCGCGCGGGAAACTAGTTATAATATAAAAAATATATATATAAAACTTGCTACACAACAGTTGTAACCACTTATATGAAATTCAAGATAGATTTTTTTATTTTTATTTATTTAAAAATTACAAGCTGATTTTTTGCAGTCTACTAGTATTCTTGTTAACCCCTCGTGCAAAGCTAAAATGCTTGTGTTATGAGTGGGTTCACGTCGGTAGTGCAATAGGTAGGGATCGAATCGGCGACCACAAGATCACTTTTCCGACGCCCAAGCCATTGGGCTACGGTCACTTTTGAATTAATTAGAAATTCTTATGTAAATTCGATAAAAAAAATCTATCCATCCATATACAAATACAAACAGTTTCTTGTATGATATTAGAAGTAGTCAGGGCAAAAATCAATTCCGTGTCGCTTGATAGATCTTATCAAGGGATATTTTGATGTAGATTGTAAAGCTATTTACTTAAAAAACTTGATTAAAAGTTCATATAGGTACTTCAACCATACTAAGGTATAAAATGTTTAATCAGGATGTAATACGAGAATTTCACATATTATAAAATATGAAACGGAAACCTGAAAAATTCTAGTAATAAAAAAAAAATATTACTTCGTGAAAACTTCATAATTAAATAGCGCCTGAAATATTTTTTTTTTATCGGACCAATGGTCCGTAATCTTAGGGCGTTCAAACAAACAAACTCTTATTTTAATCAAATAAATTATTATTAGTGTATTAATTATGTTGAATAAAATACATATATACATATCTATTCTACTTGGCAAGGTTCCCAGAATGCTGGCAGTATTACCCCGTTGAATGTCAATGCTTACCTGCTGTCCAAAATAAAAACTTTTTTTATATTTTTTTATTCTTCACTACATTAGTTTTACAATCATTAGCAACAACATACTGTGAGCGAGCTAGCAAGCTCGCTCACAGTATGTTACATCAAAAATAAAGTTAAGTTAGCTTAACACTATAAATTTATTTTTATTTTTTTATTTACAAACACCCAAAGAAATAAAATGAAACACTTATATATAAGGAAAGAAATTTGTTCCAGCAGACCCGCAAGAGGGAATGTGAAAAAGAAAAGACGAATAGTGTGGGTTGGTCTCGTTTATTTGAGACCAACGCACCCTATTCTTTATTTTTATACTAATATTTACATAAATACTTAGAAACGTACATATACAGATAAATATCAACTACATAATATACTACGTTATATATATATAAACTTAGGATGAGATAGATTTTTTTTTTTTTTTTTTTTTCGGACGGACATATGTAGTTAGCCCTGAGGCTTTTGCTACTTCACCGGGCACAAAGGCGAGCAGAGCTCCAGCCTAGATAAATGGTTTAAACACTACAAACTAAGCAACCTGCGCAAGAGGGCGTCGCCTGTGGGACTTGGACCTCGGCTCAGGGCGGTCGCTGACGGGGAGATTGAGGGATTATGGCTTTTAGTTTAGGGGAGTTTTGTGCAACTGTCGCTCTACTTTACAGTTCGCGGGCCTCTCGGACTTCGGGTCTACGAGGGCATCGGAAGGTTCTTAGCAAACTAAGGGTCGGGAGGGCGAGGGGGGACGCGTCGCGTTCGCGGGCGCACTCTTCTCCGGCGGGTCGGATAGAGTGGTCTCTGTGTAGTGGTGCTAGTTTCTTGCAGTCTCTGTACTGCTAGTTGGTAAGTTGTGATTTCGTCGTCCGGGTCGTCAAGGACGCCCCGAGGCCGACGGTGTTTACGACGCTTTGTGGGCAAAGGCCTATAGTCAGATGCTGCAACAACCAACGGGTTTGGGTGCTGAGCCGCGGATTCAAAGAAGCGCTCCGACGCCTCTTTCATCCACTGCTTGATGGAGGGCAGTTGGAGATCAGAATGCAAGTTGCGATTTCGAATGAACCACGGTGCCGGCACGTCGAGTGAATCTACTTTGAACAGTTTGTAAGTGGTACAAACTGCTAGACGCTGTATGAGCAAATACGGTGCTCGCGTACGTCATAATCGGCCTTATACACGTGGTATAAATCCTAACCTTGTTATCAAGTGATAGTTTACTGCGTGAATTTAAAAGACAGTGTAGTCGACTAAGCGTAAGTAAAGCCCGTGCACGAACGGTTTCTACATGCGCTCTGAAGTTTAGCTTTCGGTCAAGGATTACGCCTAAATATTTGGCTTGCCGTTCCCAAGGGATTGGTTCGCCGAACATTTTGACCGGTGGAATGACCGGTGGACTGTTGAATCGCGAGAAGAGTACAGCGGCACTCTTTGTCGGATTGACTTCGATTCTCCATTTTCTGAACCATTTGCCTAGGGCATTTGATGCGGATTGTAGAGCGTCGTGAATTGCGGTAAGACTGCGGCCCGAGTAGTATAAAGCGGTATCGTCCGCGAAGAGTGCCAGATGGGCTTTCTTGGGTTTCGGGATGTCACTTGTGTAAAGCGAGAAAAGGAGTGGCGAAAGTACTGAGCCTTGTGGCACTCCTGCTTGGATCGGATGAGGGGAAGAGAAATCTCCTTCTACACGATACCTAAAGGTTCTCCCCGAGAGGTAGTCTCGTATGATGTGCACGAGACGGTCCGGTACTTTGAGTTGGTAGAGCTTATAAATTAAGCCATTGTGCCAGACTTTGTCGAACGCTTTAGCTACGTCAAAGAAGAGTGCTCCCGTATGACATTTGTGTTTGCCAGATTTAACAAGGATGTGTTCGACAATGCGGTGCACTTGGTGAACACAGGAGTGTTTGGCTCGAAAGCCAAACTGCTCATCTGGAAGAAGGTTATTATTCATTGTGAATGTTAGTAGTCGGGCATATATTATGCGCTCGTAAAGTTTTCCCAATGATTTGAGAAGACTTATCGGGCGATAAGAAGTGGGATCCTGCTTTGGCTTGCCAGGCTTCGGAATACCAATCACGGTGGCTTCTTTCCACTGGTGTGGAAATATGTTATTTGCTAGAGCCGCGTTAAAAATTGCGGTCAAGAGGCACAGCAGAGGGATCGAGAATTGCTGAAGCACTCGATTGGTAATTCCGTCGGGACCTGGGGCCTTTCTAGGATGTAAGTCCTTGATTAAAGATTTAACTTCGTCTAGGGTAACTGCCGGTAGCGCGTCATTGTCGTCGTCCTCCCTATTGTCGGGGGGCTCGTCGGCGGCACGGACACAAATCGCGGGTATGGGCATTGCTGCTCTACGTTCGACCTCGGCGTCGACCTCTGCGAGGTGGACTGGGTCTACAGGTAGAGTACTAGGCGTACATTGGGTTTCTAGACTATTAGCTAGGCATTCGGCCTTCTCATCGTCGTCAAACGCAGGGCGTTGATTTGGGCGATTGAGAGGGGGCATGGAGGAACAGGTAATGGATTTGAGCTTCTTACAAAGATCCCAAAAGGCCAAATGTGACGGTTTAAGGTCACTCAACATTGTATCCCATCTGGAGTTTCGCATTTCGTTGATACGATCTCTTACAGCGCGCTGAAGGGATCGCATGCGCAAGCGGTTTTCCTCGGTGTGATACGAGTCGTAGGCTCTGATGGCCGCATTCTTCTCGGTCATCAGCGCACGCACATCATCAGGGAGTTTCCATCGATCAAGGTTATCGATTGTTGGTACCTCCCGTGAACATTCATTCACCTGACAATGGACGTGAGCTGTGAGAGAGTCGATAGCGTTAAGCGTTTGCTCGGGAGTTTGAATATGAGAGGGTATGGAGTCAAGATATTCTGAGGAAGCAGACTCGAGTCGGGACTCGAGCTTTTTCCAGTCAGTAACAGTCTTGGTCTGAGAAGGATCTGAGTGACCACTGGGAGACAGTAGTTCTATGATGACGGGCCTGTGGTCCGAATATAGCTCGTGGTGCACCTGTACAGAAGATAAACGTAAGTTTATGTTCTTTACAAGTGCAAAGTCGAGTATGTCCGGTCGGTGGCCATGAATATGTGGGAAATGAGTAGGTTCGAATGGAATGATAGGATCAAAAGGAATTAATTCCAAGCATTGTGACAGTGAGGTGCCTCTCGAGTTGTTCGAGTTGCAGCTCCATGTCACATGCTTAGCATTAAGGTCGCCGGCGACGATAACTGCTCCCCCTAAATCATGAAGGATTTGGATATCTCTCCGAAGCAACTCCTTGTCAGGAGGAAGGTAAGCCGAAACGATGGTGATTGGCTGATGACCTGTCATGCCTAGCCGACAGACAGAAACTTCTATATTTACAAGATCGACTGGCGGGTCCAACGGGATGCAATGTAGTGACCTTTTGAAATATATCAAAGTGCCGCCTTTTGCAGAATGAGTCCTGTCATTTCTAACTACTCGATAATTCGCGATTCCAGGACTTCTCCGATTGGACGGCTTGAGGAATGTCTCTTGAACTAAAAACAAGTCTAATTGATGGTCACGGAGAAATTCTCCGATTTCATCTCGCTGCTTTAGTATACCGTCCGCGTTAAAGAACCCTATCCGGAGGGATCTAGGTTTAATCCTACTAGAGACTTTACTCATTCCTATTTGCCTAACACTATCCATAGTTAATTATTATTGGAAAGAGAGCGAACGACCTTGGCTGTTTGTAGCGTAGTCTGAAGTCCGAGTATGATGTCATGAGGGTTCTTTTTTGACCTCTCAATGAGATCAGCAAGTTCCATAATGACATCAAGATCGATAGAAGCTAAGTAATCCGCAATTACGTCGATGTTGTGGTTCGCGGTACGTGATTTGAGCGGAAGCTGTTTGGGCTTTTGGGCCCGGACCATTATAGGTTGGGCCTCGGAGGGCTTCAAGACATGAGGGGTCCTAGCTTTTTGTGACTGAGCGGCCGGAGAGACCTGAGGGGTCCTGGCCTTTTGGGCCTGAGGGGCCTGAGTGACCTGAAGGGTCCTGGCCTTTTGGGCCTGGAAGGCCTGCGAGGCTTTAGAGACCGGAGTGATGGAAGCGGCAGTTTTCCCTGGGGCCAACACCTGCGATGTCTTAGTGACTTCGTTGGTGGATTGTGAATTATGCCATATTGGGAGCGGCCACACCGGTCCTAGGCTATTACCCCGGACTTGGGTGGAGTCGATATGAGGGATGCTAGGGCTGGGTTCGGGGACTAGGACAGAAACAGAGGGGTTCCGAGCGACCTTGGACCTGCCTCGGGTGCTCCTGGATCTCCTTTTAATATTACGTCCTTTGTTCGGGGCTTTAGGACACCCCCGATAGTTGGTTGGGTGCCCTATTTCCTGGCAGTTTACACAGCCAGGCGGATCAGAACTATCGTTTCGGTCCTTGGGCCGACTGCATTCTGACGTGTGGTGACCGGGGGTGAGGCATTTCACGCACCTCGGTTCGATATGACAATACCTAGATGAGTGCCCAAATTGCTGGCAATTGTGACACTGTCCTATCGTAGCGTTGCGCCTGGGAGGTTCAACGATCAGTCCATCTAAATCACAGATGGATTTGATAGCGAAGATCTTTTGACCTTCTGCAGATTTGTCAAGATGGACAAGAATCATGTCGAATGATTCCCCATTTGCTTTGCGCATACGGTGCACTTCGCGCACAGGGAATCCTTGGGCAGAGATCGATGCCTTAATATCATCAATCTCAAGGTGACGTGGGACACGGCGAATAACTACACGCAAGGGTTGCTCGCCCGGGAGTCCGTAAGTAAAGTATTTCACTTTTTCGTTGTCTAAAAGTGAAGTTATTGAGCGAAAATGATGTGATGATTTGAGCTGGAGGCGGATTACGCCTTGTTTTTGAATAGACGTCGCCCTAAAATCATCAACGGTTAAGCCCTTAGCCGGAAAGTACGATTTAATTTGCATCCATCTCGGGATGTCTTGGATCATAATCGGTGGCGGTCTTTTCTCTTTGATCAAAGACGATTGAGGGCGAACTTGCGAGTTTGTCGATGCACCTGGTAGAGGGGAAGGTGATTTAGCTTCTGAGGCGAGAAGCTTTTTTGGCTGAGGAGGATGAGATAGAGAGATCGAATCTTGAGATGTGATATCACCAGTAATATAATTCAGCGTTATAATATTAGTATAGTATATCAATGAAAGTTTAGTTTAGTTTAGTAACCTTTAGTCTGAACATACAAATTTAATACAAACAGAACAAAGAGTATTAATCAAAATGTATGCCATTACGATATATTAAATTACGCCAAAAGTCACCAGTCGCGGCGTAATGCCAACCAAATATTATTTTTTCTTGCACTCCACTTTTCTTCTTATCTCTGAACATGCCACCTAATAAGTTAGGTACGTGTCCCGTATATTAACTTAGTTATTACGACAGTTTTTGTCGAATTCTCGTGGCGAGAAAAAGTTATGATGATATTGTGGCGAATAAAAGGTAAATTGACATTTCTTATCGTCGCCATCTTAGTTTTTGTGAACTCATGTTTTTTTCTGAGGTGATAATTCAAGAAAACAAAAGAGGACAGATTAGATTAGTTACTAGCTTCTCGCGCACGGTTTCACCCGCGTAATTCCTGTTCCCGTGGGAATATCATAATTAAATATAGCCTATAGACTTGCTTGATAAATGGCAGTTCCTGAGATTTGCGCATCCAAGTAAACAAACTGTTCAGCTTTATATAATTGTATTAATAAAGTATAAATATATATAATTATAGTATACAATCATTATACTGGCAGACAGACTATTAGCTAATCCGCAATAGATTTAAGTTAAACCCTAGTAAGACCCTTTTTCTCAGGAACGCGTGGAGTTATCAAGCTGAAATTCATATCAAATACTCAGGTCTGTCTGACTGTCCCTTAGAGCTGTGAAAAAATCTAAGCCAACGCAATCAAAAGATACAGCCGTTTATGCCGCAGATTTCAGACCAGTTTTTCGAAACAAAGAAACGTTTTTAGCACCGATAAAGGAAAAATAGCGAAAGCCATTTATTTTTAGTAACATCTTATAATAAAAACAGGTTTGTATGGAACCATCGGTGCGCGAGTCCAACTTGCACTTGCCGGTTTTTTTTATAAATACACCATGATTTTCAGTTGTTGCTCAAACGCAGCGCAATGATTTTTTATTTAAGTAATTGATTTATGTATATTTATATAATTATACTTCGAACTTTTGGTTAGTACCCATGCGTACAACCAAAATTATCTTTTAATGAAAGGCACTACTGCTCATTTTGCAATGTTCATTTATCATTGCTCTGTCTTGAGGGTAACTTTTTAGGGTTCCGTATCCGAAGGATAACAGCGGTACCCTATTACTAAGATTTCGCTGTCTGTCAGTCACCAGGCTGTATCTCAACAACCGCGATATCTAGACAGGTGAAATTTTCACAGATGATGTATTTCTACTAAAATGAATTTTGGAGGGGGACTGCCATTCCACAATGTTGTTTTGCCCTTTTTTGCTCGATGTGAATAACATCAACAGGTAGGCATTTGAAAATAGTACGGAACCATACGTACGCGAGTCCGACTCGCACTTGGCCGGTTTTGTTTTTTTAAATGTGTAACGTTTGGATAATATGTAATACTGCTGGCAAATTGTTCTGCCAATTATATTTAATTGGACAATATAAATGCATCACAAGATTTATTATTACAATTGTAAAGCATTAATACGACTTATTTTCAATCAACTAAGAGCTTTTTTCATATTATTTGTAAATTTTGTAACTCTAGGTATATAAAAACAACTACAAGTATTTTGAATTTATAGTAGACACGGGTCAATTGCGGTAAAATTTAAAGAAAAATCATTACCTTTTTACCACATACAAACCAGTCGTGGTTACGGATAGACAATTACACACAATAAAATATTAGTCTTTTTTTCTCAAAAAAATTATGATAGATATATTGTGTCTAATTGTCAACCGTTAAAGGGGAGGCATATATTTTAAGCTCACCTTATACAGTCTTAAAACTTTTATATCCATTTGAAACAACAATAAAATCTAAATGAAATATCGCTCGGAGCAGTCACTTACACACTTTCCTTCAACATTCAATACAGTCCGATCAATTCCTTCTTCTAACAAGCTTTTTGTCCGTCAGACTTGTTCAGTAGGATTGCATTCTAAAGTATTAAATTGCGTTTCTCAAGTATCGCAATCGTTTTCTCCTTGATGCCTTTTTGTGCCCTTTTCATAATAATATAGAAACGTAATGCTTTGTTCAAGTATATGTATAAGAAGGTATTTTTTATTTATTTTAGAATGCATTGAGTTAGTTAATAGATAGTTGAAATTTTTATATAATATGCTCTATGTCTGTTGCCGTTGTAACATAAAATATATTATTAAAAACAGAACAAAATAAATATTGTAAGAGGGATCCCGTTTTTGCTCGAAATTAATAACGACAACAGGTAGACGCTTGAAATAGTGAAACTATAATAATATAGTTCCTGTCTGTTGTATGTGGTCGGTTTTTATTTTTTTATTCTGAATACTTTTTTTCAGCCAGTCAGTTTGAGCTGAAAGTCACATTTGAGCTTTCTTTGAAAAAATTTTAAAAGTAAACTTTACATTTCAAGTTTTACCTCAAAAAGCATGCTAGCCATTAAAAATCTGTTTTAACTGGGATGTTTGATATTAAATTCAACGCCAAAACTTTAAAAATATATCAATCTCCTTTTCATAACTAGCATCGTAGTTGCTTTAAATTTGTTTCCAAAACAAACTTTAAACAATTACAACAAAATTACCTATTCCACCCTAAATCTCCAAAGATCTTTAACTTCGCAATTTATTGACACAATCAAACATTAATATTGGTTAAAGGTCCGTAAGTCGTAACCTTCGGAAACCATTAATAATTACATAAACATCTATTAAATGTATAATCTTCTTAGTTAAGGTTTAATTTTTAACTTTGAAATTAGATGCAACGCTTAAGATACAATATCTGCATTATCATTTGACTTTTGTTATCTAAGTCAAAGTCAATGAATGCAGATTTATAATAGGCATAAAGAATAAAAAAAAGATTTAGTCCGTCAGTTAGATAACCAAAAAATATTAGACACTTATTTCTTTTTTCGTTCCTCAAACAAAAAATGATGAATATATCCCTCTCAATTTTGTAGTTGGTTCTTTGTCAATGTTAAAATAAAAAAAATACGTGTAAAATATTTTTAAGTTATCTAAATGGCAGACTTTATATATTTTTGTAGTCTTCATGTCTATTAAATGTGTTTTTATTAGCCGTTACTATTCACCTTTGGGCACAGGCCTACCTCCATTCCTTCCTTCTTTCAATCTTGTGCATCTTCTTGCCAGTTTGTGCGGAAGCCATCCAAGGCATATATTATATAATGATTATAGTTATGACTTATTACTATTTTGATTATATATATTAATGAACAAATCTACTTGTTTTAAATCTTTCATTCACATTAACATGCCACGATCATTTTTCTCTGCATCGACCTAAGGTGATAATGCCTTTTGGCATTTCCGCGTCTGTTGACTATTATACAAGAATTTAAATAAAAATAAACAGAAAGCCTAAGATAAATTTTGTTGTAGTCGTGACGTTTGTTAAATTGGTTAGCAACAGCAGTATTATATGTAGTATATACTACTGCTGTTGCCAACCTTATCTGGTAAATGCTGATATCTGTTACTTTTACCTTGGGTAATATTTTCATGTTTAAGCTCCACAAGGCGCAATAATGTACTGAGTGTTATAGCTTTTAAATCATTAAATAAGTAAAGGGCCCTGTTTAAGGTACTGAGTAAAATAGCAAAAGCCTTGTGATGAAATGAAAGAAAACATGTAAAGGCCAACAGTTTAGTGCGTGCATCAAACCCAGAAATAAAACTTAGATTTCCGATGCAGAATAAAATAATAATTTTCAAAAGTTTAAGTATTTTTATTACAACCATAATAGTTTTTTGACATATTTCAAGAGTACGAGGCACATTAAAGTGATAATAAATTTTTATGTCAGGTATTCATGTTACCTGTATGTTTATTGCTCGGTTCTGATGAAAAATTATACTGCTTTCGCAACGGATTTCTGAGTCAGCGAAATTACTTTTTGGAAGACACTTTAAGTTATTCGTATAAATTGATTGCGCTATAATTTATATCTTGAAATTATTGCTTATTTATAGCTTTCTTTAATGTTTTAGCTATTACTTTCTTATTTTTGTTATTTATTACTATTTTATGAGAACACATCGTTCACGAATCTATGAAAGAGTTTATAGTAAATTATTGAGTGACTCGATCATCTTTTATCATCTTTATCTTTCATACTTATGACTATAATTTTAACACATATTTTATCGAAATGTTATACTTAATAAATAATTGATGTGAATGAAATAAGAGTTTTGATCTCGTAATGATATTTTTATAATATTATCATGAGTATTTATATACATATTTTTGTTGTTTTTCAAGATTACTAGCAGAGTTTTTGCAGAGTACTAAGTTAATAATGCTTTTGTTACGTGTGGGTTCACGTCGGTAGTGCAATGGGTGGGGATCGAACCTGCCACCACATGATCGCAAGTCCGACGCCCTAGCCATTGGGTTACGGCCGATTTAATTATTTTATCTAAATATTATACTTAAAAACTACTATGTGATGTGTGAATGAAATAAGATATTTGACCTCGTATTAAAATATTATACACATATCATTACAACTATCCATCTGCGATCAATGCTAAGGGTAGTGATTATGGCAATATACCTCAAAAACCCTTGCCAATGTCTGTTAAATATGGGCCACCCCATGTTTGGCTGTGGACGAAGACAGGCTGATTATGATCAAGTTAAGATTTTGCGACAATATAAAAAAAAAATCTATATATTTCCTTTTACGTTGCTTTTTTTTTTTACTTTGCTTAAATGGCATAAACTGGCAAACTCTCCCGGTATATTTAGTCTTTTTTCTAATAAAGTTAAACAATACTTCCATTATCAGTAATGATTGATACATAAATTAAGCATTAATTATTCACTTATACTATAGTATACACACATCAGATTATTCATACACCGTGCATTAAACACACTAAACTATTTACAGCAACAAAATTACGAGCGTTTGCTAAGAAAACAAAAGTCATCTAATTTCATATAACAGTGACGTAACGAGGTGGCCCGAGGCGTCGACGTTTCGGAAGTAGGCCGTTACAGCCACTTCCGGGACTGGCACGCCACCTACCTTCAACTAGACGTGTTAAAATGCCAGTTTGTCGGTCTCCGTACAAAGATTTGCAAATTGTTTGGAAATATGAACTTATTTTGTGGAGTCGAACAGTGTTGGTGAAGGTTTTTTTTTGTTTTGAAAGAGTAAAGTGACTAATTCAAGATGGCGTTTTAGTTATCGTAGTTATATTTTTATTGTAATCCGTTGACCGGGGTTAATTTGACATTCTGGGTAACTTTAACAGTAATGGTGAAACGAAATCTGAAGGGAGACAAAACGCCAAAACGCAAGCTGGTGAATTTAGTAAAGAGATCCTCCTACCATCAAATACGAGTACATTTACACGGCCAATGTTACCCTGAATTTCAAAGAAACCTCGGTTGACCGTAGTTCGTTTGTTAAAATATTAAATGACATATTTGAAATACGGATAAATCTTTACTAATATGTAATTGTATTTATTTTATTTGTTTCATTGAACGCGCTTATATCTGAGAGAGTATCGGAATAGAGAGTGTACCCGTGATTGCACACATACATGTACGCCATAATTTGTCCTACTCAGATGGCCAATCTCGTTAGGTCAACGTTGCCAAAATTCTATCAGAAACACTAAAATTATATGAAAGCAGCATAATAAATAAATAAAAACATCCTTTTATTTCTGTTCTTAACTAAATCTCTCCAGCAAGATGGACCGGTGACCTGCAAAGAGTAGCTGGAGTATAGTTGGGGCGCATTGGATCCGGTGGTAGCATTAAAGCGCGTCCGTCGTTATATGCTCGTGGTCCACCCAAATAATGACAATTGTTTTGGCATAAAATATAGAAAGAACAAGCATTTTGCGTCGCTAAGAACAATATTAATAAATTATAACAATTAATTTTAATGATACAAATAAATAACCATTTTAATTAATAACATTTCTAATTCATGTTTGACTATTTACCTAATTGGTTTACTTAAATAAAAATGTTTTTGTTTATACTGACTGCAGAATGCAAGTGACCGTTTCCGTTTGTTATAGCGTAAATTAGGGGAGGCTTATGTTCAGCAGTGGACAGAGACGGGCTGATTCATTGGTTTAATCTCCTAGTTACTAAAACTTTTCAGGAATACAATATAACATTAAAATGGTCTAATATTTACTACACTTAAGGTGTAAAATCGTAAATCCAATTAATAAATATTAAGCAAACCACAAAACCAGTGACCATAAATGTCAACATAAAATTAAACACAGTACAGTAAATCAATTACTATTTAAACTCACTGCAAACTAAATTACTTACATGACATAACAAAGTAAATTCCGAACCATTGAACGGAACACCGCAGTAATATTAAATCAAGCACAAAATTAATACGCTGTTACACATAATTATATATCAAACATGACGCACTCGATTCTCATTACACGACAAATTAAATCTATTCGTGAGATCCTGAATGAACTAAGCCTTAGCGTGAGGTTTGTGTAACTGTGGTTAGTGATGTTTATACGAAGTAATATTATAGTGCGTACAGACTGGTGAAACGTAACATATAGGTATCATCATCATCAGCCTGTTGTAGTCCACTGCTGAACGTAGGCCTCCCCCATCGATTTCCAGCGGAGACCTCATGCAACCTTTATGAGGTCGTCGGCCCATCGTGCAGGCGGTCGACCTACGCTGCCCTTGCCAGTTCGTGGTCTCCACTCGAGAACCTTTCTACTCCATCGGCCGTCAGTTCTTGGAGCTATGTGTCCTGCCCATTGCCACTTCAGCTTGCTAATCCGTTGAGCTATGTCAGCGACCTTCGTTCTCCTGCGGATCTCTTCATTTCTGATTTGATCACGCAGGGAAACGCCGAACTCTTTCCATAGCTCGCTGAGAGACTTTGAGCTTTCTAATGAGACACACAGTACTGGTAAAACACATTGATTGAAGACTTATAGGTATACATAAACATAATGAAAGATAAAATGATATATTACATTATATCACTCTATCTTTCGTTGCTGTAAGCGTGGTCGCATAGCGCGCTCTTACCGCGCATTTACTACGAACACTGCGCGCCCCTTTGTGTTCGTCCTTAAAACCAACAAATGACAAATCACGGATCACTTCGCGCGCGGCTTGTAATGCTTGTAGCGTGCACGCAAATACACACTAGAAGAAAGAAAGAAAGAAAGAAAGAAAGAAAACACTTTTATTTACGGCACATACAAGGAAATAAAACATCAGACATTGATTAACACTATTACATACATGCACCATAAATGGGAACTGGCTTCAGCATTAAGCTACGTCAAAAATCTAAAAGATCATTGCGCAGCGCTGGTATTCTAGCCAGCCCCAGTTTTGACGCCACGCATGCCAAACGTCAAATAAAAATATATAGAAAAATTATATTTACCTAATTATTATTATTATTATTAATACAATATTCCATTTTAATTTTAATTGTAGAGCCAAATAAATAAATAAATAAACAAGTTTCATCATCAATTTGAGATTTTTTGTTGAAACGTAAACAACTCACTACGCGCGCACAAGACATCTAAACTATGAGAAATTGCTACAAAGTGTATACGATGAATAATTTAATTGCTTGTTACATTACATGTTACGTTTAACCAGTGTGGGCGACCCATTATATGCTGCCCCGGTAATCTAGCCATAATGTGTTCGACTGTAAATATCGAAGTTCCGGGTAGGCCAAACAAATTAAATTACTAGAATTTTATTTCCGAGAATCTTTAATTTAGGTGTCTATCCGAATTCAAAGAGTTGGGATTATTTCACCCATGCCTCCATAAAATAGCAAACATCCACGTTTGAATTGTACGTCCATGTTGTGTTAACACTATCGTTGTGTGTCATACTCACTCACATAAATATCTTGTTCTTCAGGCGAATCGTAGAGAGTGTTATTGTACAGTTATGTTTTTTTTTATCATACAACATATTTCAGTAAAGAACCTTCCAATGTTCTCATAGACCATTGGAAGTCTGAGAGGCCCGCGAATGTAGAGCGGCAATTGCACAAAATTCCCCTAAAAAAGTAAAATCTTAATTCCTCAATCCCCTCGCCAGTGACCGCTCTAAGCTAAGGTCTAAGTCGCTCAAGCAACGCCCTCTTGTGCAGGTAGCTTAGTTTATAAACTATTCAATAGGCTAGCCTAGCTTTTATACCTAGTGTAGCAAAAGCGTGATGGCCAACTTCATAATATCCGTAAATAAAAAAAAGTTACTAGATCTCTAGTAGATAAATTCAGAACATTTGGACGTGAGGTAAATTTTAGTTTCTCCAAGTTTATTTTTTATTTCAGTAATAGGTATTTCCGACATTTTTCTTTTTCCATCTAATTCCGTGTGCTATTGCACCTCGCTTTTATGACTAAATTTGGCTACGGTCGTAAAACTTAACAAGCTTGTACATCGTTTGGGAATACTAGTGTTAAATGAATGACAGGTAAAGTATGTTTTTCTTTTTTTATTTTGGTTCACCAACAACATATTTTTTTTTAACATATACATTTCAATATATCTAAATGTTAAGTTATCATCAATCTTCATCAGCCTGTATAACTGCTACTACTAAACATGGGCCTTGTTCCGAGGGAGGGGGTTTTGGCCATAGGCACCACGCAGGCTGGTTGGTACAAGCAGTATTATGTTGTACTTACAAAGAAACGCTGCTGCTCTTTCCCTGGTATTCGCTTGTTACAGATGATGTTATGATAACCGGGACCAAATGCTTAACGAGCTTACCAAGGCACGGAATGTAGTCCCACTACCAACAAGACGCGAAAAGATGATTTTTTATGATTTCACACAAAAATAATTGTCAGGAGTCGAAATCGTAGCCACGATCTCCAAGCTTTGGGACCAAGCATATACCGCAACGGAGTTTCAGCATAATTAGAGATAACTAATCCAATCTCCAACTTTCAAACAGGATTTCAAACTTGATGAATATGAGTTCTGAGTTCGGGGTTGCAATATGTTCGAGTAACATTACTGACATACAAATCTCAACATCTCATCTTCTTTCCCATACCCAAATAATTCCTAAAATAGGTTACCCAACTTGGTCCACATTAACAGATATACACAAACTTTGGCCAACAAAAATCAACGAATTCTACTATCAAGCAGGCTCGCTCTAAGTACAGTAAGAACTCATAAATGGAAATTGAACGCGTAAAATGAGTTAATAATAAGACTTATAGCCCGACTTTTCCCGTATAAGTGGAGCTAGTACATAAATCAGTATGAAAATCCCCTACAGAAGTTGATTCCAACATGGATTTGCTATGACAGACAGACAGTAACAAAAGTTTTCTTGTTTTATTGTGAGCGTAGAGAGTTTTTAGTGGTTGTGTTTGTGGTGAGATGAGATGTGTTAAACAAATTTAGCTTTTATTCCTATGAATATACGTTTGAAATTTTAAAGTTAGTTTTAAAGAATAAATCTAGAATAACAATGTGAAAAATTTTCAGATGTAAAATTATAGTAGCCAATAGCACGTTTTTTTTTTGGCTTTTTGACATCACATGTATTCTTCATACTAGTATATTAAGTTAGATTATTAATAAACTAGCTTTCCACGTACGGTTTCACCTGCGTAGGTCCCGTTCCACTATAGCCTAAAGCCCATAGCCTATTCAATAGATGGGCTATCTAAAACTGATTTTTTCAAATCGGTCCAGTATTTCCTGAGATACGCGCGTTCAAGCAAACAAACTCATCAGCTTCATATATAAATATAGATAGACGCAAGTTTTTTTTTTAGGTTAGAGCAGAGACAAAATTTACAGTTTATAAGTATTTCGATTTCGCTTACTAAGCATGCTTGGCAGGCGGGTTTGTGACCGCAGTATTATTATGTAACACACAAGGAAACGCTGCTGTCCGTTCCTTGGTATATGCTTGTTATAGATGATGTTATAACGTATAGTCGGGACCAACGACTTAACCTGCTTCCCGAGATACAGAGAGTAGTCCCTCAGCCAACCAGACCCGGATAGAAATCTTAGAATCTAAACAAAGATTTATGTCCGGCGTGGGGATCGCACACACGACCTCTGACATTTAAAGACAACTTTGTGTTATTAGATTGGTTGCTTATTATCAATAACTACATAAGGTGTATAAATTTTTCATAAAATACAAACTACAAAAAATGTACCTATACTGTTTAAGTGTAACATTCCTCGTCCGTGGGTCACTACTCGAGTTGCCAACTGAAAACCAGTAGGTATCGACTAGCCCAGGGTTTCTCAAACTTTCGGTTCCACGAACCCCTGTTAAAATTTCCAGGTAACAGCGAACCCCTAACTAAGTAAAAAATCCGCCCCCCCCCCAAAGAAAATAATAAAATTGACTGTTGAAAAAAACGCCTGCCAGTTATCAAGCCACCATTACGTAAATCTTGTCGCGATCTTGCCGTCGAATGGCGAACCCCTAGGGGTTCGCGTACCCCACTTTGAGAAACCCTGACCTAGCCTATGCTGAGGTTGCGACTTTTTCGGCAGAACATGCAATGCGTCTTATTGTTTTGTACATTAACTATATGTTTGCTGTGTAATATCTTGTGTGTTGTGCTGAATAAATATATTTTCTTTCTTTCTTTCTTTTATAAAATAGATTAGAATACAGCGTTTAAAATTTCGAGGAATAACCTCGTTAAATAAATACGAATGGTTTTCCAACGAATCCGGCTCACGTCCGTTATACGTCTGATTAAGTTTTGTTCGACATTTAAGAATTGATTCGGACATTTTAATCGGACAAAGTTATCTGAATGTTGGCGGTCCGATTACAAGTTTGGGGACAAAAATGAGAATTGACTAGGTACTGGCAGGTACCGAGATAAGACTTAAGAAATAAATTGTTTTAAATTGAAAAAAGAATAAGCCTACAATCATGTTCTTTTTTAAAATTTTGAGAAATGTCGTCCTCGATAAAAAGCAACACTAAAACTAAAATTATTTTTCAAATCAGACCAGTAGTTCTTGAGATTGGCGCGTTTAATCAAACAAAGAAACTCTTCACGCACGCCCAATATACGATGTTTTAGAAGCATATTTGATATAGCGAAATTTATTTATGTTAAGTTCATTAAAAATACTATCATGAAGCAAAATAGAAAAACCATTTTGTTCAAAATTAAACTTGAGTCTAATATATTGTAATATTAATTAACGTAGATTCTCTATATAATCTTCAAGAACATCAAATTTACTTTCAGACAGAGAAATTCACCAATATATTATTTTCGACAACTCTTCATAAAACAATAATAAATGTAATAAGTTACAATAGTAAGTAATATCAATTTCGTAAGCTCAATTTACTTAATAAACATTTCAGTTTAAAAAAAGTGTAGACGATTTTCCAAATTAATTTTAATTTAGAACCATTACTCAGAACTTATAATATCTTTGAGAAAGGATATTAACAAAGAGTAATGAAGCGCTAAGTGTAAAAAAAATGTGTAATCAAAACAAATAATATTTCCAATCTTTAAGGTAATTTTTCAAACGGTTTAAGTTATTCTTTCACCTTGATGAAACACTTCTTAGTAAAACGGAGTAAACTTACCTGCCCCATGAAAAATCTATACTAATATTATAAAGCTGCAGAGTTTGTTTGTTTGTTTGTTTGAACGCGCTAATCTCTGGAAGTACTGGTCCGATTTCAAAAATTCTTTCAATGTAAGATAGCCCATTTATCGAGAAAGGTTATAAGCTATATTTGGTTATAAAGTTTCTACGAGAACGGGAGTTATGCGGGTGAAACCGCGCGCGGAAGGTATAATAGATAAAGCTAAAGAGTTTGTTTGCTTGAACGCGCTAATCGCAGCAACTACTGGTCCGATTTGAAAAATTCTTTCAATTTAAGATAGCCCATTTATCGAGAAAGGTTATAAGCTATATTTGGTTATAAAGTTTCTACGGGAACGGGAGTTATGCGGGTGAAACCGCGCGCGGAAGGTATAATAGATAAAGCTGAAGAGTTTGTTTGCTTGAACGCGCTAATCGCAGCAACTACTGGTCTGATTTGAAAAATTATTTCAGTGTTAGATAGCCAATTTATCGAGGAAGGCTATAAGCTATATTTTATTATAAAGTTTTTACGGGAACGGGTGTTACGCGGGTGCAACCGCGCGCGGAAAGCTAGTATTTAATAAATAAATGAATAAATAAAACAGTAGTTTGGTAATAAAATTGTTTATTTCGTTCGATTTTATTATATTAAATTTAACGATTGATAAAACAACATTTAATTTTGCAATATTTTTTCACATCACAGACAGCTCAGAAATCCTACTGATTAAAATTATAAACCTAACAATTAAAAAATGTGTGAATAATTATGTTACAGTTTTAATAAAACATGTTTGTTAATTGTCCTATTACTTTGGTAATTTCTTTATTGATTCATAAATAACATCAATTCTTTTTTTATTTGATTTCTAAATCAACAATATCTCTAACATAATTCTTCACAAATCTTGTTACCATGACATTTGGAGTCACATAGATTTGTATTAAGCTCAAAGTTGAAACGCCAAATGTAAAGTGCCATCCATTTTTAGGGCTATGTTGAAGACAATATTAGTTATCGGTTTATGTTTTCAATGTATAAAGCTTTAAAAGATTGGGATGGAAATAGCTATTGGACATTGGAAATTCGTTTTCTAAGAAGAAGATAGGTGACTTGTCTCGTCTAACGCGTTGACTGCATAAATTAGGTCCCCGTCGCTTAATTGCACTCAGTTGCAATCGGCCGAGTGACACAATGGACGTGTTACGCAAAAATATTATTTTAAGTGGGATAAAGGCTACCAAATGGCTTATTGTACTTTTATGTGAACTACATAAAAAAAAGTAAGCAAATAATTAAAAGAAGAAACAAATCACATTGAATCATATTTCACTCATACTTACATGAATACTTAAAATTTTAGATATTTATTTAATGTTTTATGCCTTGAGAACACCGAATGCATATGCATAGACGTAAGCGTAGACGTGCACGTACCACTGAGTTGTAATGTATGGAACTGTATGAGACAGGACACACCGCTTGCGTAACGTAGACGTGCGCGTAGACGTAATGCGTAGCCCTACGCAATGCAGCTCCCAAGGCACAAACTGACTGCGTGACCAGTACAGGTTTTTCTCTGTCTTTCAATACCGTACAACGTTATAAAGAATCACAGCGGTGTGAGTGTGTGTGCATGTAGTTGTGCATCATGCCCGTTTTCAGTTGACAGATATAAGGACGTGCCGTATCTTCTGCTATTTTGGTTGTATCTAAATATTAGCGTTTTATTCTACTTGATAATGATACCTGATAACAAAACGTACCTATACAATATTCTCTAGAAAGTTTAAATTTGTGAATTTTAAATACTCATTAATCTAAATAGCATAACAAGCAATGTATTCCGTGCAATCACGAACAAAAACCTTTCAACCGAAATCATTATTTCCTACATAACTCATAAAATATGTATTTTATTAAAAAAGTACCTACACAAGTCCCCTTTTGTGTACAAAAAAAAGTGCTACAAAAGGCAATTTTTATTAAAATCTGTCCAAATAACTTAATTTTATTCTGCGCCGAGAGTAGCCACAAAATTTATAGGTACATCAATGCCGTGTTTTTTAAAACGCTGTAAACTAAAATTGCTAATAAAATTCCGTATAAAATAAAAGTTTCTCGGAAAAATGGGACGGTTACTTCGAGTTGAAAATAAAAGCTTCGGCAGTAACAGTACAACATAACGTTTTGTGGCCAATTGTTTTATTAATTTTCAGTACTTACTTCTTCCAAATAAAAATAAGAAAAGATTTTGGAACATTATAGAAGTAGCACGCTGAACGACTGTGTAAAAAAAATTGCAATGTGCATAACAATAAGCGACGAGACATCAATCCCAAAACTTAAAATAATAATCTTTTCATCATTGTTTTAACTGGGTAAAATATGCTTTACGCACTCACGCGGGCATCACGAAATTAATAATCCCCGCGTCAGCTAAGGATATGTATGACTTTTTCTCTCCAAAATGAATTTGCGGCGAGGATATACCCACTAAAAAGCTCCTGTTTGTGCCTTTACCCGCCGATAATGAGGGACGCAAGGACCTGTCACGTCTTTTGAGTATCCGCGCAATAAAAATGCGGCAGACACTCCTGAACTCGCAGAGAGAGAGACCACCCCTCTTCTTCATGTTATTACCTAAAATGTCAGGCTCGTTGCTTGTTGATGACTAATATACACCTTTTTAACATCAAACTGATTTACTAGTAATTTTAGCTTATATTAGCGTGACTATTCATATATCGGCCGGAATATCATCATAATTTCCATACAACCGCACTGGCGTACATACCAAATTTTCTTTCCAAAACTTTAGTACGAGAAAGTTGTAGAACTTCAGCAGAAGTCTTCATAGAGTCCACTAAATTAGCTATATTCAAAGTTTGGAACATTCCGATTCGTACACATTGAGTTTGGAGATAATATTTGAAATTTGTTGTTAGATTCTGGGGCAAATTTGCGGAAAGACCATATTGAGTTTTGTATCAGAAACAACGTAGCAGAGTTAAAACTTGCAAGATTTTTGTGATAATTAAATATAACTGCTCCTATAATACCTTTAACAGTAGATTGATTGCGTCATGTATAGTGATGTAAAAAAATCGTGTGGTGTCGTGGAACCCCGGATAGGAACGAAGTTCCTTATTATAAAATATTAATTTAACTATTCGAGTTAAAAAGAAAATAATTATTCGGGTATACATTTTTTATTATGACTTTTTTATAAATAAAAAGCACAATAGTACATTACGTGCCAAGGGAGGAAAGTATGACTTTTCAACCCGCGCGATATTGTCACCCGATCCGAAGGCGAGGGTGACAAAAGCGTGGGTTGAAATGTCCTGCTATCCTCCCGTGGCGCGTACCTATACTATTTTTCATCATACCAGGACCGAAAGTTTAATGACATTGTATATAAGAAAAACTAATGCAGTTCCAACTATTAATTGACGGGGTCCGGGGCGCAGCCCCACCAGACGAAAAAAAAAACAAATTAATAGATTTAATTGTCTTATACTTAATAGATATAATTATTAATATTCGAGATAATTAAATATTGAATTAGTCAGTAAAATAGTATTTATTATCGACCGCCAAAAAAACATTGAACGTTGAACAGGAAATAACAGTAACAAATAACAACTACACGGTTACTATGGTAATGAGTTATTTCAAATAGGTAACGGGAAGAAAATTAAAACAAAAAAAGACTAAATTTTAATCTGTCACTAATTGTGAGCAGTCTGAAATAATATGCATCTTTGCGTCCCAAGGGAAGAAAATTAATAAACTTAAATTGTTTCTTTAAGAGAGAAAAAAATCTATCCCGAATACTAATTGCAAGGTTGCACGCTAGATTTACGCATTACGTTCATATTAGATCCAAATTCCATCTAATTACGCTACTTACAATGCTATGGGTGGAAATTGTGTAGCCGTGTGTGTCCGGCTTTGGTATAATAGACCACCCCATGTCTCATGGGTGTCGTAAGGGGCTACTAAGGGCTGCTGCTTATCCACATATAGCTGGTTGATAAGCAGCAGCATCTATCAGCTAAAGGATACTCACCATCTTACTGCGATCACCAATCCTTTTTTTTTCGCTCGGACATATTTAGTTAGTCCTGAGGCTTTTTCTACTTCACCGGACATAAAGGCGAGAAGAGCTCCAGCCTAGATAAATGGTTTAAACACTACAAATTAAGCAACTTGCGCAAGAGGGCGTCCCCTGTGGTACTTGGACCTCGACTCAGGGCGGTCGCTGACGGGGAGATTGAGGGGTTATTGCTTTTAGTTTCTTTAAGAAAGTTTTGTGCAATTGTCGCTCTACTTTACAGTTCGCGGGAAATATCCATTAACGACCTTGGGTATTCAAAGTCTGTTAGCAACCAAAGGCCAATGTTCAGCAGTGGCCGTACAAGGCGTGATACAGTATTATGTTGTACCACACAAGGAAACGCTGCCCATTCCTTTATATACAATTATTAAAGATGATGTTATAACAATCGGGACCAACGGATTAACGTGCTTTCCGAGGCACGGAGGGTAGTCACTCATTCAACCAGACCCGGAAAGCTATCTTAGACTTTACACAAAGATTTCCTGCCGGCGTGGGGAAGGAACCCGCTACGCTACGGAGGTTGTCCAATATTAAAGTCGCTTAAGTTACTAACAAATGCTTTAATTTCAAAAATGGCATCCCTATTTTAAATAATATCTAAAATTGTTGCACATTTTTCAGCACTTGAGCACTTTTAGCAAATATATTGAATGCTTAAGGAAAGTCAATCAAAACACGACTCTATTAAAATGAGAAGAAAAACCTTTTTAACTTTCAGTAAGTACTTATGCAAAGTATTAGTTTACAACTTCAGTGTGGGATATAAATACATAAAGCACTTTAAACTCAACTTAAGTTGTAGTATTCCCTACCATATAATGTATAACTCCCAACATATCTGTGAGAAAAACTGCTGAACAAAAAGGAACTTTAAAACTTCGAAGTTTAAGTCGTTTTTCAAATCTATTTTAAATGATAGGAACCTGAATTTCATGCCAAGTATTCGTATCATAGATAATTTACAAATGTTTTTCTGACTCAGTGGAATGAAGCTAGATAAGTACAAAAGTTCTACAACTAGAATAAAACATTTTAATATACGTTATTACTTTATTTATGTAAAAATAAATCGTCAGTGTAATACCGCGTAAGTGACAATAGCTAATAAGTTCGAAAATCAAATGTAGCAAATTGATTACTTTCTCTTTAAACTATGTCATCATTATCATCATCATCAGCCCGTATAACGTCTACTGCTGAACATGGGCCTCCTCCCGAGGGATGGTATTGCTATAGTCACCACGCTTGGTAGGCGGGTTGGTGATCGCAGTATTATGTTGTAACACACAAGGAAACGCTGCTGCCCGTTCCTTGACATACGATTATTATAGATAATGTCATAATAATCGGGGCCAACGGCTTAACGTTCTTTCCGAGGCACGGAGGATATGCTTAACCAACCAGACCCGGAAAGAAATCTTAGAATTTACAAAAATATTTCTTGTCCAGTGTGAGGATCGAACCCACGACCTCCGAGATTTTTAAAGCGAGACAATGACCGCTACACTACGGAGGTTGTCAAATAAAAAATATGAAATAATGAAATTTATTCAGCACTTAGGTATTTACATACACTTGTACTTGTCAAAATTACACTGTATAAGACTACCTATATCAAACAAAAGCATCACTTAAGTAGCTAAAACCATTGTTAAAATTATTTGATATTACAGAATTTTTAATCAGTCCGTCTGTCGTGCGATAACAACAAATGTACACATTATTGTAAGATGCCTTAGAGGTAACAGGTCTAAAAATCCGGCCCAAGTCTAAGCGACATCCACCTGAGGGCACCCTCAAGGGGTTAGGACCAACGCTCAGGGTGCCACTGGAGTAAAGAGTAGATTTACGAACAGTGGTGGTGATCGCTGGCACGAGATCACAGTTCGGGGAATAAGCAACAAAGCGGTCCTCGGTCATGCCGTGGAGGATCCTACTACAATAGCTGCAACCTTTCACTGGCTACCTAAGTGGACGACCCGGAGAAGAAAGGAAGAAAGAAACTTCGAGATTATTTTTTTTAGTCTCTTTTGCTGTTTCTTTTTTTATGTCAAGTATTTTTTCACAATCATGTAATATTGTACAATGTATATATGATGTGAGCGAATGCACGCACAATACCATTTATTACCTGGTCAATTAATACCGACCAGGTGTTCAATAAGACAAGAAAAATTATAATAATGTAAATACTATAATGTAGATATTATAGTTTACTCAGGTACAGACAATCTCCTACAAAGAAACCTAATGGCGGATGCATTCACACACTTTTACAATATGACAATTTACACAAGCTCAACCAAAGGATATACCTATAATAATAATTAATAAACAATAACAAGAACGAATAAACAAAATATAAAATAAAAATTAACATAACATATCCCCGACAACAGCCGACCAGTCACCACAAGCAGTACCCGTTCACGAGTATGACGTGTGACGCAGCCATTGCCTCCTTCGCCTTATTAGAGGGAAGGTGGCGACCCGCCCCACAACGCCACCGCAAGCAATGACAGACAACGGGAGCATAACGAACTAAAGTGGGGATATCTACAAGTCTATTAATATTAAACCTTTAGCTGAACAATGTTTAAACTGTTTCAAAAACTAAGATTACTATGTTGTCTGTGTTTCACTGATATGTATAACTAAAATAATTCTTGACAGATGAAATTACACCTTATTGCAGTATTACCGACGATATATTGTGTAACCTCTTTTAAGCTTGTAATAAAATATTAAAAGTAATTAGGAAGTTGAGAACTCCATGTCAATTATAAGATAAAAGAGCAGAAAATATTAACAATGGTTGTATAGATTAATGTCATAACTTTTTGTCTAATTATACAGCATGTTAATGGTTATTATTTTTCCTGCAGCTAAATGTTTTGTTGTAACAAAAAATACGCTTGTAAATAATGCTTAATAAGATCTTTGAGGATGACGAGTAAAAATTCCAGAGAGAGGTTCTTGTTCCTAGGCAAAAATGTACCTAGAAGCAAAGTTACATAAAATTTCCACGCGCTGTATCCTCGTATTTTTTTTACGAATCGAAAAGTTAATAACGCGTCCAAAATTTTGTAGTAATTTTAATAATGGACCAAATATAATTCTTAAGTCGTCAAGCTTATTAAATTGCTTTCTTTTTAAAGATTATGAAAACCTCCGTAGCATATCTGTGTTTGGCTCGCTTTAAATCTCGGAGGTCATGGGTTCGATCCCCAGATTTCGTTCCGGGTCTGGTTGGTAGAGGGACTATCCGCCGTGCCTCGTAAAGCACGTTAGGCCGTTGGTCCCGATTGTTATAACATCATCTATAATAATCGTATATCAAAGAACGAGCAGCAGCGTTTCCTTCTGTGGTAGAACATAATACTGCGGTCACCAATCCGACTGACAAATACCCTCCCCCGGGAAGAGGCCCATGTTCACCAGTGGACGTTATACGGGCTGATGATGATAAAGATTATGAGAAACGTAGTTCTGTTTTTAAATGTAGTTTTTCTGTTACGAGTAAATCGATCTACTGTAGGAAAGGAACCACTAAAGAAGTTTCAGCCTTTAAATTATTTCGTTTAAGCTTTAAAAGGAGCGTGAAAGGCTGTCACTTTGTATTTGGCTAACCGCTACACGCTAAAGTTAACTCAACCAAGTAAAATATAATCGTAATAAAATGTTTCAACTTGAATCAAAACAATTTTCTTTCCCAATTTGCGGGAACGAAAAAAAAACTTCAATGTAAGGTGCTTTCAAAATATATGCCATCCGTTAATAGTAAATATTTTAATGTGCAGTGATTACTTTTAAAAAAATATTTTTATGAATGAAATAAATCTATTATTTTAGTATGTCTAATGTCTTCTACAACGTAATCACTATACGTGACACTATATACTTCTAACGAATCGAACCTATTTGAAACATTGTTTTAAATTTCTATTTCTATTATTCCAAATTTTAGTGTACCTGCCATATTTTATACCTTATATTTTTTTTATATTTAAATGTATCATATAGTGCAATTCAGACCAGCGCCCTTAATTGCGATAATAATATAACATCAGTGCGTTGCTATTCTGTTAAAGAGAACGCATATATTTTGCCAGCACCTTATATTCCCATACATAAAAATAAAATCCAAACCAAAATTTCTATATTACACCCCAAGCTACCATCCACATAAAATATTTACATTAAACCTCACAAAACATTTTTGTCTGAACACCTGATCGCGGCCGAAAAACTTATTCCAAACTATTTTTTCCGCCCCTCATGTTCCATGTGTACTTTGAATATTGAAGAGTTTTATTTTCGGACATCCACTAAACATGAAACGGTTAACCGACCTGTTTGGTTAAGTATTAAAAACAAATGTGAGTTAGCACTGGATAATATAAATTTATCTTCAACAACCTCCGTAGCGTAGTGGTATTTGGCTCGCTTTAAATCTCAGAGGTCGTTGGTTCGATCCCCACGCCGAACAAGAAATCTTCGTATAAATTATAAGAATTTTTCCGGGTCTGGTTGATTAAGGGACTTACCCTCAGTGCCTCGGAAAGCAGGTTAAGCCGTTGGTCCCGATTGTTATAACATCATCTACAAAAATTGTATATCAAGAAACGGGCAGCAGCGTTTCCTTATGTGGTACAACATAATACTGCGGTCACCAACCCGCCTGCCAAGCGTGGTGACTATGGCAAATACCCTCTCCCGGTAGGAGACCCATGTTTAGCAGAGGACTTTATACGGGCAGATGATGATAGCCCTTGTATAACATAATTATATGTACAGCACTGAATAATATATAATATATATTTTTTTTTATTAGTTCAGCCAACAACTGGTTACACCAATACATTTTACAAATACATAAAATTAAACCAAACAGTGACCAATGCAATAGTTACTTAAAGGTTAACACCACATGCATAAGCAATTGAGAGCAACAAACAATAATTTAATTAGATCTAATTAAAATCAATATAAATTAGAAAAATTAAGACATTTTTATACAAACCTTACTAAATTTACAGCTCAAAGTAAATAAATTCTTGAAATATTCGCCTTTATAGTTTTACCCCTATCATTACGAGCTTTTCGACCGAGCTATACGCGGATCAATGGTTCCCATCCCACCATGCAAATAGGTTCTCAACAACAGCTTATAGGCATTGTATGATAATACAGCAGCTATTTATAAGGAATCACACGATTTACTTACAAATTTATGTAGTAACCTACAAATTGTGGGTAGATTCGTTGAATTTATGAGTATTTGAGGACTTTGGGTTTTGTTTTGTATTTTTAGGAGTAGGATTATAACAATAGATGTATTGTGTGACCAACTAAAGGGTAGAAAGACTGATAAAATGCCACGGGGCCCTGTAAGTATAGGGCCCCCAACAAGATATTTTGTTAATAAATATTTCGAGTAAATTGTTATTTAACAATAGTTATATATGTTACGGCTAATAGCCGAATTGCGGCTACACCTAGGTTTAGCCGGCTACAACTAGGTGCAGCCGACCACATGCGGTTAAACTTAGATGAACCTATCCTACTTATCTTCGGTTAGAACTAGGTTTTAATTAAATATATTTTGTTACCCCCTCCCCTCGGACCGCGAAAGCGTTTAGACGTGCATTGCGTACAAGTTTTTGTTTTAAATTTTAATTTAAAAAGTAATAATTAATTCGAAATTAAATGCCAAGTATATTTCGCAAAAGTACTAGGCGCGCATAAAGTTAGAAGAGAACGCGAAACGCAAAGTACTAGTGGAAACGGGCCGGCAACAGTGAAGACGGAGATAGAAGGCGGAGCTTGCTGCGCGTGCGTCATCCTAGTCAGCTGCCACAACTTAAGAGCGATAGCGATTAGCGAGTAACTTATTTATATTACTTTGCTTTGTCTTGATTTGTAGTTCTGATAATATAAACAAACAAATTAAGGTACCATGTTTAAGACACCACCCAAAACCCCCCCGAATCAATACTCATCACGTTCGGAGTCTGATATCCGGATGCTGCACGCAGACGAAGACTTCGAAGGGAACATCACCCAGAGAGCCAAGCGCAGATGCCTTCCGGATTCCGGCCTTTCGGATTATGTCACCAGTGATGACCTGGATATGTTTAAAAACGAGATCAGGAAGATGATGAATGAGATGATGTGTACTCAAAGCACCCGAATGAACACATTGGAAGGTCATCTTAAGGAAATAAAAAATCACTACTCGGAAATTAAGGTCACAAACACTGATCTCGAAAAGGCAATGACAACGATCTCCGATCAATTACAGTCACTAGAAAATAAAATTACCGGTCTGGAACATCAACGTGGTTCCATGGCAATCCAGTTAGCTACGCTAGAAAACAAGTTGGAAGTTCTCGACCACAATCTCATCAAAACCTCTATAGAAATACGCAATGCGCCAAAAAGGCAGAATGAGACCAAAACCATGCTGTATGAAACTATAACTCACCTATCGAAACATCTAGGCCTTGATACAGCAACCGCTAGTATCCGTGATATAACAAGACTACCCTCAAAAAAGGAAAACCTAACATCGAGTTTATCTGTTGAGTTTTGTAACACATTGACGAAAACGAATTTTCTGGCTGCTGTTAAAGATTATAATAAACGCAATCCAAAAGACAAGCTAAAATCAACCCATTTAAACTTAAAATCGGCACAGGAAACACCTATTTACATCAACGAGCTTTTAACAGCGAATTCGAAAAGGTTATTTTACCTTACCAGAAACCATGCAAAGCTACACGAGTACAACTACTGTTGGACGTCAAATGGAAGAGTTATGCTTAAAAAGGATCCTGATAGCCAGACTATCTTGGTAAAAAGCGAAGAACAACTGAAGCAGCTGGCGACAATAATCAAAGCATGACTACTTGCATTTAAGTATACTCTGTCATTTCTTACGCATTATTTGATTATTTTTGCGATTTCTTCGAATTGCTATGTTATAATACTAAATTCAGACACAAAAAAAACTCACACACATTACTATTACTATCAGCACAACATACTCTCATACATTAATCACTCAACACCTACATACTACAACTCCATCATGTCACCAAATATACTCCCTACATATGCTTGCGTTCATCCGTATTATTCCTTACCTAGCTTTTTTAATATCATAAAAGGAAATATGTTCTTAGTTTTGTTTCTCCTAAACATAAGCTTTCCACACGTTCCTAAAACAAATACCACCCTACTTTCTCGTAACCTTCAAACTACCTTTGCTTTACCGGAAAAATGACTCCTGACATAAACAATTTAATTGACAACATCGACGAACTATCTGTATCAACTACCTATACATGCGCACCTGAGGAAACACTCTCCATTGTGAAGTGTCCTAATAACTTTATTAAAATCCTGACACAAAATATTCGTTCCGTAAACCGTAACTTTTTAAACTTGCAAACGCTTCTGCACCAACTTTCTTTCGATTGCGATCTGGTTGTATTAACTGAATGCTGGTTACCATGCTCCAGCAATAGCACTATCCCGATTCTGAATAATTACTCCACGTTCATGACCACCAAACATATAAATCAAAGTGATGGTGTTGTGGTATATTCAAAATCGGATCTGTCTGTTGTATGCGAAGAGCCAGATTTCCACCGATCAGCATCTGGTCTTATTATAAAAATGAACTTTGACTTGGCGATAATCTGTATTTATCGATCGCCGTCAATAGACAATATAAACAGCTTTCTCACAGTTCTTAACAATATTCTTCCGACACTGCAAAAATTTAAGTCAGTAATTATAACAGGTGACCTTAATGTGGACATCAAACCTACCACATCTGACATGCGCTCCCACGAATACCTTAATTGTCTTGCCTTTCACGGATATCTTCCTGCCCACACCCTACCGACCAGGGATGGCAATTGTCTTGATCATACATTCCTCAAGACAATTTCTCCAAGCCATACATTTGTCTTAAGCTCCACAATAACTGATCACTCCTCCTCCTTACTTTGCATTCATGATAAATGTCTACGAACGGTCACAAACTCCCATATAGCAAAAATTTACTATGAAGGGCTTGACAAATCAATGTCACAACTGGATTTCACCCCTATTCTCAGTATAAGAGACGCAAACATGGCTACCGATAAATTACTAAATTTATTAACTTTATCCATTTCTGAAAATACCACAGTTAAAAAAGTTTCATCAAAAAAGAGAATCCTCAAACCGTGGATCACATCTGGTTTATTAAGGTGCATTAGAAACAGGGATGCTCTACACAAGAAAGTAAAAAAATTCCCAGGTAATGAAGTTCTAAAAATCACTTACCTTCGATACAGAAATTTTTGTAATAGGATCTTAAGGAAAGTAAAGAGAATTTATGATACAGAAGAGCTAAATAAAGCTAGTAAAAACCCTAAAACACTATGGGATGCTATTAAACGGGTAACTAACACTACCAAAACTAAGAACACGTCTGCTCAATTACTAACTTTGTCATCTTCACCTACTGAGTCTTGCAACACTATAAACTCATACTTTGTTAACATTGGTGAGAGACTTGCAAATGATATAATTCACACTAGTACTACGCAGCCATTGACAGTCACACAACCCACTTCCGATATCACATCACCTTCATCATTCGTCCTCGACCCTACTGATCTTGACGAAATTACAACAGTCATCCATTCATTGCGCTCTGATGCTGCAACTGGCTGGGATGGCATATCACCCTACATTCTGAAAAGATACTCAGCCACCCTGGCACCCATACTGTGCCATATTTTTAACATCTGTTTTGAGACTGCCGTCTTTCCCTCCTCTCTTAAAAGGGCAATCATTCACCCAGTCTTCAAGGGAGGGGACGGGAACTTGCCGCATAACTATCGTCCCATTGCAGTTCTGACTGCCTTATCCAAAGTACTAGAACGTCTTATCAATAAAAGACTTGTATACTACCTAGAACACTACAAACTAATATCACCACAACAATTTGGATTTCGTAAAAACAAGTCGACCTGTGACGCTGTTCAGGAATTAACCAACAATATCGTACAAAACCTAAACACTAATAAAAAGGTCCTAACAATATTTTTAGACCTTGCGAAGGCATTCGACACCGTTCCCGTCCGTACTCTGTTACTCAAACTTGAAAAGATGGGTGTCAGGGGATTACAACTTGATCTTTTCCAAAGTTACCTCACAAATCACTCCCAAATAGTGAAGATTGATCGTTACAGCAGCAATGAGCTCCCCATATACTACGGCGTTCCACAGGGAAGCATATTGGGTCCCACATTATTTTTAGTTTTTATAAACGACTTATGCAATTTAAATATCCCAAATGCCAAGATTACATCTTTTGCCGATGACACAGCTATAACTTTCATCGCCAACACATGGTCTGAACTCGAGGACAAAGCACAACAAGGCTTTGATGTAGCGTTAAAATGGCTTAATATCCATACGCTTACACTTAATACCTCCAAAACCAAGCTTATTACTTACTCGATTAGTTCTACTACCCAACCAAACCCACCAATATCACTTAAAGTTCACACATGCAATTTGCAAACTCAAGTCTCTTGCCACTGTGCACCTATATCCTCTACGGATGAAATCAAATACCTAGGTATAGTCATAGATAAGTATCTTAAATTTAAATCTCATATTAATGTCCTTACTAGCAGAGTTCGCAAACTTATTTATATTTTTAAGACTTTAAGAAATATTGCTAATCCTATTATTATACGTAGTGTCTATTTTGCCTTATGCCTATCTATTATTACCTATTGTATTCCCTGTTGGGGTGGTGCTGCAAAAACTATTCTAAAACCATTGGAAGTTGCACATCGCGCCATACTGAAAGTGGCTACCTTCCGTCCACTAATTTATCCAACTAATCTGTTATACAAAACCTGCAATGTCCTCAATGTGCGGCAACACTTTATCCTACAATCAATACTATTGCAACACCGCATAACCCCTTATATTGAAATTACTAAACGCCGAAAACATAAGATATGTGCTCCTCCAAAAACCCGCTTGTCGTTTACTAAAAGATTCTTTTATTACTTAGGTCCGTCTCTCTACAATACAATAAATAAAAAATGTCCAATAAATAGATTATCTTATCATAATTGTAAAAAGAATGTCCGCACATTCCTTCAAAATAAAACCTACGACGAAACAGAAAAATATTTAATTTACTAAGTTATGAAAAGTTTGTATATTGTACCACGCACCCTAAACATAATCCCACACTAACTTAATCCCCTTACATACGCATGCTTACACAGCCGCACGCTCACACACATACACACACACAGACTGATACATTCACACATAGCACACACGCACACTCACACACACAGACACACTCACACACACATACACACACGCAAATGGAATCGTTTACTATTATTTGTTATTTTTAATACCTTTATTTTATTTTTAAATTGTAAACCATAAAATTGTAGTGCTTAATATTTAATGCAATTAGAGGGGCTCGGCACTGTTACTCCTTAATACAGGCTATGTCATAGCCTAGCAAGGAGCGCAGCACGTCACCCACTTGATTGTCTAAAAATTCAAAACTACCCACTTTGTGAAAACTGTACGACAATCTGTTTTTTATATAAATAAATATTATTATTATTATTTATTTATTATTTATTATAAATAAACAATATCTATGCACGACACAAAACATGTTGGGGTGGGAAAATAAAATTACCTAAACCTAAACCAATGGAGTTGAACAGGGACTTATTGAGGTTGATCTAAGTTTAACCGCATGTAGCCGGCTAAACCTAGGTGTAGCGGCACTTCGGCTATTAGCCGTAACATATATATTAATGTAATAATTTATGTGACAATTATATAACATTAAAAATGATTTTATCGAAAACTGAACTGAACTGAATATAAATCAGTATCAAGACCATACAATATTTTACTGTGTGTTTTCATAGATATTGGTATTTTAGGCCATATAGTGCTGGCTCAAGAATATAACGATTGGAAACGGTATCTATTAGACCGTGAGAGCTGAAAGGTTAAAGTCGCACCACAAAACGAACTTTAAGACTTTCTAAATACGGGTGCCGATACAAAATGTCGAATTCTGTTTAAATGGATCATTTTGCAATAAAAATGACCAAAGTGATTCAAATTATTCTAAAATAAATACTCAAACTGTGAAATATTTATCATTAAGTATTTGCGGCATTGTAACGCCGATAGATATTTACCGCTGTCTCCTCGCATACCGCCAACATACTCCGGCAGCCATGTCGGTAAACCGAGATCGGCGGCACAAATACCGCCGGGGTAGTTACCACCATCGAGTAAATTGTCTTTTTCGCTACGATTGGGTTTGTTTTGTGATCAATTTAATTAAATTAAAGTTAAGTAAACCTGTTTATTTTTTCGGAAGGAATTACGTAGGCTTTTGCTACTGCACCGGGAAAAAAGGCGAGCAGGGCTCCAGCCTTCACAAGTGGTTTAAGAACTACAAACTAAGCAACCTGCGCAAGAGGGCACCCTCTGTTGGGCTTGGACCTCGGCTCAGGGCGGTCACTGGCGATGAGATTGAGGCATTATGACTTTTAGTGTTTTTGGGGGTTTTGTGCAACCCCCAAAAACATTAAGTGCCGTGTGGTTTCCGGCTTAGAATAGACCACCCCGTGTCTACCCATGGGTGTCGTAAAAGGCGACTAAGGCACAATGGCTGATGGATGGGCAGCAGTGTCTATTAGCCCAAGGTTAACATCTAACTGCGATCACCAATCCGTCTGCCAAGCGTGGTGATTATGGCAATATCCCTCAACGATCCTGGTTTGCCAGGGTATGTTAAGAGGAGGCCCATGTTCAGTAGTGGACGTAAACGGGCTGTTGATGATGTTGATGATGTGCAACTGGCGCTCTACTTTACAGTTCGCGGGCCTCTCGGACTTCGGGTCTACGAAAGCATCGGATGGTTCTTTGCAAAATAAGGGTCGGGAGGATATATAAGTGGCAATCAGTTCGAGACTGTTGGGTAGTATGGATAAACATTTTATTCTGTTTCCGCAACTTTTTGGACATTTTACGTTATAAACGCAAAAGCTTGTATGGATTACATTTTTACTCTTTTACACAAAAACTACAAAACGGATTCGCCTACAATTTTGCGAAGGGGTAGCTTACAGGTAACAAAACATTACGTTTTGACTTACTGGAGCAGAGTAGCAGTCCATCGCTAGTAATAAACAAGCATTAAACTAGGAAAATAAGTCGTTCCTTTAAAATAGATCTATACTAATATATAAAGTTTGTTTGTTTGCTTTAATCGCAGGAACTATTGGATCGTTTTGAAAAATTATTTTAGTGATATATAGGCCATTTAGCGAGAAAGGCTATAAGATATATTTAATTATGATCTTCTTACGGCAACAGGATATACGTAGGTTCAACCGCGCACGAGAAGCTACTATATAAAATCTAATCACAAATTCGGGAGTTAACTCTATAGAGCTATTTCATATGCTAAATAGAACCAACACGATTACATCAGATAAATGATTTACATATCAAAGCTAAACATATTTGGGTATTAGCAAGAATATGGGAGCTCTATCACACACGGTGACTTGATCCTACAAATATTATAAACGCGAAAGTTTGTAAGTATGGATGGATGGATGTTTGTTACTCTTTCACGTAAAAATTTTGCACCGGGATAACTTATACACTAGATTAACATATAGGTTACAAAACAGTACACTCCGTTCAGTGAGTACTGAAGCAGAGTAATACGGGTAATACCACGGGGCGCAGCTACTATGAAATAAAATAAAATTACATTAGCTATTTAAAGGAGAAGCTGACGGGCTGATGTTGAAGTCCAAAAGAAGGGTGGGGTTTATCAGTTAAAATCCTTAAAGAAATTTTTATTACCAGTAATTAATTTAATAATTATTTTAGTAATTTATTTTACCAGTGTTTAGTAAAGTCTTTGAAAAAATAATACTCAATCAGCCCCTCAAGCATTTCAATTTAAACAACCTCTTGCACGCGAATCAGTTTGGTTTTACTAAAGGTCGCTCAACTCTAGATTGCTGGTGTCGCTCTTATAAAACTTATATACAATGCGTGCGAGCAGTCGCAAAATGCCATCGGTGTATTCTGCGATCTTTCAAAAGCATTTGATTGCGTTCAGCACGATACGCTTTTATTAAAATTACGTTACTATGGTTTAAATTATGGTGCACTGGATATGCTATTTTCATCATCATCTTACACAGAGAGTTGAATTTGTTGACGTAGGTGGTGTCGTTTCGGGATCCTTGCCTGTTAAGTTAGGTGTGCCACAAGGTTCCATTCTGGGTCCTTTTTTATTCCTGGTGTACATCAATGATTTGCCGTATTATTTGGAGAATTTATGTGATGTTGTACTCTTTGCCGATGACACTTCACTTATTTTTAGAGTGAAACGTAATATTGACGATTTTGACTTTATTAATTGTGCACTCACACAGATAACCCATTGGTTTACTGTAAATAATTTGGTCCTAAACGCGAATATAACCAAATGTATTAAATTTACTACACCCAATGTGAAAAATATTGGGCCTAATTTAATTATTAATAATGAAGTGCTGGATACTGTCAACTTCACAGTGTTCTTGGATAAAAATTTAATATGGAATGCTCATGTATCGAACTTGGCTAAAAAGTTGACCTCTGCTGCTTACGCTGTAAGGAAAGTAAGACAACTGACCAACGTAGAAACTGCACGTATGGTCTATTTTAGTTATTTCCACAGCATTTTATCATATGGAATTTTACTTTGGGGAAAATCTGCTGATATACAAAGCATATTTATTTTACAGAAACGGGCAATTAGATCAATTTACCAACTAAGTGCCCGCTCTTTCTTAAGAGATTTGTTTAAAAATATTAATATATAAACGGTTGCTTCTCAATACATTTATGCAAATTTAATTCATATTAGACAAAACCTAAATCTATATCAAAAGAGAAGCGCCTTGCACACAATAAATACAAGAAACAAACATAATTTGTGTGCTGATTACCACCGTCTGCAGAGAGTCATTTCTTCGTTTGTAGGGCTTAGTGTGCGTATGTTCAACAAAATACTAGAAGTATGAAAGTGTGAAAAAGTTACCCCTAAATAAATTTAAATCCCGTGTAAAGACAACCTTAATGAAAAAAAATTATTACACAATTAATGAATATATTAATGATAAAACTGCATGGTGCTAGCGGTGTAACACAAGCAAACTTACACACCAGGTGCCTGTTCACCGAACTGATATACCAACATTGGACTTTTTTATTTTTTTATTGTCATTTATCAAATTTGTTATTGTATACACTGATATATTTCGGAACAAGCTATGCTGATTTTAACTGTCTTCTCTAAATGCGATTCCTCAAATACTACTATCTGTGTACTCGTCATGCTCCCATTGTTTGTCATTGCTTGCGGTGGCGATGTGAGTCGGGTCACCTCCTTCCCTCTAATATGGCGAGGGAGGCGATGGCTGTGTGCTCACACGTTGCTGCTCTGATATTTCTGCTTGAGGATTTTAAATCAGTATTTAACTATATTTGTGAAAATGTCTAGAGCGTGCATTAGCGCACATAATGTTATTTTAAATGTATATTAAATAAAATATTGTAAACAAAAGTTATTAAAAAAAAGGTACATAAACTGTGATACAAAAGATGACGAAAAAGAAAAAGCCCGGAGTTTCTTTCTTCCTTTCTTCTCCGAGTCGTCCACCTAGGTAGCTAGTGAAAGGATTCTCGCCGGCGAGGATCGCGTTGCACCCCTACCCCTGCCATGTAATCCAGCGCCTGTAGGCCGATTACTTTCTCTTATGTTCATAAATCTGACTTATATATCAGTGGTACCACTGGGTCGTGGTCCTAACCTCTTAAGTGTGCCCCCAGGTGTGTACCACTTAATTGTAAGTTGTTTTTACTAAATTTTTCTATATTGATCCATTAAGTCTAAAATAATTAATATGAACTTAAGCTTATTATGAGTAGAGAAATTAATGACCAACTGACGGACGGACTACTTTGTCTGTAATGTCCTACAATTTGCTACCGGTAAAATAAGTATCTAGTTTAATTCATAGAATAAGAATAATTGTGTAACATTGTGATTCTGACAAGTACAAGTGTATGTAAATACCTAAGTGCTGAATAAATTCATTATTTTATTGAAATCGACATTCTTACACCCAGTAAGAATGTCGATTTCTTTTGGATTTCAAAATCAGCCCGTCAGTTTTTGATGAACTTCATACACAAGTACCTTGAGTTTTTATTTGGTAATTAAACATGAATTGTTCTTATCTCAAAAGTAATAATGTATTCCTTACAAAATATTTCTTTGCTACTCCTAAGTAAGATTAATTATTCTATCAATAACTTTATATTTTTTCTTTTAGTAAATCACCATTTTACACTTTATATTACACGTTGATGTAATAGACCAGGGTAGATAATTTTTGAAACCAAAAAAAAATATAGCAGTATAAAACCCATTGGAAAAGGTTTTTTTTCATTTTTAACCATTTTCAAAGCCTTTAAAGGCACTGGACTAAAATACACGCTTAAATTTAAAAAAAAAATGTTTTGCCCTTAATTGTCGCCTTCAAATTAGTGAGATGATAGTGAGGAAGCGCTGCAGTGACGCCACTGCTAGCGCGCCACAACTAGTTTTCATACAATTTCTAGAAGCGCAGTCGCAGTACCACCTCTGCGACACGTGAACGTGTTAACACAGTTGTTAGTGTCCAAAGAGTTACATTTATTAATTTGGTACTTTTATTTGTCGAGTAAAGCTAACCATTATCGATAGATGGCACCTATGTTCCGCTTAGAGACGTGTTACGACGAGATTGATACATTTCGACGACCGGTTGGTATTCACCGTGGTCTAATGTTCTATATGAATGAACTTCATGCCTAAGACGCAGGTTTGAATCCTGCCGATAGTCTAAATTTATTAAATGTGTGCTATTTTTTTTCTTAAAATGATCAAACCTAAAAATTGTAAGCAAGTAAAACATACGACTTACCGACAACGTGTATGAAGGCGGACCGCACTTGCGTATGGAAAGAGGGCGCGTCGGCTGATACCTCGCACCGGTACCTCCCAGCGAGGGCGCGCGTGGCTTCCCTCAGGACCACCTGCTGGGACGTTGACCTTGACACCTGTTGGATAATTTATATTTAGTATTATACAATAAAGTGTTGGTGAAACTTATTCTATAGTTATTTGAAGTTAAATAAGTTTGATAAAAACAATAACATAATATATATATTTTTTTTTTTATTAGTGTTGGTTATAATTACTATCATAGTTGAAATGTAATTTTCTCGTATTAAATAACTTTAATTATGAAAATAAAGATTAGGCCGTATAGGAAATTTTCAAAATTTTTGTAAAAAAAATATTTAGGTAATTTTATGTAACAAGTTTTAGATATGTATATCCACATGAACTTGTCTGAATCATAATTTAAAGAGCTATAGCTAACTAGTGGTTTCACCCGCACTCATTCACAAATAATGTGGTTTTCTATTGTTAAGATATTTTATTTATTTATTTATTAAACTTCATGCACAGTACATGTACATTGGCGGACTTAATTCCAGAGGCATTATCTACCAGTCTACCTATTAAAGCTAGTTCAGTAGATCCAGAGATTGACCCCCTACAACCCCACAAACCCACAAATTTAACCTCTTTATAATATTAATTCCTCCGTAGCGTAGCGGTATTTGGCTCGCTTTAAATCTCGGAGGTCGTGGGTTCGATTCCCATGCCGGACAGGAAATCTTTGTGTAGATTCTAAGGTTTCTTTCCGGGTCTGGAAGGCTGAGGGACTACCCTCCGTGCCTCGGAAAGCACGTTAAGCCGTTGGTCCCGATTGTTATAACATCATCTATAATAATTGTATACCAGGAAACGGGCAGCAGCGTTTCCTTGTATGTTACAACATAACTGCGGTCACCAACCCGCCTGCCAAGCGTGGTGACTATGGCAAAACCCTCCCTCGGGAGGAGGCCCATGTTCAGCAGTGGACGTTATACGGGCTGATGATGATAATATTAATATCGATAAATGTCTACAATCAATAAATTAATAAACTAGGTAAGCACTAGAAGCAGTCGGTAACAATAAATCTTACTCGACAATGTAGTACGTTCGTCTGTCAGTGATTCATCTTACCACATGTTAAGATAATAAAATAATCTTCATACACTTGGCCTATCATTGAAAATTATTTAACATCATCAATATTAAAAATCCTTCAAAATAAAATTGTATAAGCGGGACTAAATTTTACTTTAATTTGTAATCTGGGGGCACGGCAGTGCCCCCCCAAGTCGAGTAAGAAAAAAAAAAAAAAAAAAAAAAAAGTTGCACGGCCGTACCTATCTTTTCTCGAAGCAACTCAGCCGATTTTCGACCCCCTATAACTTCGTTGTGGATAAAGATAGGAGCCTGAATTTTCAGTAACTAAACAAGCTTTGTAAAACTACAGTATATTTCAAATTTCATTCAATTTGAACCAGTACTTTACGAATTATAACTAGTCAAAGTTCGGTATTTTCGGTAATTTTGTCACTCGCTCACTGCTGACTGACCGATCATCAAAATGTTTAGGCACTTCTAGCAGACGTAGAAGCTTCAAATTTTGACTATTAGGAGAGTTTAGTGTAAAACTCATGGGAAAATTCCAACATTTTGCAATTTCGGTCTAGTTGTTCAGTTTCATCAACTGCATTAATAACTTTGTTATTTCTTATAAATGTATAGGATTACAAAGTTACATTTGCAGTCAGTGAATCAGTGTACATGAATATGTTTGATTTAATGGAGGAATAGGTGTAGAAAGGGACCTAGATGTAATTATGTTGAAAGGTGGTGTCTAAGTGGTTAGATTAGTTGTTTCAGAGACCTGGTTTTCTGCGTTCGATTCCCACCCGGGACAATTATTCGTCTGAAATTCAAACAGTTGTACTGAGTCAGGGGGTGCTTTGTTTTCGTGAATCTATTGAGCGGTGAGACCTTCGCGACACAGGTATTAATTTAACAAGAAATTAAAAAAAAAAAAAACTCGTAGGAAAAAAAAAAAAAAACAATGGATTGTAAAAGCAAGATAGAACATAAGTTGTGCTATGAACGATAGGATACTAACAATCATAACAGCGTCTGATGGAGGTGGCTTGCCCGCTTGAGCCATGTCTCAGCAGGAGGCTGCGGTCCCCTGAGAAGAAGGGACCTCGTGTAATCTGGGCGTCCCTGAAACTGGTTATTTGGGCGCAGGAGAGCCCGCAACACCAATTGAGTCGCGGACGCTGCCAGAGGGTATCCCAGATAGGCAACAGTACCTGGGCCCCTCACCAATTGTGGTCGGAGGAGTAACCAGGGGTTTTACTCTCATGTTATGATTAGCATTCCACTGCTATGAAGAGGGCGAGTCCCACATACCCCACTGCCCGTGCCGGAACACCGCGGAGGAGGAGGAGATGCGTAATATTCTTGCATTCCCCCGGACAAACTTACACCACGGCTTTCACGCTTCCCGTTCGAAACACAGAAAGACGGTCACTTTCTTCCAAGCAACTAACAAATCTTACTGTGATATCGAAGGTATACACACAAACCACGTTTTATTAATCTGACACAAACTATATTTATATAATAATTTTATCAAATATTTTTATACACAGTTTGATGTTAACTAGGTAGCTTTAAATTTACTTATGTACATATTAGCTTGTTCCCTAGTGCGGGAGCTGTCTTAAAAAAAGGCCATAATCGGACATGTATTATGTAGTTGTACCAAAATTCCATCAAAAACAGTTCATCAATTTCGTAATTTTAAAAACCTTTGACAGGCTGGAGGCCAGGAGGCCGTGAGTGCCATACATAAGTTCATGTTAATCCTCTGTTAAGCTTGATGTTGTAGTTTTCGATTAGGTACATTGACAATATTTATAACCAATGAGAGATAACAATTTTACATACGGATTAATTTTAAATGACGTTTGACGAGTGCGACGAATATCAATAAAGCATAAAAAAAGTATACGACGCATCTGTTCTTGATTCATATGGTGAGTGTTGCCATGCCAGCTAGGTACGTGGATATTCATATGTGCGTAAGTTAAGTTATTTTGTAAATAAGGGCACAGAGTTACTAGTCTGGATGGTTTACATCTAATTTAAGTCTACTTTGGAACTATTAAAGCGCAGGAATCATTCATTTGTGAATACAATAGACTAAAACCGGCCAAGTGCGAGTCGGACTCGCGTACTAAGGGTTCCGTACCATTTTTAAGTGCCTACCTGTTGTTATAGATATCGAGCAAAAAAGGTAAAAAAAAAGTTGTTGTTATTATAGCAACAGAAATACATAATTTGTGAATTTTTCAACTGTTTAGGTATCGCGGTTCTTGAGATACAGCCTGGTGATAGACAGACAGACAGCTAAGTCTTAGTAATAGGGTCCCGTTTTCACCCTTCGGGTACGGAACCCAAGCATTTAATGTCTAGACATGCTTAATATTGCTGCATCAAAGATATCGAGAAAAACCCATAGAGAAATGGAGTGGGCTTTGAGAAAAACTGTAGCTGAAGTTCAAGAAGTAGTACCGGTAAAGAAAAAGAGGAACACAACCTACAAAAATTGGAAAGCTCATAAGACAGTGACAGAGTGGTAAAATCCATTGTTGGTATTTTAAAAAATAATGTAAATTGTAAAGCAAAGGAAAAAAGTACAACTATCGATCTACAAAAAGAAATGAGATGCCATCAAAAACATACTTGTAAAAAAACCCAAGTCTCGTAACGCAGTTCTTTTACCGTAAAACGTTGTGAGATCTATGTAATACCAAGTCGGTTAATTTATTCAGTCCCTACTTAAGGGACCTTCTATCTTAAGCTATTACCTACGTAATTATCTCACCTTACAGAATTTTATTTTGACCTTATCAAAGTTCAAAACTTTTATGTTATGAATATTAGATTGACTTGGCCATCGCAATAAACACTTGTGAGATACATTCTAATTATATCCGATGGCCAAGTTAATCTATTATTTAAAACTTTAAAGTTTCGAATTTTGATAAGGTCAAAATAAAATTCTGTAAGGTGAGATAATTACGTAGGTAATAGCTTAAGATAGAAGGTCCCTTAAGTAGGGACTGAATAAATTAACCGACTTGGTATTACATAGATCTCACAACGTTTTACGGTAAAAGAACTGCGTTACGAGACTTGGGTTTTTTTACAAGTATGTTTTTGATGGCATATTTTTTACTTCGATTTGGTTATACACAAAATACGCAAAAGTCTAAAATATACATCCTTCAAAATGTTTATTTTATTAAAGACGTATCTAGACTTCAGAAGCATAAAGACGGATGTACTATGATACTTGAGAAGCATTTAGTCATAAGTGCCTATTTACAATAACGGCACATACGACGAATGTTTCTGACGTATAATGTCACATCCAACCTTATGTTTCTGAGCTCTATATAAACGATTGGCATGGCAACACACAATAGCATCACATCTCAAGGATAATACCACGCATTACATCGTATAAGACATTCCCCAGCTTCTATACAGCATAGTTTAATAACTTTCAATAGAATAGTTGGATAATCCTCAGAACCAATATTATTATGCTATGTAAGATGTTTTGTTTTATCTTATAATATAATATAATCTTATATCTTACGTTATAATTAGCAACTAAAGGCGGAAACATATTATTATTATTAAAACGCCACGACACCCGACTATTGTTTTCTATAGACCAGAATCACACTACGAACACCCGCCACGACGCCACGCGCGTACTGCTGCACAGGTGTTGACATGTGGCGTGGCGTATTAATAATGTGTTTTCGCCTTAAACACCAAAAGCCTTAAAGAGACCTAAAATACGTTAATATTTACTTAAAAAATATTAAAGACTAGCTGCGCCCCGCGGTTTTATCCGCGTTACTCTGCTCTATTGGGTCGGAGCGTGATGTTTTGTACGTCTATATGTTAAACTAGCGTATAACCTATCCCAGTGCAAAATTTCAGCCAATTCCGTTGAGTTGTTTTGGCGTGAAAGAGTAACAAATATCCATCCATCCATCCATACTTACAAACTTTCGCGATTATAATATTAGTAGGAAGTAGGATATTCATTTATGGGTCTGGGTATTGAACTAAGTTACGTTGTGTTGGTTGTCATAAACTTATCATATATCACCGTCAGCTCGGTAACGCTGCAGCGGCGGTGGGAATGGGTAAATTCATTCCCCCTTCCCCCCCCCCCAGGGTAAAAATAATATATAGGTTTAAATATTACCTACTGTCTTATTGGTCTAGCGGGAATATGTGCGACCGTTACTAGCGAGGTCCCAGGTTTGATCCCCGAGTCGAGCAAAACATTACATTACTAGAAACTATTTAGATAAATAAAACAATAGATCATAACAACTATACCATCATATTATTTTAATAATTATAGGTAATATATTATATCCGAATTACTACAAGTATTCAGTTTATACTAATATCTACAATAGATACGATCATATCGTTTCGGGATTTTATGGATGACAAGAGTATAGGTCGACTAAATTATTAGTTTGTTTATGAAAGAATCTAGACTATAAACCTCTTTCAATTCATACCAAAAACTAGGTTAGCACTTCTGAAAAGGGTTCTCCTCAGTCGTCTCGAAAATAATTCTATTATTTCTATAGCAATACAATTATCCGAATAAGAAAATTCATAATAAAAATCATTATTCCAAACTAGAGCAGTAAAGTTTTATTGCAGCATAAAAATGAAGTGTTTCTGTTTAGTGACTCGACCATGAAAGATTTGGAACCGAACGGAAAAGAGACCTAATAAAATGCGACAAAAATCGTATCGAAGCCATTGAATCCGATAAAAAGAAAAATTTTATCGAAAGGAAAGATTAAAAGAAAGAACAATGGAGCATTCAACTCTTCGTCAAAGATAATAAAGGGGAAAATATCACGAGAAATTAAAATGAGCGTCGAGCTTGGTCAGTAAACAAGGGGTAAGGCTAGCAATTTTATTTTTCCTATGTTGGATCAATAAGAAGAAGTAGGACACGGGATATTGCTGGACTTTGAAATGAAGAAAAAGACCTTTAATTACGGTTCGTCGCTTTGAGAAAAGGACTTGATGTATCCACTCAGGCGATAATTGAACATTGCTTTTTTCGCAAGTTTAATCTGCACTTGTTGTTTATTTTAGACTGTGAATCTAGACGGTTGTTTTGCAGTGAAATGATTATGGTTTGCTAGTATTCATTATTAATTTGGCTTTGAACTTTAAAAGTTAAGAAAATATATCCTATAGGATCCCTTATTTGACCGTCTGTCTGTATAAACCTATTGGCACACATGTCAGGCTAAATGCCTGACACGTGTGCCAATTGTAAAACCCGCTGAATTGTAGAACTTAACAATTCAGCAGAATACATCAAATAATAAACTCTGGTAACTTTGAAATATAAATTAAGTTTCTGTATAAGTATCATATATAACAAAAATAAAAAAAAAACTACTAACATTAATTTTTATAAATACCAAAATTGAAAATTAAGTATGATATTCCTGAGCATTTGCTAAAATGATTTTTTTTATTGCAGCTTTGCTCCTATTGATTCATGTTCAATATTTTAACAGTTTATTCATGGTGTAAAATAATGTGTGATCCACAATAAAAAACGGTTATAAGGTTGTATTTTACTGTATTGTGTTGTCAAAAGTTTATAGAAGTATTTTGTAGCCGACATAACTGTTAAAAACAACAACAAAGATGCTTTAAAATGCTTCGACTAAAGATTTTATTTGTGACTTAGTTTGACTTGACTTATTTAAGAAAACAAATTCTTTTGTCACCTTGTAGGATTTTCGTTGTTAGCCACGGGGCTTTTGCTACTTCGGGCATAAGGCGAACGGAGCTCCAGCCTCCAGACCAGAATAAATGGTTTAAAAACTACAAACTAAGCAACCTGCGCAAGAGGTCGCCTCTGTGGGGCTTGGACCTCGGCTCAGGGCGGTCTCTGGCGATGAGATTGAGTGATTATTACTTTTAGTATTTTTTAGGAGTTTTGTGCAACTGTCGCTCTACTTTACTGTTCGCGAGCCTCTCAGATTTCTGGTCTAAGAGGGCATCCGATGGGTCTTTGCAAAATAAGGATCGGGAGAACGAGGGGGGACGCGTCGCGTTCGCGGGCGTACTCTTTTCCGGCGGGGGTTTACAAATCTAATTTATTTTTATATGCATTATCAATACCTATTGGTCTGGCTTTACTTTTCAGTGTTAATAGGATTGATGATGATGATGTGTAATTGCTGAGAACAGATCTCTCCATATCTTCTTGTTGGTGTCGTAAAAGACAACTAAGGGACATACATCTGATGGATGGGTACCATCATCTATCAGCTTAATGATACTTCCATCATACTGCAATTAACAATCCGCCTGCAAAGCGTGTTGATTACAGCAAATCCTTTAACGACCCTGGCTTGTCAAGGTATGTTTTAGAGGAGGCCCATGTTCAACACTGGACGAACATGGACATATAACATAAGTACCTATGTTTTTTATTGATTCTTGCGTCGAGATAAATCAAAAGATTTATTTTCTGGTATTGTGGTATTTTAAGATTGAGGGAATACAAATCTGTAGTCAACTTTATCTATAATTAACTGAATATATCATTGCATAATTGGTTTACTTTATTTAGTATTACGTTCAACGCGCACCGGCATCGAAATATTATGGTAGGTTAGGTATGATAGCGTGAACCAATAAAGGAGTCAGATCCGCAAAATAAAAACCTCAAAAAAAATATGTACCTATCTAAAATATGAATTTGCATAGTTCACATACCCGTAGGAACTTCATAATTAAATATAATCTATGTTAATATCATGAACGAAAACAATATTTCGCTAAACTATAATAATAATAAAGACAATATGAAATTTCAGATAGAAATCTAATAGAAAAATATTGAAAAAGTTTGAAATTCTTTTGAGAAATCTCATAGTTCTACTCGTATTATATTAGCCACAAGCTTAGCGCTGGTTCATGGAATTTTTGCATTACAAACTTAAGTTCAGTATATGAAGTTGTACAATAAATGAATTTAATATTCCACTTTTCTATATAAGTATGAGAAGTTTTAGTCTTGAATTTATTTATATTAAGTGTAGTTCATTGTTTTAGTTCTGTTTATAAAATCAGTCTTATTTATTATGATGCTGTATTATCGCGTAAGTGACAATTGTTAATAAGGTGTAATTTCATCTGTCAAGAAATATTTTCGTTATATAAGTTTTAAAGGGCAAAAAATCAATTTGGTGCATTTGATTTTCAACCTTATCAGCTATTGTCTCTTATACGGTATTGTAGTATCACTTGAATGTTGGCTTTTTAGATCAAAGGCGTAAATTTAAACAGTTTTGGGTTATCTTAGTTTTTTTTTTTAATTTATGTTTAATAAAATAATAGTTTCTGTGTGTGATTTCCGGCAATGGGGTGGTTTCTGGCTTAAAATTATCCCAATGTCTCATGGGAAGACAAATCATTATTTTTCTTACGGTAAAATAACATTTCGGTTTTATTGCTCAGAAATTTCTTCACTAGCGTAATGATTATACGGGACAAAGTCTAGTTTGCTCATATGTTTTGAAAGGGCTTAACTTAGTAAAGGTTAAAAACCTTTTTAATCCCCATATTATAGAAAGATTATATTTTACTGTAACTATTTATTAGTAAGTATTTAAACGACTGTTTAATAGCAATGCCAAAACTGAATAAGCGATCTGAAAATTCTTAGTTCAGAAAATCTCCCTCAGTGAAAACAAATGTAAAACTCGCAATGTTGCCTACACAAAAATATTTTACATACTTGGCAATGCAAATCGCATAAAGAAATGTCTACGTATATACCTACATAAAAGTATAACAATGATAATAATAAGAAAGCGAACTTGTTTATTCAGCTGAAATAAAAACTAACAACTTTTGACACTATTTTTATTTGCCACAAATACAGTGAGTCGGATGTCATTGCTGGCTATTAGGTGATTTGGCAACACTGGAGCTGAGTGCAGTCCAAACTACCATGTTCGTAAGATATTACTTGCAACGTCGACAAAATATATAATATAAGCGTTAACACTTTTACAACTGCTGTGAAACAAACATGTTTATGATTACTTTTACTAGTAGGTATATACGAAACTACGTGTCTTAATACTATGGTGTTGGCCTTACATATTTACTTGTTTTGAATCTAAACGCACTGCTTGGAGTTGTTAGGTGAGTTGCATCGCCGTGCGAGCCACTCGAAACTGATCCATCCTCTTCTACTTATTATCTTTTTATTGTGTACCTAGTCGGTTGTACCCACAGTATTACTTGTATCTTGGTTAAGATGTATATATAGTTAGTTTGTATTACAGTTTAGTGTATAAGATATTGTTAATTTTAAGTATTAAAACAATTTGACATTTCTCTGTAAGTGAATGTAATAATAATATGTTTTTTTGAGAAATAAAGAATTTTTAACCGTAATAGGCGACTAAGGGATATACAGATGATGAACGGGAAACAGCATCTGTCAGCTCGAGGCTAGTTACCATCTTACTGCAATCACCAATCCGCCTGCCAAACTTGGTGATTATAGCAATATTCCTCAACGACCCTGGCTTGCCGAGGTCTGTTAAATAAGCTATTTGACTAGGGCAGGCCGGGCCGGATTGCTCATGCTTACCCGGCCCTCGAAGGAGTGTCCGGGGGGGTTTAGTGGTGTAGGGTCCTCTCCTCGTGGTATGAGTTTAGCATACCACGATATGGAGAGGGCGAGCCCCACATATCCCATCGCCAGTGCGCGGATACGCTGCGTTTAAAATAAAAGTTCACCAGTTGCTAGTTAAATATAAATGTTATAATTTCGTTGACATATCAAGGACAAAAATGCTTAAGTAAATGGTGAGTCCGTCCAATTTTGGAATCAAGAGACCTTCAACAATTAGTGTCCCAGGAAATATCTCATAATCCGAGGGTCCGGCCTGACCAAATATTTGCTTAGCAAAGTATCTCTACAGACCCTTCTTATATTATAAAATGTAGGTATACACTATTTAACTTGGAGTTAAGACAAATGGTCCGCCGTGTGGTTTCCGGCTTAGAATAGACCACCCCATGTCCTCCCATGGGTGTCGTAAAAGGCGACTAAGGGACATATGGGTAATGGATGGGCAGCAGCATCTATTAGCTCAAGGTTTACATCTTACTGCGATCACCAATCCGCCTGCCAAGCGTGGTGATTATGGCAATATCCCTCTACGATCCTGGCTTGCCAAGGTCTGTTAAGAGGAGGCCCATGTTCAGCAGTGGACGTAAACGGGCTGTTGATGATGATGATGATGAAGACAAATGAAATGTTCTGGTTGATATGATTGTATATGTTAAATATATTTTATATATTTATTTATAATGGTACCTATATTGTGTCTGTTATATAAGACAACCTCCGTAGTGTAGCGGTATTTGGCTCGCTTAAAATCTCGGAGGTCGTGGGTTCGCCACGCCGGACAGGAAATCTTTGTGTATTTTCTAAATTTCTTTCCGGGTCTGTTTGGTTAAGGGACTATGTTCTGTGTCACGGAAAGCACGGTAAGCAGTTGGTCCCGATTGTTATAATATGACAGAGAACGGGCAGCAGCGTTTCTCTGTGTATGCTATTACATAATCAGGTCAGTAACTCGCCTGCCAATCGTAGTAAGAATCACGCAATACTTAAGTTGAAAATACTTAATAATGTTTCATAGTTTATTCATAATCTAGTCTTTTATAGTCCTAAGTTTTTCAGAATAAACATTATTATTATATTATTATTATAATAATAATTGATGGAAGTAAATCCCTTTTTATGTTTTTTTTAAATTAAATGGCAATTTGCCATTCTGTCTCATTTAGTAACCCTTTTTATATTATTTTACTTCGAAATAAAACTCGTTACTTCTTTCTGTCACTCTCTTGTCATAGTAGGTACAATATGTGCATATATTTTTATCTATTGTTTGAAACGTCACTTATTTGTACTTGTTCTAGCTTCACAATATTTTGCGATCAGTTATGTTCATTTCTTTGCTTGAACGCGCAAATCTCACAAACTAATGGACTGATTTTAAAAATTATTTCAGGGTTAGATAGCCTATTTATTAAGGCTAAATTAAGAAGTTCCTTAGGGAATGGAAGTCACTTAATTACTAGTGTTCATATGAAAATTAACAAAATAATTATTTTCCAATTACAAAATATTGTTATGCACTACAATCTCAAAATAGTAGCTTGATCGTTCTAATTTATTTATTTTACAAACGTAGAACTGAATAATCATTACAAAAAAAGGTAATTTTAAGCGGATTTGGCAGATAAAGGCCCCTACATAACTTCATCTAATAAGTCGATAAAGTTACGAACTATCACGTAACTTTGCAAATTTAATATCGAAACTCATTGGCCCGAAAAACAGGCTATGGGAGAGCGGTAGGCAAGCAAAATATTTTGTTCCCAAATGAACGTTGCGAACTCGACCGTAGTTTAAAAGAATATCTTAAACGTCTTATTTTATGTAGGTGCACAATGTAATGGAGAAAGCCATTTCAAGTTTAACGAAAGAATTCATAAATAGTACGAATAAAGAGCCTAGGTATGTTTATTTTTTTATGTCGATGGCATAGTAGGCGACTAAGGGATGGCCAACCTATCAACTCAAGATTAGTTGTCATTCAACTGCGCTCACCAATCTGCCTGTCTTTCATAGCTACGACATTTTTTATCACCCAGACTCTACAAGTATTCTTATTAATCCCTCGTGCTAAGCTAAAATGGTTGTATTACGAGTGGATTCACGTCGGTAGTGCAATGGGTGGGCGGCGACCACAAGATCACAAGTCCGACGCCCAAGCTATTGGGCTACGGCCGACACGAACTCTTTGGTAGAAATTGAATTCAGAAGCTACTCCTGTCATTACTTAATCACTAGTGCAGACAACCTACTTTATTAGTTTGTTAATTACTCCAAATGTGTGTAAAATGATACAAAACAAATGTAACTTATTTTAATGTGTAATAAAAAAGAAAACTATTGTCTGTTTTTATGATGATATAAGTAATAGTAGTAGGTATATCAATATTGCATCACTAACTTATTTGTTTAACGAAAATTTGATAACACAATATTGCATTAATAGTATAATTGTGTCAATTACAGCAACTCCGTACATCGTATACAAAATTGAAACATTTCGAGATAAACCCACATAAATTGCTCGCAAAACAAACGCCATCAAACTGTATCGATGCTATTATCACAACAATCACGCATCCATGCAATCATATCGATAATCGAATCGAGTAAACCAACATAATAGGTGTTCGTAATCGATTGTAATCGAATCGGATACGATTGAAACGATTATTGTAACACCTTCATCGTTGTTATTACGTGTTTATTAGATTGGGTTGTCGTTTTTGGTAGAAAAGGTTGTAGGTAATAGGGGTTTTAATGTGTACCCACGTACCCTTATATCAACATCATGGTTATCTTTGTTTTCCGGAGGGGTGTTCAGGAAAATATACCTATAATACAAAGAAGATATAATAAGATTGATTTAGTATTTATTTTTACTATATCTTATTCTTGAAGTGTTTTGTTCATTATGCGTCGGTATCTCTACTTTTTTATTTCAGATGCGGCGAATAAAACATTTTTTAATATACAATCCTCCAAAAAGTTTAGTCTTATCAAATATACGAAAATTGCAAAAACGTCACCTCTTGTCAAAAGGTCGGCGTTCGTTGCTTATAAAACATCTACTTACTTGCTGGTTTCTTCACACATATCAGTGCCGTGTTTGACCAGGTATACAAAATATAGACAGCAATAAGGTTGCTAAGTAATTATTGCAAGCTGTTCATTGCGACTTTTATATGTTCCATTCCATACTATGAGAATACAAAAAGCTCGTTGGACGGTGCGCAGATGTTAGATTGCAATCGAATTACTGGTTGCTAAGGATACTGGTTGCTATCATCATGTCGGGCGTAATAAACTTGTATCATTTCAGTAGTCTTCTGATGAAAACACCCCAGGTAGTTTTTAAAGGAACACCAAAAAAGACAAAACAATTTGGGCACTAAACGGTGCAGCGCGGCGGCGTGGGCTTGGACACTCATGCTTTGTCATCTACTCCATGTGATTTTTTTTCAGAGTTCATAGTAATATACTATAGTGATTAACCAGACCGTTGACTGAAGCTACCTTCAGGTTGAAAATAAAACAACTGTTACGAATAAACAAGGAAAAATATAATTCATATTAATTTGAAATGTTAATATTTCAATCAAATAAATTAAAAATTACTTTATATATCATCCACAGACCACCATCTAAATATCTTTCAAATTAAAAGAAAAAAGGTGTATTGAGTATTTTAATCCTACCTCCTAAATTACATATACTTATTTTTTTTTTAATAAAACCCATCTATTAGTTAAATATATCTTGGATGTAGAATTTTTAAAACTTCAGCTATGGCCAGAAATAGATCTCTATACCAATACACTTCGATATTTTTCTTAAACTGACAGAGCACGGTCCATTTAAGACCCTGACACGGCACTGATAACAATGAATAAACCTCTACTTTATGTGGTTAAGCACACAACGATGACGTCAGCATGTAAAGCATTATATTTTCACGTCCCTTAATTGAGATTCTGTTGCGTTATATAATGTTGCTATTTTTAGTACCGTGTCTTTGAGGTTGAGATGAAATTATGGTTGTTTGTAAGTAATTGTCTTGGGTTTAGTTGGAGGAAAATGAAACGAGTACATTTTCCTGTTTTACTTATTAGTCTTATTAACTACACATTCTATGTGATTTCCGTATGTAAGATTTAATTGTTATGGAATATGTTTAGTTTGTAATTGATTTATGGTGGGGGTTATTTTTAAAGCGCAGCTTAACTACGATTCAATTTTTGTATAGATGTGTTCCAATTTTTAAAATGTTTTTTTTTTCTTTTTTAAGAGGATTACTAGCAGCGTTTTGCAGTCTACTAGTATTCTTGTTAACCCCTCGTGCTAAGCTAAAATGCTTGTGTTACGAGTGCGTTCACGTCGGTAGTGCAATGGGTGGGGTTCGAACCGGCGATCTCAAGATCACAAGTCCGACGCCCTAGCCATTGGCCTACGGCCCCTTTGGTGTTATGTTTTTCATTTTGGTATTTTGTTAAACCATAAAAAATAGGTAAGAAGGCCACACCAAAGACCACACACACCACTGATAGTTACAAAAAAAATATTTTCAAGGGTTCAATTCCCGCATTGAGTTAAATCAAAGATTTTTTGCCAAGTCTGGTTGACTAACCTCCGTGCCTCAGAAAGCATGGAATATTACGGCATTAGTCCCAATTGTCATAACTCTATGACATCAGTATACGGTAACGGGTAGCAGCGTTTACAAGTCACCAACCCGCTTATACTCTGACTACAACCCCTTCGAGGAGGGGCCATATTCAGCAGTGGACGTTATCAATTTATGTTGTTTGATCTTTTTCTAAGCCTAATCTAGCTTTTCTTTTACACCTAATAAACACAAGATTAAAGTTTAATTAAGAAGCTTACTTTAACCTAGATTAAGATGTGCAAATCTATGAATATGAGATTCTTACTAATTATATTCTAGTCTAGATACTTATTACATTCTAGCTTTTCGCGAGCTGTTTTACCTTCCTTCCCTTTTTGTTAGAACTTCCAAATGATATATAGCCTATACCCTGCCTCGATAAATGGAGTATCTAACACAGAAAGTTTTTTTCAAATCGGTCTCGTAGTTACTGAGATAAGCTCGTTCAAGCAAACAAACTCTTCAGCCATATACATTAGATGCTGACAGTGGTGACATTTTGTTTGTTTGTTATTAAAAAAAGCATAACTTACAAATGGTCTAATATATTAAAGAAACCAACGGCTTGATATTTTGTTTACTTACATACTTTTTCTGATTAGACGAGCTTGTAAAAATATATATATCGGAATTATCGGTTTAGTACTTCATGAGATTAGCTTGTACAACTCTTTAGCCTTTTAATGATATATATTAGGTAGTACATACCAGATTCCCGCACGCAGTTACACCCGTGTAACACCCATTCTCGTAGAAACTTCATATTTAAATACAGCCTTCATGGTGCACCATAGAATAGAGAAAAGGAAGATTTGGTTCCGAACGCAAATTTTAATCACAAATTAATAAATCTGATTATCAAATCAAATTAGCATTATGATCATGGATTCGGTAACTCATTTGACACAACAAAATATTTGACAGCTGATTAGTCAACTTAACGCTAATCATTGTCCCAGAAACTAGTTGTTCAGTTAACTACGACTTTTTTTTTGTTGTCCGGAGGAAAATTCATTTACGCATTTTATGGGATATGTGGGGCTCGCCCTCTCCATAACGTGGTATGCTAAACTCATACCACGAGGAGAGGACCCTACACCACTAAAACCCCCTACCACTTCTTCGATCCGCCGTTGGCGGGGGCCGGGTACGCATAAGCAATCCGGCCCAAACTACGCCTACCTGAAACCTGAATTAGGAGATACTTATAACATATTAAACAAGATCGCAGTCCATACACTTACTATAATAATGTCGTTCCAGAAATGGCTTCCCATCCGGTTTACCTCCGTAATTAGGGTATTACGTACATTGTTAATTTGGTTGCCGCGACTCAGGTGTTTACTGTCACCAATGGAGGTGTAATATTAGGTTGGACGAGCTACTCAAAATAATTACGAAATTAACATTTTATTTTTCGAAGTTGTGTATGTGAATGATATGTTTCTTCTTTGGGGTAACTGCGCGGATATAAATAGCATTTTTATATTGCAAAAAAGAGCCGTAAGGGCTATTTACAAACTGGGTCCCCGAGAAAGCTTGAGAGAAAAATTTAAAGAAATAAATATTCTAACCGTTGCATCACAATATATATATGAGAATGTGTTATATGTACATAAAAATATTGACTCATTTTGTAAAAAAAGCGACACACATAGTGTAAATACTAGATATAAGCATAATCTTGTGGCTCATGCTAGCTGTCTCCGCAAAATAAGTAACTCTTTTATGGGGCAATGTATACGGTTCTACAACAAACTTCCCAATAGTATAAGAGAATTGTCTATAAATAAGTTTAAAATGACTATTAAAGTCAAATTGTGCAGCAGGGCTTATTATAAAATTTCTGATTATCTTTGTGACAAAAATGCTTGGGATTAAATCGCTCTAATCTCAATGTAAAATAAAGTATATTGTAATTAGGTCAATAAAATATTGTGATATGATATAATTTAAAAAAAAGAGGGTTCTACTGAGTTTTTTGGCAGTGTTTCTCAGTAGTCGCCACGTCACACACTGCACGGTAGGGAAATAATATGACGATTCCAAACAAATGTAACCATTTTACGGAATAAATGAATTTTGAATTTGAATTTGAATTTGAATTTGTTTTTGAAGTACCCCTTTTGTACCCCTATTGCTAAATAGGGGGAATTATTCCCTATTGAAAGTCAAATAAAAAATTCGTTAACTACATAAATCTTACAACTTCCGTAGCGTAGTGGTATTTGGCTTGCTTTCAATCTCAGAGGTCGTGGGTTCGATCCCCAAGCTGGACAAGAAATCTTTGTGCTAATTCTAAGATTTCTTTCCGGGTCTGGTTGTTTGAAAGACTACCCTCTGTGCCTTGGTGAGTACGTTAAGCCGTTGGTCCCGATTGTTATAACATCATCAATAATAATCGTATATCAAGGAACAGGCAGCAGCGTTTCCTTGTGTGTTACAACATAATACTGCGGTCACCAACCCGCCTGCCAAGAGTGGTTTAGCACAGTGGACGTTATACGGGCTGATGATGATGATAAATCTTAATATTTACAGTAAAATATGCTAATGTTCTCCAAATGTCGTTATCCTCTACTAATATACAAGATGTAACGGAAAGGGTATATAGCATAGCTTAGCATATAGCAAGGCTTCTTTGGATCACAACAAACAATATGGCAAGGTAATTTAAAAAGACAAAATATCTAGTGTTAATTCCGCTAAAAATGTGTCTATATGCTGTAATGCAATTTTTGCACCGCCCTCCCGCCCGCAAAAATTATGCACATGCAGGAAGGAAAAATAAAACGTGCAGAAATACAATCATCAGCCAAAGACCCGACACGTGTTTCGCTCCTCCACGGAGTATCATCAGGGTAATGTTCACTACTCGAATTTTGATGTACGGTTTAAGGAACATGTTGCCGCTTATAGGAATGGTCATCCAGAAAAGTCCCATTTTGCTAAACACTTAATTGAATCCAGCCATTCCTTGAGCGACAATAATACCTATAATATTCTACATATCTGCGATAAAGGCTTCCGGTTGTGTGTGTTGGAACAATTAGAAATCTTAAAACATAAGAATGGTAGTTTTCGATTTATGAATGAACAAACAAATTATGTGTCATCCCATCCCCTCTATTAAACTTGTTTACCGGTCACTCGTCCAGTGCCGGTCCTATACAGGGTGAAATTTTAATCACCAGCCAAATTTTGATATGTTAATCTTTAGTAAAAATCATTGAATACGTGTTTTTTCATTTAGTATCACTCAATACAAAAATATTGAGAAATCACGTCACAAAGGCCCGCGAAGGGGTGCGCGTGGCCGACTAGATCATAGGTAGTGCCGCTCAGGGGTAGTGGGGGCGGGGGTAACGACGTGCGCTCTCATTGATGTTCGCGCGGCACGTAGTATTATTAACATTTTACTTGGTGACCACGCAGAGCGGATAATTCCTTCGAGTAAATTATAAATTATGAAAATTTTAGGTATCGTTTTTTTTTCAAAATTGGTGTTAGTGAATGATACCTAATGCCTAGAAAAAATTTGGCTGGTGACTAACATTTCACCCTGTATAAAGAGCGCTCGCCAAACGGACGGGTCACTGCCGCTCCGTGCAAAGCTCGGTGTGTACAAGGCGTACATACGATCACGCCTGACGTACGCCGCCCCGGCATGGTACGCTCTCGTCTCCGAGACGAACCGCTGCAGTCACTAACGCTGCGCACCATCGTGAACACCCACCACTTTGTACGGAACGACACCATAGCCCGGGACCTGCGCATGGAGAGCCTGGACAACTTCGTGAGACGCCTGAGCTCGACGATGTTCGAGCGGACTGACGGTGCGCACGCCCGCCACTTGCGGGAGCTTGCGCCATATCACCGTCGGCCGCCGGACAGATTCGCCCTGCCACGTGACCTCATCTCCGTGCCCCCCCCCTGACGAAGACTTCCGCTCCCTTCACCTGCTGGCTGATGGGCGCCCCCGGGGAGCATTTCCCCGGTGGGCTCGACCTCACCATGCGTCAAAGGGAGCGATGAACCACCGGATACGACACCAAGCGCCGCTAGCATGTTGGTCGCCCCTATGGACTCATCTGTATGGGCTTGACCTCGCTAGCCGCGCTCCACCCCAAGGACATGACCACGAGGGCCCTCGGGCCCCCACCCAAGGACCCACCTGTTTTCATAGGTGGCGAGTGCTACCACCAAAAAGGCCTCTGGCCTGAAGAGTTTCCCCGGGGTCCGTGGAAGAACACAATGGTCGGGTCATTTGCTCACTAGCGTTGCATTACAGCATATAGACACATTTTTAGCGGAATTAACACTAGATATTTTGTCTTTTTAAATTAGATTAACATGGATTTCCGCAAAGTAACGCCTGATTCTATTAATTAAATATGGCAAGGGTTTCAACTCGAAAAAAAATAAAAAAACAATATTATTTTGCAAACAAAAAATAAAAATGCGGAACCCTTTATTCAGAAATACCAGGAGTAAGACGTTTATTTTTAACTTGCAAATAGTTCGTTGACATCGATAAGCTGAGTGAGTGCTAGTGATGTATTTATTTCAATTTGAAAAGTTTGGTTTCTGGTATCTATGAATTTAAAAAAATCATTACTTCCGGACTTGTAGAGATAGGATTAAATAACCCTTGCCAAATAATTTGTTATCATCCAAAATAGCCTTGCTCTTTCTATGTATATACCCTTTCCGTTACACCTTGTATATAGCTAAAGAGTTTGTTTGTTTGCTTGAGCACTCTTATCTCAGGAATTTCTGGTCCGATTTGGAAAATTCGTTCAGCGTTAGATAGCCCATTTATCTAAGAAGGCTAGCTTTATTTCATTATGAAGTTTCTATGACAACGGGAGTAACGAGAGTGAAACAATACGCGGGAAGCGAGTAACAAAATTAATTTATTGAATATGGACCATAAGACATTAAAGGACGTTGGACTTGTGATCTTGAGGTCGCCGCTTCGAACCCCACGCATTGCACTACCGACGTGAACCCACTTGTAACACAAGCATTTTAGCTTAGCACGAGGGGTTTACAAGAATACTAGTAGACTGCTTAAACTCTGCTAGTAATCTTTAAAAAAATATATTTATTTATATGCTCCATTATTGAGCCTTCTGATAAATAATCTGCTGTTTCTGACTAACACAACGGTCAACTCAATATTTATGTTTTTTACGTAGTTGTTAAGTAACAATTCAACCATTTTCAATTCTATCTAAATAAATAACATCAAAAACCTTAGCAACGCACATTTTTGCGTTAAATTTACAGCGAAAAAAGTCCAAAAATTCGGTCACGAATCTTAATTGTTTTATTAAAATCACAAATCATTGTACCGATATTTGGCCTCACAAATCAAATAACCTTCCGTAAAATGGAACGGAAAACAAATCGAATTTATCTGCACGCCAACACAGTTTATTTATGATCGAGATTCTTGATATCTACCTAAAAATCCGGAAAATTCAGTTAAAATATTTATGCGAACGACAAAGTTCTATCTTACGAGTAATAGATTGAGATTCCGTATCGAAAAACTGCTTTGTAAGGAATCTTACTGAGAAAACACAACCTACGGGTGACCTAGGCTGTGTGATAACTGACAGACTAAATATTTATATTTGTTTAGTCTCCGCTACTAGAATTAAGCGAAATTTAACCAAATCGAACCAAATTCAAAATAATATTACCTAAGCCAAATTCATGCCTATTCTCGTTTATATGTGTAGTTATTACGACGTAAGTTTTCATAATTGGAGCTTAGTCTAAAGCAAATAAGAGACTTGAAATATATTTACATCCTTACGGTCAGCTAAAAGCAATTTACTAAAGGGCTCGCCAGTTTATTGAAATGCGACTTGCTTTTTAAAGTATATGTGTGACTCTTTTTGGGTGAATATTGGGATTTCGTGTATATACTGTATAGACAAACTGGATTTAGTGAGCTTTTAAGAACTGTTGTTCTCAAATGGATTATGGTTGGAAATTTGGCTGGCCTGGCGACCACAGCGTATTTTCTTAACTTAGTTTAATAGTAATAATTTATTTATAAATTTCAAACTAAGCAACTTTCGCAAGAGGTCCCCTATGGGACTTGACCTCGGCTCAGGGCGGTCGTTGGCGGGGAGATTGAGGGATTATGACTTTTAGGTTTTCAAATAGTCCTATAATTTTCTTTACAAAAGTATCAGACTATTTGAATATCTTTAAAACCCTTGATACCCAGAGCTAAATTGGAGATAAGTTTTAAATACCACTCCCGCACTCCCCCATAACTGTATCATGGGGGAATTTACAAACACATAATTTAATGACACAATACAGACCCACACTCAGAACAATTATCCCAGGTTCCCACAAACAATTTTCCAGGGTAAGAATAGAACCAAGAAAAATCAATCTCAGAAGTAACCACCGCAACCAATGAGCTACCGGTGCAGTCAAACCATCACCTCTCGAACGTCTGAAATATTTTTCTTGTTAAATATATCTGTGCCATTTATTGCGATAAAATGCATTCCACAAGAAAACATTCTACGTTCCTCAACAGATAATGAGGTCTAGGTACACAACTTCTGTTCAAGCATCAGTTGGCTCTTGAGATGTTTTAGCTGGTATTACGTTAATTTTTTTGCAACGTGAACATTCAGCAGCAAAAGTATGTACCTATACGGTTTCGATGTACAGTATTTTTATGCTTTTATCCTGTTTAATGTTTTGAATAATTACGTACAAAGAGAACAAGTCTTGTACGTAATTATTCAAGTGACTACCTCCGTAGCGTGGCAAACTCCGTAGCGTGACAACCTCCGTAGCGAGACAACCTCCATAGAATAGCGGTATTTGGCGCGATCCCCACGCCGGACAGGAAATCTTTGTGTAATTTCTAAGATTTCTTCCCAGGTCTAGTTGGTTGACGGACTACCCTCAGTGCCTCGGAAAGCACGTTAAGCCATATGTCCCGATTGTTTTAACATCATCTATAATAGACATATATCAAGGAACGGGCAGCAGCGTTTCCTTGTGTGGTATAACGTAATACTGCGGTCACCAACCCGCCTGCCAAGCGTGATGATTGGCAAATACCTTCCCCGGGAGGAGGCCCATGTTCAACAGTGGACATTATACGGGCTGATGATGATGATGATGAAGGAGTCTTCTAGTTTGGAGTGCAATTATTTTGTTTATAATATATTTCACGTAAATTTCTTTATTAACGAAATATCTATAAATTACATTCTCTCATGATAAAAGGATGGCTTATATTTTCGAAGCATCTTATATTAATAACTAGCGACCCGCATGGCTTCGCTCGGTGCAATGCTGATGTATTACACATATAAACCTCCCTCTTGAATAGCTCTATGTATTAAAAACCGCAACAAAATGATGAGAGTCATCCGTTGCGTAGTTTTAAGATCTAAGCATACATACACGGACAGACAGACAGCGGAAAGCGACTTTGTTTTAAACTATGTAGTAATTAGTTATTACAGAGCCTAAAATAGTCTTATAATTTTAAAAGGCATTATAAATCTTTGCGGCTTACAATACGTTATAAACACAATAATAGAATCAAATGTGATTATTTGATTGTATGCCATCATATCTCTCAATTACAATAACATTGCCTTTTATTATCGCTGCCTTTATTTGGAACGACCTATTAATGCGGCAATGGAGAAAACCGGCCGTTAAAATCATAAGACCAAATTGGAACTGATTATGAGGTAATTGAACGACCCTGAGAAGGGATCATAATAACCACATAATTGTCTATTTACAGAAGTAATGAAAAATAACTAGATAAAACTTTTTTATGACTGGTATAATATTTTGTACTAATAAGATGTTCTGAAATTAAAAATTATACACTGTAATTCTATTGAATTACTTTTTTTTTATTTGGTTTGCCCTTTAAAAATTCATGAATGGTACCTATGCTGTTTAAGTGTAGCATCCCTTGTCCGTGGGTTCACTACTCGAGTTGCCAACTGAAAACCAGCGCTAGGTATCGCCTAGCCAATGCCGAGGTGGCGACTTATTCGGCACAACATGCAAGGCGTCTTATTGTTTTGTACATTAAGCTAAATATTCTATGTAATATTTTGTGTGTTGTACTGAATTAAATGTATTTTTTTTCTTTCTTTCTATTAGGATCTCGATAATTTGAGTCATACATGTGTTCGAACAATTTTTTTTGTTAAATAATAAAAAAGAACCTAAACATTGTAACATTAATAATAATAACTTCCCTTAATAACTATCTGTTATTTAGAAATCTTAATCATTTAGATAAAGATTAAAATACCAAACTAACAATGGCGGATTATTCATAAGGCAAATTAGGCATGAACCTACGGGCGCGAAGGTACAAAGCAGGCGGGTGGAATAGACGCTGGCACAGCAACTGTAGTTGAGGCTTCTACAAGTCGGAATAAAGAAATGCCATCTCCAAATTGGATTTACCTCTACCACACATGTAGTAACGCCAATTAAAGTGATCAAATTTTTACTAGTACTAGTTATTTATAAAATAGGGGCGCCGATGAGATGCTTGCCTAAGGGCTCTCTCAACGTTTTTTTTTTATTAGATTACTTGCAGAGTTTAGATATCTAATAGTATTAACCCCTCCTGTTAACCCCTCGTGCTAAGCTAAAATGCTTGTGTTTCGAGTGGGTTCACGTCGGTAGTGCAATGGCTGGGGTTCGAACCTGCGACCTCAAGATCATTGTGATACGGCCGATTAATCTGCCTTTGCAAACTAATGATATACATCAATTAGCTTAACTATCCTTTTTAAGTCTAAACATATTATCATCTAAATTAACATAACCTACAGGTAGAACCTATAGGGGGATAATGCTGTTCGCGTCCGTGGGCTTTAGCTCTAGTCACCCACACGTGTCCCATGGGTAGCGCCAAATGAACAGCACATCTGGTGGTAGGTTTCGACCGCGGTTTGTCACCACCCTCAAGGCAAAGCCATGCCGCCAAGTGACTTTCGTCGCGTTCCGGCATGTTGCCTTGAGTAGCCATCGTGGAAGGGGAGTCTGGGCAGTTGTGTGGCTGCTGAGTGACTGTTTGTGGAGGGTAGCGGGATCCTAAGCACGGTCTTCCGCTGGCCGACCGCAGGTAGTAGGGGGCCCAATTAGTAGGAAAGCCACCGATGAAAGGCTGCCCCGCCAACTAGCGAAAAATCCCAGGATGCGTCACCGTGCCGGTTGGCGACCGGATGCGAGGGCCCGGTGAACATCTCTGGGGGGGGTTAGGGCGTCCCCGCGAGCTCCAGATCAGTCTCCCGTCGGTGCAGCATTACGAATGTATTGCGCGGTACTCGCTCTTGCTACACCTCGCCCAACTGTCCCTTTCCTGCATGTCTGTTCGCCATCAAAAATAATGAAATCGAAATATAGGAAACTGGTTAAACATCGGTTGCACTCCCTCGCACTAAAAGTGCACCTCTCTAACATCCGAGGTCTGCACTCCAATCTCATCCCGGTCCATCACCACCTTGAGACCGAAAAACCACATCTGCTGTTCCTCACGGAGACGCAAATCAGATGTCCAGCTGACGCAGCATACTTGCACTACCCAGGGTACACCCTGGAGCACAATTTTTAAGCCACGCGCTGGCACCTGCGTGTATGCTCGCGATGACATCTGCTGTCGACGTCTCCGCAACATTGAGGATTCCAGTTTCTCCGTATTGTGGGTTCTGGTGGAAACTGGCTTGGAGCAGATACTCTATGCCAGTGTCTATCGGTCGCACACCGACAACATGGAGACAACCAGGTTGTTTCAGTACCTTTCGGACTCGGCTGAATTAGCTCAGCTCAGGTACCCATCGGCGCACCTAGTTTTTCTGGGGGACTTCAATGCCCACCACCAGGAGTGGCTGTACCCATACCAGAACACCGACCATGCTGGGAGATTAGCGTATGCATCTACACTGACGCTTGGTCTCTCCCAATTGGTGACTGGGCCGACACGGGTACCTGACATTGATGGCCATACGGCCAATTGCTTAGACCTTCTGCTGACAACCGATCCAGACCGATATCAAGTCGCGGTTTCCTCACCGTTGGGTAGCTCCGACCACTGTTTGGTGAAATCTGTGTCTGTCTACTCGCCACCCGATCCCGATCTCAAGGGGACTAGGCGAGTATGGCGATACAAGTCAGCAGATTGGGATGAGATGCGGCATTTCTTCGCGTCTTACCCTTGGCTGCGCTTATGCTTCTCTTCAGACGACCCGACTCGCTGCGCGGAGGCTGTTTCTGAGGTGATATGCCAGGCTATGGAATATTTAATTCCATTTTCTGACGTCTCACTCCAAGACAAAGCCCGTCCATGGTTCAACGCTGAGTGTGATAGTGCTGAAGCATATAAGCACTCTGCTTACCAAGCGTGGGCGGATGCTCGAGCCCGCAAAGCGCCAAATGTCCGGAAACTGAAGAGAGCCTTCAATAGTGCTGCCTAGTCTTGCAAACGTGCCCTACGCAAGGCCCGCTTTGACCATATTGGCCGCATTGGAGCCAGACTAGCATCTTACCCATCTGGGAGTAAAGATTTTTGGTCTCTTGCCAAATCGGTCGAAGCCAATTTCTGTCGGTCCTCTTTTCCGCCACTGCAGAAGCCGAACGGTTCATTAGCTCACACCACCAAAGAGAACGCAGACTTGTTTGCATCTCTATTTGCGAAGAATTCACAACTAGATGCTGCTGGTAAAAGTCTACCCAGGCTACCTCATTGCACTTCCACTATGCCTGAGGTGCACATTCGGCAAAAGGTGGTACTTAAAATTCTTAGCACTCTAGATGTGAATAAGGCTAATGGGCCTGACGGCATTCCTGCCATTGTCTTGCGTTCATGTGCGCCTGAGTTGTCTCCTGTTTTGACTTGCCTCTATCGCTTGTCCCTGACGACTGGTCGAGTTCCAGTACCCTGGAAGATTGCCAATGTTCAACCGGTTCCCAAGAAAGGTAGTCGTGCCGACCCTGCCAACTACCGACCAATCGCAATCACCTCCATACTCTGTAAGGTTATGGAGCGTGTGTTAAACAACCGTCTCCTAGCATACCTGGAAGACAACGACCTCCTCAGTGACCGTCAATTCGGATTCCGTCGCGGCCGGTCTACTGGGGATCTTCTTGTTTATGCTACTCACTTCTGGAGCGAAGCCATTGAGAGACACGGTGAGGCTCTTGCCGTGTCTTTTGATATCTCTAAGGCTTTTGACAGGGTTTGGCACGCAAGTCTCATTGGTAAGCTTCCGGTTTATGGTATTGCTCCCGAACTTTGTACTTGGATTCAGGATTTCTTGAGGGGAAGGTCGATTCGAGTTGTCATTGATGGCGCCTCGTCCGATCTTCTTGGTATTAATGCCGGTGTCCCTCAGGGATCTGTTTTCTCCGCGACTCTTTTTTTGCTGCACATAAACGACCTGCTAGTTACTCCCGGTATCTTTGGGTATGCAGACGACAGCACAGTCTCGGTGAGACTACTTGTCTGATGCGAAGTCTAGGTCAAAGGTCCAGTCGTTCAGGGAGTCGATGATTGAGGGGGTGAACTCAATCTTGGAGGCTGTCTCCTTATGGGGTGATGCCAACCTGGTTGGGTTTAACCCCTCAAAAACACAGACGTGTCTTTTTTCGGCGAAACGGAGTCCATTCCAACTGACTCCGACATTCCGGAATGTCTTTTTCAATTCCGTTCCGATCAGCGACCATCTTGAGCTGTTAGGGCTTGACCTCTCTTCTAATCTTAACTTCGGTCACTACATCGAGTCCATTGCAAACACTGCAGCCAAAAAACTTGGCATTCTCTCCAAGGTGAGGCGGTACTTCACATCGGAGCAGCTCTTAAGTCTTTACAGAGCTCAAGTTCGCTCCTCAATGGAATACTGTTCTCATCTTTGGGATGGGTCTGCTAGATATCAGCTGGATGCTCTAGACTCATTGGAGCGCCGAGCGAAGAGAGTCATAGGCAATAACTCACTGGTGGAGGCAAGTCTTCAGAGCCTCGAACACCGTAGACGAGTAGCCTGCCTATCGGTTTTTTATCGGTTACATTTCGGGGAGTGTGCGGAGGTTTTACATGACCTGATACCCTCTTCACCCTTCCATCACCGGACGACTAGGCGCGGCGAGCGGTTTCACCCTTTTGTTGTAGACATTCCTTCAATACGCACGAAGCGATTTGCTTCTTCCTTCGTAATGCGGACATCAATCAATCAATCTGGACATCTTTAAGGCTAAAGTGAACAGGCACTTTCTAGGCAAGCGTGTATCATCTTAGGCCTTATCTTCGCCTTCCATCAAGCGAGATTATGGTCAAACGTAAGCCTATACATAGTAAAAAAAAAAAAAAACCTCCGTGCGTAGCGGTATAAGTCTAACTTTAAGGATTAGAAGTCATGGGTTCCGCCCCGCGCCTCACATAAAACCTTTGTGAAAATTCTAGATTTATTTCTGGGCCTGATTGGTTAAGGGACTAAGTACTCTTCCTGCCTCGGAAAACACGTCCAGCCACTGGCATACCAGGGAAAAGGAAGCAGCGTGTCCTTGTGTGTTATAACATAATACTGCGATTACCAACCTGCCTGCCAAGCGTGGCGACTATGGCAAAACCCTACCTCGGGAGAGGACCCATATTCAGCAGTGGAGGTTATACGCATATATATATTTTAATTCTTGATTTTGTTACCAAAGTTCAATCTTAATTACCGACATTAATATCCCAAACTTAATTACTGAACCATTCACCTAAAACATGTTACCAAATCTCTTCGTTAAGAGGAAGTCCTCTTAATGCGATCACCCAAAAGCATTCACCCGTAAAAACACAACAAACATAATATACGTTTACTCAGCAGTTACTTATTTATATGAATCGCCAATGTTTTTAGTGGCGATCGTAAAGCGAATCTCCTTAACAATGGTTGACAATAAAACATGAAAAGTGCGTTAACGACCTATAAAATCTGTTTACTGGTACTGTTAAACAAAAACGGACTACAAATGGGTCAGGCCTTGATCACCTTGGCGGGGAAAATAAATGCCATTATTGCTTAGAGTTTTGGTACAAACGGTGTTTTATGGTTGGGTATGCTGAATGAAATAGGGATGTTATAAAGGAAGGTTTTACGTTTGGTCGGAGTTGGAGTTTCCAAAACTGACTTGTTGGAATCAGGACTGGTATTAGAGAATAGAATACTGATATTAGAATGCAAGAAAGAAATGTATAAGGGCGTGACTATCGTGAGCGGAAGTGTTGGAAGGGGAAGACCAAGGCAGACGTTCCACGTTCAAATCGAGGACGTTCTTAATACAGGCCAGGTTAAAATAACCCGAAACCGCAGGACATGCATGAGGAGGTTAATGAATTTAGAAGAGGCGAAAGTAGTATGTTAACATCGTAGCAAGTGGAAGGAAATGGTTTCCGTCTACCCCTGTGGGAAAGAGGCATGAATGTATGTATGTTTAAAGTGTGTTTTCTCGTTTTAAGCGTTAATTTACTAGCTAGTTAGAACATTAATACCCGCCGCCTACCGCCCTAGACTCGGCCTCGGGGAGTGGGGCACATGGGCCCCGCTCCCATCGAGGCTGACCCATGAGGAGTAGCGACGCCTCTACACTCCGGGCGTCCCTATAATTGGGCAAATGGGCCACTGTAAGTGTGGCCCAGAAGATCCCGCGGCACCATATTGGCCGCGGGTGCCGTCGGGGGGCCGGATTGCTCATGCGTACCCGGCCCCCGCTAACGGCGGATCGAAGGAGTGTCCGGGGGGTTTTAGTGGTGTAGGGTCCTCTCCTCGTGATATGAGTTTAGCATACCATGCTATGGAGAGGGCGAGTCCCACATATCCCACCACCAGCGCGCGAATACGCTGCAGCGGCGGTGGGAATGCGTAAATGCATTTGCCCCCGGAAAACAAAAAAAAAAAGTTAGAATATTTATCAAATTTTTAGGAGTGTCGTAATGAAAAAATGATTAATATTAATAAAATAATTGAACCTATACTGTACACACTTTGAAATAATAGATGTTTCATCTGTAGATAGTGCTATTAAATTAAATGAGTCTAATATTATGCGCACATCCCGATAGCGCCGCGACCTTTCACTGTTAATGAAGGACCCAAGAACGACTTCGATGGTACCCTAAATACAAAATGCCATGGGCACTACTGGCTTCTTCGGCATAAACTGCGATTCATAACTGTCGAACTTGGAATAGAATGTAAATAATAAATCATGAAAGTGAGATAAAAACATTAAAACATTTAATTAGCTGCTTGGAGAAGTACATCACCATATCAGCATCTTCTCAAACCGTTTACCTCCACTGCTTAACCTGGGTCTCCTCTTACCAGACCGCGGTAAGCCAGAGTCCGTGAGTCAGCCATAATCATCACGCTTGAAAGGCGGATTGGTAGCCTCAACCTTAGACATATATATGCTGTTGCCCATCCATTAGCTGTATGTCCCTTAGTTGCCTCTTACAACACACATGAGAAGACATGGAGTCTTAGTTGGAATCCACACAGAATACTACGACCAAATAATATAATGTTTAATTTTGTATTTTTGAAAGTTTAAAACTTAGGGTCACATCTTTACTAATATGATATAGCAGAAATATCTTAAAGGGGAAATATTTGATTGTTTGTTTGTATAAAATAGGCTCCGAAACTACTGGTTTCATTAAAAAAATCTTTCACCGTTGGAAAGCTACACTAAGCTACAGTAACGCGGGTGAAAGCGTGCGCGGGAAGCTAGTAGCTCATATATCGGTCGACTATGCGTAAGTGACCCTAGTTGCAAGTACGCACAAACTGAAATAACTGCTAAATAATAATATGGCATAAAAAACAAAGATATTCGGAGCTTTCAGAGTCTGATTCAAAACTGCGTAACAACCCTAGTCTCAAGTTTTGTATATGTTTAGTTGTATTTATAGTTAGAGGCTCAAAACTGTACTTCTAATTTGCCTTCTACAATCATTTGCGAATCCTAAAATGTAGACCGTACGTTATATTTAAATACTAGCTGATGCCCGCGACTATGTCCACATGGTGTTTATTATTCACCATCACGGGAACTCATTAATTTTCTGTGATAAAAAGTATTTAAAATGTTGACCAGGGATGTAAGATGTGGTATCTTATATCGAAACTATATATGCCATTACTTTTTTTTTAAATGTCTGTGTTTTGCTTAAACTCTCAAACTTGACCCATTTTGACTCTCTTGACTGATTTTAATGGGAATTCACAAACATAGGCTGCTTTTTTATTAAGGTTCTAAAATACACAGTACAGTATGCTACAAAACATCACGCTGCTAAATGTTCAGGTAACGCAGCGATCAGCAAAGCCTCGGCTTTCTAACAGATAAACAGACAGAGAAACAAAAAAAAACTGGTTTTGTTCTATTTTACTTCTAACATACTCTACTCGGATTTTAGCGTTTTTTTTTCTATGTACAGACATTCGAACTCTACAGTTTTATTATATGTATAGATAATTTAAAATGATTTATCTGAAGAGGGCAAACATAATTTAGCTAGTATTTAACACAGCGTGCAGATGTGAATCTTTGTAGTAATTTCGCTTCAATTTCGTAGCCGATGCCGTGACTAAGTAAATGCTATTCCTATCGCAAAATCGAATCATAGAGCTATTTAGCGCGCGCTTCGGTTTCATTAGATACCTACATACATATGTTTATCCGTATAATATATGTTAGTCGTTTTTGAACCCACTCGTAACTAGAGATATGACTAATATATTCGTAATAGGTACAGGTATCATAATACAACCCATGTATATTAATATTAGGTTAGACGAGTTTAAGGTAATAGGTTACCAGGTATCAGTCAAATAATAGGGAAGCGTAATAGGCGACTCGCCTCGCTAATCTAATACTATAGGTACTATTTGCCGATCGCGGTCATCGCACTCACTCGCAGAAAAGCCTGTTAAAGTATGAAGGAAAATTTAATCACCGATTCACTTCTTGTAATAGGCATACGTGAATAAAATAATGAAAGTGCATATTCGCGAGAATCTTGTATTTCATATTCATTATTATGGAGAATAAACGCAGGTATCAATATTATATAGAGTAGCTAATAATGAATTGGTTCACTAATATTTGACTAATGACCAGTAATAGGTATGGTATCATAATATACGATAACTAATATATTCAATAATAGGATTACCTAAAATTTCCCTAATATAACATCTCTACTTACGAGTAGAGATGTTATATTAGGGAAATTTTTGAACACAAGCAGTTTAGCTTAGCACGAGAGCTTAATAAGAATACTAGTAGCAAGCAAAAATCTCTGCTAGTAGTATGTACCAAAAAATAAGAATCTATTTCTTATAGTAGGTAGGTAGTAAGGAGAATTTTAAATTTAAAAGCGGTCGTAACCCAATGTCTAGAGCTTCAGACTTTTGATCTTGTGTTCGCCGGTTCGATCCCCACCCATTGCACTACCGACGTGAACGTAACACTAGCTTTTTAGCTTAGCACGGGGGGTTAACAAGAATATTAGTACATTGTAAAAATCTGCTAGTAATCTTTTTATATAGAAAAACTAACAATAAAAAATATTAAATAACATAAAGCAACAAGCTTACACCCGTCGCATTGTATTATCACTGAACGTGGAAGATAGTGTAATCTGTCGGACCACCGTGTGGGCAACCGCAGCATCCGACTTTGTTATATAATTCCTGGCTTTATTTCGTAATAGAAGGCCATGGCTTTGCTGACCGCTGCTTTACCTCAACATGTTGCTGCGTGATGAAAAAAAGTAGCGTTTTATTGTGAGTTCCCATCAAAATCAGCCAAGAGAGCCAAAATGAGAGTTGAGTTGAGAGCTTATGCAAAACACACAGACATTTTTTTTATTATTAATGCCATATTTAATTTTGTAGACTAAAAATGTCGATATTTTATGGAAGTGTTAACAGCATCAGAATTTATACAATAACTTTGTAAAAGTTAAATGTATAACGTAAATGGATTTTACAATGCAATCTTACTTTATTACGTTATTTGTGATATATTTCTATATAAATAACATTAAGAGCATTACGCATTCTTCATTCAGATTAAATGTAATAAAAGATTGTAATATCTACTACCTACATATTTAGTCTTATATTATATCTATTTGACAAGCGGACAATTTTTAATCGATATGGAAATAAGAGTACATACACATATTCACGCCTGTTTCCTGTAGGCGTAGGCAGATACCACTGCGTTCCACTTATGAGCTTGACATACGACTCTCGCTACCTCCACGTTAGTCTTAGAGCAGCAAATATTACAATCGACTTTTGATATCTCGGCTTCAAAACGAATTATTATTAGTTATAAAATTGTGCTATATCTGAACTAGGTACCCTTGTTATCGAACGGACCTTAAAAGGATTAATGTAAATGGAATGTTCACATTCACTTACAAAGAAATGCATTAATTATGTTACATTAAATATCTTAGTGTGCTATGTATTGATTGTGATATATTATATTCTATATTGAAATCCAATTACCACATCTGATATATTTCACAATACACACTACAATATACACTAAGTATCCACATATAGCTCCAGTATTTAACAAAGTAACCACATGTCCAAACAAAAGGCTTCACTTAGTAAAGTGTTCGCTAGCGTTTAATTTGCATTCCTCATTCTAAGTTGGCGAAACAATCTACCCTCCACGCGATTTTATAAGAATCTTTGCTACAACAACATTCATGTGAGAAGCGGAATTTCAAAGCATGTTGTCTTAACTACGAGATTTCGTAGCGTGGTTACACATTATTAGATTACGAACTATATTATAAGTAGCTCCCAATAAATGTAAAAAAATCAATTTATACTATATCAGAAAAACTGACAGAAAATATTGTCTTAACCACGATTTCATAGCATGATTAACTAACTACTAGATTATGTTCTGTATTATAAGTAGCTACTAATTAATGTAAACAATTGAGTTACATGTTGCTGTGTCTTAACTACGAAATTACGTAGCATGGATAAAAAACTACGAGATTTTGTACTGTATTATAAGTAAACTACTTATAATACAGTAAACAATCGACTTCAAATTGAATCTTCCTTAAAACATGTAAAACAGAAATGGCATTAATTTATATAAATGGCCATGGTGCATGTTTGGCTGTTTGTGAAAAGGTCGGTTAGAGGCATGTGTTGTCCCTAAAATATGAAGAATTTAATCTAATTTCCGGTACTCATTTTGGGAAACGTGTTGTTGTTTTGTTTTCTTTTTTTTTTGTTTATTGGTTTTTATTTAGACTGGTATTATTCTTATGGGCATGGATAAATAGGTGTTACAATATACTCGTAGGTTGACGACCTAGCTATGAATTTTTACAACAGTGTATGCCGAAATGTAGGTCTAAAGTTGAAACATCTCTCTTTTTTGTAAAAGAAATCACCTCTAAATTTTGCCTTTATTTTCAGTCACAAATTTTTTCATAATTTGGTACTAAAAGACTAATGTTTCTATATTTCCTTGTTTGTTTTTAAAAATACACTCCTTTTTACTACAGTTAAGAGGTTTATGTGTGGAGCCTTCTCTACTTTATTATGTTATGATGCGCTAGCGACCTTTTTTTTAGATATATTTAGATTAAAAACATCAAAAGTCATAAATAAATTTCAGATTGATTTGGTCAGGTGAAAGCCGAGAGCCATTTGTGATTTTATTTAAAAACATATTTTTTATCACGTGTATCCAATAGTACAATTATAAAAAGTGTATTTTTTCATTAGAATAGTTTAAGAGTGTTACAGCTCTCACTCTCTCGGAAGACCAGGAGTCTAGAGCCTTGCTGAGCTACGACCCCCAGTTTCGAGCTGAAACGACTCCGGCGTTACACTACCGATTTAAAATCACTTTTTACCAACCAATTATTTTATATTTACAATAACGAGCAGCCAAAGCAAAACTTTTATTTATTTATGAGCCACCCTCAGTAGAAATAAATTGAATAAAAAAACCGATATATCAAGAATAACTCACGTGTTATTCAGCAGCAAGAAAAACCCAAGTAGACATTTACCGCCATCTATAAGTGGCTGTCAAAACTTAAATGTTAAATAATATCACGAAACGTACATCACGCAACAGAAGTCCGCATGCCACCGGTTACATACAAGTTCTTAATGCGAATAGTTGGAACTAAAGTCACTGAGCACTTACAAAGCTTAGTATCTTCCTTTTGTGAGGAGTTTCTTACAATGATATGTCTTGCACCAATGACAAATCTCCATAGTTAGGGCCAGAAAGTTCTCGAATGGAGACCGCTCATCGGCATGTGTAGCGTAGGAGGTATACCAAGTAAATGGACGGAGGGGGCACGATGGATGCAGGCCGCTTCTAACCGCATCAACTGAAAATCTAAGAGGGAGGCCTATGTCCAGCAGTTGATGTCCTACGGTTGAAATGTTGATGATAATGATAGATTTGGGCCGCAATCGTAACTTATCGATTGTATCTGTCACTGCACAACATAGGTGAGTATTTCTCCTACACTTTTCTCCCACAAAACTTGCACGATAACATTGTACTTAAGTAGTACTTGGATTCTTTTCGATGGCTTCCGTGTTATCAGCAACAGATAAACTTCTAAGCTGTATACAAACTTAGTTACTCACTGGTTTAATGTGATAGGTTTTATATAAGACAACCTGCTGCCCGCGACTTCATCCACACCAAATGAAGATTTTATAAGCTGATATACAATGAAAGTCACGACAATCTCCGTAGCGTAGCGGTATTTGGATCGCTCTAAATCTTGGAGGTCGTGGATTGGATCCCCATAGATCCCCCCATGGAAAGAAAATGTAGTATATTCAGAAATGGGCAGCAGCGTTTCCTTGTCTGTTACAACATAATACTGCGGCCACCAACCCGCCTGCCAAGCGTGGTGACTATGGCAAATAACCTCCTTTGGGAGGAGACCTATGTTCAGTAGTGGACGTAATACGGGCTGATTATAACGATACAATGAAACAACCGGGGTAGATATAATCTTATAAAATTTGCTACCTCTACCTCATGAAAATCATGTCAAAAACGGTTATATGACAACCCTGCTATTTTTATAACGCACATACTAACATTTTTATTTATTCGTAGGTTATATACCTACATGTCATATTGTTAGCCACGAGGCTTCACTGGGCATAAATGTATGCAGAATTCTATATGAGCTAGTGGTTTATGTTAAAATTACTATCTGCGTGCCTAATTAAAGCGCAAATATATAAAAAGAAATAATGGATAAAATTTAAAAATAAAATAACCAAATACTTTGTAAAAATCATTTTTTTAAGGTCGTTCTCATTTTTTAATTATCAATCAGACAGACAGACACACAAACACGCACAAAATAATGTAATTACATATGTCGCTTCAGTATCCATAACAGATGATGAAGCGACAGTAAAACTATTTAAAATATCTTCAATACATAGACTTTCAACTCCACCAGTGCTTATCACAATATTTATAGATATATTGCGTTAACATTCGTATTACTTTGAAATGTTCCAATTATCGCTGCACTCTGTATTTCATACAAAACGATTATCACTTAAAAAAATGGCGTTAAAAAAATATAAGCACCAAACTCTAGCACAGTACAGTCACAGCCATAATTTGGTGACCACCACATCCGTTACGTTATCTACGACCAACAAACTTTGGGACCGTTGAACAACTTTACCGAGCAATGGCCGCACACTATATTTTTTAAAATAGCGTTATTTCGCTGAGTCCACTCCTAGTTATTTTAATGAATAACCCGCTCAACTCTATCCAACTTGGATTTTTATGGCTTTGCTAAAAAACTTGCCAGAACTTCGAAAATTGTGTTAAGAGGAACGCTATTTTTGTTTTGAACGACCATTCGCATTTTGGTCGTTAATTGTCAAAGAAAGAGGTCGGAACATTTCTGTTCGTTTAAATAACAAAGTTTTTAAGTTCTCAGAATTTAAATGAAAACCTGGAAGTGACTTGGGACTCGAGTAATTTTATTAACTTGTAGTGGGTCCTTGCGGTCTCTCTGTTTCAATTTGAGTCCCTTTCATGAGTAAATTACACTTTATTAAGTTTAAATTGAGTACGTACAGTAAATTTCTTCATTAGTCAATTTGAGCTCAAAGCTGTAATACCTTATAACTTTATAATATCTCCGTCTATAAATCTGAATTATTTCTTCACAACATAAAAGTCTTTCGTAATGTAACTAATTTTAATATTTTAGTATGATTTACTAACATTTATGGTGCTCCCGACCTATTTCCGCAGTAAATTTATTGTATATAGTGCACAAGTGTGTGCATAAACACAAGACGGATAGCTTCACTTGACAAACGCCACCAATGTACTGACCGTGGTTTGATACCTAACATTTTCTCTAATTTAATCTAATGAAAATGTTTTTACCCGACCTAACCTTAGTAGTTGTGATTGAACGTGGCCCAACAAGGCAGTCAATAAGACATACAACAATTTTACACTAGAAGTAAGATTAGAAATATATCGGATCTTTTTTTTATCTTATAACGTATTATTAAATACAATTCTGTATCTTGGTGTCCGAATAGTCAATGAAATTAATTGCACAACGAAATATAGCATTAAAACAGCCGTTTTCTTGCAAAATCTTCTAGATACAGTAATTACTATTTAGTAGTTATTATAATCCTAGCCAGTCTAATACCATTTTCTCTAATCTAATCTAATGAAACATGTTTTACCCGACCTAACCTTAGTAGTTGTGGTTGTACGTAGGCCAACAAGGCAGTCAATAAGACATACAACAATTTTACACTAGAAGTAAGATTAGAAATATATCGGATCTTTTTTTTATCTTATAACGTATTATTAAATACAATTCTGTATTTTGTTGTCCGAATAGTCAATGAAATTAATTGCACAACGAAATATAGCATTAAAACAGCCGTTTTCTTGCAAAATCTTCTAGATACAGTAATTACTATTAAGTAGTTATTATAATCCTAGCCAGTCTAATACTGGCTAGGATTATAATAACTACCATCATTTCTTAATTACAGAAAAAAACTATTTCAGTGTCTTAATAAAATTGCATCAATATGGAACACCCAAGTGTACCTATATAGTTATGGCTTATTAAATAAAGATATAAAAACAAATACTCACATCAACATCAATCCCGGGCTGCGCAAAGATCCTCGTGAATGGGTACTCTTTAGGCAGATAGCTAAAGAATTCCTGTCTCCCTCTATACCACTTTACACTGTACAAAGTCTCATTGCCTTCCAATGTCCATTTGCAACCCAGTTGCACCGTATCACCGAGTTTCACCGCAGAGGGCGCTATTAACTGAACGTCTTTCAGCGCTATAGCATCTGTAACAAAATAAATTATGTTGAGAAAAGAAACAAGTGACGTTGAATTACGTTGCTTGAGTGTACCGAGTGTTAAGCAAGTTTGTTGGTGGATGCAGATGAAAATGAAAACGTTTATTGATAATGTACACAAATCTTATATAGTTATTATTTGTAAAAGTCAAATACATTGATGACTAAAATTATTAATTAAGAAATAAGTTTATATTTAAAAGATTATGAATTACAAATTTACAGTTTACCAATACTGATACAATGTCGTTTGATATTTATAATGTCGCGTTTAGTCTGAGCATATAAGAACGCGTCGCACGTAGCTCACCGTGTCTCGCGAGGACGACCAGATCCTAGCTTCCTACGAGTCATTTTCCATCCACCTACGTTGACAACCGGAAGAAAGACATTAAGAAACTCCGGGATCAGTCTTTTTCTACATTGAACTTGAATATAAAAATCAAATCGATGTTTAAATTTATCACCTTTTTTTGTGGTTTTGACTTATTGAAACCCATTACCAGAATCGGAAGATATATTGTTTTAGAAGCACATCACCCAAAAAAATCTTTAAAAATAAAGTTCAAGGTACAATTATTATTATTTATTCTATATTTCAAACAGTAAATACTTAACAAAATGTTTATACAAAGTACAAAGGTGAACTTAATTCAATAACTCAATCGAACTTATTACTTATTCCCCGAACTGTGATCTCGTGCCAACGATCATCAACACTGTTCGTAAATCTACTCTTTACTCCAGTGGCACCCTGAACGTTGGTCCTAACCCCTTAAGGGTTAAGGAGGATGTCGCTTAGACTTTGGCCGGATTCTTGGAAATTAATTTTAATTTTAGACCTGTTACCTTTAAGGCATCTTACTATAACTAATGTGTACATTTTTCATTTATCGCTCGACAGACGGACAGACTGATTAAAAATTCTGTAAGATCAAATAATTATAACAATGTTTTAAGCCACTTAAGTGATACTTTTGTTAGATTAAGTCTTATACAGTGTAATTTTGACAAGTACAAGTGTATGTAAATACCTAAGTGCTGAATAAATTTCTTTATTTCATTATTTCTAAAGAACCTAGAACACCAGGTCTCAGAAGCAACTATCGTAACCTCTGAGCCACTGGTGCAGTCTTTTTTTCCGACAAGTACCGATGAAACTAGATTTGCCTTTATTATTATGCCCATATCCATTAAGATGCTTTGACCAACGTAAACCTATATTGGAAGGGGAAAATTTATCTTGTTGTAAATATGATTCGCGAAAGTCTAAAAACGTGGTTTTTATTTCAGTATTCGCAAATGCTTTCTAACATGTACGTATAGATTTCTTCTTTAGGTATATCAAAGAGTGAAACATACTATTCTTATTAAATTCATAGCCTTCATCTTACGCAAACAGCTTAACATACATATTGGCTAAATATAGCAAACCACAGAAATTAATTGATGAACCTCAAATAAGGAGCAAAACCATTTTCCTCAATATCGTTCTAAATAACGTTCGATCCAATATGTTTTGGACCTTAACAACTGATATACTAACGGTAAATCAATTTGCGGAGTAATGTACGGAAACATTTGTTCGAATGTCCCATTTACTTTTTCCTTTGCTACATTGCGGTATAACGGCGTGAGGTTGCAGTGCGAGCGGGCATAAGCCGTTATATTATTATATTTTTAATTTGTATTCTTATTCAAATTCAAAATCTATTTTTAAGCACATCTCTTTAGAAAAAGGGAATAGCTTAGGTACTAATGTTATCTTTGGTCCCTATATTATGTACCGCATGCACTATAAAAAACGAACAAACTTTAACAACTTCTAAAAATTGACGAAAAAAGCCAAATGAATTACAACAAAAGAATAAATCAAGCTTAATTAACAACAACGCCAAGTTTCAATATAAGTAGCTAAGATCGTAGCCCGGCAACTTTAATAGTCAGTTAAGTATTTTTACTAAAGAAACAAAACATATGTACATCTTAAAAAAAAATACTGTAATGCCTGCGACTCTGTATCAATCTTTATCAACTTTATGCTAAAAGTCCTTGTTTATTTCTTTTTCAAATATAAAAATCGTATTTATTCGTAAACCGAATACAGCCAGTACGTCGTCATAACGACTAATGTAGTGATAGATGACTCTGTTGCCCTGGAGGATGGGACGGCCTTTGGTGCTATGTGCGTCGACACCCTCGTCCCGTCTCGTCTTTCTGGGACTCAGAGAAGGGCTAGCATAGTGGCTGAATACGCGGAGAATCTCAAGATGCGCAAATATAGTACCCTTGATAGTGGTTATGTATTTGTGCCTTTTGGTGTCGAAACATTGGGGCCGTGGGGACCGGGAGCCAAATTAATTTGTAAATAACTCACAGCTGCCCTCTTAAGTACGGCACGTTCTCCGAGTGCTGGTTTTTACTTTGCACAGCAGGTAAGCATTGCCATTCAACGGGGTAATGCTGCCAGCATACTGAGAACCTTGCCAAGTAGAATACATTTAGAATAATAGTATTTTATAAGTTAGTTTTATTTTAAATTAGCTACTTTTGTTGTATATATTTATGTTATTCATGTAATAAAAGACAGATTATAACCCCAACTTCACTACAGTGTTATATCACCCGCTATCACTGGGACCAAACATCTTCAAACTCGCTAACATACAGACCAGTAGGTAGCTTTGTCCGCGAACAATATTAGATCACATGAAGCGACGCCTGAACCTAATGCAATTACTTAAGAGATACGATTTATTTGTAACTTCGAGTAATTAGGTATTATCTCTACGATCACGCGTATAATATACTTAGAAAAGAAGATTGAACGTATATATTTTTGAATGTAAATGTAATACGGTATAACTTAATTTCGAAAGTACTCGATACAATATATCGTAAGACTTTATGCCAAGGCAGAAATACTATATAAGCATTTTTATTTCCCTCCCTTTAGTCTGTCAATTGTTTTAATATTAGATACGTATGTTTAAATATATAATTATGTATATTTACAGTATGTATGTTTAATTTGTATATTATATGTATTTATTGTATATATCTATACTAATATTATAAAGAGGAAAGATTTGTATGTAAGTATGTGTGTAACGAATTGGCTCAAAAAGTACTATACCGATTTTAAAAATGTTTTCACCATTTGGATGTCACATTATCACTGATCAATAAAGGTTATATTTTATTATGACGTTCCCACGGGAACGGGAGTTACGCGGTTAAACCGCGAGCGGGAATTTAGTATTATATAAGTTTTGTATGTAAATATTAGTATGTACGTTTATTAGCTGATATATGTTAACCGGATCGGTAGTTTGTTGTAAACTAGCTACACCTCTTGTTAAAATGTATATCTATAATGGGTTTCTGGATTAAAATTCATAATTGAATTAAGCTCGCCTTTGTACATACTGTTTCTTTGTATGAATTTATTTTAACTTATTTTCTGTGTGTGAAATAAATTATATAATAACAATATTTTTCTTTTCTTGCATCAAATTGAATAAATTGATTAACGTCTAGATGAAAAAATAATAAAAATATAGTTTAAGTTAAAAACTTATATATACACATCCACTTATATTATTTTTAAAAAGTACAAAAAGCGGTCGGTTTACTCGTTTTCATTCATTGCCATCACTTTCAGACAACCTCAGCACAAACTTGCCTATACTAACATTATAAATAGGAAATAATTGATTGTTTGTTTGTTTGAATTGAGAAGGCTCTGAAAGTAAGAGACTGATAAAAAAAAGTATAAGCTACATTATTTATACAAAGCTATATTTATTATTTTGGGGGATAATGCTGTTCGCATCCGTGGGCTTTAGCTCTAGTCACCCACACGTGTCCCCTGGGTAGCGCCAAATGAACAGCACATCTGGTGGAAGGTTTCAACCGCGGTTTGTCACCACCCTCAAGGCAAAGTCTTGCCGCCAAGTGATAGCGGGATCCTAAGCACGGTCTTCCGCTGGCAGACCACAGATAGTAGGGGGCCCAATTAGTAGGAAAGCCACCTATGAAAGGCTGCCCCGCCAACTAGCGAAAAATCCCAGGATGCGTCACCGTGCCGGTTTGCGACCGGATGCGAGGGCCCGGTGAACATCCCTGGGGGGGGTTAGGGTGTCCCCGCGCGCTCCAGATCAGTCTCCCGTCAGTGCAGCATTATGTGTGTATTGCGTGGTACTCGTTCTTGTTACGCCTCGCCCAACTGTCCCTTTTCTGCATGTCTGTTCGCCATCAAAAATAAATGAAAATAAAAAACAATAGGAAACTGGTAAAACAGCGGTTGCACTCCCTCGCACTAAAAGTGCACCTCTCTAACATCCGAGGTCTGCACTCCAATCTCATCCCGGTCCATTACCACCTTGAGACCGAAAAACCACATCTGCTGTTCCTCACGGAGTCGAAAATCAGATGTCCAGCTGACGCAGCATACTTGCACTACTCAGGGTACACCCTGGAGCACAATTTCAAGTCACGCGCTGGCACCTGCGTGTATGCTCGCGATGACATCTGCTGTCGACGTCTCCGTAACATTGTGGATTCCAGTTTCTCTGTATTGTGGGTTCTGGTGGACACTGGCTTGGAGCAGATACTCTATGCCTGTGTCTATCGGTGGCACACCGACAACATGGAGACAACCAGGTTGTTTCAGTATATTTCTGACTAAGCTGAATTAGCTCAGCTCAGGTACCCGGCTCAGGTATCAGCGCAGCTAGTTGTTCACTTGTTGGGGGACTTCAACGCCCACCACCAGGAGTGGTACCTGTACCCATACCGGAACACCGACCTTGCTGGGAGATTAGCGTACGCATCTGCTCTGACGCTTGGTCTCTCCCAACTGGTGACTGGGCCGACACGGGTGCCCGACATTGAAGGCCATACGGTCAATTGCTCAGACCTTCTGCTGACAACTGATCCAGACCGATATCACGTCGCGGTTTCCTCACCGTTAGGTAGCTCCGACCACTGTCTGGTGAAATCTGTGTCTGTCTACTCGTCACCCGATCCCGACTTCAAGGGGACTAGGCGTGTATGGCGATACAAGTCAGCAGATTGGGATGAGATGCGGTATTTATTCGCGTCTTACCCTTGGCTGCGCTAATGTTTCTCTTCAGGTGACCAAGCTCGCTGCGCGGAGGCTGTTTCTGGAGTGTTATGCCAGGCTATGGAATATTTCATTCCATTTTCTGATGTCTCACTCCAAGACAAAGCCCGTCCATGGTTCAACGCTGAGTGTGATAGTGCTGAGGCACTTAAGCACCCTGCTTTTTGTGAAGAATTCACAACTAGATGCTGCTGGTAAAAGCCCACCCAGGCTAACTCACTGCACTTCCACTATGCCTGAGGTACACATTCGGCAAAAAGTGGTACTTAAAATTCTTAGCACTCTATATGTGAATAAGGCTAGTGGGCCAGACGGCATTCCTGCCATTGTCTTGCGGTCATGTGCGCCCGAGTTGTCTCCTGTTTTGACTCGCCTCTATCGTTTATCCCTGAAGACTGGATTACCAATGTTCAACCGGTCCCCAAGAAAGTTAGTCGTGCCGACCCTACCAACTACCGACCAATCGCAATCACCTCCATACTCTGTAAGGTTATGGAGCGTGTTTTAAACAACCGTCTCCTAGCATACCTGGAAGACAACGACCTCCTCAGTGACCGTCAATTCGGATTCCGTCGAGGTCGGTCTACTGGGGATCTTCTTGTTTATGCTATTCACCTCTGGAGCGAAGCCATCGAGAGACACGGTGAGGCTCTTGTCGTGTCTCTTGATATCTCTAAGGCTTTTGACAGGGTTTGGCACGCAAGTCTCATTGGTAAACTTCCGGCTTACGGTATTGCTCCCGGACTTTGTACCTGGGTTCAGGATTTCTTGAGGGGAAGGTCGATTCGAGTTGTCATTGATGGCGCCTCATCCGATCTTCTGGGTATTAATGCCGGTGTCCCTTTGGGATCTGTTCTCTCCGCGACTCTTTTTTTGCTGCACATCAACGAACTGCTACTTACTCCCGGTATCTTTGAGTATGCAGACGACAGCACAGTTTCGGTGAGATACTTGTCTGATGCAAAGTCTGGGTCAAAGGTCCAGTCGTTCAGGAAATCGATGATGGAGGGAGTGAACTCGACCTTGGAGGCTGTCTCCTTATGGGGTGATTCCAACCTGGTTGGGTATAACCCCTCTAAAATACAGGCGTGTCTTTTTTCGGCGAAACGGAGTCCATTCCAACTGCCTCCGACTTTACGTAATGTTTCCATTCCGATCAGCGACCATCTTGAGCTCTTAGAGCTTGATCTCTCTTCTTACCTAAACTTCGGTCACTACATTGAGTTCATTGCAAACACTGCAGCCAAAAAACTTGGTATTCTCTCCAAGGTGAGGCTGTACTTCACATCGGAGCAGCTCTTAAGTCTTTACAGAGCTCAAGTTCGCTCCTCAATGGAATACTGTTCTCATCTTTGGGATGGGTCTGCTAGATATCAGCTGGATGCTCTGGACTCATTGGAGCGCCGAGCGAAGAGAGTCATAGGCAATAACTCACTTGTGGAGGCAAGTCTTCAGAGCCTCGAACACCGTAGACGAGTAGCCTGCCGATCGGTTTTTTATCGGCTACATTTCGGGGAGTGTGCGGAGGTTCTGCATAACCTGATACCCCCTTCACCTTTCCATCACCGGACGAGGCGCGGCGAGCGATTTCACCCTTTTGTTGTAGACATTCCTTCAATACGCACGGAGCGATTTGCCTCTTCTTTCATAATGCGGACGGCTAAGGAGTGGAATTCTCTGCCGGGGTCAGTTTTTCCGGAACGCTATAATCTGGACATCTTTAAGGCTAAAGTGAACAGACACTTTCTAGGCAAGCGTGTATCATCTTAGGCCTTATCATCGCCTTCCATCAAGCTAGATTATGGTCAAACGTAAGCCTATACTTAGTAAAAAAAAAAAACCAGAAATAACAGGCTATATTTAATTATGAAGTTCCCACGGGAACGAGAATTGCGCGATTAAAACCTGGAAAACCACGGTAACCAATATAGAACTGGCTTGTTTGCAGACCTTATGATGTGTAAACATAGAACAAACAAGAACCCGTACTATGTACATAAAAAGATTCGGATATGTAAGTTCCCTCGAAGAGACTATCAAGGGAATAGAAAGACCTGTTTGACAGAGGTATGAGTATAACACGTGGGTAGTCGAATAACTTAAATCTGTATCTATTGTTAGCTTCTACCACACTTAAGAACTTAAATAAAGATAACTCAAGTAATTAGATTAATGATTTTCTATTAGGTTTCACTGTTAAACATCACACACAACTTTTTTCTTCTTTGACATTAATTCAACCGCCTTTTTCTTGAATCTCGTGTTGCCAAAATCAATTCAGTGTTACCAACACTATACTAATATATGAGGCTGAAGACTTTGCGCTAATCTCGTTCGGATTTGAAAAAATATTTCAGTGTTTCAGTTTTAGATATTATTATACAATACAAGCTTTGTTTAAAATCAAAGATTTCTTTCTGGGCCTAGTTATAAAAGTTTTTTGTCTTTAGTCACAATTGTTATAACATCATCTATAGCAATTGTATGCAAGGGATGTTACAGCATTTTCCTGTATGTGTTATTACATAATACTGCGGTCGCCAACCCGCATGCCAAGCGTGGTGATGACGAGTCAAATAATTCATCACGTAAATAACTTTCTGTCAGTAAACCTTTATCATAGAATTAGTCAAGTGCGGGTAGCGCCATGTTTTAATTGGTGACCCATTTTCCACAATATTTTGTAGGTAAGCAAAAAATATAAAAATATAAAACGAAATTTTTCAATGGTTTTTTCTCTGTGGGACGTCGAGTTTGGCATTTATCACGACTGTTCTGTTTAAGCTTTATTGAAAGAAGAAAACCCTGTAAAATATTTTATTTTCCCCTTTAAAATTCCCGTTTGAAATTTATACATAGATAAAGACTTTAAAATAAAAGGTCAGCTTGCCTTTATCTTTATGTCCGCTAAATTGACAAAAGTGACAAAAGAAAGTAGCTGCTTTTTGTTCATAGATATAGCAGTCAAATGACCTCTTATAACTGACGGTAAAATTGCCCATAACGCAAAACTAAACTTCTTAAATGTATAAAAAGAAAGAATCTAAGAACAAGGCACTGCTGGTCTAATTTGAAAAAGTATTTCATTCTTTCTTTGTTTGATCGCCAATTTATTGAAAAAGGCCCCTCTTGTTGGCTTCTTCACCAAAAAGTGTTCTTTACCTTCTTATACCAAAAAGGGGGTAACAACAATGAAGAATGTTTAAATATCGGGGTTAGCCCAAAGTAACCATTCCACCTGAACGAAATCGTGGGAATAAGTTATTTACAAAGTAAATGAACACAGTTCAAAGCTACAATTTTCTTTTCGCGTAACTTTTTTATGAAACATATTAGATATTACGAATGGTCTTGTTTCATAAACATAATTGAATAAAGGTGGCTCTACAAAAATCAATTTGAGTAGGTACTATTGAAACTTTGGTGACCTTATCTATTGGGCCTTTAAATTAAAACCGAGAGTACCTTATTATCAAAACACACGCACAGAACTACAAAACAAAACATTTTATTTTATATCCATTTTGCAACTAGATACAGAAGTAAACTAACTTAGTGCGGTTGCCAAAAACTAAGAAAGTGAAAATCCTAAGTTGGGATCTCTGCTTGACACTTGTTTGGCACGAGAAACATTCAGTTCAGATAAATACGCTCGCTAGACGGATTTGTACTTCTGAGTATCTAACTCTTGTTTAATACAGTTCGTATTTTATTATACGTATCAGTTCTGTTATCTTGGACTTGTATTTCCCAAGTAGTTTACTCTGACCTAGTAATTTTTATAGATTACTTAAGTGACCAATTTTGCACATGAGATAACATATACACTCACTCATTTATCATCAGCAAACGATACTCCTACTCCTAGTAACATACCCTGACCCCTTACCCCTTATGGTTGCCTTCGAGCGTGAGTCGCTTCAATTTAAATATAATTTGGCTGAAGACTTCTGATCTCGCCATTTGACCGTTGTTCATTATAAATTTCTTAAATGCTTGATTAAAACAAAGAAAGCAAATAGTTAATAGTATTAATATTAAGAACTTATGTATTGAGACAAAACACAGACTTCTAGCACACCTAAAATAAATATACTTAAACATAAACTGCCGTGTGGTTTCCGGCTTAGAATAGACCACCCCATGTCTTCCCATGGGTGTCGTAAAACGCGACTAACAGCAGCATCTATTAGCTCAAGGTTTACATCTTACTGCGATCACCAATCCGTCTGCCAAGCGTGGTGGTTATGGCAATATCCCTCTACGATCCTGGCTTGCCAAGGTCTGTTAAGAGGAGGCCCATGTTCAGCAGTGGACGTAAACGGGCTGTTGATGATGAAACATAATTTAATACGAAATGTTAGTTATTTGTGAATTTTCTTGACAAGCACAAGTGCATCAAGTCATCGCTTTTATTAAGAATTAGCTTCCCGCACGCAGTTTCACCCGCGTAACTCCCGTTCCCGTGGGAACTTCATAATCAAATATAGCCTATGTCACTCAGGGTGAATGTAGCTTTCCAATAGTGAAAGAACTTTTGAAATCGGCACAATTGTTTTTGAGTTTAATCATTACAAACATACTCACAAAAATACAAATCTTTCTTCTTTATAATATTAGTATCAACGTAGTACTTTCTTTACAGTCATATATTTAAGTTCAAAATTAGGCAAATTAGAGAGGAATGAAACTTCGCTAAATAACTTAATACGTATACGTTTCATGATAGTACTAAAAGTATATCAAATAAATAAATATCATCGAGTTAAGTTAGATTAATTAACAAACCACATTTACATTTTCATCTGTTTTCTGCTATACTGTAAATAATTGAATACACATACAATAGGAATACTCTCACTGCGTAACAAAGTTAAAAATAGGCACTATTTGTCAGTGTCAACCAATTCATCGAGTATTTCACTTTAATTTGTTTCAGTTTAAAGTAGGTTAAATTTATTAGTAGTTCGTGTGAGTATTTTTAAATTAAAAACGAAATTCTCTGTAACAATACACCTTTGTTTTCCTTTTAAAGTGAGGTATGAAATGCATTCATCTTTAATTGAGATGAATGCTTTGAAAATAAAATAAAAAAAAGAAGTTCATTGGAAATTAATTTCAATATCGGTGATACGTAATAAAGATGTGGATGTTTTAGTGATTTTAAGAGAAGTTGTAATAGTGGCTGAGTGATTAAGATCAATAGTTGTCCTAGATAGGAATTCACTACTATCTGTCTTAACCAGGCCTCAGAACGGATTAGTTGGTTGAAGTGGCAATGGGCAGGTCATATAGCACGGAGAACAAATGGCCGTTGGGGCCGAAAAGTTCTCGAATGGAGACCGCGGATTGGCAAGCGTAGCATAGGACGTCCACCAACTAGATGGACGGATGACCTGGTAAAGGCCGCGGGATCACGGTGGATGCAGGACGCCTCCAACCGTCGCAACTGGAAATCTATGAGGGAGGCATATGTCCAGCAGTGGACTTCCTATGGCTGAAATGATGATGATGATGAGGCCTCAGAACTTACTACCAAGGAACAGTGTTTAAATCTTAGATTGTAAGTACAGTTTAAAGAAGCGCAATCCACTCACACATTCCGACTCTACAAAGTTGAAGTCATATTTAATACTTCAAGTCTTGGTACTTCGCTTCGAGACTTCTTAGTATATTCGCGAAGTAAGTTCTTTATTCGACAGCGTATCAAGACAAATAATAAAACCCAACTCACTGGAATTTCGATGATATTATACAATTCCTTTGGCATTCAAAAGAGAACATGTTTTTGTTAATAGGTCTGTACCTATGTATATTTTTTGATACTATGTTACGAAAAAACTATTAATATAATATTATAATTCAAATTATTTTTGTAACCATTTACTCTGTATTTGAATTGTTATTTTTTTGATAACTAAAAGAGTGAAGAACTAAAATAACGTCAAAAATCTTTTCATAGATCGTTCGAGCAAACAAGTAAACCCTTCAGCTTTATATATTTAGTATAGATTTTAAATATTGGGTGTATTGAAATTGTTTTTTTTTTTTTGTTATGAATTGAAGAATTGACAATTAATACTGTTATTATCTTGAATAGTAGATTTTTAATAAGCATTCAATAAACAGTATTATTGAAAATGAAATTAATATTTAGCAACAAATGTTCAAAAGGTTTAAAACAAACATACGACTTAACATAAAAAAAGAAAACTGATTTTGTTATGTAAGTATTTATCAAAAAACAAAAACATTTACTTCGATTTCAGTTTAAATTCGAAATTGGATCTTCGCAAATGTCATCAACCGTTCCAATATGTATCGGCCATCACTCAAATACAAATGTTTTACTAAAGATTTGTTTTATCAAAGCTGTAGAAACAAACATTTTATTTTTATGTGGGCTTTGACTTATCAGTCGCTTCCAAGTCATTGACATACACTGAAATAATCTTTACAGTAGACCATACATTGGTCAGTATATTACGTTGTCACTACTTTTGCTACAAAATATCGTACTAAAGATGTAGAGCGGGACGAGCTGAACAAAACAAACGACCAATGGCATACTTTAGCCCTTGATCGAAAGAGCTGGAAGTCATGGGGAGGCCTTTGCCCAGCAGTGGGATGATGCAGGCTAACAGTAACAGATGTAGAGCAGAGAGTTAGTACACTCACTGAGCGGTTTAATCTAACAAAACCAACAAGTCAAATATGACTACAGACAAATAAATTAGATAATAATACAGTGAATAAGGCCGCCAGAGCTCACGGGGGGAACGGAAAAGGCCCGGCAGGATAAAAGTAGCTAATGCTGTAAATATAGGCACTACTTACTACTACGTCTTTGAACATTTCACCTTCAATGGAAAGGGATTACCTACTAGCCTGATTAGAAATAAAATGGAAAAAAAACAAATAGTGACAGAAATTCTTATAAAGATTTCAAATTTTAAGACAACAAAGTTCTTTGACCACAAACAATCTTCTCCAATCTACTCCAACTTCACGTCCTCTAAAAAAAACATTCTTTAAGCTAAGTGATGACTCGGTACCGCAATGAAACCGTTGCTTTTACAGAGATTTATATAAAACATAATTGGTTTTGTATCGAGCCGAGCACGCTATTTAGGTAATGGAGGCCCTTGTGATCTGAACTGTATTACATGTTGTATCGCCCGCTAGCATTTTGTTGGCAGTAGCGTAACTAGACATAGGCCAGGGATAGATTTTTAAAAATTAGTATGAGTAGTATGGTCATACATAAATTCAAAGGTGGAGAATTAAAAAAAAACGTTTGAAAGTACGTAATTTGCTACATAAAAAAAACTTATATACATTAATATATTTTACGATAAGAAAAATAATGTTAAAATTGTGAAGTTCCAGATCAACTGCAACAATAAAGCGGGCATAAACTGTAAGGCTTAGGCTGGTCTCGGGCACCTGAATATCTTGGGTATCTACGGCAAGGAATGTAATCAGTAAGTTAATAATACGAAAGTAAATTTAATAATACACTTCTACATCAAATACAAAATATTTCTCCTTTCTGTGTTCTGGAGTCAAAGTCAAAGTCAAAAATTCTTTGTTCATATAGATACATTTAAAATATTTTAAATCATGTTCTTATGATGCGTCTTTTACTACCACCAGTTCTGGACGTGGCAACTCTGAGAAGAACTGGCAAGAAACTCAGAGCCCATAGAGAAATTCGGAGCCCCGAACAAGGCAATTATACTTTAAAAATGATCCATAGGCCCTAGCTTTTGCCCTTCTTGATACCCTATTATTACGCCGCTGTTTGTTGGCCAGCTGGTTTTACTGTGTTCTATACAAAGTGATTTGGGATTAAGGATTGAAGAATTGAGCGAAACCTTATTTCTAGAGTAATGGACGTCTCGAGCCAATGCCTTTTGAAAATGTGAATGGAACTCTGTAAAATATACTCAGTACTCCACCTAATGAAAAGGAATGATTGGGCAATTATATTTATCTGAGAGGGTAGTTAGTATAGGCTTTTTTAAATATTATAAGGTCGGCATATTGCCATACCGTCTTGTCTTCCAGGGGGAAACGTCACGCATACCCTCTGCTACAGCAGCAGGATATAAGGATATCGCATGCAACCAGCATGTATGAGAAATGAGGAATAATATTCTGAATGCGAAGCATCATGGAGCTTTTATTAAAAAAAAAATATATATAAAAAGATATAACTAAAGTAAAAGATTTAAATGGTGTGAAAATATGAGCTTCTCGATGCAGAGCTTGTTGTGTTTTTGAAGGTAACATAAGATTTGTTTAAATAGTTTAAATAAATCGAAGATTAATTATAAAAAATAGCCTATAATAACTCCTCAGACTCCGGTAAAGTTCTTTAATTTAACCCTAGAAAGATAATCATTTTGAGATGTACGGAAAAGATAGTCATGCGTAAAATTGACGCATATGCAGTAATGTCAAGTATTAGGTATTGTTGCGAATAAATATATCTGTTTTTTTTTTATTTCTAATAATTTTACCATTATATGGGTTTAGTCACGTAGATATCCTAAGAGCAGAACGACGCAATTGTTTTTTTTTAGAAAATTAGAACATTATTTCGGAAAGGTATGCGTAATATTTGTGCAGATTATCTTTGTTGGGTTAATAATTTGCATATCTCTATAGATATTACTTCAGAAGCATTTGGTCGTAAGTGCCACTTTACGGTAAAGGCACATACGACGAATGTTTCTGACGTATAATATCACATCCGACGTTATGCTTCTGTGCTCTAGATTTATCTTCACTATGATTTTTTCAATAATTATTTGGGATTTGTCCCAAAAAAACTTAAGAGAACCTCAATCGATTTGTAATAATCTAAAATAATGCTATTTAATCATCAATCCTTCGTACCATCAACTTTCAAATATTTCGGTAAGGAGTCGGCAAAGAATTTCATTCCCGCATACGAGCAATATTAATAAACAAATAATGTTAAAACTTCTCGAATTTCATACTTACAACCGTCTTAACTGAACAGAAAAATACGAACTTTGCGAATAAAATGCACATTTTACATGCCAACTTGTTTTAACTCAAAAATTTTGTTTATTAAATAGGGAACGCTTTCAGTATTCTGCGTTTTTTTACGAAACTACTTACGTTACATAGAGTGTTTTAAAAAGCTTTAAAATTAGTGATGCGCTACCAAGTTTTCTCGTTACTGTGAACTGAAAAGTTAAATATGGCTGTACAAAGTGCCATAATAGTTTTCGTGAATTAAGCTTCATACAGTCTTTTAAGCTATTACTATGGCGACGATTTTAGTATGTTATGTCGAAATGTGAATACTGTACTGTAAGTTGTGTAGTGAATAATGAGAAAATGTATCATTGTTTGTAGGGGCTTATAAAATACATTACGAAGCCGATTCTGAAAATAATTTTAAAGCAGTAACAAGTATACGCAGTTGAAGCCATCCGTTAAGCCTTAGGTCCTTATAGTATATAGTACTATAAAGAGGGAAGATTTGATTGTATGTCTATTTGTTGAAATTCTCTTTTGTCATTTAAGAGTAAAGTAGAAGAATTTTATCTCTCTTCTTTGACATAAGGTACGTATAAGTATGTATTTATATTTAGTATGTAGTTTATTCTGATTTTGTATATATGTATTTATTTATATGTTTAGTTATTGTATGTACGTATATCTACCCACACACTCCTAAATTCTTCTATCTTTCGACTTCTCCTCTCGCAAGTCTACTGGAAGAAACTTCTTTAGGAATAAGTAGTATATTTGCACATAGTTGTCTTTTTTTTGTATCTTGTGTGTGTGTACATTAATAAATAAATTGAATGGGCTCTAATACTACCGGTACAATTAATACAAATCTGTTCACCATTAAGGTGCAAGTTGGAAGCGGGCGACGTGAGGCGGCGGCAGATGACGTGTCGCGGCGACGCTACCTGGTCTGTATGTATTTCTATGAAACGCGCTAGCTAGCTTCATATCGCTAAATGCGAAGGGAATTTCATAGAAATACATACAAACCAGTAGTGTTGCCGTGACACGTCGTCCGCCGCCGCCTCACATCGCCCGCTTCCAACTTGCACCTTTAGGTAGCTATTATATTATATTACAAAAGTAACGTTACTTAGTAGTAGCAGGGGTTATACGGTCCCACGAAAACGGGGGCTAGGCGAGTGAGACCGTGTGCGCTACCTTTTTGTTTTTTGTCCGGGGGAAAATGCATTTACGCATCCCTTCCGCCGCTGCAGCGTACCCCTGTCGGTGAAGGAGTATATGGGACTCGCCCTCTTCATAGCATGGTATGCTATAGTCATACCACGTGAAGAGGACCCTACACCACTAAAACCCCCCGGACACTCCTCCGTCCGCCGTTGGTGAGGGCCGGGTACGCGCGGCAATCCGGCTCTCCGACGACACCCGCCGCCAAATTGGCGAAGCGGGCTCTCCTGGGCCAAACTACTGTGGTCTATTTGCCAAATAATAGGGACACCCGGAGTGTAGAAGCGTCCCTACTCCTCATAGGTCAGCCTCGAAGGGAGCGTGGCCTATGTACTTGGTGCGCTACCTAATCGCGGAAAGAAGTGTTTTACATATATTATGTCCATTCCAATCAAAAGATCTTATTTCTGCAAATGTAAGGTGTGAAGTTCTCCTACCACTAGTCCAGTCCAGAGCCAAACAATACCTAAAAGCTACTTATTGGATTTAGGATTATCCTATTTTACATGCTGTACCAATACCTAGTCTTTTTATATTTCAAACTGTTATTAAAATTAATCATCTATATTCTATACTAATATATAAAACTGAAATTTTTGATTGTTTTCTTCAATATGCAAATCTCTGAAACAACTGGTCTAGTTTGAAAAAATATTTCAGTAAATTGCCATTCATCGAAGAAATCTAAAGGCTATATTGAATTATGTAGCTTGGGAACGGGAGGTAGGTGTGAGGAACCTAGTATGAGACAAAAACTGTTTGATGCTACTGTTGTTTTAAACCTTATTTTTAAGGTAAACCTTTCTGTATACTTTCATTTTCAATAAACAATTTCTTATATGAGTAGTGTTTTTTCATCCTTAGTCGCCTATCTATATTTATTTCTCAAATGTATGAAAAAGCTGCTTTATAATTACGGCCTGAAATTTAATTTCAACGTTATGAAATTGAATTTTAAAACCGAACAGACAGAATACAATAAGTAAACTTTGTTTTTGACTTTTGATATTAAAATGCTATTATTTTATAAATTAAAGTCTTGATAACAACAGGATTTTAATATAAAGATTTCGTTTTCTATCGATCAGAATAGAAAAACATACACGCTTTTGGCATTATATATTGTTATGTTGTATTGTAATGTATTTTTATAAAATATCGGTAATATAACAAATAGAAATTGGAATTACAAGCTTATACTGATAAAATGCTTTGTAAAACATTTACATACTAATAATAATAGTTTTAACGCAATCATGTCATATTAAATTGAGTTAAATCGATGCAAAACTTTTTAAGCTTTCCAAACATACACAAACCAAGACAAGCTTCCCACGACTTTGTCCCGCGTCCCGAAATACCCTCCGTGCCGAGGAAAGCACGTTAAGCCGCTGGTCTCGATTGTTATAACATCATCTATAATAATCTTATATCGAGGAACGAGCAGCGTTTCCTTGTGTGGTACAACATAATACTGCGATCACCAACCCGCCTGCCAATCGTGGTGACTATGGCAAATACCCATCCTCGGGAGGAGGCCCATATTCAGCAGTGAAATAAATAATTTTATTCAGCACTTAGGTATTTACATACACTTGTACTTGTCAGAATTACAATGTAAGAAGATAAAATAATAAATAATAAAAAACTATAACTAACAGATAATTCTTACTCTGTAAGATATCCGACTAAGTAATTAACAGTAGTAGGTAGACAATAGTAAATCATACAAATCTACAGACTGCAAAGTCCGTCCGTTTGTCCTGTGATATTTTTTGCAATTAACCAATTATTATTATTATAAGAAGAAATTAAAATCCTATACCAATTGCAAGTGGTCACACTATATCTAAGTGGCACACACCTGAGGGCACCCTTATGGGGTTTAGGACCACGGCCCAGGGTGCCACAGAAGTAAAAAGGTAGATATATAAAGAGAATGTGATCACTAGCATCGACTACAGGCGCTCAATCACAGGGCAGGGGTAGGGGCGCAACGCCGTCCTCGCTGGTGAGAATCCTACCCTAGCTAACCTGCAACCTTTTACTAGCTACCTAAGTGGACGACTCGGAGAAGAAAGGAAGAAAGAAACTCCGGGGTTGTTCTTTTTCGTCATCTTTTGTTGTGTTTTAGTCTCTTCTATTTTTTTTAAATGGACTGATGATGATGTTATATTAGAATAAATTATTTCATTATTATCAGTTTTTCTGACGAGGCCTATATTCAACAGAGAACTTTTATAGGGCAACGAGTAAGCAAGCTAACAAAAAATAATCTTCATTAATAGTTATAGAGATTTTACATTAGTTGGGATGAAACTGGGTCGCATTCATTAGTGCTCAGCTCCAAAAGGTCAGACTTTGACTTTCCAACGTTACTTTATAAAGAGTGATACTAATAACTGACTTTACTCTCTAACAAAGTATTAATTACGTCGTTTCGTTTCTAGGAGTAAAGTTAGAATTTTATATATTTATTATTACAGCAAAATTGCTAATGATCGGTATTATTATAATACGACGTAGTCTCATACTGTGTGCCTCATAAGAATTCTCAGTTGCTCAGTGAGCTATGGCAAGAGCTATGCTTGGCATATCCCTGCGTGATCGAATCAGAAATGAAGAGATCCGCAGGAGAACTTAAGTGGTTGATATAGCGCAACGGTTTAGCAAACTGAAGTGGCAATGGGCAGGAAACTTAGCTTGAAAAACTGACGGCCGATAGAGCAGATAGGTTCTAGAGTGGAGACCACGAACTGGCAAGTGAAGCGTGGTACGACCACCTGCACGATGGACCGACAACTTTATAAAGGTCGCAGGGGGTCAGTGGATGCAGACCGGAGGAAGCCTATGTTCAGCAGTGGACGACAATAAGCTGATATGATGATGCTGATAATTATTATGATGCCTATATCTGGATATATTTCATCAACTGGTTAGCTGTTTTTCGTTAGCTTTCATTATTTAATACATCCAATCCTGAACTCTTTCATCGATATGTAGCGAACTGCAAACTTTATGTGAAGTATTCCTGTTAGAATGTTATAGATACGGTGAAAAGCAACAGAATTTGTTATATATAATGGTTTTTTTTTTACAATCTACAAAAAGTTTTACCCTTAACTAAATGATTTCTGAGTTATTTGATATATTAAACTGCAATAATAAAGATTTTGAGGATCACAACCACAAAGTGCTGTAGTTTCTGGCCATATTGTTATTTATGTTGATTGTAAAGATTGTTTACTATAACATAATATTGAAATATCTGGAAATATCATGTCATTTTAATACATTTTGCATCTACCGAGGTCCAATCTGGATTATTATTAACAGTTTAGGGCACATCATTATATGACCAAATCTGTTGCTTTTGACCTCATTTGTTACATCGTAACAGGACTACGGCTCATTTCCAGTAACCCTGTATAGGTCGTCGATTCATCGTGCAGGCTGTAGAAGTATACAGCCACTGAAGCTATGCTGCGCAGGTATGCTAAAACGCCGACGGCTTTCAGTTCTTCGAGCTATGTGCTCCACCATATCAGCTAGCTATAGAGCTATGTGAGCGACCTTCGTTCTTCTGCAGTTCTCTTAATTTCTCATTTGATCACAAATGGAAATGCCCAGCCATTCCATGGGTCGCTGAGTGACTTTGAACTTAATTATGAGTCATTACTTTATTTATGTGTTAACAGAGTTATTTAATATCACAAGTGAATATATTAAAACTTATTTACTATATTTATGTCAAAAAGATTTTTAATCTGTGTCTCTCGAATATATGATTTTCATTATTTATGGTTCAATATTGTTTTAACATTTTGAATTGAAACCTATTAATTCAATTCCATTGATTTAAAAAAAATTGCTGAAAGCTGAATATTTTACAGTTGATAGAAATATTTTCCAACGTTTAAAGTAAATTCGCATTTTTTTTCTGTAACGTCTGTTGGCGACAGCTTTTGTAACTGGTTTTATTTATTCTATGAATTTATTTACACCGCCATCTTTTATTAATATTGAGAATAGGCATGAGGCAAGATTTTGAAATCCTCTTGCGCAACTTGGGTAGTCATTTTCTAAGTACGAAAAACACAATATTTCGGTAATAAATTTAATTTTAACGAAGTTTAAGCCATATTTCTATTAAATTTTAAATAGCGCGCGAAAAAAGGCCTCAAGTGTCATGGCGTCGGCTATGACGTCACGCTATTGTAAAAAATGACATTGAGTCCGCCAAACCTAACGTAGTATGGTTAAATTCTTTTTGATGGTTACAATATCGTAACGTCATGCGCCGTGATTGGTGTTTCAGTCAAAATGGCCGATTGCAGTATTTTAATCTTATATTTTATTAAAAATCACATTAATCTCAAGGTTATATATAAAAATAAATAAGTGTAATAATTTCTTTTTATATGTACTTTCCCCTAAAAACATTAAATCTTTATTTTTTTGATACTGTCGTCACGCCTATTGTTAATATCACTCAAGTCATATTAACAACTTTTGTTCAAATGAATGTGACGGTTTTGGCTCGTGTCGATTAAGTTGCACCAAATATGAATTATATACCTAAATAATCTAATGATTATTAAGATATGGCCTACCTTAGATGGCCTAAGACGGCGTCATATTTAAAATTATTCTCGAACCAAATAGTTGAACGAAGTTTCATTGTCTTGTGCTAATATTTTTTGTGTGCAAGAATTACCTAACCATTATTGATTTGAACGTACTTGTCGTGTCCAGCTGCACCTTTCGTTTTTACTACGAAATAAAGTGTTTTATTTCATTCTTCGCTCCGTTATAGTATCATAAATCTCCCTTTTAATAAAATCTTTTATATTGAGGTATTTACTTCTATACTGATAAAAGTTATTTATCCTGATTTCTCTAAGTATCTCTACATCTTTATACTTATAGGTGGTGGTGAACACAACAGATGTGTTAACACTACAAAAAACTACCCGAAAAAATGTAACTAAAATTAATATATCCGCAATCAAGCCAGAACGCCCTGAACCAAAACCTATGCACGAAGGCACCCTATGTAGAGCCCTACTTAGGGCGCCTTCGTACATTGGTTTGTTTAGCCTAGGTTGAGTACCATGGAACCCTATTTTCGTCTTTGTGCCCGGTGAAGTAACGCAAACAACTTAATCCCATCCGAAAACGAGTTGTACCCTCGCCACAGATGTGGTGAATACTAAATCTGCTTTGACACTTTGATAACTTTTTTGACCACGGCTGCCCTGTGCACACTTCAGTACTGAAGCAGCAATCTGCCGTTTGCTCGTTTGCTACTTAGATGGCAATATGTAAAACAGGTCAAATGCGAGTTGGACTCACGTGGGTTCGAGACTTTGAAATAAAATACAATTTCAAGCGATTACCTGTTACTGTAATTAATATCGAGCAACACACCGTTGGAAAAAACCGTTGTTTCGGTCTACTTAAATCCTTTTTTGAACTATATAAGCGGCATCAGATGTGTAACATCAATGAAAATGACAACTTTCTCGATATCGCGGTTCATGAGATACTGTCTGGTGACAGACAGACCGAAGTGTCTAAGTAGTAGGATCCAGTTTCTATCCTATGGGTACTAGAATCAAAAAAAAAAAACACTATTACAGTTGTATGATGGTGACAGTTGTATATGGTTTGAAGGTGAGAGCATAAGCATAATATATATTAATGAAATAATGAATAATGAATTTATTCAGCACTTAGGAATTTACATACACTTGTACTTGTCAAAGTCACAATGAAAAAGAACTGTTATTAATAGGTTATTATTTTTATTCTATGAATAAAACTACTTAGGTAACTATAAATAGCAAGTGCAACCTGTGAGTGCTGCTAATTGTAGGACATTTCAGACAATTTACTCCGTCTGTCCGTGTGTCATTAATTCCTCTACTCATAATCAGTTCATATTTACATTAATTATTATCATAGGTATAAATTGAAAATTTGTAAGAGCATACAATTAAGTGACACACACCTGGGGGCACCCTTATGGGGTTAGGACCACAACCCAGAGGTGCCACTGATAGCAAAGTCAGATAATGGATATAAGAAGAAGTGATCGCTGGCACGGCCTACAGGCGCTAGATCACAGGGCATGGGTAGGGGCACAACGCGGTCCTCGCCGGCGAGAATCCTACCCTAGCTAACCTGCAACCTTGCACTAGCTACCTAGGTGGACGACCCGGAGAAGAAAGAGAGAAAGAAACTCCAGGCTTCTTTTTTTCCTCATCTTTTGTATCACTGTATGGACATTTTTTTTTAATGTATGTTATTTAATGTATTATGCATTCGATCTGTATTTTTGGTTACATATTGTAATGTCAGAAAACATAATGCCTTTACTTAAAATGCATGAGCTCAAAGTGACGGCGAGCACGTCATCAAATTATTTTTGTTAAAAATTACACATTTTAAACATTAGATATTTAGTCCGATCGGTATTTTGAAATGCGGAATTTTGCAATCTGAGATAATAATTATTTATTTAAAATTTCGGAATTGTACAGTTAGATGTACTGGATTAAAGGATTATGAATAATAAGGTATTACGATTTCGGGTATTTTGGACTCATGCATTTTAAGTAAAGGCATTATGTTTTCTGAAATTACAATCATCATCATCATCATCATCAGCCCGTATAACGACCACTGCTGAACATGGGCCTCCTCCCAAGGGAGGGTATTTGCCATAGTCGCTTGGCAGGCGGGTTGGTGACCGCAGAATTATATTTTAACACACAAGGAAACGCTGCTGCCCGTTCCTTGATATATGATTATTATAGATGATGTTATAACAATCGGGACTAACGTCTTAAAGTTCTTTCCGAGGCACGGAGGGTAGTCCCTCAACCGACCAGACCCAGAAAGAAATCTTAGAATTTACACAAAGATTTCATGTCCGGCGTGGGGATCGAACCCACGACCTCCAAGATTGAAAGCGAGCCAAATACCGCTACGCTACGGAGGTTGTCAATATGTAACCGTATTCCTCTACCTGCCTGAACAACCCAAATATTTTTAATCAAACTTAAACAAAGTATATTGCATACATTCTTGCAATTAAGACGAACTGCCTTGCATTTCCCGTCTTCTTCTAAATTAATACAATTTAAAAGTGAAGCGGGCGCTTTAAGTTCATTACTCAAAATTGTAGGTTCTCGGAGCTAACTAAGCTCTGTAGATACTGACAGATTTTATGTATTTTTGTTTACTCCGTTTCCATGGCAACAAGATTGCGTTATTTGCATGTAATTTATGTTGTATTTTTTTTAATAATAATAAAATTTTATGCTAGTTTTATAATTTTGTATTGAATTGTTTATTTAGTCCTGTTTCTCTTAAAAAGATAACTCCCGCCAGTGCCCAGGCACAGGGCGTAGACTCTGGGGGGCGCAAGAATGGCTCGACCAGGCATGACTATTGTTTCTTCAGTTTGCTCCTAATTACTTATAAACTATTAGAGTCTTAGTGAGTGAGACACAGTGGGTCCAATATACAAAACAATGTCACAGTTACAGACAAAGTGGTTCAATATGTCTATCTAAAAACAAGCTCACACTGTTATAGAAACTCGGGTGCAGAAAAGACTATTTACGGCACTGCCTATTAATATATCTACGGGGCAGTCTTGCCAGTTCGTGGTCTCCATTCGAAGAACTGACGGCTGATGGAGCAGAAAGGTTCTCGACCATCCGTCGGCTGTCAGTTCTTCTAGCTATGTTTCCTGCCCATTGCTACTTCAGCTTGCTAATCCGTTGAGCTATGTCAGCAACCTTCGTTCTCCTGCCTCTTCATTTCTGATTCTATCAAGCATGGAAAAGCTGAGCATAGCTCTTTCTATAGCTCGCTGAGCGACTTTAGGCTTTCATATGAGGCACAGTAAGAGACCATGTACTATGTCATCACTGGTAACACACATTGATTGAAGAGTTTTGTCTTCATTTTCAATCGTTACAAATTACTAGTTTAACTGAACTAACATTACTCGCAAAAACAACAATGCCTGACCACTGTGTAACATTCAATATAGAGTTTGGCGCGATGGATTGAGTGTTTACACTATTTCATTGGCACTGAACTGCGAATACATTCCTCACTTGAATTAGTTTTCTAGTCAGAATATTCCAACCATACATCAAAGGTGATTTGTTCACTGGAATAAACTAATAGTGGAATAATTTATGTTGTTACAATCCATTTAACAAAATAAAATTGAATTGGGTTAAATTAAGTTAAACATTGAATTATACTACACCATCAACTATTTTACATTCTTTACCGTCTCTCAATATGGTTATCTCGAAGAAATCGCGGCAGCAATAAAAGCGGTTTTAGTAATTTTTTTTTGTTTAAAAATCACTAGTGTACCAAACAAACCATGTATGGCTTAATGTATGTTATGTGGTAAGTACCCTGAGTGCTGGTATTCACTTTGCACAACATATAAGCATTGCCATTCAATGCGGCAATTCTGCCAGCATTCATGGAACCTTGCAAATTAGCTAAGAAAGTTGTTGGGAAGTTTTTTAAGATTTCCCCCGGATAGAAAGAAAAATTATACATGAATGATATTGCTTAGTTTAATAAAGTTGAACATAATTATCCTCAAAAACAACTTCAATTCACCATCGTTATATTCAGCCAAAATCAGTACCTACTTTGCATTGATTTCTTACTGCTTTCTATTGTTGTCTGTAACATTAATAAAAAGATGAAAAATATCAATTGAAAGAACAAATTTGTGGTAATTAAAAACGATTAAATCAATTCTTAGTATCTTAAACTTGTTATTACACAAGAAAATCGCTTCCTTCAATTTTATGGTCGAGTTTTAGTGCTTAATTCTCGTACATCCTTAAAGACTTAATGTCGGTCTCACCGCAAGACATTAAGTGGGATTCTGTTTAATTTGAGCAATGTCCTCCGTGGTTGATTACTAAGGTCTTGTGTATAAAGCTATCAGCCCACTATACATCGACCGAGGATTATATTATTTGACACCATAGCAATGCTGACATTTTGTTTCTATTTGGATAATATATGGACTTAACGGGACAGACATTCATCATCATCGTCAGCTCGTATAACGTCCACTGCTGAACATGGGCCTCCTCCCGAGGTACCTCTAAGGTATCTTACTATAATGTGTACATTTGTTGTTATCGCACAAGAGACGGACAGACTGATTAAAAATTCTGTAATATCAAATAATTTTAACAATGTTTTTAGCTACTTAAGTGATACTTTTGTTTGATATAGTCTTATACAGTGTAATTTTGACAAGTACAAGTGTATGTAAATACCTAAGTGCTGAATAAATTTCATTATTACATCATCATGGTATTTGCCTTAGTCACCACGTTTGCTAGGTGGGTTAGTGACCGCATTATTATGTTGTAACACACAAGGAAACGCTGCTGCCCGTTCCTTGATATACGATTATTATAGATGATGTTATAAGTTATAAAAATCGGCACCAACGGTTTAACGTGCTTTCCGAGGTACGGAGGATGGTCCCTTAACCAACCAGACCCGGAAAGAAAAATCTTAGAATTTACACAACAATTTCCTGTACAGCGTAGGGATCGAACCCACGACCCACAACATTTAAAGCGAGCTAAATACCGCTACGTTACACTATTGTATGATATAACGTAATTTTATAGTCGTTGCTAATACTCAGCTTTTTTTATTGTTTTGGTAGTAATCGATGTATATGTAAACTTTATCAATTACCTACATTAAAATTACCAACCGAAATGACTTCTGACCTGTGTTAGGGGCGCACGTCCTTAACACAGGTTCGTACTTTCTAGATTATCATATTATGATTTATTGAGCAATTTTTTTTGAAGACAATCATATATTTTTCCTATTACTCATTTTAATGCTACATTAATATTTTGATAGTATGGAGAATCAAAAATCAACGAAGTAGATACTATCATACATGAGAGTAGACACTATAGCTATCGATCCCTATGCCAGACAGGAAATCTTTGAGTATATTTTTAGATTTCTTTCCGGGTCTGGTTGGTTGAGAGACTACCCTCCGTGCCTCGGAAAGCACGTGAAGCCGTTGGTCCCGTTTGTTATAACATCATCTACAATAATCGTATATCAAGGAACGGGCAGCAGGGTTTCCTTGTGTGGTACAACATAATACTGCGGTCGCCAACCCGCCTGCCAAGCGTGGTGACTATGGCAAATACCATGATGATGTAATAATGAAATTTATTCAGCACTTAGGTATTTACATACACTTGTACTTGTCAAAATTACACTGTATAAGACTATATCAAACAAAAGTATCACTTAAGTAGCTAAAAACATTGTTAAAATTATTTGATATTACAGAATTTTTAATCAGTCTGTCCGTCTCTTGTGCGATAACAACAAATGTACACATTATAGTAAGATACCTTAGAGGTAACAGGTCTTAAAATTCCAAGAATCCGGCCCAAGTCTAAGCGACATCCACCTGAGGACACCCTTAAGGGGTTAGGACCAACGCTCAGGGTGCCACTGGAGTAAAGAGTAGATTTACGAACAGTGGTGATGATCGCTGGCACGAGATCACAGTTCGGGGAATAAGCAACAACGTGGTCCTCGGCCATGCCGTCGAGGATCCTACACTAGCTAACCTGCAACCTTTCACTAGCTCCCTAAGTGGACGACCCGGAGAAGAAAGGAAGACAGAAACTCCGAGATTTTTTTTTAGTCTCTTTTGCTGTGTGTGATGTTTCTAAGTAAGTACATACATTACATATGCTATAGCTATGTGGACACAATACTTGTATAATGATAATAGATATTACATACAGGATGCAGTTTGATTTGAGCAATGTCCTCTGTGGCTGATATCTGTATCTACTTGTGTTTAAAGTTATCAGCCCACTGGATCACGTTGATAATGTTGCAGGTGAGGATTAATATTGAACGTGACAAAACAAAATTTGGTTTGATTACAATGTAACTACAAACTCAAAGTGGGATTGTTGTTTTCCAGTCGTGGGTATTATTAATTCTGTTCATAATTATATATATTTTATTATATAATATTTAATTATATATATTTATTAATGGCGCGCGGTTCACCAGTGTAACTCCCGTTATCGTAGGAACTTCATCATAAAATATAACCTTTTTTTTCGGACGGACATAATTGTAGTTATCCCGAGACTTTTGTTACTTCACTTGGCAAAAAGGCGAGCAGTGCTCTAGCCTAGATAAATGTTTTAAACACTACAAACTAAGAAACCTGCGCAAGAGGGCTTGTCCCCTGTGGGACTTGGACCTCGGCTCAGGGCGGTCGCTGACGGGGAGATTGAGGGATTATGGTTTTAGTTTCTTTAGGGAAGTTTTGTGCAACTGTCGCTCTACTTTACAGTTCGCGGGCCTCTCGGACTTCGGGTCTACGAGGGCATCGGAAAATTCTTAAAAAATATAACCAATATATAATATTTACTCTTGAATAGTAGCTTTCTTATGGTGAAATAACTTTTCAAATCACACTATTAGTTCCGGAGATAAGCGTGTTGAAGCAAACAAATTAACTCTTCTTCTCCCGGCCGATTTCGGCCATAGCCGTAAACAGCAAATGGCACATGCTACAAATCAGTGCACAAATGTTTGAGCAAACATATTATATACATAATACATATTTTTCTTCTGTCATAAGTTGGTGGGACGGTAATACCAACACGAGATATAAGGCGCAGAAGCAACCGCTTAATATCATCATCATCATCATCAGCCCGTATAACGTCCACTGCTGAACATGGGCCTCCTCCCGAGGGAGGGTATTTGCCATAGTCACCACGCGAGGCAGACGGGTCATAATAAGTCATAATACTGCGGTCACCACCGCAGTATTATGTTGTACCACACAAGGAAACGCTGCTGTCCTTTCCTTGATATACGATTGTTATAGATGATGTTATAACAATCGGGACCAACGGCTTAACGTGCTTCCCGAGGCACGTAGGGTAGTCCCTCAACCAACTAGACCCGGAAAGAAATCTTAGAATTTACACAAAGATTTCTTGTCCGGCGTGGGGATCGCACCCACGACCTCCAAGATTAAAAGTGAGCCAAATACCGCTACGCTACGGAGGTTGTCAATTTATATATTTATCCCGATCTGATATTCGAAACAAAATAAAACTTCAGCATTTAATTCACTCGAATACTGGCAAATATTACTCAAAAATCGAACGTAGAAAACAATTCACTGTCATTCTGGAAATATACACTTTTTATTTGCTCGCAGTGCATATTTTAAAAGTAGGTATTTTTCTTCTTTGTTAAATAAAAATGAATAATACAAATCGTCATTATACTACCAAAAACAGAATCAGTGCATTGCAGAAAAACAATTATAAAAAGAAATCTCCTTTATTCGTACTCAAACTTCGTTATTTATTATGAACATGTTATTTAAGTCCGTTATTTATAAGGCGCACCATATGTAGGTGTTAACATCGTAGTAAAATATAGCCAATTTTCAATGATTTTCAATTGATTCTATGAGTTAAGTACGTCATTGTTGGCTTGCACCTTTATTCTGAGTGATAAAAGTTGCACTGCACTGAACAGGTAACATAACTTGGCTTAGAGGGAACGGAATGTCATCATCATCAGCCCGTATAACGCCCACTGCTTAACATGGGCCTCCTCTCTCCTTTTCGTTATATATGTTGTAAAGGGCTTAAAAACTATTTTCTACATTTGATTTTCAACCTTATAAGCTATTAAGACTTACGCGGTATTACACCGACGATATGCAAATTAATGTTAAATTGCTATAGGTAAGTACTATGCTACATTCGAATTGACAAAATCGTAGTATAGCTGACAATAGAGACCATAGTTGATAATAAATATTATGTAAGTTACTTTACCAATACGAATGTCTTCGAAGACTTACACTCAAGCCTGTCCCTTAAGGGCTTAATGTCGCACAACCCATGGGTAATCAGTCGGAAGAGGTTAATTAACTCAATCACGCGAATAAAGGAAAACAATGTTGGTTAGATTGACCCGGGGATTCACTCACTGGTAACATTATTATAGATACTGATATTAAAACGTTGCAGACTGCACTCGCAGTGCTTTTATAGTACTTACTTTGGAGACCAACTGTCTATCGGGTTCAAGATCTTAATTTTCTCAAAAAGAATACTGTTCCGAATTACGTTCATGAGTTTTCAAGATGGTAGTTAATCTATTCTATTGGGTACTCCAATCAGCGCGCTTAAAGATGTCATCATACGCAAATTTGCTACGCTGCCATTCATGTCAAATATTGTTCCGCAACGCCACTTTCTTCGACAATTTTTTTTGATATTATATATACGCCGCATGGCTTGAAGAGTCCACGATTTTTTATTTATTTAAAAATAACACATTTTTTATTTTATTTTTATCAGTAATTACAACATAACATTAGATACAATTTTTTTTCATCATCATCATCATCAGCTCATATCCACTGCAGAACATGGACCTCCTCCCGTGGGGGGGTAGCTACCATAGTCACCACGCATGGCAGGGAAACATAAGGAAACGCTAGTGCCCGTTCCTTGATATACGCTTATTATAGATGATGTTATAATAATCGGGACCAACGGCGTAACGTGCTTTCTGAGGCACGGAGGGTAGTCCCTCAACCAACCATAGAATTTACACAAAGATTTTCTGTCCGGCGTGGGCATCGAACCCACGAACTCCGAGATTTAAAGCAAGCCAAATACCGCTATGCTACGGAGGTTGTTTTTTTTTTACATCAACTGTATAGCGTGCTTTCTGCCCAGAGTAATGCGAGCTTAATTGTTTGACAGTGTTGGAATGCCCCGTAAAATACTAGTTAAATGAACAAGTTCTTTTTTCAGGCAACTGGCACTGACTACCAAATCAGCGTCACATGCATCGTTGATCAAGCTTACCAATAGATTGTATTTCAAGCGGCCATATCCCAACGGCTAGAACTTGTGATTACATGAATACGCTCGTAACACAAGCATTTTAGCTTAGCACGAGGAGTTAACAAAAGTACTAGTGATACAGTAGTAGTGTGGAAAAACTCTGCTAGTAATCTTTACAAAAAAAAGAAAAAAGCAATCGGCCAAAAATTTTCCCTTGAGAAGATTCTAAGCCCGAAGTCAGAAAGTTGGCGGTATTTCACTCGTGTTTCGGAGATCACGCTATTTTGTCAGTTCTGTGCTTGATATCTCACTGGTTGTGTCCGTTAAACTATCCCATCGGTGTTTGAGAGTAAAGGAATAGCGAGTGCGCCTATTTTCACATACATATTTGTGCTTTTTAATATATCCTGCGTAAATGGTTAATCTCCTTTGAACGTCGTCGCTGAAATCAGTAAAGAGAACAACTATTCTTAACATACTAACTCAAATTTTCATAATCATAAAAACCAAACAACCTCGAATTTCGATAAAATCGTTGACGTCAACAAAGTTTCACATACAGCCATTCCGCCCATCCAATCAGTTTTATTCTAACCTATCAAAAAATCATCTCAAAATCAAATATTCAAAGAAGAGCTACCATCAAACAAAGTTTTATAAACGAACCAATATCACACATATGCGGATTTATTTTTGTCCGTTTGATATATCAATATACTGCGCTGCTTTCGAATATGAAATCGATCCCATACATTTTTTTCATGTCCGTGAACTCTGTTTTGCCTATATCTAGATAAACGTCCGTAAAAAGCGCCTAAGCTGCAGCCACACAAAATAGACCCACCTCTCCCCCTTCCCGCTTTTATATCGTAAAGTCACAGGGGAGTTGTAGTCGTATATTGATGGGTCAACTTGTCTTGGTCAGTATGGACGGGACTCATGCTGTCAACGTTCTCTAGTTAGGATTTTAAAATGCAAATTGAATCGTAGTTCACAGTATGTGAAGCCTAAGTTGATAACCATCTAGGTCAAACGTAATTAAGTCTGATGGAATACACAGTCTATGTGGACACTTGGCTCTATTTAATCATAAACATTGAAAACGCTGTTGGTAATTAAGGTTCAGTAGATTAACTCCGACCTCAGACGTTATTAAGTCGGGGCATGTACCTCCGGAGTTAGAACTGGATGAGAGAGGCATGAGATCGCGAGGAATAAAAAAAAATGGAAAGAGACATACATCCAAAACTGGATGACCCGAGGTCACTGTAACGAATTGAACCTATTTGGAGCATTTTTACTCCAAAATTTAGTCTACCAGTCATACTTTATATAATTTATTTAACATTGTCAAAATATATGCCATAGTGCATCTAAGCAAAGCGTATTTTATTCTTATAATATATCATTGCCTATCAGCCACTATCACGGTTAGATTAACGAGGTATAGTAGCGATTTCAAGTTGATGCTCACCTTCATCAGCCCAACAACGTCCACTGTTGAACGTGGGTCTCCTTCTGAGGCAGGGTTTTCGCAGTAGTCACCACCAGGTGCGTTGGTAACTGCAGTATTATACCGTTAGTCAAAGTCAAAGTCAATACCTATATCTTTATTCACATAGACACAATTAAAATTATTTTTAATTTTTTCCTTTATGTTATCTTTCCTACCACCAGTTCTGGACGGTAGTCACAGAGAAACGCTGCTACCCGTTATACAATTCTTATAAATAATGTTAAAAGAATCAGGCTTAAACGTGTTGGGAGGAGATCCCACGGCGCCATATTAGCCGCGGGTGCCGTCGGGGAGCCGGATTGCTCATGCGTACCGGCCGCCGCAAACGGCGGATCGAAGGAGTGTCCGGGGGGTTTTAGTGGTGTAGGGTCCTCTCCTCGTGGTATGAATTTAGCATACCACGCTATGGAGAGGGCAAGTCCCACATATCCCACCGCCAGCGCGCAAATACGCTGCAACGGCGGTGGGAATGCGTCAATGCATTTCGCCCCGGACAAAAAAACACAAAAAAGGCTTAAACGTGTTCTCAGAGGCATGGAAGGCAGTCTGTTTTCTATGCAAAAAAAAATCTTTGTGTGAATTCAAAGATACCTTTCTACGCCTTATTGGGTTTATTTTCCGATGTATGGACACATCGTAAAATAAACCCACTAATTCTAATCGTCATATCACAATGATATATTTTATTATAAAACATGCAGCACGCATTTTTCCATCAGTACACAAGTCTAAGCAACACAATTCACTTTTTTTTGTCTAAGGGGAAATGCATTAATGTTGCGCATCCCCTTCGCCGGAGGCATAAGGGGCCTAGCAGGTTCTAGTCCTATCGGTGGTCGAATTTTATTAACCTCAATTTTGAACATAGTATATGGTAAACTTTTCCGTAAAGTATTCAAAACCATTTCAAATACCTTTTTCATCCATCAATCCGCTAAAAATCAGCTCCGTAAAGTGTGAATTATACGAACACTTACATACGTACGACTTTACTCGGCCGACACGACGCTTGGCAAATGACGTCATTAACGCTCTGTCATATGGGGCAATTTCATTCGACCTGGTATACCTATTAACATATGACACATCCGATCCCTTTTCAAAAATTGCTCGCACGAAGGAGTATGAGAGATGACAAAGTAAAAATTGGTATGTAAATAAAGTGCATAAAACTATTCCTTGATATTCGATTATTATAGATGATGTTATAACAATCGGGATCAGCTTAACGTGCTTTCCGAGGCACGGGGGGAAGTCCCTCAACCAACAAGACCCGGAAAGAAATCATAGTATTTACACAAAGATTTTCCGACCAGCGTGGGAATCGTACCCACGACTTTTACTCCGAGATTTAAAGCGAGCCAAATACCGCTAAGCTACGGAGGTTGAGGTTGATACTTAAAATTAAATATTCAATAAAAACCTTGCTATAGATATAAATAATATTACTCTTCCCACGCAGTTTTACCCATGCAATTCCTGTTTTTGTGAGAACCTAAACATTAAATACAGCCAAATTCTATTCCATGATATTTTATTATTCTATGAATGAAATATTTTTCCCAAATCATTTGTGTGTTTGTTCACTCGAAAAATGCAAATAATCAAATATTTCTTAGTCACACTACGTAAATTTAGATGTTACTAATAATAAATGAGAAAATATTATAGCAATAATTCAGAATTATAATTGATAGAACACACGTATTAACGCGATAAAAATTACCTTTCCGATCTGATCGTGGTCGGAGGCATACTGTCGTAACTTGATCGAAACGTCGGGTAATATAAAAAGGTAATTTTTATCGCTATGTGCTATTATTATTAATAATTCTTTTTTTTTTGTCCACTCATAAAATGCAAATGTTCAAATACTTGTGACGTATATTCAGATGTAACTAAAATTGATGAAAAAAATATTTTACCAAGTAATTCTGAATTTTTGTATTTATTTATCCACTCGAAAAATGCAAATTATCAAATATTTCCTGTGACTAAGTAAATTCTGATGTGACTACAACTTTCAGATAACTCCGCTACATTTACATCCAATCTTTTAATAAAGAAATTCAACTATCGTAACAGTTCGGAATCGCCCCTAACGTGTGTGTGTAAATAAAAGCCCCGTATTCCCCAATTCATTTTGCGTCCCCAAATTCTAGGCCACAGAACGAATAGATTAGTGCAACAAATTGTTTTAGGTTATTTTTATTTGGTAGATTTAGTTTAAGAATTATTAAAAAAATATCATACATACCAATACAATACCATGTTACTTATAGCTTTATATTACAGGTTTCTATGAAAGATGTGTCTTCCAACCCTCTAATAAATGGCATCAATATATTTTTAAATAATATTACGTAGGTATTAATTTAATTTAAAATATAAATTTTAAATTAATACCAAGTTCAATATAATGGTATAAACCTTGGTTGTTAATTTCAAAGAGAAAAGAAGTGAGTATGGATGGACCTAAATCGATGCCAAATTCAATGGTCAGTCCTGAAATTTATTAAGAAATTATATGTCAAGTTGTTATAAACTTCTTAAAAAAATTCTTCTTATAAGTTAAGGTACTTACTATAAGGAAGCCTATGTCTAAATTAACTTCTTATATACCTTATAATTATTATTCATTGCCTTCTTAAACAGTCAGGGAGTTCTGTATGTTCAATTGCTACTTTCTGCCAGTTACTAACATTTAGGGAAGAATTACATAAGATAACTTACAGCTTTAAAACTTGCGAAGGACAATTTGTAGTTACGAATGGAGTCAATTTGTGACTACAAGTGTTGAATCGACTACCGCGATTGAGATCACTGTCTACGATAAAGTGTGTGTGCAATTTGCGATAGTTTAAAAACATAAACCTACTGATGATATCTACACTACACTACGGCAAACCAAAGTAAAATATCTGGTTAATGCCCACCAGAGCGATACCACAGGCTCAAACCGCAAACAAGATTAGCCTGTATAGGTATTTTGACACAGTTCAGTCTGTTACATTTAGGATATAATTGTTAAAAATCTAGACTAAAATATAGGTTGAATAAAATAATGACTATTAATGAAGCACAGTTTAGACATAGCGACATAGCTCTGTGAAATAGCGGTAAACTTCTCGCTTTAAGATGGAGGTCGTGCGTTTAATCCCCGTGACGGACAATAAACCTTTCTATAAAGTCGAAGATTTCTTTCCGGATCTAGTTGGTTAAGGGACTAGCCTCCGTACCTTGGAAAGCACGTTAAGCAGCGTTTTCTGTGTGTTCCAATGTAATACTGAGGTCACCAACCCGCCATACGCTTCGGGACAGTAGTCGGAGTTTATTAAATGCAAATGCATAAAAACTCAAATTTATTATATAAACTGAAAAAAAATATTAGCCTAATACAATCCTTACTTCAATTTTAAATAAAGAATGTTATTTTCTTTAAAATCAAATAGTGCAGTCATTGAAGCGAAAAATAGGGTGTAACCTCCGAATTTTTTTACTGTGAACCTATTTGCATGAAATTTTGGAATTAGGCTCATCTTACCCTTAACGTCAAAAATGAAAATGATCTGAACTTCGCACCCACCCTGGGGGAGGCTGCCACCCCTTCTCGTCGGTGTATTTTTTTTTCAAAATCACCTCGGATATCCATAGAAGGCCTCATTGCAAGAAAAAAATGTTCTATAAAAAACCCCATAACTTTTTAAGTTATTGGCAATTGAAAATTCGGAATTTTTTCACGTTTTTCATCGGTTTTTTGCAAATATCTCCAAAAACATTCATTTTAACGAAAATTTTATGATGAAAAAATTGTAGCAGGTAAAAAACTGAACAAATCAGTTTTTAATAAAGTGTTCTAAGTGCAATATGATGCAATATTATATTGATTTTTAAGAAAAAACCATTAGATGTTCCTCTTATTTGCATTACAGCTCACTCATTTTACGTGCAAAAGACTTTTAACAGTGCTCATTTTAAAGCTTATTTCAAGCACTACAAAACCCTATTTCATTAGAATGCATAAAATGTACCTGCTCGCCGCTAGATGGCATTGAATACATAGATTAAATTTCAGACAAAATAAAAAACGGCTTTGATCTTTAATATCTAGCTTAATATTGCACTTAGAACACTTTATAAAAATCTGATTTGTTCAGTTTTTTACCTGCTACAATTTTTTCGTCATAAAATTTTTGGAGATATTTGAAAAAAAAACCGATTGAAAACTTTTGTTTGAAAAAAAAATCCTTTTTTCTTGAAATTAGGCCCGATTTGCCGAAATTGCTTTCTATCGATATCTGAGGTTATTTTGAAAAAAATACACCAACGGGAAGGGGTGGCACCCTCCCCAGGGTGGGTGCGGAGTTCAGTTCATTTTCACTTTTGAAGTTAAGGGTAAGATGAACCTAATTCCAAAATTTCACAGTAAAAAAATTTGGACCAATAACGCTTCAATGACTGCACTAAAAGATAAAATCAAAAAATAAACGCTATTTATTGCATTAAAACCAAACCTACAATCTAAAAATAAAAAAACATTTAAAAAACGAACAACCAATTCATTTGAAAATAGAATTCTTTGTTCTAGCCACACAGAAATAGCGTGAGTAATTTACCTCTCCCGATAAACTAGGTTAAAGCGAAGAAGGAAATTAATTTCACCAGTTTAGAACAAGGAACACAGAAGATACATGCTTGTAGGTGACTATAAATTGTAAGTGTACCCTAAGAGCCGATAGTTTGGCTCACCTGCGGCCCACAATGTACCTAGTGGCTCCTCATGAAGCCTGTTACTGATATACCCAAGAATTTATGTACATGCATGTGCCTATTAAAATGTAAAGCAAGTAACGGCTTTTTGGTAGTGATGTTAAAATAGGAATATTGTTGCAATAAGTGATGATATAAAAGCGGTGAAGTATATTTTACTTTACCTTTATAAAAGAACTGGTCAATTTGGTCGAGGGTATTTGTCATAGTCACCACGCTTGGCAAGCGGGTTGGTGACCGCAGAATTATGTTGTACCACACAAGGAATCGCTGCTGCCTGTTCCTTGATATACGAATATTATAGATGATGTTATAACAATCGGGACCAACGGCTTAACGTGCTTTCCGAGGTACAATGGGTAGTCCCTCAACCAACCACACCCGGAAAGAAATTTAAGAATTAACACAAAGATTTTTGGTCAGGCGTGGAGATCAAACCCACGACTACGACACGAGGAGATTTAAAGCGAGCCAAATACCGCTACGCTACGCAGGTTGTGGTTATTTACTTAACTGCTATAAAAACTGTTATGTAAAACTCCTAGTATTTTTTTTTCGACCGACATATCTGACTTTTCAATGTTTATACAAACACATGCCAATTAAGCGGCATAAAAAAAAATCCACCGCTAAAAGTTACAAGTAGGTTTTATGTAGTAAAAAAAAAAAGATAAAATATAACGGGGAACCGCGTCCATACTTAAGTTGTCGACACCCGACGCAGCTAATTAGCATGTCCACACAACGCTTGCCCCAGTTATACCCACAAAACAAGCTTAGCGACGAAAACAATGCTTGAGAGGAGGAAATGGGTTAGTATGACAACTCGTAAGGCTGACCACACATTGGGCGTGTGCGTTTATCGAGCGTATGTGATGGAAAATGGTAGGTGGAGGGTGATGGGGTAGAAAGCTTGACGCTCGCATCAGACACATACTCGAGGAACACGCGCGTCTAATGTCAGCCGAAATTGTAGCTGTATTATCATCACCAGCCCGTATAACGTCTACTGCTGAACATGGGCTTCTTCCCGAGAGAGGGCAGTTGCCATAGTCACCACGCTTGGCAGGCGGTTTGGTAACCGCAGTATTATGTTGTACCACACAAGGAAACGCTGCTGCCCGTTCCTTGATATACGATTATTATAGATGATGTTATAACAATCGGGACCAACGGCTAACGTGTTTTTCGAGGCACGGAGGGCAGTCCCTCAACCAACCAGACCTGGAAAGAAATCTTATAATGTTACCAACCCGCCTGCCAAGCGTGGTGACTTTGGCAAATACCCTCTCTCGGGAGTAGACGTTACACGGGCTTATAATGAATATGATGATGATTCTAAGCCAGAATCACACAGCAAAATCATTATAGTATGAGTTAATTAAAAATGAATTATAATTGACAGAATTTGTCATCACAAAAGAGTTTTAATCGAATTTCTCGAAAAGTGAATTTATACACATTCGAGTCAAATGAATGTGAAGACGGGTTTCAATTAAACGTTAATTAGAAACCATTGGCATAAGTTTTGACGAGGGGTAGATCAAGTTCACCTTTATTAGAACTTGCTCTAAGACATGTCTGACGTGACGTCGTTACACTCGTGACGTACAGATAAAAACTGAATGTCAGAAAATTGTTGAACATCCTCAATCAACATCAAAGTCTTTTGCCGAAGGGGGTTTTGCATGAATAATCTTGCTTGACCTCATAATCACCAGATCGTATAACGTCCACTGCTGAATTTAGGCTTCCTACCAAGGAAGGGTTTTGCCATAGTCACCACGTTGCGGGTTGGCAGTATTATGTCGTAACACACAGGAAAAAGCAGCTTCTCTGGTATATGATTGTTATAGACCATGTTATAACATAGTGACCAACGGTTTAACGGATTTAAAATGCATAAAACAGTTATTCCATAGAAGTGGTTAAATTTGTTTAGTATTGGCATATGCCACGACTACTGAGAAACTCTGCTAAACAAACTTAGTAAAACTGTTTTTTAATTAATGTATTAACATATAATATATATATATATAAAAAATATGTAATAGTTATTTTACATTGTAATTAGAGCTACTCAACCTCAAGAATTTTTGTTAGTAATCATCATCATCATTTCAGCCGTAGGATGTCCCCTGCTGGACATAGGCCTCCCTCATAGATCTTAAGTTGTTGCGGTTAGAAGCGGCTTGCATCCACCGTGATCCTGCGGCCTTAACCTTGTTAGTAAGATAATCAAAAATTGTATAATAAACCCTTTTACGCAATTTCGGTTTAATACCTATTTTTAAACTGAATTAATTGACAATACTTTTATATTATTGGGAAGTCCGTACACTACCATATTTCATAGTAATCATTATTTTACTTTATATTCTTTACGTTAGAACATAATCTTATAATCCCCATTTACAGCTATCATCTTAAAGTAATTTAACCTACAAAATGTCCGAAAGATGACAGGCGTAAATCAAGTTTATTTGATGACGCTTCTTAACTTAACAGCACTGACAAACTAAAACGTTAATCCATTCTTGTACTTATTACATTTCATTCCTGAATTTGCACTCGTTACAAAAACTGCAAGAGAATAGCATAATTCATCTTCATATCGTATAAAAGGTATAACTAATTATTGAAATTTGCATGCTATAACAAAGCGAATTGCCTAGAAACGAATTGTAAAGTTAAGATCTGAAATGTATTACAATTCTGCAATTCATTTAGATACACAAATAAAATCAACACCATTCGATCAAGCAACCACAATATAATATATTTAGGTTACTTATATAAAAACCCGAATTCTTATCGGCCAAAAGCAGCCGTTTGAAGCAGGGTCAACCGTATAAATATGGATTAACCAAGGGAAATATGAGAACATATAGCTAAAATAAACCCTTGTTAGTCCTTTAAGTACACTGTGGGTAATATGCCTGGGGCTCTTCGAGTATCGAGTTCATTTTGGGAGATATATTCTTGGGAGCATTTTCGGCAGGTCGGAGTGATTTGAGCTTTAGTAAGACAATTGATTGCAATGTCTGTGATGTATAGATATAAGATATACGAGAACAGTATATATTTAGATTACATTACTAAGCATTTTCCTGGATTCAATATTCCACACAGAGAGATTTTAGATTATGATGAATGAGTGCTTTATTTTAAATAGGTACTTATCTGTTGAAGGAAATAAAATGAGAAATTCTTTATTTCTCCGTACATAGACAAACTTATTCTAGGTACATTTGCTGTTTTTTAATATAAAAGTATTTATCTAATGTAGATAATTTCATAGTAGAATCATTGCAAGAATGTTCATCTTATGTTTGTTACTATAAGATCTAGTTATTTATCAGTTTTCATTGAACTTATATAAATTTAAATTCATTTTTTTAGAATAACTAAGTATGTCTTTACACGCGGTAAAAAAACATCGTTTCTTATGACATCTTTTAAGTTTGGTTTGACTTAAAACATTGTTGGTATCAACTTACTATTTTAGTAATGAAACAATAAATAATACATAATTCTAGTACATTTTTTTTTGTATATTTGTAAAACTAATACTTATCATGTACCACCCCTTCGATTCATAAATAACCCTTTTCAAATATTTTGTGAGTTATTTTTTAAACGATACAGATTGTAGGACTCGTCACCTATTGACCCCTAGTCTTTATCATCTTCAAAGGAGTTTGCTTATTGAAGTATTTTTGTATTGTATGTAATTCTTTTATTATGTTGGAATGTACTTATTTCTTTTATTTATATTATTTCTTGTCTTTAAAAGCGCACCTTCTATGTTATTCTCTGCATCACCCTAAGGTTGACTGGTGGAGAATGCCTCTGGCTTTAAATCCGCCTTTGTACCATGTTGTACATAAAGTTTATAAATAAATAAGGATCAGAGCAGATTTTAATCAAAATGTTTTTAAGGTGCAAAACGAATTATCGACTGATCATGTTAACTCACATCTTAAGACATTGAAAATTCAACGGACCGTACACACTAACATAGCTAAGTTAACATGGCCCAAATAATTCGTCGTTTGGCCCCAACGTTTGTCTCTTGTAATCCAAACACGGCATGTGTACAATCACCGTTTGATCTTGTGGGTAGCTGATACATGGTGCCGTACTAGATGAGTAAGTACATAGGTAAATAGAAGCGAGAATGTTGGTATACACCTCCCTAAGTGGATGTGCCTTATCTAATACTGATATATAAAGCTAAAAAGTTTGTTTGCTTGAATTCTCAGAAACTACTGGTCCAATTAGAAAAAATATATCAGTGTTAGTTAGCCCATTTATCAAGAAAGGCTATAGAAAATGAATATAAAGGTTGTGTTTAATTAGGAAGTCCCCACGGGAACGGGAGTAATGCGGCTGAAACCGTGCGCGGGTATATAGTACAAAATATATATTAGTTTCGAAATACAGCAAGGATGATGATGTTTATGTATCATTATAATTCATCATCAGCTAGTATAACGTTCGCTGCAGAACATGGGTGTCCTTCCGAAGCCCATTATGCCATGGTCAGAACGCTTGGCAGGCAGGTTAGTGACCGCAGAATTATGTCGTAATACAAAAAGAAACGCTGTTGCCGCTTTTTGAGTTTATTCAGTTCAAATCAAAATCCATAACTGCTGTTCTTTTTTATGTTGTTCGGTAACGCTAAGCGTAATACTTATTAATAAAATAGCAAATAATGGATGTTAACCTGAAATCAAGGTAAGGAAATAGTCAACATGTCGTATTCTTTAAAAAAAATGAAATAGTTTCCTGTATGTTAGTATGGTGTAGTTACTACAATTAATGTAATAAGTATCTTAGCAGCACGCGTTATAATTCCTCTACAGAATATCTGCAACGAAATACTATAACAGTATATTGTGTTTCATGCCACAATGAGTTCACTCGCTACCATTGACAGAGGGTACAATCATAGCGGTGTGTGACGTCACAGCCACTGACAGTTTGATATCCAATAAATTGAAGTGCTTCCGATAGACTGCTTTGATGTACCACACAAAGCGACGCTAGTTTCCAACTGTCATTTTATTTTGTCGGAGGTGACAACCGGCAGCAATATTGCAGAAGTCCCATTTTTTTGCTGCGTTAAGTCCTGTTATTATTGAAATTTTTAATAAGTTCGAAGCGGCTGTAGCCCAAAGGCTTGGGTGTCGGGTCTTGTGGTTGCCAGTTCGATCCCTACCCACTGCACTAACGATGTGAACCCACTCGTAATACAAGCATTTTAGCTTAACACGAGGGGTTTATAATAATACTAGTAGACTGCAAAAATTTGCTAGTAATATTTAAAAAAAATAAGAAATGTATATAAATGACTGTTTTGTAAAACATATACCTATAGGTACTAGTAAAATACCTAACTTATTTAATTTAAAACTAACTTATAAAATAGTTACTAACTGAGAAAGGATCCCAGAATGCTGGCAATTAAATTTATTATTATTAAGAGCCTACGTTGTCCCACTGCAGGGCAAAGGCCTCCCTTCCCTCCTTCCATCTCTCACGATGTGATGCGATTGTAGGCCAATCCTTTAAAAATGAGTCCAGCTCATCTCGCCATCTTCTTCTGGGCCTGCCGCGTTGACGTTTCCTGCCAGTTGGGCTCCATAGAGTAGTAATTTTAGCCCAGTGCTCCTCCGGCATGCGGCAGATATGGCCAGCCCAGTTCCACTTCAATCTTGCAGCTGTGAGGCCAACATCAGCTATTTGGGTTTTGGAGCGAAGCATGGAATTTCTGATGCGGTCCGAAAGTTTGACACCCAATATACTTCGCTCCATAGCTCGTTGGCAGACTCCAAGTGCGGACTTCTGACACTGTGTGAGTGACCATGTTTGTGCTCCATAGGTGAGGGTAGGGAGAATGCACATGTCCATGAGCTTTCGTTTCAGTGAAAGAGGGAGTGTGCCCTTCATAAAGTGTTTCATCGACCAATAGCTCTTCCAGGCATTCTCGGTGCGTCTTGCAACTTCTTTATCTTGTCGTGCCTGGAAAGAGACTACTTGGCCGAGATATATGTACTCATGGACATATTCAATCGCCTCATCCCTAATTTCAATGTAGCTTTCGGTGCTGTTCGTCATCACCTTCGTTTTAGTCATATTCATGGATAGTCCGACTTGAAGACTCGCGTGGCTTAGTTGTTCGAGCATTATGCCTAAGTCAGTCAATTAAATGCCCCGTTAAATGTTGTGCAAAGAAATGATAACTTGTGTTAGAAGAAAAACGTTTCTTTCGAGAAAAATCAAAGTGCCAGTGTGTGAACCTGCAGACATATTTAAATTAAAGTTGTCAACCGTCCTGTTGTCCCAGGTCATATCCTGGTTTTAGTTTAGTCCTGTAAAGATTTATATTGAAATTCACGCGCCTAAATTCATATTACTGCAAACTGTTTCTAAAAAAAATTGTCCTGGTTCTTTTAGTTGGCAACCCTAATCTATAAGTATTGTGAGTTTGACTGTTCGGGTAAACTCCGGTAATACTGATCTTATTTTTAAAATTCTTTCACCATTAGAAAGCTACCCAGGATCCAGGTTATCAGGGACTACCATAGGCTATATGTTAATTCGATGTCCCCATGCAAACGGTACCTACCTTATAACACCTTAGAACAGATTGGCGTTAGAATTAATTACTGTTATATAACTATGACCTGAGACTGACAGGCCGGATAATTAGGTTATCCCCAATTGATTTTAGTTGTCATATTCTGTATTTAACTATTATTAACGTTCCCTGAGCGTTGGTATTTACTTTGCACAGCAGATACGCATTGCATTTCAACGAGGCAATGCTGCCAGCATTCTCAAAACCTGACCCAATAAATAGTATAGATAAAGAATAGCTAGTAAGTCGGTCTTAATTTAAATTTACTACATTTCATCATTATCATCATCATCATCAGCCCGTATAACGTCCACTGCTGAACATGGGCCTCCTCCCGGGGGAGGGTATTTGCCATAGTCACCACGCTTGGCCGGCGGATTGGCGACCGCAGTATTATGTTGTACCACACAAGGAAACGCTGCTGCCCGTTCCTTGACATACTATTATTAATAAAGATGATGATATAATAATCGGGACCTACGGCTTAAAGTGCTTTCCGAGGCACGCAGGGTATTCCCTCAACCAACCAGACCCGGAAAGCAATCTTAGTATTTACACAAAGATTTCCTGTCCAGCGTGGGAATCGAACCTACGACCAAATACCGCTACGCTACGGACGTTGGCGATGTGTATTTTATACAATAATTTTAAATGCTGTGAGGAAATTTTATGAATATAATTTATATTATTACATAGCGAGTATGTACACTTGTACAGTTGTACACAACTGTACAAGTGTACCAACTCGCTTAATTCGTTTACCGTGGGTGAAATTGAAGCTATTAGTCTATTCGTCTTCATGCTACACTTTTATTATGCATTCCAGCGTAAAACTGCAGTAAACAGCTAGTCTATAATATTGATAAATCTATCTATATATACTGTCTAATATATAAAGCTGAAGAGTTTATTTGTTTGCTTGTACGTGCTAATCTCAGGAACTAATGGTACGATTTTTATGTGCTTTCCGAGGCACGGAGGGTAGTCCCTCAGCCATCCAGAGCCGGAAATAAATCTTAGAATTCACACAAAGATTTCTGCCCGGCGTGGGTATCGATCCCACAACCTCCGAGATTTAAAACGCGTCAAATGCCGCTACGCCACGGACGTTGTCAATTCATTTATCGTGGGTAAAAACGCGAAGCTATTAGGCTATTTGTCTGTAGGCTACGCTTTTAATAACCCAGAATCATACCAACGTAAAACTGCAGTAAACAGCCAGTCTATAATATTGATAAATTAATTACAACGTGCTTTGTTATCATAATTTGTTGTTATTGCGCAATTCCGCCACCAATGTAGCCTCGCACACCCAAAACAATTATCTTTATGTTATTAGATTCATTAATTTAAACGAACCACACATCTTTCATTGTCGGAAAGTCGTGATTTGTGTGAATGTATTCAGCATTTATGTATTCTAAAGAGAAGTTATATACTCGTAAAACGATTATATGACTAAGTATATAATTACTACATATAACTCCGTGGCTTGCCTTAAATATCGGAGGTTTGATTCCCAGAGAATAAATCTTTTAGTGAAATTAAAAGATTTTTTCCGACTCTATTTGTTTGAGCGCCTACCCTCAGTGGCCTGGAAAATACGTTAAGTCCGATTGTCATAACATCATCTATGACAATAACGGCTAAGGAGTGGAATTCTCTGACGGGGTCAGTTTTTCCGGAACGCTATAATGTGGACATATTAAAGTGAACAGACACTTTCTAGGCAAGCATGTATCATCTTAGGCCTTATCTTCGCCTTCCATCAAGCGAGGTTATGGTCAAACGTAATCCTATATTTAATTAAAAATATACCAGGTAACGGGCAGCAGCGTAACTATTTGGTACGGCCATTGTTATTTAAGACAAAAAAATATCTAAATATATCATCGTAATGAAATCACGATGCAGCATTGATACCGAATAAATACTCAAAATTGAAAGATTTATTTACAAAGTGTGTTTGTAACATGTGAAGCTGTAAGCTTTTAAAAATACAAATATTTATTTCTCAGAGTAAGGTGAAGATGGAGGTAATTCCGTTTATTTCAAATTATTTCTAAAGTCTAGAGACGATATGTCCCCAAATATTTTAATTTAAAAATAATTATGTATTTTTTAAAATTAAAGATAATAAACATGAAACAAAAAGCTAAGACTATTTTCTCAGCTATAATTATTTGAATCGAACGAAATCGAAATCGAATGAAATCGAATCGAAGGGGTAAAAACCCCTGGCACGGATTTGCCCAAAAATACCATACCTACTCATTTTATTTCAAACGGACATTATGTAGTTAGCCATGACGCTTTTGATACTTGATCGGGCATACCGTCTTGGGTATTCTACACAGAAAAAATAATAATGTAGAACATTAAAGATAGAGCAAATTTTTTTAGAAAAAAACTGTTCTGGATAAGTTATCCGAATGGTGCTAAAAAGTATTTTACAATACTTAATACTTTTTTCGAAACTCAGAATAAAATTATTAATGGCATAAATTTTAATTTTATCAGATTTTGAAGGTCTTTTAGATTCTTTTTAAGTGTGTCTCAGGAGATCCCACGGTGCCACATTGGCCGCGGGTGCCGTCGGGGGGACGGATCGCTTATGCGTACCCGGCCCCCACCAACGGCGGATCGAAGGAGTGTCCGGGGGGTTTCAGTGGTGTAGGGTCCTCTCCTCGTGGTATGAGTTTAGCATACCACGCTATGGAGACGGCGAGTCCCACATATCCCACCGCCAGTTTGTTCACCTGATACATATTTTTTAAAAGGAAGGAGGTTTAAAAAGACGTTAAGCGTAGATAATAAAGTGGGTAAAACGACTTTATTTTTGTAAATAAAGACATATATACATACTGGGTGACTTTTTTACCACCTTGAAAATAATAAATATCACGCTCTATTTACTGACAGAGTGAAAATCATAACGATAAAAATACGTACCTAATTACCTAATTAGGTACGTATTTTTATCGTTATGATTTTCATTACTATTTTAACTAATACTATTTTTACTAACGTAACGTTACTACCTAGTTACGTTACGTTAGTTAAAATAGGGGCCTATAATACCTAGGCCGTAATCAAATGTGAATGAAAAGAGTGAGCGAAATAGCGTTACTACCTACGTAGGCATGCATTTTTACCGTAAAGATTTCATTATATGCCAGTAAAATAACTATGCCTTAGACATCTATTTCTTTAAATATCACGCCCTATTATTTTCGAGACGGTAAAAAAGTCACCCAGTATATATGAAATAGGAGTTTTTTTTTTATATTAATAATATTTAATTTAAAAAAAACGCATCCTCAACTCGTGACGATTACAATTCGGTTATATTTTTTTGCAAGTAGAAATACATCTCCAATAATAAATCTTATTAAATTTATGAAAGTGCGAAACATTTTCCATAAGAGTAATATTTTTTTCTCAAGCTTATGCAGCTTGGGTTGCTAATTTATCATTTCAATATTCACCGATACAAATAAATATCATTATATCATCATCCAACGTGAAAGAAGGATGTCAGAAGACAAAATATCTTTAGGAAAATTTTATAAAAGAATTACAGACTAAAAATCTATTAAAGATAAAATTCCAATATCCCGTGTTTACAGAACATTGTTTTTCTGGATAAAATACTCGACCGTTCTAAAAAATATTTTTATCGTCAAACCGCTCATAAAATTTGAATCTTATTACGTGGGGATAAAGTTAAGTTTCGGATAGTTAAGTGAAGATTATTACAAACTACGTGGGTTGCCCATTGGACACGTTCAAAGATTTATTGAAGGTATAATTGGTTTTGTTTCGGCCAAGGGCGGGATTAACGATAGTTTTATACGCCTAATGGGTGCAGTAAGCAAGAACAACGTTTTCTTAATTGTACTATGTTATTTGGAGTTGTGAAAACTATGTTAGTACGTGGATACTACAATGTTTTCTCTGTTTATTTGATATCTGTTTATATGACTAGAAAATACGAGCTCCCTGTAAAGTTTTAAGTTTGGATCAAGTTGATAGTCACAAATAACAAAGTCTACATTGTATTTGATTTGTTAATACTATTAAGATTCTATTTTTGTATGTTTGTTTCTAGACCCGCGACTACGAACTGCACGGTACGACGAACCCAAGCGGGCTGATAGCAAGGACTTGAAGCGGAATTGTTATTGTGTTTTGAGAGATTCCACTCAGTTATCTCAGACGCGCTGTCCTCACTTGCCATATCGCGCCGCTGTGTTCATGCCTGGTTACATTAAAAGTAAGCTCCCGCGCCAATACGCCATTTTTTTTTGACGTTCTTTAAATATTTACCGAGGAGGCTTTTGCTACTTCACCGGAAATACGCGCCATTACCACCGCTGTTCCGTATTAGGCAGAGTTCGTGGTCAAGGCCTATTGAATAAACTAATGAATGAATAATACTAATACATACTGAAACTGCTTTTTACCACAAGAAAGCAAGGTTATCGAGATATGGCATGCACACGGCAGAATTTCATTAAAGATTTCTTTCAGTACAGAAGCTGGAACATACCTTCTTACTAGATTTTTATCCTAAGGGAGTTTTAGGGAACTTAACTTAAGTAAATTTCCTAGCTTAGTATTGCACTTTGACACCACAAAACATTTCTCAAAGTTATTTTTATTCTGCCGTGGCTCTTGTACATATTGTATTAAATTTGATCCCTGCGTGATAGAATCAAAAATGATTAGATCCGCAGGAGAACGAAGGTCATCGACAACGGATTAGCAAGCTGAAGTGGCAGAACACATAGCTCGAAGAACTGAGAGCCGATGGAGCAGAAAGGTTCTCGAGTGGAGTCCACGAACTGGCAAGCGCAGCGTAGGACGACCGCCTGCATGATGGACCGATGACCTCATAAAGGTCGCGTGGAGTCGGTAAATGCAGGCCGTTCCTGGGGGTATCGATGGGCCTCCCCCATCGATGATGATGTTCAGCAGTGGACTACAACAGGCTGATGATGATGAAACATTTGATTAAAAGTGCACAGCTAGTGTTCAACGCACGCATCTAATGATAATTTATACTAGCTATACATTCGACTCTGGTTAGTTTAGAGATTACCCTCTGTGCCTCCGAAAGCTGCCGGTCCCGATCATCATAATATCGTATAACATAATCGTAGACATACTAGGTACTGTCCATTAGCGCTACCTTAACTAACAATAAGCTCTAGGTTCGGAATACAGCGGTGCTAACCCGCATTAGCGTAGTGACCAAGGCAGCTCTTGAAGGTATGTCCATATTCAGCAGTGCGGTCATACGGACTGATGATGATAAAAACATCTTGTGTAAAGGATTCCACTCAAAGTAAGTTACATAAACATGAGCATACAGTTATTAAATTAAAATTAAATTGAAACTGTTAGTTACATTCTAGTTTTGTTAGCGCAATCATATGCCTCAACTAAAATATTCCACAAAGTAATTTTATCACAACTACTTACACATGGCTGGATCCACCAAAAACAAAATAATTTGCGCATGAAAATTTCAAATCGCAACATAAATAAATATAAAAGTTGCTTTCGGATCGCTTTTTGGTGCTGAATAATGTTTTCTAAGCCACTATGCTAGTGCTTCTACAGTTCATATTTACAGCATCGTTTCAAAGGTATTTTCTGTTTTATGGTAAGTTTTTTCAATGCACAGTAGGGTAACGAGAGCCCTAAGGGCTCAGCATAAACAGTTTCAAATACACAAGAAATATTCAGCGTACCATCATTATGAGTGGAGAGTATTTTAACGAACGTGGCTCATTTTTCGACACGCCACACATAAAAGAGGGTTTTGTGTGTATTGTTGTGGGCTTAGTGGACGTGTAATGATATCTTCTGTTTAATAATAATGACTTGAAATTATGTGGAGTGTTTTAGATAAGACAGAATAATTGTATTTTCATATTACTGAATGTAAATTAAAAAAAATGTTTATAAGACCTCATCGAAAGTTTTTTTTTATTTTTGGAACGAAGTTCCTTACGGCAGGCTTGGAGGAGATAGGGATTTTGCTGCGCGACCGAACTGAAAAAAATGTGATAGTAAAACCGTAAGAAAAAGTCCGTGGAATAAAACCGTTAAATGAGACCTGAATAGGAAATTGACCCGTTTGTTTGAACGCGCTAATCTTAGGAACTACTGGCCCGATTTCAAAAATTCTTTCAGTGTTGGATAGTCCATTTATCGAGGAAGGTTAGAAGGCTATATTTTATTTTAAAAAAAATAGGGATCCGTAAGAAAATTGCGATTTTGTAACCCAAGGTGTAAAAGCGAAAACCTATTTATGCGTGCGCTGCAAAAACTATTGACAATAGAACAAAATGATGTACTACGGGTTTGTAGGTCTTATTAAGATCTACAAAAAAGTCCGCAAGAGCATATATCTAACTATCATAGTTTAGTCACAATAACCGCTTTTATGTTCATAAAAAAATATTAAATCGTCTGAAGAAAGAAACTACGTTAAATGTATATCATAATATTAATCCTTATCCAAATTAAGCATTATGTTATCAAGGGTATTTATGTAGAAGTAAAATACTTTTTGTTTTATTCCAATCGGACATTTCGTTGAGAAATTATCACGAGTATAAAAAGAATTGGTAACTTATAATGAGTTATTTGCCATAATAGATAAAGCTGAAGAGTTTGTTTGCTTGAACGCGCTAATCTCAGCAACTACTGGTCCGATATGAAAAATTATTTCAATGTTAGTAGCCCATTTATCGAGGAAGGTTATAAGCTATATTTTATTATTAAGTTTCAACGGAAACGGGAGATAACGGGGAAGCTAGTTTATTATAATTTGATTATTAGGTTGTTTGCTTTGAAAAGGCTCCGGAACCACTGGATTTATTTTTATATACCTTTAACAATAGCATTAAACATTCAAATGTGAGGAAATTACAGATTAAAATATCTTCAAACCTGTGATAGGGGCCGTTCGTACAATCTAAATCACCTTGTATTGCAAGGCACTAGAGATCATATTGCCATGTACATTAATGCCTTACTTTATCCTTGACGAAAACTTATTTGTGGAACATATGACTATTTTATGACTATATGACTATTTTTAAATTTAATGTTAAGTTTTGATTGTAATACTGATGTCAAACGTCCTTTTTTTTTGTTCCTGGCGGAAATGCATTTACGCATTCCCTCCGCTGCTGCAGCGTTCCCGCGCTTGCGAAGGGGTATGTGGGACTTGCCCTCACCAAAGCGTGGTATGCTATAGTCATACCACGAGTAGAGGACCCTACACCACTAAAACCCCCTGGACACTCATCCGTCCGCCGTTGTTGTGGGCCGGGTACGCGAGGCAATCCGGCCCATGTTAAATCGTCCTGCCATTTATTATATAGGACAAAAATATCACGGTGTATACCTAATATTAATTAATACTAAGGAATTACCCTGTCTCGGGGTAAATCCGTGACGGGGTAATTCGGTTTATCTCAATTTATTCTTAAGTTACACGCTAAATGTTCCTAAAACTTAGTCGACTTTACAATATTTACATTTTCATTTAAATCAATCAAGCCAGTTATCAAAAGTTCAGTTAGTGTCTTAACAATGTTAACTAAATGGTTTTACCCCTGGAACGGATTTACCCCGAGATACTATACTATACTTTATTGAAATAAAACTGATACACACAAAGTAAAAAAAAAATATAAACCTAACTTCGACGAAGAAAATTGTGCGAAAATTAAAAAGAATGAAAATTAATATTTTGAAAACATTTTAATGAAAAACACATTTCTATTAATGAATAATAATTTTGTTTTATTAATTTATCGAAAGGCCTATTATTAAAGGTAACATAAAATATTAAAAACATTCACGAGTTTTTGGTATAATAATCAAAACCGGAATTCATTCCAATAACAGATACAATTATTTGTTAAACACAAACTCCGATTTTTAATTTTAGGTAGCTGAATTTAATTTCGGAATGATTGAATATTGTTATATTGAGTCAATTTTAAAAGAATATTTGTAATGTACCTGCATATAAATCATGTATAAAACTAATCTAAACTATTCTATTTTTAATACTAGGTACAAAATATATTATTTACATTACTACCGAATCGAATAATTACTCATAGGTTTTTATTATTCGATTTATTAGTTTTTAGTATCTATACTTATATTATAAAACTTAAGAGTTTGTTTGTTTACTGGTCCGATTAGGAAAATTAAAGTAAAGTATACCATGTTTTTTAACCAATTTATTGAGAAAAGCTATAGTCTTTATATCATTATGCTAACACCAATAAGACCCATAGAATTCCACGCAGACGAATTCGTGGGCACAAGCTAATCCTTAACGTTAGTATTTATGTTCTCATGAGAATAACTCTAACATTTTAAAACCTTAAACTCACATAGAAACATTCAAATTCATAATATTATTATAAGTAAGATTTACAATTCTAAATCTTCATTCTCTTTTGTAGAGAAACTAAGTTCATAATTCATTGACAATGGGAGCACCATCGTGCATTTAAAGCCAAACGTTTACGCAGTGATTTTTTATGCTAATTCGTCGCGGTTTTGTGGTAACCTCTACGTTTACTGCGAGAACCACGAACGATTTGCTGGATACGTTCGTTCCGTTTCATTTACGCGGTTTTTTGGTTTCGAAAACTTCCCTAACTACCAATTGTGTACCAGTTAACGGTACAAATAATTGGTAACAACGTTGACATTTATTGTTGATTGCAACATATCGTTGGTGGAGTTTTTACACCACGTAAGTTATTGTATCAAATGTGAGAGGCCGAAGACCAAACGTTTCAGCCAATTAAAAACGCATATCGTCGTATAGAAAATTGTAAATAAATATATAAAGAAACTGGGATTTTATTTAAATATACAGGATAGGATAATATATTTATTTATTTTATGTATATATATTATAAACAAGTTTCTGTTTAAGTAAGTTCTCCTGAAAGGCTATAAAATATGTAAATATAGACACACAGACACAAATGCACAAAAAACAACTACTTAAATTATTTCTAAATGATGAAAATGATATTCTAGATTATAAATTTACTTTTTCTGTGGCAATTAATAATGCATTGTATTAATGTTATAAGAAAGATTGTTCAAAACAGAAATAGTAAGTTTATATAAACTAAAAGCAGTTAATTTTCTTAAGTAACGTTTCAGACAAAATTTCCATTGTACATAATGAAGAATCGTGAAATATCCATTCAATTTTAATATAAATATTACAAACAAAAATAACTGAATATTCTACTTGTAAGTAATTATAATAGGCTTAATATTATCAAAATATTATATAAATACAATAATTTCAAATATTCTCTGATGTTTGGGATAAACACAGGTGTAACTAAATTATTTCAATAATAAACAAATACAACATTCAAATAATAAATTAAAACTAATAAATGATTAATGGAATAATATCAAAATACATTATTAAACATACTAAATTATCAAATTAATAACTAATAAATCTATATATTTGAATACAAATAATTTTATAAATTACTAGCGACCCGCCCCGGCTTCGCACGGGTACAATACTGATACTTATACTACAGAATGTCTTTAAACCTCTAACAAACGGGCGAAATTTGGTCAAAACAAACAGAAACAAATTAATATAGGTACCTACTAAAACTCAGTGAAATAAGTAGATGGGTATACTTTTATCGTATGAAATACCTATACTCTTCAGGACTAACAATACAACAAACACTAAATAAATAGGTATTCAAGTATCTATCCATCATAGTTACAACGAACACAAAACAAAAAAATTGCCCAATAATTCTTAAGGATCGAGCGCGCATAATCGCATTCGGCCTAACTCACTCGCTGCGCTACGAAAACACGCGCTGTTATTATTAGTAGTATTTTGCGATAACTTCTAAGTTATTCATTTAAAGTATATAGTGTAGGGGTAAAATAATCGGCATGAAATGCTTAAGAATATTAACTCATTTAAAATGATAAGGATAAATACTGAATCCGTCTGATTAGCTTTACAATTACCGCATTAAAAATGATCATTTTTCTAAAAGATATAATGGATATAGCAAGTTAACCTTGAAAGATAGACATATGCTATTGGAGACTTTTTTGTAGATCTAAAAGAGAAGAATATTTCCACCATACATTGTTTTGTTATATTAGTCAAATGTACACATAAACTAAACAAATTATATACGTAAACCTTCCGGAAGAATCGTTCTATCGATTGGTAACAACCGCATTAAAATCCATGTAGTAGTTTTTGAGTTTATCGCGAACAGACAGACAGACGCGGCCGGGGACTTTGTTTTATAATATGTAGTGATGTAGTGATAGCGGTCGCCCGCGGCTCCGTGCGGGTGTCGGTTACCGCTGCAAAAAGCCTACCCAGGAAAGACACGGTCAACAAAATGATTCCCAGGTCAATTCACAGACACCGACACTAACATCGACGACGCAGTCATTATCCGCAGGCTGCACAGATTGTCTTTCTGTGGATGATAAAGTTGTTAATGATGAAAATATTTAAATGTAATTAATACGCATTTTAGGCATTAGGCATTTTAGGTTCATAAATATTAATAGCGTGTAATATTCTAGCTCTGAAAAGAACTGTTGTTTAGCCCTGAAAAGAACTGTTGGTTAGCCCTGAAAGAACTGTTGGTTAGCACTGAAACGAACTGTTGGTTAGCCCTGAAAAGAACTGTTGTTTAGCTCTGAGAAGAACTGTTGATTAGCTCTGGGAAGAACTTTTGCGTAGGTGTAGTTTTAAGATAGAAATCTAAAAAAAATCGCACGAAAATTATTAGACTTCGCAACGGGCCGTGCAGCAGAAATCGTAATATTTTAATTTCGCCATAACTGCAAAACCAAACGTCCAATTTTAATCATTCAAAGACCAAATATTATCTACATAAACTGTTCTTAGTGATGAAATATAATTTATTTTGATAAGGATTAATAGCATGAGTAAAATAAACGCGTATAAATGTAGTCCAAAAAAAATCAAGATTTCTAAATAAAAAAATGGTTGTTGTGCCTCACTCGACATAGATAGGTATAGTATGTCCTGGACTTTTTTGTGGATATTTATAAGATCTACAATTAATTAGAACATTTTATGGTTCTATCTTTTATAGTTTAGGCAGCGTACGCAAAATAAGTAACTTTTCTGATTGATTTTTTACACCTTGTGTCCGAAAAACCCAAATATCTTACAGAACCCTATTTTTTTCCAAAATAAAATTTAGCTTATGTTACTCGTGGCTAATGTAGCTTTCGAATGGTGAAAGAATTTTTGAAATCGCTCCAGTACTTTTTGAGCCTATTCATTACAATAATATTATAAGTATAAGTATAAGTATAGATTTTAAATTGAAATAACATTATTATATTTGCAATAATGATATTAATTTTGTTTGTCTGAGTTTATATTTTAAATGAATAATTTTTTTATTATTTTAGATATTGTAATTAAATTTTTGTATTATTTTATTATTTAGTACATTAATGAAAGTTTATTTTTTTATCATGGTAAATATCAATTAAAAGTTTTAATTGATATTTTAATATGCCATACCTTTGAATTTTAAAATCATTGTATATATCTATGGCTCTGTTTTAAGATCCGCGCTATAGTGATTTATTACTGCAGCTGCAGTTGAGGCAGCTGCCAATTTCTAACTTGCACAGAGATTTAATGTTATGATATTCTTGTATCCTTACAGCTAGTCCCGCGTGTTTTTTTCTTGCGTAGATACCGTTCCCGTGGAAACCTAATACTCAAAATATAGTCATAGGTTTTATTTTAAGTGTAAGGTTCCTCTCGAATAATATGGCTTTCTATTATAAAGAATTTAAGAAATTTGCAAAATCGGCTTAGTAGATCCAGAGGTTACAATCTCACAAACGATTCACAATCTTTACCTCTTTATAATATTAGTATAGATAACAAGAAGGAAAGATTTGATAGTATGTATGTTTGTGTGCATTGACTAGGCTCGGAACTACTACACCAATTTCAAAAATTCTTTCACCATTAGTAAGCTTTGTTATCCAGAAGTAACATAGATTATATTTAACTATGAAGTTCCCACAAGAACGGGAGCTACGTGAGTGAAAAGCTAGTATACGCAAAAATATTTTCGAATGAATTATAATGCCACAATCGTAAGTTTTTTTTTTATATGGCACTCTGCCGCCTTATTCAACAACAATCGTAAGATAACCGCAATTGTTTGTTACTGCAACGTCAATTATACGTCACGTTGAGCGCGGAATCTGTGAGATGTGTGTTAATTCAGTTGACATCACAAAAGGAACAAAGAACCTTATCAAAACCTAAATAAATTTATGAATTTAATATGAATAATATTAAGCTATATGAATAATATTTTTTTTTTAGGTTCTTAAGGTTCTTTTTCGCGTAGTTTTAGTAAAAAAATGCTCTGTCTAGCTTAACCTCTTTATTATTATTATTATTATGAGCCTACGTTGTCCCACTGCAGGGCAAAGGCCTCCCTTCCCTCCTTCCATGTCTCCAGTGATGAGTCAGACAATGAGTCCAGCTCATCTCGCCATCTTCTTCTGGGCCTGCCGCTTAACCTCTTGTGAAGTGTAAATAGAAAAGGTTGTGGTTTCGATGCAAACAAAACCAAATATTTATTTCCGGATTTCGATTTCCAAGGCACGTAAACCAACCAGGTCCAGAAAGAAATCTTCAATTTTACACAATGTTTTATTGACCGGCGTGGAGACCGACGACAACTCCGAGAAATATATACCACTAAGTACTTAACATAGATTAAAAACATTCAATACATTGAAAAAATACATAAAGTTAAAAAAACTTTTTTTCCCATACGTTTCGTGTCACACTCCGTGAGTATTATTCACGGGAGGATAACTAAATAAATTGTTTAAAAAGTTTTTAAGGGTTATAGAATAAACGATAGTTATTTTTATCTCTAGCTAGATACTCGTATACCTAATAAGAAAAAATGCAGTTTAAAATATGGCAATACTGCCAGCAATCAGGGAACGTGGCCCAAAGGTTAAGAATAGTTAGCGTTTCCGTTTTAATCATCATCATCATCATCAGCCCGTATAATTTCCACTGTTGATCATGGGCCTCCCGAGGGAGGATACTTGCCATAGTCACCGCGCTCTTTTAGGATTTAGTCTTATAAATAAAATAAAAAACGTTTAACCGTAAAGCAACAAAATATCTAAAAGTCATATTACTTTAATCCCTTCCACTATCGACCAACTTAGACCGTGGCCCAAGCCTCACAAGGTGTTGCCTACTTTGTAGCAGTTTGCTTACTTTGCAGTTTAAATATATCTATACTCATATTATAAAGATGAAAGATTTTATTGTTTGTTTGTATTGAATAGGCTCCGAAACTACTGGAACGATAATATTTCACAGTTGGAAAGCTACACTATCCCCGGGTGACATGTGCTATATTAGATTATGAACGGGACTTACGTGGGCGAAACCACGCGTGGAAAGCTAGTTATTTAATAAGGCTGGAGACACGAAGCACGCCAATATAGTCCAGTGAAATAGAAAAAGCCTCGTTCCTCGTCATACAGCTACGTCACTGCCTTTAACTTGATATTTCAAGTAACTTCCTCATCATAACATTCCTCCTTCCATTCCCTGTCTATTTTATTATTTTCATTAACATTTTCGCGTGACGAAAATAAAGTGTCGTTTGAAGGGGTCAAAGGCTCCTCCGAGTTTTCTGAAAAAAATGTAAAGAAATCACTGAACCAAATTCTGATCAAAAATATTCTTTATTAAATGCCATTTTTCAGATGTCTCTTTGTAATAAGAGAACAGTCAATTATTTCACGAGACGTCAAGAAAATTTCAGTTGAGCAAAATATAAAAAGAGACATGTTTTATTTCAGTGAATTGATTGTTTTTTTTTAAAGATTACTAGCAGAGTTTTTGTAGTCTATCAATATTCTTTTAGACTTCAAACTGGGTTGACCACTTAGGAAGCTAGTGAAAGGTTGCAGGTTAGATAGGGTAGGATTCTCGTCGGAATGACCGAGGACTGCGTTGTTGCTTATTCCCTGAATTGGGATCCCGCGCAAGCGATCATCACCACTGTTCGTAAATCTACTCTTTACTCCAGCGTTGGTCGTAACCCCTTAAGGGTGCCCTCAGGTGAATGTCGCTTAGACTTTGAAGTTAATTTTAGACCTGTTACCTTTTAGGCATCTTGTCATTTATCGCACGATAGACGGACTGATTAAAAAATCTGTAAGATCAAATATTTTAAACAATGTGTTTGGCTACTTAAGTGATACTTTTGTTAGATTTAGTCTTACACATTGTAATTTTTACAAGTACAAGTGTATGAAAATACCTATGTGCTGAATAAATTTCATTACTTGTTAACCCCTCGAGCTAAGCTACAAGTTTGTGTTACGAGTGGGTTTGCGTCGGTAGTGCAATAGGTGGAGATCGAGCCGGGACGACAAGTCCGACGCCGTAGCCATTGAGCTACGTCCGCTTAAGAACATAATAGTTGCGGTTTGACAAACACATCATACATGAACATAAAGCACACTCAGAATCAAAAGAACTACCCACGGTTGATATAAATGGGCCGGATTGCTTCTTGCGGCTACTAACGGCGGATCGAAGGAGTGTCCGGGGGGTTCTAGTGGTGAAGGGCCCTCTCCTCATGGTATGAGTTAGCATAGCACGCTATGGAGATGGCGAGTCGAGAAAGCGTAAAAGCGGTTCAAGCCGGACAAAAAAAAAAGTCGATTTAAATGCCTGTCCCTGTTGGAAGTCACACCCAAAATATGAGTGCAGTCAGCCAATAACAATTTTGTAATTGTTTTTATAGTTCCATTTGTGGCATGGATATGATGATTAAACAAAATATGTGTAATTGAATTTAAACATTTGTCTCTGGTTAATGGGAGTTATTAATTTAAACAGTAATTGTTTACAATAATTAGTAGAGGAACCAAAATGGCAAAAATATACTACTTCGTTAATTATGTCAATTTATATTACAGTATTCATAATACTATGCTTGTATTGGTTCTAGTAATATTATATATTTATACTTACCTACTAATATATCAAGCTGAGTCGCGCTTATCTTAGAAACAATAATAGGCATGAGGAGTAAAAAATCTATTTAGTCCGTCAGTTAGATTACCAAAAAATATTGAACAAGTATTTTTTTATTCGTTCCTCAAACAAATAATGACGAAGATATAGCGCGTTGAAATTTTGTGTGACGGCACTATTAGGTACCTACAATTTTACCTAATAGTGACGTCACAAGCCCCCCTCTCCTGAACTTTATAGTTTGTTTTTGCTCTATATCTTTGTCAATTTTTATTGATTTGATAAATAAAAAATACGTGTCCAATATTTTTTAGTAATCTAACTGAGGGACTAAATAGATTTTTTTAGTCCTCATGCCCATTACTGGTCCGATTTGAAAAAGTCTTTCAGGTCTCGATAGCCCATTTTTTATTCATTCATTTTTAATTTTTAGCTTTGATAGGCTATTTAATTACGAAGTTCCTACGGGAACGGGAGAAACCGTGCGCGTAAGCTAGTTGTATCTATATTGTACGATTTTATATAAAGAACATTACAATATATTATCTAGTGTGATTAATTAATGAAAAATTTCCAGTATATTTTTAATTAATTATTCAAACTAGAGATTTTTTTATATCATAACTAACAGCTTACACCAAAATGATAACATATATTTATATTGGTTGTCAATTTATAAGTATTCAAATTACTTCTATCTTTCTGAATTTTCCTATTTTATCTTTTTTTGCACCGCTTAAACTTATAAGGGTAATTATTAAGTCAATTTTTATTTTTCTACAAATTTGTTTGGATTTGAACCATTTTAGACAAAAACCTGGAGAGAGTATATTCTTTGTGTATCTAAGAACAGTACTTAATTATCATAATTCAACTCCCAAAAGTCACTGACAAGACATAAACTAAATATGAAAACTAGCTTTTCGAGTTAAAATGCCATGTAACGCCTGCGCTCCTGCGACTGGGGTGCTTAGCTCGGCAGGGCTTACTGCTAGTCCTCGCAGATGGTGTGTGAGGGGTCACTATCACTAAACACTCTTAAATGAAATATGGCACACTTTATAATTATATATTATCTAATACACTAACAAGAACAACGTCTTATTACAAAATTAACCAACTCTTACCTTCGAAGGCACAAATCTTAGTCAAGTTAAAATAATTATCTTGCAAATATGACTCGAAATTAAAATAAATATAGCATTCGCCTACTAGCGTATTTATGTAGGTATTATTCCAGAATATATAAATAACAGTATTAGAGAAAGGAAACAAAATAGAACAAAGTATCTTTTTTCTTTATTAAACGGGTCAACGATAGCCAATAATGCGTAGGTAAGACACAAAATCCCTTTTATGTCGATTCTGTTTTCACGTCCAAACATCTGAATAAAAAAAAGATCGAGTAAACCCGCAACTGTTTCAAAAGAAAACCAAGCAAAAGGATCTGGACCAATAAAATAACCGAAATGGCCCGATAAATATCTTAAACAAACAAATTCTTTGTCTAGGGCTTCAGAAAGGTCGTTCCCACGTGAGCTATCACAGTTTTTCTCTGTGTGCATTGTGGTGGCAATTTATATGGAAAAAACCTTTGAAAATATACACTGTTTGAGATAAGGTAGTTTTGAATAGCCACTTGCTGAGGGCTGCTATAACAATGTAAATTAATCCCACATGGGAGACACTACTTTGTAATTGCAACTTGATAATAAAAGAATAGTAGAATACAGAATTGTCATTCCCATGCAAAATTAATGCTTTGTTTACATTAGACATGTAAAGTTTATAGATGGACGTTTTCAATCGCGTTTGTCTTCAATTTAAACATCTATACTAATACATAAAGAGTTTTTTGTTTGTCAGCTTGAAAGCGCTAATCTCGGGAAATACTGGTCCGTTCAGAAAAATTGTTTCCGTGTTAGATAGCCCTTTTATCTAAATTTCTCAATTTTTATTTCTAATTTAGTAAGCGGTTATCTTAATACAAAAAATTTAAAGGCTATATCTTCAATTTATATTAAAGAAGGTCTTGTTAGTTACACTATTTATAACTCAAGAACGGCAGAACCGATTTGGCTGAAAATTAGTGGGGAGGTAGCTTAGAACCAGGAAACGGACAAAGGAACTTTTTATCCCGTTCCCGTGGAAATAAAACGTGGTATAACAACATGCAACTGACAGAAAAATGAAAAATGTATCAATCAAAACATCAGTCGGTTGAGTCAGTCTAGCCGTTCATTTGTTAAAAATGGTATCTCAAATCGCAACTGACAGCTAAACGTAGTATGTTTAAAAGTTGTACAATTTTTAATTTTGGAGTTGACCGGTTGTTGAGTTTGTTTCGAGTTTCTATTAGCTTATTATAATTAACAATGCTAATAGTATAATTAAAAATTCTGTAAGATCAAATAATTATAACAATGTTTTTAGCTACCTTAGTGATACTTTAGTGATTTAGTCTTATACAGTGTAATTTTGACAAGTACAAGTGTATGTAAATACCTAAGAGCTGAATAAATTTCATTATTACATAACAATGCCATTCCGTCAACAATACGATCACATCTTTCACGACAAAGCCGTAATGCAACTAGGATTCGAAACATTGCGAATGAAAAGGACTGAAGAAGAACAAGAAATTGCACGTGATGAGCGCTGAGTTAGGTTAAGAACTCACGGAGCGGTTTTCACCCGCGCCCGCAGCGTTCGCGGGCCCGTAGCTTGTGTAGGATAAAGGAGGATAGGAGCACATTTCACGACGCGTTTTAAGGCCGCGGCCCGAGCGGTTGTTTGCGGGTCCCGCGACAGCGGCTAATTATTAGATTTAGAAAACACTTTACAATTTCATCCACAATATTAAACACGTTTTCTCGCGATAAAATGGCTCAATGTCAATTTTTCCATTAAGGGATTGTTTACACCCCTTAGAAATAATAGGCGGAGCTCAGATGATTTTCACTTTTGAAGTTAAGGGTAAGATGAGCCTAATTCCAAAATTTCATGCAAATCGGTTCACAGTAAAAAAATTCGGATGTAAGACCCTATTTTTCGCTTCAATGACTGCACTAAATATGAATATATGTGTATTCAGTTGACACGATGAAAATATTTATTTCAGACAACACCGAAAATTCGTTTCGGTAAATCGTAACTGAAGTTAAGTGTTGCGCGATATTTTTAATTTGCATTACTAAAGATTTTTATCCGGATCCAGGACGTAAACGTCGTCTTATCTATACTTAGATTTTGACCTGCCCCCAAAATATCTGATCACTGGTGATGACACAGCAATGAGTACTAAACAAACTATTCGGCACTTTTGATATACCTATTTCTATATTCCTGTACAGTTCTGGGAGTTCATTTATTATTCCTTTAACTCAAGACTCAAAGACGTAAACAAAATTAAGTCAACCAATTAATTTTATTGTTTACAAAAGAAAGTGCATCTAACAGAAATAATTAAGAAAAAGAATAACATATTCTTCCACTGATTTCGTTATACTCCACTCCATCAGTTTATCTGTGCAAATCGGGACAAGTTAAAATTTCAGTCTCTGAAAAAATTATTTTTTCAAACCCCGAGCCTTAATTTCCTCAAATTATAGTGATAATATTATTAATTAATTTAGCATTTTTATAGTCCCCCAATTAACAATTTCATCGTGTGAATTAAAACGCCAATTTCCAAGTTTCCAGATCTGAAAAAGGATCTGGTAACACAGCAATGTTTTTTACACAAACCATTCAGCACTTATTTATTCCTCTACAATTCTGCGCGTTATTACTTCTTTGACTCAAGACTCAGGGACGTAAACAAATTACACTCAACCAATTATTTTTATTGCTAAAAATAAAAAAAAACATCTTACAGAAATACTTAAGAAAAAATAGTTAAATATTCTCCCACCGACATTGCTATTCACCCCTCAGCCTAGGTGTGCCAATTCGGACAAGTTAAAATGTCAGTCTCTAAAGGGACTCAAATATTTTGGTTGGTGTAACAGATTTTATCGGAAATGAATAATCGGGAAAGTTTTACTGAGATACACGAATTTTGGTGTCTTATAATTATATAATGAATTTGGGGGCGAAACTGTTTGAGTATCTCGTGTTCCCGTAGAGGAATGCTATTAAGATTGTTCATTTATGTATGATTGGTACTTGGAGACGAGTTTTCTGTAATAGGTAATTTGTTAATACGACGATATGATGTTATTGCTACTTTAACTCACAATATAATGTTATACTGGCAAACACACAGCATTATGAAAAACTATAAAATATTTAGCAAAACGGTGCAGTCCTTCTCAAGTTATCATATACAGTCGGGAGCAAAAATATGTATACAGTTTCAATGCGTAAATGAATTTCCAACCGGACAACAAAAAAAAAGAACCTACCCTGTTTGAAATATTTAGGTAAAATATAACTAGTTATCTTTAACTAAGTGGTGATTACTATAATCTGAAATAAGTAACGTAGTAGTAGTAGTGTTTCTAAACACGTAAGTTTACGATAACGACATTTAAGATAGTGCTGATGAAAAAAAATTGTGTATGAATAATTGATTACGTCATCGCCTTCATAATCGTCAGCCGTTGGACGTCCACTGATGGACATTGACCTCCCTCACTTTTCATTGGTGTATAAAATATAGTAAATAGCTATCGCTTCATGCAGTCAAAAAAAGCACATGTCAATGTTTGTAAATAAATATAGAATACGGTGATTAATTAGTTGAAACCTCTATTTCAATAAACCAACCCTTAACAACTCTACCGCATAGAATATATAACAATTTCATATATAAGCTGAATACACACAAAGTTATGATAGAAATCATCACACAAGTAGGTGAACTAATTATTATTAAATTCACTGTAGTGTTATTTAAGATGAATGCATTAAAATATATCTTCCTTTGTCGAGTAACTCCGAGCAACAGTCAAAGGGGAGAAACGAAAAACAAAGCCGCGTTGTTAAATACAAATTCGTTAGACTGTGACCTAGGTAGCGGCGGCATATTAGCCGCGGGTGCCGTCGGGGGGCCGGATTGCGTCGTGCGTACCCGGCCCCCGCCAACGACGGATCGAAGGAGTGTCCGGGGGATTTTAGTCCCACATATCCCGCCGCCAGCGCGTGGATACGCTGCGGCGGTGGTGGGAATTCCCAAAAGCATTTACCCCCGGACAAAAAAAAAGGAAGAAAGGTAGCTACGGCAGCGGTGCAGACATGCTTGACTAGCGCGCATCGCTTGTGTGCTCTCACGCCCCTAAACTTTTGTAACCGCAGCCTTAGAAGGTAATATTTTCTTAAATAGAGAAATAACTCAGATTATTTGTTTACTTCTGCTCGTTGACTGTAACACAAGCTTATCGTGAAGCAAAACTGGCACGAATAAGGAATATTCTATGTGAAATACTCTCATTTAAGCCACTGAATGTCACGCGGGTTTTATAAAACTTAAAACTAGTAGATAGTCTTTTCTTTTTGTGTGGTAACACAAATCCCAGCAGAAAGCATTTTTTGTTGGGACGTTGTTCGATATTATAAACTTTTAAAAGTAAGGAAATATAAAAAGACAATTTTATTGCGTGAATACCTTTGTATAATGAATTATAAGTTATTTAAATGTTTTGAACTCTTTATGGAAAAGATTACCTTATACTATATTATTTATGCCAAATACCTATATTATTTAATACCAAATGTAACTTTGGCGTTATTTATCGAAGTAATGCGAATCATTACCGATAGATGGCACTAACGTCCTCCTTAGAGACGTGTTACAAAGAGATTAATAAATTTCGATGACCGGCTGTGGTTCCACCGTAGCCTAATTGGTTAAGGCATTGGAGTCTTTATCCAAAGATGCAGGTTCGAATCCTGCCGGTTGTCGAATTTTATTGATCTCAATTTTGAAATAGAATTATAAGTTGTTCGATAAGACAATGAGAGCAGAAAATTGGTATGCAGTTTTTACTACAACTACTACAATTAAACTTACATTATTTTTTATGTAAGTTTAATTGAACAATAGTATACTACGAGAAGGATTTTCCCATTTAATATACATATACAGAATTATTCATTCAGTAGTATTATATACTAAATTACTACATGAATAAAATACATACAACTAAAAGTAGCTAATAAAAAAAACCTAACTTATAAAATTCCCAGAATGCTGGCAGCATTACCCCGTTGAATGGCAATGCTTACCTGCTGTGCAAAGTAAAAACCAGCACTCGGAGAACGGGCCACACTAAAGAGGGCCGCTGCGAGGTATTTATAAGTTAATTATACAATTAATTTTAGATGATTATATATTTAAACTAGTGACCACTGAGTTGTCGACATTCGGCCATAATAAAAAAAAATGCATTGTGCAATTCTTTATACAAACTAAGTGTGCAAAATTTCTTACTCCTCCGTCCGCGCAAATAACGTAAAAAAGGAGCAAAACATTTTTGCTTCACGTATTAAAATATAGATAAAAAAACGTATCTACCGATATCCTTTAGAAACTTTGAAAATATCACGTAAATCCTAGTAGCACAGGATGCTCTTATTTCAATGACAATAGCTACTATCGACTAAGTATTAAATAACGATCAATTATTTATTTATATTCTGTTCTAAACGCATAGTTTATATATTTTTTTTTTATATATATAAAACTAGCGACCCGCCCCGGCTTTGCACGAGTGCTATGTTGATGTATTATATATATATAAAACTTCTTTGGATTACTCTATCTATTAAATCAGGCATCAAAATCCGTTGCCTAGTTTTAAATATCTAAGCATACCTAGGTAGACAGACAGTGGAAAGAGACTTTGTTTTGTACTATGTAATGTAATGACAACCTCCGTAGCGTAGCGGTATTTGGCTCGCTTTAAATCTCGGAGGTCGTAGGTTCGATCCCTACGCCGGACAGGCTCTAGACAATAAATCTTTGTGTAGATTCTAAGATTTCTTTCTGGGTCTGGTTGGCTGAGGGACTACCCTCCGTGCCTCGGAAAGCACGTTAAGCCGTTGGTCCCGATTGTTATAACATCATCTATGATATTTCAAAATTGAGATTAATAAAATTCGACCACCGGCAGGATTCGAACCTGCATCTCTGGGTAAAGCCCCCAATGCCTTAACCAATTAGGCTACGGTGGAACCCTACCGATCATCGATTTATTAATCTCTTTTAACACGTCTCTAAGGGGGACGGTAGCGCCATCTATCGGTAATGATCCGCATTACTTCGATAAATATCTCCAAAGTTACATTTGGTATTAAATATTAAACGATGACACCGCCCGTTTTTCACATTATTTAAATGTTTTTAACTCTTTATGGAAAAGATTACCTTATACTATATTTCAAAATTGAGATTAATAAAATTCGACCACCGGCAGGATTCGAACCTGCATCTCTGGGTAAAGCCCCCAATGCCTTAACCAATTAGGCTACGGTGGAACCCTACCGATCATCGAAAATTTATTAATCTCTTTTAACACGTCTCTAAGGGGGACGGTCATCTATGATAATCGTATATCAAGGAACGGGCAGCAGCGTTTCCTTATGTGGTACAATATTATACTGCGGTCACCAACCCGCCTGCTAAGCGTGGTGACTATGGCAAATACCCTCCCTCGGCAGGAGGCCCATGTTCAGCAGTGGACGTTATACGGGCTGATGATAAATGATGACGAATGTAATGATGGTAAGTGTAAAGGCAGTTCAAACCAACATTCATGACTGTTTTAATGTAGATGTATAGGAGGCAAATGACCTCAATCCGCCTTACGTTAAGTGGCATAGGAATCCTAATCCTAAAGCTCACATACACATCTCTAACTAACACAGTAATCTAAATCTAAGCACTATACAGCATCAAACTATATATCCGCAGTAAACATTCATGATAGTACAGTCTGCCACATAAATATACATTTGCAATAATACATGTATATTTTTGAAAATGTATCCTACCGTAAACCTATTTATGTAGCTGACTGTGCTTAAACCTTTTATACTATAAAGATGAAGAGTTTGTTTGTTTGCTTGAACATGCTAATATCAGGAATTAATGGTTCGATTTGAATAAAAAATCAGTGATATCCCCTTTTATTGAGGAAGGCTAATTTTATTATGAAGTTCGTACGGTAGATAGGTGGGTGTAACCGAACGCGGGAATCTACTTTAGTATAATGAGCACGTGAATACCTGACGTTAAGCGATGTAGAAGTAGTAATCCCCGCCTTCTCACACATACGTACATAATAATCTGAATTTAAGCTAAGTACTTACATTAATACGGCATCAAACGATACATCCATAGATAACATTTATGCAGGTACAGTCGGCTACATAAATATATGTTTTCGCAAACATAATTTATTAAAATTTGAATAAGTTCACGAAATAATATTTTATAGATTTGCGGTTTCACTTGCAATAGATGATCTATTGAATATGTATAATACACTCTGATTGTTAATTACTATAAAACGTAAGGAACGTATATATTTTCACAAAAAGAGCCTCTAAACGAGACTGCATTCATAAATGTACAAAGCAAAATAATATCTAATGCTTTCCAATACAAAATCACTAAGGTTGTACGAACATGCACCCTTAAGGCCTAAAACATACACAAGCGACGCAAGGCAGCAGGCGTGGAACAGGCGTGGCACAGGCGTGCGCCGCTTCAAAACGATTTCATACAAAATGTATGCAGGCGACGTTTTTGAATTATACTGAAGCGACGCGGCGCAGACACGCCGTTTCGTGTTTGCGTGTCTGCGCTTAGATAGGTATTTAATTAATTTAATCCGTAATTTGTAAAAAAAACATATGTACGAGTCAATAGATCAATTTTACAAACAAGAATTAATTATTTTGCTAAGAAATTAAAAAAGTGTATATGCTACTCTATACTATAATATATAATATTTGTATTTGTGTCCAATTTTATTCAGATCCATTTACAGTCCGCCAGTGATTGAGTACCAAAAATCTTTACATCCAATTTCAAGCTTTCAATTTGATAATAATATGTATTGTTAATAAATTTATGCGAAAATGTTAATCAGCAAAATTTTAATAATTAAATTGTCGTTCATGAACAATGATTATGCAGCCTGCGTGGTAAAATGCAGTAAACTCGCAGTTATTTCACCGATTTCTGTGGCCCATAGTGATATCTGCCATTGTGAAAAAATGGGACGATCACTGCTCTATTGAGCTGATTGTACACTTTTAAACCACAATGAAATATCGATAGGTCCGCAGGACGGACATCATTGTCCGTCGCACAATACCGTTCGAAGTTCAATATTAAAGGACTCATAATGAAAATAGTTAGCTGATGTCTATATTAGTGGTGAAAAGTATTTACCACTAGGTAAATAGATATATTTTTATTTATTTATTTATTCAGTTAACCAACAATAACTTACGGGTGCGTCTCATAACGTATAAATTCACTTGGTCTAATTTCATTTTATTATCGTTCATAAGATATAATCAACGTGAGATATGCTAACTGTTGATATAATTACTTTACATATAACATTTATTTATTCTAAAACTTATTTACTTAACCTTGTTTGATATAATGTTTATGTAATCGAAAATCATTTGTTAAACGTTAGACACGTTTAATATTTAATAAAAAACGTCATTATGGTTAATGACCCGAAATAAATACCCCGACTCAGAGTACCCCGACTCGGAAAGGTTAGGTTAGAAGGCTTAGCCTTCGTGGTTATTTTTTTTCCTTAATAGGAATGCGATCAGTTCATGTGTAATTTATTAGTTAATAATTTAAAGTAACAATATTCTATCAATATTTTTAAACCATTTACATTGTACAGCTATTACTTATTCAAAGACAACTCAAATAGATGGTTCAGAAAAAATATAATTCAAAACAATTTCGACAGCAACTAAAAACGAAATTTATGTACCGAACCGTCTACATCTCAAATTTATCTCACGAGACCGAACAGTTCTTTCAAAATGAGTTTAAGCAAAATTTATCTTCCGTCTGTTCAATTTAAATCGTAGAAAACAATCAAAGCCAACGCGAGCGATTGGCAGAGTTCCTGCAGACAATATGTCTTTTGTCGTTAACTGTACACACTCGAGCCCCATTGTAATGGTAAACTGGGAGATTGCGAGGCAGCCTGACATTGCCCCTAGAGATTATACACCTAGGTCTGCTCGACTGTACCACTGAAGATAGAAGGAGGACGGTAGTACGCAGTACCTACGTTCGGTACATTCATTTGATCTCTAACGTGTAAATTCTGTGTGATCCTAGCGTTAATGCAGTTAGGATAGCAAGGCATTGATTGAGTTTCGAGTTGCTAAAGGGAATTGAAAATCGTGGCGTTTGATCTTACACTCCAAAGGCAGAGACAAATCAATTCAACGTAAGAACTGTTCTTTGTTTCTCTTGTTGAGTTTTTAACTTTGTGAGACCACATATTGCATACATTTAGTACGTTTAATTGTAAATCCGCATGGAAAAGTAAAGGAATATTATTTACGTTAATTTTAATTCAATTTCAGATTGTATTATCATTTTTTAAATGACGTAATAATTCATTCCTAGCAAGAAAAAAAAAGATGTTAATGTAATATTCGAGTTGTTTGTTGATCGTTAAAAAGTTTATTGACAAATTCTATCTGAGCAGGTCCATTAAATTGTTATGTTTTTGTATTTTTTTTAATTGTTTTAAAAATATTTGCAATAACCATTAGGTCACAAAAATAAAATATTAAAAGATTTCTGGAGGAAGAGAGGAGAGAGAAGAAGATACTTCTCGGTGTTACAGTATTGCTGAAATCATCTAACAAAACTTCAAACAGTACAACTTCTCGTGTGAAGTCTAAGTGCGCTTTGTGTCCATAAACGTATATGTCTGTTTAATCAGTTAAATCCCTTACCACACAGATTATACTAATATCCCTAGTGCAAAAGTTGTTTATTTGGTAACAACTTAAAATAAATGTTTTATGTGTTTTTTTACTTACTGCTTTACTTTACACGTATAACTACCCATTTATTTACCGCAAACCCTCGATATAATAATATTCCCCACCAATTCATCTCATCATACCCAATTAGCAAAACGAACTTTATGATACGTCCTTCTCTTTCTGGTGTATATATTTATCTCTTTCTACCTGTACGTCACCGTGCAAGCGTAATGTATAGGTGATTTATCACTGTGGCCTGCTCAATGGCCCGGAACCCTTTACGGACGTCATGACAAAGTTGAGTTTTATAGTAGAAGTGCCAGTTTGATAATTTAAAATTTTTGATAATTTAAAAATTAGATGAGATTTAAATTTTTTGTAAATAATAACAAGGCTTCGGGGTGTATCGACCCCTCGCCCACTGGTACCTGAGTGCTCCCGAAAGAAGACTCTGTTTCTCATCTTGCCTTCGATGGCCGAGGAACAAGTCTTTCGAGTACACATACTCGGGAATTGACCGTCAATACAAAACAAATATAAGGTTATTTTTATTTTATATATTCAAAATCATGTTGTCACCATTCATAAAATGTTCACTAATTAATTTATACTTAAATATTTAAAAGAAATTGTTTTGTAATAAAAAGTTGAAATGTAGTTTACTATATCAAATACTTGAGGATAAATTAAAAGGTTAATTTAAATTTGAATAACAATGAAAGAATAAGAATTGTAAAAATAAATAAAGATAAGATTTAAATTATGATTTGCATGATTGATGATTTAATTGTTGATTATTATTTATTTGAACCATTTATTTTCAATGTTATCTAACTAGTTTATAATTTGAAGTGTATTTTTTAGAATTTCAGAGGCATAAAATAATAAAGTTATTAAATATAGATAATTTTTATGTACAGTCAGAAAAAGAGATAGGTTTGCACATTGTGAAAGGTATTTTAAATTTATAGGTACACGTTTATAAGAAAAGTTCACTGTTATATGTTTTTGTATACAGGTAGCAGCGAACTCTTTCACCCATAAAGAATTACCGTCTGTCGTAGTGAAAAAACATATTTATTTACATGATTTGATACTGACGGTGTAAACCTATCTCTTTTGTTGACTGTACATTTGCAACACCCTTATTCATGTTAGATGCCAATATTTGTAATGAACACCTTTTGTAACAAATAACAATAAAGAACTTACTTACTTACTAACCAGTTTTACAATAAATTTAAAAGTTGTACATGTAACTCTCAAAAATGAACAAACAATATATTTCCGGAGGGAAAAATTCATTAAGTTTCCCCACCCCAGCGATGATATACTAGTCATACTACGAAGAGAGCCCCCTTCTCTTAATTTGCCCTGGTGCATGGAGATCTGCATGAAATTCGTTGCGATGAGAACTTTCCTACCAGTCCATGTTCTTTCTACATATTTCATACTCTATGAATTGCTCGTGAAATAATATTACATTACATTATTGCTGCACATTTGTTAAAGTCGCCGTCTATCTTAATTGTAATTTGAGTGGGAAATGAAGGATGGGGTCTCCGAAGTGCGTTTAATTATTTAAGAAAACTGAAGAACTACTACTGAAATTACTAACACTGTTGTAACTGTGTAAAAAAAAGAAGTTACTATCAATGAAATATTTTTTCAAATCGGACCAGTAGTAACAAACGAACTCTTCACCTTTATACTGGGTGACGTTTTTACCGTCTACAAAATATTAGGGCGTGATATGTATACTTTATACTTTATATTTTATCATTTTATTTTTTTAATGACATAGAGTGAAAATCATAACGCTAAAAATGCTTACGTAGGTAGTTACGCTATTTTGCATTTGTGATTGCGGCCTAGGTATTAAAGGTACCTATTTTATTAATCTTGCCGCGCTATGTAGGGTGTATTTCTTTGAAGTAATTTATGAAAATTTCGAAACTCTAATTACTGAAATACTAGTACATATATACTGTGGTCTATAGTTTCTACCACTTACGCAACACACCATACTATTATCAAGACGGTAAAAAAGTCACCCAGTACTTTTTTTTTTAACTTATAATTTAGATTTTATTTTAACCGATTTTAATCGATCGTACTTATTATAAGTCAAATATAGCGAATTATAAGTATATTAGTAAAGACAAGTATACCATTCAAAGCAGTACACAAATATCAGTTACAACAAACAAAACCTAACATAAAATCATTACACACAATATATACCCTTATTTTTACACAACACAGCCGCCACCTACCCAATACTCGTATATAATCTTATAACTAACCAATGTGCGCAATGATTGCGTACACAAACAAACTTATTAAATAAAGCCACGTACCTTAGTATGAAAAATAATCCAATAAACGGGCAGTAACGAACCCGTGGTTCTTCGGTTCATATAATGTAAGGGACGGTACACATTGGCGGCTAAAAGTTTTGTGAGAAAAACCTTGTTGTAATAACCGCTACAGCATATGTTGACAGTCAATAATGTATTTTAACTAAGGTATATAGGGTGACTGGTAATTAGTGACCGATATCTAAACACATGATTGTGCTCATGATAACAAACCACTTTTACTATGTCACCAACCGTGAAATCGCGAAAAAAAATCAGCTGTTCCATACATTCATGTTCACATAACTCGTCAACATGGTAGGGCAGCTGATTTTTTTTCGCGATTTCAGGTTTGTTGCCATAATAAAAGTTGTTTGTTATCATGAACACAATGATGTGTTTAGGTATCGGTCACTAATTACCAGTCACCCTATATAGGATAGAATATAGAGTAACATAGTCAAATAATATTAATGTGTATAATATTCAAATTTACTAGCAGTTTTTTCCACAGTATTCTTGTTCATCCCTCATGCTACGCTAAAATGTGTTACGAGTGGGTTCACGTCGGAAGTGCAATGGGTGGATATCGGAACTTTCGGTTCGATTTCCACCCATTGCACTACCGAATTAATAGCTATTACTAGTACCTATTAATAAAAAATTAATTTTATGAACAAAAAATGAGTGACTTATTTTGGTGTGCACTGTTCTTTATCTAGTTTAGCCGCGTGTATATTATTATACTTTATGTTCCCACTTGTTTTGAACGTAAGTTTATGTGGCATTCTATTATTTTTCGTCAAAACAAGTGAAAATTGAAAAAAATAGAAAAGAAAGTAAATAAATATCTTAAAAAGTAAGATTTGTTGTATAAGTTTTTTGTTATTTACTTTTATTTTATAACACATTTTTTAAAGTATATTATTATTTAATAGTCTTAGTACCATACTATTTTACAGTTACATATAAACATAGGATTGCACAATTAGAATAAAACGAATATGGACTACGGTATGAGACTACGAAATCGTAGACTTGCTACGGCGTAGTAGCTTACTACTACGTACACCTTTCATAGATTGGAACACAACATTTTAATATGTGAAATATAATGGATTGTAATTAGTCTTTTGAGCTACATTTAATGTTGAACCTTTGCAGTTTACAACTTTTTTTTTAAACCGCTGAACATTGTTGTGACTTGTGGTTACTTTGTGTGAAAATGCTTAAAATATATTTGTTTTACATACAATATTTGTATTGGGTCATAAGAATGATAACAGCTAAATACCGATTCTAATTTAGTGCAAAACAACAATATATTTACAGATATATTCAATTTAAGAATATATTACATTGTACTTACTACGAACTATTTTACACGGTAATAGAGCATAAACTAATTAGACTCAAACCAATTATCTGAAATCACACAAATAATAGGCAATAAGACAAAAAAAAATATTGTCCGCAAGTTAGGTTACTAAAAAATATTGGACATGTTTCTTTTATTATTAACTCAATAAAATTTTTCCAAAGATACAGAGCAACAACAAACTATAAATTTCAGGAGAGGGGGCTCGTGACGTCACTACTAGATTATATTGTACCTAGAAGCGACGTCATACGATATTTCAACGGGCTGTATCTTCGTCATTTTTTGATTGAAGAACGAAAATAAAAATACGTGTCTAATATTTTTGTCAATCTAACCAACGGACTAAATAGATTTTTAAGTCTATATGCCTATTGTCTCCTGAGGAAATTGAATCTAGACCATCAGGTTTCACAAGCAACTACTATTACCACTGGTCCAGTGCATTCAAGTTCAAATAATTTTAACTAAATTAACCGGCACTTATTATATTGAAATACAAACATATGGTTGACTTGTTACAAACATGTGAATAACACATTCTAGATTCCAATAACTCCGCCGATCAATTCAAAACTTTTGTAGTTCCGTACATTTGAAAGTTTCCCAAAACACCATAACTCATAAATTCGTATATCGCATTAAAGTAAACAAAGGGGCGACTCAACAATTATTAGTTTTGCTATTTAATTTGTGACCTGATTGTAAACAACATAACTGTAGCTTAAACTGACTAAACTTTTAATTATTATATATTGTCCATTTATAAAATTAAATGTGAGTACAATTTTTTAAACAACAGCAAGTCTGACAAACAAACGTATAACAAGGAGAGTCCGACGCCACCGCCATTAGACTATTCTATTGGTGGTGGCGTCAGACTTGCGATCATGTGGTCGCTCGTTCTATTCCCACCTCTAGTACTACTGATGTGACCCCACGTAACACAAGCTTTTCAGCCTAGCACGAGGGTTTAACAAGAATACTAGAAATGTACAAAAACACTGCACATCAATCTTTAAAAAAATGTAAAGAACTTGAATTAAATACAACGCTAGTAATACTATACGCCTATACTATTGGCGTAAGTATTCTTTCCGGGTCTGGTTGGTTGAGGGATTACCCTCTGTGCCTCGCAAAGCACGCTTAGCCGTTGGTTCCGATTATTATAATATCATCTATAATAATCGTACAGCAACGTAATACTGCGGTCACAAACCCGCCTGCCAAGCGTGGTTTCTATGGCAAATACCTTCCCGCGGGAGGAGGCCCATGTTCAGCAGTGGGCCGATGATGAATACACAAAATAATTAGCCGACAAAAATTCCGTCCTGTACCTATATCTAATCAAAAAAAAGATTAAAAATCAATCTAAAAAGGCGTTAAAACTAAATCCAACAAATCTAATACATTTTGAATGAGATTTAAAGTGTTTTCTTTCAGAACACTTCTTCCGTAGCTCGATCCACTTCTTATGTCTTTAAATGTGCATCAATTTATTCTAAAGTACTCGAAGAAAGAATTCTGTTCCTTCTCGTTCCACTAGAAATAAATAGCAGCTACATTTTTTAAAATATTCCTCTACGTTTCCTTTGGTTATCTCATCATCGAAATAAAAATGCTATCCGCATTTTTCCGCGGTTCAATAATTGATGTTTGTCGCTCATTTATTATTTATTAATTACATAAATTGGAAAGTTATATAAGCATAACGTAAACAGTATGAGTCCCCGGCCGCGTCTGTCTGTATGTCTGTCTGTTCGCAATAAACTCAAAAACGACTTCATGGTTTTTCCTGCGGTTGTTACCAATCGATAGAACGATTCTTCCGGAAGGTTAACGTATATAATTTGTTTAATTTTTGTGTACATTTGACTAATATATATTGATATATTTGTCAGAGGTGTAAGAAAAATTAAGCCATTTGGGAGCTTTCAACGAATACGCTGCCTAAACCCTATGAGTTATAACAAAACAATGTATGGCGGTAATATTTTTCTCGTTTAGATCTACAAAAAAGTCTGCGATAGCATATGTCTATCTTTCAAGGTTAACTTGCTATATCCATTATATCTTTTAGAAAAATGATCATTTCTAATGCGGTAATTGTAAAGCAAATCAGACGGATTCAGTATTTATCCTCATCATTTTAAATGAGTTAATATTCTTAAGTATTTCATGCAGATTATTTACGCCTACACTATATACTTTAAATAAATAACTTAGAAGTTATCGCAAAATAACAGCGCGTGTTTTCGCAGCGCAGCGAGTTAGGTAGGCTGAATGCGATTATGCGCGCTCGATCCTTAAGAATTATAAAGCAAAATTTTTGTTTTGTGTTCGTTGTAACTATGATGGATAGATACTTGAATACCTATTTATTTCGTGTTTGTTGTACTGTTAGTCCTGAAGAGTATAGGTATTTCATACGATAAAAGTACACCCACCTACTTATTTCACTGAGTTTTAGTAGGTACCTATATTAATTTGTTTCTGTTTGTTTTGACTAAATTTCGTCCGATTGTTAGAGGTTTAAAGACATTCTGTAGTATTAATTTCAGTATTGTACACGTGCGAAGCCGGGGCGGGTCGCTAGTCAAAAATAAAATTGTATTTTCATACCTGACAGCTTTTATGCTGAAGTTATACAAACTATTGCTTTTACGCATTCCCAGCATATTCGCGCCCTTGCGGTGGGATATGTGGGACTCGCTCTCTTAATAGCGTAGGATGCTAAACTCATACCACGAGAAGAGGACCCTACACCACTAAAACCCCCCGGACTCTCCTTCGATCTGCCGTTGGAGGGGGCCGGGTATGCATAAGCGATCCGACCCCCCGACGGCACCCGCGGCCAATGTGGCACCGCAGGATCTCCTGGACCACACTTACAGTGGCCCATTAAGTCTTCCCAGGAACCTGCCGGAATCCATCCGCTATTTAATTATTCTGTTTTATATTAATCTGAAGTTATTTTTTATATTTTAATGAAATACTCTGAAAATACAATTCGGCTCAGCGCCACTAACTCAGCCCAATTGGGGTCAACGATAGAGATCTAATGAAAGATTCTAATACCGTTGTCCTCAATTCTAGGATTGAAAGTCATAGTATATTTCCAGAATTGCGGTTATCCTATGTATTTATAAAATGCTTATTTATGAATGAAATATTATGAATAAAAAATAAAAATAAAAGTTTTTATTCACGTAAACCTAGTACAGGTATGTATTTGTAAATAGTCAAAACATATTTTGGCTTATCAATTTACTGTGTTAAATTAATTAAGTTTATTTGTTTATTGCTACTTATTATAATAGCTTATACACCGTGAAATTTTAATGGTTGTTTTCCCGAAGCAGAACAACTTGCCGTCGGTAGTACTATCGAAACATATTTTTTTTTTTTTTTAGACATGTTTTGGATTTAAAATTATTAAAAAAAATATTAGACAACTCGAAAGCGTGATAAACAGTAGTAACACTAGACGGACCTTGTAGGTACTACTCGAATCGCACGCGCTGCTGACAAAGTAAAGAACGATCCATAAACGTTCAAAGCAAAATAAGAGCTCAATGGTAGTTATACGGCATAAAATAGCCTGCACGCAAGAATTACAAACGAGCCAACTTCCTTTGTAATACGCCGCGCGGCGCCGACGCCGGAACGCCCCGCGCTCTCCTTCGACTCCCTCCTTCCTTAGTTGTCCCGTGAACGTCGGAAGCGCAGCACGCGTTATCTTATTACTTTATTAGTATTATGGATCGACATTACAGTTTTAGTAATTTAGAGTACGTCGCTATGGTGCAACTGTACGCTAGGGCTAATTATAATTCCCATACTGCCTGGCGTCTTTACGCCGAGCAGCAACACTTGGCGTCACTCCGTCTTCGCGGAGTTCTGAACCCTCAAGGACCGGACGATCGTAGCGGCGACGGCTACTCAATCATGGGCAGTTCCAGGTGCCAGCACATGCACAGGGCAGAGGTCAATCGGCCGTTCTTTCGCCAGAGCTCGACGAGGAGATCATCGAGTACTTCGAACGCGATCCTCGCCGAAGTACGCGTATGGCGGCAGCTAAGTTTGGCGTAAGCCAATACTACGTCTGGAAACTACTCAACTCAGAAGGACTGCATCCATATCATTTCCGCGGAGTTCATTTAATTTTTCAATTTTTTTAAAGACGCCTTAAATACTTTATAATCTAATTCAGAAAATTATTATTAGATATAATTATGAGATAATAAACTTGTTTTAAGTTACGTTTTCTGTAAGTTGTAGCTAAAAAGGTATTGGATAAAGCTTATTATTATGATTGGGTACTGTGTTACATTACCTAAGGTGTAGGTATCAGCTGATTGACTAACACCCGGGTCAACGATCGACGCGAGCGCTAGGTATCGCGAGGTATTACTATCGGTTCGATGTCACTTTCGAGTTTGGTTTTTCACGATTGTTAATCGGCCATTTTTGGTTTATAATATTTAGTTTTTGTATAAATTGAATGTTTAACTAAGACCAAATCTTTTCGCTGCGGGAAAACAACCATTTAAATTTCAGCGTGTATAGCTTTAGCCTCAAAGCTGTTAGGTATGAAAATACAATATTCTTTTATTTAGGCGGACCATAAGTATCTCAACGAACGCGCTTTAGTGCTACCACCGGATCCAATACGCCCCAGCTGAGAAGACCCGGCGAAACAAACTCAGTGGGGTTATTCTACTGCCGGTTTCAGCGCCGCTTCATCGAGACGATCCAGCGAAACATACTCAGATGGGTATGTCCAAGAAGTTTTGGTCCAGTTACTTTTATTTTTTAGTTGGCATTCACAATTTACCACACAATATAAATATGTAAATGTGATTCGGTATTTCTTTACGGATGAAAAATTCGCTGATAGCTGTGTACAAATGCACATAACAATGAACCCTTCTCGTAATCGTGTATATATAAATTAAACATTCGTTTCATACCCATCTCTCTTTTAAATAACAAATAACGTATTTTTTTAGTTTATACATCAATACAGTAAAAGGCATAGTACAACGTTAGGTACGCTTATTTTACGCAGTACGAACCGAATACAATTGATAATACTTACATATCTAATACTATTAACGCATAACAACCTAGGTATTTTGTTGATTTATTTCGGCTATTTCCAGTCAGCGACATACAAAGGATGACCTGAGAGCATTTGCACGCGTCCTAAATAATCCTATCCAAGTAAGCCAAAAAATGTTGACCGAAATCAACACTCTTTTTGTATTTTTATTACGCGCGCAGGCAGAAATTTCATTATAAATAGGCAGTACCTTCGTACGATCTCTCTTTTCTGTATATCCCTTTCTTTAATTACATTACATCATCAGCCCGTATAAAGTCCACTGCTGAACATGGGCCTCCTGCTGAGGAAGGGTATTTGCCATAGTCACCACAGTATTATGTTGTACCACACAAGGAAACGCTACTGACCGTTCCTTGATATACAATTATTATAGATGATGTTAAAGCAATCGGGACCAACGGCTTAACGTGCTTTTCAAGGCACGGAGGGTAGTCCCTCAACCAACCAGACCCGGAAAGAAATCTTAGAATTTACACAAAGATTTAGTTTCCGGCGTGGAGATCGATCCCACGACCTCCGAGATTTAAAGCGAGCCAAATACCGCTACGCTACGGAGGTTGTAATACATTACGCGTGGACATAAATAACTAGCTGTCACCCGTGACTTCGTCCGCATAGATGTTGATTTCTTCATAAAAACTTTGCATCCCCTTTTCGTCAAATTAGGGACTGAATTTTCAAAAATCCTTTCTTAGTGCACACCTACGTCAATAAAGGAATATTAGCTGATCGTGTTGATCAATCAATCAGTCAATTTCTGCTTTTATATAATGTCACCGGAAAATAATACGAATCGTAAGTTGATTAAGTTCCGTGCCACTCATATTGTTATATTAAGTTACCAGTTTCAGTGAACGCGTATAATTAGGTATTATATTATTTACTTAATTATTATTATACGTGACCTAACCTAATTAAACATGAATGTGCTAACTGTTGTAACAAAACAAAAAAACTTTAACTGCAATTAGTCTTGTTGAACCCCATTAGTTAAGGTTTAGGTTATATTTCTTTTTAACCACCCGAAAGCTCGTTAATTTATCAACTAACTAGTAAGTCGATTAACTTACGGTTACATATATTTTATAAATATTTCAAAATTGTGACCACTGGCAGGATTCGAACCTGCATCTTAGGTTTAGCCCCTAATGCCTTAACCAATTAGGCTACGGTGGAACCACAACCAGTCGTAGAAATGTTTCAATCCCTTTTTAACACGTCTCTAAGGGGGACGTTAGTGCCATCTATCGGTAATTATTCGCATTACTTCGACTAATATCTCCAAAGTTGCATTTGGTATTCAATATTAAACGATGACATCGCCTGTATTTCAAAAGGAAAGTTTACCATATACTATGTTTCAACATTTTAAAACATAAACTTTTCCGTAAAGTATTTAAAAATATTTAAAGATGTATATAATCATCAATGGACACAAAAACACAAGAAATATTTCCAGCAACGCTTATATATTCCTGTTTATTTCAAACCCACATAATTTTCAACTTGTAATCAGAAATCAAAACAAACTGAATCAATATTTGAAGATTCAAAATGCTTCTAAGTTGCTTCGTTCACACTTAGCGAGTTAAATATTAATGTTGCCAAATTAATGAAGTCAAGAATTATTTCCAACTCCATCATTACATATTTATACTGAAACACTAAGCCTTTTATAAGCAGTTTGGAGTGAAAATTTACTGTGTAAATAGGAAAACTTTAAGGGAAGTCATAATTACATTATCGTAAGTTTGAATTGAATTTTAACTTAAGGTGATAAGTTTCTACTGATATTAAATTAAAATGTTGACAAATAAATATGTTTTTTAACTTTTAAATCGATCAGATCAGACTTCTATGTTAATATTATAAAGTTAAAGAATTATTTTTCTTTTCATTAGCTACTTTAAGATCATTATCATCATCATCAGCCCGTATAAAGTCCACTGCTGAACATGGACGCCCTCCCTCGGGAGGGTCTTTTTCATGGTCACCACGCTTGGCATGTGGATTGGTGACCGCAGTATTCAGTCGTAATACGCAGGGAAAAGCTGCTGCCCGTTCCTAGGAATATAATTGTTATAGATGATGTTGCAACAATCAGGACCAACGGGTTAACGTGTTCACTCAAACAACCAGTCCCGGAAAAAAACTTAGGATTTACACAAAGGTTTCTTGACCAGTGAATCGAACCCACTACCTCCGAGGCTTATAACGAGGCATATACCGCTACGCCACGGAAGCTGTACTTATAGTTGTAGGTATATAATTATGTTTTATTTTTTCATTGATATTTCTGATGTTGAGCTGAAATAAAGTAGGTATATTATAAAGTGGAAATATATGATTTTTTGTATGAAATGTATAGCCTAAAAACTTAGGAACCGATTTCAAAACTGCTATCACAATTACAAAGATACGTTATCCAGGAGGAGCATAGTCTACATCATCACTACATTAGTATAAAACAAAGTCGCTTCCCTGTCTGTCCATCCCTATGTATGTTTAGATCTTAAAAACTACGCAACGGATTATGATGCGGATTTTTTTAATAGATAGAGTGATTCACGAGGAATCTTTATATGTATAATACATCAGCATTACACTCCTAAAGAGGGACGGGTCGCTAGAATAATTATGAAATTCTTACGGGAACGAGTGCTTTCAAGGTCGGATTTAAGGGAGGGCATCCAGGGCAACTGCCCCGGGGCCTCCACAATAGAAGGGCCCCCACAATAGACGTTTAAAATATTTCAAATTCTGAAGAGTAAACTACAACTTTTCTTTTAATTTTTTTTTCGGTGTTGTTTACCTACTTTCCTCCGTAGTTCTTAAATATTGTAATAACGGTTATTCATCTATACTTGTTCACTTAAATAAGACAATCAGTAAAATATCAGAATTCAAATCGTCCTGAAAAGTAGGTACATATTATTACAAATTTTCTACACATAGAGAGAAACTAATTTGAGGACTCTTCTCCTTTGTTGCCCCGGGCCTCCGGACTTCTTAATCCGGCCCTGTGCTTCATGGGTAAAACCGAACCAAAATGGTTAGAATGACAACTAAAGCTATTCTCTACTCGGATTAAAAACGTATTATTTTTATAATATTTTAATGAATTTTAAATAACTTTAGGTAAAGAGTGGGTAAACATTGCCATTCATAGGGTTGATGCTGCCAGCATTCTATGAACATTGCCCATTTGTATAGTTGTTTTTTTAATAAGCCAGTTTTACTCACAAGGTAATGTATTATAAACAAAATATGTATTAGTAGCGACCCGCCTCGGCGTCGCACGGGTGTAATGTGTAACATTCCTCAGGAATCACTCAATCTTTAAAAAACCGCATCAAAATCCATTGCGTAGTTCTAAAGATCTAAGCATACATAGGTACAGACAGACAGCGGTAAGCGACTTTGTTTTATATTATGTAGTGATGCTAGCCTTACAAGAGCAAATAATCTATATATTTGCATTTATGTTAATGTGTCTTAAGAATTTTCTACTTTGCATATAATTAAAATCCGCCGATGTTGTTGTGTGACCTTTATTATATCGGACTGTACAATGACAATTCTTTCACTTCAAAATGAAATTCGAGACTCAAATTACTACCGGAGTTTGCATTTAATCTTATCTATAGCCGAATCCAAAAGCCTAAATGTCAACGATTCCACGATTTACTCGGATCTCAAATAACGAAAACTGTATAAAATTCCTTTTTCAACGTTTTCATCAAAAAACGAATTTCTTCAAAGTGGATTTTTTTCACAGAATAGCAAAGAAAGTAATTTTGGCATTATTATTATTTATATTTGTTGAAATTAGTTTTTTGTTAAAAATTAATTGAATGTTTGTTTGTTAAGTCCAAGACTTTGTTCGTTCGAGAAGTTCGTTAAAAAAATATAGCTTACAGAATATAGGACAACGAGAAAAAAATATTGATCCATGGACTTTCAAACCAGACTTACAGTCACATTTATACCTCTGGACTATACTTAACAAATTTTCTTAAAAAGTACATGCAATGCAATACAATGCTTTCAAAATATTTGCCATTATTATCACATGTATTGGTTACGTTACTAAAGATAATTTTAAGAATAGTATATTTTATTTTCCAAAAAATAGTACCTTATATTATTTTATTTACCTTAAAGGTCCTTTTCCTTCCACGATCCACATATTACTAGCGCGGGATGACTTTATATAAATTAACACGTATTTAAAATAAGTTTAGTTTTATTTTTGCATAAGGTCATAATAGTTATTTGTTATACAAGAGTGCAAAGTTGCTTTTTAACCGCGTGTTCAATTTTGATGACCGAGCAAGCGAAGGATTCTAAAATTAGAATCCTGAGCGTTAGCGAGGGAATCAAAAGAGCACGAGGTGAAAAATCTTTGCACTCGAGTGCAACACGTAACTTTTCATTCCACCTCAGCGAGGAAATGCGCATTATTAACAGTTTCAGTCAATTCTGTTGGCGTCAAACAAACTTCGTCGTCGCTAGAATCACTCATTTTAGTTTTTTCACTTGTTTTCAAGTTTCTTGTTTTTAATATAAGGTTTAACAATGACGTGAAAAAATGCCGCGTAAAGAACCGCGTACAAAGCAAATTGATAAAAGAACACCAAGAAGGTTCCGAGTCTGAGTTTTTAACAAATAAATAAAAAGTTGTATGATTTATTCGGCACCATAGAGGTAGCAGTAAATAGGTTTAATGTTTTTTTAAATTCACAAACTTAGTGCACACGATGTTCTAAATTCAATTTACTTTATCGTCTAGAGAATAAAAACGGCTTTTCCACTCAGATATTGAAGATTAAAAATACTCTTTCCGAGATGGTGGGATGAAAAAATAATTATGTTACCAAAATTTCTTGATAGTTTTTTTTAAACTATAACTTCCTTATTAACATTATTAGTCATACACACTGTGTCAATTACGTCATTATTTTAGCAACATAATGTCACAATTAGAAAGGTTCATAAAATATTTTCCGACAAAATATCCGTCTTATTTTGTCGGAGAAAAAAACACGCCATATTTTGTATTATCCAATTTCTACACCAAGTACTTTGGCACAAACAGCCCTTATTACCACTGCCGACATAATAATAAACATTTATATCATACATTTTTTCATAATAAAATAATATTATATGAATATCTTTGTGACAAAGAGATTGTTGGTAGAAAAACAATCGCGGGCCATGTATCACTTAGTTGGTCACAACACGTCAACAGGATAATAATAATGTTGGTGTATACCTCACATGTACCTACTGGAAGAGACAACAAAGTTAACGTAAAGTGACAGTTGCACAAAACTATAAAAAAAACATGATTCCCCATGATTCCATCCACCAGCAACCGTCTTCGACCAAATACCAAGTCCAATTTCAAGTGAAGTAGAAAAAGCCTCGAAATACTGCAAGACAACTTTTTTTTTGTTTTGGGAGTTTCAAGCAACTGCCTCTCTAGTTTATAGTTTCAGGCCTTTCAGTTTTTGGATCTGCAAGGATATTAGAAAGTGGTCGATGGCTCAAATCAAGCTGAACTTAAGTTGAAATATTGTGGCAGTTAGCATCAATCCACAGGATCTGACTTTACTAGGCTATAACTTTTTTGACAGCGTCCAACCTCTTTAAAAACCTCCGTAGCGTAGCGTTATAAGTCTTGCTTCAGGTCTAGGAAATCATGGGTATAATCCCCACGCCCGACAAAAAATCAGTGTATAAAAACTATGATTTTTTCTTGGTTACTTGACTTCTGTGCCACTAAAAGCATGGTAAACTGTTGGTCCCGATTGTTGCAACATCATCTATAGCAATTGTATGCCAGGTAACGAGCAGCAGCGTTTCCCTGTGTTAGTACATATTACTGCGGTCACCAACTCACCTGCCAAGCATTGTGACGTGGCAAGCATTTTTGAAGTGGCCATAGCCCAATGCCTAGGAGCCCCACCTATTGCACTACCGACGTGAACTCACTAGTAACACAAGCATTTTAGCTTAGCACGAGGGGTTAACAAGAATACTAGTAGACAGCAAAACTTACAAGCAGAGTTTTGCTACCTTTGCTTGTCTTTATCTTTAAAATAAAAATTAAAAGAATGCTACGAGTAGGCTCATTTAGGAGGTTAAGCCGGTAAACTCCTTAATGGGCCTCTTCGTAGGATTTTTAAATTTTGATGATGAACATTTTTTTAAAGTACCTACCTAACCAATAGTGCCTTCCAGCTACCTTATATCGTGTGGGGGCAGAAAACGGAAACTGACGAGGCGATCCGTCGTTGGAATGTACGGGGAAGAGAGACAAATAGCTGGCCAAATTGCCATTTACATACATAAATAACTGAGTCGAATGTTTACGATGTGCCGTGTTATTTTTTTATACGCAGAAGTAAGGGAATTATGGAAGAAAGGGGTGAGCTTGTAGGAATTGTAAATGACAAGATAAGTGAAAAGGCAGAGGCTTTATTTATTTATTAAAAACTTTATGCACTTTGAGAACTGGCGAATGAGAGCGGACTTATTGCTAATGGCAATTTCTGCCTGTCAACTTTAAGATTTGCAGAGAAATAAAGAGTATATTTGAGTAAATTAGGTTCTTTAAATGTTAGTGCTAAGTAATTTTGGGTAGCCTTCTATATCTGCTTGTTATCGTCATATTTAACCTGTTTACAAATTTAGCGTCTATTGCTCAACATTAGCCTGCCTCAAAGGGCGTTTTGCCATAATTGTCGCTTGGCAGACGGGTTGGTGACTGCAATGCTATGTCCGTGTCCGTGTTTTCCGAAGCATAGAGGATAGTCGCTCAACCAACCAGACCCAGTAACAAACCTTTTTGATTTTACACAAACATTGTCGCCCGGAGCGGAATTCCAACTCACCTCATTTTGACTACTTGTGGCTTCGAGGCACTTCTTGGTACTGGTGACCACATTATTTAGAAAATTACTTACAAGCTTCAAAAAGTTATAAAAAGCAAATTAAACTTAAACCTTCACTTCTACGACACTTGCATTCTTCTACAAATCCAATTCAAATCGATTAATATAAAGTCTAATAGTTCTCATCCACTGAACGCATCAACAATAAACAAACAAAACCAACCTAATACATTCAAAATCTAAACGAGCGGTATTAAAAAAGTCCATTAATTTAACCTTTAAAAAATCACTTTTGTTTGAAACAAAAAACTGGAATAGCCGGTCGCCATTTTAACAAAATAACTTCCAAATAAATGTAATGGAAGACACAATAGCCAAGCGATGGGAAACAATTGGTTTCATAATTTATTATACCACAACGAGCTGTGTATGGACCACGCGGACTGACCATGTATCAGGAAAAACGCTCCTCGTTCATTCACTCACACATGGGTGTTGTAAAATATTGTTATCATTACTACATGCGTTAGCTTGTGTGCGTGGAACAAAGGCTTGGTCCCTATGAGAGGAGTAGTTTGAGAAATTGTGAGTTTTGAACTACTGATACCAGCAGTTGGTGGTCCAACGGTAGGCAACATTTAAAATCGTTAAGCTGGTAGGTCCCGGGTTTGAAACCCCTTTTGGACAAACATTGTGCTACTAGAAAATTTATATTGAGATCAGTCTAGGTACCAGCCAGAGTCAAGGAACTGGTGATGTTTTACCCAAAACTCGGAGAACACGTTAAGATGTCAATCTGATATGATCTGGTTTCTCTCTCAAAAATCAGTATATAGACAAAGAGTGTCTGTTTTTTGGGCATAGACTCATTAACTATATCATGCGCAAATAGCCAATTTCCTGAAAATTTGGCCCTTATGGCAAACATTGGTAAGGAGCACTTTTATATTCCAGTTGGTTTACGAGCATAATAGCCAATAGAGGTATTTAATTGGTATTTTATACATTGGTGGGCCAATTTGATGTTGTCACAGATAGCTATAGTCTTTTCAATCTATGAGATAGCATGAGATTTATAACTAGCTAAACCATTACTAAAGCTTTGACTAATTACATGGTACTTGATTTAGTGCGTCAGTACGCTATATGACCTGCTCCAATTGGGAATAAAACATACTAAATTTCATAAATGTCGTGTTCCTTGGCGTGAGTTAAGTTGATCACACTCATGCTACAGTAACCGCTAAGCTGATTTTTACCATACTCCACATAGCAAAAGGCCACGCCGTGTAGCTTTACGTATACATACATAACATGACCGAACTATTTCAAGTTCAAATATCGAACCGTGTGTGTGGGTGAATGATTTTCATTGGACGTTCGCGTGTGTGTGTCAGAAAGTCTGAGTGAACGATTTGATAGGTTATCTGCGGTGGCTATTTGCATGTATCATTTTCTGTTGTAGTCAGCTTCGGCCGGACTAATGTAATGACATAGACGCTTGATAGACGTGCGCTGTCAGCTGTGGCTATTGATTTACTTGTAATTTACGCAGTATTCACGAATTTAGATTTAGATATTTTGGTGTTTTATTCAGTGTAGTATGAGATGGGGTATTTTTTTTTTTTGCGGGGCGTACCTATTTAATCAATAAAGTTTATTCATTAATATTAAGTATCTACGGGATCATGATACAACAAATAATATGAATTATATAATTAAAACTTACTACTAACTTTACTTAGAATAACGCTATGAGTAAGTACGTTGTTAAGTTTAGTATAAATATTATTTTTATTTTATTTTAGAATATTTTACGAAAAGTCAAGACAAAGTTAAATTTATTAAACTCAAATGATGAAAAATTACATTACAATTTAACAATTTTTTTTTAATTATGTATATTTTTACTAGTAATTAAAATGTAATATGTAGACCAGTTATTGCAAGTCAAACCACGGATCTACCACCAACTTCTAAAAACCAACTGCAAAGATCTATTTAATTATAGTCATTGTGTATATAGACAATAAAAAAACTCAAGGCTAAATATTCCATGTCAAGAAAGATAACCAACAACCTCAAACATCTGATTAGAGAAGGAAACTAATAAAAGGAGACATTATTGCTTTTATAGACCATCATATATAGTCTAAGATCCGAACCTACATCGACCTTCACCGAGCTGATAATAGAATGAAACATGTTTTATAATAAATTAAGTATATTAGAAAATATATTAAAAATGGGTTGGCTACAAAAATCCTGGGCAGACTATTTTTAATTATTATTTAAAAAATATTTTAATGAAATTTTAAAAAGATTAAATTAAATAAACGCAAAATCAGCGCTTGTTTGTTATTATAATTTTGTCACTATCCAATCAAGTGAAAGTAACTGTCATCTACACACCTTTTTGTACCTAGTAACCCAGTAGTTCGTCCAGGTCCAACCTAACAGCTGAACGTTCTATACGTTTGATAATTTTAGTAATAATAAAATTTACTTATTATCTTATCTTATTTTTAATGATTTTAAATTAATTGTTGCAAACATTTAATTCAAATCATTAAAAAAAAGTCTGTCCAGGATTACTTTAGCCAACCCATTTTTAATATATTTTCTAATATACTTAATTTATTATAAAACATGTTTCATTCTATTATCAGCTCGGTGAAGGTCGATGTAGGGTCGGATCTTCTACTAATACATGCTGATGATACAGGAAAAAACATGCAGTTGACGCTTATTTACATTCCAGCTGGGCAATATGGGCATGCCTTATTGTCTCTAAAATAGAATCCTAGCACGTTTTCGTCCATTCGTCAATAAAATTATATCAGGTAAATAAATGATAATAAATTATATAATTTTAGAATTTGTTTCTAAGTGGTCTAGAAATTCTAAAAGAATACATACTACACATTTTTCACTTGGAATTGAAGCTTTGTCAATTTTTGATAAATTGTCCCGCTAGGCTAGGGGTGGCGATTTGGCAAACTTTTGATCGTGCTATTTTTCTATAGATTATTATTTATGAAATCATAGATGTGCATTTAAATATTTTTTGTCTTTCTATATACGTACCTAATACCTAATACACTGTACAACAACGTGCTCAAAATATTGGACTGCGCGCCTACAGTGGCACGCGTGCCATTGGCTCGCATTCCATACGCTAGTCTATGCAAACATCACAAACGAAATCAATAAAACAGCATGCCTTACTCTAAAATTAAATACTCAAAACGTGTTTCATACATTCCTCGGTAAAAATACTCGTTTGTTATATTTATATATTGTACGTATTTATGCCTCAATGGTATCTTTTTCTCTTTTATAATTTTCTGTACTTAAGTACACCTTTCTTTTTTGTCCGGTGGGACATGCATTTACGCATTCCCACCGCCGCTGCAGCGTATTCGCGCGCTGGCGGTATGTAGGACCCGCTCTCTCCATATCGTGGTATGCTAAACTCTTACCACGAGGAGAGGAACCCACACCACTAAAACCCCCCGGACACTCCTTTGATCCGCCGTTGGCGGGGACCGGGTACGCATAAGCAATCCGGCCCGCACTTTAGTACTCCTACCACACACCTGCACCACCCTATGGTTGAAAGAAAAAACCCTGGGAGAAAATGCGTCAGGCATTAAGTCCGCCATGTACTTTCCAAGTGCTAAAGAAATTAAGATAAGTAAAATAAAAATCATATCAGATTTTCTACTAAATGCCGTTTACTAGTGTCATAACATCACATACATCTAGAGCGGAGTTACGTATAATAGTGGTGTATATCAACAACACTGCACTCGGAAGCTATTTGGTCCAGATTTATTGCTCCACAATTTGAAGGACGCAGTAGTCGAAATACCTACCTACTGCAACGATCGATTGGACAAGATGGAGTCGATTGAAATTGAAAAGTTTAAGTTTAAGTTTGTAGACGATATTTTTAACACTTTAAAAACTGTATGTTTGATTTTGGGGCTGTTGGTTTTGTGTACACGGTTTTTGAAAAACGGAAGTAAGTTTTATTCTTCTATGTAAAGTTAGCCTAAATACTTAATTGGCTAAATCACAACGGATTAAGGTGTCGAACAAGAAAATATTTTATTTAACAATCATTAATACATATATTTTTTTTAAATCCGATTTTGTGTATCTAGCTGGACAAGTGCTTAGACCATCGTTTCAATTTTAATTAAGTCAATAATATTACAATAGGAAGGTGAATGTATAGCTAAAATAATATGAAATTCGTTATCATCTTCATCATCAGCCCGTATAACATGGGATTCCCCCGAGGGAGGCACTGTCGTTCCATGGTATACAATTACTACAGATGATGTTATAAAAATCAGGACCAACGGCTTAACCTGCTTACCGAGACACAGAGCGTAGTCCCTTAATCAATCAGATATCTTGTACAGCGTGGGAATCGAACCCGTGACCTCCAAAACTCAAAGGCTTAAGCCGCTACGCTGCGGAGGTTTTCCCTCCGTTTGTCAATAGCTTACATTACAAATTATCAAGTCGTGCTACTTTTTTGCTTAACCTGGTGGGGATATATACAAAATGTAGATTTTAATATTATGCAACAAATATTTCACTCGATCATTAGAAAAAGGACCGCCTCCATTGCCAGTCGCCGCAACCAACGGTTTCCTGAGTGTCTTCTCAGATCGGTTAGACTCACCTCTGCTGCGCCATTGGGTAAGGATCCATACGATCTGATTTTTAAAAATATTTTTCTTAATACTAAACTTAGTCAGCAAGTTATTATGTTGATACTAACACTATGGACATATGTCTGAAATAAGAATTTGAAAATAACATAATTTAACTCGTAATCCAAATATCAATATAGTAAATGTTTTACATAAGAATTTAATATAAGTTTGAAGGGACCGTCCAGCGAAGGTACTTCGACTAAATTGGATAGGTACTTTTGAAGGAAAATCAGGTCAAGAGTACCCGGGACGGGCAAAATGTATATTCATATACGTATGCAAATAATTTTGCATTTGAATTACGTAATAAGATGTAAATTGGGGAGCTAGCAGTTGCAAAAAATATTTTTGAGGTGGTATAAACTTGTAAGTTCACTTAGAAGAGACTTAGTAGTGCATAGTATTAGTAAGCTCAATAAGCTAATCGACTGGGGAAGTAAAAATACCATAGCCAAGTAACATTATGCGAAATGTTGCCAGTATTATGAAAGCCTTGCCATAGATCTATAAAAAGTAGTATTTTATAAGTTAGTTTTCAGCGTTCGGATAGAGCGGTCCCTATGTATCCCTGGGAAAGCGCGGTGAGGTGGGGTAAGGGAAGAAAGAGCAACAGTGAGCGGTGACTGAATTGGACGGTGCGGACACTCTACTCAATTAACCACGTGCATTCTGAAGGTAAGTCCAAACAGAATTTCCGTGCTTTACGACGCTTTACCTACTACTTTATTGCCCGTTCGTGGTGCCTTATAACTTATGTCATTTTTTCTTTTTCCTTTTTTTTACTGTTTCAGCTTTGCAATGGAAAGAAGTGAAGTCTTTCTTACTACTCCTATTCTCTTTCTGATTCAATTCGTTGCGGGTCCCAAGGCAGCTTAACTTTTTCCTGGAACTTGGTGAGCCTCGGTGCTTATTGTCATTTCTAGTGTGTGCCAGTGGTGGGAGTGGGTGGGATTAATCCCATTACAAAAAATATATAATAGAATAAAATGACTTTACAAGGAATTTGATATAAAGGCCTATTTCATAACTATCAGAGTTATTAAATAAGCCATTATATCAAAATTCTATTAATATCTTAACGCCCAAAACTTTAAAGCCTATATTTTGACGTTAAGTAGTTTCTCCGAACTTCTAGTCATGAGCAGATAACAAAGTTTTCCTTTTTACAGTAAATTGACGAAAGTTAGGAGCGAAAATTATTTGAAGTTGAACAACAGGTGTTCACTAATAACCTTCAAAATTAGGCTTGATACCGCCACAGGCTAAATGAAGCATAGTTCTTACTATAGGTAATTTGTATATGGTATCATTTAAAGAGATTTAGTTTGATAAATCTTAATATTACAGTAATTCGTTTTCGATAGAAGTCAGAAAATTCAATAGATTTTTGTGTGTCAGTACATTAATTTTTTTTTAAGCGTTATAATCATCATCATCAGCCCGTATAGCGTCCACCGCTGAACTTGGCCTCCTCCCGATGCAGGGTATTCGCCATAGTCACCACGCTTGGCCGGCAGGTTGGTGACCGCAGTATTATGTTGTACCACACAAGGAAATGCTGCTGCCCGTTTCTTGATATACGATTATTTATAGATGATGTTTTATTTTTCGGGACCAACGGCTTAACGTGCTTTCCGAGGCACGGAGGGTAGTCCCTGAACCAACCAGACCCGGAAATAAATTTAAGAATTTACACAAAGAATTTCCCACCCGGCGTGGGGATCGAACCCACGACCTCCGAGATTTAAAGCGAGCCAAATACCGCTACGCTACGGCGGCCATAATTTAAAACGTTGGTATGATTAATTAAATACTTGCACTGTAAATGCACCTTGGCTCCGTGGTCACAACAGTGGCTTGTGAGACGTGGTATTCTGGATTCGATTTCCAATTATTTGTGTGAACGACTAATAGTTGTTCTGAGTCTTGGTGTACTTTGTGTCCGTGAATTATGTGTTTGTAAATATTTCAATAGCTATACCGAATTTCAATATCAATTATATTTTAGGAGCACGGTTTAATAAATAAAATATTTACAAAAAGAGCGATACATTATTTAATTCAATGTTATTTTACAATTCGATACGTCGTGAAAATTTGATGAGGAAAACAGAAGAAGGTTATGATAGTATTAGTGCACCTGTCAGTGGCGACGCAAAGCGCCTTCACGAAATACACGCTGCAAATAGTTTTTGCTAAAATATATTATTTGTGATTCGGACGCTTAACGCCACAATATCACAAATAAACATTTAATGTTATCTTCAAAATGCCTACAGTAACAATTGGAATCAAGTTGAAATAAAATTTACTCACTTTATCCAATCCAATGTGAACCCAAAATTTTTAACAATACATCTCAATAATAATATCCCAAAAAAGAAACCGATGACACAAAACCATATTGTAAAGATAAATCAATACAAAACCAGACAAATAAATTTCAATAGCTATACGTTAATACTGTCGGCGATATCATTGAATTGGGACGAAAATCAAATCAGGATGGCCGATTCGAAGTTTTGGATACCCAAAAAAAATGTTTCTTAGAAGGTTCCGCAGCTTCGAGATATGATTATTCGTTGTGGGGGACTCCAATAATTCGTTATATTGAAGAAAGTTTGTTGAGAAGGAAGTTTTCCGTTGGAAATGATTTTCTTTGACCCGGCGCGGCTATTATTAGTGTTATTCTTTGTTGCCAATATAACGATTGGGCCGTGTCGTGTCCTAATATTGATTGTGCTAACGGCTTTTATTTCTAACATAGACAGAACACGCATTTTGCTTCGCTAGCGACAATATACATTAATTATATGTAATTATTAATTTCATTATAAATAATTATAATAGGTTTATAAATAAATAACAAATGTAATTTTATTAATTAATTTTCAAAATAATGTTTGACGATTTACAAGTGCCTGTAATTGGTGTACGTAAAAAAATGATTTTATTTTTATTCTATAAAAAATAATGAAATTGTTGTATCTGTTTGCAATGGATAATCAAAACTGTAATAAATATGCATAAATGTAAATAGAGAACCAATAACGAAAGCACATTTTTTTGAAACTAGCTGTGGCCCACGGTTTTACCCCGTTAGTTTATCAAGGTACTAGAAAGTTAGTCAACTAACTAGTAAGTTGATCAACTTACGATTGTGTAACGAAGCATTTTGATGACAAGTGAAATTATTCATTTGAGGTAAGTAGCGCCATCTAGTTTAGAAGGAGGTTAAGTATTGATTTGTTAATTTTGTTTAGCAGATTGGTGTAGGTGGATTTGGAATCAACCAACCAACACCGGAGGTGACAATTCTTATTATTTTCCGGTGAAACATACACAAACTGCACAGCGCAACTACTTTTAACCAGCATTGTATTCCTAATTAACACCTAAGTTAATCACCGATGAATACCAATTGTAAACTATGCACTGTAATGACATTTTGATTGCAGCTAAGATAACTAACTAATGTATCGACTATTATTCAGCATACATCAACATATTGTATTTGTCATGGTAACAGTGATAGTGTATCACAAATTATTGATCAAATAGCGTATTAAGCTAGTTGGGCGTGTTATTGTGGTCAATAAATTTATAGATCATCATCATAAATGCAATAGCAAATATTTCTCGAAGCAATTTAACAGCTTGTAAAAATACAGTGAAGGAGACCCTACAACCTATGTCTTACGAGGGTACAGAGAAGTTTTAGTTGTAGTTAAGTTTACTTCAATGTAATTGATTGAATATCGGTTTTGTTCCAGTAACGGGAATCGAATGAGCATTAAATCTTGATTTATACCGCTAGACTATGTAGTATATAGAAAAAGTACTTAATTGTAATTTAAAATTGTCAATTTAAATAATTCAATAGTAAGAAAGGAAAAAGATTTATTCAGTGCGGACATAATCACAAAATTATGGGCAGTCAATTTAAAAACGAATTAGTGGATTTCAGCAAGTACCTCCCGATATTCAGCCACGGTGGCCAATATCTAAGGAGATTAGCCGTCTGCGCAGGATATGTTATAGTCCACAGTACATGTGTGTGCGCAAATATTGGTGCACTGTCTATTTCTTAACTCTCAAAATCCTGTGGCACGGTTTTACCGACACGACCGGTGAGAGATTAGGCGCAGGACCATAACTGGTTAACGTGCTCTCCGAGGCACTGATGAAACACCACGGGGATCGAACCAGGGACCTCGGTAGTTACGGTCAAAATATAACTGCTAAACCAACGAGCCAAACAGAGAAAGTAACTCAGAAAGGGTACTTTGAATTTCCTTTATTCTTCTGGAATGTTCTTAACTAATTCAAGCTATCGACGTGATTGGTAGTTACTTTATAATTAAAATGTAATAAACTTATATTAAAAGCAATTTGATATTACTTAAAAACAAAATAATTAAAACACGTAGCGTATTAAATAGATTGTTCAGATATCTACTAGGTACACTAAGTCATATAGAAATGCCTCCATAAAAAAATCTCAGGCTTTATTGATCAAATTGTCCAGTGACAAAGTAAGGTCATTCATAACCTATGCTACCTGATTTAGGGTCAGCAAAGCGTAAGTAATTGACTTATATTGGAAGCTTTCACAGGTTAAGGCAACCTTTTACTATCAAGCGATGGGTGAGGACTTAATAACTAGGTTTTAGCATAGGGTGGCGTATTTTAGTATTACCCTAGCTAGACGTAAGTAGGTAGTAGAGAAAGATTCGTAGGAAGCTAGGATAGGGTCCGGTCATCTTTGCGAGCCTCGCCTCGTTAGGCTAGGGTGATACACTGGTTCAGACCCGATCCCAGCCCGCGCTGTTTTATTTTAACTTTATTTATAATACGCGAATCACATGCCATAACAACATTGGTAAATTTAATTTGATAACATTATTGTTGAAATGTAAACCAATTTATTAGTCAATTTTTTTTGGCATTATCATTGTATTTGACTTATAATAAGTAGGAACGATCAATTCGTCTATCAATATACGTTTTCATTTTCATTTACCCCTTACTGTTACAAAAGCGCTCCACAAGCAGTGAAATCGCTACAGCGTATACTTTACTTCCTCCTTTTAAATTCAAACCTAGCGTATTTAATCAAACATTAACTCTAATTGCATAATGCTTGATTTATGTTACTTGGAGAGCCTCCAGAGTCCGTTGAAAAGTTAATCAACTAAAAGCCTTTTTACTCTCGGAATTAAGAAACCGGTTAATTTATGGCTATCTGAACTTTTTTAAATTAGGATATTCTTGTAATTGAGATTGTATTGTAAATCCAATTATTCATTGTTACAATGTTTGATTAACATCTGGATCTTGAGAAGTAGGTTCAATACTTATTTTCACTTAAAATTATAATAAAGTAAGTGTTTTTTTTATATAGGAGTAGGCAAATGTGCCTAATCCCAGCAGGATAAAAGCCTACAAAAAAAAGTAGTAGACATGTTCGATCAAGAAAGTCTGATATTATTTTTTTTACCAGCGATATATTAAGGCCGTTTGGTCTCTGGCTTAGAATAGACCACCCCATGTCTTCCCATGGGTGTCGTAAAAGGCGATGGATGGGCAGCAGCATCTATTAGCTCAAGGTTTACATCTTACTGCGATCACCAATCCGTCTGCCAAGCGTGGTGATTATGGCAATATCCCTCTACGATCCTGGCTTGCCAAGGTCTGTTAAGAGGAGGCCCATGTTCAGCAGTGGACGTAAACGGGCTGTTGATGATGATGATGATGATATATTAAGGTAGCCTAGGTATGTTATGTAGTAATGTAAGCTAAGAGTGTATTTAAAACTATAGCGCGCGTACAGTTGCCGATTGTCAGCAGGTGTTACGTATACGAAAGCACTTAACTTTCTGCACTGCACTGAAGACTTTCTGTATATAATAAAATATAAAATATTGTTGTTCTTAATTTAAGTAAATAAAAAAATGTTCCTAAATGTGTTAATGCATTATAAATGACAAGCGCCAATTATTCGTTTACGTTACTAAGAATAAACTATTTAATTTATTTCACTTTTATACTCAAAATAAATACTTCAATTTCTTTTTTATTGGTTGTCACTTTTGCAACTCAGTACTGTACATTTCATCTCAATGAGGATGACGAATAAAAATTCTATTCGTTCCGTCAGTTATTAGATATTGGACACGTATTTTTTATTTATGAAATCAATAAAAACGAATAAAGGTAAAGAGCATCACAGTTTAGGAAAGGACTTGTGACGTACATCCTAGGTAAAATAATATAGGTTGCTTCTCCAAACGCCAACAATGAAATAAAAAAGAAAATGTTTATTGATAATGTACATGAATCCATGAATCGATCGTACTTATTATAAGTCTAATACAGTGATAATGAAAACAAAAAAGAAAAAACAATCTTAATAAATTAGTTTACATTTCAACAATAATGTTATTAAATAAAATTTAGCAATGTTGTTATAGCATGTGATAGTCGCTAATTATATTATACATACAATTAAGATCGACCATCGCGGGCTGGGATCGGGTCTGAAGCATAGAACGCGTTGCGAGCCTCGCCTTGCGAGGACGACCGAACCCTATCCTATGGGTGCCTTAGATATGAATATATAATATTCATGACATCATGAGTTAATAGTGGTTTGGTTTTGTGTTAAAAAAATGTGCAGAATAATTAAGGGTGGTTTACAAAAGAAACATAATAAAAAAAATTAAAACTATTTGTTATCGGAACTTTTTCTTGTGAATGTGAATTACGATTCACACTGTTACAGACTGACCGGCACTCGTTGATTCGGGCTGGACATCAATGTAAGGGAAATTTAATTGTATAAAGCAGGAATTAAAGTCCATAATTCAGTCACAATCACATTCCGTGACGGCCGTACGGATCCGTATAGCTACCGACGGACTACGCGGCAAAAACATGAACTGTAATTCCTGTTTACTCGTTTAAATTTTTTTACCGTATTGTAAAATGCCGTCCGGACCGGGCTGATGGCAGCCGGTCGTAATAAATCGTACCCCGCACTTTTTACGGAAGTTAACATCCGGGAGAACTGTAATTTGCGGACAAGACCCTGGAGATGAGAATTTAGAAGACATTATTTAAATCTTAAAAGAAATGAAGAAATGCTATAAACACATGCACGAACATTCGAATTTGGATCATACATTCCGAAGATCAAAGAAATGTATTTTTGTATGTATGTTTGTTACGAATAAACACAAAAAGTACTAGACAGTTTTCAATAATTCTTTCACCATTGGATTGCTTCATTATCCTTAAGTATCACATGCTATATTTAATTATGAAGTTCTTACGGGAACGGGATCTACGCGGGTGAAACTACGCACGAGTCTATACTAATATTATAAAGAGAAAAGATTTGATTGTTTGTTTGTTTAGATTAAATAGGCTCCGAAACTAATGGACCGATTTAAAAAATTCCATCACCGTTGAAAAGCTACACTATTCCCGGATGTCATAGGCTATATTTAATTATGAAGTTCCCACGGGAGATTCGAACCTATTACACAGTTTTGTGTACAGGTATATTTTACCAGTACGTTTTTTAAAAAAAAAATACGGTTAATGGTAGAATTTTGCGGTCTACTAGTATTCTTGTGTTACGAGAGGGTTCACGTCAGTAGTGCAATGGGTGGGTATCGAACCGGCGACCACATGATCGCAAGTCCGACACCCTAGCCATTAGGCTACGGCCGCTTAAACACACTCAGTGGTTTACATCTACTGCTACGCACAGGCCACCTCTTTAGCAAACCTTGACAGGCCAGGGCTGTTGAGGTATATTGCCGAAATAGCCAAGCTTAGCAGGCGGGTGATCGCAGTAAGATAGGAGTATCTTTGGACTGACAGATGCTGCAGCCCATCCATCAGCCGTATGTCACTTAAATTTGTTTATTCTTAACAGGAAAACGCGTATAATACATATTACTAGGGTATTAATAAAACCTCGGATGTCTTTGGTTAGCAAATTACAAAATCGTAATGCAAGAATATATAATTTTTTTTGTGAGAAAGCCGGAGTGGAAATCTACCGAGTAAGTCGATTTCGAAATAAAATGTGTTTTAAAAAGCTCACGAAGCCTCATTTATTTATTTTTCATTATTCAAAAATATGATACTTGGTGCAAAAAGTAAATTTTAATCCTTAAAGGTGCAGTTTTTCATTTTATATTAAAAAAATGTTACATAACATATTCAAGTCTATATGCAAAACCTCTTAAAAAGTTTTTATTTATTTTGCTTATAAATGGACACAATCATATGTTACCGGAAAATAATAAGAATCGTCAAATTACTAGTTACTTGATCAACTTTCTAGTTAGTTGATAAAATAACGAGGTTTAAGGTGGGTTAAAAAAATAATCTGAACCAATGCAGTTCAACAAGACTTATTGAAGTTGAAGTTTTTTGTTTTGTTGCAGCAGTAACGTAGTCTCGTTTGGTTAGTTAAGGTCAGAAGTCATAATAATTTAGTAAATAATATAATAATTATGCGCGTTTACTGAAACTGGCAACTAAATTTAACAATATGAGTTGAACGACAGTTGACCAAATAACGATTCGTATTACTTTCCGGTGACACATGTACAACTTAGAGCAGCTATTTTAATAATTTGATACTTTGCAACGTGCCCTAAATCCTGGCAGCATTGCCCCATGGAATGGCAATGCTTTTCTGCTATGCAAAGTATTTTTTCTTTTAATACAACTCACGCACTACCAAAATTGATGCCTTTGTAGCGGGGGACATTATAAATACTCTATTCACGGACAAAATAACTAAATGTGGTTCACACAACTAATTGTCCCGGCTAGGAATCGAACTGAGTACACCATGTCTCAGAAGTAACTAACGTAACCACTGAGCCACTTGTGCCGTCAAATATCATATATCACGTCACAAATTTATTGAGAATCAATACCTTGCCTTAATGAAATCAGCCATATTTTTCCTGTATCTGAACTCTGAAATGTTCAGTTCGTTTCCTTTTAATATCATTTGTCGGATATTACTATTAGTTGTCATAAGTTTGTTAACGCTAATACCTTACACATATAATAAGCGAACTATGAAATATTATCAAATGAAGAAATAATAATAATGAATGATATATGATATCGGAAATATTGTGAATTATAATATTGTATTTATATCTTATACTTAGGTACTAATAAATACTACATTTACTAATATTAAGCTGAAGAACTTTCAAGAACGGGACTATTGGATCGATTGAAAAATTCTTTTAGTATTAGATATTTATCGAGGAAGGCTATAGGTTTCATTTAATTATGAAGTTCCCACGGGAGCAGGAGTAACGCACGTGAAACTGCGCTTAAAAAGTTTTTAGCAGTTATTCATATTGGTCACTTGTTATAGTAAGATTATCATATTTTTTTTATTGTATCTATCCTGTTTTACTTATAATATAATATCGAAAGGCAATTTATCGGGCGTTAATCTCGAGATGCCAGGCTCTTTAGTGTCTTAGTTTAGGCGACAAAGATGGCAAGAGGTCCAACATAATGTTTCTAGTTCCCTGGAAGATGGGACGGCCTTCGATGTGAGACATTACGTGAGTCGACACCCACGAGCCATGTCATCAAGATGACATGGCTCGTGGGTGCCATGCCAGCTCTACTCTGTGTCCTGCCAAGGCAGGACACAGAGTAGAGCTGGCATGGCGGTCGAAAGAACAACAATTCGCGGAGAATCGGAATAGGCGCAAAAACAGAGATAGTGATCATGGCATGTGTTTGGGCCTTTTGGTATCAAATTATTGAGTCCGTGGGAACTGCGGGTCAAGTTAATTTTATAAGAACCATGCAGCGTCTCTCGTTGATACAGTACTTTGACAGAGTGCTGGTATTACTTTCCACAGCAGATAAGCATTGCCTGCTAGCATTATAGGAACGTTGTCAAGTAACATGGATTTAGAATAGTTAGTATTATAATAAGTTAGTTCGAGTTTAGAGTTGCTACGTTTATTTGTTTATTTGGTGTTATTGTAAGGAGAAGGTTTTTATTCAATTAGAAAATTTAAGAGTTCTTAACCACAATATTAAATTTTCTGATTTAACAATATAAACAACATTGGTAGAATATGTGCTGCTCTTAGTTATCATCATCACGGTTAGTTCAAAGCAATCACGCCTTATATTAATAGTCAACAAATAAAATATCTATAGTAAATTTATAAAATACTAAGTTATTATTTTAACAACTATGACTTACCAGATATCCAGCAGATGAGCACAAAGCCTCGAACCCACAACGTCCCCATCTTCCCATTAACTGTTTCACACACTATCGAAACATAGCACTCCACACTCCATTACAAAACCGTCAGATTATCACTACACAAGCCAAAACTTTAGTACTTTTACTCAATCAATTCCAAATATAAATCTATTCTTTTATTCAAATTGTTCCAAAAACAAATGATATTACTCAAACCGTTCCTATATTTGGCTCCTATAGTTCCAAATTTAAAAATAAATTACGTCACTGTTTATGACGATGTTACGCAGCTTTCAACACCTGTAACAAAGAAAATTATTTTTAATTAAGGCCGAGGTCCGAAAGTAATTTACGGCTAATACCTGCCAAACTATTCCGGATAAATATTTTACTCGCCTAAAATGTTTGCCTAAATAGTTTGGTAGTAGGTAGAAGGGTGATTATTTGTATTGAAAACTGCTAGTCTATTTCTATAGTAATACTACGGTTGTAGTTTCTGACATAGAATAGACATCTCTATATCTTTTTAAAAATGTTTTTCATACTTTAAGGAAAAGTTTACCTTATACTATATTTCAAAATTGAGATTAATAAAATTCGACCACCGCCAGGACTCGAACCTGCATCTTAGGTAAAGCCCCTAATGCCTTAACCAATTAGGCTACAGTGGAACCACAGCCGGTCATCGAAATTTTTTAATCTCTTTGTAACACGTCTCTGAATTTAACATGCAGGTTCGAGTCCTGCCGGTGGTCGAATCTAATTAATTTCAATTTTGAAATCCCTTAATCTTCTTATGAGTGTCGTAAAGGGCAACTAAGGGGCATCTGATGGCTGAGCAGCAGCATCTATCTCCGGGTTACATGTCATCTTACTGCGATCACCAATTTGCCTGTCATGATAAAGGAATAGTTTGACAGGCAAATTGTTAGGGGCATAAATGGGGTGTTAAAGTGAAGATTACCGTTAGTAAATTTCAGTCAAATACTAGCTTTATGCGCGTTGGAAATTCATAACCAAATACAGCTTATAGCTTTTCTCGATAAATAAATTTATCGTTAGATAGTTAACGATAAAAGCATTTTTCAAATCCAGGTCCAGTCGTTTTTGAGATAAGCGCGTTCTTGCAAACAAAACAAATAAACTCTTCAGCTTTAGATATTAATATAGATATAAATAAAACGTATATATAAATATGTACCAAGCGAAAATTTACGAGTACATTTTCTACCTAATAATATAAAATCAACGAAAACAGGAGCTACGCGGGTGAATGTACAAATAAGTCAATTTTGTTATATGAAAATTATTTAACTACATAAAAAAAAAACATCTTCATGTTACAAAAATTAAGTTTGCCAACAAGATTAATGAGACAAGTTAAACAATTTTCTTGTGAAAATTGACGGATATTTTAGTATCTTTTATGAACATTAATTAATTAAAAATAAGTTCGTAGTATATAGGCATAGTTGTTAACGTCTTTTACATACTACGCCTAATTCAAGCAGGCGTAGCATTATGCTACACCGTACTACGCCGTAGAAGCAAAGTCTAAATGTCAAAATATAAAAAACATTACAAAAAACTCTGTTTATTACAATTTCTACTATCATTCAATATTATAAATATTAAATTAATATTAAAAATTCAAACACTTTTTTGAGTTTGAAAATAAATTAAACTCATACGGAAGTGGTATTAAATTTGCCAAAAAGTATTATCTTTATAACAAATTTCATTATTAACCCATCTAAAGTCTACTATAGAACATTGGCCTGTCTTGAAGGGAGTTTGGCCTTAGTAACCATGGTTACAGGAGGATTCAAGTAACCTTGAACTGATGGATGCTGCTGCCAATCTATGAGTCGTATGTCCCTTAGCCTATTACGACAACTCTTCATAAACGTCTTTACTCATTTATAAATAATAGCTTATCGCGTTTCACCCAAGTAACTCCCGTTCCCGCTGGGTATATTAAGTATAGATGAAAAGGAGACATTTTAAAAATATATAAAACAATTATGTATGTTTGTATATATATATATATATATATATATATAATGTTGTATATAATACTCCTAAAGTACTTAAGAGATTTTTTAACATTCATACTTTTAGCATTCATAAGTCGATTACAGACGAAATGGATATTAATAAAGATAGAAAGACTTTCTTTGTGGTAAATTACTAAAAGCAAAAAGAATCTTGTACTTGTTATTACCTCATTCAGTAGTCGAGACACGTTCGCATTAACATTGCAAGAGGCCGCATTATTCAAATTGTTTGACTGTGTGTTTATTATTATTCGAATAAATTACTTACACTAAGAAAACAAAGCATTTTTCCATCAAGGGATATCCGTGCCATGGGAAAACCGCTTAGGTCAATTTATTAAGAAATTTACCGTAATTTTTGATTACTGTTTTTTCATATTTTGAAATCTAAAATTTCAGGGAAATTTTGTGTGTTGTTTAGGAATTACTTGTAGTAAACGGACGTATCCACGCATAACTTGACCAAAATTAAAATTGAGAATAAAAATATGAGAAACTAGCGACCCGCCCCGGCTCTCCACACGGGTGCAACACTGATGTATTATACATATTATAAACCTGCCTCTTGAATCACTCTATCTATTAAAAAAACCGCATCAAAATCCGTTGTATAGTTTAAACGATCTATGCATACAATAGGGACGGACAGACAGGGAAGCGATTTTGTGTTATACTATGTAGTGATACAAAATTTTCGACGGACGATGCTCTGAGTACAAAGGTATATAGCTAAACTAATATTTTTTTTTTAAAGTTAAATCTCTCTCGACTTTTTTTGTTTTAATAAATAACTTTAGTTGTATGTTTATTGAAGTACTGCCGTATCATGACAAAACACTGTAACTTCACATACAGTATTTTGTGCTAACACGGATAAATCGGATCATCGCACACGTTTAGGAGGGCGTTTTTTTAATAAGTCTTAAAAACTGTGAGAAAACCAAAGTGGACAAAAACTGTATTATAAAAAAATAGTATCAGTTTTGTCAAAACAAAACTTAGCTCACTATTAATAGATACAGTGTTGTGTTATTACAATTTTCTAGTTTTGTTCGATAGTTTTGTACACCATGCTTCCATACCCATAAAAATATGAGCTTTAATCCCTATCAGAACAAATAGCTCAATGTTGCTACAAAAACAAAGTCTATTAAAACATTATACGTATTTAAAAATGTAACGACGATTTACCCATACATTTTCTACCTAAAAATACAAAATCAGCGACCAACCACTTCTGCGATTATTTTAAGCCCCGATTAAATCAGAATTCCGAAAGCTTCCTAAGAAAATCAGTAAATGTCTCCTTTAATTCGCTAGCCGTGTAAACTCGACGTCCCATGAATGATTGACGACCGAGTGAACGAAAATGAATGAGTGAATGATAAAAAATGATACCACACTAACCTGAAAAGGCGCTATGAGCATCGTTTATATTGACGGTAATTAAATCGATTATGTAGCACATACTTACAGGATAACATTGACCTTCGTGGAATAGTGGTACAGGTATTGGGGGTCTTAGGTTCGATAATCATGTCAGGGCATTTTTTTCTTATTAAATAAAAAAAGTTACGCCTTCTAGAACACATAGTTTAAGGAAACAGTGAAAAGCACTCAAGGTTACCTACCATCTTCTACACCAATCCACCAGCAGGCGTGATGATGATGGCAATATTTCTCAATGATTCTGGCTAACTAAGGTCCATTAAGGAAGCCCAGTTTCAGCAGTGGACGTAAAGGGACTGTTAAAAAAGCGTCAACAATAAACATTTTTTTTTTACCGATGTGACTTTGTCTTTTGAGCCAATTCTTGGATAATGAGACTATTATAATATTGAGTACAGGGGACAAAACACATATAAAGACAAGTATTTGTACAAGAACTGTATGAGCTAATCTATAGTTATTTCTTTAAATAAATCGTACAAACACCAATGTTTTTAAATTTATTTTAATTAAGATTTATAAACAAGTTGTGTACAAAAACATTAAACAAATCGATTTTCCGGATACATATCGGATTATAGAATTCTGTTTACACTGTTCAACGTTAGCCTTTATGAATTAACAAGTTTTTCCAGCGATTTCATTCATATCGAATGAAAAATGTTATTAGTTTACTGCGGCGTCCGTGATCGAAGCAATAAAATATTACAGGTATAATTTTTTTGTGCAGTGTACCCAAAAAAATACACGAATTAAGGTAATATAAGTTTGCGTTGAAAATACTTTTATCACGTCAATTTTTAAGCCGTATAATTGCATATAATATCACCTGTGCCACAGTTTTTATAAAATAGTTGTACCATTCGAATTCAGATCCTACTTATTAGGATTGAGAATATATTACACGGCTCATTCTTCCTATTGGTTATAATGAAATACGTAATTGTCTTCCCATAGGTATCATAAGGGGCTACTAAGGGATTACACCTGACAGATGGGCAGCAGAATCTATCAGGTCAAAAATTGTTACCTCTTACTGCGATCCGCCTGCCAAGCGTATTGATTAAGGCAAAATCCCTTAAAGACCCTGGTATGCCCAGGATAAACGGCCCATTTGCAGCAGTGAACATAAACTGGCTGTTGAAGTAAAAGAAGAATAAGACGTCGCAGTGTTGGTGTGTGTAGGACTTCCATATTTATCGTATAGTATCATTTCCAGCCACGAGGATAGGTTTACCTCAAACCTACCAGTTTCTCATCCAAAAGCCATTGTTTGTGAACACAGAAGAACTATATTGACATGACATTTAGTGCTCAGCTTTCATGTCTAGTTAGTCAAGCCACCATAGAACGTGTACAACTTGCCAGATCTCAGCAGAAGTGCATTGGTAGCTCAGTCAGTCTTTCAGAATCTGGGACTTAAAGTAATATTAAAGTATTGCAATCCATTAAAAGACTTGGGAAAAAACTAATAAATTTATTATAATATAAACTTTAAAACCCTGTCCTACAAGTTTGAAAGTTGATCAGAAACGTGACAACTTTAGGATAGCGAGCCTAACTCACTAACTATAACCTAATAAATTTAGCGGAGTTTTAACTTAATTTCAAATATGTTATTCTCGTGAGAATTTAAGGAGATTGAGACTTTGCAAATGGAGTGCTGTTTTTTTTTGTTAATATGACTAATCTGCAAAAATCTTAAGCAATTTCAATTGAGTTCTTTGTCTCTAAGAATATATTTTTCTTCCAACGCACCTATATTTTTATTTCATTCTATAGAGTAGGCACCTGCCTTAGTTAAATGAACAGTATCAAAATCATTCAATCGTTTCCGAGCTGGCACGAATATACGCCGTAGCAATCAAACTTATAACACCTCTTTTTTGGGTCAGGTGGTAAAAATTATTTATCGATTGATTTCAACTATATGACAGGATTTAAATGAGTAGGTATATTACCTACTCCTTCACATCCTCTCATTATTTGAATATACCTGGATACACCTCTAATACCACATAACCTACAAACTACAACCAAAATTGGTACTAACTCAGAAAAACCGCGATAAACATAAAAATCTCTTTTCTCAATACCTTCTCAATACTGACACAGATAACATCTCTTCAGAAATAGACCTCCATAGATAAAGATATTTACCCTACATATTTGAATAGAAACCCTTACAAAATACAACACATGCCGAACCCTTAACAAGGGTAACACGGTTTTGTTCCGGCGCCCTTTACCTGTAGTGAAATATTACTTATTGTGAAAGTATGGTAAATTATTGGATGCAAAGAATCCGTATTCAACCGTATTATTGATACCACTGTTTATATTTATTGACAGAAAGGTGTGGAGTTGATAGATATAGTTTTGTTTAAATAAATCATATTTGGAATTGGAAAATATATGTTACAGATTATACTTTTATAGGTCATTATCAGCCCGAGGTTTTTGCCATAGTCACCACGCTTAATAGGTGGTTTGATGACCGCAGTATAATGTTGTAACATACAGGTAAATGCTGCTGCCCGTTACCTGGTATACGATTGTCATTGATGATGTTATAATAAATCGGGACCATAGCTATACAGAATATAATGATGATTAAACTAACTCATACTATGCGGATAAGCGCAATGGTACGTACGTAAATACGAAGTTAATTTAAGCTATTTCCATAGTAAAGTTTTACTAATAGTTGTATTCACAACAATACTGCCCTATAAGTTTTAACAAGGGATCGTCATGTCTCGCTATCGTCGTGGTCTCTATTGTAACGGAAATAGTAATCATCAAAATAAGACATGAAAATCTTTAGTAAACTTTTAGCCGAGTGTCTTGAAAATACGAAAGTAAATCTTTCGACAAAATATGAGCTATACATATTAGCTGCTAAACATAGGGGCCGCCTTCATCGTTTTCCAGCACTTAGGGCGTCGGTCCATCGTACAGGCAGTCACCCTACGCTGCACTTGAAAGTTCATGGTCTCTTGAAGAAACTCTCTGCCCAATCGGACTTCAGTTCTTTTGGTTGAGTTGAGCTATATCAGCTACCTTCCATCTCCTGCAGATCTCTTTTTTCCTGCTATTGTGTTTTTTGTGCGATTGTATCGCACAGAAAAACGCCATACGCCATTCCATAATTCACTGAGCGACTTTGAACTATTTTATACGGCAAAGAAAAAATAGACACACTAAGAGACCACGTCCCAGATCCATATGTCATCACTTGCTACACAGATTAATTAAAACTTTTGCTATGAATACGAACTAAACTAAAACTAACCATAAACAGGAATTTTTATCCGTCATAAAGATTCCAACTACCCAATCGTTGCCAATCCATTGTTACCAACAACATCTATCGTTGCCTCCATAATCTATCGTTAACGGGTAATAAACGCAACAACCTCCCCAAACCCAAATCTACATTCCATTAACGATCTCCCATAATGTGCGGCAGGGTAGCCACTTGACAAAGAATCCGACTGAGAATCGATCCAGCGACAACAATAAGGCAGCCGATATTGAGTCGACACAATACGTAGGTCGGGCATAAAAACCCGGTATAAACTGGGTATAGAAGTTAATTAAATAGGGCCGATGGCTGCCGCGACATTTTTCAATCGTTGCCTGAGTGATTGATGAATGGAGGTTCAGCGATTGTGAACTTTTATGGGTTCTTTAAGTTAATTGCTGTACGATTTGTGGTTTTATTGCGAGAGTAGTATGGTAGTGTGATTGTGTGGGCTTGTAAGGTTTCTTTATGTATGTGTTATTTTATCTTGATATTTATAGAATACAAACAGATTGGATTGTTGGTTATAGAGAAAGTAAAGTCTGGACCGCGATGGTATACTTTTTGGTAACTGATAAATAATGCAAAAAAATCACCAGAGTCAAAGCTGTAAGTTGTTAGCTACGAAACTGAAAAAAAGACCAGTGAGCAAAAATGCATCTGGAATTTTTTTTGCGGAACTCACGAGTTCTGGGGACTGATCATTGTTCAATATACTTCAATCAACTTGATTTTCTTATTGAAGGACATATAAATATCTTTCTTTATAATATAATTAAAAAAGTAAAGATTGGTTGTGATTATCTATTTGTTTTTTTAATTATCCATTAAAAAACCGATATAATTCGTTCACTACTTTAGTTGCACTCTCCAAATCGAATAAGTGCTCTAAGACTAAAATAATATTTTGTCTTGAATGTTCTAGTTTATTGGACAGATTAAAAGCTTCAGTGCTCTTAAGATCACGCTTGGCCGAACCTGAACATCACCAAGTTTTAATATCAGCATCAAGTTTTACAATTTGAGTTTGCAAACTGTTTATGATGGGACAATTATGTATTGTTACAGGATTCGGAGTATAAATGTTTCAAAATTACTTCGACTTTTTCGTACTGTGATTTGCGAGAAATGTAAGATAGGAAAGAAAGTAAGGTTAATTTATTCTTTGTGATTTCTTAAATAGCACCGGTACTTTCTTTGTGTCTTTCAATGTATCTCAATCCGAGCTATAAACTATCCTTGTGTAAAATTTTATGTAATATCTATCTTGTGAAGTCAATAATTTTCATCGGTATATTTTATACTAGCTTATACTATCTAACACTGATTTTTTTTAAACGGACCACTAGTTCTATTGTTAAACGTTTTCAAGCAAACAAACAACATAAAAACTCAACCTTAAATATCATTAATTTTAACATTTTCTGTGATAAAACAAGCCAAAAAGTTTCCCGCCCCATACTCGAATTACTTCATAGTAACGAAACGAATGGAATAACTTTTTCATTCGCTAAAAGTGCATTCCTAAAATGCGATCAACTTTCAAGACCTTTTAGCAAAAGTTTTGCACAAAGAGCAGGACGTATGTAGTTCACTTAGTCCGTTTAACCATTGGTATAAAGTGTCTTTCAAAGAATGGAATAGCTATCGCATTCTTGTGGTCTATTCTTTCTTTCCCATTATAAACCTGTTTAAGTAATTGATTGAATTAACTGTTATATAAGATTAACTTCCATATAATAGAATAGGAAGGAAATAAAAACTTGGCGTGATTCAAAATCATTTATTTAATTTCAAAAATTATCAAAGAAAATAGTTTAAATTTATGTCAATTATATATTGGCCAGGTAGAAAAATGGTTATCACACGAAACGGCAATTTTGTATTTAAAATTGGTATTTATCATCATAATCATCGGCCCATGTAACGTCCTCTGCCGAGGGTTATGCCATAGTCACCACAGCATAGCAGGCGGATTAGAGACTGAAGCATTATGTTGTGACATACAGGGAAACACTGCTACCCCTTCCCATGCATACAATCGTTATCTATACTTATCCTACTAATTTTAAACGCAAAAGTTTGTAACTATGGATGGATGGATGGATAGGTTTGTTACTCTTTCACGCCAAAACTACTAAACAGAATTGGCTGAAATTTTGCACCAGGATAGGTTAAACGCTAGATTAACATATAAGCAAAACATTACGCTCCGGCCCACTGGAGCATAGTAACGCGGGTAAAACCGCGGGGCGCATCTAGTATATTATATAAAGCTGACGAGTTTGTTTGCTTGAACGCGTAAAGCTCAGGAACTATTAGTCCGATTTGAAAAAATATTTTACTGTTAAATAGCCCATTTATTGACGAAGGTTATATGAAATTATAAATTCTTACGGAAATGGGAGTTACGTGGGTAAACAATTGATACCCACGGCTTAATCTGTTTTTCGAGGTGAGGCAGGGTAGTACCTCCATTAACCAGACAAGGAAAGAAATCTTAAATGTTATACAAAGTCTTTTGTTTAGCCATCGAAGCCACAACCATATGCTGACCCCCACATTGTGTGTGTTCGTTCCTTAACGTGTCACATGCGGACGACGGCGACGCTTCTAAACCTTTGAGTAACAACTATACAGAAAGAAGTATTTTTTATAGCACAACGTGTAATAATATCAAATATAAACCTACACTGTAAAATAAAGCTATGCGTTCTCGTATTATATCGTAACTTTCTATGGTCGTAACACACTAACTACACTATTCGTGTGCCCATGGTAAAACGTAGTATAATCGACTTTGTAAGTTTATGACAATTCTTATTTTACGTACTTGTTTTATTGCACATTCGCACACAGTTTATAGGTCAGATGTATGAGATAAATTTTGTTAGCGAAACAAATTGTTAAGTTTCTCGACGAATAGCGAATGAAATAAATGTTATTCATTAGCAAAATCATCAGCGGTTTAGACAGGTTGATTGGTCTGTTATTCAATTTCTTGAATTGAATTGAAATTGAATGATTTTAATGATAATGAATAGTCAGAGAGATTCCTCCATTTTTTTCAATTAGAGCACCGCATTTTTCTCCATTTCACACCTCTATCTAACCCTTCGCTTTAAAAGTCAAGAAACTTTATATTTTACTAGTTTTATACGCGCGGTTTCATCCACGTAACCCCGGTGCCCGTGGGAACTTCATAATCAAATATAGCCCTTAGCCTTCCTCTATATATGGGCTATCGAACATTCGTTCGCAGTTCCTGAGATTATCGAGTCCAAGCAAACAACAAACTTTTCAGCTTTATATATGAATATTAGCGGCCCGCCGCGGCTACGCACGGGTGTAATGCTGATGTATTATACATAAGTATAAACCTTCCTCATGAGTCACTCTGTCGCTTCAAACCCGCATCAAAATCCGTTGCGTAGTTTTAAAGATTTAAGCATGTATACATAGGTACAGACAGACAGCGGTAAACGAATTTATTTTATACTATGTATTGGTAAGATGTTGTGTCATAAATAAAGATAAAATATTTTTCTATAAGACTATTTGTAAAACATTTTACTGTACAAACATTTGGCATTGCCTACCTGGCAGATCTATCTCGCTATTGCTACGAGTATTACCTATTCATATAACATCGCTGTCTAGATTCAGCAAGACTAAAATACATTACATATGCTCCGTTTCAATTCGGCATTGAATTCAATTTCTCACAGACGTGCCAAACAATCGTGAAAATCAAATTGTTAAAGTGCCGTATCACATACTGAGCATATCGGCTGAGCCTTCAAACGTACTGTAGGGCATTTAAGCATTAAATACAGAATATTTTATTCAGCGTTCAAGACTTTTACGGTTTTTACGCTTAATATTCTTCGATGTATAAGGTGGTTATTAAATTAAGCCAACCTTTTAATGTGTAGTAATTACTGACACTACTCTGAAAGAATACATTTCATACAAAATAAACTTACTTTAAAATATATAATAGGTACAAGTATGGGGTGATGCCAACACACCTAGTATAGGGATCACTTCACTTAAAAGAAACAGAAACATGTATTGAACATAATTTTATTTTGTGTAAAAAAAATATATTTTACAAAAAAATCTTAACAAATTTAATCAGTAGGTATACATGACACTTTTTCCTATTAAAGGGATTGCTTATATTTAGGTAGCACCTTGTATTATTTGGTATCTCCGAGGTCAAAGGTCACATTACGTAAGGAACGAATATCACTAACAGTATTTGGTGTTTCTTACATATTTTATTCTTCATCGTACGTGACAGACTTCGAAATGGCATCGTATATTTTTTTCTAACAGACTTATCTCAGTATTATATAGAAATAAAATTTAATAAAACAAATACTTTGCGGTAGTTTAATCTTCACTCCCGAAGCCTGGCAAAGAAGCCTAAATGTTTCAGAAATGCTTATCTTCCAAACTTCGGTAATCACAAAACAGTCCAAATAACTGTTAAATTCAAACATTTACAACAATATTCCCTTACCAAATGAAACGCGATCGCACTACAGTTCATTACAAAAGAACAATGTACATGTACAAAAATAAAACAACGAAAATTGTTCCCAGACGTCAACGACGGACAATCGGACGGGGCGTTATCGTGGCGCATTTCGCACGAAATTCTCGCCTCAATTCGCTGTTTTCCGCTTTCTATGTGTATAATTCGGGGCGCACCTGTGAGCTGAACGCCCCGGGCTCCACGATTGCCACTGACACTATCTACCTCAGTTCAGTTTAAATGCACAAACTCGAATTGTTCTTGATTCTTTTATATATTATTTTTATTTTCATGCGACATTAATGCGACTGTGGCGGTGCGGGTGTTTTAGTTTAATTTTCGAGAGCTGATATGCGAGTTCCTTTTGCGTTTTGAGACTGGAAGATAGTGCTTATATGTGTATGAAGATTGCCAAATAGGTTACACTGTAGAAGCTAGCCTTGCAAATTGACACTGCATATGTAATAAAGGGGTGTTTCGTAATGTTGTTTTCAAACCATTTATTAACGCTGGAGAACTGCTCGCCTTTATTAGTGAAGTAGCAAAAGACTCATACAGGTCTGTCTGAAAAAAAAATCGCACCGCTGTCACAACATTGGGTAACTATTTTTTGCGTTAGCTTTTTTAAACCCAGTTTACGGTCGCGGTGAATCTGGGCGTTGATGCCAGTCACTTTTTTCATTCCTTTTGTTCTAATACCCGGCTTGTCAGTGGGATTCGCATGGAACAAACCAAAAATTGCGAGTCGATTTTAAGAAACAAACAATGAAAATGAAAACGTTCGAAATAAACGCTGCGCTGTGGTGAAAGGAAATCAACGTTTGTTGTTTTTCAATGAGTTTTGATTGAAAGAGCATTCAGTGTGATTATAGTTGCGTCTGCAGATAAAAAGAAACAAATGATTATTGATTTGCTTTTTTTTTAATGTTACTATTTGTCTACGCCTGATGTAATTTATTTTCATATTGTTCTTTTGTTTGTCAAGAAGTGTCGGTACGTTCTATTGAAAATAAATCACCATTGTTTATGGAAACATGTATATCTATTTTATTTTTAATTAACTTCCCGCGTGTGTTTTCGTAACTACGTCGCGTTACTCCTGTTCCCGGAGGAACTTAATAATAAAATGTAGCTTATAGCCTTTCTCAATCAATGGGCTACCTAACACTGTAAAATTTTCAAATCGGACTATTTATTCCTGAGATAAGCGAGTTCAAGCAAACAAACAAACTCTTCAGCTGTACATATAAGTAAGTATAAGGTATAGATATTACTACGATCATTATCTTTATATACGAGAAGATATTATCAAATAAAAAACCATAGAAACACACACTTCAAGATTATTTGGTTTCTATCGCGTGTCCAAGCTCCAGTGTCTGCAGAATGGACATATTTTATCTCACTGTTCTCTTTTGCTTAAAAAAATACTATTTATGTATATAACTTTTTTTAAAGAAAAGTCCCGCATTATTAAAATATATCTATGTGTCGTCGGGGACTTTGCTGAACTGTGGTTCAAACAAACAGCTGTCTCGAATGGAAGAAGAACCCAGGGCACCTAGTATAAAAAAAACTACTATTACTATTGAGCCACCAGTGCTCAGTCAGCCATTTTTAGATATTATGTTTTTATGCTAAGTTCAAATGTTTTTTTTAAGCCAAGTTCTTTAATGCCAGTCATTTAGTAGCTAACCTTGAGAAAGAGAGAGAATAAGGTAGATAAAGAGAGAGAGTACGAACCTGAGTTTATAGTGCTTTTAGTAACATGGTAAAGCTCGGTCTTATGCTCTTTCTGTCTCTCACTTAAGTAAAAATATCGAGTAACTTACTCTCTAGGGAGAAAGAAGCATTTTTGTTACGTGCGTGGTGGTAAGTTGGGGAATTAACACGAAATCCCCCTCTCTCTCTCTCTCTGTCCCTCTGGAATTCTTCCTATCTCTCTCTATCTCTCACCCTCTCTCTCTCTTTGTACATTATCTCATTCACGGAAAATCCACATAGGTATAAAGACATTTTCTTATGTCCACCACATAGAACTAACCTGTTTAAAAAAGTTTTGTCCATTTTTTTTTTCTTTATTCTTGTTAACCTAACGTGCTAAGCTAAAACGCTTGTGTTACGAGGGGATTCACGTCGGCAGTGCGTAGCGGTTTTTGGCTCAGCGTAGCAGTATTTGGCTCGCTTCAAGTCTCGGAGCTCGTGAGTTATATCCCCACACCGGACAAGAAATCTTTGTGTAAATTCTAAAATTCTTTTCCGGGATCTGGTTGGTTGAGGAACTATACCCGATTGTTATAACATCATCTATAACAAGCGTATACCAGGGAAGGGGCGGCAGCGTTTCCCTGTGTATTACAACATAATACTGCCGTCACCAATCCACCTGCCAAGCGTGGTAACTATGACGAAAACCCTCTGTTCCTCGACTGTGGCCCATGTTCACAGTGGACGTTGTACGGGCTGATGATGATGATGATGTGAATATCATACAAAATAAGTAAGCTTCAATCAATATCTTAGTGTTGGTTTGCTCAATAAGCTGGAGTATGGCCTCTTCCTTACAGAATATCAGAACCAAAGCTTTTTCCGGATGGTTATAATTAGTTAGTTACGAGCTGTTTCATTCTTCACCAAGACTAAATGTGATCAGAGATCCATTCTTAATAAATGGTTAAAAAAAGGTATCCCCTTGTGTCCAGGAGATCCCGCGGTGCCATATTAGCCGCGGGTGCCGTGCGTCGGGGGGCCGGATTGCTTATGCGTGCCCGGCCCCCGCCAACGGCGGATCGAAGGAGTGTCCGGGGGGTTTAAGTGGTGTAGGGTCTTCTCCTCGTGGTATGAGTTAGTATACCACGCTATGGAGATGGCGAGTCCCACATATCCCACCGCCAGTGTGCGAATACGCTGCCGCGGCGGTGGGAATGCGTAAATGCATTTCCCTCGGACAATAAAAAAAAGGTTTCCTCTTTTGTGTAGGTTGTTTGCAAATTTAACAACCTTTATTATTCCTACCCCTGCTTAAGACATACTTACTTTTTGTATATTTACGAATTTTGAAAGCCAAAAGAAAACAACTTTCATATTCGTGAGCACGTAATGTATTACTACATCAAATAGCAATTATATTAGAATTTATTGGAACATTGTAATAAGATCTGTTATAACAAAGCTAAATAAGCAATAAATATTTTATGCCTCGAATACCCACTCCACAATGAAACACTACATCAAACTATGGATCGTCTATTTTATTAGCAGGGCATTTGAAACAAATAACGCGTCACTTGAACATGATAACACAGTACCTGGCATTCACAAGATCGCATCTGAAATTGCCAGTAAGATTTATAGTCCATTGTTTGTACCATGTTTTGATTTGTTTCTATGTCGTAAATTCATGCATAGGGACGTGTTTGACGTTTTCTTAAGGATAAGTTGGCAAGAAAATTTTGCGAAGAAGGATGTTATTTTTATTAAGTGACTTACTAATTTATTAACAAAGTTACGAAGTTACTAAATAATTACGATTAACTTAGACGGTTTTCAAAATGGAAAGCGCGCCGTAAAGTAGCGCGTGGCCACCGATTTTACCGTAGTAACTATGTAAATGGCTCAGTTCCTTTGGATAATCAGCTTGGTACAACACACTGACGAAGGGTTGGCCCGCGGTGTCGCAGGTTCTGTCTGTCAAATTGTAGTATGTGGACATGCGGAGTAGAGGACTCGCTTTAAATCTTGGAGGACGTGGATTCGATCCTACGCCGGAAATAAAATCTTTGTGTAAATTCTAAGATTTCTTTCCAGGTCTGGTTGGTTGAGGGTCTATTAGGCACCTTAAGCAGTTGGTCCCAATTGGTACGACATCATCTATAATAATTGTGCCTATATCAAGGAACGGGCAGCAGCGTTTCCTCGTATGTTACAACATAATTCTGCAGTTACCAACGTGTCTGCCAAGCGTGGTGACTATGGCAAATACTCTCCCCGGAAGTAGGCCTTTGTTCAACAATGAAAGTTGTATGGGCTGATGACGACTATAATTGCTTCAAGTTATTAATTAAGGCCCGACCACTTAAATTAAGATGTTGTCTGTTAAACATAGAAAACAGAGTACGGATCACGAACGACTTATTTTTATTTTCGACTATCAAAATAAAGATTAAGTACCTTTTTTCAACTTAATTTAATTGAAAAGAAGGATCAAATCTCTAGCTTACTTTATTTATTTCTCATCTTAAAATTGCAGAATAACCACTCTCGTATAAATATTTTCTATGTTACGAATCATCAGCCTGTATCTCCCGAAAGGAGTGGTTGGGGTACACACAGTATTATAAACAGCATATACACGCCATGTTGGTTGCTGCCAGTTCCCTAGTCTAGCATTGTCATAGACAATTGAGGCTAACGGTTTATCATACTTTCCTGACAGAGGTTAGTCACTCAACCCACCAGACCAAGAAATACATTTTTAAATTACACAAAGATCTTTTTTTCTAATTTTTTTTGTTACACAGCGCTTTTATTTTGCTTCTTATGTCAAATTAATTTATATAGTTAAATTAGTCCTCTGAACCGATTTCTGTCTTATAGTGCGCTAGAATGTGCGCAAAGACGCATGCGAACTACAACTGATTATGCTCTATCTATCGGGACGGCTTAACCGACACAACCGGTGAGAGATCGGGCTCTGGAACTAAAGCTCAACGTGTGACAGGCACGGGTCAAATACCATCAATTTCCAGACATTGAGCTGGTAATTGGATTTCTCTCAAGAAAATAAATCTAGTAATCGAGGAGTAAAAAAACTTGTGTTACAAAACAGGAACTCTTAAGTTTTTGTCGAACATATAAACTTTAGATTAACGAGACGATAGTTAACTATACCTTCTGCAAGCGATGCTTAAACTGCCGTTGTGTTATTCAATCTTAACAGGAAGCTAAACATTAAACAATCTAAATCTAATCTTGATTAATGGGAAGCCACGTGGTTAACACCGGATTTTGTCAATGTCAAGTGAAAAAGATTGAATACTCAGGATTAGAACACGGTCATTGTATTAAGTGGTGTCTATGTCACCGGAAAATAATAAAAATCGTAAGTTGATTAACTTTCTAGTTAGTTGATAAATTAACAAGGTTTCAGGTGGTTAAAAAAAAATGTAAACCGTTAGCATGATCTGGGGGTATTCTAATCCAAATTGTAAACCTAGTGTTAATTCCGCTAAACAATGGGTCTAAATGCTGTCTAAAACTAGTCTAGTAGCGACTAGTTAACACCGTCCTGATGATGCTCGTGGAGGAGCGAAACGCATGTTGGGTCTTCGGCTGGTGATTGTATTTTTGAATGTTGTTTTTTTCTTTCCTTCCATGCTGCTGCATGCATGCTGTGCGTAATTTTTTCGGGTGGGAGGGCGTTGCAAAAAGGATCATTTAGACACATTTTTAGCGGCATTAACACTTAGTATTTGGTTTTATTATTTGGATTTATCTTAAATATAATATAAGGGTATACTTTAAGGGGTCTTACTTTTAGTTTCAGCTACTATATATACTCAACAAAATCTAAAATTTTCTATCTCTGCTTGTTTAACGGAAATATTATACACCTTATATGCTTGAGTAGCATAATTATCCAACTCAAATTCAAAATCTAAATTCCCAAACACAAACTTGTATATAACTTAATAAGTCTTCCTCATTACTTTGTACAAATAGTCAAAACCTGAGTGTTTCAAAGTCAATAAAAGTTGCAAAACTAAAATAACTTGTTATAATAATGGAGTCGGTTCTTATAAACATAAGATATTCCACGCGATCGAGAGGTGAACCAAATTTACTGTCATAACTACCTAGTTTTACTTTTCCTCTATTGATTTAACAAATTAAATACAAGTAAAAGATGGGAATGAGGCGGAATGGTTCAACATTATTTAACTCAGTTGAGATCATTGTTGCGTGATTACTAAGGATCGGAATAGGTAGGGTTAAGTGGAAAATGACGTTATTTTCATGGAGAATTTTATGTCTTCTGTCGTCAAAGATACCGGTATTTCGGCGTTCATACAGTTCGGGTGATTCCCTCATCTATGACAATTACAAGGGGCATCCGCGTATATGCTGTATATAATAATGAGTGACTTCATCATACCATTTCGCCTTCCAAGCGTGGTGACAGTAACAATACCCCATTCAGCCTATTTTCGGCAGTGGACACTATACCTGTTTAATTATATTCGAAAACGGTTTCTAGGAACTCATTGTGGAAGCAGCAAGTGGCCCATAATTACCAGAACCTCGAAATAGGTAAAGTTTTAAGTAGGTACGTATATAATTTAATGGATATGCCTTTTGAAGATGTACAAGTTTTCATTTTTAACTAGTATGTTAATGTTTTTTAGGTATTGGGTATAGATTTTTCAACACATAAGCATTAACATTAACATTTTAATAGACATACCATTAAATTATTTGTAATCTCTTATGAATTAACGTATTTATAAGGATACACCTCTAAGATTTTTGGACCACAGAGGAATCTGCTACATGCACACACCACACACGCAGTCACTTACGGATGCTATTACGTGTCGACGTATGTTTCGCATTGTAACTTGTTCAAATAAATTGAAACATGAATACTTCGCCGGTTCAAAAAAAATTTTAAACTGACAAAACTTTAGAATAATAAACCAACTCCACGATAGAGGAACTTGTTATTATAAACACTATTCGCACTGATTGAGTTTGTATTTTCTTCTATTGGTTCTGCAAATTAAATGAAAAAGAAGAACGAGGCGAGATGGTTTACAATTGTTCTACTCGTTCGAGAATGACGTCAGAGTATGCAGTCTAAAATAATCTAGACGTGAGTGCATAACTGCATATGAGCAATATATTAATAAGAACAGCCATAAAAATCTACCATTAAACAATAGTTTCAGAATGTTTTACAATAACTAATTATTAACGGTCAACGGTATCTGAAAATCCTATTGAGCGACATTATGTTCAATGAGCTACTGACCTTCACCTTACAGTATACCACAAGCAACTAACGTTACTGATCAATGTTGTGGTCCTGTGGATGAGTAAGGTTTCCAGTGTTTTTTTGGGGGAAGGGGTAGGAAGTATATAAATGGCTAGTCTTGTATATAGCTACAGTACTGGACTAGCTGTCCTTGCATTAGGACCCCTTTACCCACTTAACATCAGATGGATAGATGTATTTTTTTTATTGTTTTCCTGATCAGGAATAAAAAGAGTACTAGTACAAATAATGCAAGAAATTAACACGACTACACATACACGGAGCAAAGTGCGCCCGCGAAAATGACACACCTATCTTCACCTTTCCGATCCTAAAATTGCAAAGAACTTACTAATATCCCCGTAGACCCGAAATCTTAGAGTTCCACGTACGTTAAATAAAATAGAGCGAAATGCGACTCATACGAAGGTTGCATATTTTTTAAACCATTTAGTGTGGCTGGTGCCTTGATTTTTTTTTGCCTGGTTATGTAACAAAGGGTTAATGACATGTTCGTTCAAAAAAGAAAAGAAAGTAAAGTAATATTATTTATATTACGCGCAACTCCCATCGTATTCACCTGCGTTTGATTAGTGCTCCAATGTACGCATGATTCATTTTCATTGAATGGACATTCAACCACAAACCTGACAATTGTTCTATAAAACCCAATAATGTGGGTAACCCTATATTGTGGACATTTTTATTTTATTCCCTCACCACGTAATTATGTACAAAAGAGTTTTCCGTTAATCGAATGTGTGTGTCCATTTATATGGACAAGGCGAGTAAATATTGACATTTTGTTTTATATTCCCACAAGCACTTATTCTGCTGGCTATTTTAAGGCATCTCTTTATGGTACATACTTGTATGAAAATACGAGGAACTATGTTAAACAACAACAACTTCCGTAGCGTAGCGGTATTTGGCTCGCTTTACATCTCGGAGGTCGTGGGTTCGATCCGACCACGCCGGACAGAAAATCTTTGTGTAAATTCTTAGATTTCTTTCCAGGTCTGGTTGGTTGAGGGACTACTTTTCGTGCCTCGGAAAGCACGTTAAGCCGTTGGTCCCGATTGTTATAACATCATCTATAACAAGCGTATACCACGCAACGGGCAGCAGAGATTCCCTGTGTATTACAACATAATACTGCGGTCACCAATCCGCCTGCTAAGCTTGGTGACTATGCCAAAAAACCTCCTTAGGGAGGAGGCCCATATTCAGCAGTGGAACATACAGCAGTTAAACATACTTCAACTTCAACAACCCGTTTATGGCCGTTGCCATGGACATCCACTTAGACCTCAGCAAACCAGGATATTTGAGGAAACTGCTATAATCATTTCACTTTGCAGGTGGAATAATGATCCCCGTGAGATAGGGAGTATCCTTTACCTGATAGATCCTGTTACTCATCCATCAGCTGTTTATCCTATAGTCGCCTTTGAGACACCCATTAGAAGACATAGGGTGGTAATTTCTATACAAGTACCCAAACACACGATCCAAAACATAAAATCCGAATACAGACATAACGAAACATCTGTATCTGCTCCGCTACAAATGTTAACGAAAAGCAAAACTACAAAGGCTGTTGTCAACGACTGTGCTGCGTATTTACCGATAGTTTTTACTGCGCATAATAAAAAGGAAAAGTCATGTAGGCAGCAAATTGGCCATGCTCTGCCCGTGAATGTTGCAAAAACGAAGGTTCTGTATGCAGCACAACGCATTCATAAAAGACACGAAATGAAATTTTGTACGTGAAATTTATGTGTGCTTTTGGGTGAAAGAATGTGATTTAATGTAGAAGCAAAAAAATGACTTCAGATAATGAAGAGTCAACTGTTAATACGTTAAACACATCAATGATCCAAGTAATATTTTTCATAATTACGTGGTTGACTAATATAGCAACTTTGACTGCACCAGTGGCTCAGTGGATATGACATTTGCTACCTGGTGTTCTGGGTTCGATTCTTACCCAAGATAATAAATTTTGTGAACCACGAATAGTAGTTCTGAATCTAGGTGTACTAGTGCAGAACTACGCAACAAGGTTAATCTTAGCCCTATACAACGTGTTAATTAAATAACGCAAAACCTCTTGGGTGGTGATTGTGTTCATGAATATAAACAACTTTTAATATGGGACCAACTTTATAACTCGAAAAAAAAACAACTTTTTCATACATTTTGGTCGAGTAGGTATTTACAATTTGTATGGAACAGCTGATATTTTACTTCGAGTTACAATGTTGGCCTCATAGAAAAAGTTGTTCATATTCATGACCACAATCACCACCCAAGAGGTTTTGCGTTTGGTTTTGCGTCATAATGAATATTTGGCATCATAATAATATATAAACACACAAAGTGCATTTCTGATGCAACTTACATTGTACCTACCTAGGACATCCGGTGGTTCAAAGCAATACTTAAGTATTGCTTTTAAGCTACCAAGGATTTTGACTTGGATTCTCGGATGGAGAAAAGTGGTGAAAAGAACACATTTAATGATAATACGAAGACTAGATTTGCGCTTGAAATACTGGTCTTATCCTCTTTTATATTGATGCTTGGGTTATGAAATATTAGTTACTGGAGTACAATACTGTCTACCCCCTACCGATAAACTAGGGGTAACTATATATTATGAATTTATAACAACACTAGCTTCCCGCACGCGGTTTCACCCGCGTAACTGCCCCGTTCCCGTAAGAAATTCGTGATAAAGTATAGGCTTCCTCGATAAATAGGCTATCTAACACTTAAAGATTTTATTAGATCGTACCAGTAGTTCCTTTCAAGCAAACAAACTAACTCTAAGTATAGATAAGATTGCAAATTTAGTTTAAAAATTAACTATTATTTTTTCGATTAAATGTAAATCATATAATAATGACAATGCAAGAGCTTATACTAGGAATTTTAAAGCATTTATGTTTATTTCTTAACTTAAAGATTTCACTCTTTATGACAATGCCAAACCCGGGGCGCCGACCGTCTCATGATAAAATAGCAGAGCATGAAAAATGGCTTTGGTACTTGAGAATTTTCTGAGTTATGGCTCCCGACATAACTATGTTTTTCCTATTGTTACAGACTTAATGGAAGGGACTTAATGTACAATTTTACAATAATGCTCTTGTTACTATATATCTTGTTGTTTTCTTCGGAATTTCTAATGGTCTGTGTGAAATTGAGTTGGTTGGTGGAGTTGTGTTCGTAATATGACTATGTGTGAAACTTTTTTGTGTTGCTTTTTTGTTATATGTTTCGGTTCACCTTGGCCATTCCCTTTGTTGTGTTATGAGGTTAACAATAAATAAGGTGTAACTGAATAAAAGCGAAATTTACACACAATTATTTTTCGAGCGCATTTTGGTGTCAAAGTTAGTGCTGATAATAATCGTAAGTTACTTTTTCACAATAATTTTGGAAGGACATTTTAGTGTCAAATTTACTGCAGATAATAATCTTCTATAAATAAATAAAATCGTTATTTTGTTTTGTAAACCCTTCAATAACTCAACATTTTCTGGGTCAAAGATTTATTATGTCTGTTTCTTGCCTGCAACAGTAATCAACTAACATTACCAATAGATGGTGTTGTTTACTTAAATGATCTTTTTAACAAAATATAAGATGGATAACACTTCGCATTCAAATAATAATTCATACTTCCTCATCCATGCAACTGTAATGTGCCACAGCTTAGCATGCGTAAAGCTAGTCCTTACCGACTGCTTAGTTCACAAAGAACAAAATCATAGCGACTGCTGCACACAACTCCCGTAAAAAATTAAGTCATAATTTCTGAATCCTACCGCCAGTGACCGTCCTGCGCCAAGGTTCAATTTCCCCAGGCGACGCACTCTTGCGCAGGCTGCTTAGTTTGTCTTTACTTTATTATGAAGAGAAATAATTTTATTGTTTGCATTGAATATACTCCAGAATTAGTGGACCAATTTAAAAAAATCTGTTAACTAGGAGTAACATAAGCTTTATTTAATTATAAAGTTCCCACGGGAACGAGAGCTACGCGAATAAAACCACGCACGGGAAGGTCGTAGTTAATTAACTATTTGTAAAAAAATAAATACTCTAGATATTAATCAATATTGATGCCAAAATTACATTTCTTCTTTTATTTTTGATGCAATAATGTATGAAATCGCTTCATTGACCCGCTGTCAGTACGTGACAGCTCAAGGCATTGGGGACAGCTACCTCGTTACCATCTATCGATCAAAAGTATACACTATTGGTACCAGACTTCTTCTTCGTCCTGCCCATGTTCCCATTTTATTTGGTGTCGGACCTCCTTGTACTCCTCCGCCAAGAATCACGATCCTGGGTTGTCGTAAATGTAAGGTTAAGGGCCTCCTACTATTGCTAACTATAGGTCCCAGACATCGCTCATAAAAAAAATCCTAACTCAAAATACAGTATTCTTTTGTTAACGGGTAAATAGTTATGTTTCCTTGCCATTAAACCATACATTTTTAATATAAGTCCTAAAGACTGGCTGTTTATGAAATAAAGATAACTAACCTTGTTTGTGTTAACTGTCAAATTACATATTAGGTAACGAAATAGTCTGTACTAATATATAAAGCTGAGAGAAGAGTTTGTTTGTTTGCTTGAACGCGCCTATCTTTGTAACTACTAGTTCGATTTGAAAAAATCTTTCAGTCGATGATTGACGCAAATACCATAATATTATATTCTAATACTAGCTTCCCGCGCGCTGTTTCACCCGTGTAAATCCCGTTCCCGTGGATCAGTGTATCAGTGATAATGTAGCATTCAAATGGTGAAAAATTTTTAAAAACGGTCGATTACCTTTTGAGCCAATTCGTTACAAACATACTTACATATAAATATTTCCTCTTTATAATAATAATATAGTATAGATAAGTAATAAAAGAAGTAAAAGAATAGAATAAATAAATCGACAGTTGGTCCAATATCGGTCACAAATTTAAAGGTTCCGATGTCCACTTCACAGACACTTTCTAGGCAAGCGTGTATCATCTTAGGCCTTATCTTCGCCTTCCATCAAGCGAGATTATGGTTAAACGTAAGCCTATATATTATAGTAAAAAAAAAACTCACAGCTGCATGTGGTCTTCCTCTAAACAGACCATGGCAAGCCAGGGTTGTTGGATATTGCCATAATCACCACGCTTGGCATGCGGATTGATGATCGCAGTAAGATGGTGACATTAAGTATATGACCCTTTTTTTTAAGGGGTAATTGCATTTACGCATTCCCACCGCCGCTGCAGCGTCTTCGCGCACTGGCGGTGGGATATGTGGGACTCGCCCTGTTTATGACCCTTATTCACATTTTACGTCACCCATTCATTACCCATATTTCATGTTTCTTGAATACAAATTAACTATTTTTCATGGACTGCATATACTTAGAAGGACATTCACTACTTGCATATTGCTAGAAAATTGAATCTTATCTGTTACATCCTCGTATAATAAGTCTATAAAACTGCTTTGAAGTCGCTCATAAAAATAGACATCTATAGAATAATAATACAGCTATAAAAGTCGTTCAATGTCTGTCTAGTATTGGCTATAAAATCGATGTGAAGTGTAGTAGTAGAAAAATAGATCAGATGCAGTATTCTTTTAATTATTTTCTTAATAAATAAAGCCAGATACATGAACATGGACCTCCTCCCGGGAAGAGTATTTGTCATAGTCACCACGCTTGACAGGCGGGTTGGTGACCGCAGAATTATGTTGTGCCACACAAGGAAACGATTCTGCCCATTCCTTGATAAACGATTATTATAGACGATGTTATAACAATCGGGGCCAACGGCTTAACGTGCTTACCGAGGCATGGAGGGTAGACCCTCATCCAACCAGACCCGCAAAGAAATCTTAGAATTTACACAAAGATTTTTTGTCTGGCGTGGGGATAGAACCCATGATCACGTTCAATGCACTTTGGTCAAAACGTTTTATCGCGTTAATACCAGTGTGCTATAAATTATGATACGCGAAAGTTCAAAAGTTTATATGCTGGTCCTTCTTTTCCGTTTTATAAAATAAAGCTTCGTGCAAAAGCGCATTTCATGCTACTCATTTCCTTAATAGAAAAAGAGAACTCTTTATCAAAGTTATAGTGCATATAGTTATAGTGCATACACACTTATTGGAAATAAGTATTAAACCGTTAGAAAAATGAAAATATATAAAAGGCGCTGGTCTTGGTAACGTTTTGTTATAATTTGACAAGGAAAATCAAACAAAAAAAAGGTATAAAATATGACAAGTACACTAAAATTAAGAATAGACAATATCAATGTTCCAAAGAGGTTCGATTCGTTACAGCTACTATACTATACTACAACGATTATTACTATACGATGAAACAAAATAAAAACACAGATTTGTTATGATCTCACAGCAAAATAAATGGACGATAGAGATAAACGATCGACGTTCGTTGAAGACAGGCGAAGGTCAGAAATCGGAAAAGAAGGATCAGCATGCCGAAAGTTGATCTAATGTTATCAAGAAGTCGCATAGAGCCAATAAGCTGACGAAAACATGACAACCTCTTTGGCGTAGCGGTAAGTCTCGCTTTTTTTCGGAGGTCGTGGGTTCCATCCCCGCTCCAGACAAGAAATCTTTATGTAAATTTTAAGATTTCTCTCTGGGTCTGGTTGGTTGAGGGCATACCCTTTGTGCCTCGAAAAGTACGTTAGGTCGTTGGTCCCGATTGTTATAACATCATCGTTAACAATCGTATACGAAGGAACGGGCAGCAGCGTTTTCTTGTGTGTTATAACATAATACTGCGGCCAACAACTCGCCTGCCAAGCGTGGTGATTATGGCGAAAGTCATCGGGAGGAGGCCCATATCCAGCAGTGGACGCTATACGGGCTAATGATGATAAAATACATACTTTCTTTCTAAAATGCCAGAGCGTATGTGTTCCTGTGCTTTAGTCGTATGAACGAAGTTTTGAAAGATTGATGTAGTTTTAAATTGGGTCATGCCGACCCAACCAATAATATACTATTATATTATTAGCTGCTCTCCGCGGTTTCACCTGCGTTACTCTTCTCCAGTGGGTCGGAGCGTGATGTTTTGTAGCCTATATGTTATTCCAGCGTATAACCTGTTCCGGTGCAAAATTTCAGCTAATTCCGTTTAGTAGTTTTGGCGAGGAAGAGTAACAAACAAACATCCATCCATCCATACATCCATACCTACAAACTTTCGCGTTTATAATATTAGTAAGATATATCTATACTTAACATTGGCTAGTAATCTTCTTACAAAAAAAAACCTATACTCTTTATTATATATTATAAAGCTGGAGAGTTTATTTGCTTGAACACGCTAATCTCAGCATTTGAAAATTCCTTTCAGTAGCACATTTATTAGGGAAGGCTATAGGTTATATTTTATAATGAAGTTGCCTCGTGAATGGAAACTACAAGTTAAAGTCAAAATTTTCTTTAGTCATATAGACACAATTCAAAAAATGAAGTCATGTGCTTCTGTTGCTTCCATTTTTTTCCTACCATCAGTTCAAGACGTGGCAACTCTGAGAAAAACCAGCAAGAAACTCCGAGGAATCCTTTTTTAACTAATCAATTTTTCTTTACTTTTACAATATTGTTTAGCAGCAGTGTCATTCCAGAGCATGTTACACCCAAGCCCTTCTGTCATTTACATAGTCTGATATTTTATAATATGATATGCCTTTTTACTACGTGGGCGAAACTACGCGCGGTAAGCTAGTCAACTTTAAAAGCCGTAGCTATTTATTGGTTTTGGCTTCTTTAACAAAAACTAACTACTACGACTGCTTATGCATATGCACACAAAAAATACGCCAATGTTATTTTAGAATGGAAAACATCTGTAATTTTACACACAACACACACACATTCACACACTGACTAATAAACAAACCAGTTTTCTCGGACACAATAGTTTTTTTTGGTTTTACTTCTGTATTTCAAATTTGTTGACGTATGACTGAAGCAAAAGGTTCCTGCGACACACAGTTTTTGCTATTTCGGGATACAGAGGATTAGGTTTTCTAGTGTATAACACATAATATGCAAAATAAATTTTACTATTACTAGCTTCTCCAGCGCAGTTTCACCCGCTAAGGCTAAGGAACTCACGGAGCGGTATTCACTCGCGCCCGCTGCGATTGCGATTGGCCCGCAACTTCTTTAGGATGTGGATTTATATTCAAAAATGAAGAGCACATTTCATGACGCGTTTTACACCCGTGGCGCGCGCAGTTGTTAGCGGATCCCGCCGCACCGGCGGGTAACCGGTCTCGCGATCATCGCCCGCCAAGATTGCGAGCGATGATCTTAACCGCGACCGTGCAAATCACCAGTCTCGTGAGTATATAAATAAAACCGCAGTTCCGCGACCGGGGCGGGCGCGGGTGTAAACCGCTCCGTGCGTTCTTAGAGTTACTCCCGATAAATAAGTTATCTAACACTGAAATAATTCTTCAAAACGGACTCGTAATTCCTGAGATTAGCGCGTCCAAGCAAACTCTTCAACTTTATTATTAGTAAATACAGATTATTTTGCGTTAAGCTGTCTCTTTCACCTTTGATATATTCCTTGATAATAAAAATATATCAATTGAACATTACTATACATCTGAAACATATTTGTGCTGCTATTTATATTCTACGTTTATATAATAATATGACATCCTCGATAATTGTAAGAACATAAAAATACATCTAAAAGTTATGAAATGTATTTTACTTTTAAAAGACAATGCTTAAATCTATAGACATCCTCCGTAGCGTAGCAGTATTTGGCTCGCTTTTTTGGTGTAAATTATAAAGATTTATATCCAAGTCTGATTGTTTAAGGTACTACCCTCCGTGCCTTGGAAAAGCACGTTAAGCCGTTGGTCCCGATTGTTATAACATCATCTATAATGATCGTATATCAAGGAACGGGCAGCAACGTTTTCTTTTGTGGAACAACATAATACTGCGATCACCAACCCACCTCCAAGCGTGGTGACTATGGCAAATACCGTCCCTCGGGAGGAGGCCCATGTTCAGCAGTGGACGTTATACGGGCTGATGATGATAATGTGTAGGTATCAACCAACATATGTTTGTGTCTTTCAATGTTGTTATAGCACATGCTATCGAGTCTCTGCAATCGACGTATGTCTGCTGCCCGTGTTAACACATGTTCGCTCTGCTTCAAATATTCCACTTAAAACTTATACCAAATAAATTGTCATTCACGCTAGAAATAGCAGAATTTTCACTCGAAATAACTTATAACCCGTGCGTTGTGGAGTTTATAAAAAATGACGAATAATTATAGTACCTAATATTTAATTATGAATTTATTTTAGTAAGTAAATCTGTATATGGGCGTTTTTTTTTTGCTGTCCGGGCTGAAATTCCTTTCCGCATTCCCACCGCCGCTGCAGCGTATCCGCGCACTGGCGGCTGGATATGTTTGACTCGCCCTCTCCATAGCGGTGGTATGCTTACTCATACTACAAGGTAAGGACCCTTCACCACTAAAACCCCCCGGACACTCCTTCGATAAATCGTTGGCGGGGGCCGGGTACGCACGAAGCAATCCGGTCCCCCGACGGCACCCGCGCCGATTATGGGGCCGCGGGATCTCCTGGGCCACACTGACTGTGGCCCATTTTGCCATCTGTACCTGGGCCAGCCTTCAGCCTTCATTAGGCCAATGATGTCAGTGTGGAGGGATACTTCGACTCCCAATGCATGTTATATAGACTCTTGATATAAATTTTTGGGTCAGAGCCCACTCGTCTCCTAAAATTCGTCCCCCAGCATAAAAGTTGTAGATTCGGCCCCTATATAGGTGCCCATTGGTCTCCTGGTAGGGTACCAATTAATATTTTAATAAAAAATATTTTTTTAAGGTACCCATTCGTCCCCTCTAATATATATACAATATAAGTTAAAGATTCGGCACCTATTCAGGTGCCTATTGGTCCCCTGAGATAAAATTAGCTATATTTTACATAAGAAACGGTTAACATAGTACACTTGTGAACAGTTTATTAACGGAATTAATTTAATAAATCATAACAGATCATTGAAAAAAGAGCTATGATGAATGATAATCCGTCATGATAATAATATAACCTGTCGATAGGCTTACGATGTAAAATTGTCTCACTACGAATGGCTTGTTAAAAAAACGGGTTATAAATAAGACATAAGGTGGAATGCCGAAGCGGGAGGCGTAATCTTAGCCATAGTATCTGCGCGCGAGCAAATAACAAAGGCGTAGCCCAAAACAATAGACGCTCGATGAAAGGACTTGCACCTGATTGGCTAACACCAGTACTAGACAACTTCGGCGTATTTATTCCAGGAATGTGTTACTACATTAAGTTTACTTATAGTTGCAAATCCAAGCGTACTGATTTTTATAATGTCTCGAGTGAAAGTTTTCATTAGCGTATCCTGTAGGATTACTTATTAAATTTAATTAGTGAGTGAAGTGATCAGTGCATGTACGTGAAGGAAAAATACGTAAGTTCTACTATTTACCTATACATCCCTATTTCAAAAGAATTACGTGTATATAATTGGAACGAAGACACAGAAAAAAAAATTCAACTGCTGCTACTTTTTAATAGTTACTATTAAATACTTTATTTTATTTTAAGGTAAAACATAGATTTTTAGTATGCTACTGTGTATGCACTCACATAATTTTCTATTTTGTATGATAAAATATTACTTTTTCTACTTTTTCAGTGAAAAATACGGTGATTTTAGCCAATTTTTATGTAGGTACTTCTAGTTACAATTTATTAGATTTAACTTATTACGATTTTGCATGTAGTTGGTTAATATACAAAAAAATATATATGTTGATTTATCTAGTCTTCAATAATTACTGTGATTTTAGTTTTTTTTTTGTACTGTTATAATTTTTTAGATTTAAGTTATTATGATTTTGCATGTATGTAGTTGGTAAATATACAAAAAATAAGAAGTGATTATTTACTGTTGATATGTGTTCTATTTTTTTTTTTTGCATATTTTATATTTAATGTTTATTTATATGATGGTCAATCAAGGCTGATTTTTGTAAGAGTTGTATTTCGTTAGTTTCTAGGACATTGTGTTTTTTATGTGTTAATCTTATTTGAAATAAACATGATATCTACCGAATTACTATATTTTTTATTTTAGCCTTTTCTGCGCGACTGTACCCGGACTACCAAGCTGCAGTATACACATATACATGTACTTATATTAGAATAATGAATAAAAATAAATATTCTTCAGGGGGCGAATGGGCCCCTCAAAAGTTCCAGGGGACGAGTGGGCACAGGGTGCGAATCTTAGGAGACGAGTGGGCTCTGACCCAAATTTTTCAAGAACATATTGTATATATTATAGCTTAAGTTTTATTTTTTTGTTTTATTTATCTTTAGTTAATATTAGATATTAGATAATATAGAACTTTTTAGTGAAAAATTTAATAATGATATTTTATGTTTTACTGAAACTTGGTTGAAGGCACACAAAATGGCTTTTAGTGTAAATGGTTATACAGTTGCTAGCTTTTATAATAGAGTTTCGGCTGAGGGTGGGGGTGCACTCATTCTAATGCGGAACAGTATAAAATTTAAGGAACGGAAAGATATTAGTAATTTATCTGTGGAACGAATTTGCGAGGTAGCCTGTACTGAAATACAGTCTTATTATATTATATGTGTATATAGACCTCCATCATCAGATTTTCAGCTATTTATTAAAACTATGGAAGATATTCTTAAAAAGTTAGTTAAAAGCAATAAAAAAGTCATTATATGGGGCGATTTTAATATCTTCTGTGTCTGTTAAGGTCTTTTAATCTTAGCTGTTTATATTCTGAGCCCACTAGACTCACATCGACAACAGCTACCTGCATCGATAACATAGTCACAAACTTTGAAGTAATTGATAAATGCTTGGTATCTGGTGTTCGTTCTGACCACAAATGTCAAATTGTTAAATTAAATAATAAAATTACATTAGAGAAGTCTATAATTCGTTTCAGATCAGTATCAAAAAAAATCTAGACTAGATTAGCAAAAATTTAAAATTAAGGCTATGCTATGTTACTTTGGATTCAAGTAGCTGTAATATTATGTATAATACCTTATTCCAATGTATAGCTACGTGAGGAATTTGAGAGGGTTTGCAAAATTAAACATATAGAGATTGACCCAAATAAGTTGAAATTTAATACTTGGGCGACTAAAGGCATAAAGCGGAGTAGAGATGTTTTATATTAACTATATGACATAAGGTCCTTCATGAAAACTTTCCAAACTATGTAAGGAAATATTCAAGTATTTTTAAAGAAGTATGTATACAGGCGTTTAAGTATGTATAAAAAAATAAAGTCTACGTGGCAAATGATAAATACTGAAACTGGTAAAAATAAAATTAGAGATAGCTCAATAACGCTAGATATTAACGATAATCTGGTTTCAGATAAGCATACGGTTGCCAATTTCCTCGCAAATTTTTTTACTGACATTCCTATAGATACTACCAAGTATTTTTCATCATCACCGAAGGATGCTGAAAATCTTCTTAAACAAATATTAGTTTTAAAATTTCCAAATTCAGTTATCCACAAGTTAATGATATAGACATCATAAAGGCGTTTCGGACAATTAAAATGAAGGGTACTGAAGACTTATGGGGACTCTCAGTAAAAGCTATAGACACAGTTATACAAAATATTGCTCCAATTCTAGCGGCTATCTTCAATAAGTCTATAACTGATGGAGTTTTTCCTGACCTTATGAAATTAAGTAAAATTGTTCCTATATTTAAATCGCGTATCTCTAATAACGCGACTATTTATAGGCCTATTTCTATACTACCAACTTTGAGCAAAATCTTTGAAAAAATTATGCTCGGCCAAATGTTGGCTCATTTTAATACAAATGGGATATTGCACGACAAGCAGTTCGGATTCACAAAGGGTCGTTCAACTCAAGATGCGGGATGCGTTTTGATTAAGTCCATATTGGGGGCTTGGGAGGGATCGCAGGATGTCCTAGGAGTCTTCTGTGACCTCTTCAAGGCATTCGATTGTGTAGATCATGAAACGCTTTTGCTAAAGTTAGAATATTATGGTATTTGTGATAAATCACTTGATCTTGTAGTATCCTATTTATCAGATAGGAAACAGATAGTATCTATAGATGGCGTGAATTCTGAGGGACATTTTGTTAAAATGGGGGTCAGGGCCTCAGGATCAATCTTAGGTCCTTTCTTGTTTCTTGTTTATATTAATGATCTCCCATACCTAATTAATGAACTATCAGACATTGTTCTGTTTGCCGATGACACTTGATTGATTTTAAAGTTAAAAGAAAAGTTACCGATTTAATTGACCATAATAGAACACTCGGTTTAATTGCAAACTGGTTTTCCGCAAATAATCTTTTACTCAATGCAGGAAAAACCAAATGTGTTAAATTTGTACTGCCTAATGTCATAAATTCTACGCCTGTAGTTTCATTAAATGGAGAAACATTAGAATTAGTCACGTCCACCGTATTTTTAGGAATTACCTTAGATTTTAAACTACAATGGGGCCCTCATATTGAAAAACTCGCTGGTAGATTAAATTCAGCTTCGTATGATGTGTGGAAAATTAGACAGTTGTCCGATGAAGCCACGGCTAAGCTAGTGTATTTCGCGTACTTTCATAGCATTATGTCTTATGGAATTCTGTTGTGGGGGTCAGCCGCCGATGTTAATACTATATTCGTATTACAAAAACGAGCGGTCAGGGCCATATATGGAGTAAGTAGTCGCAACTCCCTACTTAACCTTTTTAAAAATATAAATATACTTACCGTGCCCTCTGAATATATTTACCAAAAATATAATTTTTATTAGAAAAAATATTGATAAATATAGTAAAAAAGTGACATTCATAATATTAACACAAGAAATAAGCACAAACTTGCTGTTCCAGGATTTAGAGTTAGCAAAACTAATAAGACATTTATGGGAAATGGTATTAGGTTCTATAATAAACTCCCTAGTCATGTCACAGACTTGCCTGATACTAGATTTAAAACACATGTTAAAACTGTTCTCATATCGAAAGGTTAGTATAGTATTCAGGATTATATTGAAGATAAGGACGTTTGGCTATCGGTACCATCTTGCACCTACCTCCCTGAGGACCATACAGCCAAGTACATTAGTTGTAATTAGAACTGTATCTTATTCTGTGAACTGTCTGTAATTGATTTCATGGTGTACTTTAATTATAAATAAGTACCGCTAGTTCTGTCTCAATATCATTCAATCTTATTGAGTAAAACTAAAATAAATTATAACAAGACAACCATACACATTTATTGCCCGTTTGGGCAATAAATGTGTATGCCTACTAAAAATAAATGACAATAATTGGACCAAAACCCCGCGTATTTGTCCATTTGAGTATGTTTCGCCGGACCGTCTCATGTGGGCCGTGTTGAAACCGGTAGTAAAGTAACCCACTGAGTTTGTTTCACCGGATCTTCTCAGTTGGGGCGCATTGGATGCGGTGGTAGCATTAAAGCGCGTCCGTCGTTATATGCTCATGGTCCACCCAAATGATGACAATTGTTTTGACATAATATAGACAGAACAAGCATTTTGCGTCGCCAAGAACAATATAATTAAATAAATTATAATAATAACATACAACATATAAATATATGATAATATAAAAATAATTAATTTTATAGATATAAATAAATAACAAATATAATTAATTAAATTTTTCTAATTCATGTTTGACTATTTACAAGTGCCTGTAATTGGTTTACGTAAATAAAAATGATTTTTATTTATTTATTTATTTTATTTATTTAACCCTAAAAATCATGCACCTATCTATGGCTTGACGGTCGACCAACAGCTAGCTGTCAATGAAATCTTTGATTCACAATCGTCCAATGCAAGTGGACGAAACCGCCTTATTTTCTTTATTTCCAGTATTAACATTCCGATCGGGGCAATAACCAATTCTCGCTATGACTCTTTATATTGGCTCGTGCTTACTATACGAAAATACGAACGCGATGGCGAAAGGCAGGTCAATAGCAGAAGTACAATACTTTTACTTTGTAATTCATTTATTTACAAAGTGGTTTAAATTGACTTCTACTAATTATCATTTTTTTTTTTTCATAGTTAAACCCACAAAAATATTATAAAAAGAGGGGTTCTACCTAATAACATGTAAATAATATCCCTGTCTCTTAAAAAACTGTCAAACTATACAATAATTTAAAATGACTAAATAGGTATATCCTTCACTATAGGCCTTATGAACAGGCTCTGAGTCGCTTAACGAGCTATGGAGAGCATAGTCCTCTCCATAGCTCGGGATTTCCCTACGAGATCGTGAAGGGTTTTAATAATAATAGTTAAGGATTGAAGATATAAATAGTGATTTAATATATTATGTAAGGGAAAACAGTAACAGAAGATGTGACAGATATAACAAGAAGAAGTAATAAGAACTTAAAGAGACAATTCAAAGAAGGATATCAGAACTAGGTATAAGTATATTTATATTGTATTTAATTTAATATAGTTTAGTTTACTAGTTCTAACAGATCGAATCAAAAATGAAGAGATATGTAGAAGAACGCGGGTTACCGACATAGTCCAACGGATTAGTTTGTTGAAGTGGCAATAGGCAGGCCATATAGCACGGAGAACAGATGGCCGTTGGGGCCGAAAAGTTCTCAAATGGAGACCGCGGGTCGGCAAGCGTAGCGTAGGACTACACCTACTAGATGGACGGATTATCTGGTGAACGCCGCGGGATCACGGTGGATGCAGGCCGTTTCTAACCGCAACAACTGGAGATTTATGAGGGAGGCCTATATCCAGCAGTGGACGTCCTACGGCTGAAATGATCAAAGAATAATATAAGTCAACAGCTCTTAAACATGCTGAACTAATTAATAAATCTACAAACCTACAGTCACTGCGACAATATTCATAATGAAGCCTATACATTACCAGCCGTCGACATAAAACTTACACAATAACCAATTATTATGCACATTACCAACGCAATGTACATTAACCATTGATTAACATAAAATCAACGGAACTCCCAAATAAATGTTGGTATATTTCAATAAATCAAAGGTTCTCTCATTTTCCCTTCATTTGCCGCCAGCTGTAATAATGGTAACTGAAATTTTCCTCACATAATTGCATTATTGATGTTTAAACGAATTTGTTAGGTGGTAAAATAGTGATTTAAATTCATCACCATCAGCCCGTTTAACGTCCACTGCTGAACATGGGCCTCCTCCTGAGGGAGGGTTTTTGCCATAGTCACCACGCTTCGCAGGTGGATTGGTGACCACAGTGTTATGTTGTAATACACAGGGGAAACGCTGTTGCCCGTTTTCTGGTTTGTTTGTTATAGATAATATTATAACAATCGGGACCAAAGTCTTAACGTTCTTTCCGAGGCACGGCGGGTAGTCCCTCAACCAACCAGACCCGGAAATAAATCTTAGAATTTACACAAAGATTTCTTGTCCGGTGTGGGGATCGAATACACGACCTCCGAGTTTTAAAGCAAGCCAAATACCGCTACGCTACGGAGGTTGTAAATTCATACACCAATAAAAATGCTAACTGGGCTACATTTTTTATTCCCACACTGTCATTATGGCGATGTAGAAATAAACGTATTGACTACCTATATTAGACAGATTATCATATATAAAATACACTAAATGACTGGCAACTCTCTTCAAAGCAGGTCCATAACCCATAACAGGTAATAGGTCACCTCTTAGAGGTGACCTATTACCTGTCGGGCGGGTTGTAGAAATGATACAAAAAAATCTTTAAAAAGCACATAAAAGTTGTGTGATTGACTGACAGATCCACAAAGCACAACCTACCCCTTATTTCGGAAAATATATTTCCCTTGAGATATACAATAAAAGTATTAATGTAAATAATAAATCCACTGTGATAAAGTTGCATGCAAAACCGTTTTGTCTTAGTAAAAGGACTTACTATAAATATATAATTCTGCTCTATGAACGAATGATAAGCAAATATTTGAACGAATGACAAGACGAATGAACGGTCACGAGCAATTTACGCGTGATTACTCTTGCTGTGCGATTCCTTTAGGGACAGTCAGCTACATCAGTTGGTTTGCTAGTGAACGCCGCGTGGTCAACGAGTGGACGTCGCTTGTTCCACGAATTTTCGAGAAGTAGTATGAAGGGAGGATTGCGAGCGGCGCATCGCCAAGTATCGTCCTCGCGTGAATCATTCGCGGGCAACGCGTGGTCCACGCAAGGCAAGCATGCGAGCAGCGAGATGTCACCGAGTGGTCCACCCGTCGTCCGCGCGTGGAGGGCTTACGACCGAGGCGATCCTGTGACGCTACGGAGTTGATATAGTGAGCGCATACCCATACAAGTCCATAAAAAGAATACGAGCCGCAGGAGGCGAGGCGGTGCGGAGTGGGTGCCGGGTGGCTCTAATGAGCTGTGACCTTATAGCGTTCCGGAAAAACTGACCCCGGCAGAGAATTCCACTCCTTAGCCGTCCGCATTATGAAAGAAGAAGCAAATCGCTTCGTGCGTATTGAAGGAATGTCTACAACAAAAGGGTGAAACCGCTCGCTGCGCCTAGTCGTCCGGTGATGGAAAGGCGAAGGGGGTATCAGGTTAAGTTGTTGGCAGTTAATATTCTACTTATCACTGATGTTGAAATCACGAGTTATTAAAGGATTTATAATCAATTCGTGTCACTGCAAAGCGAAGTATGGTGCCGACTGTACTTAGCTCATTTCACGTTGCGAATGTAATTCATGCACGTCGCTCTGTTCGAGTAATTTGATGGAATATTTTGAATTTCGAATTTGCCACTTCACTGGATGATTAAAAATTGTATTTTTACGTTTCATGATAAATTTTTCGTGATGCAGCTTAATTTCTTTTTACTTTATTTTATTGTAAGCTTGTTGTGCGTGATTGTGTGTCGATTAATGTTAAAGTTTGCGTTAAAATTTGTAATAACTAGATGCGCTCTACAGTTTTACTTGCATTTTGCTGTTACAATGTATCGTAACGTGGCATTTTATAGCATTTATGTTAATCTGATCTGACACATGTGTAACTAATAGGTTCAATGATTTGAGCATACTATGGTTGATGGTCCATAGCAAGTTAAATAAAAGCTTGTAAAAAATAATAGCAGTAGCAACTGAGGTATCTCTATAAAATGCTGACAATAGTTAGCCACCTACGCTTAGTCTAAATCTCAATACCATTATTGAGATTTAGACTAAGCGTAGGTCTATTTTCGCCTTTTGCATTCGCAAAATAAAAATCTATTAAATTAAGAGTAAATAATTCAGTATAATAGTTTGTGATGTATGTATAGCATGAACCATGCAGATAAATTAGACCTTATTATAAAAGGAAATTTTATTATATACTCACAAAATTTAACATTTATGAATAAACTACACATTAAATACAACTAAAAGTTTAACGTTCCACCATAAATTATTTTGCGCATTAAGAAATTTCACAAAATGTTACACACATAACAAAGTTAATCTTCTGCTTACGTACTTTACAGTGACGCAGTTGACCTAAAACTCCACTATCCCAAAGTTATCTCTGATGTAAACGATGCAGGGTCTCCATGTTCGTAAACAACGTGAATTGCACTTTAACGTGTACATTTTAGAGTTTATTTTTGTCATTCGAAGTGTAACAGTATTTTCAGGGTTGCGTAGAGGCCGTCTTCGATACGATCAGGACTTGCCTATTTTGTTTCCTTATTTAAGTCAATACCTTATAAATAGATGTCGGGGACAGCCTATCGATATCAAAATAATAATTTATTTTTTATTTATTTATTTTTTATTTCATAGATTCGAATAAACTGATTCTCAAGAAGGTATGTTTTTTTTTTTATTTATTAGCTCCGTTTTGCTTGCTGATGTATGCAATATTATGTTGTAAAACACGGAAACGCCGTATCCGATTTATATAATATTAACAGCAGTCTCTTCGTGCGTACGACACAGAGGGAAGTCCCTCAAGAGACCCGGATATCTAAGATGTTTTTTAAAGATTTTTTATCTGGCATGGATATTGAATCCACTACCTCTGAGAGATAAGCAAGACATATATACCGCTACACCACGGAGGTTGTCTGGACTTATTCTCCATACAAAATGTACCCTTGCATAATCTCAGATTGCTTGGGTTGCGCAATTTTCTTATAGATAAAGATAATGTTTGTCTACTTTGGGACTTGACCTTTCCTAAATTAAAAATGAATGTATATAAACACATACAACATTCATTGATGAGTATACACATTTGTGTATAAATATAATATTAATAAAAAATGTGTGTTTAATGAAACATCTTCATTAATAATTCACATATCACCTATTTTGACAGACAAGGGCACAATTGTAACCCTAACAAAAAAATTATCTTCTTCTTCTTCTTCTTCCTGCCCTTATCCCATATTACTTGGGGTCGGTGCAACACGTTTGTTTCTTCCATTCTGTTCTGTCACTCGCCACACTATCACTAACTCCCTTTTCTTTCATATCACTCTTCACACAATCCATCCATATTTTCTTAGGCCTTCCTCTCCCTCTCCATCCATCTACATGTTTACTTAAAACTCTTTTAGTAACATGCATTTCATCCCTTCTCTTCACATGACAAAAAACGATATTTATTAAAAAAACCTAAACGTTTTAAATTGTTGCTTATTAGGTTATGTTATAGAAATGAGAATAGACCTATATTATGCAGCGTTAAAGCCCTGTGGATACGGGCTTAGAATAGACCTCACTTTGTCTTCCCATGGGTGTCGTAAAATGCGACTAACACCTGATGGATGGGCATCTATCCATCTTACTTCGATCACCAACCCGCCTGCCAAGTGTGTTGATTATGGCAATATCCCTCAAAGATCCTGGTTTTCCAAGCGTTGTAAAGAGAAAACGCATGATTCGCGAAGAAGGACGGTTGCAGTATGTATAGTACAAACGTTTCAAATTGTTGCTTATTAGTTTATTTTATGGAAAAAAGAATAAAACTACATAAAGCAGCGTAAAACCATTTTGAATGTACAAAAAAAACTCAAAATTGTACTTTTGTAGAATTGGATTTATGCCTTGTGACTACCCAAATGATCACAGGTTTTATATACATTTTTTCGGTATGCTATTTCTCGCTCATTGTATTAGAAATGAAGTGATACTTCATTGGATTAATTTAGACTCTCCTCTTAGGATGAGAGATAAGAGAAATAGACTGGTGCAGTGGAAATTACGATGTTATACCTACTTAAGTTTGATTATTGTCCTTACTTTGACATAAATATTTAACTCGATTCATCACAAAAGAAAACAGTTTGAATCCGATAATTTTTGACATAATTACGTAAATTTATTCCATAGTAACGTGTGTTTGACTCTGCAGGGTATTCAGTATCCCATTTCCGACAAAAAGAAGTGTATGTTTTACTGGACGTGCCCTGGAATTTTACCTGCGATGGACTGCTACCCTGCTCCAGTGATTGAGGCAGTATTTTTATTGAAGAAGACTTTATTTAATTATGAAGTTCTTATAGGAACGAGAGTGACACGGATGAAACTGCACGCGGAATCTAGTAGTACCTAATATATGGACCAACATTGTAATGATAGAAAGATATATATTTTTTCCTCCGCAGACAACCTCCGCAGCGTAGCGGTATTTGGCTACCTTTAAATCTCGGAGGTCGTGGGTTCGATCCCATCGCCGGACCAAAAATCTTTGTGTAAATTATAAGATTTCTTTGCGGGTCTGGTTGGTTGAGGGACTACCCTCCGTGCCACGGAAAGCACGTTAAGCCGTTGGTCCGGATTTTTCTAACATCATCTATAATAATCGTATACCTATTAAGGAACGGGCAGCAGCGTTTCCTTGTGTGATACAACTTAATACTGCGGTCACCAATCCGCCTGACAAGCCTGGTGACTAAGGCAAATACCCTCCCTCGGGAGGAGGCCCATATTCAGCAGTGGACGTTATACGGGCTGATGATGATGATATATTTTTTATATTTGTATGAAATTTCAAATTCAATTCAATTTCAAATCACCATAATTGTTATCTAGAATAATATACAAAGCTGAAGAATTTGTTTGTTTGTTTGCTTAAATGTGCTAATCTCAAAGACTACTAGTCTGACAAAAAAAAATAGTGTAAGATTCAAGAATTTTTTCAAGAAAGCCTATATAGTCTATTTAATTATGTTGTTTAGTTCCGACGGGAAAGGGAGTGGCACAGTAGTAATATATATAGCAAAAGTGAACCTACATAATTATAGAAAGAAATATTTATTTTAAAGTAAGTATGTATGGAATTTATACGTTGTGAGTCTGACACCATAATTGTTAATACTGTAAAGCTACGTCCTATCCAGACTTTGATACAAATACAATAAACCAATTGTTCTTCCCGAATATTTTACATTGTACAGATGACAAGGGTTTCCTATTGTATCGTCTATCAATTGTTTTGGATTACGCAAATTCTATTCATTTTTATGATATTACCACTTATTTTGAAATGAATCTGAAAGTTCTAAACAAGGTGATTTAATTTAGGACGAAAATGAAATTGAAGTTGTTCGTTTTATTTATACTTTTGGTAAGTATACATTTCCTTTGTTTTTGGATTTAATGCTTTAGTAATACGAGAATATTAGGTAATCATAAGCTTGTAAAACGTCAAACCTTGCACATGGGCCAGTTGCCATAGTTTTCTCTAGTGACTATGGCAAATACCCTCCCTCGGAAGGAGGCCCATGTTCAGCAGTGGACGTTGGGAACTTCATAATAAAATAAAGTTTCCTCGATAAATGGCGTATCTAACACTAAACTAATTTTTAAACTCGGATCAGTAGTTCCAGATATTGGTGCGTTCGTGCGTTTGTAGTGTAGATATTAAAACCTACTTCGTAATCTATATCCATACTAATATTATAAAGAGGAAAGATTTGTATGTAAGTATGTTTGTAATGAATTGGCTCAGAAAGTACTGGACCGATTTTAAAAATTCTTTCACCATTTGAATGCTACATTATCACTGATTAATATAGGCTATATTTAATTATGAAGTTCCCACGGGAACGGAAGTTGCGCGGGTGAAACCGCGCGCGGGAAGCTAGTTACAGATATAATTACAATATGTACTGCGAAAGCGCGTACATTACAAATTTGTGTCAGAAAGTTTCTTTCAAAGTTGTCATATCTCATGAGAAAAGCCTTTTGACTGACGCAAAAAGCAAAGTCTTAAAACTCCATAAAATTCATATCCAGGTCATAAATAAACGGTTCTACTATTAAAGCGGCACTTTTATCGTCATTCGCAACAATCGTGCACTATGTGATTTGCATCGCCGATTCAAGGGTAATCTGCTTAACTCCAATCCGATGAAAAAAGGTAATGGAGTGTGAAAACGAGCTTGTACCGTAACCCGGTGAATTTTTGATTCGAGCCTGGTAGTGGAAACTATGGACTTTTAGCGGAGATACGAAAATGTACTGAGTTCATAATAGTTTTTGATGTGACTTGTTTTTTTTTTATAAAAAGGTTTTCTTTGAAGCAAGGGATTGTTTGTCCGGATTAAATGCTTTGTTAGATTATTATTTATTTATTTGTGAACATGAAGTAAACAAGGTTACGGAATCCCTTTTTGAGTTTTTTCTACTTTGTAAGGTTAAGGACAATATTATTTTTGGTTATTAATACCCTATATACATTCATATGTATTTAGTTAAAACCAAATTATTTTATTAGAAAGAGTCACTCCAACTTAATTTATTTATAAATAATTAGCAATAAATATGATTAAATAAATATATAATATAAATATGTAATATATATATTACACAAAAAAGTAGACAGACTATATTTCGAATTTACCTACACTAATATTATAAAGAGGTAAAGTTTGCGACGTTGTAGGGGGTAATCTCTGGATTTATTCAACCGATTATGAAACTTCTTTTACCAATAAATAGCCACGTCATTTGTGAGTGTCATAGATATAGTCATATATTGTAAGTTAAAGTTTCCACGGGAACAGGAGCTAAGCGCGTGATACCGCGTGTAAGGCCGCGTCCTGGACGCCAGCAGTGGGCGGAGCGGGAGGCGCGGGCGACGGCACGCGCGTCTTTGTCAAAGTTCATAGATTTGTGTGAAGCTGTTCTCGACGATAGCGTTGCGAGCGGCAGGTTTTCCTTAGTCACCACCCGCGCCGCCCGATCCGCCCGCTCCGCCCGCTGGCGTCCAGGACGCGACCTTACGGCTATTATAGATATAAAAAGCATTTCTTATAATCTGTTCCAATTAATACATTTTATGTCATGTAACTTTCTACATACATACATAAGCTCACGCCTGTTTCCCAGCGGAGTAGGCAGAGACAATAGACGTCCGCTTGCTACGATACCTACACACATCTTTCGCTTCATTCACTCTCATAACATTCTTCATACAATCACGTCGTTTTAGGGTGGATCTTATTTGACCTTTTGCGAGGATGTCTCCGATTTGGTCAGAGAACGTTCGTCGAGGTCTTCCCCTTCTGACTGTGCCACTCACACTTGCCATGTATACCTGTTTTATCAATCTTTCTTAATCCATTCTTTCCGTGTGCAATAAAGTGTAAAAAAATAAAAATAAAAATTCAGACCAGTGCTCCATTAATTTGTAACCGGTTTGTATTTGTGTTGAATTCTAAAAAATAGTTTTGAAATATCCACTCTAGTTTATTACGAACAGGAAAACGAGTATCGAGTATTTAGGATCCATGAAAACAACACCAATATGAAAATTGCTTTAAAGTTCTTCTATTCCATTTATTAGATTTGAATAAAATTGTATGTAGGTATGGAAACCATGTGGATTGTTTTCTAAAAGCATTGGAAATATTTACCATATAATGTTATTATGAAATAATGAATTTATTCAGCACTTAGGTATTTATTATTTATTTATTTTTATTTAAAACTTTAGCACAATAATTTTGTGCTGAGGTGGACTTAATGCCGTAGGCATTATCTACCAGTCGACCTTAGGGTGGTGCAGAGACAACATGGTAGATGCGATTTATGTTAACTATTTAAAATTTTAAACAAAAAGGTAAGTTATGTTAATTGTTGATCAAAAAAGCTTTTGTTGATCTAATGTATGATTCGGCATACAAATGTGGCTCCAATTTGATCAACAATTGCTGACCCTCTAGCGACACAAATAAGAACTATTCATTGCATTATTTATACAAATCCGCTCCATCTATTGTTGATCTGATTCAAATGGACCAATCAGAGGTCACCTTTGCCATGATTGGTTGGTTTTGTTATGCGCTGTTGCCACTTCGCTTCGCAATCTATACGCTATGATGAAAGCAAGACAGTGTTAAGTTAGGGCATGTAGAATAGGACTTTAGGAGCTTGGTTCTCCATAAGATTCGACCTGTAATCAAATCTTGCAAGTTAAATTTGACACACTTTCCGGTTTCCGATTGAGTAAAAATTTTACACGCATAATATGTATATCGCGTGACAATGCAATATTATGATGACATGGAGCTGATCTAATGATGGAGCTGGAAGGTGGCCATAGGAACTCCGTTATAATACGACATAACCCTATCGAGTTTGGACTCGTATGATTCGTCTCGATGAGATCGTCTTTGTCTGTAGATGGTATCCAGGGTCTGATGATGGAGCGGGAAGGTGGCCATAGAAAGTCCGTAAAAAAACGACACAATCCCATAGAGTTTGGGCTCGTTTGATTAGTCTTGACGTGTACTTTGGTCCTAAATGGTATCCAGGGTCTGATGATGGAGCTGGCAGGTGGCCATAGGAAGTCCGTAATAAAACGACACAATCCCATCGAGTTTGGGCTCGTTTGATTAGTCTTGACGAGTACTTTGGTCCTAAATAGTATCCAGGGTCTGATGATGGAGCTGGAAGGTGGCCATAGGAAGTCCGTAATAAAACGACACAATCCCATCGAGTTTGAACTCGTTTGATTAGTCTTGACGAGTATTTTGGTCCTAAATGGTATCCAGGATCTGATGATGGAGCTGGAAGGTGGCCACAGGAAGTCCGTAATAAAACGACACAATCCCATCGAGTTTGGGCTCGTTTGATTAGTCTTGACGAGTACTTTGGTCCTAAATGGTATTCAGGGTCTGATGATGGAGCTGGAAGGTGGCCGTAGGAAGTCCGTAATAAAACGACACAATCCCATCTAGTTTGGGCTCGTTTGATTAGTCTTGACGAGTACTTTGACCCTAAATGGTATCCAGGGTCTGATGATGGAGCTGGAAGGTGGCCGTAGGAAGTCCGTAATAAAACGACACAACCCCATCGAGTTTGGGCTCGTTTGATTAGTCTTGACGAGTACTTTCGTCCTAGATAATATCCATATGCAACTCCATCAGATTTAATAAAATAAGTTCGTTCCATTTGTTATGACTGAATGTAAATTATATTTGATTAGATGGATGACCCAATGCCAAGGTGAGCACGTGCCTAAAGCTGAATGGTATGAGGGTGTATAAACATGTCATAATATCACTAATGTTGCGCCTCAGGGTACCAGGGTGAACCCTGTTGTAGCCCTCTTCCCCCTACAATGGACCTCTGGGGGGAACTACGCCGTAGTAAATATCTCGACACTTTACAATCTCGCGGGATAGATTATAATTTAACGGAAGATACGTGTCGTCGTTGATACTGCAACACCGTAAGTGACAGTTTCTAATAAGGTGTGATTTCATATGTCAAGAAATATTTTCTTTACATATGTTTTGAACGGCAATCAAATATATTTGCTACATTTGATTTTCAACCTTATTAGCTATTGTCACTTACGCGGTGTTGTATACTTTCATATTATATTATAACTTGTTCATAAAAGGAACTAAAAGGTTAAAAATAATTTAATTTTGATGAGAAATACGAGTATTATATTTTATAGGTACATTATAACCAAATTTATTTTTGAATACCTCTAGAAACGTGTTATATTTTGACGGCAAGAGAAATAATAAAGAAGGTGTAACGTGGCGATCTATCGTCTATCTCATCTTTTGTTTCGCTTGCGATGTTGCCGCTCCGCAGCATCGGTGTACATTTCCGCGGCATTTGTTGATCTCCCAACGTTTATATTGATCAACAAAGTCACACAAAGTGTAAAATAAATGGCGGTTATAAAATCAACAATTGCCGTGTGATTTGGTGACGACCTAGAATGTTTGCAGCGTAGGTAGGCACTGGGTCGCAATGAGGGGAATTCTTATATTCGCACGATATTATCAAAATTACCTAAGCTACAAGCCTCTAAAGGTGGATCAACATTTAATGCATATTTCGGCCTGATCAACATTTGCCGTAAAGCGGACAATATATATATATATATAAATATATCACTAATGGTGAGTGTATTAACATACACTTGTACTTGTCAAAATTACAATGAAAAAGAACTGTAATTAATAGGTTATTATTCTTATTCTATGAATAAAACTACTTAGGTAACTATAACTAGCAAGTGCAACCTGTGAGTGCTGCTAATTGTAGGACATTACAGACAATGTACTCCAATAATGTTATGAGTATGTATTACAATATTTAACATATTATATTTATTACAATATTAACAAAAAGCGGCCGTTACCCAATGGCTAGGGCGTCGGTCTTATGATCTTGAGGTCGCCGGTTCGAACCCCACTCATTGCACTACCGACGTAAACCCACTCGTAACACAAGCATTTTAGCTTAGCATGAATACTAGTAGACTGCAAAACTCTACTAGTAATCTATTTAAAAAATTTTTTTTCTTAAATCATCATCATCAGCCCGTATAACGTCCACAGCTGAACCTGGGCCTCCATAAGCTTAAATTTATCACTTATTTATAACTTCGTAGTGGGAAAAGAATCGTTAAAAACGGGTCTGTAGTTTATACGTTTATTACAAACGTCATACGTAAATATCTTAATAACAATATTTTAAGTTTAGACATATAAGGTGCTTCCAAAATATATGCAATACCTTTAGCGGTAGAAAGTATTAAATACAATCATTTCATTTATTGACAACCTTCGTAGCGTAGCGGTATTTAGCTCGCTTTAAGTCTCGGAGGTCGTGGGTTCGATCCCCACGACGGACAGAAAATCTTTGTGTAAATTCTAAGATTTCTTTCCGGATCTGGTTGGTTGAGGGACTATCGGAAAGCACGCTAAGCCGTTCGCGTTGGTCCCGATTGTTATAACATCATCTATAACAAGTGTTTACTAGGGAACGGGCAGCAGCGTTTCCCTGTGTATTACAATATAATAGTGCGGTCACCAATCCGCCTGCCAAGCGTGGTGACTATGGCAAAAACTCTCCCTCGGAAGGAGGCCCATGTTCAGCAGTGGACGTTATACGGGCTGATGATGATGATGATTACATTTATTAGAGAAAAAATCAGTACAATACAAACGTATACATGTTCTTATCTCTCTCATAGTACTTCCTCACTCATCCTCTACATAAAGTAATGGAAAAACAGAAAGTTAGCGAAAAAACACTAAGAACTCCAATAAATCAAGGATCGAACGACGTAACAACGTACCTAGGCGAACAAAACGTAATTGTTGTCGCCAAATTAGAAATTATTGCGATTGCAACTAACAAACAACGCTTTTAGCTAATTTATTAGCAAATTTCCACAATTGGTGTTTGTTAAGCGACAACTTAATTTATTACCGTATGGCTTCGCGTAACTTTTAATTCCATAATGAGTGCCGTTCGGATTCGTTAAGTTTTTAATATTTTCATAAGCGATAATTGTGTTTTAATTAATTTATTGCATGGATGCTGTGTTTTAATTTTGCGAGAAGATTTGTTTGTTGTGAAACTTTAATTTAAAATATGATTTAATTTATTAATGAAATGCTGTTATATATCTGATAAGTTGAATTGTGTTCTGTTAAATTGAAAACACTAAATATTTATTGTTCATTTCGCCCAAAAATGTGTCTTATATGAACGGAATAAACTCTACATATTATTAAACATTTTGTTAAAATGAGTTTTTTTTTTTTTTTTTTTAAAGACAACTCCCGCACTTGGGAAATAAATCCCTGTGTCGCGGGGGACTTTACAAACATTCATTTCACGGACACAAAGAACACCCAGACTCAGAACAACTATTTGTGGTTCACACAAAATAATTGCCCTGGGTGGGAATCGAACCCCGTAACCACTGAGCCACCGGTGCAGAGCAGCATTAGTATGGATTTTCGCAAAGCAACGCCTGATTCCATGAATTTTATCTAGATATACTAATATTAAAGAGGAATAATTTGATTGTTTGTTTGTATTGAATAGGCTTCGAAACTACTAGACCGATTTGAAAAATTCTTCCGATGTTGGGACGCTACACTTTCCCCGGATGACATAAGCTATATGTAATTATGAAGATCCCATGCAAACGGAACCTACGCGGGAGAAACCGCGCGCGGAAGCTAGTCATTAATATATTACGTCAAGCTATGGCAGATAAACTAATAATAAAAAATAATTCACTATTCAGTTTTGTTTCTTTTTTTGCCAGAATGCCAGAAGTATAAAGAAACCGAAGGTAAATTACGTAACTATATGACTAGGACTTCTATAAAATGTCTAAATTTCTGTAGGTTATAGTTATATATCAATAGGCAGAAGAAATCATTCGCTTGTTTTGGTGATACATAGATAACAATTAAATACAACCAAAGATTCTAAACCTATTAAATTCTGACAAATTGTAATTGGAAATCATTCTACTGGAATCCTTTCATAGAAATTAATTGAGAGACATTTATTCACAATTTTCTTGGATTTAATTTCAGATTACTTTTTAGCAGATTTATTTATAAAAAAAAAGTCTAACTAATCAACATCACCATCATATCAGCTTGAGCCACTACTGAACTTAGGCTTCCCTCATCGAATTCCAGCGGAAACGATTGCTAGCAGCCTCCCAGCCACCCTGAAACCTCTATTAGATAGTCGGTCCATCATGCAGGCGGTAGTCCAACGCTATTTTTGCCAATTCGTGGTCTCCACTCGAGAATGTAAATGCAACATCGGTAGTCAGTTCATCGAGCTATGTGTCCTGCCCTTTGCCATTTCAGCTTGCTTACCCGTTGAGCTATGTCAGCGACCTTCATTCTTCTGTGAATTTCTGCATTTCTGATTCGATCAGGCAAATAAATACTGAGCGTACCACTTTGAGCTTTCTTATGAGGCACACAGGCATGGAACGGGCAACAGCGTTTCCCTGTGTGTTACAATATAATACTGCGGTCACCACCCCGCCTGCCTGGTACTACTATGGTATAACTCTAGGTAGGGAATTCAGGAGGAGGCCCTTGTTCATCAGTGGACTGACGATACGGGATGATGATGATGATATGAAAATCAATTTGGTGTTTTTTTTATTTCTTTGTTCACAAAAATAAACAAATGTAGTACTCTAATGAAAAACGAGACATTGAAATCGCTCAATCAATTTCTTAGACCGATCCAAAAATCCATCGTGATCAAATCTCGATAGATTATTGAAGAATTAATTAATGTGGAGAAGAGTTTCTCTAAAAGTCGCTATGTCCTGCGAAAGTCTTGAATAAGACTTATTTAGGCTTACTGTAAATATCTCAATTATTATCGTATAAAGCGCTTATGTTGGCATGTAGGTCGGCTATTAAGTCTGTAATGGACCCTGAATGTCTCTTTGTGGACGTAAATTGAGATAGATAGGGACTTACGATTACTTTATTTCTAACTAAATCTGTGTCATCCAGATTATATGAAAATAAAATATTTTTTACTCTCATTTTATTATAATTGGATGACACAGCTTCATCGCAATATTACTTGCGAAACATGCTAATGAGTTTTCTTTAGTATTTACGTTGGATTTTTCTCGGCATTTAAATGAACGAATATTTATTTTTTATAATTTATATTATGTACTAATATTACTTATGCTACAGATTAAGAAAAAAATAAAAGAATACTAATGTACCTACGTAAAATATTTTATATCGAAAATCATTTAGATAAATGTTACGCTACCTATTTTAAATTAAGTACTTAAAAGTCTTAGAAAATATTAAAATACTACTAAGAAATTTACCTTAAACTTGAATTTAAGCAATTAGTAAAACAACAGTAAAAATTTATCTATAGAAAATTTAAGATGTTTGTTAAATTGTTAATTTGTCCATTAGCAAAACCACAGCAAAAAAACTCAACATAAAAACAAAAGACGGCTTAAACAATTGATTATAGAACATCGGAATGTTCGATATTTAAATTGTATTGGAATACACGATGTCACCACGGTTATGCGCCAGTCATTATAACAGTTATTTACGCAGTCGATTAAGCCTGATTAAGTGTCGATTCGCACATCAGTGGCTTGTGGTTTTTGAATATTGACGGTTGTATTGGTGTTCGATTTTCAGAAATTGCAAGTTCGTTAGATGTGGTGTTTTGTTCTGAATTTAATTGTAATATTAATCATTGGTAAAACAATTGAGTTTGCTAATATAAGAACGAAGTTATTTAAGGAAATATGAACGTGAAATTATCACAACATAAAATTAACCAGCATTTTTTCATGTAAAAAAAACAACATGATACATAAAGTAGTTATTAAATTGATTTCCGAAATATCAGTATAGTGAACCACGCTTATGTGCCACAGCATTCTAATAATATGTTAAAAACCAAGTTATATCAATTACATTAATCAACAGTAATCATAAAAAATAATTATTTAAACCCAATAATATTCTTTTACATCCCTTTGTCTGATTCCTTCCTCGGTTGCCTAGATGAGATCATTTTTTGTGATAAGGCCAATAGGCATGAAGAATAAAAATTATATATTAAGTCCGTCATTTAGATTAGAAAAAAATATTGCACAAGTATTTTTTTATTTATCAAATCAATAGAAAATTACAAAGATACAGAGCAACAACAAACTATAAAGTTCAGGAGAGGGGGGCTTGTGATGTCACTACTAGGTAAAATTGTACCTAGACGTGGCGTCACTTGAAATTTCAACAAATTTTTTGATAATCTAACCGACGGACTAAAAAGATTGTTTTAGTCTTTATGCCTAAATTGTACCTACCTGATGTTAAGTTCAGTTTTAAATCTTTTCTGCATTTTCTTCTTTATGAAAGTGTACAATATAGAGTTTATCTATTTATCTATCTAATATCTTACCGTTGTAAATAATTTAAATTCGCTCCACGATATAAAATGAAAAGTATTCTAAATCTATACTAACTACTGGGCAGCGTTCCCAGAATGATGTTAACATTGCCCTATTGAATGAAATTGAGCTGATCTGCTTTCCAAAGCAAATACCAGCAGCAATTTTATTTTTAGTTTTATGTACGTATTCTAATTAGTTAGTGAACTTATGTATTTCATTATATTTATCTATATATATTAAGTTACATGTCTTGACTGACCGACTCATCAACGCCGAGGCGAAACTACTGAAGCCAGAAACGTGATATTTAGACCGTGGCTTCCTTTTGTGACGTATAGGTCTACTAAGAAAGGGCCGGATTGATTATGCGTACCCGGCCCCGCCAACGGTGGATCGAAGGATTGTACGGGGGGTTTTAGTGGTATAGAGTCCTCTCCTCGTGGTATCAGTTTAGCATACCACGCTATGGAGAGGGCGACTCCCACATATCCCACCGCCAGCGCGCGAATACGCTGCAGCGGCTGTGTGAATGAGTAAAAGCATTTGCCCCCAGACGAAAAAAAAAACAGGTCCACAAAGAAAGGATTTTGAAAAATACAACTCTTAAGAGAGTGAAAAGGGAGGGCAAAGTTTTTATGAGACTACGTGATACTTTAGTCCAATCTACTACAAATCAGCAACAGCCAGTTGTCAATTAATTCTTAGCATTATTTTTACAAAATTATTCATTCATGCACAACAGTTATTCTCACACCGAAAAACTACGAATAAGCGTAAATAAATAAAAGTTGAACGAACAAACCGTTTGACGAAACAATAGCGAAACTTCAGCGGCATTCAAACTTTGTGTTCATCAACATAATTATGCTGAAGTAACACAGTTACCTGCATCTGTCCTGCACACAATACCAGCTAGGTTTCACGTAACACTTTATAAACTTATGTATTTATTTTGTCCTTGTCTACTTTAATATTATAAAGAGAGATGTTGTATTTTTGTAAATGTAGATGGATGGAGACGAAGAGGGAGGCTATAGAATGGATGGATTTGTGAGAAGTGATATGAAGGAAAAGGGAGTAAGGGATAGCGTGACGGCTGATAGCACAGAATGGAATAAAAGTGTTACGCTGACCACAGATAAATAAGGATAAGGGCAGGGAGATGATGATCAGATGTTGTATTTTAGTTATTTTTTATAAATGAGCTCATGAACTACATATTCGGTGTATTTCAAAAAAATCTTTCGCCAATACCTATCGAATTACTTTATTCAGACTTAGGCTCGCGCACCCACGTAGCTCCCGTTCCCGTGTAAACTTCATTATTAAATATTTAAAAAAAAACATCTTTATTTACGTAAAATCTATGATGATGAAAATATGACTGGTAAAAACTACGTGGTGTGTACACCACGTAGTTTTTACCAGTCACAGCCTTATAACTCTAACATGGATAAAAACTGAATGCAAAATATATTATATCCTCTTCCACCTACATAACAATATTTACTAGATATGTATCCCCACATCCGAGCAACACATAGCAAACTCTCGCATAACTCTCCCTAAACTATTCAACAACTTCATCCGAACAAAAGTCCACAAAAAACAAATATTTTACCAACTAATTGCTCTTTGAAACTGATGCAATCACAAGTGGTATCATTTAGCGGAAAAAACGGAGTTACATTCAAAGAGGCTGAATAACCATGGCTCGTAGCTACAATGAAATTAATGTCTTGGCCTGTGGGCCTCATTAACGCCCACTAGATTTTAATTGGCCCTCTTTACTTTTTTAGAACGCCCCAGAGCGGGCAATTTGGCCAGCGCTTTAAATATTGTTTGGGAAGCATTCAAGAAGGTTTAAGGCTTTGCAATGAAAAATAGTTTTCATGTTTAACTTACAGAATATGTTATGAGGTTCTGTAAGTTTGGATGGGTTTGTTTTATTATATGAATTACGGTTGACAAGTGATTTGTCAGCTTTTTAATACGTTCGGTGACATTGCTTTTTGAAAGGTGCATTTTTTTTTTTTGCGATGTATTGTTTCTTTTTCAAAACGCTACTGCTAGCTAGTGTTTATTCTTTTGGACGGAGAGCTGACAACCGAAAAGGCAAGGTAATTTGATCATTCATAAAAATGATTTATCAGCTTACCTGGAGCATTCTAAGCATAAAGACGTCGACCTGGCAGGATTCGCGTGGTGGATGTGGGAGTTATGGGTTGGAAAAAAATAAAAAAAAAGGTAATGTGATCAGGATTACTTTTTAAGCCAAATGGTTTGCCTACCTCCCCAAAACACACAAAAAAAATCTGGCGTCATTGGGTTGGTGGAAAGGTATCGCCAGCCTTAATTAAAGTGAGGAAAAAAAAATATTTTTAGGTAATAAGAACAAGGCTGGCTTTTTTTGTGCTTAAAGTTTAGTATTTCCAGAGGCTAGGAAAAAAAAGCCAGCCAATAATAGTGGTGGGAACATGTCGAAAAAAATAATTGAAAATTTATATTTTAAATTGTATTTTGCTCGAGAAAGAGCTAAGGGGCATGAAAAAGAGCGCGTGGAGGGGATACACGTGACGACGGCGTCCGTGCTCTCTCGGCGCGTCGTTCATGTTCGGTAAACCGAACGCAACTGGCTGGTCTCGTCGCACTCGTTGAGCGGAAAGAGCCGAACGTTTCCGGAGCGCCAGCTGTTTCAGTTTAGCGTCTCTTTTACAGCGCGTGGACGTGTTTTTATATTCTGTTTAAATAAAATAAAAATCATATTTATTTACGTAAACCAATTACAGGCACATTACCGAGAGAGCACGGACGCCGTAGTCACGTGTATCCCCTCCACGCGCTCTTTTTCATGCCCCTTAGCTCTTTCTCGAGCAAAATACAATTTAAAATATAAATTTTCAATTGTTTTTTTCGACATGTTCCCACCACTATTATTGGCTGGCTTTTTTTTCCTAGCCTCTGGGAATACTAAACTTTAAGCACAAAAAAAGCCAGCCTTGTTCTTATTACCTAAAAATATATTTTTTTTTCCTCACTTTAATTAAGCCTGGCGATACCTTTCCACCAACCAAATGACGCCAGATTTTTTTTGAGTGCTTTGGGGAGGTAGGCCAACCATTTGGCATAAAAAGTAATCCTGATCACATTACCTTTTTTTTAATTTTTTTCCCACCCCATAACTCCCACATCCACCACGCGAATCCTGCCAGGTCGACGTCTTTATGCTTAGAATGCTCCAGGTAAGCTGATAAATCATTTTTATGAATGATCAAATTACCTTGCCTTTTCGGTTGTTAGCTCTTAGTTATTCTCTTTTCTTTCTTTCTTTCTTTCTTTCTTTCAAGATTCAATTTAGCGATAATGTGTCGAGTAATTGCAAAATAATATCGATAGATGGCGCCTACGTTCCCTTTAGAAATCCATTTCTTTCTCCAGAAAGAAAATTATAAATGTTGACTACTGGTTGGTAATCACCGTGTCTGTGGGGCGTTAGTGTTAGTGTTGGTCAATGCAACACAGACTTTACCTTAACTTTCAGGTTCGTATTTGGCTAATATTCTTTCTATGTTTATAAATTTGTAAAGTTGCAGAAAAAATATGATCACACTAAAGTTTAAAGTTAGTTTTAAAATGAGGTTATCACTAGGGTTCCCATAAACTAATTGAATTGAGATTCCTAACGGCAGTTTGACATATATATATAATTTTTGACAAGTATTATAAAATTCAAAAGGTCCTGTTTACAAAAGTACAGTTCTGATTTGCGGCCAGTATATTTTGACTAAATTAAAAAGTACGAAATATTGTAGGTTTTAATGGAGAACATTTATTGACATTATTGATATTCTTCTTTTCTATTCTTTTAGGTATTCTCGTGAAGTAGACTAAAACACAATTTGTTTGATCTCTACAAACCTTCATATTTTCATACCTGAGTGTAGTTGTTCCACCATCTTCGTTGGAATGAAATGTCGTCTTAATGACAATTGCATTATATGAAACGTTATTCAAAATAAATTTAAGCAAATTAAAAATATATTTATAATTTACATATTTTGAGTTACCTTTTTTATAATCACTCTGCATGTCTGACATAATAATGCACAATGCAAACAAAATATTTTACTCAAACATTTGAAAAAGGCACATCAAATAAATTGTTGGCGTTCACTCGTTTATATCAACTACATTTAACTTTGTGAATTATGCTCTCGTACCAAACAATGGTTATCAGTATTTTAGGCCATTCTTTTGAGAAATTGTCTTTTTTACACATATATATAATTGTGTAAATTCTAAGATTTCGTTGTGGGTCTGGTTGGTTGAGGGACTACCCTTCGTGTCTCGGAAAGCACGTGAAGCACGTTGGTCCCGATTGTTATAACAACATTATTATAATCGTATATCAAAGAACAGGCAGCAGCGATTCCTTGTGTGGTACTATATAATACGGTCACCAACCCGCCTGCCAAGCGTGTCGACTATGGCCAATACCCTCGGGAGGAGGCCCATGTTCGATATATGGGCTGATGATGATGATAATGATTTCATTAAAAGTTACTAATGATATGATGACATCGGTAACTTGGCTGGGTTGGCCTCCTCTATTTCTTTCCATTTTTGTCTATTTAGTGCATTTCTGTTCCATGTATTTTCTCTTATCTTTTCAATATCGCCTTACCATCTTAGAAACTGTCTTCACCTTATTTTGCATTTCTTGGGGTACCAGAATATTTTGGTTTTTGGTTTTGGTTCATTTATCTAGTACTCTCACTAAGTGACATTTCCATGACCGTGGATATGTCAGTTATTTTTTAGTAGTGCTAGGCTCTTGTTTCAAGTTACCTCTGTAATCTAACAATGAAGTAACCCGTAGGGTATTACCCACGGGACGCAGTCCCCTGTCTGGAAGGAAGGAGACTAATTTACTCGCGCCGGAAATCCTTGACAGAATAAAAAGAATTGTTTCCGGGTCTAGTTGGATGAGGATTGAACTTGCATACCTCAGAAAGAACTTTAAGTAAAAAATGGTGGAATAAATTATTATTAAAAACAATAACTGAAATACCTGCTTAATTTGCTAATTTATAAAATGTTAAAATTATACAAAGATTAATACTAAATTATTGTATTGACTATTTGCAAGTGCCTGTGCAATACTATATCATTACATAGTATAAAACAAAGTCGCTTCCCGCTGTCTGTCTGTAACTATGAATGCTTAGATCTTTAGAACTACGCAACGGATTTCGATGCGTTTTTTTTTTAATAGATTGAGTAATTTGAGAGGAAGGTTTATATGTATAATATATCAGCATTATACCCGTGCGACGCCGGGGCGGGTCGCTATTTATATATTATTCAACAACTGATTGAGATTATTTAGTATTGTTTGCCTTCAATCTTAATACTATAATTAGTATAAATATTTTTTTATTATTTGATTTCAATATTTAACATCTTAATCATACTAAAATCAATTAGATTGCAGTGCAGACCAAAGTTAAATTGGTATATAATCTGTTCTAACTCCAAACTACATTCGGAATGTAAGTTTTAAACCGTGCTTAGTCCGTGCTTAGAATTGAATCAAGAAACGCCTGGACTGACTTAGGACTGTAATCTTGAATTTAACTTACTCTGGGGAACAGCAACTTTGTATCCATGTTAAATTATAACTAGTTTAGCGGTCATGTTTAGATGCAGGTGGTGTGGAAATGTGTAATTGCATTACAAAAGCTCACTTTGTCAGTTGAATTAGTTAAATATTACTTGTATTTCACAATTGAATAATTAACATAATGTTTACTATAAATGTATCTATATATGTTTAAAATTGTTTTTTCTATAATTCATCTTCCTACTTACTATAATTTTGTCCTAAAAATAGAGTTTGTATACTAAAATACCTCACCCTTACTTTAGGATGGAAAAGCATTGTTACTCCTTAATACAGATTAATTTTATTGATCTAGCTAGGAGAACAGTTCGCTTGACCAACTTGATTGTAGACACATTTTAGTATACCAACTAACTAGTCTAAGCTAAACCTCTGTACCTACTACAATCCTGTGTGTTGATGAATAAATTATTATAATGATTATTTAAAAAAAAAATTAGCATTAGTTGAACGATTTCATATTGCATACTTTGATGAAGGAAACTTGTAAAGGCATTCAAAATACGAAAAGTACGATACAAAAATCAAAAAAGAAATATAGTTAGCAACATTTCCAATAACTCCTCCATGTATCACAAGTAAGACGGCGTCGCGTCGTCGCATCCTCCCAAGTTATTCGGCAGACGGTCACGTATACACAACTTAGTCGAAGTCAATTAGTCTTGGGAGTTAAACGCTGCAAGTGTCATGTCGTGTTAATAATTCAACATGATTCATCAACTATTTGACTCGTGAGACTGTTAGGCGTTTCAATTTATTAGTTAGTCTGAATTTGTTCCGCTCCTGCTTTTCTTTCTGCCCTAGAGAATTCATTGAACGTGTGGTTTTGGGCTGCATTTCAATGTAGGATGTTAGTAACTACTGTTCATTTATGTGTAAATGGTATTTGTTCCGTGAGTTTCACCTGTATTGCCTGTAACATATTTGAAAGGCTGGTTGGCTGTATACCGAAAGCTTTTGCCATAATAGGGATGACGACTAAACAAATCTATTAGGTCTGTCAAAATTTCCCTAGGTCGTAATTAAATGATATTGAATAAATATAATTATACGTAAGTATGCTAAGCCGTGTGGATTCCGGATTAAAATAGACCACCCCATATCATCCCATGGGTGTCGTAAGAGGCGACTAAGGGACATACAGATGATGGATGGGCAGCAGCATGTATCAGCTCAAGGCTACTCACCATCTCACTGCGATAGCCAATCCCCTTGCCAACCGTGGTGATTACGACAATATTCCTCAACGGCCTTGGCTAGCCAAGGTCTGTTAAGAAGAGGCTCATGTACAGCAGTGGACGTTCATCAGCATCATCATCATCAGCCCGTAATACGTCCACTGCTGAACATGGGCCTCCTCCCGGGTAGGGTTTTTGCCATACTCACCGCGCTTGGCAGGCGGATTGGTGACCGCAGTATTAGGTTGTATCACACAAGGAAACGCTGCTGCCCGTTCCTTGATATACGATTATTGTAATGATGTTATAACAATCGGGACCAACTGCTTAACGTGCTTTCCGAGGCACGGAGGGTTGTCCCTCAACCAACCAAACTCGGACAGAAATCTTAAAGATTTCCTACCCGGAGTGGGGATCGAACCTACGATATATAAAGCGAGCTAAATACCGCTACGCTACGGAGGTTGAGTGGATGTAAACGGGCTGATAAAAAAACGAAGTAAATTACTATGTTAGGTTTTGCGAAATGAGACTGAAATTCACGTAGAAAAAGGTACAATAGATAAAATATGCGTTGCCACGGAAAGGTCTAAGGACCTTCAGTGCGTGAAAACTTGTGTGTGACTAGTGTTTTAAGTAACCAGATCCATTTAAACCTTCACCTTTGTAATCTCATTCGCTATATTTATAGTGCCTGTCCGAAAAATATGTAGGTATTGTGCAGATTTTAGCGTGAAATTATCGCAATGAAATGCAAAGTTTGCGTTAATGTAATGTTTATCAGTAATTATATAAATTCAAAGGTTGTTTATTACAGTTTCTTAAATCTACCATTTTGATCTTTAAGATAATATATAGTTCAATGGTAACCTTAGTTACAACCATACACATACATTTCTTGTGTGCCACATTCTGCCAAAAAATTGGGTCTAATTTCCCTAACTCTCTTTCAAGCTTTTAACACTCAAAACACACAAAAAGCATGTGGCGGTCAGTTATTTGTTTATATGTTCTTTTTTTAAGACCAATTTCTTCAACTCTTTTAAATACATGTTTTAAAATTCGTTGTTGCGTGAAAGAATAAAAAGCACCTATTCCACCACCGTTTAAAATATTAATAGGATTTAAGCATTTTTCAACGCAATATAATGGATTTTAAAATCAGTAATGACTTTTAAAAATGTTGAAAGGATTTTATTAGAACTTCCATGTTTTATTTTCAATTTTAAATACCTGATAACTTATTTAATCATACAGATAACTGCTAATTACACTTCAACTCCAATTTCTGATGGTGCACCTTATTGAAATGAATTTGGAATAAATTATGACAGCGTCAATACACTCAGTCGTCAGTAACTTTAGTTCACCTTCCATAGAAATCAACATTAAGCTTCATCATTCATCATCATCATCGTCAGATATTTAAGGTGTTTTAGCAATCTTTTTTATCTATACTAGTAAAATGAACCATTAATGGCATATGGATCTGTGACGTGGTCTTTCCCTGTATGCCTTATAAGAAAGCTCAAAGACACTCAACGAGCTATGGAAAGAGCTATGCTCGGCATTTCCCTGCGTGATCGAATCAGAAACGAAGAGATAAGAGACGCAGAAGAACAAAAGTAGCTGACATAGCTTAATGGATTTGCAATCTGAACTGGCAATGGACGGGACACATCGATTTTATTTTATTCAAAGAACTGACGGCCGATGGAGCAGAAAGGTTCTCGTGTGGAGACCACGAACTGGCAAGCTCAGCGTGGGACGACCTCCTGCACTATGAACCGACGAACTCTTTAAGCTCGCAGGAGTGGAAGCAGGCCGCTAGCAATCGTTCTCGCTGGAAATCGATGGGGGCCTACGTTCAGTAGTGGACGACAACAAGCTGATATGATGATAAATATGATTATGCAGCGGATTATGTCTAAAGGCGAAAAAATCTGGAACATTTGCTTATTTTTATGTTTAATGCATCTATTTATATGAGTTTTATTGTAAAGATACCACGCTACCGGCTTCTAGAGTTGAAAAACTTTATTCACAAGGTGATATATAACATAATAAATGTATTCCATTCCACCGTTTGTACACAATATGTAGACAAAAGTGCATAGCAAACATATGTATTATGCCAGTCGTCACGTCTTAAACCGGTTGAAGAGTTCTCACAAAGCATTCGTGGTTGGAAGTTCATTGAACACCGCCGCCCTCAAAGCAGATCCACTAAGCAAACCGCAATATTATTAATAAACTAGTTGTTTGTACCCCGCGTCACCTGTCTTTAGTACAGACAATTCCCGTGGATTTTCCAAAAATGTTATTAATATAGACATTGCACACATTGTCTCCGTAATTACGAATATAATAAAAAATAGCTGCGCCCCATGGATTTACCATCGCCACTCTGTACCATTGGGTCGGAGCTTGATATTTTGTAGCATATATATTAATCCAGTTTATAAACTATCCGCGTGAAAACTTTCAGCTAAATCTGTTCAGTAGTTTTTGCGTGAAAGGATAACAAACATACATCTATACTTTCTTACAAACTTTCCTTGATATACGATTATTAAAGATGATGTTATAATAATCGGGACCAACGGGCCTAACATGCTTTCCGAGGCACGGAGGGTAGTCCCTCAACCAACCAGACCCGGAAAGAAATCTTTGTGTAAATTCTAAGATTTCTTTGATCCCGATTATTATAATCAAGGAACGGGCAGCAGCGATTCCTTGTATGGCACAACATAATACTGCGGTCACCAACCCGTCTGTCAAGCGTGGTGACAATGGCAAATACCCTCCCTCGGGATGTTGTACGGGCTGATGATGATGATAGTTAAAAAGTGGTATAATGCATAAAAAGTGTAGTATAATTGATAAAATGTCTAGATTAGAATATTTAATGCCAAATCTTAGTCGTAAAAACTGCTCAAATAACTATTCCACACACAAATTTTGGGTCAGAGCCCACTCGTCTCCTAAGATTCGCACCCTGTGCCCACTCGTCCCCTGGAACTTTTGAGGGGCCCATTCGCCCCCTGTAGAATATTTATTTTTATTCATTATTCTAATATAAGTACATGTATATGTGTATACTGCAGCTCGGTAGTCCGGGTACAGTCGCGCAGAAAAGGCCAAAATAAAAAATATAGTAATTCGGTAGATATCATGTTTATTTCAAATAAGATTAACACATAAAAAACACAATGTCCTAGAAACTAACGAAATACAACTCTTTTACAAAAATCAGCCTTGATTGACCATCATATAAATAAACATTAAATATAAAATATGCAAAAAAAAAATAGAGCACATATCAACAGTAAATAATCACTTCTTATTTTTTGTATATTTACCAACTACATACAGGCAAAATCATAATAACTTAAATCTAAAAAATTATAACAGTACAAAAAAAATACTAAAATCACAGTAATTATTGAAGACTAGATAAATCAACATATATTTTTTTTGTATATTAACCAACTACATGCAAAATCGTAATAACTTAAATCTAATAAATTGTAACTAGAAGTACCTACATAAAAATAGGCTAAAATCACCGTATTTTTCACTGAAAAAGTAGAAAAAGTAATATTTTATCATACAAAATAGAAAATTATGTGAGTGCATACACAGTAGCATACTAAAAATCTATGTTTTACCTTAAAATAAAATAAAGTATTTAATAGTAACTATTAAAAAGTAGCAGCAGTTGAATTTTTTTTTCTGTGTCTTCGTTCCAATTATATACACGTAATTCTTTTGAAATAGGGATGTATAGGTAAATAGTAGAACTTACGTATTTTTCCTTCACGTACATGCACTGATCACTTCACTCACTAATTAAATTTAATAAGTAATCCTACAGGATACGCTAATGAAAACTTTCACTCGAGACAGTATAAAAATCAGTACGCTTGGATTTGCAACTATAAGTAAACTTAATGTAGTAACACATTCCTGGAATAAATACGCCGAAGTTGTCTAGTACTGGTGTTAGCCAATCAGGTGCAAGTCCTTTCATCGAGCGTCTATTGTTTTGGGCTACGCCTTTGTTATTTGCTCGCGCGCAGATACTATGGCTAAGATTACCCCTCCCGCTTCGTCATTCCACCTTATCTCTTATTTATAACCCGTTTTTTTAACAAGCCATTCGTAGTGAGACAATTTTACATCGTAAGCCTATCGACAGGTTATATTATTATCATGACGGATTATCATTCATCATAGCTCTTTTTTCAATGATCTGTTATGATTTATTAAATTAATTCCGTTAATAAACTGTTCACAAGTGTACTATGTTAACCGTTTCTTATGTAAAATATAGCTAATTTTATCTCAGGGGACCAATAGGCACCTGAATAGGTGCCGAATCTTTAACTTATATTGTATATATATTAGAGGGGACGAATGGGTACCTTAAAAAAATATTTTTTATTAAAATATTAATTGGTCACCTACCAGGAGACCAATGGGCACCTATATAGGGGCCGAATCTACAACTTTTATGCTGGGGGACGAATTTTAGGAGACGAGTGGGCTCTGACCCCAAATTTTCTAGCAAAAGCTGATTACAATAAAATTTTAAGCACTTCAATGAAGCTAATATATATACTATGTGAAAAACCATAAAAACCAGAGTTATAAAAACAAAAAAAAAGCATTTTAGTGTCAATCCGTTACACATACAAAATAGGTTAACATGTTAATATCTATGCCTTTATTTGTTTTTTTTTTCTTAAAAAGATTACTAGCAGGGTTTTGCGGTCTACTAGTATTTTTGTTAGCCCCTCGTGCCAAGCTAAAATGCTTGTGTTACGAGTGAGTTCACGTCGGTAGTTCAATGGGTGGGGTTCGAACCTGCAACCTCAAGATCATAAGTCCAACGGCCTAGCCATTGGGCTACGGGCGCTTTAAATTTGTTGGACGGCTAGGCAAAAATAAACACACAGACAAAACCTAAACAAAACTGTTAAAAACATGTTGATATTTTTGTTGGGAATGAGATACGGAATAAAGCTAAGAACACCAATGAGCATGACGACTAAAATAATATATTTAGTCCGTCAGTTAGATTACTAAAAAATATTGGACACGTATTTTTTTATTTATCAAATCAATAAAAAATGACGAAGATACAAAGCAAAAACAAACTATAACTTTATAGTTTGTTTTTTCTCTGTATCTTTACAAATAAAGAATGGAACGAAAAAAATTATACGTGTCCAATATTTTTTGGTAATTCTACCTGACGGACTAAATATATTTTTTAGTCCACATGCCTATTGTGATAAACCTAGTACATTAATGTACTTAAAAGTTACATATTGTAACATTTTAAGTCCAATACTATAGCATTAATTGAAGAAGTAGATGATAGATGGACCAAGAACTTAAAAAACTGGTCAAGTGCGAGTGGGACTCGCGCACGAAGGGTTCCGTACCATTTTCAAGCGTCTACCTGTTGCCGTTATAGATATCGAGCAAAAAAGGGCAAAAAAAAGTTTTTCGTGTGGAAGCGCCCGTTAATATTTTTTTTAATAGTATTTGTTGTTATAACAGCAATAGAAATACATCATCTGTGAAAATTTCAACTGTCTAGCTATCGCGGTTCTTGATATACAGCCTGGTGACAGACATACATACAGCATGTCTCAGTAATAGGGTCCCGTTTTTATCTGTCAACTTGTGGCAGTAGATAAAGGGCCTTGTTGAGGCGTGGTACAAATTAGAGGACTAAGGGTCCTCTAATTTGTACCACGCCACTGTCCAGCAGTGAACTGAGATAGGCTTATAAATGTATGGATTGGTGAATTTATAACTAAAACACTCGATACAAAATGTACACAAAATTCAACAACACATACATATTTTATTCACACGAACATCTTATAATATTAAACATTGCTAGATATAACTTTTGCGAAACTCAACTTACTAGGAAGTTGCCGATAAACTTTGTACGAGTTTTGCTATGAGAATATTCAGTCGTACTTGTTATTAAAATGTGTATTTTTATACACATAATGTATATTTAGATGGTTTAACGTAAGTTGGTTACATTACAAGCGCCCGTAACCCAATGCCTAGGGACGTTAGACTTGTAATCTTATGGTCGCCGGTTCGATCCCCACTCATTGCACTACCGACGACGTGAACCCACGAGAGCATTTTTAGCTTAGTACGAGGGGGGGTTAACAATAATATTAGTAGACGGCAAATATTCAGGTAGTAAACTTAAAAAAAAAATACAGAGTTTTAGAAGGAAAATTGACCAAAGATTTTATGCAAGAAAAAAAATGATACTTAAAATCAGATCACAAGCTGTGTTTTAATTCGATGCGGTTTTTAGAGTTCCGTATCCGAAGGGTAAAAACGGGACCCTAAGACTTCGCTGTCTGTCTGTCTGTCATCAGGCTGTATCTTAAGAACCTTGGCTATCGGTACCATCTTGCACCTACCTCCCTGAGGACCATACAGCCAAGTACAATAGTTGTAATTAGAACTGTATCTTATTCTGTGAACTCTCTGTAATTGATTTCATTGTGTACCTACTTTAATTAAAAATACCGCTAGTTCTGTCTCAATATAATTCAATCTTATTGAGTAAACCTAAAATAAATTATAACAAGACAACTGTACTGTATTGGCGTAATATAGACAGAACAAGCATTTTGCGTCGCTAAGAACAATATAAATAAATAAATTATAATAATAACATATAAATATATGATAATATAAAAATAATTAATTTTATCGATATAAATGAAAAAAAAAAATAATTAATGTTTGACTATTTACAAGTGCCTGTAATTGGTTTACGTAAATAAAAAAGGTTTTTTATTTTATTTTATTTAACCGCGATAGCTAGACAGTTAAAATTTTCACAAATTATGCGTTTCTGTTGCCGTTATAACAAATACTAAAATTTAAATTAATTAAATATTTAAGGATAATAATAAAATATTTAAATTTTTGTTGTATGGGAGCCCCCCATACAACAAAAATGTATTGCTCGATAATGTAAGCTTTGTGTCTCATATAGGTAAACTTGGTAAATATTATGTTCTTATGAGAATAAATTATTGTTTAAAGCGTAGGATTAAAACCCGGCCAAGTTCGAGTCGGACTCGTGCCCAAGAGATTTCGTACCATTTTCTATACAATAACGGTAAAAAAACGACAAAATATCACTTCGGTTGTATGGAGCTCCCATACAACCGAAGTGATTTTTTTATTTTTATTTCTTGTCATAACGCCCACAGAAATACATAATTTGTGAAAATTTCAACTGTCTAGCTATCGCGGTTCTAGAGATTCAGCCTGGTAATAGATAGATAGCGAAGTCTAAATAGGGTCCCTTTTTTACCTTCCTTTTGTCCGGGGTAAAATGAATTTACGCATTCCCAGTAATTCCCACCGCCGCTGCAGCTAAACTCATACCACGAGGAGAGGACCCTACACTACTAAAACACCCTGGACACTCCTGCGATCCGTCGTTGGCGGGGGCCGGGTACGCATAAGCAATCCGACCCTCTTTATTACCCTTCGGGTACGGAACCTTAAAGGTAGGTAAATAGTAAAAGTATGTATATTTCATTAAAGAAACAAAAAAACTACAAAATGTTAAAGGGATCACGTCAAAGCCTGATGTAGATACATAATCCGGTTTCATACGACCCAATTTATGTCATATACTTTTGTTCGCTTTGCCAATTTAGCCAATAACTAGGGGATTGTGATTTTAGATTGATTCTTCAATAATAATGATATGTAAAAGTATTATGTAACGCTGATTTTATATTCTCTTTACTCAATAGAGTACAAGGAATCAACTTTGTACCAATATCGGACAGTATCAGGTATTCGTTTTTTTTTAATTAATAAAAGATTTTCTTTATACTGGGTGACTTTTTTACAGTTTTGGAAATAATAGGGAGTGATATGTATATGGACAATCTCCGTAGCGTAGCGGTATTTGGCTCGCTTTAAATGTCGGAGGTCGTGGGTTCGATCCCCACGCCGGATAGGAAAACTTTGTGTAAATTCTATGATTTCTTTCCGTGTCTGGGACCCGGTTCCCGGTTTCCGGTTGAGGGACTACCCTCCGTGCCACGGAAAGCACTTTAAGCCGTTGGTCCCGAATGTTATAACATCATCTATAACAATTGTATACCAGGAAACGGGCAACAGCGTTTTCTTGTATGTTACAACATAATACTGCGTTCACCAACCCGACTGCCAAGAGTGGTAACTATGGCAAATACCCTCCCTCGAGAGGAGGCCCATGTTCAGCAGTGGACGTTATACGGGCTAATAATGATAATGATGATGTTATTAATAGCTTCAATAATCCAGCAACAATAAAATAGGAAATGCGTTGTAATAGCCCTACAGAAATGAAGACATTTTTATAGAAGTCTATTTAGGAGTAAAAAAAATACAAATATAGATGTAACGAATTGGCTCAAAAAGTACAGAACCGATTTTAAAAATTCTATCACCATTTGAATGCTACATTATCACTGATTAATATAGGCTATATTTAATTATAAAGTTCCCACGAGAACGGGAGTTACGTGGGTGAAACCGCGCGCCGGAAGCTAGTTGTATATAAATTATCAAGTACTGAAACTAATTCTCCAACTACATACATACCTAACTATTCTACAATTATTTACACAATAGAACCACAGACCAACATCGCTTAAGAAATTATCATTGTGTGTGTTATTGGAAAACACACAAACTAATATCGAAGATGTTTGATAAGCGTACCGTGTGTCCTATCCTCCATCTACGCCTCATTGTTTCACTCAGACGAATCCTTTTGATTCCCCCTTCATAAGCTAATGGAAGAGAATGGGCTATATCAAAGCTATTGTTGGGCGCACTTTTAACTGTAGTACTTTAGTTCACATTATTTCGTTAGTTGACAAAGGAATCCGTCTTTGAATTTACTATGAATTTGTGTCTCAATTAATTCACGTGGTGCTTTGTGCTCCACGTGATAATTAATGTTAATAAGTGTAATGTGTGTACTTGGAATATCTATGTATAATACCTATAATAAATATCGATATGTATGTGAGTGATTTGTGCAGTGGTGGGGGCACATAGAGCAACGGCTCGCTGGGCACTCGCAGTCTGACCGCCGAGCGTGTAGCACTATCATATCAGCGATCCTGTGTTTTATTAGTACAGGCTGCTACCTTTTTTTCTGTTTTAATTAGTACTTTTTAGAAAATGTTGCAAAATAATATATAAAGTACTTTTGGGAAATTCAGGAAAAAAAATAGTACGCATTTATATTTAATCATTATTTATTTTCCCATGTGTATTTGTTATTACTCTTTGCTTCGGTAATAAAGTATTATTACCTTTAAAAAAAATTATAAAAATCTGAGCATGTTAAAAATTAACAATTCATTTGTTCCATATGCCGCGCTGAGGGTGCGTTTAAAATTTTGAAAAGGATTGCAACCTTTTCTAGTGTGTTACAACATAATACTGCGGTCACCAACCCGCCTGCCAAGCGTGGTGGCTATGGAAAACCTCCCTCGGGAGGAGGCCCATGTTCAGCAGTGGACGTTATACGGGCTGATGATGATGATGATGATGTTATTAATATCTTCAATATTCCAGAAACAATAACATAGGAAATGCTTTATAATAACCCTACAGTTAACAAAACATTTTTATAGAAGTCTATTTAAGAATCAAAAAATTAACAAATATACAACGTTTATATAACGTTGTATATTTGTTAATTTATAAGGTTTGGGAAAAAGTCTTTTCGCATTATAGTATGTATGAACTTTCAAATTCAAATTAGGAAAATGTGTAATTTTCATTTGTTTTTCGTACTGTCAAGATGAGTGAATCTAATGAAGAAATTCGATACATTTTAAAATTTTACATTACATTAAAACGAAATGCAAGCCGCGAAAAAAAATTGCGATGTTTATGGACTACTGCATTGTCTGTGAAAGAAGCACAAATTTGGTTTAAGCGTGTTCAATCCGGAAATGTTGATGTCAAAGATGCACATCGCTGTGGTCGCCCTATTACGGATAAAATGGATGCCATTTTGAAAAAGTGGAGCAAGATCGGCATATCAGTAGTTACGACGTAGCTGAAGAACTGGGAATTGACCACAAAACAGTTTTGGCGCATTTGAAAAAATCTGGGTACACAAAAGCTCGATATTTGGGTGCCTCGCGAGCTCACTGAAAGAAACCTAATGAACGGTTCATTAGGTTTACTCATTTGTGATTCTTTATTACGACGTAATGAAACCGAACCATTTTTGAAGAAGCTGTTAACTGGCGATGAAAAGTGGATCACGTACGACAAGAACGTGCGAAAAAGGTCGTGGTCAAAGGCCGGTCAGACTTCACAGACTGTTGCGAAACCCGAGTTAACTCGCAACAAGGTGATGCTGTATGTGTGGTGGGATTGGCAGGGCATTATTCATTATGAGCTGTTACCACCAGGCAGGACCATCGATTCTGAACTCTACTGCGAACAACTGATGAGATTAAAGCAAGAAGTTGAGAGAAAGCGGCCGGAATTAATCAACAGAAGGGGTGTGGTTTTTCATCATGATAACGCTAGACCTCACACATCTTTAGCCACTCAGCAAAAATAAAGAGAGTTTGGATGGGAGGTGTTAATGCATCCGCCGTATAGTCCTGACCTTGCACCTTCAGATTTCCACCTTTTCGGCCCGTTTGTGTCTCTTCAGAATTCTTTAGGCAGTGTCAGTCTCAATATTTCTATAGCAATGGGATCATGTCTGTAGGTAGCTACAAGATGGCAAAAAGTTATCGAACAAAATGGCACCTACATACTTTAGTTAAATGTAAATAAACTATATTAAAAAATGTTTTGAATTTTCTTAAAAAATGCGAAGAAACTTTTTCCCCAACCTATTATACAAATTGATATAGGTATATACTTCCTAAAATATTCTTATGGCTTGCTAAGGCCGCACATGTTATGAGTCGTTTGGGCGCATTTTTAACTCAAGGGTCATCGGAGCAGGTCGGCTCGTTACGAAACCGAGCCAAGAGTAGGCCTTGTTCAAAATAATTAGGACTAGTCTACTCGACATGTGTTTTGGGACTACGTGAGATGTTATGGGGCGTTGTAAATTATGGGATTTTAAGGGCTTTATGACTAAATATAGGAGACGTGTTGGGTTCTGTGTTGATTTGAAGTTTTGCAGTATAACATTGCTTAAAGTACGGGGGGAAAATTTACAAAGAACATCAATTATACCTACTTTGGAGATAAGAAAAGTTACCTTCCTTGTTTTTTTTTTAAAGACGCTGCATTCTAATCCCGTATTGATATATTATTATATAACTATAATTTCGATAAAAATATCTTCATTACTATCATCATCATCATCCTTTGGACTTTGTACGGGCGTACAAAGTCCACTGCTGAACATGGGCCTCCTCCCGAGGGAGGGTATTTGCCATAGTCACCACGCTTAGCAGGCGGGTTGGTGACCGCAGTATTATGTTGTACGACACAAGGAAACGCTGCTGCCCATTCCCTGATATACGATTATTATACATAGATGATGTTATAACAATCGGGACCAACGGCTTAACGTGCTTTCCGAGGCACGAAGGGTAGTCCCTCAATCAACCAGACCCGGAGAAAAATCTTAGTATTTACACAAATATTTCCTGTACTGCGTGGGTATCGAACCCACGACCTCCGAGATTAAAAGCGAGTCAAATACCGCTACGTTAAGGAGGTTGTCACTTCATTACTATAGGGTTATTGTAATGCATTCCCTATGTATTGTTGAAACTACATTAACTTAATAAATTTACACATTTAATATAATTTTTGAATGATGAGGAGCGAAGTCATTTTTAGGGTTCCGTAGCCAAATGGCAAAAAACGGAACCCTTATAGATTCGTCATGTCTGTCTGTCTGTCCGTCCGTATGTCACAGCCACTCTTTTCCGAAACTATAAGAACTATAATATTGAAACTTGGTAAGTAAATGTATTTTGTGAACCGCATTAAAATTTTCACACAAAAATAGGAAAAAAACAAAAAAAATTGGGGGTCCCCATACTTAGAACTGAAACTCAATTTTTTTTTATTGTCTATGGATAGGTCTTTAAAAATGATATTGAGGTTTCTAATGTCATTTTTTTCTAAACTGAATGGTTTGCGCGAGAGACACTTTCAAAGTGGTAAATGTGTGTCCCTGTAACTTCGAAAATAAAAGAATGATAAAACTAAAAAAAATATATGATGTACATTATCATGCAAACTTCTACCGGAAATTGGTTTGAACGAGATCTGGTAAGTAGTTTTTTTTAATACGTCATAAATCGTAAACCGCAATTTACTTTTCAATCAATCAACTCGACTGATACGGAACTCTTCGTGCGCGAGTCCGACTCGCACTTGGCCGGTTTTTATTAAAGTCATAGTTATATCGTTACGTGATTAACCTCCGCAGTCCGATTGGATTACATCATCATCATCTTTTCAGCCATAGGATGTCGACTGCTGGACATAAGCCTACCTCATAGATTTCCAGTTGCTACGGTTGGAGGCGGCCTGCATCCAGCGTGATCCCGCTATATACCAGGTCATCCGTTCATCTAGGAGGGCATCGTTGGGCTATGTCGGTAACCCGCGTTCATCTACGTACGTCCTCATTTCTGATTCATTCTCGTAGAGAAACCCCGAGCATAGCCCTCTCCATAGCTCTGAGTCTATTCATAAGGTATATAGTGAAGCACCACATTTCAGATCCATAGGTCATCACTGGCAACACACACTAGTTAAAGACATTCGTCTTTAGGCATTGAGGTATTTTGGACGAAAAGACTACAATTTTCGATTCGAATATCATCAAATTATTGGATGACATAAAAATCGTTTATGTGTCATGAATACAGTCGAAGTATTTCGTGTTTGCTTTTAGGCTCAGAGTGTAAAAAAGGAAAAGTGCTTTATTTACTTTATATGCTTAATCGGATTGATAGTAATACGATCTAGAGTCCTGATTGTTTTAAATCGCTATTTTATAGGCATTGCTAGTTTTATCGTTATTTTGTTCCGTCGTGAAACGAAAAGCAATAAACCTTGAATGAGATAATATTCTAAGCATCGCGTTTATTTCATTGTTAAAACTTTTTTTAGTAACGAAAAATGACTAAACATATTTGAATTGGGACCCTGATCATTTGGAAATTGTAAATACTTTCTCGGAAATATGACTATTTTCAAAGAAATACTATCACTGTATAAAACTAAGTCGCTTCCCCGTTGTCTGTCTGTCCCTATGTATGCTTAGATCGTTGACACTACGCAATGGATTTTGATGCATTTTTTTTTTAAAGATAGAGTTATTCAAGAAGAAGGTCTATATGTATAATAACGGAACTTATGCGGCTAAAACCGCACGCGTGAAGCTAGTATACAACTCAAGGTAGTTAATTTAAACTAAAACAAAACTTATAAAATACTGACTAGATTCTAAATCTCTACTATGTCGCATGATTCTTAGAACGCTGGCAGTAGTAAATATTGCCCTATTGCATGACAATGCTTATGTATTGTGCAAAGTAAATACCTAGCAGAAATGTGAGGTTTATATAAATTAATTTAGATCCCGGACCCCACGGCCATTATTTTGGTATATTGTATTACTTTCAATTCAGTTATCAATGTATACAAATCTAAGTTATATAATTATTTAAAAATCACTTCTTACAATATATAACAATATAAATTAAAAAGTCCTATAGATTAAGTCAGTTAAAACACAGACATTGGTTTTAAAAAAATACATAATACCACAACCGCCAACCAACCAACCTTCTAAGCGTGGTGACTATAGCAAGATCCATATTGATGATGAACATGAAAACTTTAAATAAACCTAAGCGTCCTAAACAGTTGAAGCTTTAAGCTTTCTAGTTTAAAGTTTGGCTTTTTGCTCTTGATCTAGGCTTTGTCTGACACAGTAGCCAAATGTAACAGGTGAATGAAAAAGCTCGCGTTTCAGTTCCAATGTCATGACTACAAGTAAGATAGATATAAGAGAAGGATATAAATGCTCAATTAAGCAATTGAGCGTTAGAATGCATTAGAAAGTGCTGTATGAGTACGAGTACGAGTGTCGATAGTGACAATATGATACATAAAAAGTTTTATTTTATTTTAACGAAATATATCGATTCGATCCCTACGATCTCTACGACAACGAAAATCTTTGTGTAAATTCTAAGATTTCTTTCCGGGTCTGGTTGGTTGAGGGACTACCCTCCGTGCCTCGGAAAACACGTTAACCCGTTGGTCCCGATTGTTCATCATCTGTAATAATCGTATATCAAGGAGAGCGGGCAGCAGCGTTTCCTTGTGTGTTACGACTTAATACTGCGGCCACCAATCCGCCTGCCAAGGGTGGTGACTATGGCTAATACCCTCCCTCGAAAGGAGGCCCATGTTCAGCAGTGGACGTTATACGGGCTGATGGTGATAATTATGATAATGAATTTTTGTTCTTTATAAATATCCAATGCAAAAATTAATAATATTAAAATAGTACCTAATAGAATCTTAAATAAATATTCCACAAATATAATTAATTCTAAACATCTTTGATTGGGACTCATTATTTAATTAATTTTTACAGGTTAATTTTGAACCGCTGCGCTGACAATATGCATTAATTAATAAGGTCAAACTTATCTGAGACCTTAATGTCACTTACAAACAGACAAATAACGCAAACAAACCGCAAGACTTAATAACTTCCTCTGTTGCGGTGAGCGACAATTATCTTCCATGGTAACCAAGGACTTACAACTTAGGAGAGCTTTATAGCTCTATGTTTTGCCTTCAAAACTAAAGCCCTACAAGAAGCTCTGTAGCATAGCGGTTAAATCTAGGATTTGCTTCTTATTGCGGGAAAACACGTTAAACCATTGGACTCGATTATAAATATACCTAAAGCTGAAGAGTTTGTTTGTTTGCATGAACAGGCTAAACTCTGAAACCACTAGTCCGATTTGAAAAACTAGTTCAGTGTTAGATATCGAGGAAGGCTTTAGGCTATATTTAATTATGCAGCTCCTAGGCTAACGTAAGTTACCTACGCGGATGAAATTGCGCCTGGATGTGTATGAAAATAAGACGTGAGTGGATGAAGGTGATATGTCGCATTTTCGAGTTTTTGTGTTTTTTTGCATAGATGAAGGTGATATGTCAATACAATACGACTACAGATCTTAAACCGTCCATTTAAGGCTTTACGAGACAACTACATTCATCTTAGCACCTCATTGTCAATATCTAAACTTGCAGAAAAGTTTACTTTTGTTTAACCTTCCTATACCCGCGCGTTGGTCTGTGAGACCGACAGAATGATTTTTCTAATTTATTTAATATCACAGCAACGCTAGCGAGTCGCATCTTTTGCTAGCTGCCGGATTTGTAGCGCGCTTCATGTCAGTGCTCGCCACGCGCTTGTGGGGAACGCACGTGTGTGCGTATTTCACGCCAATCGGTCCGTGAGACCGACGCGGGTATAGGTGTAACTTTTTATGTAAGTATAAAATTATTATTTATCAGGTTTTTTTTACTGTGTATGTAATTGTTTATTGTGTATGTTATTGTGTATGTTTATTTTGACCAAATTTATTATTTTACAGATTATATTCTGCGTCATAATGAATGAAGAGCGAATCATGTCACTGTTGGAAGAAGAAAGTTCTGACACTGATTATGAAGATGGAAATGACAGCGAGGTGGAAGACGCAGTTGAGACACAAGAGGAAGCCTATCACACAGAGCAAGAAGTTGATGAAGAAGACGAGATTGAGGTTTTGGCTGAGGACGAAGACCGTCAAAGTTCCAGAGATTTTTTCTAGAGTTTGTGAAAACCTGAAATCATAATAGAGGACAATAGAGAACTTATAACGTAGCTCGAGGCACAAATAGGTGGCCGATGGTATTTTTTTATAGTCTAATGAATGTAGCAGGAATAAATACGTTTAGATTATTTCTTGACGCCTTGTCATACCAACTCATAAATTCGCATCTCCGTCGAAGAGCTCTGAATACATCCTTGCTTAAATCCATAAGACTTAGGCTCGCTGAAATTTGTCAGTTAGATGGTCCTGAGTCTTCAGAAACATCTAATAATAATAAAATTGGTCGTTGTGGATATTGTGCATCCAAAAAAACCGCAGAACACGTTACAATTGTGCAACTTGCAAAAAATATTTTTTGTTTGGAACATGCTGTTATCGTATGTCCTGATTGTTATGGTGAGACTAAAAACTAAGTCAACCTATGATTTTTTATTAGTATATAAAGTGTTTTTTTAAATGAAAAAGTTTATTTTTGTTTTTTAGAAGAAAAAAAATGTTTTAGTTGTGTTTTTGAAGTACCTAAGAAAAAACTCTGTACTTTGAAGGCTGTTTTTTATAAGACTGATAGTCTGTTAATTAATTAATAATAAAGTGATTATATGATATATTTCTTTTCATTATATCCTTTACTTTTAAGGTCTAACTTTATTTATATAGGTTTTCTAAGGAAAATCATGTAAAACGGCGTTCCAAACTTTCGGTCTGTGAGACCGTACGCGGGTATAGGTGTCACAGAAATTGGCGCGGGTATAGAAAGGTTAAGAAAAAAGGAGTTATGTCAAGATTTATTTTCAAATTAAATAATAAAAAATATAAATCGGTTTGGTTGCTTTCATACCATTAATATTTCAGGTTATTTACACAACTTGGCATCATAGTTTAATACAAACATTAGTTTTGTAGAAACTTATCTCAAAAAATAAAAGTGAAACTTTAACTTTGGTTTACTCCTAATTTAAATTATGTGACTTATCACCTTCATCCACTCACGTCTTCTATTTATCTACTAGGGACCTAGCAACATTCCATCAGTCTTACTATTGAAACATGACATAGAAATTTTAAATTGAAAATATGATTTTTACAAAAAAACAAGGAATCGGCAATTGATAAATGACAATAGCAATTAAGCTCTTTATTTACTCCTTTCATCGCTTACGTCATTTTTAATGCTATTGAAATAATACATAGATCGATTCTACTAACAAAACTAAATAATTTTAATGAATATTAGTAACGGAAAAGTTATCTGTATGCTAGGGTTGATAACCCGCCAACGGCGGATCGAAGGAGTGTCCATTTATTCTGTTACAGTAAAAGGCTAAAGTTCCTATTATCAGAGTCTTAACGAAGCCTACGTTTTTCCACAGAATAGATTCTAGTACCGCCGATTACGTCTTTAATCAAGAAAAGTTACTCATACGTGTCAATTATCAAGAAAACAGGCGCTAAAATGTAGTACGATGTTTACAATACAAACTTATATAAGTTATAAGTGCATGAAATATACAGGGCTATTTTTAAAACACCAACAACTTTTCAGGAGGTGAAGGTACTGATGATTATAAACAACTTTTACTATAGTCTATAAAAAAAACAGTTGTACCATACATTTGTCGAGGTAAGTGAACATGAATGTGAACACGAACAGCTAATTTTGTTTTCGCAATTTCATGGTTTGTCCTTTTGTAAAAGTTGTTCATAATCATGAGTATTTTATCCCCCAAAAGGTTGTAGGTGATGTAAAAATAACCCTGTATATATATTTTAATTTGGAAATGTCTATTTCAAGTAGTAATTCTTATAGTTGTGGCATCAAACTTCAAACTACAATACACTTTTAGAAATAATTTGAACATAGACCCATTATTGCAGTTTATGTTCGCAAAATGTCTTCATTCAACAGATAAGAAATGCCATGTTCAGTTAAATTGTCCGTTAAATACGTAAAGTGCGAAAGTTTCACCTTAAAAAGAGCAATAAAGAACGCTACAATCTTAACTACACAATCTACAATAAAAATAAATAAATTCAATAACATTATCCTCCCACTACAAGTCCTGCACCTCTATTAAGGCACTGTTTAAAATTTTCATTCCCTAGCAAAAGTTGAGAGACAATTCGTGGAGCGCACACAAAGAGAAGCGACTCGTCGGAATGGTTTTGTTCGGGAGAACTTTGTCCATTGTCCCCTGACCTATTGTTACTAACAGAATAAGCTAGTGTCAGTTTTGATGCTGTGACGATCGACAATTCTTTTTGTGAACTTCTCCGTGTGGGATGTCGCTTCAAAGTGAATTTGAGAGTTGAGGAAATTGGAAACTTAATTAATTGTCTTGTTTAATTTTGTATTTTATTAGACTTGGTGGCGGTCTGTTTCAAATTATGAATGCAAGAAAAAATAGAATGTTTCGCTTATTCTTGGAATTAAACTTTTGAGAAAAATTAGATACCCATTATGGCTAGATTTGACGAAATATTTAACATACTATTAATTTTATGTATTAACATCATCGCTACAACATGATAACAAAATAACTTTTCATATGCCGCCGCTAGATTTTTTATGACGAGTATGATGAACTGGTGGTTATTGCCCTTAAAACATCGATGGGTCCCCGGTGCGTGTCATCGCGTTTACGCACTTTTGTATAGAACCGAGGGGATGCGGGGCCTATAGTTTTATACTGAGCAACCGCTTCACAAATTTGAGCCCTTAGATCTTTTGTCACTATCACTCAGAAATTTTATTATTTAAAAACCTTGGGTAAAACCATTCGGAACAACTAGAGTAAGTATGAAAAGCTAAAATGCTCTAAGCTTTTTAATTATTCCAATTTAATTGCCATTAAGCGGAGCAATGCCGTCAGTATTCTGGGAACGCTGCCTTAGAATACTTATAATATATTTTTAGTAATTTCTGTTAATTGTAGTTTCGTGAAATAATACAGTTGGTGGTTAAAATACATAGCCGTGGTAACTGAAGGAAATTCTTGTCCAATTTATTAAGTCTGTCTATATACAGGTGAAGTCATATCAATACTCACATTACAAACAAAAAAAAAACATGTTAAAACATTTTAAAGTATGGATTTCTAACAACCATACCTTTGTACAATTTGAAATGAAATACAATTTGTTCTTTGTACATCTAAATCTTAGTAGCGTTCCTCTGATTTATTACTTTTGCTGAAATATTGTTTGTCATTGCAAGTTTCAATAAAAAGTATAAAGCGTGTGCCTTGCCAAATATCGGAATCGACGTTAAAAATTCATTGGCGTGTGAAATCTGTATATTCAATAAGATTTTGCTTACAACATTGAAGATTATAGGAATACATCGAAGAAATACAATGTGGAATACTAAACTAAAAGTAAATTTGTAGTAATGTACATGTAACATTGTTGGATAATTTAATTTTAAAGTAGGATTTCATTACAGAATATATTATTGTATCATGTGTCTCGTTTCATGTATTTTTTTCATCAGTATGTGTTATGTCCAAATTAATCACTGCATAGTATAAAACAACGTCGCTTCCTGCTGTCTGTCCCTATGTAGTATGCTTAGGTCGTTAAAACTACGCAACGGATTTTGATGTGGTTTTTTTTTTAAATAAAAGATATAAAAGAATATGAAAACATAGTAAACATTTTCATTACTCCTATTTTGAGTAGGTAACGCTAAAATTTAAAACTTCATGGTATAAGCCCAGGTATTACACAAACTGCTATCACATAAAATGTAAGCCCTTTTTCACGGAATTTGTTTTCTATAAATACTGATACAATTGTTTTTTTTATTTAATATTAAATGGCGCCTAAATGTAGTTTCATATTTAATGTGCAATAGTGTTAACATCTAAGTACATTTAAACACCTGTTTTGTTAATAATTGAAGTAGACGCTTGTTGCTTCTCGTATGTGTGTTAATGTTCTTAATTAAAGACGTAATCAGCTGTGTTAGAACCTATTCCGTGGAATAATGCAGGATTCCGATATAAGCAACTTTAGCATTTTACATAGTTTCAAGTAACTATATAAGCTACTTCCTAAATAGATATACTATAGCAGCCCGCCCCAGCTTCGCACAAGTGGCCTTTTATTTTAAACATTTTGGAATAAACATACATGAATTGGCTCAAACTGATCATAGCCTTGAAAATTTTACAGAAAATAATGTCTTCTATTGCAGTGTCACGGCTTATATTAATATTTTATTCAGGTTCTACATTTTTAAACTCGAAATATCTTTTGAATGCAATGGCCGATTCTAATAATTATAAAAGTAATCTACAGGTACTGAAACAGCCTTTAATGAGAAATAATTTATTTGGATAAGGATTAATACGAAAATATGAATATATATATATATATATATATATATACTTTTGTTCTATCATCAATAGTTTCCGCAGCGCATGCGAAGAAAGACATTTTAGGGCACTTTTTTACACCTTGGGTTACGTTACTTCGGTTTTAGTAAGGATCCCTAAACTTTTCTAGCAATAAATATAGCCTATGTCATTTAGGGTGAATGTAGCTTTCCAATGGTGAAACAATTTTTGAAATCGGCTCAGTAGTTTTTGAGTTTATTCATTACAAACACACACTCACAAAAATACAATTCTTTCCTCAATATAATATTTGTATAGTTTCCTTTACTAGTATAATATTAAGTTTCTTTTGTAACGAGTCATTCTCAATACTAGCTGTGCTGATCGTACCCCGAACTCACGTAAAACAATTATTATATACTTTACTTCAACAGCGCGTTACTGTCCCCTGATAAAAATGAGCCTCCCCTTAAGAGACCTTGTTAAGCCAGGGTACTTAAGGAATGGGCTGGATTGCTTACGCGTACCCGGCCCCCGCCAACGGCGGATTGAAGGAGTGTCCGGGGGGTTTTAGTCGGTTAGGGTCCTCTCCTCGTGGTATGAGTTAGCATACCACGCTATGGAGGGGCGAGTCCCATTTATCCCACCGTCAGCGCGCGAATACGCTGCAGCGGCGGTGGGAATGCGTAAAGGCACTCCCGCACTTAAGGAATATTACTTTTAACACTACACATACGTGGATTGATGATCGCTATAAGATAGATACTGCTTATCCATCAGCTGTACGTCCCTCTTACGACACCCATATGCCAGAAATAAAAGCTTCATCATGATCATCATCAGCAACAACAGCCCGTTTACGTCCACTGCTGAACATGGGCCTCCTCTTAATAGATCTTGTCAAGCCAGGATCGTTCAGGGATATCGCCATAATCACCACGTTTGGCAGACGGATTGGTGATCGCAGGAAGATGTAAACCTTGAGCTAATAGATGCTGCTGCCCATCTATCAACCATATGTCCCTTAGTCGCCTTTTACGACACCAATGGGAGGACATGGGGTGGTCTATTCTAAGCCGGAAACCACTAGGCAATAAATAAAGGCTTATTTAACAATTAACTTGTAAGGAAAAGACGTAATATAAAATTCTTTTCACAGATCAAAGTAGTCCGTTAAAATCCTTACTAAAAGAAGCATCCTCATTCACAAAACTACTTCCAACATTCATAAAAGGTTTTATTAATAATAGTGCTTCTATTATTTTAGTGTTCTCTCCTTTTGTTTCGGCCATGTAAAAATGTAAGGCGCGACTGTCAGAATATTGTCACATTCAAAAGTTACGCCGTCGGTCCTTTGTGTGGATTTTATAAATAAAGTTAGTGAAAATAACAAGTTTGATGCCATTCTGTGGTTTTCATGTTATTAAACACAGGTTTATGGCGGTAAGTCTTATTTTTATGGTAGTTACTGGCGTTTGACAGCTGTAAAGACTTTTTAATTACATACAGATATATATATTTTTTTCAAAATTGAACCTGCATCTAATAAAAGCCCACAATGCCTTAATCAATTAGGCTACGGAACCCTACCGGTCAGCGAAAGTGATCAATCTCTATTATAACTCGTCTCTAACGACGTTAGTGCCAGCTATCGGTAATGATTCGCATTTCTTCGACTAATATCTGCAAAGTTGCATTTGGTATTCAATATTAAACGATGTCATGATATAAGTACAATGTTTCAAAATTGAGATTAATAATATAATTACTCAATTATTAATCTTTTTCGTAAAGTATTGAAAAACATTTAAAATGTAATATCTTTTTTTTCAGTCGGATGTGTCATGATTCCTCGAAGTAACAACATTTACGAAATACTTCCCGCGTGCGGTTTTACCCTCATAGGTCCCGTTAATATGGGAAATTTATCACTAAAATCTAGAGCTCAGAAGCATAAGGTCGGATATACCATAACACGTCAGAAACATTCGTCGTATGTGCCTTAATCGTTAACTGGCACTTACGACCAAATGCTTCTGAAGTATAATAGACATCCGTCAATATGCTTCTAAGGACTAAATATTTCCTAAACTCTTCGCATGAACACGCTAAACCCAGGAACTATTAGTCTGATTTGAAAAATTATTTCAGTGCTAGGTAGCCCATTTATTAAGTAAGGCTATATTTTATTATGAAGTTGTCACGGGAACGAGAGTAACGCAGCTGAAACCGCGCGCGGAAGCTAATTAATAATATTACTATGTACAAGTACGATGTTTATAAATACCTAAATTTAGCTGTATAAAGCAGTATTAAGTCACACTGATAGGCTATAACCCTAATAAAAAATGAATCGCTGAATGTGTTGCTAAGCAAATCTCGAGAACAACTGAACCGATTTCATTTCGCTAATTCTTTTTTATTTGTTATTGTCAGGGGAAGGTTCTTATGAAAGATAAAAATAAGAAAATTGCGCGGAATAATTTAAGAACACTTTACCACAATATAACATTTTCTAAATAACCTTAGCGCGTTCGACAATATAAACTTTGTAATGTAATCTTATGGCGTTTGACATAACATTGACAGAATGCGTGCTGCTCATAGTGCACATGACGGTTAGTTCAGAGTTATCACGCCTAACATTAAAAGTTCAATCAATATAGAATTTTAGTTAGGACAGGACAGCGTCTCTCGGGTCCGCTAGTTAAAGCGCGCGGTTGTTTTATGCGGAGATCGCAGCGTCAGACGCATGCGATCAACGGATGCACTCAACTCACGCTGCGCTTGGCGCTGCGTCAACCGCGTAAAACAATGGTTTGTAATTATATTACCTGATATGAAATTATGTGCGTTAATCGCATTGCGTGTAACGCAGCGTTTATCGCATAAAACAACCGCGCGCTTAATTATAAATACACGAAGAAATAAGGCACTAAAACAAAACGGAAATATTGATTTACATCAATTAATCCTAAATACATACTAACACCTTATATTTCAACAATAACAAAATATGAATCCATCACGGATTACTGAATTATTAAACTATTGTACATAAACCACCTATTAATATTATGCGTTAATTTTAACTAATTACTCGCGTTTACGTTGCAAATACAAATGGCGTACATAATATTTATAATGTGACTCGACGTTTTGCATGCTATAAATTTTTAACACTGAGTTTATGATAAACTAGATACTCGCGCGAGTTTTTACCCGCGAAAATACTGTTGCCGTAAGAATTTCATAGTTAAATATAACCTGTAGCCTCCGTCGATAAATGGGCTTTCGAACACTGAAAGAATAATGATATAATAATAATAAAATACGTTTATTTTCCTTCCACAAATTAAAACTTAAGGCTAGACTATAACTATACTGTGTAAAATACTATCTTCATTTGTGAAGGACTGGTGCCTGAAATAGGTTGCGAAAACCTGTGCCACATGTCACCAGGCCAAGAATTGTATTCAAATCGGACCAGTAGGTTCTGTTATTTGCGCCTTCATGCAAACTAACATACTCTACAGCTTATATATTTGTATAAGATGTTAAAATGTTGTACTAATATATAAGCTTTATAATTATTTATAGAATTTTATTATAGAACTAGCGACCCACCCCGGCTTCGCACGGGTACAATACTGATACTTATACTACAGAATGTCTTTAAACCTCTAACAAACGGGCGAAATTTGGTCAAAACAAACAGAAACAAATTAATATAGTACTACTAAAACTCAGTGAAATAAGTAGGTGGGTATACTTTTATCGTATGAAATACCTATACTCTTCAGGACCAACAATAAAACAAACACTAAATAAATAGGTATTCAAGTATCTATCCATCATAGTTACAACGAACGCAAAACACGCGGATCGAGCGCGCATAATCGCATTCGGCCTACCTCACTCGCTGCGCTGCGAAAACGCGCGCTGTTATTTTGCGATAACTTCTTAGTTATTCATTTAAAGTATATAGTGTAGGGTAAAATAATCTGTATGAAATGCTTAAGAATATTAACTCATTTAAAATGATAAGGATAAATACTGAATCCGTCTGATTAGCTTTACAATTACCGCATTAGAAATGATCATTTTTCTAAAAGATATAATGGATATAGCAAGTTAACCTTGAAAGATAGACATATGCTATCGCAGACTTTTTTGTAGATCTAAAAGAGAAGAATATTTCCGTCATACATTGTTTTGTTATATATCATAGAGTTTAGGCAGCGTTTTCGTTGAAAGCTCCTAAATGGCTTAATTTTTTCCGACACCTCTGACAAATATCAATATACCTCTATATTAGTCAAATGTACACATAAACTAAACAAATTATATACGTAAACCTTCCGGAAGAATCGTTCTATCGATTGGTAACAACCGCATGAAAATCCATATAGTAGTTTTTGAGTTTATCGCGAACAGACAGACAGACAGACGCGGCCGGGGACTTTGTTTTATAATATGTAGTGATGTAGTGATAGCGGTCGCCGATGTCGGTTACCGCTGCAAAAAGCCTACCCAGGAAAGACACGGTCAGCAAAATGATTCCCAGGTCAATTCACAGACACCGACACAAACATCGACGATGCAGTCATTATCCGCAGGCTGCACAGATTGTCTTTCTGTGGATGTTAAAGTTGTTAATGATGAAAATATTTAAATGTATGTTGTGTTAATGTATTTAATAGGCATTTTAGGCATTAGACATTTTCAAATGTTCAAGAAAATATTAATAGCGTGTAATATTCTAGCTCTGAAAAGAACTGTTGCTTAGCTCTGAAAAGAACTGTTGTTTAGCTCTGAGAAGAATTGTTGATTAGCTCTGAGAACTTTTGCGTAGGTGTAGTTTTAAGAACGAAATCAAAAAAAAAATCGCACGAAAATTATTAGACTTCGCAACGGGCCGTGCAGCAGAAATCGTAATTTTTTAATTTTGCCATAACTTCAAAACCGAACATCCAATTTTAATCATACAAAGACCAAATATTATCTACATAAACTGTACTTGGTGATGAAATAATTTATTTTGATAAGGATTAATAGAATGTGTAAAATAAATGCGTTTAATTTTAGTCCAAAAAAAATTCAAGATTTCTAAATAAAAACATGGTTGTTGTGCCTCACTCGACATAGATAGGTATAGTGTGTCGCGGATTTTTTTGTAGATATTTATAAGATCTACAATTAATTAGAATATTTTATGGTTCTATCTTTTATAGTTTAGGCAGCGTACGCAAAATAAGTAACTTTTCTGGTTGATTTTTTACACCTTGTGTTCGAAAACCCCAAATATCTTACGGAACACTATTTTTTTTTCAATACAAAATTTAGCCTTTGTTACTTGTGGATAATGTAGCTTTCGAATGGTGAAAGAATTTTTGAAATCGGTCCAGTACTTTTTGAGCCTATTCATTACAACCAACCAAACAAACAAAGTTTTACTCTTTATAATATTAGTGTAGATTAGTTCATCATCATCAACAGCCCGTTTACGTCACTGCTGAAAATGGGCCTCCTCTTAACAGACCTTGGCAAGCCAGGATCGTAGAGGGATATTGCCATAATCACCACGCTTGGCAGACGGATTGGTGATCGCAGTAAGATGTAAACCTTGAGCTAATAGATGCTGCTGCCCATCCATCAGCCATATGTCCCTTAGTCGCCTTTACGATACCCATGGGAGGACATGGGGTGGTCTATTCTAATGCGGAAAACCTCAACCTCAACGATCCTGGCTTGCCAAGGTCTGTTAAGAGGAGGCCCATGTTCAGTAGTGGACGTAAACGGGCTGTTGATAAATTTTCAATATATACCCATAATAATTAATGCAAATATGAACTTACAGGAATTAATGACAAACGGACAGGTTACACTTGCTAGTTATAGTTACCTTAGTAGTTCAATTCATAGAATAAGAATAATGACCTATTAATAACAGTTCTTTTTCATTGTGATTTTGACAAGTACAAGTGTATGTAAATACCTAAGTGCTGAATAAATTCATTATTTCATTATAGAATATAGAATTTATTTCCGTACATTAACAAAGTGTAGCAGTCGTATTTCCTGGTCAGCTTATAAAATGTTTTTTTTAACGCGAAGTCGAGGGCAACAGTTAGTACACAATAAAACCGTTACAATAAACAAAGAAATATCCAAATTATAATAATAAATTGCTTTAACCATTCCTAAAACAACATTAACCTGACCTAAAACTAAACAATAAGCGGGTAGAAAATATCCCCAAAAGTGATTACTTTACAGTAAACAAGTGTAAACATTAAGGAAACATCGCTATGATTGATGCGTGTTATTTCTGTGGTGTATGTAATCTTCAGGTAAGCGAGTGAGCCAATTAATCATGTACGTCGTTAACGATATGAAGGCTGTAAGGGTTTAAAGTTAATGAAAGATGAGCTTGTTCTCAATTATTTGCAGTAAATTGAGTATTTATTTATTTACTAGCTGCGACCGCTCCAGTGGGTCGGAGCGTGATGTGTTGTAGCCTATATATTAATCCAGCGTATAACCTATCCCAGCACAAAATTTCAGCTAACTCTGTTTAGTGGTTTTGGCGTGAAAGAGTAACAAACATCCGTCCATCCATACTTTAGCATTAACTTTCGCGTTTATTATATTAGTAGGATTAAAAAGAGGAAAGATTTGATTGTTTGTTTGCATTCAAAATGCTCCGAAACTACTGGACTGAATTCAAAAAATCTTTCACCATTGGAAAGTTACGTTAACCTATTCTTTTTGCATTACATACAGACATTTAAATTTTACCTATTTGTAAAAATTAACATTTATTTTTATCACTGATTTTGATTACACACAGTCAATAACGTGAAAATGCTTCTCATTTTTATAAATATATGTACCTACTAGCTTTCCTAAGAAAATATAGCCTTCCTCAATAAATGGGCTATATACAGGACTATCTTTAAAACATGTGTTGTATGTTCACTTACCTCGAGAAAATGTATGGAACACCAGATTTTTTTTCGCGATTTCAGTGTTCTAATCATCATTACTTTCACCCCCTGAAAGGTTGTTAATGCTTTAAAAATGAAAGAAAGAAAGAAAGAAAGAAAGAAAATACTTTTATTTACGGCACATACAAGGAAATAAAACATAAGACATTGATTAACACTATTACATACATGCACCATAAATGGGAACTGGCTTCAGCATTAAGCTACGTCAAAAATCTAAAAGATCATTGCGCAGCGCTGGTATTCTAGCCAGCCCCAGGTTTGACGCCACGCATGCCAAACGTCAAATAAAAATATATAGAAAAATTATTTACCATTTAAAATTAAATATTTACCTAATTATTATCATTATTATTAATACAATATTCCATTTTAATTTTAATTGTAGAGCCAAATAAATAAACAAGTTTCATCATCAATTTGAGATTTTTTGTTGAAACGTAAACAAAAAATTAAATAAAATAAAAATAAAGAACCAAATAAGCAATAACATTAATCAGAAAAATAATAGCGAATTGATTACAAACAATATAAAAAACATAAAATTCTATTGTCATAAAATTAAGAATTAAAAACAAATTTTAATCTGTGCACCCCGGCTACTCGAAGAAGCGTTCCTACGCACGGCGGGAGTTCAAAAATTCAAGATGTCCTCGGCTAACTATGTCACGCAATGCACCAACTTTTTAGCTCCTTTGAATTAATAAATTAATACAAGTGTACAATGATTTTTACGTGTTATAATAATAAATAGTTGTGAGTGTAATGTGTGTTTGTTCCGAATTGGAGTGTATATTTGTATAAACATGGTGTAGTGTACATTTTGTGGTGTATTTATCTACATTTCCAAAGTTACTGCTATACAAAGTTCACATCCTTCGCCGCAAGCCTAAAATAATTAAAAGCATACCGCCACCTTCCAGTCCATAGAGACATAATTCCAGGTAAGTTTGACTATCTATGCAGGTTTTTGTTGAGAAAATAGGTATAATTTCAACTTATCCTGGAATGTTTTGGTTGATTTTAGGTTTCTCAAAGGAGGTGGCAATAAAACGTTCCAAATATGGCTTGCGGCAAACGTGAAGCATCCCCGGAATGCAGATGTACGATGTCGAGGCGTAACCATGAGGTAAGCTGAGGCTCTGGTATTATGCTCGTTATAATATCGAGCCCAATTCAACTTCCGATGCAGATATGTAGGTTTTTGGGATAATATTATACCAAACAACATGGTAGCAAAGTGCAGCTTCCTCCTTGCTGTCATTTTCATGAGATTCCCATTGTTGAGGTATGGAGTTATGTGAGTCCTTGGCGGGATGTTAAAACAAAAGCGGGCACAGGCATTTTGAACTCTTTGAATGAGCTTTTCTGTTCTGGCTAGTAAACAAGCGCCATATACAGAGTCTGCATAATTGAGTTTGGATAGTATTAATGACTCGCACAGCATGATTCGTATATCCTCACTAAGGTAGGGGCGAATTCTGTATAACATTTTCAAGCGATAGAAGCAGTTTCTAACCGACTCTATGAAAATAACCCTGTATAAAAGAATTTTTCAAACCGGACCTGCAGTTTCTGAGATTAACGCGTTCAAGCAAACAAACAAACTCTTCAGCTTTATACAGGGTGTCCCAAAAGGTTAAGTAGCTGGGAAAGGGGGTGACAGGGGTGGACACAATGGTCACTAGAAAAATAAAAAAAAAATCCACTCTGGGTATTTAAAAAAAAATGGCATTTTTTTAAAAACTTAAAATTTTACACCTTGTTATTTTTGATGTTGATGTTGATGACCTTGTTGTTATTGAAGATTACATAACAGCATATTTTTAAATACAGCCATATTTGTAGGTACAGTTAGCACAAGGTGTAAAATTTTTAGTCTTTTAAAAAATGCCATTTATTTTTTTAAACACCCAGAGGGATTTTTTTATATTTTTCTGGTGACCCTTGTGACCATCCCTATCACCCCCCTTCCCAGCTACGTAATCTTTTGGGACACCCTGTATATAAGTATAAATATACTCATAGATACATTATTGTCACGGTACCCTTAAAATCTTCCCTTAGCAAACTTAATTAACGACTAATTAAGTAATCCCTCATAGAAACCCTTATAAAACGCCGCTAGGTATAAAAACAACATCACATTATTAAAAAATGCCTTTCGTAGGTACGAAAGTACCTACCGCTACCTACCATTATCCTGTTAAAAATATTTTGATGAAGACTTTAACAAAAATGTTGGTGTTGTTATTGCTCTTCTTTGTTTAACGCCAGCGATTATTATTATTTAGGAATTGAAAAATGTTATTCTTAAAATATTTCAAAATTGAGATTAATAAAATTTGACCACCGGCAGGCACTAACGTCCCCCTTAGAGACGTGTTACAAAGAGATTAATAAATTTCAATGACCGGCTGTGGTTCCACCGTAGCCTAATTGGTTAAGGCATTAGTGGCTTTACCTTACCATGCAGGTTCGAATCCTGCCGGTGGTCAAATATTATTAATCTCAATTTTGAAATAAAATGTAATGTAAACTTTTCCATAAAGCGTTCAAAACATTTATATATTAAGCTTTGCGGAGCTAGCAAAGCTAGAAAACTACATATATAAAGCTTCTTGTGCACAATTTTACCCCGCTCCCTTAAGAAATTAATAATTTTATAATTATGAATTTCTTAAAGGTGCAGGGTGGGCGTTGCCCAATGGCTAGGGCGTCAGACTAGTGATCTTGAGGTCACCGGTTCGAACCCCACCCATTGCACTACAGACGTGAACGTACTCGTAACACAAGTATTTTATAATAATAATAATAAAGGTTTTATTTTCATCTCCACAAATTATATTTTAGGAACATAATACTGTCACAATTTTAAAAGCTAGTATGCAATTTGTGGGAGAAATGGAGTCCAAACTAAGCCTAGGCCTGTGTCTTAGATCTCCAGGCCCCCCTTTCCATGAGTGGGAGTTATTTTAATGTAAACAAGTAAGGGTTTCCTGTCAAGTGTGGATTAAAACACATGTTTGTAAGTGTGTGTGTGTATGTGTGTGTGAATGTATGTGTTTGTGTATGTATGTGTGTGTGTATGTATATATATATATAAGTATATAGAAATATAGGTGCATATATGGGAATTGGGTTAAATTATATCTAAATAATTTATATGTGAGCATGTTAAAGTTACAATAATGTGCATGTTTGATAATAAATATCATGAAAATATGTGTTTAAAATTTTAATAGTATTTTATTATTTATTTGTTAATTTTTATCACATTACTAGGTCTAAGATGCTTTCGGTTTTTATTTTAGCTTAGCAAGACGGGTTAACAAGAATATATTATAATGCAAACTCAGGTAGTAAAGTTAAAAAAAAAAAAAACAACTTAGCTGATATTTAATTATATAGTTCGTACGGGAACGGAAGATTCGCAGCTGAAACTGCTAAATGTATAATAAAATTATTATTATAATACAACCAATGTAACTATTTTAGTAATCGAAATAACATAGTATGTCGTTTCGATGACTGATTAATCAGCAGATTACACGTACAAAGTTTCCAACTACTACGACAATTACAATCAGGTTAAAATCAACCTCCCAAATTAGTTTACATAGTTACGAGTGAATCTTAGTTGGTAAGTAACTTAGCAAATCTTGTGCTCAGAAGCATATGGTCGAATGTGCCATTATACGTCAGAAACATTCGTCGTATGTGCCTTTATTGTAAACTGGCACTTACGACCAAATGCTTCTGAAGTATTATAGTCATCCGTCCTTATACTTCTGGGGTCTGGAAATATACACGTGTTTGTTAACTCGACAATCTTCTCTGAGAGTCATAGCATATCTGCACCAGCAGTGCCTGAGAATATTGCGTCCAAGCAAAAAAACTCTTCAGCTTTATATCATCATCAGCCCGTTCAACGTCCACTGCTGAACATGGGCCTCCTCCCTAAGGAAGGGCTTTGCCATAGTCACCACGCTTGGCAGGCGGATTGGTGGACCGCAGTATTATGTTGTAATACACAGGGAAACGCTTGTTATAGATGATGTTATAACAATCGGGACCAACGGCTTAACGTGCTTTCCGAGGCATGGTGGGTAGCCCTCAACCAACCAGACCCGGAAAGAAATCTTAGAATTTACACAAAGATTTCTTGTCCGGTGTGGGGATCGAACCCACGACCTCCGAGACTTAAAGCGAGCCAAATACCGCTACGCTACGGAGGTTATTTATATAGATTCACCTAATCAATATACCTTCATTCATATTCCTCGGAAAATGAGCCTGTGAGTAATACATGTCTATATTATTGCTACAATATTCAATCACCCTTTGTAATTCCGTACAGTCGCGATGACAATGCCAAGCCGGCAATATCAAAGAGATAATATATGAGTACTCTATGCTCCGTGCACTTATATCAAGAAGGTTAAAGCATGCTAAGGTAAAGATTTTATTTATACGTTTCAAAAGATTCAATATAAATATTATTATAATTACGGATAAAAATATACTATATTATGTTGCAGCCACAAGTTCCTCAAGGTACAACCTCCGTAGCGCAGCGGTATTTGGCTCGCCTTGAATCTCGGAGGTCGATCCCCACACCGGACATGAACTCTTAGTATAAATTCTAAGATTTCTTTCCGGGTCTGGTTGTTTGACGGACAGGTCCCGATTGTTATAACATCATCTATAATAATCGTATTCAAGGAACGAGCAGCACCGTTTCCTTGTGTGGTACAACATATTACTGTGGTCACCAACCCGCCTGCCAAGCGTGGTGATTATGGCAAATACCCTCCCTCGGGAGGAGGCCCATGTTCAGCAGTGGACGTTATACGGGCTGATGATGACGATGATGATGATGTTATAGGCAAAACATTATATTATAATAGCTGTCCCCCGCGGCTATTTGCACCGGGATAGGTTATACGCTGGATTAACATATAGGCTACAAAACATAACGCTCCGATCTACTGGAGCAGAGTAACGCGGGCAAAACCGCGATTCGCAGCTAGTTGGTAAAAATATAACTATATTAATTAATTACTAGGCTGTGATATTCTGTCATCATCATCATCATCGTTTTCAGCCCGTATAACATTGACCATGTGTAGGGTCCTCTCAAGGAGAGGACCCTACACCACTTAAACCCCACGGACACTCTTCTGTCCGCCGTAAACTAGACCTAAAGTATTATTTTTTTATTTTACTCGAAAGATTTTTTGTTTAACGTAAGAGTCGAACTTTTTACCTCTGATACAAGTCAATCATATACCATGTTTAATCAGGTTGGTGGCATCTCAACAAGATATCTTACGTGTTATTATTCAATAGATTTTTAAAAGTATACAAAGCAGAGTAAGGAGTAAGCAGTATCCTGAATATTTAAATCTTAGCGGCCCCGTGCGGATATTATCGTAATATTGCTCTCGGTGTGCCAAGCTTATTCATTCATTCTTATTGTAATATAAACATAATATTATGTTTATTGTTATCCATAAGATATATTTTAATACATTGATCCATATGTTATCTATAAGAGATATTAAAAAAATATTACAAAATAAAAGAATGTGTGGAAATACTAATCTTGGGCGTTGTAATGAATAAACTCAAAAACTACTGTGCCGATTGCAAAAATTCTTTCACCATTGGTAAGCTAGATTCACCCTAAGTGACATAGGTCATATTTAATTATGAAGTTCTTACGGGAACGGGAGTTACGCGGGTGAAACCGTGCGCGGGAAGCTAGTATTGAAATATGTCTACTTAGTTTTTTTTATGGCAATATTTCATAGGGTGTTAGTTCAATGAAATAAAATTCTCTAACAATATATAAATTTGAATGGAAACTTAAACTTCGTGAACATTTATAAATTCCATTTTGTTATGCATTGATCAATATAATCATTAAATATTATATTATTATTATTAAAGAGAGAAACTTTTAATCAATCATTGATTTGGAAAACATGTATGCCATCTAAAACATACTTGTAAAAAACCCAAGTCTTGTAACGCAGTTCTTTTAGCGTAAAAAATTGTGGAATCAATGTAATACCAAGTTGGTTAATTTATTCAGTCCCTACTTAAGGGACCTTCTGTCTTAAGCTATTCATAATTAGCTCACCTAACAGAATCTTATTATGAAATATATCAAAGTTTAAAACTTTTGAGTTTTAAATAATTGATTAACGTGGCAATAGGATAAAATCACAATATATCTCATAAGTTAAACATTATATTATATTAGAGTGTTTATTGCAATAGCCAAGTCCATCTAATATTCATAACATAAAACTTTTAAACTTTACACACAGAACCTTCCAATGCCCTCGTAGGCCCGAAGTCCGAGATGCCCACGAACTGGAAAGTAGAATCGCTATTTTTCCAGTTCGTGGGCCTCTCGGACTTCATCAGGTTGCAAGAATGTCCCTAGAAGACAAAATTCTTCAATGCAACTGCCAGCGACCGCCCCGAGCCGAGGTCTAAGCCCCGCAAGGGACTCCGTTTTTGAGCATGTTGGTTAGTTTGTAGTTTTTAAACCATGTAGTAAAGCTTAAGCCCTCGCCTATTTTATGTAGCAAAAGCCTACAGGCTACACACGTCCGATCGAAAAAAAAGGGGGTCAGTATAGAAAAAACAGTTCACCATACATTTAGACAAAGATTCTCAATGTAGGGATGAAGACGATTTTTAATGATGATGAAACAAAAACATCCGCAGGGCATTTTGGAAGGTTCATGGTAAAATAAATATCGACATTAGATGCTTCTACGTTGAGATTTAGTTTAATCGTATGTACAATAAGTCGGTATCATTAGGTCAAACATCGAGGTAAAGCCTATCTTTCGAACACTTCAAACTTTTTTTTATTCATGTTTCCTCTTACAAGTATGTTGGAAGAAATTTCTTAAGAATTAAGTACATACGAACAATAGCTGGATATTAAATATATTATTACACTTGAATATTATTATGTAACTAACTAATACTTGAGTGCACTGATGGCTCAGTGGTTACGGCAGAGGCTTCTGAGACCTGGTGTTTTGGGTTCGATTCTCGCCCGGTACAATAATATAATAATGTAATATAAACCGCGCGCTCCTACAACTTATATTATATATACTTATATATAATCTAAGTTGTAGGAGCGCGCCTAAGTAAATATAGGTACGAAGTGATTTTGTTCCGTATTTTTTAATGCTCTCAATTTTCCATACAAAAAATCACAAAATTGCTATACAAAATTTGTCAATAGCATCTATAACTTAAAAAGATATTAATAAATGTTGACAATCGTTTTGCGATAAACTGTGGCCGAAGGTGGTGACTGGTGATCAATCAAATTAAAATACAATTGTATTTTTTTTTAATGTTCGAAAATATTTCATTTTAAAATTTACTCCTCTGATATTTTTATGTGACGATTAAATAACTGGTCCTAATTACTTCAGTGATTATTAGCAAATATAAAAAATCACGGTGTATAAAAACGGACGGGCCACGGCCTTCGGTCTTTTAAACTGTATACCAGGTAGAGCGTATAATCTCTACGAAAGGCTGAAGGAATTAACCATACATTATAGAATTATTCCAGAATATTGGTAACAATTATTAGTCATGTAATAAGCCAAATTAATTTATAAACACCTCACAGCGGCCCTCTTTAGTGCGGCACGTTCTCAGAGAGCTGGTTTTTACTTTGAACAGCAGGTAATCATTGCCATCCCTGGAGATCCCGCGGTACCATATTGGCCGCGGGTGCCGTCGGGGGGCCGGATTGCTCATGCGTACCCGACCCCCGCCAACGGCGGATCGAAGGAGTGTCCGGGGGGTTTTAGTGGTGTAGGGTCCTCTCCTCGTGGTATGACTTTAGCATACCACGCTATGGAGAGGGCGAGTCCCACATATCCCACCGATAGCGCGCAAATACGCTGCAACGGTGGTGGGAATGCGTCAATGCATTTCCCCCCGGACAACAAAAAAAAAAAAAAGGTAATCATTGCCATTCACCGGGGTAATGCTGCCAGTATTCTGGGAACCTCGTCAAGTAGAATAGATTTAGAACAGTAGTTTTTATAAGTTAGTTGTATTTAAAATTAGCTATTTTAAGTTTTATGAATTATATATATCGCACCCCTAGATGAAAACTCCGGCAACTCAAAAAACCTCATTTTTCAGAAATTACGAAAAACTGTTTCTAGAGTATATAAGAAATATATCAAAGCTACTAACTCAAAACTCGTACTTTTTTGAGTTAGCGGAGTCTTCATCTAGGTGTGCGATATGTTACGGCTAATAGCCGAAGTGCAGCTACACCTAGTTTTAGCCGGCTACAACTAGGTGCAGCCGACAACTTGCGGTTAAACTTAGGTCAACCTTGATAAGTTCCTATAAGTTCCTCTAAGTTAACTCTAAATTAAACAATACAAGGGACAAAAAGGTGTTGGGGTGGTTAAAAAAAAAAAACCTAAACCTAAACCAATGGAGTCGAACAGGGACTTATAAACGCATGTGGCCGACTGCACCTAGTTGTAGCCGGATAAAACTAGGTGTAGCCGCACTTCGGCTATTAGCCGTAACATATATATGAATTTTATTCATGTAATAAATCATGTAACTAGTTTGATAACAGTCTTACTATATTCGACATAGATTTCTTTTTACATTGGAAAACTTAGAGTAAACACTGGTTTCAATAAAATACTAATAATACATAATATAAATATTTCAGTATTAATTAGCCTTTAAATATTTTCAAAAGAATAATAATCTGTTCACGTAAACGTACACAAAGACTGTCAGCGGTTCTAGCCAAACATGGTATACCGTTAATGTTTCCTATAGTAGCTACACATACAGCACAGCACAGCACCAATACCAATTAGATGATTTTGATAAATGAGGTGTCAATCAATTTTTATTACGTACGGGTGACACACACATTTTGTACGAAAAGAAATTATTTTCTGCAATAATTATATAAAATAATACCAAAGTAAAGGATTAATAATTAAAATCTATTTACATCTATCGTTATTAAATAGATTAATTTTATAAATAATAGAACCAGAATTTGGACTAATATGGAAAAAAATATTTTTAGTTTCATGTATTTATTTTGGTGCCCATTGAATTTGGTTATTTATTAAACCCTGCAATAAATATTGTTTAATAAATTAAAATAGTTTCACAATAGTACAATATAGTACTATAATAAAGAGGCGGACTTAATCCCGAGGGATTTTCTACAAGTCAAACTTAGAGTGGTGCAGAGGAAAAATATGTTACGTGCACATTGACGAATTTTAGTAATAATTTGAAAAATAAATAATAATAATACCAATATAAACGAAATACATAAAATGCACTTATTAAGTCACAAATAAGTACATTAATAAACTAATATATATTATAATTAATTTCATAAATAAACGAATATTACCTATTTATAGATACACTTTGTGAACAAGTACAAGTGCTGAATAAATATCTTTTATTTCGTTTCTAAAATAATATTAGGTGGACTAACGTAATTATTATCAGCGATTTGAATAAATATTAGTTAATAGATTTTTCTTAATGTAACGTTAGATAAAAAAAAATACAACTGATAAATTAAATTCACTCATTAATTTCCAATGCTTTTGTTAGTTTATACACACTTTGTATCTATATCTTTATTTATTTATTAATACTTTTGCATTAAGAAGTGCACGGTGGACTTAATGCCGTTGGCATTTGGTGCCAACCTTTTCTATATATTAATCTTTGTACCCCTTTTTATGAAAATGGAGGTATTAATGTAGGTGGATGGAGGAGTGTGTATTCTGCACAATTATAGTTTATATAGAGGATTGCATAATGCAAATATATTTTTTTATTATGACCGAATTTCGACTACTGTGCGACCACAAGTAATTATAAATACCCTTGCTCATTTAAAACCCCCGCGGCGTAGCGGTTGGATTCGATTCCCGCTCTCGATAAAAATCTTTGTGTTAAATCAAAAATTTCTTTGAAGGTCTGGTTAATTGAGGGACTACTACTCCATGCCTTGGAAATGCACGCAAAGCCGTTGTCTCCGATTATTACAACATCGTCTATGACAACCGTTTACCATGAAATGGGCAGCAGCGTTTACCAGTGTATAAACCATAAATAATACTGCGATCAACCCACCTGACAAGCTCGGTGACTATGCAACACTCCCTTCGAGGGAGGTCCATATTCAGCAGGGCTTTATACAGGCTGACGATAATGATGATGATTACTCATTTACCAATGCGTATTTATTATTCTAATGTTAACAAAAAAAAAACAGTGTACCAAAAACATAACGTAAATTCATATAAAAAGGCAGCATCTGAAAAACGAATTGAATAACTTAATAAGCACGAATGTCCAAATTCATTAAAATTTATAATTCCATTGGAACTGATAAATTGATTATAATTTCCTTACACAAAATCGGCCGTATTTTTCATTCAATAATGATACCCATTGAAATCAATTTTATTAGTCTTGCTACATAGGGATGTGCGTAATCCCCTCCGGGATAGCGGGTCTTTGGAGGGACGTCGAATTTTATTCTTATGTGTTCGTAAGTTTATCTTATGTTGTATTTTGTGGTAGCGAACATTTTATGAACAAATTGGGGTTAAATGTATAAAAAAAGGATGTTTGGAAACGATAGTTTGCTGTTACTTTTTGCTTGATGTTTTATGAGGTATTGAAAAATCGGGATTTTTTTTATTTTAAGTAACGTTAGTAGTTTGATATAAATAGATTTATAAGATATTAAATATTGATCGGTAAGTTTTTTGTGCTAAATATATAGGAAGTCAGTGTTTTAGTAACCATTTTGGACAAAAATCTGTTACAAGCTTACTAATTAAAATTTAAAAAAAATCTCATGTTTAAATATTGAAGATTTAATTAAATATTTATATACTCTTGTCTTTAACACGAGTATATAAATATTTAATTACATTCCATGAATAAATAAGAGTGTTAAAATGTTGTATAAATATGTATCAAAGTCAGTTTCTTACGATTCTTTTTGTAAAATATATATTTCACTCCTTGAATTTAAAGCTAATTTTTTTTTGTTCCGAATATGATACTTAAAATACTAGATATCGATACAGAGTATTTTAAAATGTTGTTATTTCAATAAACTAACACCATAAGTTTATTACGAATATACAGGGTGTCCCAAAAGGTTAAGTAGCTGGGAAAGGGGGTGACAGGGGTGGACACAATGGTCAGTAGAAAAAAAAAAAAAATCCGCTCTGGGTACTTAAAAAAAAAATGGCATTTTTTTTAAAACTTAAAATTTTACACCTTGTTATTTTTGATGTTGATGTTGATGACCTTGTTGTTATTGAAGATTACATAACAGCATTTTTTTTAAATACAGCCATATTTGTAGGTACAGTTAGCACAAGGTGTAAAATTTTTAGTCTTTTAAAAAATGCCCTTTTTTTTTTAAACACCCAGAGGGAATTTTTTATATTTTTCTGGTGACCCTTGTGACCATCCCTATCACCCCCCTTCCCAGCTACGTAATCTTTTGGGACACCCTGTATAATAATCGTGATCCGTAGTTTAATAATAAATATAATAAAATAACCAATATTACATTACTTACATAAAATTCAATTAAGTTTATATTGTATTTAACTCCCACTTACAATGTAATCAAAATGTTGACTTAAAATTCAGTGTAGGTATAGCAACTCATTCAAAACAAACTTCATTTACTCAAGAGGCTACCGTCTCAAAGGGCGCCTAGACTGATTCAATAAAACAAACAACATAAATGTAATTACGTCTAACATCTCCTGTTCATACTAATTGAAAACTTACCTCTAAGAAAAAAAATCACTTACACAATACGCACATCACTAGCGAAAATACGCGCACATACAAAGCACAGGAGTCACAATTGATACGACAGTTCGACACTACGCATAGCTCAAATACGCGGACCCGTTATACTCGTACCGCACGTAGCGTTTCTACGGCGCGCGTGGATTTACTGAGCCTGTAGCACCGTAGGCTACGAGACTACGGCGCGCGCATCGGTCTTCGAAAACGCTAATTCAAATACATTTATCAGGCTAATTCTGCAAATTGAACTAAATAATGACGTTACAAGGCCTGTGCTCCTTCAACAACCGTTTGTGGAGCTAGTCAATTGCGTTCATTATAACATCTTGGGTGTTAATAAATTAGTATAAAGTTATCCGTCTAACTCTGTGATTTATAGTGGACTGCGGCGTTATTTAATTTGTGAAGGATCCTCGGACGAGGTAATTTGGAAAATTCTAATCTATAGCTCAGTTGTATGAATACAAGGTTGTTTAGGTTGTTTGTATGCGAAACCGGTTGTGGACACTAAATAATCTGGCCGGTAACTTCGCATAATGCTATGGAACTATGCTCGCGTTCTAAATTTACGAGCTCATAATTTGTAAATGGCGATGTATAACTTTGTGTGACATATGAAAACTAGTTTGGAGTGTTTAATAAATAAAGTTTTATGGTAATAGAATTAGGACTTGTATTGAATTATGATCACATTCGTGGCGTAGTAGTATAAGTCTCACCTTAAATCTTGGAGATCGTGGGTTTGATTCTCAATTCGGACAAAAAAGTGTATGTGTATAATAAAATACTTATAATGGGGTATGGTAAGTTGGGCAACCCTGCGTGCCTCGTAAAGCACGTTAAGCCGTTAGTCCCGATTGCCATAACACCATCTATGACGATAGTATACCAAGTTACGGACAGCAGTATTTACCTGTGTTTAAGCTGTATATACTGCGATTTCCAACCCGCCTGCCAAGCGTGGTGAATATGGCAAAACCACCTTCGCCCCGTGTTTAGCAGTGGACGTTAAACGGGCTAATGATGATGAGAATTAAATTTTGTAGAATAAGAAAATTCAAATTCTTACGTAATTTTAACTTTTTCAGACAGTTGACGTTATGCTGAACATGGGTCTCCTCTTAACATACCTGGCCAAGTTTGCAGCAAGCTTGGTTGGCGGATCGGTGATCGCAGTAAGATGTTAAATAATCTGTAGCTGATTGATGCTAATGCCCATCTATCAAATGTTAAACCCCTAGTCGTGTTATACCCACTTTGGACCCCGTTGGCCTGTTGTGACTTCCACGGTGGGACATGGGGTAGTCTAACCTAAACAGAAATCATAGAGCACTAATTTTGCATATATTTAGGTGCCTACAGATTAAGTAACATGTTGTATAACTTGCGTTTACAACAGATAATGTGGACGATTATCTATAAATTTCAAAAAAAAATCGTTTATTTTTTTTCATACAAAACGGCCATTTCATAGGTAAGGACCTATTATGTGTAATGATGTTTCAGGCACCAAATAATTAGTTTACCGTGAATGTGATAAACAACAAGGCTTATGATGTAGTAGCTTTACTAAATCTAAAGCCTTCGATAGGAAACACAACGTGCATTGCAACTTAAACCGATTTCACATGATTCTGCCTCTGCATGTTAATTCTTGCTACCGCGGAATACATGCGCTTCATAAGCCTACACAACATTCACATCTCCATTATATAAGCTATAGTTCACAGCTTAGATTGAGCAATAGAAGTTACTATGACATTCGGAATAGTTAAAGTATAGTGTAGCTGGGACATTTGCTGTAAGACAGTTGAATTTGTATTACCGATGTAAAGCATTCAAAACATTATATTGATGTACAAAGTCCAAAGTACTACCTCAGTTTTTAAACCTAAGCTTTAGGCGGCCGTAGCCAATGGCTAGGGCGTCGGACTTTTGATCATGCGGTCGCCCGTTCGAACCCTACCCATTGCACTACCGACGTGAACCCACTCGTAACACAAGCATTTTAGCTTAGCACGAGGGGTTAACAAGAATAGTTACTAGTACTCTATTCAAAAAAACCTCGGTTGCGCAGCGGTAAAAGTTTCGTTTTAAGACTTTTAAATGGATATCCTATACATTTTTCGGGTCTAGTTTAGTGAAGGACTACCCTCCGTACCTTGCAAAGTACTTTAAGCTGTTGGCCCCGATTGTTATAAAATCTATACTAATATTATAAAGAGGAAAAGAAAGTTTGTATTGAATAGGCTCCGAAACTACGGGTCCGATTTAAAAAAAATATTTCACCGTTGGAAAGCTACACTATCCCCGGATGACATGGGCTATATTTAATTATGAAGTTCCCACGGGAACGGGAGTTACGCGGGTGAAACCGCGCGCGGGTAGCTATCATTATAACCGCCTGCCTGTTTCAGCAGTTGCCTGTTTCCTTGCATACGCTTGTATGCAAGGAAACAGGCAACTACTTTCCTTGTGTGTTACAACATAATACTTTAGTCACCAACCCGCCTGCCAAGCGTGGTGACAGTGGGAAAACTCTCCAGGAGGAGGCCCATGTTCAGCAGAGCACGTTAAATGGTCTGATGATAACTACATTACCCGGCGTTTTAATTTAAAAAAATAAGTATTTTTTTTTATTAATTCGCTTTAATTTCGTTCAACTCAAATAAAATCGCAATTCAGAATTAATTCCCGTTTAAAGTTTTATATATATTTACAAACGGCAGTTGAATGGGAGGTATATTCACATCATGAATAGCACCGGCGGGTCCGCAATTAAATCTCCGTACTTTTAATATCACCTAATTACTTCGACACGTCGCTAAGGTGTTTCATTTTAAATAGCATTTGAAAGTTGATTGTACTGTGATAACTGAAAAACTGATTTATATACTACTAGCTGCGCCCCGCGGTTTTACCCACGTTACTCTGCTCCAGTGGGTCGGAGCGTGATTCGGCCAAATCCATTCGATAGTTTTTACGCGAAAGAGTAACATACACCCACATTCCCCACCCAACAAACACACGCCTTGACTTATTATGTATATGTAACAAATAAAAATATATATTAGTGACAAGATAAGTGACCGTAGCTCAATGGCTGGGCTTCGGACTTGTGATCTTGAGGTCGCCGGTTCGAACCCCACCCATTGCATTATCGACGTAAACTCATTCGTAACACAGGCTATTCGTAATTTTAGCTTAGCGATTTTCGATGGCTTTACAAGAATACTAGTAGACTGCAAAACACTACTAGTAAACATTTTTCTAAAAAAAAATATATATTGAGGCAGCCTAGACTAGCAGGTACCTTACGCATCTAGAGTTAAAGAAATTCAAACGCAAAAGCGAAATATGTGTACCTACAAGTATCTGACCATAACTACCGATCTAAAGGTTAATAAATGCTAAAACGAAACATTACATTATAACGACAACCTCCGTAGCGTAGCGGTATTTGGCTCGCCTTGAATCTCGGAGGTCGTGGGTTCGATTCCCACACCGGACATGAAATCTTTGTGTAAATTCTAAGATTTCTTTCCGGGTCTGGTTGGTTCAGGGACCACCCTCCGTGCCTCGGAAAGCACGTTAAGCCGTTGGTCCCGATTGTTATAACATCATCTATAATAATCGTATATCAAGGAACGGGCAGCAGCGTTTCCTTGTGTGGCACAACATAATACTGCGGTCACCAACCCGCCTGCCAAGCGTGGTGACTTTGGCAAATACCCTCCCTCAGGAGGAGGCCCATGTTCAGCAGTGGACGTTATACGGGCTGATGATGATGAAAACGAAACATTTCATACACAGACTTAATTTTGTACTCATTAATATTGCATGTACAAATGTTAATATCCTTTTACTTTACTATTTTAATATCACGACGCTATGAGACTTACATTTTAATATAGAAGAATCTCTTAAAAAATAATATAAAGGTAGTACGCGTATATTTTACTTTTCAAATGTTTCACAAACTGAGAAAGTTTTTATTCTTATCTCTGGATGTTTAAAAGGCAACCGTTAGTAACTGATCTACGGACACGCAGGTCAAACAAATGGACGGATAAAGCTGATTTTTTTCCCGTATATAGATACATAATAATGACATGGATACCTATGTCCTAATTTTCAAAGATTGAATTGTGAAATCGGAACATAGGCAGCAAAATTCGCAGGCATCAACTGTTTAGTTTATATTAATATATTAATGTTTAGTTATATGTATACTTTCAGTCACTATTCCCATCCAAAAATTGGTCAAATGTAATTTTTTTACCAATATAATTATATCCCGTTTTGAGTGGGAACATCATTAAGAAATTTAGCCTCAATAAAACATTTAAATATTTTTTTAAATCGGACCAGCCGTTCCTGAGAATTGCGCGTTCCAGCAAACAAACCCTTCAGCTTTATATATTAGTATAGAGGTATAGACACCATAAATTACCGTAATTGCATAACACTTTGATTTGTCCTTCTCTTCTGTCGCTTTTAAAATCGAACCTTTATACCTGGTAGCGAGCCTCCATCTCATCTAATAATGATGAGACATGACATCGCAATGATGTTATAGTAACAAGAAGTAGATCCAACGGCCCGGCACCCGGGTTTGAAAAATGGCACCACGAAACTAAGCTAATTGGCATACTCAAGTATGCCAATTAGCTTAGTTGTCTGTCTTATTTTTGCTCCCGAAATTTCATGCTGTACTCTCTTGGGACAATTTTTGTTTTAACAAAACACCAGCATGACGTATCTACCCCTTTTCATACAATATCATCGCTTTAGGTAACAAGATATCTATATAAATAAGTTATTAGTTGCCATGTTGAAAAATACGGACAATACCGCGTAATTTAAAATCAACTTTCGAACGCAATTTAAAATGAAACATCTAAGCGAAGTGTCGAAGTAATTAGGTGATATGAAAAGTGCGGGGATTTAATTGCGGACCCGCCGGTGCTATTCATGATGTGAATATACCTCCATTCAACTGCCGTTTGTAAACATATATAAGATTTTAAACGGGAATTCATTCTGAATTGCGGCTATATCTGAATTGAACAAAATTAAAGCAGATCCATATATAAGACACACATGTATTTGTTTTATATTTAAACGCTTGGCTGTGTAATAACAAATAGACCGGGAGATACTGACACAAAATACTGGGTCATTTGTACCAGTATGGCGGTTCTTGAGGGGTCTTATTACGTAATGACATAAAGAAAAATGAAGATCATAGCGCTGGTACCGGCGGCCAAATCGCGTGGGAGTTAGTCAAAAAAAATTTGCTCATTTTCGGCGGTATGGCGGCCATTTGGAACCGTCCGAAAAGTATTGCATGGTGATGTTCGTAAATGGCTGCACGACGATAATTAACTGTGCATAAATTAGCCTGGTACAAATGGTTGAATTGTGTTTATTAATTAAAGAATTCGCGTCGGTATGGCGGTAAGTAAGCGGCTGTAAGTCACACCGGAGAAGTATGGCATGACACTACCGCCTACTTCTTTTTATGGACTATCGGAAAATACTAAGATTTTTGTGGAACAACTCGTTTGACTTTCGTTATTTATTCGACTAACGCCCACGCGATTGGGGCGCCGGTACCAGCGCTATGATCATCATTTTTCTTTATGTCATTACGTAATCAGACCCCTAAAGAACCGCCATACTGGTACAAATGACCCAGTATTTTGTGTCAGTATCTCCCGGTCTAAGAAAGTGCAGCTGAGAAATTATTTCAGTATTAGATGGCCTATTTACCGAGGAAGGCTTATGGGCTATATTTAATTATCATCATCATCATCATCAGCCCGTAGAACGTTCACTGTTGAACATGGGCCTCCTCCCGAGGGAGGTTTTTGCCATAGTCACCACGCTTCCGGAGAAGGTGTGGACATTTTTGTGGAGTGGCTACTAAAGAATAAGAAACACCAATTAAAATATCAGGCTACAACCCAAACATATTAGCCGCGGGTGCCGTCGGGGGGACCGGATTGCCTTTCGCGTACCCCGCTAATGACGGATCGAAGGAGTGTCCGGGGGTTTTTAGTGGTGTAGGGTCTTATGAATAAGCTAATAATCTCGATAGCCGTGGTATACCACTATGGAGAGGGCGAGTCCCACATATCCCGCCGCCAGCGCGCGGATACACTGTAGCGGTGTTGGGAATACGTAAATGCATATACACAAGACAAAAAAAAAGAAGCTACAACCCAATATAGCAGAATAACTGACAAGTAAAACTGCGGGTAAAAACTAGTACTACTTTTGTTAAATTTCGTCACTATCTCACAATTCAACCAGAATGTATTCAACCGGAAATGATGAGGTATCGGCCGATTTCCGGGCCAGCTAAAACTATTATTGGGATTTTTATAACAGAAAGAAAAGGAAGCGACTATTTTTTTAGTGACAACATTGGCGGAAAGAATATAAATCCGTCTGTTACGCATGCTCGCCCCCAAACTATATCAGACAAGAAAGGCTTCATGGATTCAGCTGTGTAAAGATTTTTTTAGTCTTCATCAGTGTTGCGGGACGTCCCGATTTTGATATCAAAATTAAATGTCCAGCGCGGGACGGGCTCAGTCCCGCTTTACAGGCTTAATTTGACCATTATCGCTACTTTAAATGAATTCAAATCTGACAGTTACTGTAAAATTAGTAATATACTCATTAGGGTATATTAATTACTGGTATTTTTTATATAAATTGTCATGTCAACATAAATTTAAGCTCAAGTAATAAGCTAAGTACCTTTTTAAAAACTTCTGATAACATACTTTTATTATGTCCCGCTTTCGAGGAAAGAATCCGGCTTTTTCGCCTAAAAAATACAAAATCCCGCTTTGCCCTAATTAAAATCCGGCAACGCTGGTCTTCATCAACATGGGCCTCGTCTTAACAGACTTTGGCGTCTTAGGCTCGTCAAGGGATATTTACGTAATCGCTACGCTTGGTGATTGCAGTAGGACGGAAAGTAGTCTGAAACTGATAGATGATGCTGGTTGTAAACACCTTAGTTGCCTCTTAAAATACCCATTAAAACATTATGGAGTAGTCTATTCTAATTAATCATTTAATGAAAACCGATCATTTACGAATTATTATATAATTATCCGTTAAAAACCCGAAAGAGACAAAATTAGAAAAAAAAATGTTATAGGTATCGCATAAACATACAGTTAACATCTAACAGAACTCTAATATCTTGATATTACAAACAGACAATTCAATTTAATCTATTGTACATATCTATACTAACATCATAAAGTGGAAAAGTTTGTATTTTTGTATTGAATAAACTCAAAAACTACTGAACGGATTTTGATAATTCTTTCACTATTAGAATGCTACATTATCCTTGAGTAACATAGGCTATAAAAGTCAACTCGTGCGAAACCGGGGCGGGCCACTAGTATTATACAAAAAGGTAATTAATATATTTCAGCTATGTCATTATCATACTTTATTATTGTTACAGTATTTGGCTCGCTTTTAATCTCGGAAGTCGTGGTTTCGATCCCCACGCCGGACAGGAAATCTTTGTGTAAATACTAAGATTTCTTTCCGGGTCTCGTTGGTTGAGGGACTACCCTCCGTGCCTCGGAAAGCACGTTAAGCTGTAGGTCCCGATTATTATAACATCATCTATAATAATCGTATATCAAGGAACAGGCAGCAGCTTTTCCTTGTGTTGTACAACATAATACTGCGGTCACCAATCCGCCTGCCAAGCGTGGGGACTATGGCAAATACCCTCCTCCGGGAGGAGGCCCATGCCATGTTCAGCAGTGGACGTTATACGGGCTGATGATGATGATGATTATTATTATAAAATAAATAATTAAGTATTAATTAAATTAATTATTACATAATGTAAGTCGTTTTTAAAATTACTCTTCACTCCACAATTCTTCAATTATAAAAAAAAAGAGTTGAGGCATGGGAGTGGGCGTGGGCATGGGTTTCGGCATAGGTGTGGGCATCGGCGTGTAACTGTACATAATTAGGAAAATACTGACGCGGGAGATCTAGTAAAGATAAAAAATAATACTCAAACAATAAATAATGATTATGTTTGAAACGTTTCCAACGAGTGCATCATTTTAATACATACACATAAATTTTAATATAGTAATGTAAACTATGTCTTGAAACTAAAGAACGTTTGCTTAGCAACGGTAAAAGGTTAAAATGTAAGGGCGAAAGCATGGGCAAAGGCACGGGCTTAAGCGTAGGCATAGGCGACGACGGCGCGTGGACCTGTACATGAAAAATTAAACATTATCCTACTAATATTATAAACGCGAAAGTTCGTAAGTATGGATGTATAGATGGATGGACAGATATTTGTTACTCTTTCACACCAAAACTACTGAACTGAATTGGCTGAAATTTTGCACCGGGATAGGTTATACGCTGGATTAACATATATGCTACAAAACATCACGCTCCGACCCACAGGAGCAGAGTAACACGGGTAAAACCGCAAGGCGCAGCTAGTTACGCAAATAAAAGCGCAAAGGACACCCACACCTACACGCCATCATAACATTACATGTTTGAAACGTTTCCATCGAGTGCGTTTGACGATTTTAACACAGACATACAGACACATATAGAAGTGTAAACAAAATGTTGATACTACAGAACATTTGCTAAGCCGTAAACGGTACCTACCGGGAAATGTTTGATGCAACAGATTTAAGGTTGGGCCATAGAGTTAGCGACTAAACGTATGAACGATATAAATTCGATATTACATATTTAGTTATAATATAAAAATCATTCTCAATAAGAGGTTTTTGTTGCAGGACATCTTTGTCGCAGGTACTCACTAAGACTTTTGCTTTTTTGCACAAGTTTGCGATATTTAGCCCCTAAGGGGACAAATAGGGATTGTAAAATTTTGTATCAGTGGGCGGAAGGGTCAAACATGGGAGTATGAACAGAGAGGGAGGACAGACATGGGCGACAGAACGGCAGATCAGGGCATATGGTATATAGCCATGAAGGCGCAGGCACGGCGATGTAGGTATGACTTAAGGCATAGTCCTAGTATTTGAAAAGTATTGTAATAACTTCCAGTAAAAACGGACAACACTACTAACAACGTTTCCTCGTCAGTCGTATTTCATTTAGTAAAAATAACGGTTTTAAAACTACAATTCAAGCAATCTACGCCAAAGTTCCTCCTGGTGGGCCTGAACCTCGCTGCACGGTGGTCCCAGCCAGCGACCACGAAACGAGAAATAATGACTAATAGGAAAAATAATGTCAATGAAAACCAAGATGAATTCCAAGATATGAAAATTGCTTGTAGGTTTATATATTATATTTCATTGGCAAAATCAACTGAAATTTGTTTAAAATGTATTTAGCAGGTGGGACGATGTTTATAAACAAAACGCCTTGAATTACGAAATAGACTGCTTCTCCTACAATATTGTTTAAAAGCCAGTCAACATTATAACAGTAAGCAAAAATCAGAGTCATTTGTACAAAATTGCTTAACTCATGTCAATATCTAGAATAGTTTAGTCATCAATGAAGATGAAACTTTTGCATAAAAACGGATAATTTGATCGTACATGGCTTTTCTGATTACTCAGTGGCGCATTTACCAGCAGGTTGAGTAGGCTGGAGCCTAGGACGGCAGAATTTAGTGGGCGCCAAATTTGGCCACCATTTTTTTTTACAGAATAAATAAACTTAATGTCTAAAATTTTCAATAGAAACATTTTCAGATATTCAAGTTGGGGCGGCGGGGGGCGTAAATTTGAATAACCTACTCGCGGCAAACATGTAAGTCTGCTACTGTTATTACTTAATTTATTTATTTAGTGAATTTAAAAGGCAATAATAGTAATGTTTAGTTATCATTTATATAAATCTGAAAAAGGCTTTGTAAATATATTCCTCCGAACTGTTTGGCACCTATAGGTACAGTAAGCATTGTATTGAAATTCTTTAGTTTAGTAATACAAATAACTTTTAGGAATTAGTTAAAATGGACAAAATATTGCGTTTTATATTGTAAAAAAAAAAGTTATCTAACAAAAAATGTAATAGGCAAAAATGCTTTTGTCCGTAAAATATCTAAAGTGCAAACGTTGCACCTTAATTAACTTTATTTTGCTTTTAAATATTCATTATTTTTCTTTAAAAATGAGAATGAAACCACGAGGACCGACTATAAAAACTTTTAAAAATTGATTAATGAGTAATTAAAACTTTTGCTTTATTGAAGTAAAAAAAGTTTGACATAGTTTATGGTAAACTGTCTGTCTGCCTATTTGTTTGTCGCCAGGCTATATCTCATAAACCGTGATAGGTAGACAGTTGAAATAATTACTACAATAACCAACACGAATAATAGAACAAAATAAATATTTAAGTAAGGCTTCCCTACAACAAACAACAAACGTGTTTGTTTCACCGTTTTTTTTTTCTTTCTTTAGTTGCATAGTTGCACTCTGACCGGTTTTTTTAGCTTTTCGTAACCTATATAGTATATTATTTTTTCATACCGTTTCATTTCAAACCGGATAAAACGGATATATACCTAATCTATCCGTTTTTTTTGGTTTTGAAACTCGCCTTAGCTAATATTAATGTTTTTTTTAAAGGTATCTATTTCTTACCACGCACACTTTAAGGCCCCACGCCCAGATATAGTCGCCTTTGCCTCAAAGACGATAAAAGCTTGCACGCTGACTCGGGGATAGCTTTGTACGTATAGTAAAATAAATCCGTACCACTTGGTATTCAAAGTGTGAACTAAGGCGCCCAATAGTGGCAGCGTTGATCAATTTGCTGTTCCCAAGAAAGATTGGAAGGAACACAGTCCGAGGGTCCACGTTTGAGGCAATAAAACTGGATAGATGGACCGCATTTGTAAATGTATGGTTTTGTTTAGCAAGATTTTAAGAATGGCCGAGAGGCAAGGCCCAAATCCAGACGTGTAATATATTACTCTTTATTATAATAATAATATCATCATCGTCATCAGCCTGTTTGTGGTCCACTTCTGAACATAGGCCTCCCCCATCGATTTCCAGCGGGAACGATCGCTAGCGGCCTGCATCCACCAACTCCCCGCGACCTTTATGAGGACGTCGGTCCATCGTGCAGGCGGTCGTCCTACGCTGCGCTTGCCAGTTCATGGTCTCCACTCAAGAATCTTTCTGCTCCATCGGCCGTCTTCGAGCTATGTGTCCTGCCCATTGCCACTTCAGCTTGCTAATCCGTTGAGCTATGTCAGTGACCTTCGTTCTCCTGCGGGTCTCTTTATTTCTGATTCGTTCACGCAGAGAATAGCTGAGCATAGTTCTTTCCATAGCTCGTTTCATATATATGCATATTCCTGAGCGACTTTGAGCTTTTTTATGAGGCACACAGGAAGAGACCACGTCTCAGATCCATATGTCATCACTGGTAACACACATTGATTGAAGACTTTATTATATATGGAAAACTAATGGCACGCGTGCCATTGATGGCACCCGAAGCAATATTTTGGGCACGCAAGTATGAAGTATAGTTAATACATATATCTAAGATCGTCCGAGATTGACCCAAGATCGATAAACGTCCACTAAGGAACATGGGCCACCTCACAAGGGAGGGTTTTGAAAATATTATGCTCTAAAACACTAGGAAACGCTGCTTTAACAATTGGGAGACAGATATGTTTTAATAATCGAGAGCAACGGCTTAACGTGTTTTCCGAGGCATCGAGGCATAAATCGTAGAATTTACACAAACATTTCTTGTCCGGCGTGGGGATCGAACCCATGAGCTGTGAGACTTATATTGCTACGCCACGGAGGTCTAATAACTACGAACAATAGCTGCGCCCCACGGTTTTACCCGCATCACTTTGCTCCAGTGTGTCGGTTGATATTTTGTAGCCTAATTCTAAGCCTAGCTCTAGCGTTCAAACGTTTAGCCAAATTCATTCAGTAGTTTCCACGTGAAAGAGTAACAAACATCCATCCATCCATACTTACAAACTTTCGCGTTTATAATATTAGTAGGATAGTAGGATTTCTTAAAAAAAATGCACTTCTATGCTATAAGCTATATTCTATTATGGAGTTCCCATGAAAATGAGAGCTACACGTGTGAAACCACGCACGGGCATCTAGTGTAATAATACCGACTATGCATATACGATCAAATTCTTTGATGTTACAAACTTCCCTAATTTGATTACTATAAGCCAAATCCTACTGACCCGAAATCCTTTAGGTAACTACAAAATTCAATATTCCTTTTTAAACGGTCGACCGCACACGATACTTTTAAAGCTAACTCAATGGAGGATAGTAAAGGCATATAAACTGTCGGCCGTATATTTGTGTAGGAGTGTTTACGTCGCCAGGAGAGGAAGTTTCGTAGCTTCCTTCAGAGAACACCGCCTTGAGGGAGTTGGATACACTACCGGCCGCGTGTTTACAAATACGCGTAGTATTCTGTTTAATGATATTAAAGACTTTAAAAGATGACAAAAATAATGATCTCGGAGTTTCTTATAGTCTTTCTTCTCCGAGTGTCACACCGTAGATAGATAGAGAAAGACTCGTAGGAAGATAGGATAGGATTCGGTCGTCCTTGCAAGGCGAGGCTCGCGACGCGTTCTATATACTTCAGACCCGATCCCAGCCCGCGCTAGTTGATCTTAATTATATTTTATAATAAGCGATTATCACATGCCATAACAATATTGGTAAATTTTATTTAATAACATTATTGTTGAAATGTAAACTAATTTATTAGTTAAGATAGTTATTTTGTTTTCATTATCATTGTATTTGACTTATAATAAGTACGATCGATTCGTCTACATTATCAATATACGTTTCATTTCAAAGAATTCAGAAACTCTCAATTCTTAACTATATCACTACATAGTGAAATGAAATGAAATGAAATCGTTCATGATAATGTAGACGAATCGATCGTACTTATAAGTCAAATACAGTGATAATGGTAACAAAAAAGTAAAAACAATCTTGACTAATAAATTAGTTTACATTTCAACAATAATGTTATTAAACATAATTTACCAATGTTGTTATGGCATGTGATGATCGCTTATTATAAAATATAATTAAGATTAACCCGATCGGGCTGGGATCGGTCTGAAGCATATAATATAAATCATGACTCATATAAAACAAAGTCGATTCCCGGTGTCTAAAACTAATCAACGGATTTTGATGCGGTTTTTTTAAATAGATAGAGTGAATCAAGAAAAAGATTTATATGTGCTCAGTATCAGCTCAGGGTCGCTAGTTTTTGATATGGTTGAATGTTTTTTTACACGCCCGGCAGCATGTTTGCAAATGTGTGAAGTACTTAGAATTTAGATTTAATTTAATAATAAATATTTTATTTGTACCTTAAGTGAAAAACTTGTGGTAAATTTATACTTGGTTTCATTCATCTATTCTTTCCTGTCCCCTAGTCATTAAACCGTTGGTGTCTATACTGATATATAAAACTGAAGAGTTTGTTAGCTGGAACGCGCTATTTTCAGAAACTACTGGTCCGTTTTGGAAAATTATTCTAGTGTTAGATAGCCTAGTAAATTTAATAGGTAATGAAATTGTTACGCGGATTAAACCGCGCGCCAGAAGCTAGACCTAATTAGATAATAAAGTTGAAGATAAAATGTAGCAAATTGATATTCTGCCCTTTTTAACAAATAAAGAAACTATTTCTTGACAAATGAAATAGCACCTTTACTTAGAATGAAATAGAACTGTTACATAGGCAAAGTTGCAGCATTACCAAGTAAAAAAAAAACATTGTCTTTTACGTTAACCAATTACAGGCACTTTTAAATGGACCAACGAGCGGGAGGAGGAGCGGGGGGCCGGATTGCTTATGCGTACCCGGCCCCCGCCAACGGCGGATCGAAGGAGTGTCCGGGGGGTTTTAGTGGTGTAGGGTCCTCTCCTCGTGGTATGAGTTTAGTATACCACGCTATGGAGAGGGCGAGCCCCACATATCCCACCGCCAGCGCGCGAATACGCTGCAGCGGCGGTGGGAATGCGTCAATGCATTTAAAGCCGGACAAAAAAAAAATAAGGCACTTTTAAATGGTCAAACATTTACAACAGTTACAAAATTTATTAATTATATTTGTTATTTATTTATATCTATTAAATTAATTGTTATAATTTATTTCTATTGTTTTAAGCGACGCAAAATGCTTGTTCTGTCTATATTATGCCAAAACAATTATAATTTTTTGAGTGGACCACGAGCATAACGACGGTCGCGCTTTAATGCTACCAACCAATCTTACCAAGTCACCAATAAATAGAAAAAAAAAATTAGCCATCCTTAGGGAATATTAAGTATCATAACCACGCGTATCACAAAACAAAATAGTCTTTGTCACTTATTGATAAGTCGCTTTTTAATTGTTCAAAAATTCTTTATATCGTTCCTGTAGTTTCAGTTGAATTAATTAGAAACGAAAAAAAAGATTTCACTTTCAAACATTATAGAAAAGATAGTTGAACGATTTAAATTATATCATATCATATTCTTCTTTGTTTCATATATGCAATGTATGTGCAAAACAATGTGTATGCAACACCCTTCAGAAAGTATAAAACCGTGCGTTTCATCAGCAGTAAAAATATCAGTGACACAATATAAACACTAAATTCTTTATAACCGATAAACAATAAACTTATATAGGAATCTATCGGAATCTTGAATCATAGCAATTTCAAAAATACCTAGTCCAATTTTAAAATTTCATAAATCACACAATATTTTTAAGTTTAAAGTTTATTTAAACGCTTTTATTGAAGTATACATAAAAGTAAAGAGCCGGATAAATATATAGGGAAAAATGTTATTTCCGCGACCCATTTTTACAAATTGAATACAGTAAATTTATCAAAGTTATCAAAAAATATATAAAACGTGACATACTCCGTAGCGCAGCGGTATTTGTGGTGGGTTCGGTCTCCACGCCGGATAGAAAGTCTTTGTGTAAATTTGAAGATTTGTTTTGGTCAAGACGCCACGGTGATGATCATACCCATACTCACAGTTCATGTCATCTCTAAGATTACCCTGCCGACCCTTAGTTTGCTAAGAACCCTCCGATGCCCTCGTAGACCCGAAGTCCGAGAGGCCCGCGAACTGTAAAGTAGAGCGACAGTTGCACAAAACTCCTCTAAACTAACTAAAAGCCATAATCCCTCAATCTCTCCGTCAGCGACCGCCCTGAGCCGAGGTCCAAGTCCCACAGGGGACGCCCTCTTGCGCAGGTTGCTTAGTTTGTAGTGTTTAAACCATTTATCCAGGCTGGAGCTCTGCTCGCCTTTATGTCCGGTGAAGTAGCAAAAGCCTATTGGCTAGCTACCCGTCCAAAAAAAAAAAAAAAAATTCTCTAACATTACTATTGCTATACAATACATTGTTAATAAACGAGCACATTTCTCATTGAAACGTTTCAAGACATTTTGTTTTGAAGCAAATACAAGCATTGCATGTTTTTGAATCTAAATCTAATTACAACTCCATTCACTGCAACTTGGTTTTTCATAAAAGCTTTCATAAATTATTTCAATGCGTTTCTTTATTTAAAGCGAACTAAATTAACACAAACTGCCAGTTGAAAATGAGCATAAAAATTACAAAACAATGCATAAGAATTTTTATTACAAAAAAAAACATTTTAAATTAAGACTATAACGTTTCTTGGTTACCTGACCGATTTTAGAGGTAGTTTTAAATGTGCTACCTGCGTTTATTGTTGCGGCCTCGGGTATTGGTCGGTTTATCTCAATGTTTTAGCACCTGCAGCCGGATGGGACACAAACCGAGGTATCTTACGTGTAGTAAAGGAAACTTTAACGGCTACATGCTAGTATTTATTTTTAGTGTTTCGGTCTTAGAAGTTCGGTTTGAAAGGGTTACATAAAGCCGTAAAGCTTGGATTATGTAACACAGGTGTAAGGATAAAGAAGTTAGGCATTTATATTTAACAAGAACACAATTTTATATAAATCTTTTAAAAGGATTTTTGAATACAAACCCTTAATTTTGAGGTTTGTTGAATGTTTTTCGTGAAGACAGGTATATTATATTTGTCATTTGAAATTTACAATTTTTAATACAAGATTTCGACATTTAATTAAATTATATTTCGTCTCTTGTTCTAAACAAATGAATACTTAATATTTAAAAATAATTGTACTATTTCATGTCTGGAAAAACTCAATGAACTAAGCCGCGGTCATTGATCCGGTGATCCGATGACCTTGGTTTTATATGTATTATTGTTTTATACCTGACTAAGACTGGCTGTATGCACAAACAATTTATTTAATAATATCTATTGACACTAAACTAAAACGATCTATACTTATATATATAGTACTATGTGAACAATATTCAAGCGGCCATAGCCCAATGGCCAAGCCAGCAATGAAGGGCGTCGGACTTACGATCATGTAGTCGCCGGTTCGATCCCCACCCATTGCACTACCGACGTGAACCCACTCGTAACACAAGCATTTTAGCTTAGCACGAGAGTTTAACGAGAATACTAGTAGTAAACAAAAACTGTACCAGTAATCTTAAAAAAATATTGCGACTATTAAATTAACAAAATGTAGCTATATAGGTATAGAATGATAGTGAATCATTATCATTATTTTAAGTCTAAAATTTAAGAACAAACAACTATGTAATTAAAATTATAACATTTCAAATAACCTTACCACTTTAAAATGATCTTATTTAAAGATCAACCAAGTACTAGTTATTTATTCTAACCAAAGAAATAATTCAAAACAAACTTAAATCATATACTCGTACCAAAATAAAAAAATATAATTAATTCTTTGAAACTCAATTTCTAAAGTAATTTGCAATGCAAATATTACTGATACAATTTTTAGCTTATCTTATAAAATAAATTATTCTATGCATTTTTAGATTAAAATACAAATGCAAATCTATAATAATAATTATAAAGCTAAAGTTTTTTTGGTTGTTTGCTTGAACTCTCAGTAACCGCTATACTAGTTTTTTCAAATCGAAAAAATATTTCTGTTCTAGAATATTTATTGAGGACGGCTTTAATGTGCAGTGGCAATATAGTTACCACCATATTTTGAACTTTATGTACTTGTAATAAAGATCAACACCAATGAATTCTAAACATACCTACTACCCGTTAAAGGATTAAGGCAAACATCACAATCATGTTAAGACAAAAAGGATCGGTGCATCACTGAAGAATGTTTCAAAATCGGGTTTAGCCCAAAGTCAGTATTCCACGCGGACGAATCAGCGGGAACAATATAGTTTTAAATAATATTGTGGTTCGGCATTGAATAAGCTTTTGTTAAGATTAGGTATCAATATCCATATACATACATACAAATAATTAATTGAAGTATTTAAAAAACATCTGTTTATACATATAAACAGATGTTTGTCATGGAAAAATACCATGTTTTTACTGGATGCATTTGAATGAAAATAGAGTACCTACTTATATCGACAACACAGTTTAAAAAAATATCTATATGTCTGTCTGTGTATGTTTTTCCGAGTAATCTCAGTAACGACTGGACTGTCGGTCCAGCCGTTAGTGTAGTAGTTAGTGTGAATAAAAAAGTTTTGAATTACATTTTAAAAAGATCGTTCAGCGAAATGACTTATTCTTGGTAATAAAACCGATCTATGGACATTTTTTAATACCGTTAAAAATAACTCATTATTTTTATTCTAACCTGTCTCATGCAATTAGCGGAGTTAGTGAGTGTTCAGTTATTTCATGACTTTAAGAATCTCTATTTTAATTAATGCATTAACTACTTTTACTTAACAAATTGTATGTATGTTTGTGTGATTGTGCATTATAGAACATTTATTATAAAAAATAACTACATACACTACAGAGGGGGTAGGTACACTACAATACGGTTCACATAACTTATTATGAACTAGCGACCCGTCCCGGCTCCGCACGGGTACAATGCTGATGTATTATACATATAAACCTTCCTCTTGAATCCCTCTATCTATTAAAAAAACCGCATCAAAATCCGTTGCGTAGTTTTAAAGATTTAAGCATACATAAGGGATATAGGGACAGAGAAAGCGACTTTGTTTTATACTATGTATGTAGTGATAACAAATGACTCGGCAAAAAGTTATTTGAATACCTAAGTATATGCCTTAATAAAGATCTTTATTGTTCATTGACCACAAAGATCTATGGCATTACAAGATGGCGGTTAACGACAAATTTTCAATTTCAAGTACCCACAAACGTGTATAAGATTTATCCGGTCACTCTCATCTCTTAAAAGCTTTTGCCAATAAGAGGTCTCCGGTGATTGAACCCAACCAATTCCCTTTTGTTTGGGAGCCTATGGGGGCACTTGACTGCGAGAATAGCCTCGCCAGATGGCTACATTTTGAATACCTACGCTTTTTTCGAACTTTTATTCGAAATAAAGTAATAATCGCATATGGAATTCTAACAAAAAATATAGTACTGTTACAATTTTGTATTATTTAGTCAAAAGTCATTAATTTCTTTATTCATATAGACATAATTTAAAAAAAAAATGTTCTTATGATGCGTCCATTTCTTTTCCTACCACAACCAGTTCAAAGACTCTGAGAAGAACAAGCACAAAAAATCAGAGGAGTCCTTTTTTAAATTGATAATCAATTTACCGATACTTTTTTACAATATTGTTAAGCAGCAGTGTCATTCCAGAGCAAGTTACTCCCAAGCCATTCTGTCATTTACATAGTCTGATATTTTATTCTATGCCTTTTTACATACATTACTTTTACTGTATCAGCCCGTATACGTCCACTGCTGAACATGGGCTTCATTGTAATAGACTTCGGCAAACCTGGGTCGTTGAGGGATAATACCATAATCACCACGCTTAGCAGGCGGATTGGTGAACACATTAAGATGCTGAGTATCCTTGAGCTGCAATTGCTGTTGCCAATCCATCAGCTGTATATCCCTAAGTGCGTTAATCCGTTATCCGGACAAAGTATTTCCATATCCTACTAACATTATAAATATGAAAGTTTGTAAGTATGGATGGATGGATGTTTGTTACTCTTTCACATAAAAACTACTGAATGGATTTGGCTGAAACTTTGCAAGGGGATAGTTAATCAGCATAATCGATTAACATATAGGCTACAAAAAATCACGCTCCGACCCACTGGAGCAGAGTAACGCGGATAAAACCGCGGGGTGCAGCTAATAAAGAATATAGTATCACGAATATCAAAGGTTAGAAGTTTGGGGTTCTAATATTTTTTACAATCAGATTGGTTTGCAATTAAGAATGTCGATTACTAACCTATATTAAGGAAAGACACTTTTATCATTATCGTCATCATCATCATTATCAGCCTGTATAACGTCCACTGCTGAACATGGGCCTTCTCCTGAGGGACGGTTTTTGTCATACAACTAAAACTCTAAATTCATCTTCAATATCTGCTGAGGCGCTATTAAAAGAGAGTGTTTCTGCTTGTGTTACCGATTTTACTTTTACTTTAATAGACTATAAAGATGTAATTAATGCTTTCAATACCATAGAGAAGAAAAAAACTAAAGACCTATGGGGTCATTCTGTTAAATTTATATCTAATATTATTGAAATAATAGCGCCTTACCTAGCAAACATATTTAATAGTTGTGTTTATTCTGGTGTATTTCCTGACTTGATGAAACATAGTAAGGTTATACCATTATTTAAATCCGGTGATAGTACTGATCCCTCGAATTTCCGACCTGTTTCTATATTGCCCACTCTGAGCAAAATTTTTGAAAAATTAATTCTTAGCCAATTGCTCAGACACTTTAATAAATTTAATCTATTACATAAAAAGCAGTTTGGGTTTACGAGGGGTTGCTCAACCATAGATGCGGGAACTGAATTATTAAAAACTATATTCGCGGCCTGGGAAGATTCGAAGGAATCCTTAGGTATTTTCTGTGATCTGTCTAAGGCATTTGATTGCGTTCATCATGACACTCTGGTCAGGAAATTACACCGGTATGGCATTAGGAACCAGGCTCTCAATCTTCTGATTTCTTACATGGGCAGTAGAATTCAGAAGGTTGACATAAACGGTAAAATATCATCAGGCTCTGTTGTATCCATGGGCGTCCCGCAAGGCTCAATCCTGGGGCCATTTTTGTTTTTGGTGTATATAAATGACTTACCTTACTATGTAGGAAATAATCATGAGATAGTATTGTTTGCTGACGATACCTCCCTAACTTTTAAAATAAATAGACAGTTACGCAACTATGACGAAGTAAACAATGCAATCTCGAAGGTAGTCCATTGGTTTAATGCTAATAATTTACTTTTAAATGAAAACAAAACCAAAGTCATTAAATTTTCTACACCTAATGTAAAACAAATTGACACGAATGTAAAAATAAATGGTATTCGGTTGGAGCCAGTGGAGTCAACTGTTTTTTTGGGAATAACTATTGACTCCAAATTACAATGGGGCCCACATATTGCGAAACTGTCAGGGAAACTTAGCTCTGCGGCCTATGCTGTTAAAACAATGAGACGACTCACTGATGTCGATACTGCTAGAATGGTTTACTTTAGTTATTTTCATAGTGTAATGTCTTATGGGATTCTTCTATGGGGAAACTGTGCGGACATTGACACCATTTTTGTACTACAGAAAAGAGCTGTACGGTCCATATATAAACTTGGTCCGCGAGTTTCCCTACGGGAGAAATTCAAAGAGACTAATATTCTTACAGTCGCATCACAATATGTATATGAAAACCTTTTATATGTTCATAAGAATATTGATAGTTTTAAGAAAAAAAGCGACACTCATAATGTTAATACTAGAACTAAGCATAATCTTGTTTTACATGCTACACGTCTCCACAAAATAAGCAATTCTTTTATGGGGCAATGTATACGCTTCTACAACAAACTTCCTAGTAATGTTAGAGATCTGTCTATAAACAAGTTTAAACGATATGTGAAAGATAAATTATGTAAAAAAGCTTATTACAAAATTTCAGATTATGTCAATGACAAAACAGCTTGGGAATAGTTGGGAGTGAGTTGCTCTAAAACAATACTGCTTTATTAATAATTGTAAAATCAAATTTATTTAAAAAAAGGATTCCTCTGAGTTTCTTGCCAGTTCTTCTCAGAGTTGCCACGTCCAGAACTGGTGGTAGTAAAAGAAAGGGACGCATCATAAGAACATGATTTAAAATATTTTAAATGTGTCTATATGAATAAAGAATTTTTGACTTTTGACTTTGACTTTGACATAGTTACCACGCTTGGCAGGCGGGTTGATGACCGCAGTATTATGTTATAATACATAGGGAAACGCTGCAGCCCGTTCCCTAGTATGCGTTTGTTAAAGAAGATGTTAAAACAATCGGGACCAACTTAACGTGTTTTCCGAGGCACGGAGGGTAGTCCCCCAACCAACCAGACCTGGAAAGAAATCTTTAAATTTACACAAGATACTTTAAAAACATATTATATTTCTCGTAGATTCTTGATAGGTACGTAGTCTTCTTTTGACCGGACGGGTAAATAAAAAAAAAACTATACTTATACTTACAAGCAATAATCTCTGGATCTAATGAACCAATTTTAGAAAATATAAAAAATATCATATAGTGAAAATATTGTCAATAGAAATCTACAGTATTTGTAAGCGTCATAGGCTTTTTTAGACAAGATTTCGCGAGTTTATCCACACGGGTATTACTCGCGAGACAGTTAGTTATTTAAAAAAAGAAGCCTACAAAATAATAGCCGCCGACTCAAAGAAACTGAAATCTCTAAGGAAACAAAGCCACATTTAAACTGGACTATTTTCTAACACTAGCTAAGGGTACAACACAAACTTTGTTAAACATTTATCTAACAAGTTGGCAACTAGTCGCCTGCATCACGTGGACACTTTCGCTTTGAAATAATTCGATTCAATGTAGCTAAGCGACGATAGAATACTAATAAACACGAGTTGTACTAAGTTAAAATATCGCGTTAAAACGTGATGTATTGAAGTTTTTTTTTCTTTACTTTTAAGGGTTTTATCGCACATTTAAGTTTTGAAAAATAAAGTATTAAGCGGTCAGGCAATTTGATAATCCTGCCGACTACCACCCTAGGCTCGGGGAATGGGGCACATGGGCCCCGCTCCCTTCGAGGCTGACCCATGAGGAGTAGGGACGCCTCGACATATGAGTTTAGCATACCACGCTTTGGAGAGGGCGAGTCCCACATATCCCACCGCCAGCGCTCGAATAAGCTGCAACGGCGCGGCGGTGGGAATGCGCAAATGCATTTCTCCCCGGACAAAAAACCAAAAAAAAGGCAATGTGATAATAACTAACTCCCGCGTAGCGTGCAAACTTCATAATTAAATATAGCCTATGTATTTATGGATAACGTAGCTTACTAGTGGTGAAAAAAAGTTCTAGAGCTTATTCAATGAAAACAAAAAAACAATCAAATCAATCTTCTTTATGATACTGTAGGCTATATTCAATTATGAGGTTCCCGCGGGAACGCGGGTCGAGCTAGTTGTTGACATTTACTGAAAATATGTATATCGAGATAAGAGAAAAGTATTAAAAGTTACTTCACTACCAGCATATTTTTTTGTTCTAACACTAGCGACCCGCCCCGGCTTCGCACGGATGCAATGCTGATATATCATACATATAAACCTTCTAGTAGAATCACTCGATCTATTAAAAAAAACCGCATCAAAATCTGTTGCGTAGTTTTAAAGATCTAAGCATACATAGAGACGACCAGACAGCAAGCGACTTTGTTTTACACTATGTAGTGATTACGATAAAGTTTACTAATAATATTTTATAAGCGTACTCACCGATTTCTTGTAAAATTCCACGATGCTATCGGTGCGGTAAATTCTTTCCTTGCACTAATATTAAACTTGTCAACAGTACTTATGTACTTAATTCTTATAAAAAACTTTACAAAAACAAGACAAGTCAAAAACAACTCCACATTTTTATTTTCTGCTTCTCTACTCGCCGTTTTCCAAGAACGAACGGACATTAGTGACTGAACCGAGCAATTATTAAACTACGCTCACTTGAGCTATGCAGTTTCTTCGAAACAAACCTCAAATTAAACGATAAAATTGATCATAACATTATTTTTGCGTTAAATAATAGTGTTCATACTAATAAATGCAAAGGTTTGGTTTTATGTCTGTTAGTGATGTTTCTCCAATGAAAATAAAGATCTGTTTTGCTGGGCGAGGTGGTCTGCCCAGATAACGACGACCGTTTAACTGATTCGAACTTGTATAGTAGAAGAAGACCCATCCAATACTGGTTTGATATCGCCTACGCAGGAGTCCTTTGTAACCACCGGAGAGCTTCGAATTATTGTTCAAGAAATAATAAAAAAGGAGTTAACTGAGCAGCTGTCTAAGTTTTCATCGTCATTAAGCGCAGGTTTTAATCTCGAAATGCAAACCATTAAAAATGAAATCACTGAAATTAAGTAATCTATGCAATTTATGAATGAACAATATGAAGACTTTACGAAAGAACAATCGGAATGGAAAAGTACTGTAATAAGTGTCAAGACACGTAATGACGAACTGCAGGAGTCAATGCGATTGATGGAGTCTCGTATAAATCAACTTGAGCAAAACGCCCGGGCAAAAAATATTGAGATACAATGTTTGCCAGAAAAAGCGAATGAAAACCTTCTGAGTATTGTTTCGAAATTGGGTGATGTAATCAAATGCCAGATAAGTAATGAACAAATCGAGAAATGCACTCGCATCGCTAAAATGCAGCCGGACAGTACTCGTCCACGATCCATTGTTGTACAGTTCTCTACCTCATTGATTCGAGATAATTTCCTAGCAGCCATAATAAAATTCAACAAGTCTCAACCATCAAACAAATTGAACTCGTTACACCTTGGCTTTGAAGGTCAAAATCGACCAATCTATGTGATGGAGCACCTTTCACCAGTCAACAAGGCCTTATGTGCTGCTACAAGAATTAAAGCCCGAGAAAAAGGGTACGCGCATGTATGGGTACGAGGTGGTAGAATTTTTGTACGTAAGACGGATACGGCCAGATTTATAGTAATTAAAAATCAGAATTCCCTAGACCTGTTAGTTTAAGAATTCTTATTTAAGTTTTCGCATGTGTCATATGTTTAAACCTGTAACATTCTCATCTTTTAATGTATATTATCAGAACATACGTGGTTTGCGTACTAAAACACACACATTTTACAAAAACCTAAATTGTTGTGACCATGGTGCTATTGCCTTAACGGAAACATGGCTTAACTCAGGGATCCTGAACGGGGAGCTTTTCAGTGATGAATATGTTGTCTATAGAAGGGATCGTGAAAGTTCTCTCTCACAAAAGAAAAAAGACGGCGGAGGAGTTCTGATAGCGGTATCCAAAAAATATAATAGTCTCAGAATGACGTCATGGGAAAGTTCTTGTGAGGATCTTTGGGTACTAATAGATATACCTAATTGCATACATAATTGTGTAACCAAAATGGCTCTTTGTGTGGTATATTTGCCGCCACCAGTAAATGGCCAATTATTAAACAATTTTGTAACAAGTTGTAATACAATTTTTGAATCCTATGATGGGCAAATAGCCATTTTGGGTGACTTCAACTTGAATGCTATAGATTGGGTTAAGGTTAGTCAGGAATATCAAGACCCTACAAATTTGAAACCATATTCTTCTCTGTGTAACCAATTAATCGATTTTAGCTATGTTAATAACTTGAAACAATGTAACTTTATGCAGAATCATAAGGGTAAAGTACTGGACCTTGTATTCACTAATTTACTACCATGTAATGTAAAAGAATCGTGTGATATGTTATGTCCTGTGGACCCACTGCATCCAGCGATTGAAATAAATTTTGATATAAAAAAAATCACAAACTTAACGTATAATCAACAGAAATTGAAACATAATTTTCATAAAGCAAATTTTGATTTAGCTAATAAGCACTTGAAGCAAATTGACTGGGACACTCTATTCTTGAACAAAGACGTAAACGAAATGGTCAGCGTTTTTTACGAAAAACTGCGAAAAATAATTGATATTTGTGTTCCAAAGGGTAAAATTAAACATAAATATCCACCCTGGTTCACAAGCGAATTGATACAGTTATTAAAAGAAAAATTTAACTCATGGTAAATATAAAAAATTCAGTAACCCATTAGACAGAGTTTCACTGCGATTATTAACGGAACGGTGCAAGAAATTGACCACCGATTGTTACAATAATTATATTAATCGTATTGAAGATGCTATTGCTGAGAATCCGAAAACCTTCTTCTCTTTTATAAAGGCCAAGCGTGGTGGAAAAAGCCATTATCCTGCCACGATGACAGATGGCACAATTAACATTTCTGATGGTTATGCTATTTGTGACCAATTTGCTAAGCAGTTTTCGTCTGTTTACAGCGATAAACAAGACAATAAAGAGTCCTTGTTTCAATATCTCGAATTTCACTCGGTGTTGAATTTGGACTGTAATAGCTTTACTTCACATAGATTGCACCAGGATATTATATTAGAAAAGTTAAAGCAACTAGATGCTGCTAAAGGTGCTGGTGCAGATGATATTCCTCCCATTTTTATCACAAAGTGTGCTGCTAACTTGGCTTATCCCTTATATTTAATTTATAATACATCATTAAGGCGCGGAGTATTTCCCTATGAGTGGAAAAGGGCAAGAGTTGTACCGGTATTTAAGTCAGAGGATGCAAAACAGATAAGCAATTATCGGCCTATATCTATTTTATCAACATTTTCAAAATTATTTGAATCACTCATCTGTCCACATATCCAGAACTACTTCAAAAAATATCTATCCGATTATCAGCATGGTTTTACTAAGTCCAGATCAACTAGTTCTAACCTAGTATTATTTACAGAAACTATAGTGGAATCATTAGATGCACAAAAGCAAATAGACGCCATATACACGGATTTCAGTAAAGCTTTTGACCGTGTCTCACATGCCATACTAATTAAAAAGTTATCTGCATATGGATTTGCAGGAAGTATGCTCGAATGGTTGACCTCGTATATTACTGATCGCACTTTTTATGTGGTAGTTAATGGATACCATTCAAAGACCTATACAATAGCCTCGGGCGTTCCCCAGGGATCTCATTTGGGTCCGTGTTTGTTTAACATCTTTGTAAACGATATTACCGCGTGTTTTAAATACTCTATCCCTTTTTTGTTTGCCGATGATTTGAAATTTATCAGAACAATCAATTCCGAAGGTGATGTATTGTTACTGCAAAGTGACGTTGACAGACTGATAAAGTGGTGTGAGGATAACGATATGCGCTTAAACAATAAAAAATGTACACATATTAAATTTACAAGAAAAAATAGGTACATACAGTCTAGTTATTATATTGATGGAGAGCTGCTAAACGAGGTTGAGGTTATAAGAGACCTATACCCTATTCATCGGGGCTTGAGACAAAGTGTAAACAAAGAAAACATTGTTTCTCAAACTTTTTTCAATGTTTTTTATTGATAATTAATTTAATGTAGGGTTTCCTATTTGTGTGTCTAGCAGCTCGGGTTAAGATAAGGTACTTAACTATGAAGATAATAAAATCATAAATCGCTCTTATTGAATTAATTATTCGGAGAATTAGGAGGATTCTGAAGAACTGTCGCCATCGGGAATAACGAAGCGGTCAACTATATTCAACTATCAATTATTCCATCAATTTTAAGCATAATTTGCTCTTCTTTTTCACATTGTCAATGCACTTTTGTCAAGCCTCTACTGTTATATTTTTAATTGCATCGGCTAGTAAAATTTGAACTTAACTTAAAGCTTTTGTTATTCTCAGCAATAAATCCTTGAACTTGGGCCCATATTAACTCAATAGGATTTAATTCACTATGTCCTTTTAGAACCTGTTTACTGTGGCTTGCGATATTCCCATAATTTCAGTGGTTTAATTGATACCTTTGTACGGATACGAATCCTTCGACCACGTTTCTTCTATGAGTTTGAACACATTAATAACAGCCACCTTTTCCGTTGAATGCGTTGGAGTTTTCTTTGATCGCTTTTTCTTTGGCGAAGAAAAAGTGCAAGCGTTGCTTGGTCCAGGTGCACTCATGTTTTAAGCTCGAAAACGTAAATACTTATAACAAAAACAAAACAACCAACAAATAACTTTAAACTTCATAAAAGATATAAATTCAACGAAAATATCTATAATAATAAATAAGCAGAACTCTCGTATCAACAAGTTGATCTATAGTAAAAATAGCGGATATAATCCGACCGATAACCAAACGTCACATTTTTATGTAAAATGTTCGGGAGTACCTGTGGTCTATAATTTAGTCGTATTAAAATGCATTCGAAGTTTGGGAATCAAGTCTTTTTTGGGTGTTTTTACATGTAAACGATTTAATAAATCATTATACTTCATAAAATATGACATTCCTAGGGTTGTTAAGATTTAAACAAATGTCGATAGTAATTATCGACTTTTCTTACTATTATTTACGATAATGTAACAAATAATTGGGATTAATTTAATTACAAACGTTACTAAATTAAACAAATATTTTAATATAAGATACATTTATACTCTCTGAAATCCAAAGTTTATTTTTAGAAATTGGATTTTATTTACTCACTATTATTTTAGATCAAGTACGCGTACATATGTAAATTGTATTATGATACTAGAATATATAATAAAATTTAATAATTAATTTATTTTGAATTAAGTTTTATATAAAAATATCGATAGTTTATAGTCGATGGCCACGATGATTCATTGCCCATCACTTATTAGGTCGCCATGCCCATAAAATATAACATTGGCAGGTACTGTCTGTCAGTACTACTAAATTCAAAATTTCATAGGCTTGATTGTACTGACAGCTGTAATAAAATATATTCACTTCATCAATCGTGACCCTTAAAGTACCCTTTTTATGGTTTGTTTACATTTAAGGCTCGAGCACACCAAATGCGTATGCGTGACTACGGCGTAATCACGCCGTAGACACGCGCGTAGTTACGGCGTAACCCGATGTCACACCGGGCTACGCATACGCTTACGCATCCGAGCCGAGTACGCAACGCACATGGCCTATTGCGTACCCGGCTGCGGCAGCCATATTTTATTCTGTTTTAGAAGGTTGTGTTGTGCACGATGTCTGAAATGACGAGGAAGAAGCAATATTAATACTATTGTGCCAGAATAATCCTGCGGAATATATATATTTATACGATGCATTTTTGTAGAATTTACTTTTTGGATTGTAGATACATTCATAAATACGCACAATTTCAATAAGTTTTTCTTTCTTATCTCTATTCATTACAAAAACAATACAAAACATCACTACGTGCCAGTATATCTGTAAAAATATACAACTGACTGCAAGTTACGTGCGTAGGGCTACGCACAGCAAAGGTACGTGCGTGTACACGCACGTACCTTTGCTGCTCGGTGTGACGTCCAATAAGGCGCGCCATTGAATACAACGTCATCATGCAACGTTGCCGTTCTGCTCTGCGTCAGGTACGGCGTAAGTCACGCAGTCAGTTTGTGCCTTGGGAGCTGCATTGCGTAGGGCTACGCATTACGTCTACGCGCACGTCTACGTTACGCAAGCGGTGTGACCTGTCTCATACGGTTCCATACATTACAACTCAGTGGTACGTGCACGTCTACGCATACGCCTACGCATACGCATCCGGTGTGCTCAAGGCATTAATCTCACGCCTCGATGAATACGGTATAGGTGTGCTATTAGACAAAAAACTGACGTACTTATCACATATTGAAAACATTGTAAAAAAAACATCGAAATTATTGGGGTTCGTAATTAGAACCAGTAAATTTTTTAAGAGGATCAAAACAAAAATTATTCTGTATTACAGCTTAGTCCGTAGCAACTTGGAATATTGCAGCGCAGTGTGGCGACCACATTACTCAACACATTCCCTACGAATTGAGCGAATACAGAAAAGGTTTATGAGACACTTAGCTTATTTCACTGGATGTTCAAAACGTAACTACTCTTACACTGACACACTAAGTAAATTTGATATGATTACCTTAAAACAACGAATGGATATATTAGACATGACTTTCCTCTATAAAATTTTAAGAAACAATGTAGATTGTCCAGGCTTACTTCAGAAAATCAGGTTCGCAGTCCCAAGTAAATATCCTCGTCACATAATTAAACCTTTGAGCGCTCCGTTTAGAAAAACTGTTATGGGTCAAAATTCACCTCTTTCTCGCATGTCTCGGCTGTATAATGATTACAGTGGGTCCATAGATATAGATATACATAATGTTACGCTTTCTAAGTTTCGCAATACTCTTAAACAGGGTACCATTATCATAAAGTAACTATGTAACTAACTTTAAACAACAATTCACCTTTTCATTGTAACAGATCATTATTAAGTAATTTTTATAATATCACATACTTATTTGCTTTTAAATTTATATAACTTTCCTTGTGTACTTAGACTATTTTTGCATGCGGTGTTTGCCTATAATAGGTTATGCATTTAGCAAGTAAGTCATACCTTGTAAATTTTAATCCTTAATGATGTAATAACTGTTGGCAATCCTAAATAAATAAATAAATCCTACCGCCAGCGCTCGAATAAGCTGCAACGGCGCGGCGGTGGGAATGCGCAAATGCATTTCTCCCCGGACAAAAAACCAAAAAAAAGGCAATGTGATAATAACTAACTCCCGCGTAGCGTGCAAACTTCATAATTAAATATAGCCTATGTATTTATGGATAACGTAGCTTACTAGTGGTGAAAAAAAGTTCTAGAGCTTATTCAATGAAAACAAAAAAACAATCAAATCAATCTTCTTTATGATACTGTAGGCTATATTCAATTATGAGGTTCCCGCGGGAACGCGGGTCGAGCTAGTTGTTGACATTTACTGAAAATATGTATATCGAGATAAGAGAAAAGTATTAAAAGTTACTTCACTACCAGCATATTTTTTTGTTCTAACACTAGCGACCCGCCCCGGCTTCGCACGGATGCAATGCTGATATATCATACATATAAACCTTCTAGTAGAATCACTCGATCTATTAAAAAAAACCGCATCAAAATCTGTTGCGTAGTTTTAAAGATCTAAGCATACATAGAGACGACCAGACAGCAAGCGACTTTGTTTTACACTATGTAGTGATTACGATAAAGTTTACTAATAATATTTTATAAGCGTACTCACCGATTTCTTGTAAAATTCCACGATGCTATCGGTGCGGTAAATTCTTTCCTTGCACTAATATTAAACTTGTCAACAGTACTTATGTACTTAATTCTTATAAAAAACTTTACAAAAACAAGACAAGTCAAAAACAACTCCACATTTTTATTTTCTGCTTCTCTACTCGCCGTTTTCCAAGAACGAACGGACATTAGTGACTGAACCGAGCAATTATTAAACTACGCTCACTTGAGCTATGCAGTTTCTTCGAAACAAACCTCAAATTAAACGATAAAATTGATCATAACATTATTTTTGCGTTTAAATAGTGTTCATACTAATAAATGCAAAGGTTTCGTTTTATGTCTGTTAGTGATGTTTCTCCAATGAAAATAAAGATCTGTTTTGCTGGGCGAGGTGGTCTGCCCAGATAACGACGACCGTTTAACTGATTCGAACTTGTATAGTAGAAGATCCAAACCTACATCGACCTTAACCTAGCTGATAATAGAATGAAACATGTTTTATAATGAATATACTTTCTTAGAAAATACACTTAAACATGAGTTAGCTAAATAAATCCTGGACAGCTATTTATTTTTTATGACAATGAATTAATTTTTTGCAACAGTTAATTAAAAATCATTAAAATAAAAAGTTAAGATAATAAGAAAATTTTATTCTGACTTAAAGTAACTATAAAACGTTCAGATGTTGGGTTGGACCTGGACGAACTACTGGGTTGCCAGGTACAAAAAGGTGTGTAGATGACAGTTACTTTCACTGGTTTGGATAATATATATACAAAATTATAACAACATAAACGCTGTTTTTTGCATTAATTTAATTTAATCTTTTTAACATTTCATAAAAATGATTTTTTAAATAATAATTAAAAATAGTCTGAACAGGATTTTTATAACCGACCCATTTTTAATATATTTTCTAATATACTTAATCACTACATAGTATAAAACATAGTCGCTTTCTCTGTCCCTATATCCCTTGCGTAAAATCCGTTGCGTAGTTTTAAATCTTTAAAACTACGCAACGGATTTTGATGCGGTTTTTTTAATAGATAGAGGGATTCAAGAGGAAGGTTTATATGTAAGTATAATACATCAGCATTATACCCGTGCAGAGCCGGGGCGGGTCGCTAGTTTATTATAAAAGATGTTTCATTCTTTTATCAGCTCGGTGAACGTCGATGTAGGTTCGGATCTTATACTAGTATATATTCGAACTTGCTTGCAAATTTATACTGTGCGATCTAGTTTAGTTATTATGGCGTTAAGTTCTAGATGACGTTGCTAGTCTCCTTTTACTTTTTGTGTGGCAACTGTAGAAGTCGCAACACATTGATGAATACATATTATTTATTGTTACGCTATATAAATACATAAAGGGATTTGATTGTTTGGCACAGAGATAATTATCATCATCATTAGCCCGTATAACGTCCACTGCTGAACATGTGCCTCCTCCTGAGGGAGTGTATTTGCCATAGTCACCACGCTTGGCAAGCGGGTTGGTGACCGCAGTATTATGTTGTAACACACAAGGAAACGCTGCTGCTCATAGAGAATGAGAATATACGATTATTATAGATGTTATAACAATCGGGACCACGGCTTAACTTGCTTTCCGAAGCACGGAGAGTAGGCCCTCAATCAACCAGACCCGGAAAGAAATCTTGGCATTTACACAAAGATTTCTTATCCGGTGTGGGGATCGAACCCACGGCCTCCGAGATTTAAAGCGAGCCAAATGCCGCTACGCTGCGTAGGTTGTCATCTATAATTATTGTTGTGAGAGAATTATAATCTTTTTTGATTTTCAGGTGGTAAATCAAATCATGATTGTTTTATTTATTTATTTAAACTTTAGCACACAATGTAACATGCCAAGGTGGACTTTATATAGGTTTTATATAGCTCTGCATAAGTGACATTTGATGTGCAAGTTTAAGTATTTTGGTTTATAAGGCATCACGAAGTGGATTAGATTACAGACTTAAAGTTGTTAGCTAGACCATTTCCATAGTATTCCTATTTCAGCGCCAATGGCATGAGCACCAAATCTATTACTGTTTAAAAGTAGATTTGATGCTTAATCCATTAGAGCTCAAAAAATTGGTGCTGAAAGAGGAATAACTCCGATTTTCCTTGCTGCTACGTGGCTGTATCTATAATGGTACGCTGCGCTGAAAGCACGTGTCAATAACAATTTTCCTCCGTATCAGAACTGGGGGCATTATTTTTTATTTTCTATTATTTGTATTGACACCGGACCGGGCTCATTTCCTCGTATCACACGCTCGCTTGTTGGACGGTCTTTAAGTATAATATTTACCTACGGCTAAACAGGGTATGACTATGTTTGAATATGTAAGGTGTTTCCAAAATGTGCGCCTTAGCTTCACTGTAACCTTAGTAGAACGTTAAAAAACCTAACCCGTAATTAAAATTGATATTTGCGATATTTATAATGGTATTAAAAATATACACCTCAGATTATTTGCAACCTAGATAATCTTTTATCACGTGGCATTAGTAAGTAATTAGAACACCTTTTGCCATGTAGGTACATTTATCAATTGCTATCAGCATTTTTTTTTAATCATAGGTTTGTCTATTTACAAATTTCAATGTTACGTCTGGATAGTAATACTGATGGCTAATCGTTCCGCCATTTATTAGCGACAACTAAGAAATCACGATATGTCATATAAGTACCTGACTTATTGATAATAAATTGTATAGTAGTGGGGGTATGGTGTACAAGTGGAATTACAGTTGTCAGCTGTCAGCCAAACCGAGTGGACGTGTGACCACGACTATAGCGCAAATTAACAAGTGTTGTGTTGTGAAGCGGGCTTAGACCAATGGCTAGGGCGTCGGACTTGCGATCATGTGGTCACCGGTTCGTTCCCACCCATTGCACTATCGACGTAAACCCACTCGTAACACAAGTATATTGCTATATTGCAATCTTGGTGCGCCAAAACTCTACTAGTATTTTTTTTTATATCTACCCGATACGTACCCCAAGTGATGAGTACACGTCACAATACCTACCGCCAAAGTGTATAACTGTTGTAATAAAATACATTTAAAGCTACATGAAAACCTAACATTAATCGCGCACAAAAACACTTAAGTACACTCACACTCAAAAAGGAATCGACAAAACGAGAAGATAAGGTAATAAATGAGTCATTAGCCCAAACAGCTGTAAGACAATTATAATGTCGGTTTAACCGCAAATTAGCGACGCGTTAACTCAATGATTGTGTAGTTAACAACGCCTCAATAGACCTTTGTTTTAATTATACGGATCGGGGAAATGATAGGTGGGGTCTGTATGAATTACTACCCAAATTTATAATAACATGTAAAAGATATATGAGAGGCTGTATTGTGACAGTTAAAAATGTGTATGAGTAAAATTTTGTTGCGATGGAATTAAGTTCAAGCAGTATAAACATATCTATATGATTATTGAGTTACTGCTTAACTGGAATTTGGTGTAGTGTGCCCAGCGACTGCTTTGAACCGAGGTCCAAGTCGTAGAGGGCAGGCCTTTTGCGCAGGTTGCGTAGTTTTTAGTTTATAAACCATATATTATGGCTGGATCTCCGCTCGACTTTATACCCGGTGATGTAGCACAATCCCCCGTTGAAGTATTATGACGTTTGGATTTTAAGGTTAGTTTCTTTTTTTTTGGGCCTCGGCTCAGGGCGGTCGCTGGCGATAAGATTTAGGGATTTTGACTTTTTGTATTTTAGTTGAGTTTTGTGCAACTGTCGCTCTACGTTACAGTTGGCGGGCCTCTCGGACTTTGGAGTCTACGAGAGCATCGAAAGGTTCTCTGCAAACTAAGAGTCAGGAGAGCGAGGGGGTGGTCAATCTGACTACAAAGTAGAAGTAAAAAGTTTAGTTCAAAATATTGAATTACGGTAAAATTAACAGACAACCTCTGTAGCGTAGCGGTAGTTGGCTTGCTTTAAAACTCGGCGGTCTTGGGTTCGATCCCCACGCCGGATAGGAAATCTTTAAGATTCCTTTCCGAGTCTGGTTGGTTGTGGGACAACCCTCCGTGCCTCCGTGCACGTTAAGCCGTTGGTCCCGATTATTATAACATCATCTATAATAATCGTATATCAAGGAACGGGCAGCAGCGTTTCCTTGTGTGGTACAACATAATACCGCGGTCACCAACCCGCCTGCCAAGCGTGGTGACTATAGCAAATATCCTCCCCCGAGAGGAGGCTCATGTTCAGCAATGAACGTAATACGAGCTGATGATGATGATGTGAAATTAACAAATTGGAAGTCCTTTGACAGAATACATAATTATGTAAATATTGAATTTGTTCGTTCTAAATCAATTTTTCATCACTTAAAGTAAATTTCGAAAAATAACGGGATTTGCCGGCTCAAATGGAAAACAAACACATTAAAAGCGTTCACAATACAATTATTCGATTTAATTTCTTACTTTTAAATTCGGTGATACAAATTTTATACAATATATTAACGAATTACCTACTGGACATTTATAGAATAGATCTTAAAATCCTGGATAGTTTTTAAGCAGCATCTTGAGTTTTTAAAGCGCCATTATAAGGTCATGTATTTTAAAATTGGCGCGGCTATATTATTATTCATCTTTTGAGCCGTAGGACGTCCAATGTTAGAGATAGGCCCTCATACATTTCCAGTTACTACAGTTGGAGGCGGCCTGCATATTATTATTAATACTTTAGTATAAAAAAATAAAAAAGATTTTATTTTTTTATTACCTATTACAGCCATTTGCAAATAGGTAAATCATAAATTTTGGCTTAATAATATAATATATTAAATTAATTAATTAAGTTTAGTTGTTTTAGTAATAATAATTATAAATAGTTTGTATTTTATATTAATTTATAGGTTTAGCGTAAAAGCTGTCATGATACAATTTTATATTTTTTCTATAATTTAATAGTCTACGAGTTCTGTCCTTATAAGTATGTTATTATTTAGATGGACCATAATTATATCGTCGTACGAGATTTTATGCTTTTATGCGGATCCAATACGTCCCAACTGAGAAGACCCGGCGAAACAAACTAAGTGGGGTATTGACAGAACATTAAAAAACGTCTACCATATCTGTTGAACAGTTTACCAGCGGACATCAGACATGAAACAAGTAAACAAAAAAGCAGAAACTTAAAAAATATATGTTAAATAATATTTTATGTTAAACAGGTGTATGAGGTAGCTACTGATATTAGAGTATCAGTGGCTATTTTATACACTTGTCCCACAATAGGTAGGTATATATGGTGCAATTATTAGAAGGCTCTAATAATTGCACCACTACTCCCATTATAACGAGGCGCAAATAATTTTATTTAAAACTAGCGTCCCGCCCGGGCTTCGCACGGGCGCAATGCTGATGTATCATACATATAAACCTTCCTCTAGAATCACTCTATCTATTAAAAAAAACCGCATCAAAATCTGTTGCAAAGTTTCAAAGATCTAAGCATACATAAGGACGGACAGACAGTGGCAAGCGACTTTGTTTTATACTATGTAGTGATAAAAAACTTGGATTCGGTTTTACTTACCTACTTTATGAAGAAATAATGTTGCTTGATATAGCTGTCATACAGAAACACATTTAATAAAACTTCTATACCATTCTTCAGAAAACAATAAATTCTGGTGAAACACAATTTTCTGGAACATTGTACAAACTCTGAAGTCTTTTAGCAACATACAATTTATTTAAAACTCCAACAATATTAATTGCAAATCAAACAATTTCATTTCAATTTCTCTCCGCATAATTGTTAAACAAACGTTTACCCTTTTAAAAATAGAACGTTTGTTTTTTTTATTATTTTTTCTTTTCTTTTATGAAATGAGTTAAGAAAAAACACAGGATGGATATTAAAAATCCTGGCTGAATGAAGAGGCGATCCGCAGAAAGTTGCCCGAGGCGATTGCAGAGCTGCCATAGTGTAAGTAGATTAGTGTGCTTCGTTTAGTTTAGTAATTTATCGTTTGTTTTAACAGCGTCAATATTTATAGCAGTGTTGCGTAACAGTATTTGCATTCTCTCAACAGTTTTGTTTTTATTTTCTTTTCTTACAACACAACTCCAGCAGTTGTGAAATAAATCTATTTGTGGTGATTTGAAAAATTTGTATGTCGCTATTGGCAAAACATAGCGCACACTGTATAATGTAATAACATAAGATCTTTGTACACCAATGTTTGACAAATAAATAATTTTGAATTTGAATTTGAATTCATAAACAAATTTACACAAAGTATAAATTATTGCCCCAGGTTAGAATCGAATCCAGAATACAAGGTCTCAAATCTCCGGATCCCATTAGAACGATATTTTACGTTGTACTCTATTAATTGCTTACTTGATCGCTAATATAATGTATTTTTATCTTTATTTTACAGCCAATATAACGTATTTTTATATAGAAATTGTAAAACTATGGATAAATATTTATTGTTATCACATAAATAAGGTATTTTCAAGTGTAATTGTTTAGCAAAAACTTGTCACTCCCATGATTTTCTTTAAAATTTCTGAAAAAAAATTAGTTTGATATTTTATTTACTTAACATTATATACCTTTTATTTTTAAACATTGCATACCTTAGTTTATTTAACAATTATTAAGCATAAAGTAAAAAAACATGTTTGACTCGATGTAAGAAAAAATATTTTCTCTGTTATTAGATGTTATAATTATACTGTGGTACTGCAGTGTCACGTGTGACGTACTAACGCTATGTTTTCACTACGCTCTAGAGAAAATGTTTTGATCTGAGGAAATGTTTGTTTTTGACACACGTTGGTTAGAAAAGTGTATATTTAATACGATAATTGCATTGCTTAAATATTTACTCAAAAGACAACCTCGGTCTCGCTTTAGGTTCCAAGCCAGGTTGTTTGAGGACATTTCCTACGCGCCTCAGAAAGTGCGTTAAACCGATATTATAACAAGCGTATACCACGGAACGGGCAGCAGCGTTTCCCTGTGAGTGTAGCTGGTGTAACTGCGGTCCACGAACCCGCCTGCCGAACGTGGTGAATATGGCAATCCCTTACTCGGGAGGATGCCCGTGTTCAATAGTGGACATTATCCATCCATCTATCTATCCATCATCTAGTTTTTGTATCCCATGACCTATAAACACATACAAGCGTTATTATATATAAAACAAATAATTACACATTTTTCAGGACCTAAAGTATTTGGCCACGTCATCGAGGCACCGCGCTTTTTTTCGGAATACCCTTTAGACGTGAATTAAACTCGGCACATAACTTCCGGTCGGACTTCGGATGCCTGCGCGCCCCGCTTGAGTATAGTTCACGACACGTCGCCTACGTACACATTGTACGAAAACGTTTTAAAGCAGCATCATGTCGGCGCTGCGTTTGTGTCACATCTTTGCCTTACGCAATTTCTGTATCGTTACAAAATATTACCAAAAATAGAGAAAACGCCTGTCGGGAATTTATTTCATTTACAGTTCGTGTATCCGTGACACGAACTGTAAATGAAATAAATTGAAAGCGACCGTAGTCCAATCCTAGGGGCGTCCGACTTGTGATCTTATGGTCGCCGGATGGATCCCCACCCATTGCATTACCGACGTAAACCCACTCGTAACACAAGCATTTTAGCTTAGCACGAGTGGTTAATAAGAATACTATGTAGAGAGTCTACTGGCTGCTAGTTTTTTTTTTTAATAAGTTAAATTTCACACAAATTCGTACCAACGAATTTCTGTAAGAAGAGAAGCAGAATAAAAATCTTTTTGAAAGAACTCCATTTATTTGTAGCACAGCCAAAAAGGTTTTATATTAACCTTCTAAGAACTTTTAAACGATTGTCAATATTGTAGCGAAGAAAGCGTGCGCTCGAAAGGCGATACTTTCTAAACAAAAATAAAGTTTTATTTTTAAATTTTAAAGCTTAACTTTTGTGATGGTTTTAGTTCAAGTATAGGGTACAATAGATTTCGCGTACAACAAAGATGATTCCGTTTTGAGATACACGGTAAAGTTTTACTACACGAGGGTTGTAAATAAGAGCATATTTGTACACTGCATGTATGTATCTTAACATGTGTTTTTGTTTCAATCATTTAATTTTGGCTTTAGAGTGATATATGTTCCGATGACATCGTAGACCCAAATTCCGAGAGGCCCGCGAACTCTAACGTAAAGCGACAGTTACACAAAACTCCCCTATAAAACTATAAGTTATAATCCCTTGATCCCTCTGTCAGCAACCCCCGACCCGAGGTCCAACAATACGATCTTGCGCAGGCTGCTTAATTTGTAGCTGAGAAACCTTTTAATAAAGCTGGAGCCCTCTTTTTTTATTTTTTTTCCAACGACGCGTCGAAGGAGTGCCCGGGGGGTTTTAGTGGTGTAAGGTCCTCTCCTCGTGGTATGAGTAAGCATACCACCGCTATGGAGAGGGCGAGTCCCACATATCCCGCCACCACCGGGCGAATACGCTGCAGCGGCGGTGGGAATGCGTAAATGCATTTACCCCCAAAAAAAAGCTGGAGCCCTGCTCGCCTTTAAAATCGGTCAAGTAGTAAATGCCTTCTGACTGACTACATAAATGTCTGCCTGAACAAATAAAAATGATACACGTATCAATCTATCTGACAACCTCCGTAGCGGTATTTGGCTCGGTTTAAATCTTGGAGGTCGGGGGTTCGATCCCCAGGCCGGACAGGAAATCTTTGTGTAAATTCTAAGATTTCTTTCCGAGTCTGGTTGGTTGAGGGACAACCCTCCGTGCCTCGGAAAGCATGTTAAGCCGTAGGTCGCGATTGTTATAACATTAATACATAATCGTATATCAGGAAACGGGCAGTAGCGTTTCCTTGTGTGTTACAAAATATTACTGTGGTCACCAACCCGCCTGCCAAGCGTGGTGAATAGTCACCACGCTTGGCAAATACCCTCCTTCAGGGGGAAGCCCATATTCAGCAGTGGACGTTAGCCGCTATATATACAGGGTGTCCAAGAACCTGGCGTCCAACTGGATTCCCACGATGCCCCAAGTTCTAACAGTACTCAGAAAAATATTTTAAAAAATCCAACCCATGTACTTACAGAATTATACTGATTTAAAAAAAAAAGGGGAAATGAGCACCCTGTGACATACTTTTGAATGCTGTGACTGCTAATGCTGATAATTTCGATATTTCTTGGAGGTTTTGTAATCTAGGGTATTGCTGTGTCTAAATAGAATGTAAAAATAAAGTACTTATTGTACCATTTTAAAATAAAATATTATTTTAACTAAAGGTGATATGGAAAACTATTGAATTTCGCAACTTTGACCGACTGTAGTGTAAAAAAAATGTACCAAAATAGTATGGCAAGTGACGTCAAATTTTGACGCGTTTATTCCTCTTTTTAAAAAGGTATAATACTTACACATTAATTTGAAAAAAAAAAATTTGATAATATTTTTACTCAACAACCCAATTTTTACGATGTCTTACAGAATTCTTAGAAAGAAAAATTTACGACGAATTGAATCTAACCTCTAAAGAATTACTATTGTATGCTCATAAAAATAACAACAGGCCTCTCAAAAAACAGGTTAGACCGTAAGGGACGGTATGTGCATGCATCTCACCATAGTGATTCGTTATTACAACAGGAGGGAGCAAGACAGAAACTATCTTTGCGATTTGCTGGTTCTTCTTTATGGTACCCCATTATTCAGGTAAGAGTGAGGGAGAAAAAGGTTAGAGGTGCGAGTGAGATAGATAGTGACGCTATCTGGGATCGTGCTATTTAGGATAACAGTACGGTCAGTACGCGTCACTGCCTCCTGCCGTTACTACGCACCTCTCTCTTATTGTTACCATTGATCACGTACTACGATTTAAAGCTTTGTTTATTGGACTCGATTACTCTTTGTGCTCTGGACTTTGAAACGAACTCTTTACGACGACCTTTGCCTGTGTTTGGACAGTTTGTGTTTTGTGTGTGCTACCATGGCGACCTACACTCCGCAAGAATACGCAAAAATGCACTACATTTATGGAGAATGTAGAGGTAATGGACGAGCTGCAGCGAGACTTTACAGAGAAAGGTATCCGAGGGCTACGCGATATCCCGACCATCGAGTTTTCATTAATGTGCACAGATCACTATGTGACGGGCGGTTCCCCAATCAAGTAGCTGGTGAAGGACGACCCGTAAATGACTTCATACGCGATGAAGTTTTAGAGGCGGTGTCGGCAAATCCAAGCATCTCTGTGCGAGGAATAGAAGCTGATACGGGGATACCGAAGAGCACAGCACACAGTATTCTCCAAAAAGAAGAATATCATCCGTACCACGTACAGCGAGTGCAAAGTCTTTTACCTCGAGACTATCCGAGCCGAGTCGCGTTTTGTGAAACAATCCTGCAAAAACATCGAGAAGACGAAAACTTTATCGACAAAATTTTGTGGTCAGATGAATCAACATTTAAGAAGGTTGGCTACATGAACCTACACAACTTGCACGAGTGGCATGTGGAAAATCCGCACTTGATGTGAGAAGATAGATCCCAGTACCGGTTCAAAGTGAACATGTGGACCGGTATTCTCTGTGGGAATATTATTGGTCCATTTGAGATGCCCGAGAATTTGACTGGCGAATCATATTTAAATTTTCTTCAAAATGATTTGCCAAACTTACTAGAAGAGACCCCACCAGATATGTGGTTCCAACACGACGGCTGTCCAGCACATTTTCGCGTATCCGTTAGAGAGTTTTTGGACGAGCAATACCCGAACAGGTGGATTGGGCGATCAGGAACAATCCCGTGGCCAGCCCGCTCACCTGACTTAAATCCGCTGGATTTTTTTTTCTGGGGAACTATGAAGGAGCTCGTTTATGCGAAGCCCATTAATGACATCGCTGACCTTCGTGAGAAGAGAACACAAGCAGTGCAGGTGATACGTCAAAAAAGTTACTCGCGAAACATAAAGCGGTCCTTTTTAAGGAGAGTGAGAGCTTGTATTGCCGCGGGTGGTCAACATTTTGAACATTTATTGTAATAAAATATCTTTAAACTAACATTCTTTGCTTTTATTCTACTGGGAACCCATCTACCTGTGTGTATTTCCTTCTTGCTCACTCTTGGAACCGAAGTAAATAATAGTAGTAACATAACAGTTTCTAAGATAAGAAAGGGTCCGACAGTTACCGTTAGTAGGTAGGCACTTCGTAAAAATTGGGTTGTTGAGTAAAAATATTATCAAAATTTTTTTTTTCAAATTAATGTGTAAGTATTATACCTTTTTAAAAAGAGGAATAAACGCGTCAAAATTTGACGTCACTTGCCATACTATTTTGGTACATTTTTTTTACACTACAGTCGGTCAAAGTTGCGAAATTCAATAGTTTTCCATATCACCTTTAGTTAAAATAATATTTTATTTTAAAATGGTACAATAAGTACTTTATTTTTACATTCTATTTAGACACAGCAATACCCTAGATTACAAAACCTCCAAGAAATATCGAAATTATCAGCATTAGCAGTCACAGCATTCAAAAGTATGTCACAGGGTGCTCATTTCCCCTTTTTTTTTTAAATCAGTTTAATTCTGTAAGTACATGGGGTGGATTTTTTAAAATATTTTTCTGAGTACTGTTAGAACTTGGGGCATCGTGGGAATCCAGTTGGACGCCAGGTTCTTGGACACCCTGTATATCAATATATCACTCTTAGGCACAAAACAGTCTTGAGTAATAAGTATATTAATATAAGTATATCAATTGACTTTACTAAACATTAATTTTTCATATTGAATGTTTCGCTTAGATTATTTTTATAGTATCTTTACTTTGTTCCGATAATACTTACGCATCTGCTGGAAAAACATTTATTTTTAACCTTTTGCCTTTGTCTATCTTTCAGAATAAATAGTTTTTTTAATTATCTTTCTTGTTGTATATTTATAGATACCGACCGACGACCTCATAAAGGTCGCAGGGAGCCAGTAGCTGCTGAAATCTATGCGGGATGCCTAAGCTGATATGATGATGATCTTCAGTAAAATTAAGTTAATTTCAGGGTGATTGAAAATGTAACTACTTATATATTGTAATATCTGACATAGCCCAACGGATTAGTTCGTTGAAGTGGCAATGGGCAGGCCATATAGCACCGAGAACAGATGGCCGTTGGCCGAAAAGTTCTCGAATGGAGACCGCGGATCGGCAAGCGTAGCGTAGGACGTCCACCTTCTAGGTGGACGGATAATCTGGTTAAGGCCGCGGGATCACGGTGGATGCAGGCCGCTTCTAACCGTAACAACTAGAGATCTATGAGGGAGGCCTATGTCCAGCAGTGGACGTCCTACGGCTAAAATGATGATATATTGTATAGTTCTGTAAATTAACCAAAACTCATTCTAACATCTTGTACCACAAATTGTCCTAGGATCAGGCTGATCAGGTCAACGTTTAGGTATACAATTTCTCTTACATAATTACTAAATTTCACAACAGAGACTAAATGGTAGGTAGGTTAGCTAATTGAAAGGTGCTCTAACTAACAAACAGAATACCTACAAGTATTAGTTCGTATATAATAATTGATAAAAGAAAATGTTGCAGTTATAAAGTATTGTCGAAGAGCATACTAAACGTCAGTTCCAACAAAGCGACAGGACCCTTAAAATCTTAAGGCGACGCTGATACGGCGACAGCGACGCGATGTTTTTCTTCGAAGAAATTAATTTTACTTGTCGTTCCTAGAGTGCAGCTACCGTTGTGTGTGAGTATATGTGGATGGATGGATGTTTGTTTGTCCTTCGCGTAAAAATTACTGTACGCATTTCACTAAAATTTGTTCCTATGACCCACTGTAGCAGAGTAGCTTACTTAACACATTTACTAAAAAAAATAATTAAATTAGTACCGGGTACAAAATATTAAAAAACAAAGCTACAGGTCTTATCGTAATGTGTAATGCTGACAAAGTTGATATTAGGCATATAGCAAATTTGTCAATATTTACACGTGCCTTTATTTTTGGAGATATATTTTATCTGCAACTAGAACCTCCTCACCACAAGTAGCATTATAAGCTTTAGACAAGCAGAATATAGGGGAAAAAATTTAACATGTGAGGTAGCAACAGACTCCAAACTTACTCACCCAGTACAAGCGATTCTCGTCCGTAAACGTATACAATTAATACCTACCCCAATAATCCACTACAACTTCTCACTCGGACCATACACATAATAACACAAATAAACTAGGCTAGATTTCAATACGTAAGGTGCACAACTTCCTGTGTCCCATATCCCAAAGGATATGTTGATGAAGGTGATGACATTTAGTTAAAACTGTATTGAAATGGCTACCTACCTTGCTAGATGAAACAAACGAGAAATAGTAATAGTCATATCTCTGTTACCACGGCGTTGCACCTGGACAATAGGGTACCACATACCACCGGGACATTCACACAGTTTATAAGATATACAATATCCTCCGTTATTCATGTACGAGCAATATACGTCTCACTTTAAGTGTCGGAGGTCGTGGGATATGATATAAAGAACTCCCCTCTCCATAACGATGATAGGAGACACGAGTAGAACGTCTACCCACTAAACACTAAAACCTCTCCTCCGATCAGTAATGGGAACACCAAAATCTGCAGACACAAAGGGCGACAACATTGAAGGTCGATTGAGGTATAATGACTTTTGAGTTTAATTTCACCGTGGCATGATTATTGTGTTCTAAAAATTGTATAAATAAGTTCGCTGTCATCTTCTATAATTCTAAATATAAAAAAATTAATCCCTATTATCACGCATCAAGGTTAACGATTGGAACGATTTCACTTTTTTTTTTTGTTAAGAAAATTTAAGATTTTTGGTTAAGTAAACCACAATATTACCTCAGCACTTTTGACAATACAAATGTAATCTTTTTAATGTAATCTTATGGCGTTTTACATAACATTGACAGAATGCATGCTGCTATTATCCTTACCGTATTTTTATTCTTGTATTTAAAACACGATTTCAATCATCATCGTCATCAGCCCGTACAATGTCCACTGCTGAACAAGGGCCTACTCCCGAAGGAGGGTTTTTGCCATAGTCACCACGCTTGGCAGGCGATTTGGTGACCGCAGTATTTTGTTGTAACATTTTGAAATCGGCACTGTAGTTTTTGAGTTTATTCATTACAAACATACACACTAAAATACAAATCTATCCTCGTTAAAATACAAGCATATGGACTTTACTAAATCTAATCGACTTGGCAAGGTTCTTGTATTTATATCTATATCACTTATTGTTGTTTGTATAGTCTTTGTTTGTGTTCTATATTATTGTTTTCTTTGTTTTTACCCGCATATAATTGAACATTCAATCAAATTATTATGATGACCTATAACTATTCTACTAAAATAGTGACGGACTGAAATATGGCCTTTTAGATCATTCATAATCGTAAATAATGCGTAGAAACATGAGCTAGCTGAAATGCGAGGTTATAAATGTTGAGAACGATTCATGCAACTGTATTATCACACAATATCACTAATAATAAATTGCATTCAAATTAATATTAGCTATAAGTTTAGAGATGTGTAGTTCGCTAATGAATCCTTCAATTGAAGTACTTCAGTTGGAATCACTCTGTATCTCTTTCGTTCAGTGCAGATTCATATACTTCAATAGTTCAGTTTAGTCCATTTAGTTCACAGTGTTAAAATTCTTATATTCAATATAATACGTACACAATATTACTTAATGCTTTTAAATGAAAGCTATAGGTACTAATAATTAAAAAAACAAAGAACTAATAAAAAACGATATAATCATTCTTGTTATTAGTTCATTGCACGATCGATGATCGTTTGAAAGACCTGCGAAAATTGATTCAAATGAATCTAGCTCATAAACTGAACTAGTGAAGTAAATGAATTCGATTATCGTTTGAAGGACATGCGAAAACTGATTCAAATGAATCTTGTTCATAAGCTGAACTAGTGAAGTAAATGAGTGATATAGTTCACTTAGTTCAAATGAAGTATATCACTCTTTTCACTTCAATGACACATTTTGCGCATGTCCATCTCATTGATTCGTTGTGATTTGCTGAACTAAATGAAGTACTGAACTAAATCAGTGGACTACTTCATTGAGCCAAAAGATATACTTCATTCATTTCTTTTTACTGACACATTTTGCGCATGTCTACTATAGTTGCTATAGTGAAGTATTTTTTGACATTATGCGAGTTATGTGACAACCTCCGTAGCGTAGCGGTATTTGGCTCGCTTTAAGTAGCGGAGGTCGTGGGTTCGATCCCCACACCGGACAAGAAATCTTTATGTAAATTCTAAGATTTCTTTTCGGGTCTGGTTGGTTGAGGGACTACCCTCCGTGCCTCGGAAAGCACGTTAAGCCGTTGGTCCCGATTGTTATAACATCATCTATAACAAGCGTATATCAGGGAACGGGCAGCAGCGTTTCCCTGTGTATTACAACATTATACTGCGGTCACCAATCCACCTGCCAAGCGTGGTGACTATGGCAAAACCCTCCCCCGTGAGGAGGCCCATGTTCAGCAATGGACGTTAAACGGGCTGATGATGATGATGATGATAATAATAATTTTACAAATCCTAACCTCATTAAAAAACTGCCAACGTTATGCTAGCAGGACGAACAGACAACATTCAACAACCCTAATTACTTTAAAACTACAAACTAAGTATCACTAACTAAACATGTTAAGTCCACACACCCTAAAAAACAGCATCAATACATAAAACAGTACCTAGAGTACTTAGAGACGTGTTATAAAGAGATTGATCAATTTCGATGTGGTTCCACCGTAGCCTAATTGGCTAACGCATTAGGTGCTTAACCTAAGATGCAGGTTCGAATCCTGCCGGTGATCGAATTTTATTTATCTCAATTTTGAAACATAGTATATGGTAAACATTTTCGTAAAGTATTCAAAAAAAGAACATTTAAAAACAGTACCTATTTAACTAAACTACAAAAAAAACAATCTATTTCACCTATTCCGCCGCCGTCAAAAAGTAACGATTTGTCAAAAATGGCCGCTCTCGCATAACACCGTCCTTTACCTATAGGTGTTCTAAGTAACATGGCAAAGCTTTCAAACCATCGGTCATGTGAGGGCCTTTCAATGAAAAGTAGCCACTTAACTCGTCAAATGCCAATCTACACCGACCCGGGGACCGATATACTTCACTGCACAGACACCAAAGCCTATATATAATTCATGTAGATAAGACTAAGAATTATACCTTCAAGTATATACGATGATTTTTTAAATTTAAAATAACCTTTACCTTTATATATAAATTATTATTAATCCCTATTTTCCTTGGTCACAGCATCACGCATGAACCGCGGAACCGGTTTCGCTAGTTATTTTTTGAAAGAGATGCTTCTTATGAAAGAAATAATTAAGAAAATTGCGCGGAAAATTAGAATATTTAAGAATTCTTAACCACTTTATTAAATTTTCTAATGTAACCTTAGCGCTTTTGACAACATAACCTTTTTTAATGTAATCTGATGGCATTTGACATAACATTGACAGATGCGTGCTGCACATAGTAGACATCACGGTTAGTTCTATCACGCCTTTTTTTTATTTATTTTTTATTTTTACGTGGTGGAAATCTTTGATAGACTTCCCACCGTCTTGGGGAAAGACGGTGGGGGAGTGTGGGACTCCTTCACTTGCACCCGGCTCTATGTAGCGAGCGAGCCGGGGCATCCGGTACCCACTAAAACCACCACGGTAGCCAGCCTCGGACGCATCTGGCGGTGGCCCCGGGGACTCGAAATGATCGACAACCACCATGCGTCTAGTCTCGATGATGGAGACTCCTCTCGGGAGGGGCAATAATTGGGCCCCTCCCCTGCGCCTTTGCGCATATGTAGGTAACCAGCGGCTACGACTGGTTACCTCTTCCCGGGATCGCTGGGAAATGACGGCCAGAGTCCCCACTCTGACCGCCGCGACCCCAAGGGCAGCGTATTATTACGCCGCGAGGCGTTCTCGCACTATCTTTTGATAGCGCTGTGGCGCCGAACCCAAGAATTAGATTCGGCGCCACACTTTCTCGCCAGCGACACTATGGTCGCCGGCCCCAGTTCTATCACGCCTAATATAAAAAAAATACATTCATCACCTATACATTTTTAGTTAAGACTACTTTCTGACTGGGCAACGTCTGCTAGTTGCTAATAATTAGCAAGAAGTTTTTCCATCCAGTATTACTATCGAAAAGTAACATTAATATTTTAAAATATTATAGACAATTTTTTCCAAATAAATTTTTTACAAGGTGGCGGCAATGATAAATGTGACATGGCGAAATAAGCTTTAGAGCGTTTTCAGATAATTCGAGCCGATATCGATATCGGACGCCGATACGATATCGGAGGGAGTTAAATATTATGTCTTTCTTATTGTTCGACTCGATATCGGATATCGGAGCCGATACCAATGTGTTGGCGGCACCATCGGATGCCCGTGAGCCATCGGACGATAATGTTTGCATGTGTGCTATACGTGTATCTACATGGTCGCTGTGTGCGCAGAGCCCGATGCACGGCGGCGGCATTTTGAGCTTGTTTTGTTTACTTTCCAGGTGCGTTTTGTAGCTTTTTAAAAAGAGTATAAAATGCTCCCTCTAAATATCTAGCTTCCACAATGGGATGTAACCAATACTTTCTTTTGACAGATCTTTTTTGCGTCTCAAATATAATAGATACAACAAGCATATAGCTATCGAGCAAATGCGAATCGGAACGATTTTGTCGGAATTATGTGAAAACAACTATTAGTGTCGGTTGTCGTCGTCCCCGATATCAGATCGGATAATCTTCGACGCTCTTAGTGCCTTACAATACAAAATAGTCTAGCTTAAACGAACGAGCGTCCCTAATACAGGTTCGACGTACCTAATTTTTACTCTGTAATTTTAATACTATTGAAAAAATTATACACATAAATCGATTATACCTACTACCATATTTAAATAATTTCGTTAATTATTAACAAGGACTAAAAATACCGTTAGACTTTTGCGTATCATATTTATAATATCTACTTATGTTTAAATCTCGGGTATCAACACGAGTACAATTAACCTATATTCAATGAAGCTAAATAATAAAAACAATTTCTTTGCGCGCTGGAGGGGAGGAAATTGGTCATTAAGCCTATTCTTTTTTTTAATAAATTTCTTTGCGGGATTCTAGGCATTAAAATGTCTCTTGACCAACTTGAGCCAAACAGCTAAGAGCGCGAAGTGTTAAGATGCTTGCTGAGCACATAGTGGAGGACCACATTAAATTAGACTTTTTTTTTTTTTTTTTTTTTTTTTACTGCATTTAGGCTTACGTTTGACCTTAATCTCGCTTGATGGAAGGCGAAGATAAGGCCTAAGATGATACACGCTTGCCTAGAAATGGAATGGACATGGAATGAAAACGTTAATTTTACACATAGCTTTTGTGCATCAAGAGAATCGAACACATCATTTCCAAGATTTAAAGCGTGTTAAACTATCATTTAAATTTTTGGCGCCAACATTAAACCATAAAGATTTTACTGCAGGCGAGGAGGTTGAATCCTCTTCAGTGGCCTAATTACTTTTAAGAAGAAAAAAGAAATGTCACATTTTTTACTGTCAATTAGTTTTATAATTTTGGACTTTGGTATTTCCGGGTCTGATTGGTTGAAGGACTACCCTCCGTGCCTCGGAAAGCACGTTAAGCCGTTGATCCCGATTATTATAACATCATCTATAATAATCGTTTATCATGGAACGGACAGCAGCATTTCCTTGTGTGATACAGCATAATACTGCGGTCACCAACCCGCTTGCCAAGCGTGGTGACTATAGCAAATACCCTCCCTTAGGAGGAGGCCCATGTTTAACAGTGGACGAGGTGATGATGATGATAATGATTAATATTATAATTTTAAATGTTAATCAAATTTTACATACCTATACCAATTTTCTTATTTTATATGATCGTCAGGCACATACCTAAGTGTCGTGCGTGAACAAACATACAGACAAGATACAACCATTCATCTACAAATTCTATACATACAAACAGTTTTTTTAGCCACGAGGCTTTTTCCACTTCACCGGGCATAAAGGCGAGCATAGCTCCAGCCTTAATAAGTGTACACAAACACACTACCCTTTTACGCAGTAAAAACTTTTTAGATGCCATCCCTCGGTAAGACGGTGGGTTATGTGGGAAATCGTTTATCTACTCCGGTATCCGGTCAAAACCGCCGGCCGGCACGTATCCGGTGTCACCCACTAAAACCACGACGTAGCCGGTTAATTAACATTATTGAATAATCTCGTGTCTCTTGACAAAGTACTTTGATCTTGTATAGCGGCTAGTCGACCGGCTTTTTGGTTTGTTTTGTGCATTAACTAAGTATTCTTTTTTTTTACGAGTTTAAGTAGGAGAACTAGCACACGGCCCGCTGGATGTTATGATAAATTGGTAAACATAGTCTACTCTAGTGTTTAATTTGTATGACTACCTAACTAGCTTCAGCACGCAAAAACTACTGAATGGATTTGGTTGAAACTTTTCACGGGGATAGTTAATATGCTCGATTAACATATAGGCTACAAAAAATCACGCTCCGACCTATTGGAGCAGAGTAACGCGGATAAAATCGCTATTACGTATATATAATGTTATTTAGAGAGATAATATACTTGTACTTTATATGTATAATAAATGATGAAATTAAGAAATTTATTCAGCACTTAGGTATTTACATACACTTTTACTTGTCAAAATTACACTGCATAAGACTAAATCTAACAAAAGTGTTCACTTAAGTAGCTAAAAACATTGTTATAATTATTTGATCTTACAGAATTTTTAATCAGTCTGTCCGTCTGTCGAGCGATAAATGACAAATGTACACATTAGGTATAGTAAGATGCCTTAAAGGTAACAGGTCTAAAATTAAAATTAACTTCCAAGAATCAAGCCAAAGTCTAAGCGACATCCACCTGAGGGCACCCTTAAGGCCGCGTCCTGGACGCCAGCGTGCGGAGCGGGCGAAGCGGGCGGCGCGGCCTAAGGAAAATCTGCCGCCCGCACCGCGTGTCCTCGAGAACAGCTTCACACAAATCTATGAACTTTGATAAAGACGCGCGTGCCGTCGCCCGCACCGCCCTCTCCGGCCGCTGGCGACCAGGAAGCGGCCTGAGGGGTTAGGACCAACGCTTTGGTATTATTATATTATAGTAGCTTCCCGCGTGTGGTTTACCCGTGTAGCTCAAGTTCCTATATATAATTAAATAATTTAGCCTATGTCATCCGGGGATAGTCTAGCTTCCCAACTGTGAATTTTTTTTTCATTCGGTCAATTCGGTTTCGGAGCCTATTCAATACAAACAATTAAACATTTAAGTCGAAGCGTGATGTTTTGTAGCCTATATGTTAATCCAGCGTATAACCTATCCCGGTGCAATTCCGTTGAGTAGTTTTGACGTAAAAGAGTAACAAACATCCATCCATACTTACAAACTTTCGCGTTTATAATATTAGTAGGATAATTAGTAGAACTATATTCTACTATTTACTAGTGGGTAAGAACAGAACCACATCACTTCTATTTCCTAATCTTTGTGCCTTAATACATACGCACATATAATATCGTACCTATAATGAAATATAAGATCGAACGGCACAGTCTTCATACATTCAAGCTCATTAGTTCAGCGACACAACTTACAATAAAATTTCATAATATCACAAAAACTAACTTTTCCAAATTATTATTAATAAAATTTCGAATAGAAGGTGATTTCAAAATATATACCAGTGAAGTATGTTATTCTTTTAAATCTGTATATGTATATTAAAATTAATTCTTATTTCGCTTGGTCATCATATCACACGTCCGAGGGATGAACCCCTTTCGCTAATTCTTTTTTGTCGTGTTTTTTATTGTTAAGAGAAGGTTCTTATGAAAGTATTAACTAAAAAGTTGAGCGGAACATTAATATTATTTTTTATAATTTAATTAATATATCTAATTGTCACTTGTTTGAATTAACTTTTAATTAGCCGATTAACTGAGCTATTAATAGAATGCACCTTGCTAATATTGTTAAATACTGATGCATAGAGCATCACAATATTATATTTTATTACAATCATTAAAACTTAACGAAACAAAACCTTTATTTTACAAAAATGTGAACTAAAGTTATCGCTTTAGATGATAATATCTGCTGTTAAATGTAAGGCATATATTTAGAAACACCTTATAATAAAAACAATTGCTTTCCAGTAACGGAATTAAAAGGAGGCAAAAAATATGGAGGTGTTTATGAAAATATTTGTTTTAATAAAAGCCGTGAATTGTTTGTTCAATATTGAAGAATTGACGTCCGATACTATGAGGAGACTCCCCAAAGACTTTTCTTTGGCTATTAAGGATATGGCAGAGAGTTTACCATCGAAGAGTATAACTATAGTTAGAGGGAACACTACTAACATAAGGTATGTACTTACCTTACAGACAACCTCCGTAGCGTAGCGGTATTTACATACATATACATCCATAAGCTCACGTCTGTATCCCAGCGGGGTAGGCAGAGACAATGGACCTCCACTTGCTACGATCCCCACACACATATTTCGCTTCATTCACTCTCATAACATTCTTCATACACGCACGTCGGTTTAGGGTGGATCTTATTTGACCTTTTGCGAGGATGTCTCCGATTTGGTCAGAGAACGTTCGTCGAGGTCTTCCCCTTTACCGGTATTTGGCTCGATTTAAATCTCAGAGGTCGTGGGTTCGATCCCTACGTGGAAATCTTTGAGTTAATTCTAAGATTTCTTTCCGGGTCTGGTTAGTTGAGGGTCTACCCTCCGTGCCTCGGAAAGCACGTTAAGCCGATGCTCCCGATTTTTATAACATCATCTATAATAACCGTATATCAAGGAACGGGCGGCAGCGTTTCCTTATATGGTACAACATTATACTGCGGTCACCAACCCGCCTACAAAGCGTGGTGACTATGACAAATACCCTCCCTCGAGAGGAGGCCCACGTTCAGCAGACGGACGTTATACGAGCTGATGATGATGATGACTTACTTTACTAAATCATCATCTTCATCATCAGCATTCATATTCACTGCTGTATATAAACCACCTCATATGGGTATGCCATAATCAACACGCATGGCAAACGGGATAGTGATCCCAGTACCGTGTGTACACACAGGAAAACGCTGCTGCCCGTTCCCTGGCATACTTACGATTGGTATAGATGATGTTATAACAATTGCGACCAATTTAATGTGCTTTAACGTGCTCGGAGGGTAGTCTTTCAATAAAACAGACTCGAAAAAAAAAATAACACATACATTTCTTTTCCGACGTGAAGAACGAACCCGTGACGGAATTTGTCTAAAATACTACGAACTAGTATAGGATTGCCATACGTCTCGGTTTCGAGCGTAATATCCCGGTGTCCCGGCCAACAAGCAATGATCCCGGTGGGCTCGCTTACCAAAAACACATAAGGACCCTGCCTCGGTCGCAATACGCGCTCATGTTTGTCTTATCGTCCTGCGTGCGCAATGGGAGAAACCCTTCAGTTCTGTGTTACGTGTTGGTGTTTCAGCGCCGAAACATTTATGGCAACCCTAAACTAGTAATTATTATAACCATTAAAAAGACAACTCCTAAGGAAATAAGTCCCTGTATGAGTTTAAGAATTTCATTAGCTGTTTTTATCATTTTATTTCACAGATCACAAGATATATTTGAATTAATTTGTCTACTGAATGGGCACAACGTACAAATTATTAATTTGGACATAATGTCTAAGGAAAACAAGGAAAAAGTGAAGTATTTATTATAATAATAATCATTGTTATTAAGCGTTAATAAAAACAATATTCTTCGACCTTCTTGCGTTGCGTAGATACATATTTATTTTAGGGGGACATATCCAAAAATAGGATGTGATTGACGAAAATATACTTTAGTACCTACTTAGCGGCCTGGCCGACGGGATATGCGACACGAACGAACCCTTAAACTGTTCTTTACCTAAATCTGATTTGTACGATTGACAAACTTTTTTTAAATTTTAACGTATATTTTGCCAGACAATGCATGTGAAAAACACTATTTTTGGGTTAGTTTCAGATTTTAACATAAATCGTAAAACATGTGAATAGCGATTTCAAAAAAATACTTAGTAGAGGAAAAATAAATATTATTAATTTACCTGCGCTATTATACTTTATATCGTACCTTATTTATAATGTCTCATGGACAGGTCACCATAATCGAAAGTCGAAAACTCAATCAAAAAATAAAAAAAGATTAAATTTTGTCGCGATAAAAATAATAATTTGATGTTTAAATTATTTTTTTAAATTTACGTATACTTAATTGCAGGCATTGGTATAGTCAACCCATTCTTTAGAATTTTTCAATATTATAGCACTTTTTCTAACTTTTACCTTTTAATATATACCGTATGATTTCCGGGTTAGAATATACCACCCAATATCTTTCTATGGGGTCATACAACTTCTTAATTCGTGGTCCTAATCAATGTAGCAGTAAACTTATTTAAGGCAACATTATGACACGAACTTACCTGCATGTTATTGTCATAGTGTCTTCTTTTTATCCATATCTTACAACCGTGCACTGCCGTGCAGGAGGGAACGCATTTTGTGTTGTTTACGATATTTACTGTTGCCCATAAGCGTACCCTCTTATTGTACATTTTGATAGTTTATAGTTTTATTCTATTTGTTTTTTATATTTGTAGGTAAGTTATTAAAATCGCAACGAAACATATTTCTTTTTCGCAATGACTTGTGTACTTCATATGTCAAAACTGTCATACGAACGAAATGTCAGGTGTCAGTTGCGTTTCGTTTCACCTAGTTTCAATTTAGTATTAAGTGTTATTGTGTGTAGTTCTGTTTATTTTATTTTGTGTACTGTTCACTTCTATATATATAAAAGAAAGTCGTGTTTGTTACAACACTTATAACTCGAGAACGGCTGGACCGATTGCCATGGTTTTTGATTTGTTGGATTTGTTTCCGTCCCGAATAGCAGAATACATTTTAAAAACAAAAGAAAGTCGTGTTTGTTACACTATTTATAACTCAAGAACGGCTGAACCGATTTGGCTGAAAATTGGTAGGGAGGTAGCTAAGAACTGGGAGAAGGACATAGGATACTTTTGGGTAGGGGTAGGGTAGGGTAGGGTAGGGTAGGGTAGGGTAGGTAGGGTAGGGTAGGGTAGGGTAGGGTAGGGGTAGGGTAGGGTAGGGGTAGGGTAGGGGTAGGGTAGGGGTAGGGTAGGGGTAGGGAAGGGTAGGGGTAGGGTAGGGGTATGGTAGGGGTAGGGTAGGGGTAGGGTAGGGGTAGGGTAGGGTAGGGGTAGGGTAGGGTAGGTGTAGGGTAGGGGTAGGGTAGGGGTAGGGGTAGGGTAGGGTAGGGGTAGGGGTAGGGTAGGGGTAGGGTAGTGGTAGGGTAGGGGTAGGTTAGGAGTAGGGTAGGGTTAGAGTAGGGGTAGGGTAGGGCAGGGTAGGGGTAGGGTAGGGTAGGGGTAGGGGTAGGGTAGGGGTAGGGTAGGGGTAGGGTAGTGGTAGGGTAGGGGTAGGTTAGGAGTAGGGTAGGGTTAGGGTAGGGGTAGGGTAGGGCAGGGGTAGGGTATAAAAGTCCACCCGTGCGAAGCCGGGGCGGGCCGCTAGTTGTTTATAAAAAGTCGTTTATTTCTTAATGTTTATGTTTGTGCGCTGGCGGGTGGTGCAGAGTAGCAAATCGTACTACACGATTTTAACTCGCATGCACAAAGAAATTTTTAATATATATTTTTTTTATTGTATTTATTATATTTCTTAATATTTTATATTAACTATATTGGTATTTATAATATGTCTTCCCCTTCATCTGAACATAACTCTTTTTACTCTGCTAATGATTCTGTCTCTTCTGTTAATGATAGTTTCTGCTCTGCCAGTGACACACTTGGTGATTTTCTACAGCACAATTTTTCTACATCGACAAATTTTCTCAATGTATGCCATATAAATGCGCAAAGCCTACCATGTCACTATCATGATCTTTTAGAAGCATTCTCTAATAGCAATATACATGTCATCCTGATTTCTGAGAGCTGGTAAAACCTCATCTTTCTTTTACGTATTATGCTCTCCCTGGTTTCGTACTTGTCCGCAATGATCGCATTGGCAGAGGCGGGGGCGGGGTAGCGATTTACCTGAAGAGTGACCTGCCTTATAAAATATTGGCAACGTCAGGTCAAAACAATCCGGTATCTGCTGAGATGCTCTTTTTGGAAGTCTCTGTTAAGGGAACTAACACCGTCATCGGGGTCGTCTATTGCCCTCCCAATGCTGATTACTTCACCGATTTGGAATTGGTTTTGGAATCTTTGGGTTCTCAGTATGCTCATCACATCATTATGGGAGATTTTAACACCAATCTACTTGTCCCCAACTCTCCTCGATCCCGTAAACTCCTTCACATAATTGAGTCAAGCAGTTTACACGTATTGCCACTGCAGGCTACACATGTCAATACTCATGGCGATGACACTTGGCTTGACCTTATGCTGTCCTCAAATCCCTCCCTTGTTTCCTCCCATGGGCAGCACGATGCTCCTGGATTCTCAAACCATAATCTTATTTTCCTTTCCTATATCCTTAAACCCTCCAAGCCTAAACCTAAAGTACTGCACTTACGTTCTTTTGCACGTATGAACGCCGAGCTTCTTTGCAGGGATGCCTCTTTGATAGATTGGGGCCCACTATATGAAGCAAGTACTGTCGACGAAAAGTTAGGGTACTTTAGTGATAGGGTCACACAGCTGTACGACATCCATGCACCTGTAAGAGCAGTTAAGCAGAAACGCCCACCAGCACCTTGGATGACTGATGGCATTCGTATGGCAATGCGACGTAGAGATCGGGCATTCCGAATTTTCAAGAGAGATCGGTGCGATGAAAATTGGCATCATTTCAAGGGTACTAGGAATCGATGTAATCAGATGGTACGCAACGCTAAACGCCGCTATTTTCTAGATAGTTTATCTTCTTCTGCTCCTGCCGATATCTGGAAATTCCTTGGAACTCTAGGTATCGGTAAGTCAAGCCATTCAAATTCTTCCGGTTTACTTGATTTAGATGATCTCAATCACCATTTCTCAACCACACCTCCCATAGATCATCTGATTAAGCGTCAAACTGTGGACTTCATTAATAGTTTAGATCGACCAAACATTAGTCCTTTTCAGTTCACTCCAGTTGACTCAGACGAGATCAAACTCATTATGCAATCTATCAAGTCCAAGGCAGTCGGTTGTGACTGCATTGGGTGACGACTGATTTTCCCAATCCTTGACCAAATCCTTCCTGCTTTCACTCACATAATAAATTATTCCCTTCACTCCGGCACCTTTCCCAACCAGGGGCGGAAAGCTTACATCTTGCCGCTACCCAAAATATCAAATCCTTCCCTTCCCAACCATTATCGCCCTATATCCATACTACCTTTTTTATCCAAAATTTTAGAAAGCATTGTCCACAAACAACTATCCCGTTTTATCCTTTCCAATAACCTTATTAGTCCTCTCCAATCCGGCTTTAGGCCGGGTCATAGCACCACATCCGCCCTCTTTAAAGTGACTGGCGATATTAGAAGGGGTATGGAGGATACTAAAATCACTGTGTTGGTTTTAGTTGACTTTTCCAACGCCTTTAAAACCGTCAGTCATGACATCCTGCTTTCCATTCTATCACATCTCATGATCTCCGATGAAGCTATGGAGTGGTTCTCCTCATATCTTCGAGATCGCCAGCAGTCTGTTCGCATTGATGAAGTCTCATCTAATTGGTGTAACTTAGACTCTGGGGTTCCTCAAGGCGGTATTCTCTCTCCTCTCCTTTTTTCAGTTTTTATAAACCTTGTCACTAATCATCTTCAGTGTGCGTATCATCTGTATGCCGACGACCTGCAACTGTATGCCCAAGGTGGTATTGACTGTTTGCCTGGGCTAATACGTGATATAAACCGAGATCTTATGGCGCTACAAGAATGGTCTAGTAGATTTGGTTTGGCAGTAAACCCTTTAAAATGTCAAGCCATTGTTCTAGGTAGTTCTAGGCTGCTGTCCACATTCGACATTAATTCTCTGCCTCCAATAATGTTTAACAATACTGTCATTCCTTTTAGCCCCAGCGTCAGGGACCTCGGTTTGGCTATCGACTCGACTCTGAACTGGCAAAAACAAATGGCTTCGGTTTGTAGCAGAGTAACAAATATCTTGCGTTCTCTATATCGTTTTAAAAACTTTTTTCCATCACAAACAAAAGTAACGTTGGTGCAGGCTTTAATATTTCCCATCATCGACTATGGTGATGTGTGCTACTTTGACCTGAATGCAGATCAACTCAATAAACTTGACAGACTTCTAAATAACTGCATTCGATTCATTTTCAATCTTCGCAAGTACGACCACGTTTCTGCATATCGTGCCCAACTTAAGTGGCTACCTATCCGGCAGCGTAGAAATATGAGAGCATTGACCACACTATTTTCCTTAATTGATTCTCCCTCTTCTCCACCCTACTTAACATCTAATTTTCAATACTGCTTTTCTAATCACAGTAAATCCTTGCGTTCCTTTCACAACCGTATCCTCCATTATCCTCTACATCGTACCGATTTTATACATTACTCATTTTTCATTCAGTATATTTTTACTCTGGAATGCGCTGCCTCTTAAAGTTCAAAAATAAAATACGTGAACATTTCATGAAAAATTTAGCAGTCGTCACAACTTTCATAGCTTATTTATTATTTATTTGTGTATTATTTATTTGTATTTATATATATATATATATATATATATATATATATATATATATACATATATATATATATATTTAGTAAAGTGTGTATTATTATTTACCTTAGCGGTATTTATTTTCCCTACAAAATTTCTATTTCTGTGCACCTACCACTTTCATTCTGCACCACCCAATGGTTGACTGGGAGAGAATGCCTTAGGCATTAAGTCCGCCTATGTACTATTTAGTGCTAAAGTTTTAAATAAAAAATAAAATAAAATAAATACACCTGATGTATGGATAGCAGCATCTATAAACTCAAAGTAACTTCCATCTTACTGTGATCACTAATCATCTTGCCAATCGTGGTGATTACAGCAATGTCAAAGAGAAAGCCCACGTTCAGCAGTGGTAAACTGGTAAAATAAGTTAGTAAAGTATATTTTAAGAAGGGTAAAAGTAGCCGTGTTTTATATTCAAGGAACCCATTTTCACGATAATCTTTTAAAGGGTTTTTGGCAAGATAACAAGTCACCTTTCCAGTCTTTTTCAGTATTACGCGTTTCTAAGAAAGGCATTGGATATATCGGAAGAACGTACTAGTTTAATACTCTGTGAGCCCTATGAATGTGAAAAGATTTTATTTGAGGTAAGCATTTGGGAAAGCCAATAATAGATTCTTTAAAGATAACATAAGGCAAATTTTTGGATACACAAATCCCTGGTAGGTATATAATGTTTTAGTTTGTGTGATGTTAAATATGTGAAGTAATATGTAAAGTTTTGACCGGTAGGTGTTCGATCTTTTCGGGTTAGTACTAGCAGTTTTTGATAGATATAAGTTTTTGTTTCTGTTAAGGAAATGTATACCTGCTCAGATATTCTTACTATATTTATAATACTTATTACTTTGTATAGTACACGGACCTACCTTTAGGTGCATTTTAATTATAAATTGTTGGATTAATAGATAATTACAACGGTGGACTTCATATCATATTTCATGTACTTAAAATAAGTGCATGAAATATGTTATGCCCTGGAGGGTAATAATATAACAATATGACTATGTTTAAATTTTTTTTTTAATACGTTAATGAAAAGTTTACCGCTTTCTAAATTTAAAAATTGAGATTATTAGATTTAGACCACCGGCAGCACTTGAACCTGCATTTTAGGTATAGTCCCTAATGCCTTAACCAATTCGGCTACGGTGGAATCCAACCGATCGTCGAAATTTATCAATCATTTTTATAACACGTCTCTAAGAGGAACGTTATTCCCATCTATCTATATGTAATGAGTAACGTAACTCGACAAATATCTCCAAAGTTGCTTTTGGAATTAATTATTTTAAGCGATTACACATGTATTAAATTTTTTTTAATAACTTACGGAACAGTTTACCGCTTACTTAATTTTAAAATTGAGATGAATGAATTTAGACCATCGGTAGAACTCGAACCTGCACCTAAAGTTGTATTTGGAATTAAATATTTTAACGATGACACCGCCCGTATTTACATTACATTTTTTTATGAAATATATTAATTAAAAAAATTATAAAAAAATTAACTACATTAAATTTAATAATCTCAATTTTGAAATGTAGTCCTACCGGTGGTATAATATTTTTTTTTTTTTTTGAATCACCCAATTAAGTTAGCTATTCTTTTTTTTAATATTATGTATGTCGGTAAAGTGTGTTGTAATTATTGGTATTATCTGATATGTATTTCAATAATACCCTTAATTCGTTGCTTATTGGATTTGTTACAAGAAGAGAATTTAATATTAACAACTAAATCTAGCTCACTGCATATTTTGAATATTAATTTAATCAATCACAAATATGTATTCAGTTAACAGAAAATAATTTGATTCATCGCACGATCCTGTATATATTCTACTGGTCATACGGCGCCGTAACCGAAGCGTTTCTTGGGACCATGAGAGAAGCTATGAGAATCGCTGTCATCACAAACCCTAGAGAAAGCGTGTAAGTTTTTTTAATTTAAATTCCTACTATATTATACATATAGATTTTCTTAAATAGCTAATATTACTAAGCCATCAAATTCAAGCGAAACATACAGTTATTATGTTGGCAGCAAAACAAGCTATTTCCACCCTTTCTACATAATAATCGACGTCGTTTCACGGTACATTTAATATTTGATAGCTGAATGCAACCCGGCTGGAGCAAAAAATCAGGCTTTCCAATATTTAAAACAGTCCCCGATTCCGGGGAATAAAGTAATGTGGAGAATAAAATAATTAAACATACTAGTGTCTCCTTGTGATCAAAAGCCTTCGCCCTCCCCGCCCTTAGTTTGCAAAGAACCTTCCGATGCACTCATAGACCTGAAGTTCAAGAGGCCTTTGAACTACAGAGTAACAGTTGCACAAAACTCCCCTAAAAAACCTTAATCCCTCAATCTTCCCGCCAGCGACCGCCCTAAGCCGAGGTCAAAGTCCCAAAGGGTACGCCCTCTTGCGCAGGTTGCTTAGTTTGTAGTTTTTAAACCATTTATCTACGCTGGAGATCTGCTCGCCTTTATTCCCGTTGAAGTAGGAAAAGCTTTGTGGCTAACTCCATATATTCGTCGTAAAAAAGAATGTGCGTCATTTCATACTCCTCCGTCCACGTAATATTAGTAAAAATAATTAAATATTTTTTGCTTCACGTATTAATATATATAGATAAAAAAAATATAATATTACAAATGCATAAGTAACTCAGTCTGAAAGTTGCTCTCGTGTCTAAACCACGGAACCAAGTTTGATGAATTGCTTAGAGATAAATTAGACCTAAGTAAAGCACAAAGACTATATTTTATCGCGAAAACCTTCATTTTTATTTATTGATTATATCCAAAGTAATTATTGAACGCGTGCATTGACGCGACTTAAATCTAGTAAGCTAATAAAATAAAATAAAGCTTTAAGGCCGTTGGTCCTAATTGCTATAACATCATCTATGACAATCGTATACCAGGTAACGGGCAGCAGCGTTTACCTGTGTAAATACTGTAGATAATACTGCGGTCACGAGCCCACTTGCCTAAGTGCGCCACGCTTTGGCAAGTGTGCTATTGTAAAGTACTACTCTTTTTCGGTAGGAGGCCCATGTTCAGCCATGTTAAGCAAGACTTATGATAATAATGATAACTATTAATTATGATAATCGGTTTTCTTCATTTGACAGCTAATATAAAGGAAAATAACAACTAATCTTCCTCAAATAAGATCTTTTTAATGCCAACTCGAACGTGCATTAAATAAAAAAAATGTAATCTTTCTAAAAAGTACTTCGGGGAATTAAAAAGTATAGAGTTGGCAACCCTTTCCACTATATTGTGAATAAGCTTGCCTCAGCTGTCAGCGTGTTAATAAAGCTTAGCTTTTAAATTTTAACGTGTCCAGAACATGTTTCGTGTTTTAGTTTAAATATTTGATCATGGAATATGCAACATATTGGGAATGCTTGTTTAACATGATACAGTTGGTAAGCAAAGTTTTTCCAAATAATTAAGGGAATATTTGTGTGCTAATCCTACTTCTATCAAAACCTTCCTAGCGGTATTTGGCTCGCTTTAAATCTCGGAGGTCGTGGGTCGAACTAACGACCACCGATTTTGCCGGACAAGAAATCTTTGTGAAAATCTCCGTGCCTCGGAGCACTTTAAGATGTTGGTCCCGATTGTAATAACATCATTTATAACCAATCGTGTACAAGAGAACGCGCAGCAGTTTCCTTCTGTGTTACAACATAAAACTGCGGTCGCCATCCCGCCGGCGTGATGACTATGGCAAAACCCTCCCTCATGAGGAGATCCATATTCAGCAATGGACGTTATGCGGACTGATGATGATGATGAATCCTACTATTACCAATCTCCACATCCATGACCTCCGTTAAAAATCTCTGTAAAACGGCCACTGCTGAACAATTAGTTTTTTACCGCAGTAGTCGTATGCCGTGTGTTTTCGGCTTAGAATAGACCAACCCATGTCGTAAGAGTGGGGCATCCAACTGATGGATGGGCAGCACCATCTATGACCTCAAAAGTACTTACCTTCTTAATGCATATAGTCGGCGGCATAACCAAGCCGACTGCCAAGCGTGATTTCAGCAATATCCTTCAACAGCCCTGGTTTGTCAAGGTTAAAAGGAGGCCCATGTTTAGCAGTGGACGTATACGGACTGTTAAAACGAAGAATGTATGTTAAGAGGAGGTCCATGTTTAGCAGTGCACGTAAACGAGCTGTTGAAACGAAGAAGGTATGTTAAGAGGAGGCCCGTGTTTGTTTAAAATAGACGTAAACGGGCTGTTAAAACGAAGAAGGTGTGTTAAGAGGAGGCCCGTGTTTGTTTAGCATAGACGTAAACGGGCTGTTAAAACGAAGAATGTATGTTAAGAAAAGGCCCATGTTTAGCAATGGACTTAAACCGACTGTTGAAGCGAACATCTGTTAAGAAGAGGCCCATGTTTAGCAGTAAACGTAAACGGATAATTGAAGTGAAGTAGTATATTGTAAAAACAAATATGTGTTGCTAATCTTTCTAACATAGAATTGCTATTGATTCCCATACATACGAACATTTTCATAAAACTAACTAGTTCGCACTTAACCGTATACGAGTTCATTGACACGAGTAAAAACAAAAAGACCTAAACAATTTTCACAATACAGGCGTGTCCAAAATAAAACGTGTACCATATGAAAGCGTCCTTGCGTACACTTCTGTAGAAAAGTGTTAGGATCGTTCATTGTTCGACTAAGTATAATTAGAATTCCGTATATTCTATATAATCCAAGTAATTGATAAGAAAGATTTTTTTAATGAAATATGGAATAAAAGTTTATATGGAGAAATTAAAATCTTCTCGGACTAATACACAGGAAACAATAAATCTATACTTCTATCTATACTAATATTATAAAGAGGAAAGATTTGTACCTATTTTTGTATGTTTGTATGTTTGTAATGAATATGCTCAAAAAGTACTGGGCCGATTTCAAAAATTCTTTCACCATTGGAAAGCAACATTCACCCGGAGTGACATAGGCTATATTTAATTACGAAGTTCCCACGGGAACGGAAGTTACGCGGGTGAAACCGCGCGCGGGATGCTAGTACTTAATATAAAGATAAAGAGTTTTTTGTCTGTTTGCTTGAACGCACTTATCTCAGGAACTACTGGTCCTATTTGAAAATTTCTTTCAGTGTTAGATAGCCTATTTATTGAGGAAGTCATAATCTATATTTCATTAAGTAGTTCCAACGAGAACGAGAGTTACGCGGGTGTTACCGCGCGCGGGGAAGCTAGTACAATATAAATGTAAATAAATATATGTATGGGTAAATTACACAACGGGGAGTTGAGTAATTTACCCAATATTGCAAGAGCACCCTCTAAACCAATATACATTGCGTTGCAAATTACTATTCAAACCACATACGCTTCATAAACGCAGCTAACCAAACGGAGCTTATTGATATTATGTGCTGTAATGGCCAATTCATCTTTAAATTACATTAAACCAGATAAATGTAAAAGCAAATTTAACAGCCTTTTGATTGTAATTAAGTAAATTATTGAATAACTAGCTTCCCGCGCGCGGTTTTACCCGCGTAACTCCCGTTCCCGTGGGAACTTCATAATTAAATATAACCTATGTCATCCGGGGATAGTGTAGCGTTAAAGAATTTTGAACGGTTAAACAAACAAAAAATCAAATCTTTCCTCTTTATAATATTAGTAATATTAGATTATCTTTATATTAATAGATACGTGAAACAAAAAATTTGTGCCAATTTTTACGAAAATTGCGCGGACGAAAAAGTATAAAATTTTGTACACTTATATTATATTAACTATTACTATATATCTCAAGCTGAAGAGTTTATTCGTTTGCTTTAACGCGCTAATATCAGGAACTAATTGTGAAAAGTTCTGTTGTGTTAGAAATCCCATTTATCGTGGCTGTAGACTATTTAATAATTAAAAAGTCCCTGTGAGAAAGGGAGCTACCTAGGTGAATCCGAGAGCGGGAAGGTAGTTACGGACATATTCCCATATGAGCTAGTAGCTAGTACTGATTTATACTTTATAGCATTACTTATACATTCTGATCTCCAACTGCCTTCCATCAATCAGTGGATGAAAGAGGCGTCGGAACGCTTCCTCGAATCCGTTGGTTGTTGCAGCATCAGACTGTAGGCCTTTGCCCACAAAACGTTATAAACACCATTGGCCTGGCCGGATAAAAATTTACCAACTAACAGTAAAAAGACTGCAAGAAACTAGCAGCAATACACACAGACCACTCTATCCGCGAAAGTTCTTACAGTACGACAAGTATTTATTAAAAGCATAATATTAAAACAACACTCTATACTAACATATCACCCCTCAGCTTCACAAGGTAAAAGACGATATAGCCCCGTTGATCGCCCTGACATTGCCCTTTTAACCCAGTTCTCTTCAATCTTTATAAAATTAACGGGATGCTACTGATAGTCAATCTTAATAAGTGCATGTGTAAATAGAAAATACCTTCCTTCCTACAAGTAATGAATTATGACGATACCGAAAAACTACTTGTAACTTTTGTGTAATATTAATGTAACAAACATACACGACCACATACACACACACAATCACACAATCTTACACAACACACGCACACACAATATTACTAACTACAACCTTCGATTAATAATTATGCTTATTATGTTAAATTATACATTTGTTACTTACGTGATACTGAACTATGTAAAGGGCGGAGGCCTGAGGCCTGAAACACAGGCTTGCAGCTTAGCTCAGGCACTAGTCTCCCACGATGATGAGAAAATAAACATTTTTATTATTATATTTTTATTGTTATCCGACCCGCCCGCGAACGCGACTCGTCCTCCCAACCCTTAGTTTGCAAAGAACCATCCGATGCCCTCGTAGACTCGAAGACCTAGAGGCCCGCGAACTGTAAAATAGAGCGACAGTTACACAAAACTCCCCTTAATTACTAAGTCATAATGAATCTCAACCTCAGTCTCATCGCCAGCGACCGCCCTGAGCCGAGGTACAAGCACCGCAGGGAGCGTTCTGTTGCTTAGTTTGTAGTTTTTAAACCATTAATAAGGCTGGAGCTCTGCTCGCCTTTATGCCCGGTGAAGTAGCAAAAGCGTCGTGGATAACTATGTATGTCCGTCCGAAAAAATATAAAAATATCTATACTTAATATTAACTGTTGCAAAACAATTTTGTGCTCGCTAATCCCCAGTTGATTGCTCGCCTGTACTCGCCTACGGGTATTTCTAAAAATTACATTCCGCCCCCCACTAAGCCTCAATAGAGTGCACGAAGAATACAAAGTTACTGATGACATAGTTCGTAATTCGATTCAGTACCAATTGTTGGCTCCAATCGGCTCCAAACCGCGCCAACAGACTCCAAGCACCAAATACATAAGCCAAACATTTTTATGTCAATATTTATATTTTATCCCTGTTTATTAGTTTAGCTCTTAGGCAAGAATTGCTGTCCTTTATTGGAGTAAAATTGAGTGGACGTAATCAATTTATTTACAGAACACAACTGTAATGAATAAAATTGAGTTAGTTGGAAAATAAGTGGGACAAATTGTATTTATTAATTTTAAAACTTATTGAATACGCTTTTAGATTCAAATAACTTACACGGTAGATAAGTTTTGAAATCGTTTTTTTGTTTTGAAATAATTAATTCAATTCAAATGTTTATTCATTCCACAATGTGGATTTAGGTGATAGTTTAGGTACAATTAGAATTAGGACCCTGCCGGACACAGCAATTTAGGAGACAAGAGAATATTTATAACATTTTGCCGTAGGTTTTTATTATATTATTCATTATTAATTTATATTTATATTTAATTCCACTTGCGGCCCGCGTAACTCCAATTCCTCGATAAATGAACTATCTTACACCGAAAATGTTTTTAAAACTGACCAGTAGTCCCAGAGTTTAGCGCGTTCAAGCAAACAAATAAGCGCTTCAGCTTTATTTTTTAGTATTATCTAATTCTACTGTACGTGTGTGTCACTGAACTCCTTCTAAATGGCTGAACCGATTTGAATGAATTTGGTATGCGTTTGGGTGGCGCGTATAGTGGTGCGTATGGTTTATATACACAAATCATATATAATATATAACATACATACAAAAGCTTACGCCTGATTCCCAGCGTGGTAGGCAGAGACAATGGACCTCCACTTGCTACGATACACACATCTTTCGCTTCATTCACTCTTATAACATTCTTCATACAAGCACGTCGGTTTAGGGTGAACTTATTTGAACTTTTGCGAGGATGTCTCCGATAATAATATATACAGGGTGACTGGTAATTAGTGACCGATACCTAAACACATCATTGTGCTTATGATAACAAACAACTTTTACTATGGCACCAACCCTGAAATCGCGAAAAAAAATCAGCTATTCCATACATTCGGACTAAACCGGTTCCTTCTAGGTAAGCGTGCTCCATCCTAGGCTATTCCGATGCTTAACATCAGGCAGGGTGTAGTCAAACGCTAACATATAACTAATAATAAAAAAATAAAAAATAAAAAATCATTTTCACATATCGTCAACATGGTAGGGAGCAGCTGATCTTTACATATATTATCATGCAGGACTACATATGTCGGGTCCGCTAGTATTAGTATAGATATAGAGGTTATTAATTATTATTGATGCCATTATTATTTTCAGAATTATCATTAATTCTTAAGAAAGAAGAAACTAGTCTGATACATAATTATTATTTTAATTAGATAAATAACAAATGTTACCTACTTCACTACGTACACCTTAACACTAATTAATATTATGCCTCATAGTTCCACCCACACACAGGTTCGAATGAATCTTAATCAGTAATTTTTAAAGCTATTACGAAAAAATATATTTACCTACATAGATCGACAGTACTACTAAAAAATAATCATTTCGCTTAATATTCAACATCAGGTTTTTGCCATAGACACCATGGTTGGCAGGCAAGTTAGACCACAGTTTTATGTTGTACACTCAAGGAAACGCAGCTGCCCGTTCCCTGGCAGCTGCGGTGGGCAGCTCGGTGCATCATATTTAAGAAGCGTATGCTTCTTAAAGATGATGCACCGAGGGTAGCCCCTCAACCAACCAAATCCGGAGAACTAACACAAGGATTTCTTATCCGGCAAGGGGATCGAACCCACGACCTCTGAGACTTAAAGCGAGTCTTATATTTCTTAACCTTTCAGATTTCGAATCTACTACAACCAAGCAACGCCGGACCATCAGAATTACTTGACTATGGTGAACTGGTGGTCCGGCCGCCTTTACAAGTCGCCTGTGTTCCCACCTGCCGATAAAGTCTATCTCAACTTCAAAGGAAGAGTCTTCGATGTTCCTGTGCTACATGTAAGGATTCCCACCAGTATTATATTTACTAGTTAGCGCGCAAAAAACAGGAACTAGGTATGGTTGGTCTAATACCGATTAATAGCTTTTGCCCAGCGGTAATGTGTTTAACCTTAATTAGTGAGGGGTCAAGACTCGAGCCAAATAAATGTATTAAAGTACATTTTCTGACAAAAAAAATTCTCAGTCATTGTCTAGTCAATAAGTTGGTGGAGATGCCTCAGAGAAGACATAAAGCTGTCAGTCTAGCGCTTAATACTGGCAGTACCAATACTGCATTGTACCATCGGATAGTAAGGAAATAGAGGGCGACATCCTCCGTAGCATAGCGGTAATTGGCTCGCTTGAACTCTCGGAGGTCGTGGGTCCGATCCCCACACCGGACAAGAAATCTTTGTGTAAATTCTAAGATTTGAGGGACTACCCTCTGTGCCTCGGAAAGCACGTTAAGCCGTTGGTCCTGATTGTTATAACATCATCTATAATAATCGTATAAAAAGGAACGGGCAGCAGCGTTTCCTTGTGTGTTACAACATAATACTGCGGTCACCAACCCGCCTACCAAGCGTGGTGACTATGGCAATACCCTCCCTCGGGAGGAGGCCCATGTTCAACAGTGGAAGTTATACGGGATGATGATGATGATGATAGAGGGCGCACCCTGTGTGGATTGATGTATTGTAATAGAATCCCGCGCGCGGTTTACCCACGCACCTCCCGTTCCCATAGCAACTTCATAATTAAATTGGCTATCCAATGTTGGTTACACCGGTCGTTGCGGAATATTCCCATAATGTGGTGATTATGGCAATATATTTGCCTTGCTTGGCAGGCGGATTGGTGATTGCAGTTAGGTACGGTATGGTATGAAACTTAAGCTGAAAGATGCTGCCGACAATCCATCAGCTGGATGTCCCTTAATAGCCTTTTACGACACCCATGGGAAGATATGGGGAGGGATATTTCAGAAACCATACAGCTACTATAATACTAACCACTAGTATTCACAGGCTCCTCCATGGCATTTCGTGAAGTATAACAATGACTCTTCGATCACAGTAACAGGTGGGAGAGATGATAAACTGCTGTCTCTAATCTCCCACAAACTCAATTTCAGGTGAGAACTTAAAATTGACTGGAACTAGACAAGAGTAAAACTGATATTTTCTTGAACTATATTCCCCAAGCGTTTTCATCACCAAAACTTCTTTATAAAAAAATATAAACTATAATCACTCATAATACATACATATATTCACGCCCCTTTTGCATGGGGTAGGCGGAGACTACTTCCTTCCACTTGCTACGATCTTGATATACCACTTTCGCCTTTTCTACATTCATTAATCTCCTCATGCATGTCATTCCGTTTAGTGGACTTTTAACCTAGCCTTTCTTGAAATCGTCCTCCATTTGAAAATGAAACGCCCTCCACTTCCAACACTTCTGTGCACATTCATAATGTGGCTTTGTAGTTGTATTAAACCGTTTTTGAATTTATCTGTAACTTTTTAGTTACGGAAAAATTTAAAAACGGATACTTCTCTTTATAATATGAATGTAGATGTTCTAAAAGTTCTCTCAATCGTTTGACATGAGCATTACTGTGCAAACTTAGACCATTATTTCGTGTCCGAACGTGCTTGATTCTCCGAAGTGGTTTCAAAGCATTCATGACATCTCGACAAGAAAAAAAGACGACGAAAAAACTCGATTTCTTGAAAATTTTCAAGAAATGTTTGCATTAACATCTCTTGAAAATTTTCAAGAAATCGAGTTTTTTCGTCGTCTTTCTTTCTTGTTTATATGTTTTGGTGATAATAATGAAGACGAATTATCATTTGCACCGCGACCTAGTTTTAGTGTGTTCTAGAAGTTCTGTAGATATATATAATTTTCGTCTGAACCCTCTACAGTTGTAAAAAAAACTCCCTAAAATTCATAAAAGTCATCATCCCGCAATATTTGCCTCCGCCTTGAACCGAGGTCGGAACCGTACAACTAGCGCCATCTTCCATAGATTAGAAACCATAAGGCTGAAGCCTTACTTGCCCTTGCAGCGAGAGCTTAACTGACCTTGAGAACAACCATACAAATAATTAATTTGGCTGACATTGGGTCTGCGCGTTTGTCGACCACCCGATCGCTTTTTCCGCTACACGCGCTTTGACTCACGCTCGAGGTATACGCACTGTGGGATTAGGCTTACTACTACAAAGTTTTGTGTTGTTCTTAGATACAAATACTACGACCCTCCAGACAGAAGCCAAGGCTCAAGTATTTCGAACAACGGAACTTTCAAGGGCACTCTTGGTCTGATATGGAAACGAGTAAGTAACTCTAAAACAAAATATTTCAAGACAATAGACTTATTGTTTAGGGTATAACAAAAGAAACCATAATTTGCTAGTAAACTTCATAAAGTATTAAATCTGGAAAAATACTAATTTCTGGAAACATTTGCGGTTATAACCTGTTTATTAAAACCTTGATTACATTTTTTGAAACTCATTGTTGAATATACACTATAACTGATATTCTATTATTTAATAAAACGTTTATTTTATTTGAATACAATAAACTTATGTTGTATTTAAAATGAAAGAAAAATTTATTCCAAACTTGAGCTTTAAAATTGCAATCCTCTTTAGATCATTTAAGTCAACCCATAACGGCACAGTAGCGTTTTTATTAAGGTTATCCAAACCATTTTACAAATTCCTTGGTGTCAGAAGCATTTATTAGTCGGTTGTGCCATGTTTTAACAACACTCAACAAAAATAACATCCTGCTTCTGAAGTCGAAATTTGTAAATGTATTTGTAAATGCTGCTATTACCTTATTTATGTTTATTTCCTTTACTGACTTTTATGAATTTCTTCAGAAAGCAGACTTTTTCTTAGGAGATGTAACGATGACTTGGGAGAGGTTGCAGGCGGTAGAGTTCTCATTTTTAACACTGGCTGATTCGGGAGCTTTTTTAACGCATGCCCCAGCCAAGTTAAGTGAAACACTGGCAATTATTAGGCCCTTCAGATGGGAGGTAATTTGTACACATAATATTTATGATTTTAAGAACTTTATGAATAAGTTATTGAAATGCATATTATATCTTAACTAGCGGCCCGCCCCGGCTTCACACGGGTGGACTTTTATACCCTACCCCTGCCCTACCCTACCCCTACCCTAACCCTACCCTACCCCTACCCTACCCCTACCCTACCCCTACCCTACCCCTACCCTACCCCTACCCTACCCCTACCCTACCCCTACCCTACCCCTACCCTACCCCTACCCTACCCCTACCCTACCCCTACCCTACCCCTACCCTACCCCTACCCTACCCCTACCCTACCCCTACCCTACCCCTACCCCTATCCTACCCCTACCCCTACCCTACCCCTACCCTACCCTACCCCTATCCTACCCCTACCATACCCCTACCCTACCCCTACCCTACCCCTACCCTACCCTACCCTACCCCTACCCTACCCCTACCCTACCCTACCCTACCCTACCCCTACCCAAAAGTATCCTATGTCCTTCTCCCAGTTCTTAGCTACTTGTTTTCAGGTGTGGCCTTTAGTCGGTGCGACACTTCTGGTGACAGGCCCAGCGTTGTGGATAGTGATAGCAGCGCCTTCATTGTGGCAAAAGGGACGTCGCGACCAAGTGGGATTGTTCAGTAGCTGTTGCTGGTTCACAACTACGCTATTTTTAAGACAGTGTAAGTACTTCTCTTAACTTCGATAATAAATTATAATAAGGAATACAAATATCTAAGTCGCATGCCTTAAAAATGATTTTAATGAGATAACTGCTGATCATAAAAAAAATATCTTATTTTCCGACTGTATAGTACCAAAAGATGTAGATGTTATGTAGCTTGTAGCGACACTTAATAAAATTCTGCAATCAAATCAGAGATAATGGATTTTTTATCATCTTTATATATGTAATTGATTTATTAATCTAAGCCACCCAGAACCACCGAAACGCATACAAAAAAATCATTCAAATCGGTCCAGGTCCAGGAGGAGTTCAGTGACATACACACGTTACTGCACGTGTGTATGTCACTGAACTCCTCCTAAGTGTCATATGGGTGGTTCTGCATATGGTTTAGATTCATAAATCATATATTATATATACATTTAATATATAATATATCAATATATTATCATGCAGGACAACGTATGTCGGGTCCGCTAATTAAAGATACATGTTTCTAGCATCCAGCAAAGAACCCTCCAGCACCCACAAAGCTCGTCTTGTGTCCGTCCTCATTTCCCTAGGAGCAACCTACGTTATTGGAGACATGTACTCTGCCAACCTGACCAGCTTACTTGCAAGACCTGCCAGGGAACAGCCAATTGGTACTCTACAAGCTTTAGAAGAAGCCATGAGGGACTACGGTTATGAACTGGTAGTTGAAAGTCACAGTTCGTCGTTGACTATTTTAGAGGTTAGTAAAAGTGACAGTTTTCTACACACATATAAAATTAGCAGAAAACATAAATTTATAAGAGTTTTTTGAACGGACATTTGTAATGGCGCTAACACATTATTAAAACGACGCAACGTGTCGACACCTGATATGCATCGTGCACATTACCAACACGCGACACCACGACATCAATTTCTGAATACAGTTAGCTAACTCGTTAAATAAATTAAATTGGCATAAATTCCGTTTGACAGTTTGAAGAATAGGGTTGAGGTAAAAAATACATATATGCTCTGTGACAGTTCTCGAACGACTGATGCGTGGCGTTGGGTGTTGTCTAGAAAAATACCGCGCGCGCCGCGTTGGATGGCGTGTTTACCCCCACCATGGGCAACACACCGACCTTGCACGTCTGGATCGGGTGGCGTGTGCGCACGTGGCGTCGCGTCATGTGTTCATAGTGTGATTCTGGTATATAGAAAATAATACATTTGATTCGACTCAATACGCATCGCGTTTTATCGGGTCGCGTCGCGTTTTAACAATATGTTTTCGCCTCAAGTTTCCGACTTTATATTTCCGACTAAATTATTTTTTTAAATTAACAAACCTGCAATTGACTCCCCCCTGTGGGTCTTAAAATTCGTCTCAGGGCAGATCGAAGGCAGGAGAATTGCGGCGAATTGAATTGCGAGGTATGTCCAACTGTTGTTCTACTTTACAGTTCGGGCCTTCTCCTCAGTGTGCATATGTGGAATTCAAATCCGTCTACTGGTATAGCAAAATTTCCTAATTGTGTACATTTCAGAACGGCACTGGAGTATATGGCCGGCTGGCTAAACTGATGCGTCGTCAGCGCATACAAAGAGTTCGAAACGTCGAAGTGGGTGTCCGCTTAGTGCTGTCACAGCGAAGAGTAGCCGTCCTAGGAGGAAGGGAGACGCTCTACTATGACACTGAGAGATTCGGTAAATTTAATCAATTTTATTTATGCTTAAATAACGGGTATATTGATGTTGATGATATCAGTCAAGAAAGACTACGGTAGAGTAAATTTTTTTTTATGGATATCTGCGATATAAGAAAATGTTTTGTTTCAGGTTCACATAACTTTCATTTGAGTGAAAAACTTTACACAAGATATTCAGCGATCGCATTACAAATTGGATGTCCGTATTTAGAAACGTTTAATAATGTGTAAGTAATCATTTACTATTTTATTCGTGCACTAGATTCCCATGCGCCGTTTCACCCGCGTAACTCCCGTTCCCGTGGGGACTTCATAATTAAATATAGCCTATGTCATCCGGGGATAGTATAGCTTTCCAACGGTGAAAGATTTTTTCAAATCGGTCCAGTAGTTTCGGAGCCTATTCAATACAAACAAACTGTCACGCACTAATATGTTTTATTTATCTACACTAATATTATAAAGAGGAAAGATTTGTACCTATTTTTGTATGTTTGTATGTTTGTAATGAATAGCCTCAAAAAGTACTGGGCCGATTTAAAAAATTCTTTCACCATTCGAAAGCTACATTATCCACGAGTAACATAGGCTAAATTTTATTTTGGAAAAAATAGGGTTCCGTAAGATATTTGGGTTTTTCTGACACAAGGTGTAAAAAATCAACCAGAAAAGTTACTTATTTTGCGTACGCTGCCTAAACTATAAAAGATAGAACCATAAAATGTTCTAATTAATTATAGATCTTATATATATCTACAAAAAAGTCCGCGACACACTATACCTATCTATGTCGAGTGAGGCACAACGACCATTTTTTTATTTAAAAATCTTGAATTTTTTTTGGACTACATTTAAACGCGTTTATTTTACTCATGCTATTAATCCTTATCAAAATAAATTATTTCATCACTAAGTACAGTTTATGTAGATAATATTTGGTCCTTGAATGACTAAAATTGGACGTTTGGTTTTGAAGTTATGGCGAAATTAAAATATTACGCTTGCTGCTGCACGGCCCGTTGCGAAGTCTAATAATTTTCGTGCGATTTTTTTTAGATTTCGTTCTTAAAACTACACCTACGCAAAAGTTCTTCTCAGAGCTAATCAACAGTTCTTCTCAGAGCTAAACAACAGTTCTTTTCAGAGATTTGAAAATGCCTAAAATGCCTAATCCCTAAAATGCCTATTAATTACATCATTAATTATATTTTCATCATTAACAACTTTAACATCCACAGAAAGACAATCTGTGCAGCCTGCGGATAATGACTGCGTTGTCGATGTTTATGTCGGTGTCTGTGAATTGACCTGGGAATCATGTTGCTGACCGTGTCTTTCCTGGGTAGGCTTTTTGCAGCGGTAACCGACATCCGCACGGAGCCGCGGGCGACCGCTATCACTACATCACTACATATTATAAACAAAGTCCCCTGCCGCGTCTGTCTGTCTGTTCACGATAAACTCAAAAACTACTACATCGATTTTCATGCGGATGCTACCAATCGATAGAACGATTCTTCCGGAAGGTTTACGTATATGATTTGTTTAGTTTATGTGTACATTTGACTAATATATATTGATATTTGTCAGAGGTGTCGGAAAAAATTAAGCCATTTGGGAGCTTTCAACGAAAACGCTGCCTAAACCCTATGAGATATAACAAAACAATGTATGGTGGCAAATATTCTTCTCTTTTAGATCTACAAAAAAGTCTGCTATAGCATATGTCTATCTTTCAAGGTTAACTTGCTATATCCATTATATCTTAGAAAAATGATAATTTCTAATGCGGTAATTGTAAAGCTAATCAGACGGATTCAGTATTTATCCTTATCATTTTAAATGAGTTAATATTCTTAAGCATTTCATGCAGATTATTTTACCCCTACACTATATACTTTAAATGAATAACTAAGAAGTTATCGCAAAATAACAGCGCGTGTTTTAGGTAGGCCTAATGCGATTATGCGCGCTCGATCCTTAAGAATTATAGGGCAAATTTTTTGTTTTGTGTTCGTTGTAACTATGATGGATAGATACTTGAATACCTATTTATTTAGTGTTTGTTGTATTGTTAGTCCTGAAGAGTATAGGTATTTCATACGATAAAAGTATACCCACCTACTTATTTCACTGAGTTTTAGTAGGTCATCATCATCATCAGCACGTATATCGTCCACTGCTGAACATGGGCCTCCTCCCGAGGGAGGGTATTGCCATAGTCACCACGTTTGGGAGGCGGGTTGGTGACTGCAGAATTATGTTATAACACACAAGGAAACGCTGCTGCCCCTTCCTTGATATACGATTATTATAGATGATGTTATAACATTCGGGACCAACGGCTATTTATTTAGTGTTTGTTGTATTGTTAGTCCTGAAGAGTATAGGTATTTCATACGATAAAAGTATACCCACCTACTTATTTCACTGAGTTTTAGTAGGTACCTATATTAATTTGTTTCTGTTTGTTTTGACCAAATTTCGCCCGTTTGTTAGAGGTTTAAAGACATTATGTAGTATAATTATCAGTATTGTACCCGTGCGAAGCCGGGGCGGGTCGCTAGTATAATAGAAAATAAAAGGCGCTGGTCTTGGTAATGTCTTCTAATTTGACAAGAAAAATCCAAACAAAAAAAGGGTATAAAATATGACAAGTACACTAAAATTTAGAATAGACAATATCAATGTTCCAAATAGGTTCGATTCGTTACACAAACAATTAAATCTTTCCTCTTTATAATATTAGTATATCTAGTCAGGTCATAAATTCTGTCACATATTTAATATAAAATAATTGAAACAAGTTTATTCATTAGGTAACCATTTATATACCAAAATGAACTTAACAAAACATAGATTCTTATGTCACTAAAGTTTATTCAAAATGACCTCCGTGATTTTGAATACAGGCCTTCAATCTGCGCGGCCAGTCGTCTATCGCAGCACGAACGAGGTCCATGTCAATATCGGCGGCTGCCTTAATCAAGGATGTCTTGAGTGACTCCAAATTGGGATGGGGCTTTGAGCACGCCTTTTCCTCCAAGTGTTGCCATATCTTGTAACCTAACGGATTCAAATCTGGACTGGAGGAGGACCAGTCTTCGTGCCGGATGAAGTCGATTTCACGCGCCGCCAGCCAGTCTTGTGTGCTCTTCGCTCTATGAGCTGGCGCCGAATCTTGTTGGAATACCCAGTGCCTGTTATTGAACATGGTATGAGAAACAGGTTCCACAAGGTTCGTCAGGACTGTATTTTGATACACAACTGCATTCGTTTTTACACCTTTCTCACAAAAATGTACCTCTGTTAAGCCCCAATAAGAAACTCCCAACCATACCATGAGCGAGGATGGAAAATGACCTCATTGGACACGCGGAATACGGTTGCTCGCTTCTTCACTACTGTGTGCGTACACCTTATCATTTTGTTTGTTGTAGCTCTCTTCTACGGTAAAAAATTTTTCATCCGAAAAAAGAATTTCCCGATATTTTTTTCCCGCGTACCGCTTCAACAAAGAGCGGCATCTCTTCAGTCTAAGGTCCATTAGACGAGCATTCAAACGATGTCCTGTTTTTCTTCGATATGCCCGAAGCCCTAAGTCTTCATTTAACACCCTTTTCACCGTGGTTCCGCTTAACCCCATCTGAAGGGCCAACAGTTTCTGCTTACGTTTGGGATTTCTTTGAATTCGCGCCTTCACAGCTTTTATCACTAAAAAGTAAAATTCTAAAAAGTATACATTTTTATTGTCATGAACAATTCAAAATTCGAATTCTATAAACTTTTTGTAGCCAGCATTCTAAAAGAAAAGTTTTTACTGTGTGACAATACTTATGACCTGACTAGGTACATTTCTAAGGCAAAGAAAACATTTAATTTGCCAGTTAAAAAAGTACAACCTTTCAGTGCCTACTTAACATTGTATGAAGGAAATGAAAATGTAGTGATATTTAAAAATTAACTAGTTGAGAACCATATAGAAATTGACTAAAGTGTTGAAGAACTAAGTTTTCTATATTATTAGGATTATAATATTCAAAGAGTTTACCGAAGAAATATAGGTCACTTGTGGCATTAGAAGGTCTAATCCTGTTACAGGACAGATAAGGAATAATGAAATAATGAAAATTATTCAGCACTTAGTTATGCACATACAGTACAAGTACTTGTCAAAATTACACTGTGTAAGATTAAATCTAACAAAAGAATCACTTAAGTAGCTAAAAACCATGTTAACATTATTTGATCTTACAGATTTATTAATCTGTGTCGTGCAACCTTAAAGGTAACAGGTACAAAATTAACATACAAGAATCTCAGCGACATCCACCTGAGGGCACCCTTATGGAATTAGGACCGGAGTGAATAGTAGATTTATGAAGAAGTAGTGATCGCTGGCACAGGATCACAGTTCGAGGGACGGGCAGCAACGCGGTCCTCCGTCATTCCGTCGAGGATCCTACCCTAGCTAACCTACAACCTTTCACTAGCTACCTAAGTGGACGACCCGGAGAAGAAAGCAAAAAAATAAACTCCTAGATATTTTTTCGTTTCTTTTGCTCTGTTTCTTTTCTTTGTCAGGATATGATGTAGTGTATGAATATAATGTAGTCATGCTTTATTTTTGAGAATCTGTGTGGTTCTCAATTAGTTCATTTCTAAAAGATTTGTGAACAGACCAGTTTCTTAAATTAAAATAATATTATAATCTCAGTTAAAATTTCAGTGTTATGACTCTATTTGAAGCTGGGATCTTATCAAAAATGACAACAGATGAATATAAGAATCTTCCAGAACAGTCTCGAAGGTCTGATCCTGTTACAGAACAGAATAGTGATATGATGAGTGATTCTGCGGCAGGTTCTCAGGTACTTCATTTATATTGCATGTCTAAGCTTGCCATGTTACGGACTGATCCTGTTACAGGACAGGGTAGAGATATGATGACTGATTTTGTTGTAGTTTCTCAGGGACTCCATTTAGTTAAACCGGTTTTTTAATCTTGTAAGGCCTTTTTTTTGTCCGGGCTGAAACTTATTTACGCATTCCCACCGCCGATGCTGCGTATTTCGCGCGCTGGCGGTGGGATATGTGGGATCCTATTACAGGAAAAAGTTACTTACAACTTATATGCACTCTAGTCATAAAACTAGTTGATGTGGGTGGGTTTTGTTAAATAGTTTTTTAGTTTCAAATCTTTGTCCAAATCCAAAAGCTTTGGCTGCAACCGAATCAGATTTACGGTGGCTAGACGGGAAATTCAAAAGGTAACCCTGCCAATAGTTTGATTTAGAGTATTGATGACCTCTACGACATAGCTTCCTTTAGGCCACGTCCGCACTGGTTCGATGACGACAACGCGACGGCGACGCTACAAACAAATAAATTTCGCTTGTCGTACCTGCAGTATATGAGTTTGTTTTATTAAAAGATTTAGCCGTACCGTTGCGGCCTCGGTCTTAGTCGTCAATCGAATAATATTAGTTTTATATAATAATTACAATATCGACTCAGCATATATTACATATATGAATGTTTAAGTTAATCAATGAATGTTGTAGCCACCAGCTGAATCCACCAAGGGGTTGGAACCGCTGTCTCTGAGGATGTTACGAGGGGCATTCTGTTTACTTGGCATCGGCTATTTGCTTGCAGGTAATGATCTAATTGTATATGACCATTTGTCTTAGTAATGCTTAGTTTTAGAGTTAGGCCTAAAATCTCTCAATAACAATGATAAAACCCATGCATTTTTTTAAACGAATAGTCATTTGATAATCCCACGGTACCCGGGGCTGTCTTACGACTTGTCGCTGGGTGCCTTTTCGTAGTGTATAAAGGGATATTTGTGTCCGCGTAGGTTAGTGACCTATAAACATGTAATTATATTAAAACTAGCTTACCACGCGCAGTTTTACTCGAGCGACTCAAGTTTCCATAGGAACTTCATAATTTTTATTTAAAACATCACTTGCAGATTTTTTTTGTTAACCCCTCATGCTAAGCTAAGATGCTTGTGTTACGAGTGGGTTCACGTCGGTAGTGCAATGGGTAACGATCGAATCGGCGACCACAAGATCACAAGTCCGACACCCAAGCCATTGGGCTACAGCCACTTCTAGATTTATTAAATATAGCCTATAGTTATCCTCGATAACAAAGTATAGGATATAAGTTCGACAACCAAAATCCTACTAATATTATAAACACGAAAGTTTGTAAGTATGGATGGATGTTTGTTACTCTTTCACGCAAAAACTGAACGGAATTGGTCGAAATTTTGCACCGGGATAGGTTATACGCTGGATTAACATATAGGCTACAAAACATCACTTTCCGACCTACTGGAGCAGAGTGACGCGGGTAAAACCGCGGGGCGCAGCTAGTAGTGATATATTTTGCTAAGGCTACCATTTGTATTTATTTATAATAATATTCCAAATATCTCGTTTTCAGCAATAGCTTTTGCTGTAGAAATCCAGATGCATCGTCGCGCCAAACTGAAATTTCTGAAAATACCAGCAAACCATAAGAAGACACATAAGCTTGTAGTCTTCGGCAAAGCATTGGTGCTGTTCAAGAGAGGGTACAGAAGAGTTGTCAACAGTGTTTACAAGGGGGTCGACAGAGCTTTGGGTCCTACAGAAGAAGAAGAAAAAACTGTCAAAAAGAACCAAGTATTTGCCTAGTTAAACTCGAATATTTAGATGTTAATAATAACAATGCACATAGCATGGATCACAATTAACATTTTCTTGTTTCATCGTTTCTTAGAATAGATAAATACATTTTAAGTAACAGTGTATGCACATACTAGATGTTGCTCGCGACTTCGTTTGCATAAAATAATGAAAATATTGTTTACAGAAAAAATGCTAGATTCAAATCTAAATCCTCAGACCCCTTTTTTATGAGACCAATCCCACTCATTCTCCCATCACTGCAACTCCTGCAAGCCAGGATCAACAGTGGCACACACTAGGAATGGCATTGAGCACTGAGTCTCACCAAGTCCAAAACCGCCTTCCCTCAGACACCTAAGAAATTCTTCGATTTTCCAAAATCAAAAAATCTTGGCGAGGGAATTGAATCCACTACCTTCGAGACCTAACCGCTAGGCCCCGGAGATTTTGATTAACCGGTTTATAACGTAATAGCTCTGTAAACTAACTAATGATTAAAAAGTTAAACTAATGAGACTTTTCATTTTACCTCAAACTGTGTAACATTACATTTTAATTGAAGTCATAATGCAAATTTTATTGAGCCAAATCGGATAGTGGCTTGCGGTTCTACATGTAATTCTACTAATAACACATAGCAAGTTGATAGCACATTTTCATTAATGAATTATCTTCCTTCTAAATTATTCCTTCTATTACATAACATTGTGAAGACAACGACAACGAACTAGAAGCCGACAGCCGCTAATTCGTTTGAAATTTCAATTTCTACATAAAAAAACACTTTCTAAATGGAGCCAGGCATTGGATAGCCAATTTACATCATCCACAAGTCCTCTCCACCGATCGTCACTATTACTCGAGAATAGTACGTGAAGCGGTTGAAATCAAAAAATATTCCAATTTCAACCGGGAAGATGGATACCGGTTATCAACGGCTTGGAATCCTGTAATCGCCAAATGTCATCGTCGCGACACCAATATAGTTCCCACGGGTGCTGACGTTGTGAGTGTGGTGTGTCGATCTACCGACAGTTCCGGAGTTAACAAAAATAAAAATTATTACGACCAAGCGGGGGTAGTTGCCGAAACCCGCCCTGTTCGAAGACGCCGTTGCTGACACTCATCAGTCTATCCGTGACCACGACTGGTGTAACCCATGTCGAAACGTCGGATTATTAAAAAGGTAATTATTTGCCTTAAATTTGTACCGCGATTGAGACCCGCGTCTACTAAAAATTATGTGTACAAATCGCGAAAGTTTAAAAACATTTACTTTCTAAATTATAATTGACTAGCAGACTCGAGTAACAATAAGTTACAGAGTAAGTTACGCGAGTCTGCTATTCAAATATAAAGATTAATCGTAGAAATTTTTTAAAACCATATCAATTTTGAGTAAAATTCGTTCAATAATTTCGATGTGACGCACGGAGAGTCAAATAGACAGACAACCAATAAAAAAAATATCTTTACTGAACTCCACATTTGATTTATTTGATCTCCACATCTTTATAAATAGATGAAATCAGTGATTTCCACACTTACAAGTTATAATCTAGACTATTCTAACAACAAATTTTATAAGCTCAAACTACCCCGGAGACTAATCTTTGATTTTACACAAAGATTTTTTTGCACCCTATTTTGAATCCTGGCCTCAGGTAGCAGCAATCTAACGCTTGTAAGACCAAGGCACGTTGCTAGTTACTATATAAGGACTTGTGTTTAATTACGCTTCTATTAGTACAAGTATTCTCGTTTCAAATTCAGTTGCTTTTGAGGCGTGAACGGACTCCAACGCATTCAGTTTTAATCTCAATCAACACAAGGCGTGGGCGAAAATAATTTTCATTGTCATTTTATTTAAAGTATTATATACCCAACTGTTACCAAACGAAGGTCGCTGATATAGTTCAGCGGATGAGCAAGCTGAAATTGCAGCAATGTATAGTCCACATAGGTCTAAGGAGTCTGGAGTCTACGAACTGACAAGCGCAGCTTGGGAAATTGCCTACACGATGAACCGACGACCTAATTAAGGTCACAGGGAATCAGAGTATGCAAGCCGCTAGCAATCGCTGAAATCCATGACGAAGGTCTATGTTCAGCAGTGGACAACAAAAGGCTGATATGATGACAACTAAAGTAAGATGCTATATGCACTGTGTTTGCAAAACAGTGACTCAGTATAAGCGCGTAGAAGATTCTAATGCATTTGAGGTTTCCATATCACAGTCTATACAGTCACTTTTGGTAAATAAAGTAGCCTCCACATGCTTCACATTCGTTTCTCCTTAGTAGCAGCAGTATTGCTTATTTATGCACCCTTTTAGTTCAAGCTAGCCCCAGCCGAAAACAAGAAGTTGTTAAATTGGAAACCACTCCTATTCTAGGACCTACGTCCTCAATTCTTATAAAAATATCACTATTGAACTTTTGAATTCCCAAGAACCCAAAGCACGTAGACCACCTCCATATCGTAGGTCTCGGAGGTCTGGGTATGATCACAAATCCCAAACAAGAAATCTTTGAGTAAAATCTAAGATTTCTTTACGGATCTGGTTGGTTGAAGGATGGCCCTCCGTGCTTCAGAAAACACGTCAAGCAATTTGTACCGATTGTTATAACATCACCTAAACCAATCATATACGAGTGGATGAGCAGCACCGTGTCCCTGTGAGTTACAGTATAATACTGTTACCACTACTCCTCCTAGTGAGATGCTTAGCATTGGATGTTATATGATGGTGATGAAGAGCCAGGCTACCTTTTGGCATACGCCCCGCCTGCATCAGAGCATATGTGTTCACGCCATCAGCTGAACTTTCTTTGAAGTCACGTAGTACAAGACCTGCTGCTATAGTTCCCTCGCATTTATTTTCAGATGATATAATGACAATCGCGATATACAGTTTCGAAGTGGCCGTAACTCAATAAAAAAAGATTAAAAAAGCAATCATGTGATCATGCACTACGAACGTGAACCCAATCGTAACACAAGCATTTTAACTTAGCACCTGGTTAACAAGAATACTAGTACTGTACAAAAACTCACCTAGTTAATTTCTTTTTAAAAAAAAACTTTGTGCTTTTCGATACACGGGAAGTAGAATCTCGACCAACCGAGTTGCGTCTTCTTTTCTGAATCTCGTCAACAGAACTATCTACCATGTCTAAAACTAATGATATCTCAATCGTTATAAAATAACGCTACCACATTCACTAAACGTCACTGAAATATTTTGAATGGATTTCTCATACATAGAGTATTAAATTATCCTGTTAGTTGACCGAACATATCTATTTTTCTATCAAATCAATTCAGTTTTATACCAACAATATTTTTTCGTTACCAAAGCCATTCTTCTGTGGCGCACACACTACACACAAAAATAACTTGCATGCATAAAATCTGCCTCTTTGTTCGTTTTAGCATAGAAATAAAATCAAAAATTCCTATACACGCGACTCGGCTAAGCGCTCAAAGGTTTGACCAGACGTAGTGGGGTAAAAGTACAAATACTAGGAACCATGGTATGATTTATCATATAACTAGCGACCCGCCCCTGCTTCGCACGGGTGCAATGCTGAAGTATCATACATATAAGCCTTCCTCTAGAATCACTCTATCTATTTAAAAAAACCGCATCAAAATCTGTTGCGTATTTTTTAATATCTAAGCATACATAGGGCCTGACGGACAGCGGCAAGCGACTTTGTTTTATACTATGTAGTGATAGCTTTTACTCGCGGCTTCGCTCATTGAAGCCAATGTTCCTATATTACTTCTAATACCTCCAAGAATATGTGTACAAAGTTTCAAGATGATCGGTTGAGTAATTTTTGGGTGACAGCGTAACAAACTAACTTACATTCACGTTTATAATATTGTTACTGGAATTTCCGGAATATCCAAGGAATTCTATACAATTTTGAGGCTATTTTTCGGAATATATAAATCTAATTTCCTGCGCGCGGTTGCAAATCCCCGTTCCCGTATAAGCTTTATAATTAAATGACCCCCTTTTTCACCCACTGGAGGGTTAAACTTTACAAAATCCTTTCTCAGTGAACCTATACGTCACAAAAGGAACCCACGGTCAAAATATCACGTATATTAGTAGTAGTCAGTCAGGACATATTACTTTATCATCCACTGCTGTAGCCCGTACAACGTCCACTGCTGTACATGGGCCTCCTACCGAGGGGCGTATTTGCCATAGTCACCACGCTTGGCAGACAGGTTGGTGACCGCAGTATTATGTTGTGCCACATAATGAAATGCTGCTGCCCCTTCCTTGATATACGACTATTATAGAAGATATAATAATAATTGGGACCAATGGCTTAATGTGCTTTCCGAGGCACGGAGGGTAGTCCCTCAACCAACCAGGCCCGGAAAGAAATCTTAGAATTTACACTAAGATTTCTTGTCCTGAGTGGGGATTGAACCCACAATCTCCGAGATTTAAAGCGAGCCAAATACCGCTACGCTTCGGAGGTTATCTGATTTGTAACAAAACATTGCTAAGGCAAAATACCTAGAATTAAAAAAAACTCGAATATAAACTTATGTTATAAAGCTGAAGAGTTTATTTGTTTGTTTGAACGCGCTAATCTCAGGAACTATACTAATAATATTAAGAGGAAAAGGTTATATTTTTGTATGTTTGTTTCGATTAAACTCAAAAACTACTTAACGGATTTTGATAATTCTTTCACCATTAGAAAGCTACATTATTCCTGATTAATATAGGCTATAAAAGTCTACTAATGCGAAGCTGGGACGGTCCGCTAGTTAAATAGTATAGTATTACGAATAACATAGTTACATACGCAGGTGAAATCGCACGAGAGACTAATCTATACTATAATATTACAAAGATTTGTATTTTTGTGTGTATGTTTGTAATGAAAAATCTCAAAAACCAATATGCCGATTTCAAAAATTCTTTCACCATCGGAAAACTACATTCACCCTGAGTGACATAGGATATATTTAATAATGAAGTTCCCACGGGAACGGGAGTTACGCGGGTGATACCGCGCGCAGGAAGCTAGTATAATATATTTCCGATTGTTATTCAGAAAATGAAAAAAGTAAATTATTTAATTGTGTTAGATATAGATATCCGGACGATTTAAGACAATATATATATATATATATATATATATATATCGCACACCTAGATGAAGACTCCGCTAACTCAAAAAGTACGAGTTTTGAGTTAGTAGCTTTGATATATTTCTTATATACTCTAAAAACAGTTTTTCGTCATTTCTGAAAAATGAGGTTTTTTGAGTGCCGGAGTCTTCATCTAGGGGTGCGATATATATATTATATTTTTTTTCAGTCTTTGAACATTTTACTAGATTTATTGTCGCATTACGAAAACATTGTCATCATTGGCGATATAAATATAAATATATTAAACTCAGATGCTAACACTTCCTCTTATTTAGATATTGCTGCATTTCATGGACTCCTTCCGGCTATTTACAGCCCTACCAGAGGAAGTAGCTGCCTTGATCATGTCATAACTAACACAAAGCTACCTGCACTCACGTTTAATTTTCAAACTACAGTTACGGACCATTCGGCTATTCTCTTCTGCTTAAACTGTTGGGGTGCTAGGCGACCAACTAATTATAAGAAACAAAAAAAGATCAACTGGGCAGGGATAACAAATGATGTCACTGAAATAGACTTTAGCTCAATTTATTTACAAAATGACCTAAACATAGCTACATAATGTTTACTAAATAAATTATCAGACCTCGTTTTCAAAAATACTTTGAGCTTAAATATCCCTCGAAGTAAAATTATTATAAAGCCGTGGATAACGTCCGGGTTACTTCGCTGTATTAGAAATAGGGATGTCATGCACAGCAGAGTTAAGAAAGAACCAAATAATAATCTACTTTCATTAACTTACAAAAGGTACAGAAATTTCTGTAACAATCTTTTAAAGAAATTAAAACGCCAATATGAACGGGACCAACTACAAACAAAAAAATACAAAAAAATTATGGCACACTATTAGAAATGTAACTAACTCTGCAACAAGGCGTGAAAATAAATCTAGAGATCTTTTATCAGCATACAACTCTCCACAAAGCGCTGTTAATATAGTAAATAATTTTTTTGCAAATATAGGTTCGCGGTTGGCTGAACAAATTCCGTCTGTTACTCCATTCTCAAATAATGCGACTAATCAGATATCAAACTCTTTTGTACTACTTAAAGTAGATTATGAAGAGGTCTTAAATAATATTCTCAATCTAAAAAATGATTGTTCGCCTGGTTGGGATCTACTCACCTCTAAGTTACTAAAATTAGTCGCAAGCAAAATAGTACCAGTACTGGTGGATCTGTTAAATCGATGCATTGAATTAGGTGTGTTCCCTAGAGCGTTTAAAAAATCAATACTGCACCCTATACACAAGGCTGGGGATACAGACTGTGTCAATAATTACCGACCTATCTCAATCCTCAGTTCCGCATCTAAGGTATTTGAGCGTATCATAAACTGTCAGCTGACAAGTTACCTTGAATCTCAAAATATTATATTAATATTATAAAATATCTTGCACCATCACAGTACGGTTTTCGAGTTGGTAGATCTTATGATGATGCTGTCCATGACTTTACCGACTTCTTAGTCAAAAATTTGGATGCTAATAAGAAATGCCTGACTATATTTATTGATTTAGCAAAGGCGTTTGACACAGTCTCTATCCCCACGCCAGTTGAAAAACTGTATAGGATGGAAATCCGTGGAATCCAACTAGATTTACTGGCCAATTATCTCTCAGAGCGTAAACAGTGTGTAAAAATTGATGAATATGTTAGTGATGAACTTCCAATTACGTATGGCGTCCCTCAAGGCAGTATATTGGGGCCCACGCTGTTCTTATGCTACATAAATCAATTGTGCCAGCTTGAAATTCAAGGGTGTAGGATTATTTCTTATGCGGATGATACCACATTAACCTTTGTGGGAAATTCTTGGGAGGAAGTTTTCTCCTTGGCTCAGGACGGTTTTAGTGTAGTCTGTCACTAACTCTAAATGCAGAGAAAACCAAGTACATGGCTTTTTCAATAAGACAGTCCACGATAGACCTACATGACAGGTTCCACTTACGGGCACATAGATGCACGTTTCCTCCAATGTTACAGTGCAATTGTCCGAGGATAGAGATAGCGCAGAGTATACGATATCTAGGTGTTATAATTGATAATAAGCTGTCTTTTGCTATTCATATACACACTGTATCAGAAAGAGTAAGAAAAATGACTTATATATTTAAGCATCTAAGATACATAGCCGATATTAAGATAATAAAAATGGTATACTTTGCGTTGGTTCAATCAATCATTATGTATTGCATAGTTACATGGGGGGGAGCAGATAAGACAAAATTGTTAGAGCTCGAAAGGGCACAAAGACTAATTTTAAAGGTTGCCTTCCTTACACCCAGATTATTTCCCACAACAGAACTTTACAAGCTTACAGAAGTTCTGACAGTCAGGCAGCTGTACATACTGCTTACTATAATGAAGCAACACACAGATATGGTATCCTTTGACTTGGGACAACGTACAGCTAGAAGGTCGTATGCTATTTGCAAAAGAAGAAAAGTTAAAACCAGTTTTGCGCAAAAATTTTATATGTTTCGTCGACCACTACTATATAATGATTTAAATAAAGAGTTGGATATTTTTGATTACAATAAAATTGAATGTAAAAACAAAGTCACGGCATGGCTACTTTCATTTGATTACTTAAATACTGAACAATTATTCTCCATACAGTCATGAATTTATGAAATATCTCACATTTACACACACTCACTCACATACACACAACACACACACACTTTCTCACACATGTGCGAGCACCTCCATTTTTATCCCTACGCTACGTGCTCAGTTCAATATATTATACGTTCTTTAATTTATTTTATTACTGGTTAGTTATTATCTTGCAGTACTTTTTAGTTTGTAGTTTTTGGTTTATTTTTATTGTGTTTTTCGTAAGTTTCTCGACAGAATGATGAGCACCATATTATTTACATTATTTTGTGGTGGTGGGGGCCTGATGTCCTAAGATACAGGCCTCGGCTTAGTTTAGGCATCAGTCTCCCACAAATTATTGTATTGTGTACCCTAACTTTATGTTGTAAACTGCTGTGTAATCATTTGTGGAAGAGAAATAAAAATATTAATATTATTATTATTATATATATTGTAGGAATTGTAAACAATGTCAGATAACACATATTTATGTCAGTGTTTACTTAGGACTATAATTTATAGTTTTTATAGGAACCATGGATAGTTATAGACTTTGTACAAAAATTATCTCTAAAAAAATACAGTCTATTGAAGTAATATACTATCATCATCGTCTTCACCTCCATGGCAACGAAATGCTAATCATACTAGGAGGAGAGGATTCACACACGAAAAACACCCGCGTGCTCCACCAAATTTAAATAATGGGGGCACCGGGATTTGTTAATGACATGGTTAATGACATGACATGGCGAGATCCAATGGGCCTTCCTACTTACTTACACAATACAGGGACCACTCTATCCGACCTGCTGGGAAAGAGAGAGCCCGCGAACGCGACGCGTCTCCCCTCGCCCTCCCGACCCTTAGTTTGCAAAGAACCTTCCGATGCCCTCGTAGAACCGACGTCCGAGAGGCCCGCGAACTGTAAAATAGAGCGACAGTTGCACAAAATTCCCCCAAACATCTAAAGTGGCGGGGCCAGCGACTGCCCTGAGCCGAGGTCAAAATCCCACATGGGGCGCCCTCTTACGCAGATTGCTTAGTTTGTAAATTAAAACCACTTATTGAGGCTAGAGCTCTGCACACCTTTATGTCCGGTCTAGTAGCAAAAGCCTCCTGGCAAACTACATAAAGTCCGTCTGTAAAAAAAAACCTACCTAAATACCTACCATACTATATAACCAATTATGACAATTATTTTCCAGTTTAAAAAGTCTCGTAGTCTACTCAATGTCTTTTCTGAGAAAAACCTTAAAGATTTCTTTACTCTACACAGAAAAGAACAGTTTAATTAACAATTAAAATTTAAACTTAATTGTGTTCATAACAATAATAATTAACGTAATGCCAAGCTTTTCCATTTCAAAAGTGTTTGTATTTTCGTGTAATTAGACGTGTACTGTTTTTGTCTTGACGAGTAAATGTTTTTATTTAAATAAAACTATATAAAGTAGCTAATATTTTTTTGCTATTTCTACTATTTGATTGCCCTTGAGAAACTATCATTACATAGTACATATAAAACAAAATCGCTTCCCGCTGTCTGTCATACAGCATACATAGGTGTCCCTATGTATGCTTAGATCTTTTAAACTACGCAACGGATTTTGATTACATTATTTTTGAATAAATAGTGTTATTTTTTATTGTTTAACTTTTTCAGGGTTCCGTACCTCGAAAGGAATAACGGAACCCTTATAGGATCACTTTGTTGTCCGTCCGTTTTTCCGTCATTAGCCTTTTTCTCAGAATCACTTGGAGGTATCAAGCTGGAATTTATATCAAATACTGGGTCTACTGTCTAACTTCGAAGCCAATGAAAAGATACATCCGTTTATGCCGAAAATTTTTGACACTCGCTAGGGAATCAAAACCTACAGGGTACTTTCCGTGGACTCAGAATCTTGAAATTTGGCAGGAAGCAACGTCTTATTGCACAGATAAAGAAAAAAATTGCGAGCACCGTAAATGTTTAGTAACAGCTTATACTAAAAACAGGTTTGTAGGGAACCCTCGACGCGCGAGTCCGACTTGCACTTGGCCGGTGTTTTTTTTTCAATTCGCCACACATTATTAAAACTTTTGTTCATGATAGCTTTATCATGAACAAAAGTTTAAATAATGGGTAATATATCAGTTTCTGCAAGCCAACCAACTTTTGGAGTGTAAATTGATTGTAACAGTCATTCCGTATCTGATAATATAAAAAATACTTATATCAGACGTTATTATGTCACACACGCAGGAATAAACGACACGTCCTAGTTTCATTTACGAACGACCACCTAGGCGCTTTATTACATGTCGTAAAAGGTGGTTCCACTACAATAGCGGAAAAGAAGATATGGTTTTATAGCTATCCACTCTTTTACTTACTTATTGCAATTTTTATTTGAGTTCTTTAATTTATAGTGTGATTTTCAGGTGAATTTATGTCTAGGATCAGATTCCTCAACAAAATATGTTAAATTATTTTTCGACGAAACAAAAATATAGTTACACTCCATCGAATATTATACACACTCTCCAAAATATGTTAAGTCACTACATGATTCCTCCCGCCAGCGGACCCTGAGCCGAGGTCCAAGCCCCACAGGAGGCGCCCTCTTGCGCGGTTTTCTTAGTAAGTAGTTTTTTAAATCATTTAATAACGTTGGGGTTTACCTCGCCTTTATGCCCGGTAAAGTGTAAAGTCAAAGCATTAATATGTCGTCTTAAAAAAAATTGTTAGCACACTTATTTAGATTACTAATTGAAATAAAAATTATTAACGCTGCGTTCGAAAAACTGGTGGTATATTACAGACAAATAACCTAATACTATAGAATCAAGCAACGTATTATTTTGATTTTGATACTGTTAGGGGACAGGTGCACCTACCTCATTCGTATTTGCATGCCGCTTTGTCTATTGAAACCCCCGAATCGGGATGCAACGTTGAAAAACTTACAAACTCATACCCATATTTTGTACAAAAAGCCTCGCTGTTAAAGCATTCTAACAAAGCCTTTTTGAAAAATATGAACTACGTAAATCTACGTAATATAGTATAGTTAATTGCACCGATAATTAAATACTGTTACAGATAGATTAATTCATCTGTGCGCAAGATTCAGATATATGATTATAATAGATTATGTTATATCAATCGGGACCAACGGCTTAACGTGATTTCCGAGGCACGGAGGGTAGACCCTCAACGAACCAGACCCGGGGAGTAACTTATAAAGCGTGAGGATCGAACCCACGACCTCCGAGATTTAAGGCGAGCCAAATACCGCTACGTTACGGATGTTGCCATATATTATAATTACTATATAATATTATAAATGGTAAAGATTTGATTATTTGTTTGCATTGAATAGGCTTCGGAACTATTGAACCGATTTCATAAATTCTTTCATTATTAGAAAGTTATAAGTATATCCTATAATATATCCTATATTCAATTGTGAAGTTCCCATGGGAAAGGAAACTACGTTGAGAACCCGCGCGCGGGAAGCTTTGATAATATATTTTAGATTGTAAGTAGAGAGTCTCTAAAACCTTATACTTTTAGTATAGGAATTAAATAACCAGTATTCACTGTTTGAGATACGTCTTCAGTGATTTAAGGGAAGGTTCATATCTGACGTAAAATACGTCGAGCGTATCATCGGACGCACTAACGTATCATCGGTTGAGTGTGAACGGTCAAGTGTTTTTCTATACATTTGTCTGTTCCGGCGTTACGCGACCGATAACACGCAACGCAAGTTTCGTCAGATATGAACCTTCCCTTAAACACTGAAGTTTTAAAATGAAATGAATGGTGAAAACTGTCATATTCTTCATTTAAAACCACGAACTTCTTTCTTTTTTAATTTTCCCAAAAGACAATTTCTAGTTACACATATTTGTTTGACTTGGGAATCAAACATGGAACCGCGGTAGTTACGGTTAAGTAGCGGCATAAAATGAATATCTGACATTTTAAAATTCTCAACACCACCGTTGTAGCACGTATACAGTCCAATTAAAGTTTGAGAATTTCAATACACAAACTCTACGTTTAAAAAGTGAACTGTTGCTGTTAAATGTCAAAACTTACGACAACGTCATGAATAAGTTGCAACTTTCCCCTTAAACACGTAACTTCAAGGAGATATCGGAGCAATACTAATATTATTTCTTAGTTTCAATCCTCACAGCAAAGGAAAATGACACGAAAATAAACTTAATTATATATCACCTAAGCGATAATGACAAATTCCGCGTAGCGGGTTAGATTCCCGCTCCAGTCAACAAATCTTTGTGGATAATCAGAGGTATCTTTCTGGGTCTGAATTGTTGAGGAACTACCCTGCGTGCCTCGAAAAGCACGTAAACGTCATCCCCGATTGTTATAACATCATCTTTAACAATCGTATACCATGTAACGGGCAGCAATGTTTTGATGTGTATATAACTGTAAATAATACCAACAAGTCTGTCAAGTGTGGTAACTATGGCAAACTCTTCCCTCAGGAGGAGGCTCATATTTAGTAGTAGGCGATATACAGGCTGATGAAGATGATGATGAAAAGCCAAGCTTCTTTCGGGCATAACACCCGCTCCTTTCAGAGTCGTTCACGTTGTACAGCTAAACTCAATTTCTTTTTCACCTAAAACAAGACCTGCTGCTCAAGTTCAGCAGTGGACAATATACGGGTCGTTGGTGATAATGCGATATTACGTACTTATATTTTTGTACAATGAATAAGTTATACATATGTACTAGCTTACTAGGTTTCGCGATCCGAACACACACTCTGTTCACTGGAACTGTACTCAGTCAGTACACCTTATTTAATATTTCGTCTAACGAAACGCGTAAGCGCCACGAATTTTACGGCGCTTCCGACCTGTTGGTCGCGAAAAAAAGTGCACTAGAAGTGATTTAGCGTTGCATGTTTTAACTCTTTAATTTGACAATAGTTATTAATGCATCGCTGCAGCGGACTTTCATTCAAATTCTTCAAATTGGCGCTAGTTTTTTGCTTAGAATAGCTTCTTTAGTACAAAGTTCATATATCTCACTGGTTATAGAAGCAGTGTTACCACTATTTATAATAATCCGGTTTATAGCAAAGATGTATTGTATCGGATACACCCGGAATGCCGAATATATAGAGGCTAGTGCAGCTGGCGTACCCCGCAACTTGTCTGCCGAGTTTAAGATGCGGTCCAAGTTATAAAAACGTATAGTTTAGCTAGCTTCCCGAGCGTGGTTTCAGCCGCTTTACTGCCGTTCCCGTAGAAACTTCATAATTTAATATAGTTTATAGCCTTCGTCGATAAATGGGCTCTATAACACTAAAAGTTTTTTTTTATCGAACCAGTAGATTAACGTGTTCAAGCAAACAAACAAACAAATTCTTCAGCTTTATACAACGTTGATACGACACAGGGGCTTTCCTTTAAACTCCCTATACTAGGTACCATTTCCAAGCTCTGTACCAGAAATCAATTAAATAGGAGCAGTAGTTTAGTCGCAAATGATTTTTTAAGTTTTTGCGCCGTTTGAACACGATGTATATCTTTCCTAACAGCTAATTATGTCTATGCATAGGTCATGCACCTTAAAACGATAAATCTGAGTATAACCTATGATGCGTTGTTGCCGCTCTGACGCAAATCATTGCAAAACATCCCGTGCGTAAAAGAGATGGAAATAGTTCAGTGTGTTGCTATTGCATTCTAGACATTTCTAGATCCTTGCGATCGGTAAGTAAGGGGCGCCTCAGTGCGCCGATGCTATCCTTTTGGAACGTACGTGTTACGTACGCGCCGCCGAACGCCGAACTCGCGCGCGGACAATTGTGATTTTGTTTTGTTATTGTGATAGGACACTAAATAAGTTTAAGACATTATTTCTTTTTAGGGTTCCGTAGCCAAATGGCAAAAAACGGAACCCTTATAGATTCGTCATGTCTGTCTGTCTGTCTGTCTGTCTGTCTGTCTGTCCGTCCGTATGTCACAGCCACTTTTTTCCGAAACTATAAGAACTATAATGTTGAAACTTGGCAAGTAGATGTATGTTGTGAACCGCATTAAGATTTTCACACAAAAATAGAAAAAAAACAATAAATTTTGGGGTTACCCATACAAAGAAGTGAAACTCAAAAATTTTTTTTTCATCGAACCCATACGTGTGGGGTATCTATGAATAGGTCTTCAAAAATGATGTTGAGGTTTCTAATGTAATTTTTTTCTAAACTGAATAGTTTGCGCGAGAGACATTTCCAAAGTGGTAAAATGTGTGTCCCCCCCCCCCTGTAACTTCTAAAATAAGAGAATGATAAATCTAAAAAAAATATATGATGTACATTACCATGTAAACTTTCACCGAAAATTGGTTTGAACGAGATCTTGTAAGTAGTTTTTTTTAATACGTCAAAAATCGTAAACCGCAATTAAGCTTTCATTCAATCAACTCTAATATAAAAATATAAAATAACATTTCATTTCATAAACATACGCTTTTTTATTTATTCTTGATATCAAAAATAGGTACGCACTTGTAACTGAAACGGAACCCTTCGTGCGCGAGTCCGACTCGCACTTGGCCGGTTTTTTATTTTGACAGGACACGTAACTTGGGATTATTATTATAGTGTTAGTGTTTTTATTGTGATCGACTGTTTTTTTATTGTGATAGGACGTAATTACAACAGTGCTTTAATTAGAAAAATAAATAACAATATTCTCCGTCGCGGCGTCGGTATAATTTGTGCATTAATGTGAATGGTGTACACATCGAGAATTTAAAAATTTAGTGTTTTTGTTGTGATTGTTGTTGTGTGCGTACCTACTTCAAAACCTTACCTTTCATAAAATCCGGCGCGAGCGGAGGCCTAAGCGCCCGCCCGCACCACCATCGACCGCCCACCTTGACACAAGATAACACATGCAGCGCACCGGCGCGCGCGCGACGTTGCCGCTTTGCTAGGTCAGTGAAATTTATTTACAAAGTGTTTGAAAGAAAAAAAATCTCAATTTGGTTGCTTTTTATTTTTATACCGTATCGGATTAATAAAAAACACGTATAGTAAACATAGCGTAATTAAATGCCCCTCTGTCATATCAACGTTGTATATTAGTATAGATATTATACTAATATATAAATTGAGTATGAGTTGTTTACTCATACTCAAAGTCGAACTGTCTGTTCCCTTAGTTAACCCCTTTATAATCCTAAATTCCGAATGGCCCGCCAACTGTAAAATATAGCAACAATTACGTTCAAAGTCATAAATCTTCAATATTCTCGCCACCGACTGCTCCGAGCCAAGGTGATCCATTTATACCTCGCCTCTATGCCTGGTGAAGTAGCGAAAGCCTCGGCACTACTCTATTCTGCTAGAAAACAATATAGAAAGCTGATTTACGAGGTAAATTTCGAGGTTCTTATTCAGCAACTGGACTTTTTTAAAGACTTTTTACGGCGCTGAAATGAATGAAATGCTGAAACCGTACGTAACTCTATAGCTAAACAATTTAATATCCTCAAGTATTAAAGCACAAAGGTATTGAGATGAGAGAATATAAATCTGGTATTATTTTCTTTTTTTAGATATTATTCTGTATACTACAATCAAATTCATAGTCTGATATAGCATTGGCAGCTTGTATAACGTTTACTGCTTGGCATAGACCTCACAAGAGGGTGGTAATACTGTCAATTGCTGATATGCTAACATACATTCATATCGTCAAGCTTTTCCCCCATGGCGGAAAACAGAGTTAAAGAAACACCACCTGTCTCGATCCTGGCACACCTCTTTCGCTTCTTCCACATTTCCACTTTTTTAATACGTCTCCAATTTGGTCGATATATTTATGCTTGGGACGCCTTTTTCCGGCATTTCCGTTCACACTCATTTAATGTCCAAGCCCCACAAGGGGCGCCCTCTTGCGCTGGTTGCTTAGTTTGTAGTTTTTCGTTTTTAAATCTTTTATTAAGGCTGGAGATCTACTCGCCTTCAAGCCGAAAGTGAAATAGCAAAAGCCTGTATGTCCGAAAAAAAAATTGATGTAGGTACTTCTAACGTTACTCTTTTTTTATCGATCCTAATTCTACATTCCCAAAAAATCGCATTTTTAACTTCTAAATCTTCATCACTATGTATTATTTCAACCCATATCACCCTGATCGCGCTGTTTTATGTGGTATGTAACACGTTAACACCATGTCTGTTTCGAAATTTTTGACGTTTGTTGACAAATGTCAAGTATACATTTTCGTTACCGATTTTCTGCTAGCGACCACTCCGCTATGGGGGCATTAGGGTTTCCAGATGGTCGGGATTCGTCTGGATTGTCCCGACATTTCATATGATGTCCAGACTCCCGACTGAATATATAATGTCCTGACAAATAGCTGCTTGTACATTTAAAATGCCATTACAAAAAACATTACTTGTAAAAAGGCCAAATCACAGATTTAAGTTCTTTTACCGTTAAAAGTTGTCATCATCATCATCAGCATATTGTAGTCCACTGCTAAACATAGGCCACCCCCATCGATTTCCAGCGGGAACGATCGCTAGCGACCTGCATCCACGGACTCCTCGCAACCTTTATGAGGTCGTCGGTCCATCGTGCAGGCGGTCGTCCTACGCTGCGCTTGCCAGTTCGTGGGCTCACTAAAAGTTGTGAGATCTTTGATTTACTTGTCCCGACGATAATCCTAAAATCCCGATTTCATGAAATTTTGCTCCGATATTTTAGATTTTTCATCTGGCAACCTTAGGTGGCATTTGTCCTAGGCCCTCTGCTCCGGAGTCGCTGTCGATTTATACAAGTAATCCGTAAGGGTTAGCTTAACACTTGGACCACGGTAGTAACATCTGGGACTTTAACGTAGGACGAAATGTTTGTATACCTATTTAAAGTTTAATGGGGACCGTGAGCCGTCGATAACGATAGGTACGTCGATATTACCCAACTAATTATTAGTGACACTTGTGTTTAATGTAGGAGACGACGGCTTGTTCCGCTAGAGCAGGGGTTGTAAAACTTTTAAGAGTTAGCAAAACGAATGAATCATTTATAGGAAATTGTATCAGGTTTTATAAAATCCATTATTTAGTGGAATTCTAGTGAGTTTTCTGCATGGCCTCTAAGTTTGAGTATCACGGAATCTACTTTTGAAATCGCTGTGCTAGAGAAATCAAACATAATCAGACATAATTATGACAACATTCAATCTATAGATATGAAACTTTTTTCTCTGATATTAAAATTCACGTCTACTACAATTGTTCTTTGTGACCACTAAAACATTGATAAAATGTATTTTATCTAATTTTACCTGCTTTTAAAGTCATTGACATAACGCCTATTTGATATCGTTCATTTATTTAATACTAGCGGCCCGCCCCGGCTTCGCACGGGTGGACTTTTATACCCTACCCCTGCCCTACCCTACCCCTACCCTAACCCTACCCTACTCCTACCCTAAACCCTAAAAAACATAATACCTACTTTACTTTTAGTAAATAAGAATTTGTTTTGTTTATAACAAAGCTACCAAAGTTTATCTATCTATCTATCTAATCTAAGTTGTTATGACACATTTAGTACTTTAAGCTGCGTTATTAGTTTCTTATTTTAATATAATATTATGTTTTCAAATAGACACTATAAGGATTAAAGAGAAAGACCTGCTTGTTTAAACTTATAAAATGAATAATTACTAATACTAATGTTACTTTCCCGTCCACATGTAAAAGTAATCAATTCTGTATTAAGTGTGATTTTGAGACTTGAGTGAGACTGATTATTGTGATAATTGTTCATAACCTAGTTTGATATAAATATTGAACTTTAATCATTGCCTTTTTCATTCGATTATAGAAAATTTTCGTAAAATACTTTAAAGGATTCATCGCTAACACACAACCCGGCCGGGCCCGGCGGACCCGGCCGGGTTGAGAAACATACCGGGTTGCAATCTCTAATACCAGGCAACGAGTAGGTAGCAGTGTTAGTCACAGAAGTACAGAAATACAGAAGAGTCACCAACGCGCCTAACAAGCGTACTAACTATGGCAAACCCCTCTCACGTTCCTTTTTATCGGACGGACATAATTATGTAGTTAGCCTCGAGGCTTTTGCTACTACTGGGCATAAAGGTGAGCAGAGCTCCAGCCTAGATAAATAGTTTAAACACTACAAACTAAGCAACCTGCGCAAGAGGGCGTCCCCTGTGGGACTTGGACCTTGGCTCAGGGCGGGCGCTGGCGATGAGAATGAGGGAAACTTCCCTAAAATATAAAAAGACTATTTTTATATTTTAGAGAAGTTTTGTGCAACTGTCGCTCTACTTTGCAATTCGCGGGCCTCTCGGACTTCAGGTCTACGAGGCATCGGAAGGTCCTCTCACGTTCAGCACCGTATTTGTACATGTACAGATAGGTCAGACAAAACTATTGTCAAACTACCAAATATTTCGTTTTACTACTAATAAACGTTATATGGGAAAAGCTTAAAGTTTAAATTAAACAAAAAGTTATATCAAAAGTAAGTCAAAGATATCTTGTAGCAGATTTTCGCCCACGCAAAATATTACTATAATTAGAATAAAATAGAACGGTAACGTAAAACCTTATAATTATAGAAAATTTAACGAAATCGTTGATAAATGGCTTGTCAGGGCTTAACAATTAATTAATTAAGTAACTGTGAGACGAAATGCGATAGACACGACGAATATTGAGCTAATGAACGTAATCTGATTTTAGGTAAATTAATACTGCTCAATAGTTTGCGCGTAACACTATATCATCTTTTCTCTGTACTTCAACCATGAAAAGTATAAAATATACTACTTTAGCTTCTCCCCCCGCAGTTTGAACGCGCAGCTCCCGTCCCCGAGAAAACTTCATAATCAATTATAGCTTCTTTTACTCCTGGAGCTAGGATGTAGCCCTCTAATATAGAAAGATTTTTAAATCGATCTATTTATTCCGAAGCCTATTCAATGCAAAAAAAAACAAACAGTTAACTCTTTTCTTGTTAAAATATTAGTATAGATTTAATTATTATATTTTTATTGCACTTTATAAGACAAAAATACATCATCATCAGCCCGTATAAAGTCCACTGCTGATGGCATTGCCATAGTATATCGGAAGATTTAGGGATAAGGGACAACCTCCGTAGCGTAGCGGTATTTGGCTCGCTTTAAATCTCGGAGGTCGTGGGTTCGATCCCCACGCCGGACATGAAATCTCTGTGAAAATTCTAAGATTCCTTTTTGGGTCTGGTTGGTTGAGGGACTACCCTCCGTGCCTCGGAAAGCACGTTAAGCCGTTGGTCCCGATTATTATAACATCATCTATAAATAATCGTATATCAAGGAACAGGCAGCAGTGTTTCCTTGTGTGGAACAACACAATACTGCGGTCACCAATCCGCCTGCCAAGCGTGTTGACTATGACAAATACCCTCCCTCGGGAGGAGGCCCATGTTCAGCAGTGGACGTTGTACGGACAAATGATGATGATAGGGACAAGGACAGGCAGTTTTTCTAGTGTCTAGATTTATTTATTTATTTAAAACTTTAGCACATAACTGTACATAGGCGGACTTAATGCCAGAGGCATTCTCTCCCAGTCAACCATAGGGTGGTGCAGAGACAAAGTGGTAGGTGCACTTAAGTTGTAAGCACTCGTTATGAAATAAATACCGTCAAGGTATACAACAAGGTATAATACCTACTAACGTAAAATAAAGCATTTAATTAGCAATACATAAAGTTAATACAATAAGTATATTATAATACTATATCATCTAATACACTATCACAAACATGTACTTACATATATACATAAATAATTTACATAGATATATACATATATATAAATATATATAAAAATAATAATATATAAGATAGATTACCGCTGTATGCTCACGGATTTTATTTTCAAAACTTAACCGATTCTTAGCCATCCTGACTCCGAGAGGAAGTGCATTCCAGAGTTGTATAGACTGTACAAAGAAAGACGCATGAATGAAGTTGGAACGGTGTTGAGGACAGCGAAGGAGACGGTTGTTGGAAGAACGCAAGGATTTGTTGTGGTTCGAGAAGCGATATTGAAAATGAGATGTAGTAGTGTCTAGATTATAAAGAGTCAAATAGCAAAAGACTCGCTACGTAACCCGCTAGTTGACAAGCTAGGTGTACGCGACAGTTGCAATCACAGTGAATAGAGACAACGGTTTAATCCACCAAAAAATATATATTAGAAAAATTCTCGAATAACAACAGTTGACACATTAGATGACATTAATTTTTCCTAAGAACGTTAGTGCGAATGCGCTATAAAACAATTGACGCGAGCGACGTTTTAAAGGAAAATATAAAATAATATAAAACCTTATTATTTGGAGCTACTGTGCATCGCTAACACTAGGTAACCTGCTAGATGAACCGCCAGTTTTTTGTTTTTACGATTACAAGCAGACTTGTACAATCTACTAGTATTCCTGTTAACCCCCCCCCCCCCCGTGCTAAGTAAAAATGCTTATGTTACGAGTTCACGTCGGTAGTGCAATGGGTGGAGATCAAACCGGCGGCCACAAGATTAAAAGTCCGACGCTCCTAGCCATTGAGCTATCGCAAGTTGTTTTTATTATTTAAGCGCCTGTTAAAAGTAGATCCTTAACGGTCACTGACACTTCGTCCAAAAATCCAATTTATTAACATAAATGAATATTGATGTTAATGTCAAGTCAAAACGATTCATTATCATTTAAGTGAATAATTAAAATGCAAAAATAATAATTGATTGGTACATTAATTAAATATTTGTCATTAATATCTGCAAAGCTGTTTAATTAATTAATTAATCGGCCACATCTAATGGCGATGTAATCATCGATAATGAAGCATCCAGTTCGATTCCCAGAAGACACAACAATTATTGGGTTGACTGATTATGAACATTTTCTAAAACACTCTGGGGGAATAGCATGGAATGGTCGTATCGCCATGGTGGCAACCTGCGTGGGGTAGCGGAATAAGTCCCACTGTTTTGAAGGTCGTGGGTTTGATCCCCAAGATATCTTTCATCATCATCATCAGCCCGTACAACGTCCACTGCTAAACATGGAGCTCCTCCCGAGGGAGGGTATTTGCCATAGTCACCATGCTTGGCAGGCGGGTTGGTGACCGCAGTATTATGTTGTATCACACAAGGAAACGCTGCTGCCCGTTCCTTGATATACGATTATTATAGATGATGTTATAACAATCGGGACCAACGGCTTAACGAGCTTTCCGAGGCACGGAGGGTAGTCCCTCAACCAACCAGACCCGGAAAGAAATCTTAGAATTTACACAAAGATTTCTTGTCCGGTGTGGGGATCGAACCCACGACCTCCGAGACTTAAAGCGAGCCAAATACCGCTACGCTACGGATTTTGTCTCAGCCTCATGTCAAACTGCATAATATAGCTATATTAATAGGTATGTTTGTCCGAAAAAAAAAACAATAGATTTTTCTTATAAGTACCGGCCAAATATGTACCGCATATATGGCCGGTAAAAATAAGGCGGGCAAAAAATTCGTGGCCGATCTTTAAAAAAAATCCATAAATATACCACGAAATTGCAGGCGGAAAACAAGGAAACCGAATCCCAAACCTTCTGTTATCCCAAACTAAGTTTATGTGGTACCAGTTCTGTAAAGTAAATAGGATCCGATATGTCTTCAGTAATCCGTAGGGTCGCTCTTCAAACTTTATACTGCGTACCGCTGCGGACTACGGGCTTGTTACAGATATAGAACACAACAAGAACTATTGGAAAATATCTAGGTTTTACATTAAAATAACAATTCTTATACAATAAGCACACTTATTGTACAACTAGCTGCGCCTCGCGGTTTTACCCGCGTCACTCTGCTCCAGAGGGTAGTTTTTTTTTTTTTGGACGGACCTTTGTTTTTATCCCTGAGGCTTTTGCTACTTTACCGGGCATAAAGGCGAGCAGAGCTCCAGCCTAGATAAATGCTTTAAACACTACAAACTAAGCAACCTGGGCAAGAGGGCGTCCCCTGTGGAACTTGGACCTCGGCTCAGGGCGGTTGCTGACTGGGACATTGAGAGATTATGGCTTTTAGTTTCTTTAGGGGAGTTTTGTGCAACTGTCGCTCTACTTTACAGTTCGTGGGCGTCTCGGACTTCGGGTCTACGAGGGCATCGGAAGGTTCTTAGCAAACTAAGGGTCGGGAGGGCCCAGTGGGTCGGAGCGGGATATTTTGTAGCCTATATGTTAATCCAGCTTACTACCTATCCGGCAGCAAACTTTCAGCCAAATCAATTCAGAAGTTTTTGCGTGAACGAGTAACAAACATCCATCCATCCATACTTACAAACTTTCGCGTTTATAATATTAGTAGGATTCTTGTACAATAAGTATACTAGTTTCCGGCTTAGAATAGACCACCCCATGTCCTGCCATGGGTGTCTCAAGAAGTGACTAAGACACATACGGCTGATGAATGGACAGCAGTATCTATCAGCTCAAGGTCAACATCTTACTGCGATCACAAATCTGCCTGACAATCTTAGTATTTATGGCAATATCCCTCAACTATCCTGGCTTGCCAAGATCTGTAAAGAGGAGGCCCATGTTCAGACGATAAAGTCACGAAACGGGCTGTTGATGAACAGACTCAAATATTACGAAAGAATTCTGACCAAAATAAATCTATATATATAAAAGAAAGTCGTGTTTGTTACAACACTTATAACTCGAGAACGGCTGGACCGATTGCCATGGTTTTTGATTTGTTGGATTTGTTTCCGTCCCGAATAGCAGAATACATTTTAAAAACAAAAGAAAGTCGTGTTAGTTACACCATTTATAACTCAAGAACGGCTGAACCGATTTGGCTGAAAATTGGTAGGGAGGTAGCTAAGAACTGGGAGAAGGACATAGGATACTTTTGGGTAGGGGTAGGGTAGGGTAGGGTAGGGTAGGGTAGGGTAGGGGTAGGGTAGGGTAGGGGTAGGGTAGGGGTAGGGTAGGGGTAGGGTAGGGGTAGGGTAGGGGTAGGGTAGGTGTAGGGTAGGGGTAGGGTAGGGGTAGGGTAGGGGTAGGGGTAGGGTAGGGGTAGGGTAGGGTAGGGGTAGGGGTAGGGTAGGGGTAGGGTAGGAGTAGGGTAGGGTTAGGGTAGGGGTAGGGTAGGGCAGGGGTAGGGTATAAAAGTCCACCCGTGCGAAGCCGGGGCGGGCCGCTAGTTTAATATAAAAAATGCAACTAAAAGTAACAATTTAAACTAACTTTTAAAGAATAACTATTCTAAATATATGCCACATGGTTACGTTCCCAGAATGCTGGTAACGTTCCCAGAATGCTGGCAACGTAGCCCTGTTGTTGAGGGGTAATGCTTTTCTGCTGTGCAGAACAATACCAGCACTCGGATTATCAAGAGCCGCTGACACGTTCTGAAAATTTACTTAGATTCTGGTCACCATGAGTTGAATGTTTCGATGCCACAAATACATAACCACAGTTAAGGATACTGTATTTATTTTATTTTGACTTCTAACTGTAAATTATCAGTTGAGAAGAAAATATTTTAAAACGGGGACGAATATTGATAGATAGAATTTATAAGGTAATGATAAAATGCATGAACAATAATTGTAACATCAGCTGCCCGTTCCCTGGTATACCTAAAATTGCTATAGATGATGTTATAACAATCAGTACTAACGACTTAACTTGCTTTCCGAGGCACAGAGTGTCCCTAAACCAACCAGACCTGGAAATAAATCTTAGAATTTACGCAAAGATCTCTAGTTTGGTGGTCATGAACGATTCTATATTTGAAAATATGTTGCATATTATTATTATTTAAGTTTACCGTTTGTGGCAATAGATGGTGTTAGTTTCAATTTTTAAGTCACGCGTTTGGTTTACCGGTTTGGTGGGGCACCGATGTTTTAGTTATAATTACCTTAATTAATCGCCTAATGAAACAAAAGCATTGCGGTGCTTAACATTGTCAACTATAAAGAAACAGTTAATATTATTTACTTGTATAGAAAATATAAAAGTATTACTTAACCGTAACATATAAAACTAAATACGTAACATGTACACTCGGCCTACGGAGTGACCATCGTCACTGCCATCAAATGCCTATACAAGGCGGTATTGTCAAACTTTGAGGCACCAACAAACTTCGGACATGACATTCAAATGTAGATACGAGATGTTCCCTCTCATAAAATTATAACTTTGGGACGAAAATTATTTCGAAACGGTGTCTGTGAGTAATTTTATCTAGTTTGCTTTTGTGTCGTTAGTGTTAAGTTAAACTATTAATACAAAGAAATTGATGCTTCAACGATCAACAGAAACTACTTTATCTACTGACAAATTGGCTGGTAATTATGAAATTAATTTGTAGGTACCATTAAATATTAAAAGTAGTATACATATGTGAACTAATTCCTAAACTTATGAAGAATACATTCATACAGTTGTTAAATGTTGCATAAATGAATATGAATATGAAAAGGATATGAGTTTTCGCTGTTCGTCAATAGATGGCGCTAGTGTCGAATTAGATCTCGAAAGCGTTTCATTCACACCGTCCCAGGGGTCATTTGCAGTTAATCTTGCAGTTAATTTGCAATTAAAGGTGCTTGTGTAATATTAATCCGGTATCACTGGACTCAAGGCGCTTTGAACAAAAGCCGTACACAACTTATAAATGGCTAGCTTCCCGCACTTTCTTCACCCCCGTAGCTGCCTTTTCCTTAGGAACTTAATCATTATGGTAACTAGTGAGCTATCAAGCCATCTCACTAGTTACGGGGGCATTCCAAAGTACACCGTTTGTACCACACTAAAATTTTGCCACAAAGCCTCTGTTACTGTTACCGTTCGTCATGAGGAGGAAAATAGACAGTAAATCCACCACGCTTGTCTAATGCGGGTTGGTGGATGCACAGAAAGCCTTCTAGCTCATCCGTTCTTCCGCCGCCAACTAAACCGATAACCTGCACTGTTATCGGTTTTTTTGCTATCTGGACCGTTTAGAGCTTGCCATATCGGGGGCAAAAGCTTCTGGACTTGGCAAAATCTTTTGCTACAACACTGTAAGGTTGACTGGAATTGAATACCTATAGGCATAAAATCCGCTTCTATACTATTATAATAATTGTATTTAATGTGTAATTTATATTCCAAAGTAAAAAAAATACAGTAATCACCCGAAAGACAATACAAATCCAACAACATACAACGCAGAGATACTATTAAAGTTCGTAACAATATAACATACCTACACAGAACAATTAGTCAAACCGAGACAGGTACACTCAGCCGCATTAATTATACAACCGACTTTGTAATCACGTCGTCGACTATACATTAATTACTTGCTGCTAGACTAATTCACATTAATAACGCAAGCGTCTCACTTCAAGTAGGAATCTTATTCTTTTGTTATGATATATTAAGTTGGCTGTATATATTAACAAGGGTGGGAATGTAATTGCTCTGCAGCAGTACGATATTAATATGTAAAGTAGAGTGACAGTTGCACAAAACTCCCCTCAAAAACAACTTAAAGAGATTGAGGGATTATGATCCCTCAATCTCTGGCCAGTGACCGCCCTAGGACAAGGGCCAAGTTCCACAGGGGCGCTCTCTTGCGCAGGTTGCTCAGTTTATAGTTTTTATGCAATTTATTAGGGCTGGAGCGCTGCTCGCCATTATGTCCGGTGAAGTAGCAAAAGCCTCGTGACTAACAACGTATCAATATCATCATCAGCCAGTATAATGTCCGCTGCTGAATATGGGCCTCCTCCCGAGAGAGGGTTTTGCCATAGTCACAATGCTTGGCGTGCGGGTTGGTGACCGCAGTATTATGTTGTAACACACAAGAAAACGCTGCTGCCCGTTTCCTTGTATTCCATCGGTTATAGATTATATTATAACAATCGGGACCAACGGCTTAACGAGCTTTCCGAAGCACGGAGAATAGTCCCTCAACTAACCAGACCTAAAAACAAATCTTAAAACTTACACAGGGATTTGTTGTCCGGCGTGGGATTCGAACCCACGAACTCCGCTACAACACAAAGAATAAGAATGACTTACCTACCTATATGCATACATATAAATAAATGCTTTGGTCGAAACGTTCGTAAATACGAACAATCAAACAAAAATAGGCTAATCTTTTCTTTTTCCGTACTCATAGTTAAACTAAAATAAGGAATCAAAGTATTTACTAGGCGCACATCCAACATGACCAAGTCTACCATCGCTCTCTACTAAAAAGCCGCTCTCCTCACACAAAATCTGACACTAATCAAAAGTTGGTAATGAACTTTCGCAGTCACCCGGCCTGTCTGCAGCAGGAAGTTATATTTACATATAATTTCAATTTGGCATTTACATTATTCCGTATTCAGCTGGGACGAGTCGTTTCTGATTCGCCCGGGGCGAGTAATTGCAACCATGGACAGAACTGATGCCGGATTTGGGTGAAGAATGTTTAATCTCTTGGTTGTTTACGGCTTTTAGGTGGACTGTTATTGTAAACAGTTGTTGTAAATGGTTTTTAGAAGTGCTTGCTACTAGATGTATGTCAAATAAAAACTTTGGATAGTTAAGTGGCAGTATTTTTGCTTGCTTCGCATTTTACCCCGGACCCGGGGTAAAATGCGTTATGCATCCCCTCGCTGGCGCAAGGAACCCAAACTGCGGGATCCCTGCGAGGGGTATGTGGGACTCACCCACTATCGAACGCGGTGTTCCTTCTTTTGCCGCTTGGAGTGGTAGACCCGAGAACCGGTATCGGCCTTCGTGTTGCTTGGTGTGAGACCCAATGATTACGTTATATAATAAAATAAGTTACATAACAAAAATAAAAATAACTTTTAAGGAATTAAAATGGGTCCGAGCCCATTCGTCCCCTAAGATTCGCACCCTGTGCCCACTCGTCCCCTGGAACTTTTGAGGGGCCCATTCGTCCCCTGAAGAATATTTATTTTTATTCATTCTTCTTATATAAGTACATGTATATGTGTATACTGCAGCTTGGTAGTCCTGGTACAGTCGCGCAGAAAAAGCTAAAATAAAAAATATAATAATTCGGTAGATATCATGTTTATTTCAAATAAGATTAACACATACAAAATCTATGTCAAATCGTAAGTCCCTTGCTTTCCAAACATCCAAACGAATTAATGCAAAATAAATCAAAGCAACATATTATCAAAACATGCTGTTTTTATAATATTTGATGGTGTGATTGAATCGATTAATCAACAAACTATTTATCTACTCTATATAGATATGAAAATCACTGAAAAAGTAGAAAAAGTAATATTTTATCATACAAAATAGAAAATTATGTGAGTGCATATACAGTAGCATACTAAAAATCTATGTTTTACCTTAAAATAAAATATTTAATAGTTACTATTTAAAAGTAGCAGCAGTTGAATTTTTTTTTCTGTGTCAACGTTCCAATAATAATGAAATAATGAAATAATAATGAAATAATGAAATAATGAATTTATTCAGCACTTAGGTATTTACATACACTTGTACTTGTCAGAATCACAATGTTACACAATTATTCTTATTCTATGAATTAAACTAGATACTTAATTAACCGGTAGCAAATTGTAGGATATTACAGACAAAGTAGTCCGTCCGTCAGCTGCTCATTAATTTCTCTACTCATAATAAGTTTATGTTCATATTAATTATTTTAGACTTTAATGGTTCAATATAGAAAAATTTGGAAAAAAAACATACAATTAAGTGGCACACACCTGGGGGCACCCTTAATGGGTTAGGACCACGACCCAGTGGTACCACTGATATATAAGTCAGATTTATGAACATAAAAGGAAGTGATCGGCCTACAGGCGCTGGATCACAGGGCAGGGGTAGGGGTGCAACGCGGTCCTCGCCGGCGAGAATCCTACCCTAGCTAACCTGCAACCTTTCACTAGCTACCTATGTGGACGACTCGGAGAAGAAAGGAAGAAAGAAACTCCGGGCTTTTTCTTTTTCGTCATCTTTTGTATCACAGTTTATATACATGTAAGTCTTTTGAAATAGGGATGAATAGGTAAATAGTAGAACTTACGTATTTTTCCTTCACAAACATGCACTGATCACTTCACTCACTAATTAAATTTAATAAGTAATCCTACAGGATACGCTAATGAGTAAACTTTTACTCGAGACAGTATAACAATCAGTACGCTTGGATTTGCAACTATAAGTAAACTAAATGTAGTAACACATTCCTGGAATAAATACGCCGAAGTTGTCTAGTACTGGTGTTAGCCAATCAGGTGCAAGTCCTTTCATCGAGCGTCTATTGTTTTGGGCTACGCTTTTGTTATTTGCTCGCGCGCAGATACTCTGGCTAAGATTACCCCTCCTGCTTCGGCATTCCACACCCCGCGCACATCTGGAGAGTACTTACCAATTTTAAACACCTTATCTCTTATTTGTAACCCGTTTTTTTAACAAGCCATTCGTAGTGAGACAATTTTACATCGTAAGCCTATCGACAGGTTATATTATTATCATGACGGATTATCATTCATCATAGCTCTTTTTTCAATGATCTGTTATGATTTATTAAATTAATTCCGTTAATAAACTGTTCACAAGTGTACTATGTTAACCGCTTCTTATGTAAAATATAGCTAATTTTATCTCAGGGGACCAATAGGCACCTGAATAGGTGTCGAATCTTTAACTTATATTGTATATATATTAAAGGGGACGAATGGGTACCTTAAAAATAATATTTTTTATTAAAATATTAATTGGTTCCCTACCAGGAGACCAATGGGCACCTATATAGGGGCCAAATCTACAACTTTTATGCTGGGGGACGAATGGGTTCCGACCCATTAAAATTTGCTATCAATTTTTTTTTTATAATTTTGTACAAACTTGTGCATAATAATTATTTCCAGAATTATTAAGTTTTATCTAATGTTAATACTTCCAATCATATATTGTCCTGTATTGTTCATAAAATATCCTAAAAATCAATTAGGCGTACCGTAGTTTTATACTAACGATCAACTTGGTGAAGTTCGATATATTTCGAAGATTAATTGTTCAAATCGGTCGCCATTGTCCGGAGCTGTTGACGCCTTGGGACCCTTTTATGAAATTCGCGACCATTGTTTTGGCCGGATTTACAAAAAGAAGTTTACAAAAGTTCTTGCACAACACCCGTTGCCCGCCGCCCCGTAAAACACCACCAACCTACTTTTGCACTTCATCCTTCACGACTGTAGAACTTCAGATATCGCCCAACAAGTTTTTTCAACTGCAAACCAAAAATTGTAAACGTAATAACGAGGTCACTTTTTTGTTTTTCGCCGTTCATTTAAAACTTTCATTAGTGAATTCGCGAGCGCTTTAAAATTTTCAATTTATTCCCTCTTAAATCGCTAAATTTTGCTGCATCACTGCAACTTAAATGGAGCCACCGCGAGGTGCTTCTTTTCCTTCTAAAAAATTGTACCTACCTTAAGTCTGGTACAGATATTTAGTTCGGAAAGTTGATTGGCCTTTTTTTCCGAAACGAACTCCTGATTAAAACTACTACTTCCCGTTAACAAATCTTTTAAGATTTTGATGCGAAGATGGAATATTTTAACTTCATAAATGCGAGCTAGCGTTTTGGCTTTTGGCATTATGCTTTATTTGAGATTTATAAACACTTTCCGTCTTTCATTTTTCAAATCTACTCGTGCGGGTCTGTTGGAAGAGATTTCTTTTGAAAAAAGCAGTAGTTACCTTAGTACAATTTATTTCCTTTAACTCGTATAGTAGGTACATATGTTTTGATTGTTTTGTTTTGTACTCTACTTAATAAATAAAAAAAATAAATGAAAAATATTTTTAATAGTTTGCACGATTTATATATGAGTTTAAGTTCACATTGTTTACATAGGTTCTAAACCGTGAAACTTATTAACCACTAAAGGTATAGTTCAAATCTACTCATTAGTTTTTATTAAGCGCCAGTTTTGACCCGTACCTACATTGTATATGGTTCTTTAAGCAGTGAATTGTGTAGATACCAAGTGTCTTTTAGTTGTGAGGTTCTAAATACTTTGCTATGAAGTTCCCGGTGCCCTCTTATTTAAATCAGAGATTTTATTTCAGACTTCGATCCTATCCTGTAGGATCCAACCTGCCCTAGGTACCTCAAAAAGCAAGCTACGGAATTGATGATATCAGCTTTTTTAATATATCTTAAATATTTCGGATAAGAACAGATTGATTAAAAATTCTACTTCAGAATCTAGACAAGACGTTCCAAGAAGCACTAGTCACGCTTATACTGCCAAAATTCCTAATCTTGTGAGCTCTGGCGACATTTCTCACGCACGGGAACACAACATTAATCAATAATGTTATTTGGCTGTGGTATTCTTGAATGGCAGGACTTTCCCAGTCGAACAGCTGTTGTATATATCGCTATGCGCTACATAGTTTACCTGTACCTAGAAAACTACGCTTTACAATTGTACGCTTCTACAACAAACTTTTAATAATGTTAGGGATCTTTCTACAAACAAGTTTAAACGATATGTGTAAGATAAATTATGTAAAAAAAGCTTATTATAAAATTTCTGATTATGTCAATGACAACAGCTGGGAGTAAGTTGCTCTGAAACAATACTGCTTTATTAATAATTGTAACATCAAATTTATTTAAAAAAAGATTCCTCTGATTTTCTTGCCAGTTCTTCTCAGAGTTGCCACGTCCAGCACTGGTGGTAGTAAAAGAAAGGGACGCATCATAAGAACATGATTTAAAATATTTTAAATGTGTCTATATGAATAAAGAATTTTTGACTTATATAAAAATATCCACCTAACATTGCTGAACTAAAGTCTACTGCCTAAACTATAAAATCCGAGTCATCAATCTATCAAAGCCTATCTAAGGTCAACTAATTTCCATTCGTCTACTAGATCCAATAATTCACAGTAAACCAATAAGCAAATAGTCTGTTGAAAAAAATCTACATGAGGGTAGACATGGGTGTCGGTTGGACGTATAAGTTAGCCAATTTGTTATGTTAAGCCTTTCCTACCCACGTCTGATCTACGGATGAGGATTACGAAAGATGCGATGGATCAAAGGAATACATACAGTGTTTTTGAGAGTAAGGTACCGATAAATCTGGATGTACGTAAGGTTTTATTTGTAAGTTGCATTGTATCTGAATTGATAATAATTTAAGAAAAATACTAACTTTATGATGACAACCTACGTAGCGTAGCGGTATTTGGCTCGCATTAAATCTCAGAGGTCGTGGGTTCGATCTCCACACCGGACAAGAAATCTTTGTGTAAATTCTATGATTTCTCTCCGGATCTGGTTGGTTAAGGGACTACCCTCCGTGAATCGGAAAGCACGTTAAGCTGTTGGTCCCGATTGTTATAACATCGTCTATACCAAGCATATATCAGGGAACGGGCTCGGGCAGCAGCGTTTCCCTGTATATTAAAACATAATACTGCGGTCACCAATCCGCCTGCCAATCGTGGTGACTATGGCAAAACCCTCCCTTGAGAGGAGGCCTATGTTCAGCAGTAGACGTTGTACGAGCTGATGATGATGATGACTAACTTTATTACCAATCGAATAGAAAAACGTTTAAATAATAACAGTTTTTTAAATGTTCGTCTATTGTAAACAAACATAACATTCTTGCAAATCCTTGCAAAAAAATCCTAATCAAGTGTTTGTCTATACTAATATTATAAATAGGAAACATTTGATTGTTTCTTTGTTTACTTGTATTGAATAGACTCCCAAACTACCGGACCGATTTGAAAACTTTCACCGTTCGAAAGCTACACTATCCCTGGATGACATAGGCTATATTTAATTATGAAGTTACCACGGGAACCGGAGTTACGCGGGTGAAACCGCGCGCGGAAGCTAGTTAAATATAATATGATGAGAGAGAGACGGTAAGGTAGAAAACAAATACAAGCAGCTTAAAGTAACTTATAAAATACTACTATTCTAAATTTATGCTACTTGGCAACGTTCCCAGAATGCTGGCCGCATTGCCCCGTTGAATAGCAATGCTTATCAGCTCTGCTAAGTAAACCAGCACTCGAAGTACGTGATGCATTAACGAGAGCCGATGCGAGCTTTTTATAAATTTTGTATCTTCTTCTTAATATATAAAATTCTCGTGTCACAGTTTTCGTTGCCATACTCCTCCGAAACGGCTTAACCGATTTTGATGAAATTTTTTGTGCTTATCCGGTATCTATGAGAATCGGCCAACATCTATTTTTCATCCCCCTAAATGTTAGGGGTAGTCCACCCCTAAATTTTTATTTTTATTTTTCAGACAAAGTTAGGGGTAGATTAGAGGTAGGTGTAGGGTAGGGGTAGGGTAGGGGTAGGGTAGAGGTAGGGTAGGGGTAGTGTAGGGTAGGGGTAGTGTAGGGTAGGGGTAGTGTAGGGTAGGGGTAGTGTAGGGTAGGGGTAGTGTAGGGTAGGGGTAGTGTAGGGTAGGGGTAGTGTAGGGTAGGGGTAGTGTAGGGTAGGGGTAGTGTAGGGTAGGGGTAGTGTAGCGTAGGGGTAGTGTAGGGTAGGGGTAGTGTAGGGTAGGGGTAGTGTAGGGTGGGGGTAGTGTAGGGTAGGGGTAGTGTAGGGTAGGGGTAGTGTAGGGTATGTATCGATTGAGGCAGTACGAAGTCTGCCGGGTCAGCTAGTTTTATAATAAAAATGTAGTGTTGTCAACAAACTTAATGTTTGCGAAACTGCTTTAAAATTCAGTTGCAAGATGTTGTTCTGAACAAGCATACAGGCATGTCAAGGTAAATAAAAGCTTGTTAAAGTCAACAAGAGTTTAGGTTCTATTGCTATCTTCGACGATGCACATACAGTGAGGAAATATTATCTGTAGTCACATTTTCAAAGAGGTAACTTCTCAATAACACAATTTTCTTTTATCGTGTCATTGGAATGAAATATATAAACTGAAGAATGTAGAAACGAAAGTCACACCTTTCTTTATAACAAAGATATTAGTTTTATGTATAGACTGTAGTCAAAACAGGATATAGCTTTATCTTCTTGTATATAAAATGAATCCAAATAATTAAGTTTGTGTTCGTATGATATGACATGGCGGAACATCAATCTTAGGAAAATCGTACCTTAAATAAAAAATATTTTCTTTTCACCATCATCAACCCGTACTTATAATGTCCACTGCTGAACATAGGCCACACACGAAGGGGGTGCTGCCTTAGTCACCACGTTTGGCAGGCCAATTGGTGACCGCAATATTGTGTACAGCATATACACAGGTAAACGCTGCTGCCTGTTACAGTGTTTACGTCCCTTATACATGATGTTAAGACACTTAGAACCAATGTATTTTTCACATACCCACTCAAACGTCCGGGCGACTATAGTGGCCTACCCCTTGAACGTCCGAGCGCGAACCGCGAAGCGAACCGCGTCGAGCGTTCGCGCCGTTACTGATTCAAAGTGTATTTACTAGCAAACTAATGCAGCTATAGCAAAGTAAAACCTACCAGTATCAAGCTGAATTATTAAGGAATCAAAATATGTACCAATTAAAGTTCAACAATTAATCTGCTATTCACAAAAAAATAATTAACTTAACAATACGGGTTAAATTTACGCAAAATATTTCTTTTAACAAGTTTTAACGAATCATTTTTTAATTATTCGCAATGTTTTTTAATAATAATTAAACTAGATTAAATAAGCTTTTTTTTGACACCAATATCTTATTACTTAAAATGAATAGTGTAGCCCATTAAACCAAAATAAAAAACGCGTTCCTGAAGTAAACTAGATCGACCTAGATTTCGTCTCCGATAACGAAATTACGGCAAGATGGCCGCCCGCCTAAGGATTTTACACACGACTTTAGGATTTGTTTTAAAATAAATTATTTTTATTCTAAATTTAGGTGATAGTCAATTATTGTAGGTATGTTTTATAATTCTTAAATAAGTAATATAAAATAATAAAAAGTTTTTTTTTTTTTTTATAATATTATTTTGTAGGTAGGCGTTATTTTACTCGTGATAATATCTAAACGAAATGTCCGATTGGAATAAAACAAAAAGTATTTTACTTCTACATAAATACCCTTGATTACATAATGATTAATTTCGATAAGGATTAATATTACGATACACATTTTACGTAGTTTCTTTCTTCAGACGATTTAATATTTTTTATTAACATAAAAGCGGTTATTGTGACTAAACTATGATAGTTAGATATGTGCTCTCGCGGAGTTTTTTGTAGATCTTAATAAGACCTACAAACCCGTAGTACATCATTTTGTTCTATTGTCAATAGTTTTTGCAGCGCACGCATAAATAGGTTTTCGATTTTACACCTTGGGTTACAAAATCGCAATTATCGTACGGATTCCTAATTTTTTTTAAAATAAAATATCGCCTATAACCTTCCTCGATAAATGGACTATACAACACTGAAAGATTTTTTGAAATCGAACCAGTAGTTCCTGAGTTTAGCCAAATAAAATAATAAACCAGCAACGAAAAATCATATAAAATACACTCATGATTTTTCGTTTGTAAACGCCCTTATTTTATAACCGTTACGGACGGCCTTGGTTGCCCATACCTAAATCGCGGGAACGAAAATATAAAAACGTGAAATCCTAATTATTTTCGTCGAAATACTTTACGTAGGTTTACTTAAATATGAATAATGACCTGTTTATCTAATTACAAGACGTATTTTACTAATATATGTATAATATCATACAAAAACTTACCGAAAAACCGGCACACTCAGGCGCTAAGTTTTGGTCTGTCGACTTTAACACATGTAAAAACATCATAATACACTGCGGATGTTTAAAATTGCTATACGATCTCAAAGTATAAACATTCACGAGTCTAAAAACATATAACACTCAACACATTGGATGAATAAACAAATCGTAACTCACATTTCAAAAGTGGACCTCACCGCACTTCACAACACTTGAGACACTTGACACCGCGCTTAATGTAAACAATTTTTTTCTTTTTAAATTCTTACTGTGACATACTAAGTGTTGTATTGGTTCGACACGTTATTTAATATAGAGACATCTAGTGTAACACTTATGAAGCTTTTAGAAACGTTCCACAGATAAAAACGCGTTTAAAGGTTACAAGTCGGAGGTGAAACGTCCGGGCTGCTCTAGTCGCCCTAACGTTCAACGCTATAAATGTTTTGGGCTGCTCTAGTCGCCCGGACGTTTGAGTGGATACATATACCTACATAATATAGATAATATGTTTTTACATATATCTCTATCTTATATTTCAAAAATTTCTTCACAAACGTAATTTTATAAATTGTAATATCTGCTGTTAACCCTTCGCTTTTTGGTATTATTATTATTGTATCTTTGTATCAAACTATTGTTATGGATTATATGGTAAATTGAATTAAGTAAGTTCAAGTTTCACTAAGTGTAATGTTAAACGATAAATACGCATTTAAATATTCACACATTTTGCTGTAAGTAATTGAAAATGAAATGAAAATATTTTTTTGCATCATTTTGAGGCTGGAACCTTGCATGCCTTTAAGCTATTAAGTATCAAAAGCCTCTTGGTTTAATCATATATTGCTACTAAAAAACAAAAGGACCAAAAATTAAGAGTATGAAGTCCTTTTTAAATACATAAATCGTACTAATTCTACTTAAAATAATGATTTTTGCATTAAAAGGAATCTTGTTTTATTTTTAATGTTGCCCTTTTCTCCTTAAGCTGCGATATATTCGTATAAAGGCAGAATTCTTGTCATTCTTGCCCTCAAATTTGAATCGGAACCGATTTCCAGCCGTACCTTGCGATGCAATCGTACTCGATTTACTATGCTTCCATGAGTCAAAGCGTGAAGTTTTAGCTCAATTAAGTTAAACCAACTTGGCTTAACTCAATTAAGCTCAAACTTCAAGTTAGATGTTTTTTAAATTTCAAATGCATAAAGATTTTTATACAGCTTCAAAGATGAGCTCATTCAAACAAACAAACAAGGCTTGAATGTTTTCTTTTCTCGTTCAGTAGCCTAAGAACAATTCAGTCGTTATAGCTTAATAAATAACCAAATCTTGAGAACCCTGTAAGAACTTTAATGGTAGTCGTGCTTAAGCGATAACAATAGCAATATGTGACCTTACGATGTTCAATTTAGTGAAATCCAAGTTAAACGACGTTGAAGACGGAAACTTCCGCCCTAAAAGCCCTTAATAACACTAAAACACAATAGGTATCCAAAATTCTACTTAATCTAAGTAAACCTTACTTTGAAGACATCCATATACATCCGTAAACATTTTACATCCATTCCAAAAATACTTCATAAAACTCGACTGGGTGATTACGTAACATTTGTAGCAATAGCAAATTTCGAGCTATCTCGCAACACTAAACAATAAGAAAAACCAACGTTTAACCCATAAAAACAAAGTTTCGTTTTTTTTATGAAAAATAGGTTAGCGTTTGATTACACCCTGCCTGACGTTTAGCATCGGCATAGCCTATGGAGCACGCTTACCTAGAAGGAACCGGTTTACTCTTGATTTGAAGAGACCCATACTTATCGAGAAATATAGACCCCGGCAGGGAGTTCCACATATTCGCAGTACGTACCAAAAACGTGGACTCTAAGCGCTTCGTACGTATTTTGTACGTCATATGTTGATGGCAGTATACAATTATAGCTATCATACTAACATAGTTCGCAGACAGATATAACACGTCACTGAGATTTATTACAAACTAGCTTCCCGTGCTCGGTATTACCCACTCCCGTGGGAACTTCACAATAAAATATAGCTTAAAGCTTCCTATTCCTCCATAAATGAGCTATCTAACACTGAAATATTTTTTCAAATCTATCCTGTAGTACTATTTCCTGAGATAGCTTTATATATTAGTATACGGATAGACTATAGCGCAATATCAGTTATCGCGTTGCTATTGCTATATGTACGTAATCGTCTGTGAGTCAAATTAATTAGAATTTGAGACGTTTAGTCAGCGGCTAGCTATTCGGGTCGAAATTAATCAAGCTGTGATCCGGCTATATAGGAGTTGGGACAGTTTGGGTTCTTATATGAAGGCAAGGTCTCATTAACGTCTTCTTGTTGCTTATGTCGACAGTTTAAAACGGATTGAAGAGATGTAGACGGATATATATAAGTTGATTTATGAATTTTGACATTTAAAACTACGAGTGTTTTTAATAACAATGCAAATGAAACAAAAATGATAATCATCATCATCAGCCCGTAAAACGTCCACTGCTGAACATGGGCCTCCTCCCGAGGAGGGTATTTGCCATAGTCACCACGCTTAGCAGGCGGGTTGGTGACCGCAGTATTATGTTGTAACACACAAGGAAATGTTGCTGCCCGTTCCTTGGTATACAATTACGATAGATGATGTTATAACAATCGAATCAATGGCTTAACGTGCTTTCCGAGGCACGGAGGGTAGTCCCTCAACAAGTAATATAAGCCAAATAACGCTACGCTACGGAGGTTGTCAAAAATGATAATAAGTATTTTTTTAAATAGTTTTTTTTTCACGCGGACTTATTTAATTAGCCATGACGTGTATGTAACTTCACTATCGGGCATAAAGGCGAGCGAGACGCTAGAAAAAAAAATACTTCCATATCCTTTTCAATTTTACTAAACATAGTTTCGCGATGTAAAAATATAAAATCTTTAAATCGAGTCATGTAAAATCATGTAATTTTTTCGATAAATTTACTTACGTATAATGTTAATCTGTTACAAGAGTTTTGAGAATTTTGAGAATTTCGTCGAATATTGTCATTAAGGAGCCTTCTCTTTAATAATATCAATCTATTAAAGGCTCCTTCCGGATAGTTTATTTAAATATAAAGACATGTTATTATAAAAACTAAAACACCGCGGGCACTGGCGTAAGAATGTTGCCCCCCATCTCCCTCCGTGGGTGCCGTAGTACTCGTCCAAGAGAAATTCACCAGCAGAGGGGCAGCAGCGTTTTCTTGGGTTACAACATTAAATACTGCGCTCGCCAGACCGCGTGCTAAGTGGCAAACCCTCTTATATTCATATAATTTCAAGACACACACGGCCTCAAGTCCCCGGCGGCCCTGCTAGGCCTGGCTAACCTAACCTATGGATCAGGTAATATGAATCGGTTAGAAAAAAAAACAGGTTTGTGCTTGTATGTACATATTATCGTGAAACAGGGACAAACGACCTAAGTGCCGAAGTTGTCTTTAAACAAATCAAACCGGATACTCACAAATCTGGACTATTTCTTAGTTATAATAGCGTTGAAACAACAAGCACTTAGCTTTATGATTAAAAATGCAAAAACTGCAAAAAAAACGGAACGTAAAGACAGTTTTTAGCTACGGAGGTAAAATATATACATATATAAAGTAACATTTCCTGACCGACTGACTCATCAACGCCCCGAGACAAAACTACTGAAACTAGAAACGTCAAACGCAACCCGCAATGGGGAATAAAAGGGAGGAACGGAAGTTACGCGGGTTAAAGCGCGCGCGTAAAGCTATTTGTGTATAAGCACATTTATAATTGCAACACAGTCTATATTTTACATATAAATAAATGAAATAGGAATGCCTGTTTGTACTATCAAAATGCCTTTGGTTAAGCCAAAATCGCCCTTCGTTTAACATGTCACTCACCAATATAGCGGGACATTTGCTCCCTTTACACTAGGGTGGCAAATGTCCCACGGTATGTGTTGATAAACGAGGCCGGGCGATCTCACTTGACATATCTGGCAACAAAGATTGCGATTTTGCCAGATATCCGACAAAGTCGCACCTCGACCGACGTCAACGAAACTTTTATACTTCACTTTTTGTTTCCTAATTTATACACGTATCTATTGAAATTAGATTTATGTTATTTAACATTATAAAATTAAATTAAATTAAGCATGTTAAGCTGTCATATATCAAGGAACGGGGAGCAGCGTTTCCTTGTGTGGTATCACATATCATGGCAAAACCCTCTCTCCGGAGGAGGCCCATGTTCAGCAGTGGAACGTCCACTGCTGAATAAGGGCTGATGATGATGATTATAAAGTTAAAAATTAATAAACTATACTAATCTTAACTAAATCTTAATAAAATAAAACTACAAGTCAAAAACCCTCCTCAGGTCGCCGTCTGCGGAGAGGTTGCTCATATAATTGGCAACGTAACCACATTGAATTCAAGCTAAACCAAATGTTGATTAATATAAAATGAAATAATCACTATGCTTTCTCTTTTTAAATGTCTCCAAGAAAGGTATAACATATAAATAAGCAATCAGTGCACTTACCACAAGTTGTCGTCGGTTACTTGCCCGACAAAGTTAATAGTTTTCACCGAATATCGCACCTGAACCGCACTTCGCGGAAACTTTAATTAACTGAAAAATTGTACCACTTCAAGTTTCTTTGATGCACCGGTTGGACCATGCAGTAACTTTCTTCGCAAACGGTTTCTTTAAATGAAACTACTTGTAGTTTTGAATTGTACCTACTGTTAGGAAGCAATGACATCGGCAGTAATTGCCTCTAACGCATAGTGTTATGCACGGTATTATTTAAATGAAATGAAATGAAATAGTTTATTAGTAACGTAGACGAATAATTCGCGCTTGTTATACGTCATTTACAAAGCATAACACATTAAGAACAATATTTTTTTATGGACACTTATGTTATGCTGCTATTATTATCTTATTTTAAAGATCAATAAAATAAATATGTATATATAATTATATAATAATAAAATATATAAATTAAATAAAATAAAAAATTGTCGCGAGCAAAATTCTTCAAAATTCTTTGTGTTCAAGTAAAACAGACAACCTCCGTAGCGTAGCCGTATTTGGCTCGCTTTAAATCTCGGAGGTCGTGGGTTCCCCACGCCGATCCCCACGCCGGACAGGAAATCTTTGTGTAAATTCTAAGATTTCTTTCCGGGTCTGGTTGGTTGAGGAACTACCCTCCATGCCTCGTAAAGCACGTTAATCCGTTGGTCCCAATTGTACGGGCAGCAGCGTTTCCTTGTGTGCAACAACATAATACTGCGGTCGCCAACCTGCCTGCCAAGCGTGGAAGAGGAGGTCCATGTGCAGCAGTGGTATACGGGCTGATGATAATGATAATCTATATATATAAAAGAAAGTCGTGTTTGTTACAACACTTATAACTCGAGAACGGCTGGACCGATTGCCATGGTTTTTGATTTTTTGGATTTGTTGCCGTCCCGAATAGCAGAATACATTTTAAAAACAAAAGAAAGTCGTGTTAGTTACACTATTTATAACTCAAGAACGGCTGAACCGATTTGGCTGAAAATTGGTAGGGAGGTAGCTAAGAACTGGGAGAAGGACATAGGATACTTTTGGGTAGGGGTAGGGTAGGGTAGGGTAGGGTAGGGTAGGGTAGGGTAGGGTAGGGTAGGGGTAGGGTAGGGTAGGGTAGGGGTAGGGTAGGGTAGGGTAGGGGTAGGGTAGGGGTAGGGTAGGGGTAGGGTAGGGGTAAGGTAGGGGTAGGGTAGGGGTAGGGTAGGGGTAGGGTAGGGGTAGGGTAGGGGTAGGGTAGGGGTAGGGTAGGGTAGGGGTAGTGTAGGGGTATGGTAGGGGTAGGGTAGGGGTAGGGTAGGGTAGGGGTAGGGTAGGGTAGGGGTAGGGTAGGGTAGGGGTAGGGTAGGGTAGGTGTAGGGTAGGGGTAGGGGTAGGGTAGGGTAGGGCAGGGGTAGGGTATAAAAGTCCACCCGTGCGAAGCCGGGGCGGGCCGCTAGTTCTATATATATAAAAGAAAGTCGTGTTTGTTACAACACTTATAACTCGAGAACGGCTGGACCGATTGCCATGGTTTTTGATTTGTTGGATTTGTTTCCGTCCCGAATAGCAGAATACATTTTAAAAACAAAAGAAAGTCGTATTAGTTACACTATTTATAACTCAAGAACGACTGAACCGATTTGGCTGAAAATTGTTAGGGAGGTAGTTAAGAACTGGGAGAAGGACATAGGATACTTTTGGGTAGGGGTAGGGTAGGGTAGGGTATTTGTATATATAAATATATTGAGAAAGAGGGTAACGCTTATGATACGTCTTCCCTCTTTCCTATAAAGAAGATGGGAGAGGTGAAAGTTTTTGGATTGGGTAGGGAGAAGAGTAAAGAAGGTTTTATATAAATAATTATAAGTATAAATAAAGATATAATATTTATTTTCTGAACTCTTGAATCACTCGCTTTTGGATGTGGTAGTCCTTCTTGAGTGGTTCAAGTGTCCAGTTTTTATATAATACAATAATATAAACGTACATAAACATATAAAGCATAAAATTTTGTCGCATATGACTTAGACGCTGGGGTTTTGTTTTTTACATACTTGAAAGGTACATGAGTAACAATGAGTAACAATTAAAATATAACTTAAAATAAGGCTCTAAATTGTGTCAATAATTGTGTTTTTTTTTTTTCGAGTTTTCTTCTTTTTGATTTTGTTAGTTTTTTTTTTTGTGTTTTTTTTTTTTTTTTGTATTTTTTTTTTTTTTTTTTTTGTATTTTTTTTTAGTTTTAGTTTTGAGTTTTTTTTTTTTTGACACAACGCAAAATGGTAGGGGTAGGGTAGGGTAGGGGTAGGGTAGGGTAGGGATAGGGTAGGGTAGGTGTAGGGTAGGTGTAGGGTAGGAGTAGGGTAGGGTTAGGGTAGGGGTAGGGTAGGGCAGGGGTAGGGTAAAAAAGTCCATCCGTGCGAAGCCGGGGCGGGCCGCTAGTGTTCAAATAAAAAGACTATGACAATAAAAAAATAATATAAAATATTACAAATAGGTACACTACAATTTAGAATAAACTGTTCTAAATAGGTTCAAAGTGATGCACGAGGTGTTCTGGTAGCCGTTCCACCCAAAATAACTATCTAGCACCTAGCACCTCAACTACCCTGTATCGTAAAATACAAGCCAATTCGAACACATACAAGTTCTGAATATCAACAAATGGGCGTCGGCCGCGGGGCATACCACGTCACTCGGCAAAGAAGGTCTTCATTTTCTGTAAAGGAACATCACCAACCATTCCTCTGAAACTTTTTATGAACCACAGATAGTTGATCTGGGTCTGTGTGTGCTTTATGTCCATGAATAATGTGGTAGTAGAGTAACCACGACACAGGGATTTAACTGCAATAGTGGGAGTTGTATCAAAGGAGTAGCGATTTTTAGAACTAAAAAGGCTGAAGTAATAATGAAATAATGAATTAATTCAGCACTTAGGTATTTACATACACTTGTACTTGTCAGAATCAGAATGTTACACAATTATTCTTATTCTACTAGCTTTCCGCGCGCGGTTTCACCCGCGTAACTCCCGTTCCCATAAAAACTTTATAATAAAATATAGCCTCGACAAATGGGCTATCTAACATTGAAAGATTTTTTCAAATCGGACCAGTAGTTGCTGAGATTAGCGCGTTCAAGCAAACAAAGTCTTCAGCTTTATCTATTACGGCAAATAACTCTTTATTAGGTACCAATTCCTTGCGTATTTATACTCGTGATAATTTCTCAACGAAATGTCCGATTGGAATAAAACAAAAAGTATTTTACTTCTACATAAATACCTTTAATAACATTATGCTTAATTTGGATAAGGATTAATATAACGATATACATTTAACGTAGTTTCTTTCTTCAGACGATTTAATATTTTTTTATGAACATAAAAGCGGTTATTGTGACTAAACTATGATAGTTAGATATATGCTCTCGCGGACTTTTTTGTAGATCTTAATAAGACCTACAAACCCGTAGTACATCATTTTGTTCTATTGTCAATAGTTTTTGCAGCGCACGCATAAATAGGTTTTCGCTTTTACACCTTGGGTTACAAAAACGCAATTTTCTTACGGATCCCCAACTTTTTTGAAAATAAATATAGCCTATAACCTTCCTCGATAAATGGACTATCCAACACTGAAAGAATTTTTGAAATCGGACCAGTAGCCCCTGAGATTAGCGCGTTCAAACAAACAAACAAACAAACTCTGCAGCTTTATAATATTAGTATAACCTGCGCCAATAAAGAAACGAATCTAAAATGGCAGCGGCGATCATGCGCTCTCACTCTAAACTGTTGATGTCTTAGTCACACACGGCGCGTACTGCATGCAAAAAGAAATCCGTAAAGAAAGCTAACGGAAAAAAACGACTTACTTGCGAGTGGTTAAGGTAAAAAATGTTAAAGAAAAGTAAGCAAATAAACAGTTCTAATTATTATGAAAGATTATGTATTTTTTTGTATACGTTACACATTTCAAAACATAAAACTAACAATTGTATTTTACCTACATAAACAATAAACAAACTTTCTTTCTATCTTTCTTTTTATTTGCTGACCCTATCATCTGTCAGTGACATTCAGGGACGCCATTTTAGATTCGTTTCTTTATTGGCGCGGCTTATATAGATTAATTAAACTAGATACTTAACTAACAGGTAGCAAATTGTAGGATATTGCAGACAAAGTAGCTAGTCAGTAATTCCTCTACTCATAATAAGTTTAAGTTCACATTAATAATTATAGATGTTAGTGGATCAATATAGAAAATTTGGTAAAAAATACAATTAAGCGACAAACACCTGGTGGCACCCTTAAGTGGTACAGTCAGCATCAAAAGTCGATGACCACATTCAGATTTTTAAAATCACTGTACACTATATCACCCATAAATCGTTCAACAAAATAAGCACCAGTATTGAATGAACCAAATTAAAGTTCAAAATAAACTGAACACTACTCAAAGGTCACTGAATACCATTTTGTCAAAAATTGCTGATCGTTATAATATCCGAAACATCATAACATTCAGTTTTACAAAAGTCACTGAACAATATACCATTTTAGTTTTAGTTTTCTAGTGTAATCACGGCCTTGTCCAAAAATAACTAAACATCATAAAATAACAAAAGTTACTGAACATTACTTTGTTTCGGATACGTAGCGTGTAAACTTATTATACTATGAAAAGTAGCTGAACTGAAAATTAAAAAGTGCCCGTTACTATCATCAAAGTTATAAATCCAATCTTGTCCAATCAAAACCAAAAACTAGAACACATTAAAACACAAATCACATACACATTAACTAAGCGTGAAACGTAACGCAGCTGTCACTTGACATTTCGCTTGACAACGCCATAGACAGTGAAATCAAGGTATTAATTAATAGTGGTAAAATACGTCAATATTAGTTATGCGAATTTTGAAATGTGGTCAACTACTTAAACTCAAACTCAAAATATTTTATTGCAAACCATAATGTACAGTGGTGGTATAACAATATGGCCTTTTATGATAATCATTCATTTCTGCCGCTTGTCATGTTGAGCGATTTAGGAATAATACGGTGTACTTATAGCGATTTTGAAAATCTAAATGTGGGCATCAACTTTTGATGCTGACTTTTCCACTGAATTATTAGTAATCGACGTAATCACCAAAAAAATCGTTCAGTAGCGAAATCAATTGACTAAACTTTTTATAAGGCTTCCACAAGGGCATGCTCTGAACGTTGACGTCATCCTGCTCAATTGTCATAGAAACGAAGGAATTCGTCTCTTTTGGAGTAATATTTTTGCATAAAACAATAGATAACCGTGTGGTTTCCGGCTTAGAAAAGACCACCCCATATCTTCCTATGAGTATCGTGAGAGGCGACAAAGTGACATTCACCTGACGGATGGGCAACAGCATCTAGCAGTTCTAAGATACTCCCATCTTATAGTGATCACAAATCCACCTGGCAAGCTTGGCTCGCCAAGGTCTGTCAAAGAGGAGGCCCATGTTCGGCAGTGGAAGTCAATGGACTGATAAAAAAAGTAATAGATAACCACAGCTTTACTAGTAAATTGCGCTGATTTTCACGTATTTTGAACACGAATATTACTTCATTTTCTAAAAATAAAACTATCGAGTTAAAATAACATCTCTCTCTACTCAACACGAAACCGCGCTACCGAGTCGAGCTACAAGCAGTCAAATCCTTTTTTTTTACAAACAAAACTCACAGCATTCTCGCTTTCATTTACAAACCGAAACATTTCAGTAGTTCGAAACAAAACAAAATGTTGGCAAGTTTGGCAAGACAGGCATTCGGAAATCCCCAAAAACGTTACGTAAACCATCGGACCATTCCCAGAGGTGTCGTTGACGTGACGAATTCGACGAAAGCCTCGGATTATTACGCGGAATGGTGCGATCCATCAATGGAAAGTATGCCGAAGTGTGTAGCTCAACCTGTACTGGGTATTTGCCAGTTGATAGTGGCAATAAAATGGTATTTGGAGCTTTTTGATATGCCTTTATCATTGGTATGCAGACATAAAATAGGAACACCTTAGACATGGACATTTTTATGCTATACCATAAACATATAGGTACACAAAAAAACAGTGTTTAGTCTGTATTTTTTTCATAGGGATATTTATGTAAGTAAGGCTTTTGTTTCTTCAATGGGCATCTGACATTTTCGGTTGGATATTGTAACAGAACGTTCGTAGGTTATGTTATTTATGTTTATCTATTATTTAATTAGTCCAATTTTACTCCAATCAAACTTGTTTTAAGTTTAATCTCTGTAAAATTGAGGAGGCGACGATAAACATAAATAACATAACGTACGAACGTTCTGTTACAGTCTCCCCCTCAATTTTACGGAGAATAAACATACAACAAGTTTGATTGAAGTAAAATTGGCCATTTTTTTTTTTTTTTTTTGTTATCCGGGGGGAAATGCATTGACGACGCATTCCCACCACCGTTGCAGCGTATTTGCGCGCTGGCGGTGGGATATGTGGGACTCGCCCTCTCCATAGCGTGGTATGCTAAAGTCATACCACGAGGAGAGGACCCTACACCACTAAAACCTCCCGGACACTCCTTCGATCCGCCGTTGGCGGGGGTCGGGTACGCATGAGCAATCCGGCAAGTAAAATTGGCCTAACTGAAATAATTATAAAATAAATTATAAAAATAAATAACATAAGGTAATGTTTAGTTACAGTATCCTCAGCTACATTCCCGCGCGCGGTTTCACTCGCGTAGTTCCCGTTTCCGTGGGAACTTCATAATAAAATATAGCCTATAGCCTTCCTCCATAAATAAGCTAAGTAACACTGAATGAAATTTTGAAATCGGACAAGTAATTCCTAAGACTGGCGCGTTCAAGCAAACAAACAAACTTTACAGCTTTATTTTTTATACATTAAACTAGTAGTTCGTATTCAGCATTAGCTTATAACACCTTGTCCTTATAAAAAGGAATAAGCCACACTCAAAGTCAAGTTTTCAAGTTATGACCGTGTTATTTTGGTGTTTCTTTCTAGTTTTTTTTCTATCACCAGGCTGTATCTCAAGAACCTAGAAAAACCTAACCTAGCTAGGCTGGAAATTTTCACAGTAATATATTTCTCTTGCCTCTATAACAACAAATACAAAAAATAAAATAAAATAAATATTTAAGGGGAGCTCCTATACAACAAACATGTTTTTTTTTACTTTTTTGCTTGATATCAATAACGGCAATATGCAGGCACTTGAATATGCTGTGAAACCCTTCATGCGCGAGTCCGACTCGCACTTGACCGGTTTTTATAAAACAATTCAACACCGTATATTATAAGTTGGTAGAATATTATTAAATTTATCATATTCTATTTCAAATCAATCGAAATATTTATCTAGATAACATACTTACGACCGTACACGTAGCAAGTCAATATACCGTCTCAATTTTATTTCCACAAACATTTCCCAAACTCCTTATTTGCATGAAGAACTGAGAGAAAACGTCTCTAATTTCTCTAACTGAGCACCTACAATGAGGCAAATTGCCCGCCAATACCCGCAAAGACCCCGCAATTACTGAATTCCTTATCAAATCTCCCTTTAATTACGATTACGTAATTATTTGGACAATAATTATCTAAGAATGGCGCGATCTAGCCGCATTATCGGGCTTGCGGAGTACAAAAGATTCAATTTCTCGGTTTAAGCCCTATTTATAAACAGGCCACGTTCCGGGCCGTACTACTGCTTAATTTACAAATGTAATTAAACAGATCTGTAGAAAGAAAAGGGCGGTAAGAAATCGGTGGAAGGTAAATGCTATTCTTTTGTGGAAAATATCTGATAGCTGAGGTGTGAAGTTAAGGCCTATTGTGTGTTGACTAGTTTAGTAAAGGTTCCTTACGTAAGAGTGAAACTTTGGCACTAAAGTTTTGTTTTTAATGATTACTTGCAGACTTTTGCAGTCTTCTAGTATTCTTGTTAACTCCTCGTGTTAAGCTAAAATGCTTGTAACACAAGCATTTTAGTGAGTTCACGTCGGTAGTGCAATGGGCGGGGATCGAACCGGCGACCACAAGATCACAAGTCCGACACCCTAGCCATTGAGCTACAGCCACTTTAGAAGAGAATTCAAAGGAAATCTGGATTTTTCATCTGCTATCATCATTATCAGTCCTTATAATCCACTGCTGAACATAGGCCTCCTCCCAGGGAAGATATTTGCCATAGTCACCACGCTTAGCAGGCGGGTTGGTGACCGCAGTATTGTGTTATACCACACAAGGAAACGCTGTTGATACATCGTGATCATCTGCTACACACCGTGATTTTTAAGTTGTAGTTAATAATCAGCGAAATTATTTATTTTTCATAGTAAAATCGATCTATGTATAAACCTTATCAATTGCATAATATCAATTGCATTAAACATTATAATATCATTATAAGTCTGTGTTTGGGCGCCAGTTCGTACAATCAAGGTTATAGATAGATAGATAGATAAACTCTTTATTGTACACTAATAAAAACAAGAACACAGAAAACTTACAAACTAATCGGTATACAGAGCATGTACAATTGGCGGCCTTATCACAAATTGTGTATTGCAAAGCACTAAGATATCACTTTGCCATGTACATTTATCATGTCTATATTAAATAATTAGCTAAAAATCATACCTATATAGCATATATATATATTTATACCATTATTCTATCTATATACATGTTACGTCTCGATCTTTCAGGGGGTGAAAGTACTTAAAAAAATCAGCTGTTCCATACATTTAGATTTTTTTTGCGGTTCAGGGTTGGTCCCATAGTAAAAGTTGTTTATAATCATCAGTACTTTCACCCACTGAAAGGTTGTTGGCGTTTTAAAAATAACCCCGTATATGTTGAGGGAAAGCTAGTTGGTAACTATTATTAACAAGGATCAAATTACAGTGAACATAATATGTATTTTTATTTTTATTGAAATGTATATTATGTATTAATACAATAAAAATATTCATTGTAATAAATATTAAAATATCGATGTAAAAAGAATATATTTTAATACTCCTTTTCAGGGGTCTCCAAACTTGAAGCCTTAGGGCCTTAACGATGCGATGTTTTCAATATGTTCGAAGGGCCACTTACTAGTGGCCCTTCGAAATAAGAGTTAAAAAAAAAGTATTTTTTCACGTAAACCTATTACTGGTATTTGTAAGTAGTTTAGCTTAGAGTATAGTTAAGGGTTGAAATATTAAAACTTAAAAGTTTTAATTTTTCAATCCTTAACTAAACTGTTATTTCTAAACTAGTCGCAAAGTGCGCGATCGAGTAATTATCATTTTGTGTTGTCTTTTTAAACTTATAACAGCAATAGTAACAACAATAAGACATTGGATGCGCGGGCTAGATTGATGACACTAGTCTTAAGCTGTCGCGGGCCGGATTGTTGGCACTGGCGGGCCGGATTTGGCCCGCGGGCCGTACTTTGGAGACCTCTGCTCTATTTTATAAATAATAATAAAAAAGTATAAAAGTATTCACAGAATTATCGAGAATCGTGCCGGAGCATTCATTAATGTTTTTTAAAACATTTTTGAGAGGATTATGAATCTGTGTTATGGTTCCCAAAGGGTTTCAGAGTCGGTAAAGCTTTTCCACGGGTAATTTCGTTTATAACTGAAACGTAGTCCATTTACAGATACCTAGTATTTATTTATTCAAGGCTTACCAAATAAAATACATACTTGTCATTCGTTTAAACATTAAATAGAAAAGTTAATGTATGCTTTTAAATTACAGGTGGGCACAATATTTTTTCACAACACTGTTCAAGCTTCAATAAGTCTTAAATATATATATATATATATATAAATCGCGAAGGACTTCTTGCGTCTTTACAAACTACCACCCTGCGGCCTCCACTGAATGTAGTGAGATTTTTAATGTTTTCAATGCGTATGTAAGATGTTTTAATCAGTATCATATCAGTAGTCGACGTCAAATTTCATTTAAACGTTAAATGGTGATATTCAAATTAAATATTTCTAGCTGAATTTGTGCGTCTGTTCACTCTTAAATCTTTCTTGCACACTGAATACCTGCGTATACCTACTAAACACTGCATGCACATTTCCGCCTCCATCCGAATGTACTTTTAAATCAATTCCGTATAATGCTCTGCATATATCATAATGATTATAATAACTAAATTACATCCATCTACTATTGAATTCAGATTGGTTCCGAATAACTGAATTAGTGCGTCCGTTCACTCTTAAATCTTTCTTGCACACTGAATATCTCCGTATACGTTCAAAACACTGCATGCACATTCCCGCCTCCATCCAACTGTATGTTTAAATCAATTCCGTATAATGCTCTGCATATATCATAATGATTATAATAACTAAATGACATCCATCTACTATTGAATTCAGATTGGTTCCGAATACTGTTTTTGAATTATTGTATCCAGCTTATCAGCCAAGAGGCTTCTACCTATATAAGGGCTTATAATGACTCCAGGCACAGATAATAAATAATTAATAGTTAGCATACAAAAGTGACAATACCTATGTATTTATTTATTTAAACTTTATGCACGTTACAACTAAGCGTACAGTGGCGGACTGTATAGCGTAGGTATTTTCACTTTGGTGGTCTACAAAATCTTAAAAAGCAATATAATCATTTTTGACGAGTGACAGGTAAGTTTGTATGTATAAACAGGTAAGCTCAGAGGCACAGGCTGGCGTGGACAGGTAAGTCCGGAGTTAAACAGGTAAGTATGTCTAAACAGGTAAGCTCAGAGGTACAGGCTGGTGTGGACAGGTAAGTTCGGAGTTGGACAGGTAAGTATGTATAAACAGGTAAGCTCAGAGGCACAGGCTGGTGTGAACATGTAAGTTCGGAGTTGGACAGGTAAGTATGTATAAACAGGTAAGCTCAGAGGCACAGGCTGGTGTGAACAGGTAAGTCCGGAGTTGGACAGGTAAGTATTTATAAACAGGTAAGATCAGAGGCACAGGCTGGTGTGGACAGGTAAGTCCGGAGTTGGACAGGTAAGTATGTATAAACAGATAAGCTCAGAGGCACAGGCTGGTGTGAACAGGTAATTTTGGAGTTGGACAGGTAAGTATGTATAAACAGGTAAGCTCTGAGGCACAGGCTGGTGCGAAATAATGAAATAATAAAATTTATTCAGCGCTTAGGTATTTACATACACTTGTACTTGTCAAAATTACACTGTATAAGATAAATCTTATACAGTGTAATTTTGACAAGTACAAGTGTAACAAAAGTATCACTTAAGTAGCTAAAAATATTGTTATAATTATTTGATCTTACAGAATTTTTAATCAGTCTGTCCGTCTGTCGAGCGCTAAATGACAAATGTACACATTAGGTATAGTAAGATGCCTTAAAGGTAACAGGTCTAAAATTAAAATTAACTTCCAAGAATCCGGCCAAAGTCTAAGCGACATCCACCTGAGGGCACCCTTAAGGGGTTAGGACCAACGCTCAGGGTGCCACTGGAGTAAAGAGTAGATTTACGAACAGTGGTGATGATCGCTGGCACGAGATCACAGTTCAGGGAATAAGCTACAACGCGGTCCTCGGGCATGCCGTCGAGGATCCTACCCTAGCTAGCCTGCAACCTTTCACTAGCTACCTAAGTGGACGACCCGGAGAAGAAAGGAAGAAAGAAACTCCGAGATTATTTTTTTTGTCTCTTTTGCTCTGTTTCTTTTTTTATGTCATGTCTTTTATCACAATCATGTAATATTGTACAAACAATGTATATATGATGTAAGCGAATGCACGTACAGTACCATTTATTACCTGGTCAATTTATACCGACCAGGGGTTCAATAAGACAAGAAAGAAATAATAATAATAAAAAAAATAAAAAATTAAAATAGTTTTATTCACATAAAGGTTTACAAAACTTTGTATGAATTCCCTGAACCCTGTGGTAGGTAAAACCTGTGTTACAGAGATCAGTGTCTTCACCCATACTCACATATTAATGTGCTTTAGAAGTTTGGAAGGTGTTACATTTATTTTTATACATTTCTATACACCTTTATTATGAAGGAAAGTAAGATAACAATTTTATACAAGAAAAAATACAAAAGAAAAAGAAACAAAATACAAGCATGTGTCTGTTGAGTGTATTTTTCTACATATATGGGTGTGTGGGTGTGTGCGTGTGTGTGTTTGTGTGAGTATGCGTTTGCGTTATGTGTGGTATTGCTATTCATTTAAGTAATAATTCAGTTTGTTCGTAGTCTAAGGATAAAAGCCATTCCTTTATTTTAAACATTGCTTTTTTTGTTGTGAGTGGATGAATGTTTATCTTTTTATTTATTTTATTGTATAAGTGCACCGCCATAGACAATTGTTGGCGTTTAGCGAAAGCCGTTCGACATTTAATGGGTAAACAAACATTTTTAATTACACGACTTTTTTTATATGCCAGATCGTTGTATGGAATCGATTTATGCTGTTTGAGAGCAGCTGAGCCAAATATAATTGCCTGACAGTCATAACCTGACATTTTTTGTATAAAGCTGTAGTAGGGTATCTGAATGGGCTGTATGTTATTACTTTTAAAAGTGATCGTTGTGCCCTTTCAAGGGATATCATTGCTGTCTTGCAGGCACCACCCCATACATTTATACAATATCCGAGAATTGACTGAACTAATGCATAATATATCCTACGTAACAACTCCAAATCAGCCACCTTTTGAATACCCAAATTAACTTTCTGGTACGATTTATTGTTAAATCAATATGTGGGTACCAGAACAACTTTTCATCCAGTATAACTCCAAGGTACTTAATTGTAGATGTTTTATTAAGAACAGGGCACGAGCAGTTAGCTGACGTTGGATAATTACAGGAGTGAGCATTTACTGTTAGGTTTGTTTCAGTATGGCTGATAGAGAATTGAAGACAAGTTGTTTTTGACATGTTAAGTGGAAGGAGATTTTGAGCTAGCCAACTAGTGATTTTGTTAAGGCCCAATTCAGCATAGGTCTTGGCCTCAGCCCAGCTCTGCCCATAAAATATCAGGGCTGTATCATCAGCGTAGGATATAATATGCCCATTATTAAGTGACAGTAGACATAAGTCATTAACATACATTAAAAACAGGCTTGGACCGAGGACACTATCCTGTGGTACTCCACAAATTACTGGGGCATCATTACTAATGTACTCCCCAATCCTAACCCGCTGGACACGGTCAGAAAGAAAATCCCTAAAAATACTGAGAGCTTTGCCACGTATACCATTTCTCTCTAGCTTCTCCACAAGAATGGGTATCGATACAGTATCAAATGCCTTAGCAAGGTCAAGGAAGACACCCAAGCATTTTTGTTTAGCATCGATATGTTTGGTGACATATCCCGTCAGTTGGCTAATGGCGTCTGTAGTGCTTCTACCTGACCTAAAGCCGAATTGGTCATCCGATAATATTTTGTTTCTTTCAAGAAACTGCATAAGGCGGGCGTTTAGTACTTTCTCCATTATTTTAGACAACGATGAAAGCACGGAAATTGGCCTATAATTTGAAATGTTGTCTCGACACCCACCCTTGTGGATTGGCGTAATTATGGATCTTTTGAAAACAGATGGAAAGATACCTTGGGATATACAAAGTCCAATGAGTTTAGTTAGAGGTGGAACAATGATATGCCTTGAAATACAGTAAATACTATAATGTAGATATTAAAGTTTACTCAGGCACAGACAATCTACAAAGAAACCTACTGGCGGATGCATTCACACACATTTACAATATAACAATTTACACAAGGTCAATCAAAGGATATACCTATAATAATAATTATAAACAAAAGAATTAACAAAATATAAAATAAAAATTAACATAACATATCCCCGACAACAGCCGACCAGTCACCACAAGCAGCACCCGTTCATGAGTATGACGTGTGACGCAGCCATCGCCTCCCTCGCCATATTAGAGGGAAGGTGGCGACCCGCCCCCCAAAAGATGAGTGTACTTTTTGTAGGCCATGGTATTCGGCGCAAAGTTTATGCTTATATCTAGTGTTTATTGTGTGTATGTCACTTCTTTTGTTTAAAAGGTTAATATTTTGCCGGACATAGATTATATTGGCGACTGTTAGTATATCTATGTCCTTAAAAAAGTCTCTTAAGGAGAATCTCGTACTTAGTTGATAAATAGAACGAACTGCACGTTTTTGTAGTATAAAAATGCTTTGAATATTAGCAGCTTTACCCCAAAGCAGAATGCCATAGGACATAATACTGTGAAAATAACTAAAGTAGACTAAACATGCAGTTTCTACATTAGTGAGTTCCCGTACTTTTCTAACCGCGTAAGCAGCTGAGCTCAATTTTCCAGCGAGACAAGAAATATGGGGACTCTGGTTGAAGTTTCTTGTCTAGTGTCAAGCCTAGAAAGAGGTAAGTCCGGAGTTGCACAGGTAAGTATGTATAAACAAGTAAGCTCAGAGGCACAGGCTGGTGTGAACAGGTAAGTTCGGAGTTGGACAGGTAAGTATGTATAAACAGGTAAGCTCAGAGGCACAGGCTGGTGTGAACAGGTAAGTCCGGAGTTGGAGAGGTAAGCTCAGAGGCACAGGCTGGTGTGAACAGGTAAGTCCGGAGTTGGACAGGTAAGTATGTATAAACAGGTAAGCTCAGAGGCACAGGCTGGTGTGAACAGGTAAGTTCGGAGTTGGACAGGTAAGTATGTATAAACAGGTTAGCTCAGATGCACAGGCTGGTGTGAACATGTAGGTTCAAAGGTAGAAAGAGGAAGTTTCATGGTACGAATAATATAATAGTACCTAGTCATATTTATGCAGGTGAATATACGGAATAAAAGGCATATCGTAATATAAAACAATTAATGTTTAATTTGGTCGCTTTCTAAATAATCGTGCACTGTAATTATTTGAAGTTAATACCTTTGAATAAATAACCACTTTTAACACACTTGCAAATAATTCACTTTGGTGACAAGCTTACATCACGGCCGGCACATGTCTGTTTGTTAACAAACTCCGTCACGCGAGCGCGCTGAAGCCTGCCGCCCCGCGCCCCGCGCCATGCGTCCCTCGTGAACCCCGAATGGGCCCCTCAGACACCGTACCTAGTGCCCGTTTAAGGATATTTAAGAGACGCAAGATTGTTGTCACGAAAACATGATAAAAACTTTACATATTAAGTACGATATTCAATGGACACGATAAGATCGGTGAACTGAACTCAAAGTATACGTGGTAAATTATACGCTGAACGCTAGCTCCCTCCAAATTTCAGTCGGACGATGGCGGAACTATATTATACGCTAAAAGGCATTGTAGTGATGGAATTACGTCCATGCCAATTTTTCGCCCTTGCATTCTAATGATCATAAGGGACACTTGGGCTAAAAATGAGGGTCGGTCAATCTTGCGTCCGTATTCCGGATGCACAAAGTCAGTCAGACGCAGCATCATCGGTAAATAACGCCATGTATGACGCAACATGTCCTTCAAGATGTATATATATATATATATATATATATATATATATATATATATATATATATAGATATCCCCACGGGCACTTAGTGGCTCCATCGTGCCATATAGCTAGTATTTTGTTGATCCGTTTTCATTTGTTGATCCAGGTAGTATAATTTGATCCATTGCCGGATACGTCATACTTACGTGACTCCGATTGGAGCCAATAGTGCTTCCGCGAGTAATAATAATAATTATGACGATTTTATACAAATCCACCTTTTTGGTATTTGGGCACTAGTTGATCCGATTCAAATGCACCAATCACGGCGCTTCGTTTTGTCATGGGCTTTGTCATTGGCTACTTAAGAAACGAAATTTTATATTGTATTTTGTCGGCACTTAACAGCTAGTAACAGCTCGCCAAACCTTAAACTTCTATATCCTACTAATATTGTAAACGCGAAAGTTTGTGAGTACCTATTAAAAGATGTTTGGTGCTCTTTCACGCAAAAACTACTGAATGGATTTTCATGAAATTTGTTATGGAGGTTGCTGCCTTGGATTAACATCATCATCATCATCATCATCATCATCATCATGATCATAATCATCATCATCAGCCCGTACAACGTCCACTGCTTAACATGGGCCTCTTCCCGAGAGAGGGTTTTTGCAATAGTCACCACGCTTGGCAGGCGGCTTGGTAACCGCAGTATTATGTTGTAACATAATACTGCGATAATTATACAAGGAAACGCTGCTGCCCGTTCCCTGCGTGCTTTCCGAGGCACGGAGGGTAGTCCCTCAGCCAACCAGACCCGGAAAGAAATCTGAGAATCTACACAAAGATTTCTTGTCCGGCGTGGGGATCGAACCGACGACCTCCGAGATTAAAGCGAGCAAAATACCGCTACGCCACGGTGGTTGTCATTAACATAAAGGATATTATTTTTGCGCGGGCGAAGCCGCGGGCGGAAATATAGTATAATAAATGCGAAAGTTTGTGAGTATGTAAGTATGTTTGTTTCTCTTTAACGCAAAAACTACTGAATGGATTTTGATGAAATTTGGTATGGAGTTTGCTGACACCCTGCATTAACATATAGGATATTATTTATATATGGTCAGATTCATCAGATTATTTCGTGAGATTATTTTTACATCTTCATCCTCAACTTTCAACACCGAAGTGTATGATTTCTATAAAATTCAATAAGAGTTTATCATCAGTATATTTTTTGACAACCTCCGTAGCGTAGCGGTATTTTGCTCGCCTTGAATTTCGGACGTCGTGGGTTCGATCCCCACACCGGACATGAAATCTTTGTGTAAATTCTAAGATTTCTTTCCGTGTCTTGTTGGTTGTGGGACCACCCTCCGTGTCTCGGAAAGCACGTTAAGCCGTTGGTCCCGGTTGTTATAACATCATCTATAATAATCGTAAATCAAGGAACGGGCAGCAGCGTTTCCTTGTGTGGTACAACATAATACTGCGGTCACCAACACGCCTGCCAAGCGTGGTGACTATGGACTATGGCAAATACCCTTTCACGGGAGAAGGCCCATGTTCAGCGGTGGGCGTTATATGGGCTGATGATGATGATGATATTTTTTATTTTACTCTAAAATTCCCTTAATCCTTGTTTTTTTCAAATTGTCCCTAATCATCAGCAATTTTTCCAAAATATCAGCAATTTTTCCCTAAATTAGGGAGAATTCCCTAGAAGTGGAAATACGGAGCGCAGAGGGCGCGGTGCTATTCTCGTGTCCCCGCTCGTATTCTCGATCGTACTCAAGTTGGCTCTCCCGACCCTTAGTTTGCTAAGAACCTTCCGATAGAGCGACAGTTGCACAAAACTCCCCTAAAAAAGCCATAATCCTTCAATCTCCCCGTCGGCGACCGCCCTGAGCCGAGGTCTAAGTCCCACAGGGGACGACTTCTTGCGCAGGTTATTTAGTTTGTAAAAAAACAGACTAAACCAAACCATTTATCTACGCTGGAGCTCTGTTCACCTTTATGCCCGGTGAAGTAGCAAAAGCCACAGGGCTAAGTAGGTATGTCCGTCCAAAAAAAACTTGAGTTGGATCTTACAATGTATGATATATTACGAATATAAAATGTTGGATCAAGGTATGTATTAATTTTCGTAAATATCGTATAAAACGGATTTAATGAAAACAAAACATAGTTAAAGTGTACCTATATATGGAGCCAATAAGTATAGGATTTCAGATAAATATCGGAGCCAAGAAAGATTGTTGAGTATAAAAAATACAACCGTTACGGATGCATTTATGTTTCGATATTTGGGTAAAAAAATCATGGAGTATAAATACATGTCTAGGAATATGTACGGCAACGTCGCCAACTGGAAGGCTACGTTGCCACTCCGCTCGAAATATATCAAAATGGAGTCAAGATATTCCGCAAAAAAGGTGGAGCCAATAATGCATTGGCTCACTGCTGGTTCAACATACTACGCAAAAAGGTGTTTATATATATATATATATATATATTTATATTTAATCCTTTAAAAAAAACATAAACTACATAAACTACCTCGTTAATCTAGCTGTAATATTATGTGTGATTGTATTGCTGCCGAGGTACCGGGCTCGATACCGGGGCAAATATTAGTGTAACAAGAAACTTTATTTTTGAAAAATTCTAAGCACCAGCCCGACTTCAGGAGTTTTCTGGTGTTTCTTCTGAGAGTCAGAGAGTACGTTAGGCTGGAAGTCAGTAGAACCTTCCCATAAGATTTTACGAGTATAAGGTAAAACGATGCATCTGTGCACTATAATATCTCAAATCGGTCAGCAGAACTATATCTATTAAGAAGATAAAATGAAAACTATAATTACGAAATGAAATGAGTATAATTGTTATATTAAACTAACGAGTAAACGTGCATTCTGAGATAAGAAATTGTAACCAATGAGATTCATAAAACTAGAAAATCTTTGTGTAAAATCAATTTGATTCCACACAAAGATTTTTACCCGATCGCGAGAATCAACCCTTGACTTCCCTGCGTCACGATTTCGCACGATTTGTACTTAGCGCGTTCTATTGCACTGCTGCCAGAGTATCGAAGATCTCTTATTCTTTGGAAAGAATAGGGAGTACAAAGTAACATAGTTTGGATCACTATAGAGTTAACGTGACTTGATATGAGAGCCATAACATAGAAAATAACGTACTTCCTAGCACGACTTGAAAACGAATGAGACCCGGAAAGGGTCACACTAAAGTTGAGGGTTTGATTTCCACAACTGACTATGTGGAAATCAAACCCTCAACTTTCAAAAGACGTTCAATACTTCGGGTCATTAAAGAGTTCTATTATTATTATTATGACAAGCCGAACTCACAGAATAATGTGTCTTTTGATTTGACGCACGAATTGACAACTAAACAGACTCGAAGATCACACAATAACGTCACGAAAGACACGAAATAACGCAGACACTGATATAATATCGTGTATTTTGACGCACGAATTGACAACTAATCAGGCTCGAGAAGAGGACCACATAACGCAGTGAAAACCCTCAACTTCCAAATTCAAATCGTTAAGAAGAATTCCATATATCTCTCTCTCTCTCTCGTTTCTTTCCAAATAAAACTTCCAACGCTACGGAGATTGTCTGTAATTACCAAAAAACATTAAAAGTATAAGACGTTATATCCCCTTTCTGATGCCGCCATCTAACTTACTAACTCCATATACAAATGAGGCTTCCGTTATGCCATAACAAGTCCGTTTAATAACGTAATGGATTATCCGAGTTCAGTAAAGGGTTAAACGTGACTTTATTTGAACGCGTTCTTAATATCCGTAACTTTTGTTCTACAGCTTACATTATGTGTAGGTATAGAAGGATTTACTTTAAGAATCGTTTAATAAAGAGTTAGCTAGCTAGAATAAAAGTCTTTACCCACCATTTAATAAGGCTGGAGCAATGCTCGCCTTTATGACCGGTGAAGTAGCAAGTCTCCTGACTAACTTACAACCTTGACATTAGGTGTGCCGAAAAAAAAATGTTAGTTGTCATTTAATGTTACGCATCCCCTCCGCCGCCGCGGCGGTACGTGAGATTAGCCCTCTCCATAGCGGTTGTATGCTAGTCACTACCCACTAAAACTCCCCGGGCACTCCTCCGTCCGCCATTGGAGAGGGGCCCAGGAACCCATGGCTATCTGGGACACCCATTTAGCGATGCTCTGAGCCGTGGTCCTAGCCCATTAAGTGTGCCCTCAGGTGTGTGTCGCGTATACGTAGAAATATTGTTTAAAAACGTGTCTCCTTTCTATAGAGCTAAATTATATGTATAGAATTAATTGTTGTTATTACTATACCTATGACGTGATATTAGACTGACAGACAGTTCATTAGCTGATCCGCAAAATAGTTTATTTGCCATGTTTTGTATTTAATTATATTAATCTTGTTCCTTTGTGTATAATTGACAAGTACAAGTGTATGTAAATACCTAAGTGCTGAATAAATATCGTTTAATACATTTATTATCCTCCGTTTTATAACTCTGCCTGGGATTCTTCATAATCAGTGATTATGGTTTCTAAAATGCATTATTAAGGTTATAAGTAATAGTGGCCTGAATTATGGTCACGGGAAATATACCCCCTCCCATAATTCTAGTCTAATTAGGTGTTAAATATTTAATTTATTACTGGGACTGCAGCCAAAAGTTATTCGTCCCTTATTAAAAACAGATTTTAAAAAGATTTCATGACTTTCTGATATCTTAACCTACAACTGCGTCTGGATTAGAACGAATTAATGAAAATTATGTTCCAATAATATTAGGTGTTTAATCCTTACTAATATCATAAAGGCGAAAGTATGTATGTATGGATGGATGGATGTTTGTTACTATTTCAAGCAAAAACTACTGAACGTATTTGGCTGAAAGTTTGTTGCACAGAGATAGTTTATAAGCTGAATTAACATATTATAGGCTATAAAATATCACGCTCCGACCAACTGGAGCAGAGTGACGCGGGTAAAGCCGCGGGGCGCAGCTAGTCTTTAATATATTACTGAGACCCAAATGCCAAAGTTATTCATCCCTTATTAAAGACATATCTTTAAAGGATTTTATGACCTTATTTCTGATACCTACAACTGCGTCTGGAACTTCGTTGCAAAATATTACTATAGCTATGTAACACTTTGGTTTTCAATATCCGGCAGGCTTATATACCTACAGTATATATAATGTGGTGTAACATAACTATGAGTATGTAAATATATAAGGTGCTACCGAAACATATGACATCCCTTTAACGGTAGACATTTTTCAATATCGCTAGTTCTCGATTGATCATCGTTAATTATGAATAGCTTATCTAAAATGATATTAACTTCATCTTGGAGATATGCAAACCAGGCGTATTACCAATATTTTTTTTCATTAATGCGTGCTGTTATATTATTATATTTGCAACCAAATCAAATAAGACAAAAATAACTTAACATTTTTTTTTTTGTCTCTTGAAATGTAGTTGGTTTGCGTCTGGCTTGAAACCGCGTTATAAGAAAACTCATGTCTTTTTAGTTAGTTAAATCACAATCCGGAAATTCAGTTATGTTCCATGCCACATACTTACTATAACAACAAAAATAAATATAAAAATCCCTTCGAAACAACTTAAATGAATGAAATAAGAAAATGCGAAGAAGCCATTCCCGCATACCGAATATTTAAAATTTCACCAAGCAAAACTCGCGCGTAATCAAAAATAACGTGGAAACGGTAAAGCAACAAAATTCAATAACACTGCCACATAAAACACGTTAAAATGAAAAATATTAAATTCCAGAGACAAAAAAAATATAGAATAAGTTGATACTTATTATTTCGCAACACATAAATAATTTAATTTGACGCAGGCACAGAGTTATACGGCTGGAATTCCAAATACTTTCGTCTTCGTCATACTTTTGTATGTGGAAAGTCAAATGAGTGAATAAATAAGTTATTTCATGAAATAATCAGCATTTTAATACGTTCATGCGATGAATCTGTGTTGAGTAAACTCTTATATTCCCCGTGGTGGTTTAAATTGCAAGTCTTACGCGAGAAATGTAAATGAGTTGGTAACATTTAGAGGTGTACATTGCTCTTCATTGTCTTTGGCCGAATGTTGTCGCAACGGCTGAGAACAATAACAGTGTACATCTTTGTATAACTTACGTATAAAATTAGTAGGTATACTTTTTATAATTTTAGTTTAATTACGAACACATCAAAATTGAATCGCTAAGCTTATCGTTGTCAAGTTACACATACAATACGCAAAATGTTTTTTTTTTTTTTCATTGCAACTTAACAAATTATGTTCTAATGAAAAAAGAAACAAAATTCATTTATTAACAACATATTATGTATGTGCACCATAAATGGGCACTCGCTTCAGCATAACGCCACATCAATAACCTAAAGGATTATTGTTTCTTTCTCATATGAGATGTCGTAAGATATTCAAATATAATGAGTTGTTCCTTTAGATTTTTAATATGTAGGTAATTTTATGATTAAAATCATTTCAAATGTAGTTATATTTACTATTGCATTGGGTAACCGTAAGATAGATGTAAGTAAGAACATATATAAATAAATAATTATATTCCTAAAACTGGCTTTATAAATTAAATTTAAAAATTATTTTCAGTTTATATTTTTCGTCACCGAAAACACTATCAGCCATTTTGTGATGCTTACTTCATTCGCCGTTTTCACTTTATTAGCCTTTTGAGCCTGTATACACGATTGCCTAGCCAATGCCATTCACTTGAAGACTGCCAGATTATAATGTTGGAACACAGACGTCGGCATTATATAATGATTTTCCTTGCTCGGTTATCAAACCCACGACATTCAAGACTAACTTATAACCTAAGCAATGAGACTCTCAATTGCTGAGAAAGCCTAGACAAAACTACATTACTGTGGATTGATCGCTTCCTTTTTGCAATCGCTTTGGCGGCTTAATCGTTTTCGGGTTAGCCAACATTAATCACACTAAAAATCGCTATTTCTATTCGAACAATAGCTTAAAATTACGATAATTACTTAACGATCACTTCCTAAACCGTGCCCAACAAAATTAAACTAAAAAGTAATCGATTCGATTCCGTCGAAAATATTTTAAGAAACCACTTTTCTTACCCTTTTCTGATTATTCCGGCGTTGTAAAATAAACTATGCATATATTTAACATTGACTTTTATGAACTACTTACATCGTTACAAAAAAATATAAAGCAGCCCAATCTTTAATACAAAATTCAGATTTTTAAAGCACTGAGTCTTGGTAATGCTTATCATAACTGGAACGCACTGAATACTAAAAGCGTAGGGCCACTTAAAGCCGTCAAATAATTTCTATAGCACTCCCTAAACGACGCGCCGCGGCAATGAACATAAATATTATCAACTTCAGCGGCAGTGTTGCAAGTTAATAAAATAATGGATTGTGACGATACAGAAAAGTAAATAATTGAAATTAAAACTCTTTTCGCGTCGAAACATTAGTATTATTTCAATATTTATTATCTACTAGCGGCCCGCCCCGGCTTCGCACGGGTGGACTTTAATACCCTACCCCTGCCCTACCCTACCCCTACCCTAACCCTACCCTACTCCTTAGCTACCTCCCTACCAATTTTCAGCCAAATCGGTTCAGCCGTTCTTGAGTTATAAATATTGTAACAAACACGACTTTCTTTTGTTTTTAAAATGTATTCTGCTATTCGGGACGGAAACAAATCCAACAAATCAAAAACCATGGCAATCGGTCCAGCCGTTCTCGAGTTATAAGTGTTGTAACAAACACGACTTTCTTTTATATATATAGATACTAATATAAAGCTATAAAGTAGAATATAAAGTTTGCTTGTTTGCTTGCGCTAATCTATATACTTCTTTGAAGGTTATAGGCTAATTATGAATTTCCTACGGAAACCGGTGTTATTCTGGTGAAACCGCGCGCGGGTAGTTAATTTTCAATATTGTGATTACAAACATTGACTACTATTTCTATATAATTTAATATATTACATCTACTGGCTAGACCTACGACGGTCACCTTAACAATATTAAGTTGCAAAAATAAATGTAGTCACGTCCTAACTTCAGAAAGTGGAACGATATTACGTCCAAATCTATTTTAATATCAGCCAAATTATTATATTTCAATTTTTTATATTTGTATTCGAGGTGCGGTCTACATAGAAAATAACGGAGTAAAACGTAAAGTTATGGCATTTAATAAAATAAAATTCAATTAAACAATTTTATTTATACCTACATAAAACGTACAAACTTGTTATTCCTTATTATGTTTCAATAGTCACCACGCTTGGCAGGCGGGTTGGTGAAGGCAGTATGATGCAAACAAACGAAGCGGCCGTAGCCCAATGGCTAGGGCGTCGGACTTGTGATCTTGAGGTCGTCGGTTCGAACTCTAGCAACTGCACAAAAAAAAAACACCTCTGCTACCTACCCGTTTCCTGGTATATGATTGTCATAGATGATATTATAACAATCGGGATCAACGGATTTACGTGCTTTTCCGAGGCACGGAATCCCCCATCCAACCAGACCTGGATCTGATTTTAGGCAGGCATTGATATATTATCCGGAACGGGTATCGAAACCACGGTCCCGGATCAACGGCTTTACCGAGGCACGGAATCCCTCAACCAACCAGACCAGGATTTGAATTTAGGCATACAAAGATTTTTTGTCCAAAACGGGAATCGAAACCACGGTCCCGCAAATTAAGAGGCTTTATTTATTTTTGACTAGCTATTCGTGAACAGCCGTTGAAAGTGTTCAGAGTTTTTTTTATTTTTTTTAACCCCGCTGCTTCATTTTCCAAGCAATCTGAGTATAGAACACAATACCAACTGAAATTATAGTTTGCAACTTGATTTTCACTTAAAAAAACGAGTCAAGCAACACTATCTTAGTATGTCATCTGAACCACAACATTATCATCTTACTGCCCTGCTCCCATTATTTGGGGTTGGCGCAATATGTCATGCTCTTCCATTTTTTCGCTATTAGACGTCTCTTCCATACTCACACCTTCCTTATACATGTCATCTTTAACACAGTCCATCCACCTCTTTCAACATCTTCATATTCAGCATTCTTTACGCCACATGCTCATCTTAGCCACAACATATTTTTATAAATGTAATTAATATTACTATCTTCAACACTTCAACAGTCCTTTTACGTTGACACCCAAACATGGGCCTCCTCTTATCAGACCTTTGCAAGTCAGGGTCGTTAAAGGATATGGCCATAATCACCACGCTTGGCAGGCGAATTGATCAGATTAAGATGGTAAATAACTATTCTGGTGCATTATCATGATTCTCTGAGTCCCTTGAACTGTCGTCCTCCCCTACCTCTCCTCAGTACGTCTATGTATGTTCTTAACACTAATGCATGCAGATATTGTAAAGCCAAGTAGTCAACAAAAGAGATAGGTTTACACCGTCAGTATCAAATAATGCTAATAAATATTTTTATCTCACTACGACAGCCGGAAATTCTTTATAGGTGAAGAGTTCACGGCTAGCTGTGTACAAATACACATAATAGTAAACTCTTGTCATTATCATCTATCTATATATATAAAAGAAAGTCGTGTTTGTTACAACACTTATAACTCGAGAACGGCTGGACCGATTGCCATGGTTTTTGATTTGTTGGATTTGTTTCCGTCCCGAATAGCAGAATACATTTTAAAAACAAAAGAAAGTCGTGTTAGTTACACATACACTATTTATAACTCAAGAACGGCTGAACCGATTTGGCTGAAATTTGGTAGGGAGGTAGCTAAGAACTGGGAGAAGGACATAGGATACTTTTGGGTAGGGGTAGGGGTAGGGTAGGGTAGGGTAGGGTAGGGTAGGGTAGGGTAGGGAAGGGTAGGGTAGGGTAGGGGTAGGGGTAGGGTAGGGGTAGGGTAGGGTAGGGGTAGGGTAGGGGTAGGGTAGGGGTATGGTAGGGGTAGGGTAGGAGTAGGGTAGGGTAGGGGTAGGGTAGGGGTAGGGTAGGGGTAGGGGTAGGGTAGGGGTAGGGTAGGGTAGGGGTAGGGGTAGGGTAGGGGTAGGGTAGGGGTAGGGTAGGGTAAGGGTAGGGCAGGGGTAGGGTAGGGCAGGGGTAGGGTATAAAAGTCCACCCGTGCGAAGCCGGGGCGGGCCGCTAGTTACATATAAATTAAAAATGCGTTTTACTAAGTGTAAACCTATCTCTTTTGCTGACTGTACATCACAATACCTATCGTCGACTCCTGAGGGATTACACTGACTCACATGTAAAGCGCTCAAGTAAACACAGTAGTTTTGTTCTAACATCGTGATTTATTAATAGTTATTAAAATTCAGTGAAATGTTTTATAACATACATACATACACGCCTCGTTCCCATAGTGGTAGGTGGTAGGCAGATACAGCATTGGCAGAGGCAGAGACCACATAAAAAATATTTTTTTTAAGTGTTTATGTAAGAAATCCGATGATCTCTTAGACTAAGTTTTATATAATAATACATTCCCGCGCCCGGTTTTACCCGTATAGCTCCCGTTTTTGGGAACTTTATAATTCCTATACACAATTCCTATAACCTGTAGGTAGGGTTGCCAGGTCCCTTATCCTAAAAGCCGGACAGACCAGCCATTTTGGCCGGACAGTTAGGTAAAGAAGCCGGACACCTTATTGAGGATTTTTAGTCTCATTATTAATGGGTACGATAAAAAATGCAAAAGCATAAGCTTAGCAAAAGGCTTTTTAAAGAGCCTAACAAAAGCCGGAAAATGATTATTTTGGCCGGACACCCTTCCAAAATGCCTAACTATGTCCGGCTTTATCCGGACGCCTGGCAATGCTACCTATAGGAAATTGTGTACACCTTCACAATTCCTATAACCTATGTTAACGTAGCTTTCCAATGGTGAAATAACTTTTGAAATCGGTCCGAAAGTACCGGAGGTTATTCAATTCAAACAAACAATAAAATCTTTATAATATGAGTATTCATATGAAGTCTGAAGCATAGAACGTGTCGCAAGTCCGAAGGATGACCAACTATAATAAAAAATAACCTTTCAGACGAGCAATGCCGCGATCAAAAGCCATTTACAAATATTTCTTTAAATATAACAAAACCTAAAAGAACAAAGGTATTGAGAATATAAAATATGTTAGCTACCTAGATATCAACTCGGAAATGTTGGATTTTATTTATTCAGACACAGATGCTATTCTTGAATATATATTTGTATATTTCGTATGTCCATTGTGACAACGTTAGAATCGCTTCGCATATGTCGCGACTCATATCGAATGTACAACCCAAGGGTGTGTTGAGGACAAACAAACAACCTAAAACCCAACCTTCGTTTGACATACATTTACTCGTATATTAACGTTTTTAATATAAGTGTACGAAAATAGAAATTAATTTTATTTGCAATTCATATTGTAAGGATATCAAACACCCACTCCATCGTACTTATGCAAGATAGAACCTCTTTTTTCTATCTTGTCCATGTTTTTATACTTATTTTACTAGTCGGTCATGATACATATTGTTGTATTTTTTGTTAGCCACGAGGCTTTTGCTACTTTATCGGACATATACTTATTGCTATTACACTTTTAATTCTATGAGATATAACAGCGTTTTATTGATGACAGTCCTAAAAATATTAGGTGCTGTACCTAGATTTTCCTTTTATATTAACTAACGAATAGGTATATGGTCCATCTGATGGCAAGCGGTAACCGTATCTTATAAATAATACTTCTTGTGTTTACAATACAAGAAGTATTACGCACATACCCCCATATAATGATGAATGATGATGCTGTAAGTAGTACTTCCTCATTCCAGTAGTTCATTAAGCGTCAAACACTTTACTTGAACTCCAATTTCATTCAATTTTCATTTTCATTTTCCGCAGCAAAATGGCCTTGTAAGATGTACCTTGGCCTTGTAGATAGTAAAAATGCCTTGTTTTTTTATTAAGATTTGATTTAATAAAAACAAGATTTTTGACAGCTGATTAGTTGATTTTGACGTTAATTAAATATTTCTTTAGCTTAACTCTAATGTACAATAATACTACTTGAAAACTAAATGGGAGTTTTAATTGAATAAGTTTCACGTTTTATAAGACGCATCGTCCACATGCGAATATTTACCTACTCATCTTATACACGTTCTCTAGTTATATACATATGAGTTATTGCTTTTCAATATCCGCAACTTATGACTTCCATAACATACTTTTATTACGTCATATGCTGATTTACTGGAGCTTTGAGAAGATTACATTAAGTTACAATAACCTATTTCTATCAAAGGGAATTGTCTATTACTTGTTTCAATAGTCAATATATCTATATATAATAATAATATATATATATATATATATATTTATATATATATATACATCTTGAAGGACATGTTGCGTCATACATGGCGTTATTTACCGATGATGCTGCGTCCGACTGACTTTGTGCGTCCGGAATACGGACGCAAGATTGACCGACCCTCATTTTTAGCCCAAGTGTCCCTTATGATCATTAGAATGCAAGGGCGAAAAATTGGCATGGACGTAATTCCATCACTACAATGCCTTTTAGCGTATAATATAGTTCCGCCATCGTCCGACTGAAATTTGGAGGGCACTAGTGTTCAGCGTATAATTTACCACGTATACTTTGAGTTCAGTTCACCGATCTTATCGTGTCCATTGAATATCGTACTTAATATGTAAAGTTTTTATCATGTTTTCGTGACAACAATCTTGCGTCTCTTAAATATCCTTAAACGGGCACTAGGTACGGTGTCTGAGGGGCCCATTCGGGGTTCACGAGGGACGCATGGCGCGGGGCGCGGGGTGGCGGGCTACAGCGCGCTCGCGTGCCGAAGTTTGTTAACAAACAGACATGTGCCGGCCGTGATGTAAGCTTGTCACCAAAGTGAATTATTTGCAAGTGTGTTAAAAGTGGTTATTTATTCAAAGGTATTAACTTCAAAGAATTACAGTGCACGATTATTTAGAAAACGACAAAATTAAACATTAAATGTTTTATATTACGATATGCCTTTTATTCCGTATATTCACCTGCATAAATATGACTAGGTACTATTATATTATTCGTACCATGAAACTTCCTCTTTCTACCTTTGAACCTACATGTTCACACCAGCCTGTGCATCTGAGCTAACCTGTTTATAATACTTACCTGTCCAACTCCGAACTTACCTGTTCACACCAGCCTGTGCCTCTGAGCTTACTTGTTTATACATACTTACCTGTCCAACTCCGGACTTACCTCTTTCTACGCTTGACACTAGACAAGAAACTTCAATGGAGTCCCCATATTTCTTGTCTCGCTGGAAAATTGAGCTCAGCTGCTTACGCGGTTAGAAAAGTACGGGAACTCACTAATGTAGAAACTGCATGTTTAGTCTACTTTAGTTATTTTCACAGTATTATGTCCTATGGCATTCTGCTTTGGGGTAAAGCTGCTAATATTCAAAGCATTGTTATACTACAAAAACGTGCAGTTCGTTCTATTTATCAACTAAGTACGAGATTCTCCTTAAGAGACTTTTTTAACGACATAGATATACTAACAGTCGCTTCGCAATACATTTATGCCAATATAATCTATGTCCGGCAAAATATTAACCTTTTAAACAAAAGAAGTGACATACACACAATAAACACTAGATATAAGCATAAACTTTGCGCCGAATACCATCGCCTACAAAAAGTACACTCATCTTTTGTGGGATTAGGAGTCCGTATGAATAACAGAATACCTGTACACCTACAAGAGTTACCTTATGATAGGTTCAAGTCAACTGTTAAGAGGATTCTAATAAAAAGGGCTTATTATTCAGTAAACGACTATTTAAACGACAATAACGCTTGGTTGATCAGAGAAACACAGACAACATTGTAAACTCAGTTATTGAAACAGTTTAAACATTGTTCAACTAAAGGTTTAATATTAATAGACTTGTAGATATCCCCACTTTAGTTCGTCATGCTCCCATTGTCTGTCATTGCTTGCGGTGGTGGTGTGGGGCGGGTCGCCACCTTCCCTCTAATATGGCGAGGGAGGCGATGGCTGCGTCACACGTCATACTCATGAACGGGTGCTGCTTGTGGTGACTGGTCGGCTGTTGTCGGGGATATGTTATGTTAATTTTTATTTTATATTTTGTTAATTCTTTTGTTTATAATTATTATTATAGGTATATCCTTTGATTGACCTTGTGTAAATTGTTATATTGTAAATGTATGTGAATGCATCCGCCATTAGGTTTCTTTGTAGATTGTCTGTGCCTGAGTAAACTTTAATATCTACATTATAGTATTTACTGTATTAATATTATTTCTTTCTTGTCTTATTGAACACCTGGTCGGTATAAATTGACCAGGTAATAAATGGTACTGTACGTGCATTCGCTTACATCATATATACATTGTTTGTACAATATTACATGATTGTGATAAAAGACATGACATAAAAAAAGGAAACAGAGCAAAAGAGACAAAAAAAATAATCTCGGAGTTTCTTTCTTCCTTTCTTCTCCGGGTCGTCCACTTAGGTAGCTAGTGAAAGGTTGCAGGCTAGCTAGGGTAGGATCCTCGACGGCATGGCCGAGGACCGCGTTGTAGCTTATTCCCTGTACTGTGATCTCGTGCCAGCGATCATCACCACTGTTCGTAAATCTACTCTTTTCTCCAGTGGCACCCTGAGCGTTGGTCCTAACCCCTTAAGGGTGCCCTCAGGTGGATGTCGCTTAGACTTTGGCCGGATTCTTGGAAGTTAATTTTAATTTTAGACCTGTTACCTTTAAGGCATCTTACTATACCTAATGTGTACATTTGTCATTTAGCGCTCGACAGACGGACAGACTGATTAAAAATTCTGTAAGATCAAATAATTATAACAATGTTTTTAGCTACTTAAGTGATACTTTTGTTACACTTGTACTTGTCAAAATTACACTGTATAAGATTTATTTTATACAGTGTAATTTTGACAAGTACAAGTGTATGTAAATACCTAAGTGCTGAATAAATTTCATTATTTCATTATTTCACACCAGCCTGTGCCTCTGAGCGTACCTGTTTATACATACTTACCTGTCCAACTCCGAACTTACATGTTCACACCAGCCTGTGCCTCTGAGCTTACCTGTTTATACATACTTACCTGTCCAACTCCGAACTTACATGTTCACATCAGCCTGTGCCTCTGAGCTTACCTGTTTATACATACTTACCTGTCCAACTCCGGACTTACCTGTTCACACCAGCCTGTGCCTCTGAGCTTACCTGTTTATACATACTTACCTGTCCAACTCCGAACTTACATGTTCACACCAGCCGAGCTTACCTGTTTATACATACTTACCTGTCCAACTCAGGACTTACCTGTCCACACCAGCCTGTGCCTCTGAGCTTACCTGTTTATAAATACTTACCTGTCCAACTCCGGACTTACCTGTTCACACCAGCCTGTGCCTCTGAGCTTACCTGTTTATAAATACTTACCTGTCCAACTCCGAACTTACATGTTCACACCAGCCTGTGCCTCTGAGCTTACCTGTTTATACATACTTACCTGTCCAACTCCGAACTTACCTGTCCACACCAGCCTGTACCTCTAAGCTTACCTGTTTATACATACTTACCTGTTCAACTCCGGACTTTCCTGTCCACGCCAGCCTGTGCCTCTGAGCTTACCTGTTTATACATACAAACTTACCTGTCACTCGTCAAAAATGATTATATTGCTTTTTAAGATTTTGTAGACCACCAAAGTGAAAATACCTAAGCTATACATAGGTATTGTCACTTTTGTATGCTAACTATTAATTATTTATTATCTGTGCCTGGAGTCATTATAAGCCCTTATATAGGTGGAAGCCTCTTGGCTGATAAGCTGGATACAATAATTCAAAAACAGTATTCGGAACCAATCTGAATTCAATAGTAGATGGATGTCATTTAGTTATTATAATCATTATGATATATGCAGAGCGTTATACGGAATTGATTTAAACATACAGTTGGATGGAGGCGGGAATGTGCATGCAGTGTTTTGAACGTATACGGAGATATTCAGTGTGCAAGAAAGATTTAAGAGTGAACGGACGCACTAATTCAGTTATTCGGAACCAATCTGAATTCAATAGTAGATGGATGTAATTTAGTTATTATAATCATTATGATATACGCAGAGCATTATACGGAATTGATTTTAAAGTACATTCGGATGGAGGCGGAAATGTGCATACAGTGTTTAGTAGGTATACGCAGGTATTCAGTGTGCAAGAAAGATTTTAGAGTGAACAGACGCACAAATTCAGCTAGAAATATTTAATTTGAATATCACCATTTAACGTTTAAATGAAATTTGACGTCGACTACTGATATGATACTGATTAAAACATCTTACATACGCATTGAAAACATTAAAAATCTCACTACATTCAGTGGACGCCGCAGGGTGGTAGTTTGGAAAGACGCAAGAAGTCCTTCGCGATTTATATATATATATATATACAGTCGACTCTCGTTAATTCGAAACTCGAGGGACTCTTAAAATATTTCGAATTATCGAATGTTTGAAATATCAAATGGTTCGAAATTTGTGAGAGAAAATTAATAAAACTTCGAATTACCAAGTATTGATCAATAATTATTTATTAACTGCTATTCTATAACAATGAAAAAAGGTTTAGAGTGTACATACATAAATCTATTCATAATGTGAATTAATTAATGTTTCGAAAGAACTCTGTTATACTGGTTTGCTTGCACATTGCTGCTGCTCAGACTGCTCAATAACTTTTTTTAAGAGAAAAAGCAACTACACAAACCAATTCGTGCGGAAGTGTGAACTAAACTATTCATAACAAAAACAAAGGCTCGTGTATGTTGATACAAGTTTGAACTTGTCGCAAAATGTACTTACATTACAATCATTCGACCTCTTTCTCTCTGCAACTTTGAATTGTCGAGTGTTGGACGCCGATGAGTTCGAATTAACGCGTCGTTTAATTATATAGCAATGATTTTTTCGTTCGAATTACCAAGTGCATAAAAATGTATTGATTTAGTTGGAAATATAAAGAGATTTTGTAGGGCACTCGTGATAACTTTGAATTATAGAGAGGTTCGAATTATCGCAGGTTGGAATTAACGAGAGTCGACTGTAGGTATATATATAATATATCTTTATTCATATTTTTTCCTATAGATATATATATATATATATATCGCACCCCTAGATGAAGACTCCAGCAACTCAAAAAAAACTCATTTTTCAGAAATGACGAAAAACTGTTTTTAGAGTATATAAGAAATATATCAAAGCTACTAACTCAAAACTCGTAATTTTTGAGTTAGCGGAGTCTTCATCTAGGTGTGCGATATGTATTTTTTTTTTAATAACTTATGATGCTACCTTTTTGTTTTTTTTTCTACCATCACCTCCATCTTTTTGTTTTATTTAGCGAGAACAGTGGTATGCAAGAACTATACCTACTTGGCTTTAGTATTTACTTAAGTAAGAAGTGTCTTACTGTTACGGTCTCTATTGCCATGGTAATAGAAATCATCAAAGTGACACCTGACATTCCCAAGGAAACTCATAATCTCAATGTTGTTCTTGCATACGGGACTGACAGTTATGCAAAAACAATACTTCGATTCACGTAATCACTTGAGTAATTAGTGTCTGACTGTCGTGGTCTCTATTGCAATGGTAATAGAAATCATTATTTATTTAGTCCCAAGTGTTTTTTTTTTCGGACGAACATTATTTGGTCAGCCCTGAGGCTTTTGCTACTTCACCGGGCATAAAGTCTCAAATGCTGTTCTTGCATACGGGACTGACAGTGGAATGCGAGAACAATATTCACTTAAGTAAGTGTCTCACTGTCGTGGTCTCTATTGCTATGAGAATACAAATCGTCGAAGTAACATCTGTCATTATCAAGTAAACTCAGTCTTCAGTTTTTTTTTTTTTTTTTTTTTTTTTTTCGGACGGACATATGTAGTTAGCCCTGAGGCTTTTGCTACTTCACCGGGCACAAAGGCGAGCAGAGCTCCAGCCTAGATAAATGGTTTAAACACTACAAACTAAGCAACCTGCGCAAGAGGGCGTCCCCTGTGGGACTTGGACCTCGGCTCAGGGCGGTCGCTGACGGGGAGATTGAGGGATTATGGCTTTTAGTTTAGGGGAGTTTTGTGCAACTGTCGCTCTACTTTACAGTTCGCGGGCCTCTCGGACTTCGGGTCTACGAGGGCATCGGAAGGTTCTTAGCAAACTAAGGGTCGGGAGGGCGAGGGGGGACGCGTCGCGTTCGCGGGCGCACTCTTCTCCGGCGGGTCGGATAGAGTGGTATCTGTGTAGTGGTGCTAGTTTCTTGCAGTCTCTGTACTGCTAGTTGGTAAGTTGTGATTTCGTCGTCCGGGTCGTCAAGGACGCCCCGAGGCCGACGGTGTTTACGACGCTTTGTGGGCAAAGGCCTATAGTCAGATGCTGCAACAACCAACGGGTTTGGGTGCTGAGCCGCGGATTCAAAGAAGCGCTCCGACGCCTCTTTCATCCACTGCTTGATGGAGGGCAGTTGGAGATCAGAATGCAAGTTGCGATTTCGAATGAACCACGGTGCCCCGGTGGCACGTCGAGTGAATCTACTTTGAACAGTTTGTAAGCGGTACAAACTGCTAGACGCTGTATGAGCAAATACGGTGCTCGCGTACGTCATTATCGGCCTTATACACGTGGTATAAATCCTAACCTTGTTATCAAGTGATAGTTTACTGCGTGAATTTAAAAGACAGTGTAGTCGACTAAGCGTAAGTAAAGCCCGTGCACGAACGGTTTCTAGATGCGCTCTGAAGTTTAGCTTTCGGTCAAGGATTACGCCTAAATATTTGGCTTGCCGTTCCCAAGGGATTGGTTCGCCGAACATTTTGACCGGTGGAATGACCGGTGGACTGTTGAATCGCGAGAAGAGTACAGCGGCACTCTTTGTCGGATTGTCTTCGATTCTCCATTTTCTGAACCATTTGCCTAGGGCATTTGATGCGGATTGTAGAGCGTCGTGAATTGCGGTAGGACTGCGGCCCGAGTAGTATAAAGCGGTATCGTCCGCGAAGAGTGCCAGATGGGCTTTCTTGGGTTTCGGGATGTCACTTGTGTAAAGCGAGAAAAGGAGTGGCGAAAGTACTGAGCCTTGTGGCACTCCTGCTTTGATCGGATGAGGGGAAGAGTAATCTCCTACACGATACCTAAAGGTTCTCCCCGAGAGGTAGTCTCGTATGATGTGCACGAGACGGTCCGGTACTTTGAGTTGGTAGAGCTTATAAATTAAGCCATTGTGCCAGACTTTGTCGAACGCTTTAGCTACGTCAAAGAAGAGTGCTCCCGTATGACATTTGTGTTTGCCAGATTTAACAAGGATGTGTTCGACAATGCGGTGCACTTGGTGAACACAGGAGTGTTTGGCTCGAAAGCCAAACTGCTCATCTGGAAGAAGGTTATTATTCATTGTGAATGTTAGTAGTCGGGCATATATTATGCGCTCGTAAAGTTTTCCCAATGATTTGAGAAGACTTATCGGGCGATAAGAAGTGGGATCCTGCTTTGGCTTGCCAGGCTTCGGAATACCAATCACGGTGGCTTCTTTCCACTGGTGTGGAAATATGTTATTTGCTAGAGCCGCGTTAAAAATTGCGGTCAAGAGGCACAGCAGAGGGATCGAGAATTGCTGAAGCACTCGATTGGTAATTCCGTCGGGACCTGGGGCCTTTCTAGGATGTAAGTCCTTGATTAAAGATTTAACTTCGTCTAGGGTAACTGCCGGTAGCGCGTCATTGTCGTCGTCCTCCCTATTGTCGGGGGGCTCGTCGGCGGCACGGACACAAATCGCGGGTATGGCGATGCTGCTCTACGTTCGACCTCGGCGTCGACCTCTGCGAGGTGGACTGGGTCTACAGGTAGAGTACTAGGCGTACATTGGGTTTCTAGACTATTAGCTAGGCATTCGGCCTTCTCATCGTCGTCAAACGCAGGGCGTTGATTTGGGCGATTGAGAGGGGGCATGGAGGAACAGGTAATGGATTTGAGCTTTTTACAAAGATCCCAAAAGGCCAAATGTGACGGTTTAAGGTCACTCAACATTGTATCCCATCTGGAGTTTCGCATTTCGTTGATACGATCTCTTACAGCGCGCTGAAGGGATCGCATGCGCAAGCGGTTTTCCTCGGTGTGATACGAGTCGTAGGCTCTGATGGCCGCATTCTTCTCGGTCATCAGCGCACGCACATCATCAGGGAGTTTCCATCGATCAAGGTTATCGATTGTTGGTACCTCCCGTGAACATTCATTCACCTGACAATGGACGTGAGCTGTGAGAGAGTCGATAGCGTTAAGCGTTTGCTCGGGAGTTTGAATATGAGAGGGTATGGAGTCAAGATATTCTGAGGAAGCAGACTCGAGTCGGGACTCGAGCTTTTTCCAGTCAGTAACAGTCTTGGTCTGAGAAGGATCTGAGTGACCACTGGGAGACAGTAGTTCTATGATGACGGGCCTGTGGTCCGAATATAGCTCGTGGTGCACCTGTACAGAAGATAAACGTAAGTTTATGTTCTTTACAAGTGCAAAGTCGAGTATGTCCGGTCGGTGGCCATGAGTATGTGGGAAATGAGTAGGTTCGAATGGAATGATAGGATCAAAAGGAATTAATTCCAAGCATTGTGACAGTGAGGTGCCTCTCGAGTTGTTCGAGTTGCAGCTCCATGTCACATGCTTAGCATTAAGGTCGCCGGCGACGATAACTGCTCCCCCTAAATCATGAAGGATTTGGATATCTCTCCGAAGCAACTCCTTGTCAGGAGGAAGGTAAGCCGAAACGATGGTGATTGGCTGATGACCTGTCATGCCTAGCCGACAGACGGAAACTTCTATATTTACAAGATCGACTGGCGGGTCCAACGGGATGCAATGTAGTGACCTTTTGAAATATATCAAAGTGCCGCCTTTTGCAGAATGAGTCCTGTCATTTCTAACTACTCGATAATTCGCGATTCCAGGACTTCTCCGATTGGACGGCTTGAGGAATGTCTCTTGAACTAAAAACAAGTCTAATTGATGGTCACGGAGAAATTCTCCGATTTCATCTCGCTGCTTTAGTATACCGTCCGCGTTAAAGAACCCTATCCGGAGGGATCTAGGTTTAATCCTACTAGAGACTTTACTCATTCCTATTTGCCTAACACTATCCATAGTTAATTATTATTGGAAAGAGAGCGAACGACCTTGGCTGTTTGTAGCGTAGTCTGAAGTCCGAGTATGATGTCATGAGGGTTCTTTTTTGACCTCTCAATGAGATCAGCAAGTTCCATAATGACATCAAGATCGATAGAAGCTAAGTAATCCGCAATTACGTCGATGTTGTGGTTCGCGGTACGTGATTTGAGCGGAAGCTGTTTGGGCTTTTGGGCCCGGACCATTATAGGTTGGGCCTCGGAGGGCTTCAAGACATGAGGGGTCCTAGCTTTTTGTGACTGAGCGGCCGGAGAGACCTGAGGGGTCCTGGCCTTTTGGGCCTGAGGGGCCTGAGTGACCTGAAGGGTCCTGGCCTTTTGGCCCTGGAAGGCCTGCGAGGCTTTAGAGACCGGAGTGATGGAAGCGGCAGTTTTCCCTGGGGCCAACACCTGCGATGTCTTAGTGACTTCGTTGGTGGATTGTGAATTATGCCATATTGGGAGCGGCCACACCGGTCCTAGGCTATTACCCCGGACTTGGGTGGAGTCGATATGAGGGATGCTAGTGCTGGGTTCGGGGACTGGGACAGAAACAGAGGGGTTCCGAGCGACCTTGGACCTGCCTCGGGTGCTCCTGGATCTCCTTTTAATATTACGTCCTTTGTTCGGGGCTTTAGGACACCCCCGATAGTTGGCTGGGTGCCCTATTTCCTGGCAGTTTACACAGCCAGGCGGATCAGAACTATCGTTTCGGTCCTTGGGCCGACTGCATTCTGACGTGTGGTGACCGGGGGTGAGGCATTTCACGCACCTCGGTTCGATATGACAATACCTAGATGAGTGCCCAAATTGCTGGCAATTGTGACACTGTCCTATCGTAGCGTTGCGCCTGGGAGGTTCAACGATCAGTCCATCTAAATCACAGATGGATTTGATAGCGAAGATCTTTTGACCTTCTGCAGATTTGTCAAGATGGACAAGAATCATGTCGAATGATTCCCCATTTGCTTTGCGCATACGGTGCACTTCGCGCACAGGGAATCCTTGGGCAGAGATCGATGCCTTAATATCATCAATCTCAAGGTGACGTGGGACACGGCCAATAACTACACGCAAGGGTTGCTCGCCCGGGAGTCCGTAAGTAAAGTATTTCACTTTTTCGTTGTCTAAAAGTGAAGTTATTGAGCGAAAATGATGTGATGATTTGAGCTGGAGGCGGATTACGCCTTGTCTTTGAATAGACGTCGCCCTAAAATCATCAACGGTTAAGCCCTTAGCCGGAAAGTACGATTTAATTTGCATCCATCTCGGGATGTCTTGGATCATAATCGGTGGCGGTCTTTTCTCTTTGATCAAAGACGATTGAGGGCGAACTTGCGAGTTTGTCGATGCACCTGGTAGAGGGGAAGGTGATTTAGCTTCTGAGGCGAGAAGCTTTTTTGGCTGAGGAGATCTTGACTCCGAATCCGAACCAGACTCAGATTTCCTCTTTACCTTACCCCCTTTACCTGCCACTTGCCATGGAGCTCCCGTACCATTGTCATCCGAGTCTGAAAACTCAGACGGCCGGGAGCTTCCTCCGCAAGGGAGTTCGTCCGTTGACATAACGGACGAAGCGGAAGGTGAGGGTGACCTTGAATATGTTCTTCGCGTTTTCGGCGAGCGATCGCGGTCGCTACCTGATGTCGGCCGCGAGTGGACCCGTTTGGCGGATTTGCGCGCGGCTTTTGTTCTCGCGGTCTCTTTGTTCGTGATTGACTCGGCGGCGGTCGAACGTGAACAAAGGGTTTTAGACCCATTGTTTGTTTTACTACTTGCAGGTGCAAGTAACGAACAATGGTTGTCGGAATTAGTCTTGTTCATTTCCTTATCAGGCAATGAACAAAGGACCGTATTTATTGTGCCGAGCCTTTCATCGGAGGACAATGTGTAGTCACTTTCACCTGGTTTCGGCAATCCGTACTTCTCGCATAGCTCCAGCCAAAGTATTGGATCTCGCGATCCAATAATTTGGCCTGCACGTGAGAAGTAGTCTACCGACCCTTGGGAGGAGTGTTCCGACATCATGGACGTCCAATGTCAGGTTGACTAAGACGAACTTACGAGGGTTCCTCGCGTAGCGTTCCGAGAAGAAGAACCCACAACAAACTCCTCGGCTGTCGCTCCTATCTTGGTATGTTGCCTAGTCCCCGAATTGGATGGGCCCGGGGATGTGTAAAAATGTGTAACCCTCCTCGCTGGGTATAAGCGAGGAGGTTTGAGTGCCTATGGGTGAGCCCTAAGCTTGTAATCCCTTCGCCAATCTTAATGTGCTAAGGGTTCCTAACAGCTTAAGTGCAGAGGATGATATGGGCCGAAGCCGTCAGCACCCAAACAACACTTAAGGATGGGATTTATAGGGAAAGGGTAGGGTGGGAATGAGGAGATAACTAGCGTCGACTAGGGGAGCCCCCAAGGCCGGTGGTTCTAGTCCCTTCCAATTTACTGCGTTGTCCTGATGGGACAAAGCCGGGTGTATCGGGTCAACACCCCACTTGGCTTCGTTGGCACGGTTACGTTTCCACCAAGGACCACAAAGTGGCTTTTCCCTGAAGGGGCAAAGAGTCTAGAAACAGAATTTTCAGAGAGATGCTGTCTTTAAAACGCACGGCAAGCGTACGTAGGCTTGTAAATTGGCGGAGCGCACACGGAACACGTCCGCACGCGCCGAGGGCCAAAATGCAAGACTCAGTCTTCAGTGTTGTTCTATAAACGAGGGGACAAATCACTCTACAAGTAATTTTTATGGCTGATCTCAAATTTGACTGATGTAAACGTCAAAATCAAGTCGGGTCTGGTTGGTTTAAGGGCTACAATCCGTGCCTCGGAATGCACTTTAAGCCGTTGGTCTCGATTATACAGGGGTATTATGCATCATCTATAACAGGGGTTCAGAATCTTATTCAGCCTGCGGCGCAGTTACAAATTTAGTATTTTGTCACGGCGCGTCGTACCCTTGTAAATATACAGTCTGAAGAAATACCTACAATAATAGTAGTTAGACTAGTTAGAAAGAAACGAAAATTAAAACATCTACAATATGAATTTTAATATTTTCTTATAAATTTATTATAAAATACGATAGCTACTCAGTCAAATGTCACACATTTGACTGAGTAACTATCGGAGACGCTTGGTGAGCTAAAAATAAAAATCCAGCTGGGGCTTGTGAATGTAAAGGCTTGGATCGAGAAATTTTTCAACATAATAATCTGCAAAGTCCTTCAAAACCGACATTATAGTACATTACGATATTAGTGCGTTATGATGGTTATAACATGCGAGGCGGAATTTCAGCCCGAGCCGAAGGCGAGGGCGTAATTGAGCCGAGCATGTTATAAAGGGTAAATGTCGAAGACGACGAAACTTCTTGAAAGGCGGCAGAAGAGCATTGTGATTCGTCAATAGTTGTAAATAAAAATATATCCTCAGTAGAAGTAGAGGGGCGCGGCTCAACTTCTTCGTTTGTGGCTCCAAATTTATTGCCTGAGTTATTTTGGCACTTATATTTGCTTTGTTTTGGATGGAATCTTCTACATAAGATTCTGCTACTGCGTTAGAACGCCACCCGCCATGCCGCTTTAAAGTCAATATATCAGCTCCCGAATCAGCAAGTAATGTAGTTGACGTTCTTCTGAAACTGTGCCCTGTATAACAATCAGCGTCCGGCAATCCTAAAAACTTGGCGACTTCCTTTGGCATGGCACTGAATTTATTTATGCCAATAGGTTGCGCAGTAAATTTACCTTTTTGGTAATTCTGAAAGAAATGATTATTTTTTGCCTTAGTCGTACGCAGAGCTTCATATTTTTTGACCACGTCATAAAATGGGCCGTTGATAATAAAAGATCGGGGTATTTTGTTTTTAGTGTTTGGGATTTTAATTAAAAGCATTTTGCCTTGATTTTCAATGTCATTTGTGGTAATATTGTGAAGCTCTTGCCGTCTACATGCACCATTAATACCAAATATTAACGCAACCTGAAAAGAAATAAAAATGTTTAAGATAAGGTATAGGTACTTAGCTTACAGACGGTCGTCAAAAATATGTAAAAGAGTATGTACAGTAGGTAGATCAATACATAAAATAAGGAGGCAAACTGACCTTAGTTGCCAGGTACTGGCTATCTGGAGCATCTCTTAGAAACTTTTCGACGTCATTTGATGACAGTACCTTAGATTTTTTCTTAATAAAACCATCAGAGCGTCTCTTTAAAAAGGCAATGAGATTTAAATATAAATTAATATCGACACCATTTTTCATCTTGAGGGTACTTTTCAGCATCGAATATGTCGTCCACAACGAGCTAGGCTTATATTTACTAGCTAGTTCATTAAAATACGCCAAAACTACATTTTCGGAAAATGATTAGGCGTTTTTCCACTTCAAAAAAATTTCATACGTGGTTATGTATCTGTCTTTGGATATTGACGGCAGCAAGCTGTCGCATGCGGTTCGCGCTTCTGTTAGTATATCCGATGGAGTTGAAGTAATATATGGCTCTTCTTCATTATTGAAAGTTGTCATATTTAAATTTTCACAATACATACTTGTATTGTGAAAATTTAAATATGACAACTTAACAACAAAGAAAAGAAAATTTGAGAAAAATGGCGCGAGGATTATTTTTCTGCCGTAGCTGCGTGAAAATGTTGGCAAAGACGTTAGAGCATGCAGCCAAGTTTTTAATTTTTTTTTTTTTTTCTATGGGCCTCCGATGCCTGAATTTTTTTTTTTTTTTTTTTTTTTTTATTAGAAATATGTTAGCGTTTGACTACACCCTGCCTGATGTTAAGCATCGGAATAGCCTAGGATGGAGCACGCTTACCTAAAAGGAACCGGTTTACTCTTGATTTGAAGAGACCCATATCGTACTTATCGGGAAATATAGACCCCGGCAAGGAGTTCCACATCTTCGCAGTACGTACAAAAAACGTGGACTCGAAGCGCTTCGTACGTATTTTGGGAATATCGACCATGTACTGTTGGCGCCTCTCCGAGTGTCTTGTTGTCCGATAGAAGAAAGGGGAAGGCAGAACTAAGTTGTGCAGTTCCTCAGCACACTCTCCGAAATGTATCCGATAAAAAACCGACAAACTGGCAACCCTTCGTCGGTGCGCAAGGCTTTGCAACTGAGACTCGCCTACGTTGCCTAATAACTTTTTGGCGCGCCTCTCAATCGACTCCAGTACCTCTAGTTGATTATTGGCGGAACCATCCCAAAGATGAGAACAGTACTCCATACATGCTCTAACTTGGGCTTTGTATAATGTGAGCAGCTGATTTGGTGTGAAGTACTTTCTCACCTTCGAGAGGATGCCAAGCTTTTTAGAGGCTATTTGGGCCTTCGACTCAATATATGAGCCAAAATTTAGAGTCGATGAAAGAGCAACGCCTAACAGCTCAAGCTTGTCAGTTAACTGCATGGATACATCTCGGAAAGAAGGAGACAGTCGAAACGGCCTCTTCTTTGCGGAGAACAAACACGACTGGGTTTTACTAGCGTTAAACTGAACCAGGTTGGCATCGCCCCAATCGGAGACTGCCTTAAGGGACAAGTTTAAGCGTTTAACCATGGCATCTCTGAGCAACTCTATATCCGGCCCACTGGCCCGCGCATTGGAAGTGTAGCTCTCCACGACCGTGCTGTCGTCTGCTTACCCAAAGGTACCGGGCTTCAGCTGATCGTTGATATGCAGCAGGAAAAGCGTCGCAGAGAGTACAGACCCCTGGGGAACACCGGCATTGACAGCCATTTGTTCAGACGAGCAGCCGTCAACGACCACTCGTAATGACCGATCCCTCAGGAAATCCGAAATCCAAGCGCAAAATGCAGCAGGTAGACCGTATGCAGGAAGCTTGCCAATTAGGCTATCGTGCCAAACCCTGTCAAAGGCCTTCGAGATGTCCAGAGAAACGGCAAGCGCTTCCCCGTGTCTCTCGATGGCCTCACTCCAGATGTAGGTAGCGTACGCTAGAAGATCCCCAGTGGACCGGTTTCGGCGGAAACCGTATTGTCGATCGCTGAGAAGGTTGTTAGTTTCTAGGTACGCTAAAAGCCTGGTGTTGATAACACGCTCCATGCTCTTGCAGAGTATGGAGGTGATGGAGATAGGCCTGTAGTTTGAAGGGTCAGCACGACTACCTTTTTTGGGCACGGGTTGCACATTTGCTAGCTTCCAAGACTTCGGCACCAGTCCAGTCTCTAGAGAGAGGCGAAAGAGGCGTGTTAAGACAGGAGTCAACTCGGGTGCACATGTCCTCAACATGATGTTAGATATACCATCAGGGCCACTGGCTTTATTCACGTCAAGATTACGAAGCATTTTGCGAACTTCCTTTTGGCGAATGTGAATGTCATTCATGACTATCTCGCTTCCTGGAACGTTAGGAGGAATCGCGCTTCCAGCATCTAGTCGTGAAGATCCCGCAAACAGAGAAGCAAACAAGTTGGCTTTCTCTTCAGCAGTGTGAGCCAGTGTTCCATCAGGCTTCTGCAGTGGAGGCAGTGAGGGGCGGCAGAAGTTTGCTTCGACTGATTTAGCTAGGGACCAAAACGCTTTACTACCCGCGGGGTACGAAGCCAGTTTGTTCCCTATTCGGCTAATATGGTCAAAGCGAGCCTTCTGTAGAGCCTTTTTGCAGGACTTGGCAGCCTTGTTAAAAATTCTCTTCTTTGCGTGTATGTCCTTTGCCTTGCGCCTACGAGCATCGACCCAAGCCAGGTATGCCTGATGTTTGTGCGCCTCAGCGCGTCCACATTCAGCCCCGAACCATGGGCGATCTCTGCCAGACGACGGTACGTCAGTGAACGGAATAAAATATTCCATCGCTAATCGTAGCACATCGGTCACAGCATTGGCGCAGGTGGTAGGATCACCAGAAGAGAAGCAGACAGGTTGCCAAGGATAAGATGCAAAGAAGGACCGCATCTCATCCCAATCTGCTGACTTGTATCGCCACATCCGCCGAGTGCCTTTTGGGCAGGGATCGGGCGGGGAGTAGACAGATACAGATTTCACCAGACAGTGGTCGGAACTACCTAAAGGTGAAGAGACCGACACTGAGTAGCGGTCTGGATCAGTTGTCAGCAGAAGGTCCAAGCAATAGGCTGTATGCGAGTCAACGTCTGGTATCCGTGTAGCTCCTTGGACCATCTGGGTGAGATTTAACGCTAAAGAAAGCTTACGCGTCTCTCTCCCAGCGTGGTCGGTGTCCCGGTATGGGAACAGCCAATCCTGGTGATGGCCATTAAAATCCCCCAGTAACACCATTTGAGCGGATGGGTACTTTTGTTGAGCTGCGTCTGCCACCTCACAGAGGTATTCAGCGAGCCGAGTTGTCTCCGGATCCCCGGTGTGCGAGCGGTAAACACAGGCATACAGAATCTTATCAATGCCTGTGTCAACCAAAGCCCAGAGTACGCAGAAGGTGGGGTCCTCGAATCGACGGAGACGGCGAATGCAGATGTCGTCCCGAGCATATACACATACTCCCGCACGTGGTTTGAAGTTGTGCTCCAGGGTATACCCCGGGTAACTAAGGTACGACACGTCGGAAGGACGACCAATCTGCGTCTCCGAGAGAAACAAGAGGTGAGGTTTTTCAGTCTCAAGGTGGTGATGGACAGGAACGAGATTTGAGTGCAAACCCCTTATGTTACAAAGGTGCACTTTGTAACATGGGGACTAGTCTGGAGACTGCGGGGACGCCCGAGCCCCCCCAAAGACTACCATCATGCCCTCTCGCCCGGTTGCCAACCGGCACGATGGCACATCCCTGGGATTTTTCGACAGTTGGCGGGGCAGCCTCTCATGAGTGGCTGGGTCACAATTGGGCCCCCTACTGACTGCGGTCGGCCAGCGGTGCACCGTGCCTCGGATCCCGCTACCCTCCGCGACTAGTCTCTCAATGCGGCAGTTCGTTGTGTTTAATGTTCGGTTTGCAATGGGACGCTGCTGTCCTGACTCGACTTTCAAATGGCATCACCAAACAACACGCCGGAACACGACAAAGTCGTTTGGCGGCGTGGCTTTGTTCGGTGGGTGGTCACTAGCCGCGGCCGAAGCCTACCACCAGTAAGTGCAGCTCGTTTAGCACCACCCAGGAGTCACGTGTAGGGTCTCGAGGGTAAACCTACGGACGCGAGCTGCTTCGACTATTATTATTATTATTAAATTACCGAATAAAATGATTTTTTTTATTTTAAATAAACTGAATCTGTGAATGCACACTGTTGCTTTCCCGCCATTTTAACAGCGCGCTAGCGCTGCCTACTGACTGGCGCCGCGCGGCGATTAGTTCGAAATTTGAATAGCAACAGCGCGCGAAATGGCAAATAATACTGTTATGGAATTTGTATGGACTATAACTTAACTATTTGCTTTGGTAACACACGCGTTTTTTATGACCCGCTTTACATATTTTAAACCGGTGGAATTACATCAGCTTTACGAGCAACGGTGTTAAAAAAACTCTTTACCGATGCGAGCGCAAAAAAAGAAACCCGCGAATATTTGCGGTTTTGGATATTGATCGATCGGATCGACTCACGGCGCCCCTCTTTACTTTCTACGCGCACACTTTGGAAACCCCTGATCATCGTTTCCTTGTTTAATGCAACATTATAATGCGATTACCAACAGTCAGCCAATCGCGGTGACTATAGCAAACCTGTTCCGAAGCAGGCGGTCCACTCAGCAGTGGACGTTGTACGGGCTCATGAGGATGATAAACCAGCTCACCTGCCCCTAACCTGTATTATATGGAGAAATGGCTATTGGAAAAAACATTTTACACACTCAAAGAGTATTTCTGTTAAGGAAAGGACTATATAACCTAATATTTTACTTCAAGTCTACCTAAATTTGCATGCCTTGTCTAGCAGGCGGAATATATGTCACAGTGTATGCTAAACCACCTGCAAATGTATTTTAAAACTTGTATATTCCTGCAAATAAATGATTATAAATGATTATTATTATAATAAATACTTAAAAATATAAACATAAAACCAGCAACGAATGAAATACACGTTTATATCGCAAGTTGTAATCCCTAAGGTGTATCGTAAAACATACATGCGAGTAGAATGTTGAGCGTTCCCACGAGGACACTATCGAACATCAATCTACACTGAATTTGACAGATCACTGCTTGTGTCATATTTCTTTCACATTTGGGAATAATGTTCGAATACTTTTCTAGACTTTTCTGTTATGTTTCGATCAGATATTTATTTCAGCGAGTAAAATATAAAAATTGTATATGAAAAATGGGAATCCCATTTTTGGTTTTAAAAGATTTTATTTAATCTCACAGGGAATATTATAAATTAAAAGAGTAGTTTATTGACAAAATCAACAAATTTATATAGCAGTCGCCTAGAGGACTAAATTACCATAACTCGGTCATAATTAAAAAAAAATGCATTCTGCACAATTTAAACTATAAGTGTGCGAAATTTCATACTTCTAAAAGGGGCACAAATGTTTTGCTTTATCTATAAATATATAATTCTACTGTACGTGTGTTTCTCACTGAGCTCCTCCTAAACGGCTGGACCGATTTGATGGGTTTTTTTGTATGCATCATGTAAAGATATTCTTATAACTTCTATAAAAAATGTCTTACTATGCATTTAAAATACGGTCAATTTATTAAGTTAATGTAACTTCAACAATATTGTAGCAATGACATAGAAAATGCGTTACAATAACCCTAAAGTACTTAATTAAGACATCTTGATATCGTTACGTGATTCAGTAAGTCTTGTCAACTCAAATCTGCGCAGGACACATTGTAGTTCACAGGAACCTTTCTGTTAAGGTTGTAACCTTCTTTTTAAAAAAAAATAGTAGGTACACATTTTGTACTATATTTTTGTTTTTTTAAACATATAGTAAATTTGACTGAAATATAGTACGGGTAGCAACCCTACTTTCTGTAGAAGAAGTCTCCTATTCTAGCTACATCTACAACAATACCTGTATATATATAAATCGAGATAAAAGAAATCACTAGCTACGGCTTATAACTGCGACCGATGACACAAGTTTTTACGGACATTTCGCTCACAGATTAGATCAATTTTATATCGCAGTGTAACCGCAGCGCCACCTGGTGGGCTCGTAAAGCAAGTCGTATTCACTGACCGACATTTTGACTGGTTTACGGATCCAAAGGTTTTTTGTAGCCGATTTTACTAAGTTGGGAATCTTTAGTAAAGGTTTTTGCTTTGTTTGTTTTACATAGTTTGGTATGTATGGAGTTACGTATGCGGAGTATTCCTCATTCAGCACTAAATTTTTGAGCACCAATGGTTCGTCATTCAGCACCAAACTTCTGTGTTTGTTCAGCAAATGTAGTTTAATTAGGTACATTTAATTTTTCACACCAATTATAAAAAAATTCGACAAAGTGCGATTCGGACTCGCATACGAAGGGTTGCGTACTATCCATCAATACAACATTAGACACTATATTTATTATCTATACGATCAAACATTCTATGAATACATTTTGCTGTTATTAATATCGAGGTGCCTGCCAAAAAGTTACGTTTGTTGTATGAGAGCCCCACTTTACCTACTACTTATTTTATTCTGTTTTTAGTTTTGTTATAGCGGAAACGAAATACATAATCTGTGAACATTTCTATCTGTCTGTTTAGATCCTTTGGGGTTGGTTATGGGTTTCCAAACTTCTTCGCCTGGTTTTTAAATTGTAGACTAAAAACCACCCTTGTTTAGCGCGTAAACAAAACTTCATAGCTGTCGCAAATTCAACCAAAAGCCAAAAAAAATTCAAAAGATTTGAGTAGTTGAAATGGTGGTTATAAGCCTCGCTTTCAGCCTCGGAGATCGTGGGTGTAGTCACCAACCAGCTAAGCCTAGCTATGGCAATTACCCTCCCATGGGTAGAGTATCATGTGCAGCAGTGGACGTTATACTGGCTGATGACGTATTTAATCCTTAATTAAAAGAAAGAAAGAAAGAACAACATTTATACAATCTAGTAATTAAAATCATAAAAAAGAGGTACATAAGTTAGGACAACACTTGAACCTCGGACGCCATACATTTAAAATACAAACAGGGATAGAGGGAGAGAGAGAAGAAGAAAAATATATATAATAATACATGCACAATAAACATTAACAATAGTCGGCAACGAGGCGCGACGAAACATATTATACAATTCAGAACGCAGACCGCCCGCGCGTCGGTGGCCGTAGGTTCGCCAGAAGTGCTATTTACCTACCTTCAGCGACGAGACAATAAGCTAATACATAGAAAACAAAAAGAATGTCTGATTTACCCATCAAGTCGTAACAATAAATTACCTTGTAAGAAAGCCTAATATAGCAGCTTCTTATGGTTTAGAGTAAGTAGATGCTTATTTGTTATAAAGAATGAGGTCGTGGGTTCGATTCCCACGCTGGACAGGAAATCTTTGTGTAAATACTAAGATTTCTTTCCGGGTCTGGTTGGTTGAGGTACTACCCTCCGTGCCTCGGAAAGCACGTTAAGCCGTTGGTCCCGACTGTTATAACATCATCTATAATAATCGTACTACAAGGAACGGGCAGCAGCGTTTCCTTGTGTGGTATAACATAATACTGCGGGTCGCCAATCCGCCTGCCAAGCGTGGTGACTATGGCAAATACCCTCTCCGGGCCCATGTTGAGCAGTGGACGTTATACGGGGTGATGATGATATAAAATTTCCTATTAACCTATAACGTGGAATTCAAGATTTAACGACTATAGTTTTAATAAGTAATAAGTCTACGACCTGCTCAACGTGTTAAGCGCCGCATAATTAAAGCGTATTAACGGATAAGATCATAATTAATACAACCTGTTATCGGATTAGGGAAGTCAATGGCATCTCCTAACGCTTAGCCAGCTTTCTGTCTTGACAAACTGAGTAAAATTGAATAATTTGTAAGCACATTTCGAATTCACACACTGCACGGTTGGGGAAAGAATATGACGATTCTAAACAAATGTAACCATTTTTACGGAATAAATGATTTTTGAATTTAAATTTGATTTGGAATGAACTATGGTGAGATTCGAAATCACTATGGAGGACTTGATGGTGGATAACTATTAATGTCATCAGTGTGGCAATAAAAATGGCTATGAATGTAAAAAAATAGTTGAAACATTGACACAAAAGAGAAGAGAACATACTTTGAAAGTGGTTGCTCTGAAGCAATGCAATCATAAAGAATTGTAACACAAACATTTAATTTAAAAAAAGGATTCCTCAGTGTTTCTTGACAGTTTTTCTTAGAGTTGGGTCAAATCAAAACTGAGTTGGTATATACATTTTATAATTATATACTTATATAAAATTAACTTATGAGGTTGTCTGGAAATCGCAGCAGCGATAAGACCGCCACCTGTACTGTGTTATTATTACATTATTTTTTTTGTATTATAAAGAGTATTTTACTTTACTTGTTATTTATAATAGTGATATTTTAAGTATCACTCCACATCTACGGGGTTTCCTGTGGTACCATACTAATTGGGTATTTTGAAAAATAGAATATTAAGGATGGTCACTTATCTTAATTATGTATTTTATATTATATTGCGAAAAAATACCTAATAAAAATTACTTAGAATTATAACTGTAAGCTTGCCACCATAAATAATTTTACCGTTTCAATTGTTCAGTATAATGTTCGACAACTATTCGGCAGCGCGATAGACCCGCATTCCTAGTAAGAAAACTCCGCTATAGACCAAGAGCTAAGCATAATCAGTATTAAAAAATATATATAATGCACATTTGCACTCAAAATTCAAATAGGCACAAATCTCAAGAAGCGCAAATAAATATAGTACCCTTGATAGCGGTTATGTAATTGTGCCTTTTGGTGTCGAAACATTGGGGCCGCGCGCCGTGGGGACCGGGAGCCAAATTTATTTATAAATAACTCGCAGCGGCCCACTTTAGTGCGGCACGTTCTCCGACTGCTAATTTTTACATTGCACAGCAGGTAAGCATTGCCCTTCAACGGGGTGATGCTGCCAGCATTCTGGGAACCTTGACAAGTTGAATGGATTTAGAATAGTAGTATTTTATAAGTTTGTTTTATTTTACATTAGCTACTTACAACTAAAAGTTGGTAATTTAAAATAAAACTAACTAAAGGATACATAATTTGAAAGAAATATTTTTTGTTGACGAATTCTTGTTTCAGAAAATAGCTTTGAAACAGATAGAACGGAGTATTCCTCTTTCAGCACCATATTTTTTTGCATAGTTTAATCTTCGAATCTTTGTTTAAACAGGAATAGTTTTGGTGCTCAAAAGCTTTGGTGCTGAAAGATGAATACTCCGACAGAACAACCGAGTAAAGAAAGGTTGCGTCCTACTTCTTGCGGCTCGGAACCCCAGAAAATATTAGATACTTATTTCAACCAGCATAGGTACTTAACTCAAATATAAAATAAAAAGAAACGAGTCTAGACTAAAAGCTAACACTTAATTTAAGGTTTTACCCGAATATAGACATTGAATATACGATAAAATTGTTATACAAGAATTTTTGATATCGCTTTTGCATATTTCTCGGCAACGATTTTCATCATATCTACACATAAGCTGAAAAATACCTTTGACATTAAGCCGCAGCTTAGTTTATTTATTCAAAGCATGACTCTTATATCTTGATTGTGTTTTATGCTAATAACAATTTCAACTCAACATAATATCAGATATACAAAATCTTCTAAGAAAATATTTACTTACGATTTAATTTATTTTTACAAGCTTGTCTATTCAGAAAGAGTATGTAAGTAACCAAATATTGGTTGTTGGTTGGTTGGCTGTTGGTTTCATTAATATATTAGATATTTTTTAAGTTATCCAAAAAGCATATGCACTTTGCATATGCTTTTTGGAATAACAAAAAAACCAAATGTCACCACCGTCATCATAGTGGTCAGCATCTAATATATAAAGCTGAAGAGTTTGTTTGCTTGAACGCGCTATCTCAATAGCTAAGAGACCGATTTGAAAAAAATATTTCAGTGTTGGATGACCCATTTATCGAGGAAAGCTGTATTTTATTTTGAAGTTCCCACGGGAACTAGAAGCTAGTTATAAATAAAAAATAATTGCCACATTAAAATCACAGATAATATTTATTAGGCTTTTGAGATATTTAGAAAGACTGTCTCTCCGCGACTAACCTAAGTACACCATTTTTGTACCTATCTAAATCAATACCTACTTTAAGCTTTTTGTTTTTTTATTTATATTTAAAATTTTACAGATTTTGGTTATTTTGTTAACATTGAATACGTCATTTTTTTTTTTTTAACCTTGTGGATATCTTATAAAGAATTCCCACCGCCTTGAAGAAGGACGGTGGAGGCGTTTGGGGCTTCTTCACTTGCTCCCGGCTCTATGTAGCTAGCGAGCCCGGGCATCCGGTTACCCACTAAAACCACCACGGTAGCCTGCCTCGACACTGGCCACGATGGCCCTGGGCACTCGATTAGATATACAACCAGGGCCAGCGCCGAAATCAAAATCATTTGATGCACGTCGATATCTTCATTTAACATTTCTTTAGAAATATGATATTAATGTCTAAAGCTTCGCCACCCCTGTACACAGCACGCTACTATTACAGTTATTCAATTTGATAGTATAACAACGATGACAGTTTAAAATAATAGTCAACTAAACTGTATACCTATCAGTAGCTAGCTCTTGTCCTACTCATCCAGGTGGCAGGGTATCAGTTAAAATACGTGGCAGTTTTAATTACGCGGGACTATCGGCATTCCGGGAGGGATCCGGCGCCGGATTGCTTCCGACCTTTATAGGAATCCGTTCCATTAGCCGGAGAACTTGCCGGATTCTTTAGTGAGACCCATCGCCGTAGACTATTTCGGTTAGAGACATCGCACAGTGAGGTATCAAATATTTTGTTAATCCGGGTTTCGTCACTAAGATTTAAACTGAAATGGGTACTTTAGGTTTTACATTATCTAGGTATGGACATTAGCGACTACGACATTATTTGTCTATAGAATTTAGAAGTACCAAATGTCATAAAAATGACTTAGAATAAAAACGCATGCCTGCCCAAGTATTAAACCTAGGTAGGCATAATTTTTCATCCACACAATTTGTACCTAACATGAAAACAGCTATTAAAAAACAAAATACTGTAAAATTAAATAAAATAACCCATGCTAGAGTAGTATAGTATTACTTATAGTAGAGTATTATAATAAATAGTAATTTCATTCTCTGTAGGTATCTATAATTTTTTTGGGGAAGTCCAAAATATTATTATTGATCGCTTTCTAATTATCTATATTATACCTATATCGCTTTGTAGTTCACAGTACCTATTCCAAATCACTTTGATCGTACATGTTTCTTTGAAATGTTTAAAAATAATGCCTCAAACTTCATATGTAGTCCACATCGTATCTATTACAAACCACAACGAAACGATACGACGACTCTTACGTGTCGTCCAATTCAAGTAGTCTGTGCTCGTCGCCTACAATCCGGCGAATTCCATTCATTTTCTTATCAACGCGTCGTCGGTTAATTTCTTTGATTAACCAATATTGTGATTAATTAGCCAATTTATTGTGATTTGATTGGTGCAATTGTTTTCACATCTGTGATTGGATTATCGGGTGTCGATTGATAAATTACCTATTCGTATCTAAAGGTTCGACAAATCAGAGATCCGACTTAGGTAAGTATAATGGATACAAATTTATTATGTGCTAGAAACTCGCTCCGGCATTGAACGGGTAGTACAGTAGTGGTAGGTAGGCAGGTACCACAACCTAAAGGCGGGATAAGACTTAAGACGAATTGTATGAGGGCAATTATTTCGCGAGGTATAGCATAAATAGTGTAAAAAGGGCACAAAGTTATTTCTACACTTGTCTTCTATATCTATCATCATCACATTCCCTGGTATACGCTTGTTATAGATGAAGTTATAACAATCGGGAACAACGGCTTAGCGTGCTTTCTGAGGCACGGGTCGTCCCTCAACCAACCAGACCTGGAAAGAAATCTTAGAATCAATGGCGTAGCTATCGTAAGGCCAGGTGGTGCAAAGCACCAGGGCCCCGGACCTCAAGGGGCCCTATAACCTAATCTTTGTAAAGAGCGGGTCAGCCAACTCGCCAGCTCTTGAAGCTATGCACCGGGGCCCACCAAGCTACGCCACTGCTTAGAATTTACAAAAAGATATCTTGTCCGGTGTGGGGATCCGAGCCAAATACCGCTACGCTACGGAGGTTGCCTGTTTATAATGATAGGAATAAACTTATATCAATTTATTTATTAGTATTATTTTATAAGACATAACTCCCGTTCCCGTGGGAACTTTATAATTAAATGTAGCGTTTGTCACTCAGGGTGAATGTAGCTTTCTAATGGTCAAAGAATTTTTGAGACCATCACAGTAGTTTTTGAGTTTATTGATTACAGTAAGTGCACCAATTATGGAACACCATAAGGATTTTGCGAAATAAAACTCAGAATGTTTCAGATTAATCAGTTTTATATATTTTGAATAGTTTGATAGTTAGGTATCAAAACAGATTATTACAATTCTTAAGAAACATGAACATCTTAGAAATAATCAACTTTTCCTAAAATAAGTCGTTTTTATACCTTTGCAAAAAGTGTACAAAATATGGACCACATGGTTTCAAATATGGACCTCAGTGTAAATTGGGTTCAAACTATTGGATATTGCATTTTAATTTTAATAATGATAATAACTCACCTTTCCTTTAGTTTAATCCACTTTCCCAAATAGTAATATTTGCTGAAATTATGAGCTTACGAAGTTAGGTAAAAAATTACATCACGCGTTGATAAAAAAAAAATGGGTGCCGTGAATATGTGCGCGCTCTCTGTCGACCTGCAAGCGGCAAGTGAGCCGCAGGAGGGATGGAGCTTAGCGTGCGGCGAACGATGGCTTAATATGACGGACTTTGAGAAACGCGGGTAGTCCATATTACTTAACCAGTCCATAATTGGTGCACTTACTCTATATGTTACGGCTAATAGCCGAAGTGCGGCTACACCTAGTTTTAGCCTGCGACAACTATGCAGCCGACCACATGCGGTTAAACTTTGATGTAGGTATCCTACTTATCTTCGGTTAGAACTAGGTTTTAATTAGATTAAACAATAACTATGCACGGCATAAAAAGATGGTGGGGAGGTTAAAAAAAACCTACACCTAAACCAACGGAGTTGAACAGGGACTTATTGTGGTTGATCTAAGTCTAACCGCATGTTGTCGGCTGCTCCTAGTTGTAGCCGGCTAAAACCAGGTGTAGCCGCACTTCGGCTATTAGCCGTAACATATACATATAGGTATTATAAAACTGAAGAGGTCAAATGTCTGTAGGTACATAGAAAAGGAAGAGGCCTTTTGGCATTTTCCTTTACAAGTAAAATAGAACGCAATAAGGATTTTTTTTATTTCTCGGTCTGTTTGTATGGGCTAATCTCCGAAACTGATGGACTGATTTAAATAAATAACTCTGACATTGCCAAAATTGTGATAGCCTCTCCACAAAAGCCACACCTAAAGAACTGAACTGAACTTGCTTTCCGAAGCATGGAACTAGACCTAGAAAAGTCTTTGATTTACTCAACGATTTAATGTCCGGCACGGGAGTCTAACCCACGTCCGCCGAGAACTAAATAAAATCCCGCTAAGCCACCGAGGAGTAAATTATGTAGATAGATCTATGATATATCTACATTATTTACTCCTCGGTTATCCGATGCCCTCGTAGATCCGAAGTCCGAGAGGCCCGCGAACTGTAAAGTAGAGCGACAGTTGCACTAAACTCCCCTAACATACTAAAAGTCGTAATCTCCAATCTCATCGCTAGCGACCGCCCTAAGCCGAGGTCCAAGCCCCACGGGGGGCGCCCTCTTGCGCAGGTTGCTTAGTTTGTAGTTTTTAAACCATTTATTAAGGCAATTTATGGAGCCATCGTCCATCCGAAAAAAAAATCCTTCTCGTTTAACCCGATTAACAAGCTCCCCGCTCGCGGTTTTACCCTTCTTGTACTTCCGTTCCCGTAGGAGCTTCATGATTAACCCTTAATATAGCAGAGGAAATATAACAAAATAAAACTATTTAAATTATAACAAAATTTTGCACAAAACAACTTTAAGGTCTTTTCGTGATCATCACTTAATTCGACTAAAAATTTAGACCTTAGCTCACTACACAAACTGTCATTATTTTTAATACTGCCACTGTTTTTTAAAATAACGAATAGATCAAGGTTTGTCACTAAATTTTCAAACATTTTCACAAATACAAAATAACAAATAAGTAAGTAATGAATGTGTGGGGGTAGTGCGTCTATTATGGTGGGTAATAGAACACTTAAGTACGTTTGAATGCAACCGAACATTCCGTAGGTACCCTATCGTTGCACCAATCACTTTACGACACGTCATAACTTGTTGTTGCGCTCGCGTACTTTAATCCCTTGATTCCCGGAAATAAGTCTCAAAACAAATTACGTCATACCTACCTATGGTTGTGGAAAATGTCGAACATTGTTGTTTTTTAAAGAACGAAAGAAAGTATTGAGGTTTTCAGGCCGTTTAGTATACATTATTTTCAATTTCAATTTAATTGGAATAAATTGCTTAACTAAAATAACATGACTCTTCATACAAATTTGATATGGCTATATCTCCGAAAGTACTCGTTAAATTAAAAAAAGTCAAAGAATAAAAACGTTTTAAATTTATGCCTAGATACCAAAAAAATTGAACATTTGATCTCTTAAGACCCAACCTTGTAATCCCAGCCCACTGTGTGGCGGCGGGATATGTGGGACTCGCCCTCTCCATAGCGTGGTATGCTAAACTCATACCACGAGGAGAGGACCCCCCTGGACACTCCTTCGATACGCCGTTGGCAGGGGCTAGGTACGCATAAGCGATCCGACCCCAGGTTAAGGTTTATATATTACCTAGTATAAGATTATAGGTATGCACACTAAACCAATATGCTTAAATATTGTCCAAATTATGACTTTTTTGTATTTAACAAGTATCTTTACCTAATTATACCTACTCGTATTAGCGAATTGCTGTCTCTTTTCTTCGCCAACAAGTCATATTCTTTAATTTTTTTATTGGGACTAATCTCACCCATATTCCCACCACTGCAACTCCTGTAAGCCAGGATCAACAGTGGCACACACTGGTAATGGCAATGAGCACCGATGCTCACCAAGTCCCGCGAAATAATGAAACTGTCAGGGACCCGCAACGATTTTAATCGGAAAGAAAATAGGAGCAAGAAAGACTTAAGTTTTCACTTTCTCCGCTCTGTAATGGTGGGACCATTACAGAGCGGAGACAGTACAAAAAAGTCATATGTCTATCATCCCTCTAGTCTATCTCTATATCTTGTAAGAGACCGGCGACAAGGCGGTGAAAAAATAATTGAAGAATGGCGCAAGCGCCTTGACTACCTCCGTAGTGTAGCGGTAATTGGCTCGCTTTAAACTAGGAGTTCATGGGTTCGATCCCCACATCTGACAAGAAATCTTTGTGTAAATTCTAAGATTTCTTACCGGGGCTGGTTGGTTGACGGAATACCCTTCGTGCCCCGGAACGCACGTTAAGCCGTTGGTCCCGATTGGCAGCAGCGTTTCCTTGTGTGTTACAACATAATACTGCGGTCACCAACCAAGCGAAGCGTGGTGACTATGGAAATCCCCTTCCTCGGGAGGAGGCCCATGTTCAGCAGTGGACGTTATACGGGCTGGTGATGATGATGCAAGCGCCTTCACGGGATACAGTGTAAAATAAAATAGACTTTCCACAAGACTATAATAATATAATTATATTCGTGAAAACCAACTTTATTATAGCACAAAAACAGAAGTATTACATACTCAGAGTAAATAACGATGACACGAGAGAATTTTCATTTAACACGTAGAACGCCAGACAAAAAAACATGTTTAGCCCTGTGGGCCGCGGCGGACACTGGTGACCGTCAATATGTCGGGTCCAGTGGGCCGCGTCGGACACCGTGTGTCCGCGTGACTTTGGTCACTTCAGAAGCCTCTAGACGGCCGACGGACAGTGTTTCGACTGTTTTTAGTACGGCAATGGACCCGCGCGGCCTCATAGTACATTCTGGCCGCTTGGCACAAAAATATTCCAAAAGACTTAAAATTTGGAGGGCTTTGTACAAGTTCTTTCCAAAAATAATGTAGATACATAAAGTGAGTATTTTGCATCGTCCAATTGAGTTATGTTAGAGTTAAATAGACGTTAATTTTAACCTTTATAAGGCACTAGAAAAACGTTTGAGTAATAATTATTTTCAGTCAAGTACCTATGTAGGTACTAAATAAATTCAGTTGGTTCAGGTGGTGGGTTCAGTACGTAATAAGATAACTTTCCACGCCTGTTTTTTAAAATCTTCCATGGTTCTCTACGAGTATAACTACACGGTATCCTATTTTTTATAAAAACACAATATTCTCCTACGCGAGCGCAAAGGCAAATGAACGAGGGAGCCGACGTTGTGACCCGCGCGGCGCCCGCGCAAGAAAACACGATTGGACATTCCCGCAGGCCGCGACGGACACTGGTGTCTGACACTTTAAATCTGAGAAAATAATGAGCTTATCGCTTTTTCAGAAAGTCACGGATTATTTTTGAATGATTTGCAGACATTTTTTGCAAAAAAACAGCCCGACGATTTTTGGACAATTCTTGATACAATGCTACGGCCCATGCGGAAGGTATTCTGACGGACACATGGTGTCCGACATGGCGTTTTACGTGTTAAAATATTTTAAATTAACAATCAGTTACCAACATGTCTTAATTTAGATTTTATATCACAAACCATGAGATTGTTTTAATTATAAATTAACGCATCATATGAAACAAAAACGAAGTTTAGTTACATTTTAAAAATAAAATGTAATTTGAGATTTTAATACATAAGTATAAAAAAATGCAGGCGAAGATCTAATCCTCTATAATAAAAATTTTAAAAAAAGTTCACAGCAAACCTATTCGACAGTATTTTTTTTAAATACCTCAGATTCGAAATATATCAACACTATATTATAAACAAAAATTAAATGCTTAAAGCAACCAAACTACAATACTAAATCACATCGTTTCATCAGCTATGGCTTCTTTATACTTTAAAACAAAAAAAACAACAAATATACACTATGAAAAGCAGAAGCAACTAAGTCACATTATCCGAACGAAATAAATTTTAATTTTAATTAATTGTAATATAAATATTGTTTGTGATAAATGCACGCCTTTTAAGAGAAGATAATAGTAAAAAACTTACAATAGGTATATTATTTCACATTATTCTGTTCAAAAGTAGAATTTATAAAATATAAATTGTACAAATAAAAAGTATACAATTTTCTCCAATTTTATATATTTGGCCAAATATTGGCATAGATAACTCTTGACACCATTTCCAAAGAAAAGTTGTAGATAAAGTTTATGGTTGAGATCTTGTTTTTTTTACATTTGACGAAGGGAATAATTGGAGGAGTGTCAAGAATAGGCAGTATTACCCTAATTATATTGTCTTTATAAGGCTAAATATTATGGAACACTTTCTCAAGAGCTCAAGTAGTTTTTTTTTATAAATTAAAACGAATGCACTTAATTTGTTTCTATTGTGCTCATATTAAGTAAAGACTTTGGTCATATATGAGAATAGGATCCATGCTTATTTGGTTATGGTACTGGCTTAACCTGGTATAAATATTTTGAAATTGACAGCCATTCTTCTAAATTGTCGTGTCCGACAGTTACCATAGTTTGTACAGTTTTTATCTTTGTAACAACTTCTCTTATTAAGTACTAAACTTAAGTACTAAAATACAAATTGATATATTAGGCTAACCTGAGTGTATTATAAAATATAATTTAAAAAAAGCGATCAATGGTGCGTTTGTGTTTGCTTGCAACGGCGATTAATATGGCCTGAAAATGAAAGACACTCGTAATTTGAAGATGTACTGAATTCAAATCGTTAACATAAAAATCGAACAAGAATTAGAAGAAAATAATATACTATAAATAACATACGTAAATACAGTCAAATATCAAACAACCATCGTCTTACTAATATATGTATACGATTGATTAAGTATTTTAATTGGCCACGTAATGTTTAATAAATCTTGCAGATGGATCCGACACTCCAGCAACCCATTTCGGCATCCAATAATACGGAGTGAAGACATGCTGTCCCGGGAACGACTTCTCGAAAACATATCGATAATACTTAGACTCGGCCGTCGTAGGCTGAACCCCCGCGTAAATAACATTCTCATCTATCGATCTCTCTGCTATTATCTCCCCGATGGTTGTAAACAATGACTTGTTGACAGAAGCGACGCCGTCACTAAAGGCTTCTTTGTGACGCCACAATATCGCATCAGGCAACAATCCACTTTTAGCGAAACTGTTCCTCAATAAATGCTTTTCAATTCCGTTTTGTGGTTGCCTCAATTTAGGATCTACACTGAGGTAGTGATGAGTAAATTGGATATCGAGGAATGGTACTCTGAGCTCCAAGCTAAAAGCGCTGGTCGTTCTATCGGCCCGGAGACCATCGTACAAGTAAATGTCCGATAAAAGACGTAGACTTTCCTCGTGAGAAACGTTTTCAGAGGGAGCGTCTCTAAAGTAAATATAACCCTGAGCTACTTCATCTGCACCCTCCCCGCTGAATATCACAGTGGCTTCAGTTTTTTCTTTAATATACTTCGAGAGTAAGTACATCGGCAAACTGGCGCGTATCGTAGTAATATCAAATGTCTCGAGATGATAAATGACGTTGTCAAGAGCTTCTTTAACGTCGTTTTCATCAAAAGTTACCTCATGATGTTCAGTGCCGAGATAATCGGCAACTAACCTCGCAGCTTTTAAATCTGGCGAATCACACATACCTATAGCGAATGTTTGTATTTTGTATGGCAAGTTATGCTTTTTCGCTAGTTTAACAACCAACGCTGCGATTAACGAAGAATCCAATCCTCCACTAAGCAAACACCCGATGCGTCTTTCAGCCATCAATCTCTTTTCAACAGCAGCCTCTAAAAGTCGAGCAGTTTTTTCTTCGAGAGACAATCCTTCTAATTCTGACTCTGGTACAAAAGGCATAAAGTTTGGAGGCATACCCGGAGACGTGTAGCGTTCAATAAAATCAAGTTTAACTTTACCGTCGTCCAATATACTCCACTGAGCGTAGTGACCCGGCGGGAACTGTTTTAATGTCGAACTGCCGTTGCCGTTTTGTTTTAGTTTAATTAGTCCCTTGCCTTCTGAGGAGATACCTAAGATGCCCTTTTCCTCATCCCAATATTCGAATAGAGGGCGTACACCATACGGGTCTCGAGCGACACATATTTTCTTCTTTTCACCATCAACTAGACAAAACCCAAAGACCCCGTCGAGGTTTTTCACAGTTTTTTCTAAGCCAAAGTTGTGGTAAAGGTGTGTGATGGCTTCTACGTCACATTTAGTTTCATATGGGAATTTATGCTGTGTTTGCAGGCGCTTGTAGTTGTATATTTCTCCGTTGCAAATCAGGGTTGTTCGAGGGTACAAATGTAGCCTCATCGGTTGCATACCGTGCAGTCCGTCCACGATGGCCAGACGTCGGAAGCCGAAGATGGCAAATGGCTCACGACTATCGGCCTCAAACCGCCAGGCGTCGGGCCCGCGGTGACGAATAGCCAAAAAGCTCTCCGTACATAACGGACATAGATCTTCACTCACGCCGAATAATGCCCATATTCCGCACATTATGGATCTGAAAATAAGCAAAAAAAAGACTTAGTGTCGTATTCACATTTCTTTATTACTGATTCTATATAAATAACGAATAACGTCAATAGCATTCGAATCGAATACCATTCGAAATTCGGTTTGAAGTTCATCGAATTTGTTTACTATTTCAATACTGATTAAGGAGATTTGGGGATTTCATACAGCTTTAAGCTGAAAAGGCATTTAACAATAAATGACATGAAATGCCAGTGCTTGGTTGCACTGGATTACTTTACAAGCCCTGTAGTAAACCACCAGAACACCTAATTTATTTTGCCCGTCGCATATTGCGCTTTACCCAAGAAAACCAAGCGTCGACATTGCATTTCTTTAACGTACATTAAATTCTTCGGGGACACATATATTTGCCATGAAATAGCGATATCTGATAACGTCTCACAAGTTAATGCTGCAGATCCAATTTAGAGATATCATATGACAAGTAAAAAACGAGGTATATCGTTGGTTAGTTAGTAGAAATATGAAAATTTTGGATTAAATCCTAAAACTATAACAACTTTAGCTGCAATTTAGAAAAAACGTTCAAAAACTAATCGTGTTATTATCTGTACTTCTATACTATATATTATTAGTATAGAAGTATAGATAATAACACGATACGAAAGGAAAGATTTGTATTTTTGCCTGTATGTTTGTAATAAATAAACTCAAAAACTACAGTGCCGGTTTCAAAAATTCTTTCGCCATTGGAAAGCTACATTCACCCTGAATGACATAGGCTATATTTAATTATGAAGTCCCCACGGGAACGGGAGTTATGTCTTATAAAATAATACTAATAAATAAATTGATATAAGTTTATTCCTATCATTATAAACAGGCAACCTCCGTAGCGTAGCGGTATTTGGCTCGCTTTAACTCTCGGAGGTCGTGAGTTCGGTCCCCACGCCGGACAGGAAATCTTTGTGTAAATTCTATGATAACTTTCCGGGTCTGGTTGGTTGAGGGACTACTCCGAGCTTCGAAAGCACGTTAAGCCGTGCAGCACGTGGTTCTGATTGTTATAACATCAAGGAACAGGCAGCAGCGTTTCCTTGTGTGGTACAACATAATACTGCGGTCACTAACCGCACTAAACCGTACCGTGGTGACTATGGTAAATACCCTCTCTCGGGAGGAGGCCCATGTTCAGCAGTGGACGTTATACAGGCTAATGATGATGATGACTATAAACGGGTAACACGTTCGGTAATGCCATGCCCTTTTACGCAAAAGTAGTCAGTTTTCACTAAATTAATTGAAATACAAGTTCTATACGATTGGGATCTAGTCGGCACGGCTAGCATCTTACATTATAAACTGCAGCTTAAAAATAAATGGAGCATAGCCAAATTATGAAAATAGGTCAACTGTAAAAAAAAAACAAGTTAAAGTAAACAGGAGGACGAAAACACCTCAGTTTACACCACAAATATCATTAAGTCGAATTTCTTGTTATTATCCTGTCGCCATTCTCATTTACGTCGGTCCATGCGAAATTACTTTGTAATGTTTTTAACTTTCGAAGAAATTGCGAATATTGCCGTCGCTTATTTTGATGAAAGCTTTTAATAATACGTTGGAGTTTATCGCGATTTTGAAGATTTAAAGATTCGAATTATGTAGCGCTCTCTAATGTAGGTACCTCTATACATAAGCGCATTGGTGGAAGTAAGACAACGGAAGGAAAGGGCAGCAGCTTCCTCTAGAACTCTGATACAGCATATTTATAAAATACTGTTGTGATAAATACATCAGTAGAAAAAGAAACCCCAAAGTGTCAGTATTTGTATGTATGTTGGTGATGATGGCCAAAAATAAAAAACGGATTTTTATCCGGCTTTAACTAACGGATAGGCTGAATAATATAGTTGATTTAGGTGTTAAATGATAAAGATTATTTCTTAAAGATCTGGAACAGCTAATAAAGTGAAATTAACTCTGGGAACTATTAGTAAACAAATCCTACTTCTAATAGTTCCTTGACAGTGAAGTTAAGTTAAGAGTTATATTAGATGATTGTTGATTTGATTGACTTTTGAGAAACTATATAACATACAACATAAAGACGATCACCTATAGGTATATTAAGCTAAAACGTACGTAGTTTACAAGTGCGTTTTTGCAATAGACCTATGTAGTTTTCAATAGGCTTTTTTAGTAAAGTAAATCAAAAAATAAGTACCAACTTTACTTAAACCATTACAGCTATAGAAGGCGAAGAAATTATTCAAGGCATTTTAGCGAGGAGCACTACGTTTTAACGACGCATTAGGTGGGCAAAGGAAAGTTTTAATGAAGTCCTGTACACTAGCTAATAAACAAACTTCGGAGGGTTGTAGAAACCAGTTTTTTCCGCAACTTTATGGATTCTACGTTAATAGCACATTAAAAGCGCAGCCTTAATTATTCATTGTCTTATATTCTGAGGGGAAAGTTTAGAAGTAAATTTATAATGCAGTCGCATTGCTTTATAAACTTAGAGGACGTTGAATCGAAAACAAACTTACTTTGTGAGATGCAATATAGATCAAAATCGGTTCCCGAGTTCCCGATAACTCCACAACGAATAGAAAAATAATAGGTAGCAGGGTTGCCATTCGTCCGAGTTTCCCCAGATTTGACCTAGTTTACAGGGCGTCCGGGGAGCGTCCGGGCCGGACATCATTTGTAGTCCGGGTGTTAAAATTTAACGTCTTAGGCCACCCGCAACTTTAGCACTGTGCCTGAGTCCCTATGTTTAAAAAAACCTTTTGTTATGTCCGGGGTCTGGGCTCTAAAATCCGGGTCTTCATGCGTCTTGTCCTGGTTGTCAAATTTTGGAGATTGCAACCCTAGGTAGCTCCAAGTTACTATGGAGGATATTTTATACAGTCCAACCATTTTGATCATTCTTAAATATCTCTCAGCAGCTTTAGTTAATGCGACACGATCCGCTAGTTCTGGAATTTACTCTACACAGCAGAAAAGCATTGCCATCCAACGGGGCATTGCTGCCAGCATTTTGAGAACGCAGCATCGATTTAAATTCGTTCTTATTTTATATGTAAGTTGTAGTTATCGTTAAATATGTTAAGTTTGATTATGTGCACGTATATATATGCTAATGCGGGTAGCATTAGTATACTCTGATGTCTAAGAGAACGGTACCTATGTTTATCTGCACGAATTATAAAAAAAGGGTTGTGTTATAGAGAAACGAAAAACTTAAAAATATTCGTATTATATTCCACAAATATCGGTTGCAGCTTTCTGTTTGCTATATATTTGCGACGATCCTAATCAATCTATACTTCATATATAACGAGTGTAGAGTCATCTGAAAAGTTTGAAAGCGCTAATCTCAGTAACTACTGGTCCGATTTGAATTTACTAGTGTTAGATAGCCCATCTATCGAGGAAGGCTATTTTTAATTATGAAGTTCCTACGGGAACGGGAGTTACGCGGGTATAACCGCGCGCGGAAACTAGTCATACGGTTTCCCTATGTAGTTGTTCTGAGTTTAGTTGTACTTTGTGTTCACGACAAAGGGGTATATTTCCCTAGAAGTCTCAAAAAAAGGAAGGAGAAATAAACATAAACTAACACTGTTATTAACTTCGCAGGCCTAGTAGGCAATTAAGTTAAACCACACAGCATTAGTTTTACAATGGACCGAAAACTGATAAGTTATAGAGTTAATTAAGCAACCGAATCTAACTTCAACCATTAACGAGCGCATTAGGATAAGGATAACTTGAGTAACTTAAATTTACTCTAAACGTTCAATTTAAAAGTACTGATTAACTTAATGTATGGAGATGATCTTAAGAGTTACGATATTTTTGCCGTTAACTGAATTTTATTTAACTATAATGACACTTCGTTTAACTTGAGATATTATTTATTGATGTAAGTAGCCTTTTTTTTAATTCATGTTCTTGTGTGCTTGTGTCAATTATATATCGGTTATGATATTATGACGGCAATAGAAATACCATACAACAAACTTTTTTTTTGCCTTTTTTTGCTCGTTGTCAACGGAACCTTTCTTGCGCGAGTTCAACTCGCACTTGACCAGTTTTTTGCATTGAATATGCTTCGACTGCTATATCTTTACTCATATTATAACTTCGACAGTAAACGACTGGACCGATTTCCAAAATTCCTTTCCGAAAATTGAAAATTCCTGACCGATTTCTTTCGGCATTGGAAAGCTATTAACATAGGCTATATTTAATTATGAATTTCCTGCGTGATCGAATCAGAAAAAGAAGAGATCCGCAGAAGAACGAAGGTCACTGACATAGCTCAACGGATTACCAAGCTGAAGTGGCAATGGGCAGGACACATAGCTCGAAGAACTGACGGCCGATAGAGCAAAAAGGTTCTCGAGTGGAGACCACGAACTGGCAAGCGCAGCGTAGGACGACCGCCTGCACGATGGACCTCATAAAGGTCGCGAGGAGTCGGTGGATGCAGGCCGCTAGCGATCGTTCCCGCTGGAAATCGATGGGGGCCTATGTTCAGCAGTGGACTACAACAGGCTGATGATGATGATTTATGAAGTTCCTACAAAAACGGGAGCTACGTGGGAGAAGCTATGTTAAATAAGTTCATTCCTAATAGCTTTAAATTCCGACCAAAATATGTATATTCGGTAATTATTCGACATAATGTCTAAAATAATAACATAATCCCAAAAGTCAAGTATTTAAGTTACATCGTTACTACGAGGGAGTAACACATTTGTTAGTTATAGTTGAACTTAGTTTGAGATAGTTATAGTGCTCTGTGACCGTAAATCTATTGTTTCACACGGTTCCTAGCAAAACACGTTGCATACCCTTATATACAGGGTGTCCCAAAAGGTTAAGTAGCTGGGAAAGGGGGTGACAGGGGTGGACACAATGGTCACTAGAAAAATAAAAAAACAATCCGCTCTGGGTATTTAAAAAAAAAATGGCATTTTATTAAAAACTTAAAATTTTACACCTTGTTATTTTTGATGTTGATGTTAATGACCTTGTTGTTATTGAAGATTACATAACAGCATTTTTTTTAAATACAGCCATATTTGTAGGTACAGTTAGCACAAAATGTAAATTTTTTGTCTTTTAAAAAATGCCATTTATTTTTTTAAACACCCAGAGGGAATTTTCTATATTTTTCTGGTGACCCTTGTGACCATCCCTATCACCCCCCTTCCCAGCTACGTAATCTTTTGGGACACCCTGTATAATAATACATGTTTGCGTTTTCGTTTCTTTACCTACGCTGTGTGGTTTCGGGCTTACAATAGACCACCCCATTTCTTCGAATAGACCACCCCATATCTTCGAATAGACCACACCATATCTTCGAATATAACACTCCATAGCATTGAATAGACCACCCCATATCTTCGAATAGACCACCCCATATCTTTGAATAAACCAACCTATATCTTCGAATAAAACACCCCATATCTTTGAATAGACCACCCCATATCTTGGAATAAACACCCCATATCTTTGAATAGACCACCCCATATCTTTGAATAAACCACCCCATATCTTGGAATAAAACACCCCATATCTTTGAAAGACCACCCCATATCTTCAAATAGACCACCCCATATCTTTGCCGTATGGTTTCGGGCTTAGAATAGACCATCCCATATCTTCCTATGGGTGTCATAATAGGCCAGCATTCTAAGAGAACAGAATCGGCAGCAGCATCTGTCAAAGATACTCCCTTACAGCGATCACCAATCCGCCAAGCGTGGTACGGCAATATCCCTCAACGACCCTGGCTCGCCAAGGTCTGTCATAGAGGAGGCCCATTTTCAGCTGTGGACGGAAACTGGCTGATAAAGCACGTGAGTGTTTGTTTCTTCAGTAATTAGTCTAGTCATAGTAATAGATTCGGAGTTATTGACAAACAATGAAATCCTTTTTTTTGGCAACTTAATTTGTTAATAACTTTTGTAATTTTTAGCGTGCTAATTATTCCTTCGAAAACATTTTTCTAGACGTCATTCCGAATCCAATGAGGTATCACTCATATTTTTAGGAGCTTTATCACTATTTTTCACCAATTTGAACTTGTTGACTAGACTAAATGTACGAAAATCTAACAATTTAACATATCAATTGGAAATTTCTTCTAAAAAACCGAGATTCTGAAGTTGTTTTTGGGTGTTTTGAAACTTGTACAAAAATTGTATCGACTACCAAACATTGTTATTTTACCTAATTTTCTGAATTTGAATCTGACTCCGAAAATAAACAAGATAATATTCTGCACACTTCTAAAACTGGTCTTGTTATCACGCCCAACCATCTTAATACAAATAATTATCAATACAAACTAAAACAATACCCGTTAACAATTAATTGACAAACAAAATCCATGCAGATTTTGAGCCAAAACCAACGGTTGACGAATGATAAAACAGAAACAATAATAAACCCGAATTTCCATACTAAACTTAAATTGGCAATTCTAAATTCATCACAGATTATTATTTAAGCAACAGATCTATTAATCTGAGCCTACGGGAGTGGAATACATAAATCAATTAACCCGGACAAGACGCGGCGTGTTGAGGCCGCCTGCCCAATTCTGGGACCAGAATCCTATTTTGGCGACAGTGTCCCCCAGGGCGTTGATTCGTCTCCAGTCTAATTCAAATATTACTTGAGGAATTCAAGTGTCGGGGCCACTAGATTTGTGACTTAAGTACAGACATTCAATTATCAAATCGAATTACATTTAGCTAAGGCAAAGATTTGAATTGAGTAGATTGGAATGAGGGAGCTATTGAAATAATAACGTTTTTGGCAAACAAAATGGATTATTAATGACGTAATTTATATATTGGCCGTGCTAACTGCACGGCCAATATATAAATTACGCACGTATTACGTACTGCAGTTTATAATTAGGAATTTATATTTTTTGATTTTATTTAACATTGAAACTGAAAATTTTTGTTTTTAGCTACTACACTCGTTTCCAAAAATAACGGGTCAGTCACATAAACCCGAATATCTCCCGAACTACGTATGCCATCCTAATGAAACGAAGACTGTTCAATTGAGAATTTAATTATACAGATAAAAATTAAATAAAACTTAGTTACACCCACAATATTAATCTCTAAATTAAAAAAAAACTAAAGTAGTCATATTTTTCTTAAGATTACATTTTTTTTATGATTGTTTTTTTGCTGTATTTCTATTCTGTCACAAAAAAAAATATCGTGAACGTCTTCCACGTGCATAATTATTATTCTGTGAGGTTAAGCATGGCAGTCACGCTAGAGGAATGTACCAGAATCCTAACTTTTTTGGAACTTAGGCGGAGCCAGCGTGAAACAGCCAGAAACATTGGTGTATCTTTGTCGACTGTTCAGCGGGTAGTCCAGCGGTACCAAGAGACCGGATCACACCTTAGAAGACCAGGAAATGGCAGACCAAGATGCACAACGGCCAGGGAAGACAGACAACTGGTGGCTACAATGATCCGAAATCGTTTTCAAACTGCTGTTGGTCTAAAAACTCACTTTATTCGCTTTGGAGGTGGCAATTTAAGCGCTCAAACAGTAAGAAGACGTCTTGCTGAAGCAAATTTGAAACCATTGAGGCCCGCAAATGGCCCCAAACTGGAACGGGGACATCGAATTGCAAGACAGAGATACGTGCGCGAGCACCTAAACTGGACACTAGACGATTGGTCTAGGGTAATGTTCACGGACGAGTCTAAATTCATGCTTTATAAGCATGATGGTAGGCAGTTGGTGTACAGAAGACCAGGGGAGCGCTTCCATCAAGCGTGTGTGGAGGAAAAAGTGGCGTACGGTGGAGGCTCCGTACAAGTTTGGGCTGGGATTTCTGCTGAGGCCCGCACCGAGCTGGTACTCATTCAAAATGGAACTCTAAATGCAGAGAGGTACGTGGAAGAGATCCTCAATGAACATGTAGGTCCTTTCATGGCCAGGATGGACCGGCATGGCATATTAATGCATGATAATGCGCGTCCCCATACCGCCAGAATTGTACATGACTACCTTGAAGAGGTCGGTATCGAACTCATGCAGTGGCCAGCGCGAAGCCCGGACTTAAACCCCATCGAGCACGCCTGGGACGAGCTTCAGAGATGCGTGAAAGGTCGAAACCCCCCACCAATCACGCTTCCGGAGCTCAAACAAGCACTGGTGGAGGAATCCGAAATTTGGTGTACAGCATGCCTAATCACCTGGAAGCTGTCAGAAGAGCTCGTGGAGGCAATACAAAGTATTAAATGAAGAAAGTGATGAAAAACAGCAAAAAAACAATCATAAAAAATATGACTACTTTAGTTTTTTTTTAATTTAGAGATTAATATTGAGGGTGCAACTAAGTTTTATTTTATTTTTTATCTGTATAATTAAATTCTCAATTGAACAGTCTTCGTTTCATTAGGATGGCATACGTAGTTCGGGAGATATTCGGGTTTATGTGACTGACCCGTTATTTTTGGAACCGAGTGTAGTTTTAAATCTCGCCTATCTAAACACACTGACTAAACATTTTCCGTACAGTCCAAATAGACGAGAGTAAAACTGCTGAATGAGAAGTTTTTAGTAATTATCTTCTAAAATAATATAGCATCAAATTACATTAAACGATTTCTACACTTAGGTAACGGTTTAGAATAAGCTTTTAAGTACATAATACATTCATATATAAGTTGCTATTTTTATGTATTTTATGAGAATAAATAATGTTTAAACCTTCCTGTATATCCTGTAGCCTGGAGCTACTACGTATATATGTTTTTTGAAGAGACATATATGTATTTAGCCATGAGGCTTTTGCTACTTCACCAGGCAGGATTCCTACTTTATTAAATCACGACGATATCAAACTGAGTTGGGTACTCCAGCATAACGTAGAGAGCTTTCTAATTAAAATATTAAATGTTAAATCGGAAACTAAGTTTCTCCTTTATAACTTACTAGCGACCCGCCCCGGCTTCACACGGGTGCAGATATATTATACATATAAACCTTCCTCTTGAATAATTCTATCTATTAAAAAAAACCACATCAAAATCCATTGCGTCAGTTAGTTGTAAATTTCTAAGCCAACATAGGTACAGTCAGACAGCGGCATCGACTTTGTTTTATACTATGTAGTGATAGTCACTAGTTTCCGCCCGCGGTTTCACCCGTAACTCCAGCTCCCGTGGGAACTTCATAATTAAATATGACCCATGACACAATTTTTGTTTTGGAATCCATCCCTTAATGGGCATGAGGACTAAAAAAATCTATTTAGTCCGTCAGTTACTAAAAAATATTGGACACGTATTTTTTTATTTATCAAATCAATCAAAATTGACAGATACAGAGCCAAAACCAATTATAAAGTTCAGGAGGGGCTTGTGACGTCACTATTAGGTAAAATTGTAGCTAATAGTGACGTCACTCAAAATTTCAACGCGCTGTATCTTCGTCATCTTTTGTTTGAGGAACGAAAAAAAAAATACGTGTTCAATATTTTTTGGTAATCTAACTGACGGACTAAATAGATTTTTTTAGTCCTCATGCCTATTCCGGAGCCCATTCAATACAAACAAACAATCAAATCTACCTTTATATAATACTAGCGGCCCGCCCCGGCTTCGCACGGGTGGACTTTTATACCCTACCCCTGCCCTACCCTACCCTAACCCTACCCTACTCCTACCCTACCCCTACCCTACCCCTACCCTACCCCTACCCTACCCCTACCCTACCCCTACCCCTACCCTACCCCTACCCTACCCCTACCCTACACCTACCCTACCCCTACCCTACCTTACCCCTACCCTACCCCTACCATACCCCTACCCTACCCCTACCCTACCCTACCCCTACCCTACCCCTACCCTACCCTACCCTACCCTACCCCTACCCAAAAGTATCCTATGTCCTTCTCCCAGTTCTTAGCTACCTCCCTACCAATTTGCAGCCAAATCGGTTAAGCCGTTCTTGAGTTATAAATAGTGTAACTAACACGACTTTCTTTTGTTTTTAAAATGTATTCTGCTATTCGGGACGGAAACAAATCCAGCAAATCAAAAACCATGTCAATCGGTCCAGCCGTTCTCGAGTTATAAGTGTTGTAACAAACACGACTTTCTTTTATATATATAGATTAGAATAGATTTTGGAGTGACAAGAATTTATTTCGCTATTAACAAATTTTATTAGGGAAAGAATGTCTTCCAACACGATTTATATCCAATTTAAACAAGGTACTTCAAAATAAATAAGTCTGCTGATAAGAAGCTTATTTAAATATGTAAGTAAAAATTCAAATTAAAGATTTCCCAAGCCATTTCTTTAATAGTCACTTCTAACTCTTAATAACCACAATTGAATCAAATTACAAAATCATTTATTTAAGCTTCAACAGTTTTCAAATAAAATGATGTAACTGAAGCCACAAGACACAAATAATGACTGCTTTGAGACTCCACTTTTCATTATGATATATTTCCATAACTTAAAATCGCTTAATAATTGTATCTTATTTAAATTTAAGATGAAGAGAAGATTGTTATTTCTACCGTCGGCTCATTGGTTAGGGTAGTGGCTGCTGAGACCTGGTGTTCTAGGTTCGATTCCCATCCAGGGAAATTATTAGTGTGCATCACGAATAGTTGAGGAGCTCCGGAACAAAAACCGATAAATTCAATTTTCGTATTTGTACAGGAAATACAAAAGAATGATTTACGTAGGAATTATAATCTTGTTTGTTTTACTAATTTAACGTAAATTTGGCTTATAGCAAGGACTTTCAAATAGGGTATATTAAAAAAATCTAGTGTTGATGGCATTGCTACAATTTTAGTTTTAAATTTGGAATTATCGTGTTTTTATTGCGATTTCTAACTTTTAATGTCAGTAGATCGACAAACTAGGATAGACTGCCTGAGATTTAACAATTGCAATACATGTACTTACGCGTTGCTGAATTAATATTTTACGGTTTAGTTTAAATAACGTTTTAAGATACTTGGCAAAATAAATAACAAAAATTATTTCCTGAAAATTATTTCATGCATTTATTGAAGAGAGCTAAATTAAACGATGACAACATATTATAACATACAATATTATATGTGTTTCAGCACGATGCCTAGGAAGTCGGACTTGCGAATACGAACTAAGTTTGGGATTCAAAGTTCTTTCTGTCACTTTCTTTTTAAATATAGACCAGCAGGTCATTTAAGTAAAACATGCGACGGCAATAACTAAGCAGATTAATCGAAAAACTTTAAAAAATGTCGCGTTGCTATGATTTTTTTTACATTTTGCGTTTTATCTGCAAAATGACCGCTGTCGCATTTTTTACGTAAATGGTTTTTTTTTACGCATTCCCATCGCCGCTGCAGCGTATTCGCGTGCTGGCGGTGGCATATGTGAGACTCGCCCTCTCCATAGCGTGGTATGCTAAACTCATACCACGAGGAGAGGACCCTACACCACTAAAACCCCCCGGACACTCGTTCGATCCGCCGTTGGCGGGAGCCGGGTACGCATGAGCAATCCGGCCCTTACGTAATTGGCCTGCAGTTTTACTATGAAATAATAAACAATAATAACTGTGTTGTAGAAATAGAACCACTAAAACACGGCGTATATAACTACAGTCCATTAGAGAGGGATAAAAAATAAATTCTAAATTCAAAATCTGATTAAGTTTATATTGCATCAAATCCGTTCTAAAATACAGCAACAGGCGGGCCATTCTATAAATCAAGTGTTTCGAACTATTCGGACTCCAAACGTGATTTACGGCCTCAACAATTGGATCCAATTGGATAAAATGACAGACGAAACTAACGGTCCGCTATCAATATCTGCTACATCTACCCTTGCCTGATGCAATCTACACGTCAGCAGAAATATCGAGAACCTTACTCAGTTGTAATAAGGTTAATTTTAGGATGTAAGGCTGTATACGAGACATATTGAGTGTTGACAGCGTTCAGGGAAGATAGTTTAAGAAGTAGTAGTAAATATTCAGAATGGATCAACGTCAAAATAACTAATTTACTTTCAAAACTACTTTCTTTTTATTTTATCAGCATGGTTATGTCTATTTAGTCACCTATTACGACACCCATATGGGGTGCCGAAGCCGGAAACCACACCGCAAATCATATAATAAATGCAAAATATATATAATTTTTGACAGCGAAGATAAATAAATCTTAAATAATCTTGCGGTTTCAGACTTACGATGAAACGCGTGCGTTTAATCGTAGTGCAACTTGGGAATCTTTTTTTTTTTTGACACCAACTTAGACCCCCATAGATCGGACCCCTGGGGGTCCACCTGGATCACTTTGGGAATCACTACTCTAACCGCACGCTCTCCGTCCTCTACCTCGAAAACAGTTTGATGTATGACAAAATGTTGAAAGCAAAAGTTGTAAACAATATAATTCTCTACAATATTCTATCTCTCTCGCTATTTGTATTTATTATCAATATTGAAAATAAATACAAATAGCGTAAAACCGTAATACCGAATACGAAACGAGATATTTGCAAAAAATTAGCAAAACGTCGATTTTTGAGTCCGTTGACCTCTAAATTTAAAGGTTGTGACTATCTAGGTCTACTTCATCTACTTGACCCCATAAGAAAGAAGCAATCTGATGCAGGCGAATACCAGTTGTTTCAACTGCTTGCCTGTTCTCCTACCTAATAATTATAATAATTATGTGTCAGCTCAGTTAAAAGAGTTTATAGATAGCAATGTCGATTTCCAAAGTGTACACCCTATAATGACTAGACTAACAATAAAGTTATAACCAATCCTTACGTGTATAGGATTCGTTATAACTTTATTGTTAGTATTATATGTATATGTCGGTACCTATTTAATAAATTTATGTAATAAATAAGTATTAGTAGGATATGTAAAAACACCTCTTTTTATGACTGGTAGTCAGCTATTATAATAACTTTTGTTACCTTAATAAATATTTTGATGAATTATTATTTCACATTAAACAGTGTGTCAATGAGGTCAAAAAAGAATTAATTAAGGTTACAATAATTGTGGGTAATGTGAATGATAAAATATTCAATTAATATGACATTGTTGCTTATTGTTTTGTCGGATGTGTAACTATCGATATCTTTATCATGGCAAGGTAACAATTGCCATTTCAAAATTCGTAACACATTAAAGCAAAAATATCGAATTCTGATCTCAAAACAATTTATTTATTTATTTATTTGCGGCTATTTTTTGAGAAATAATAAAAACATAAAATGCATGCTGACGTCATCGTAACGGTGGACTGAAATACCTATTACCTTAGCTTATTTGAAATTTAAAACTATTAAAACATTCTTAATTTGGCAACTCCAATCATAAGCGTATGAAATTAGCTAACGTCAGATTTATTTTCAATACGACTCGCACTTGGCCAGTTGTTTTATCTCCAGGAAAGTTATAAGTTCAGTGGATATTTTATAGTTAAGAATGTTGTAGATATGCGATATAAAAATTATATACCTACGAGGTAAAATGAGCAATTCGCTGCAATCGTAGAACAATGACGTAGATACCTATCTTCCATTACATGAATATAATGTGATACGTTTTTATTTTACCACGCTTCGCAGGCGGATTGGTGATCGCAATAAGATGGTAAAGATCCTGTTACCAAGCCATCTGCTGTATGTCCCTTAGTCGACTCCAACACCCATGGAGACATTTCGTCTATTCTAAGCAGGAACCACACAGCATTTTTTTAAAATTAAGTACGAGCTTTCCGCGCGCGGTTTTACCCGCGTAACTCACGTTCCCGTGGGAACTTCATAATTAAATATAGCCTAGGTATATCATGTGGGGATAGTGTAGCTTTCCAACGGTGAAAGAATTTTTCAAATCGGTCCAGTAGTTTCGGAGCCTATTCAATACTAACAAACAATCAAATCTTTCCTTTTTAGTAGGTATATTAACAAAGTAATCAAGTAGGTATAGGTGCATTCTGATTAGAAATTTAGTTGCAGACTGCTAAAATTGCACCACAACACTTGGACCACTCTATCCAACCCGCCGGAGAAAAGTGCGCCCGCGAACGCGACGCGTCCCCCCTCGTCCTCCTGACCCTTAGTTTGCAAAGAACCATCCGATGCCCTCGTAGACCCGAAGTCCGAGAGGCCTGCGAACTGTAAAGTAGAGCCACAGTTGCACAAAATTCCCCTAAAATACTAAAGTCATAATCCCTCTATCTCATCGCCAGCGACCGCCCTGAGCCGAGGTCCAAGCCCCACAGGGGCGCCCTCTTGCGCAGGTTGCTTAATTTGTAGTTTTTAAACCATTTATTAAGGCTGGAGTTCTGCTTGCCTTGCCCGGTGAAGTAGCAAAAGCCTCGTGGCTACCTACGTATGTCAATCCGAAAAAAAAACTGCTAAAACTGCCATACGTACCTACTTACTTTGTAAAATTGTCTGAACTGAATTAAAATAATAATGTTTATAATAAATTATATAATAATTATAATAATTAAATTATAATAATAATAATAGGTCTGACCGACTTATTCAAGAAATTAGTAGATTGTATTCTACGTGTTGTAACTATAACTGTAACTGAGCGCGTGGCGCCACTGTAGAGGTGCATGATTGCATGATGCAATACATGCAATGTGTTACTAACCGATGCCGCCGCCCGGTAAATACAATGTATCGATATAGGTATGTAAGTAGAAAATAAAATAAATTAAATCAAAACAAAACAACGTGATATAACAAGAAACTCAAATAAATAATTAATTTAGTACAATAACTAAATAAATTAATAAATAGGTACAAACAATAATAATTCAAGTCACAACTAAAATAAATCTCTTAATTTTTCCCTAACTTTTAATTAATTATGTATAAGAATTAATTATTAATTAAGTATCATAAAATTTAAACATGGAACATGAAAATTCGCAATGTCATAAAATTTTCAGCGGCGTTTCCCGCGGGAATGTCTGCTGCTTTAGTCACAAAAATTACCAATAGATGACGCTACCCGTACTTTCTATAACCTATAAAAGATTCTGCAGCCTTTTATGAAAATATTGATATAGAAAATACATCCATAATCATGGAAATATAATTATTAATTTGGTACACCAAGTATACATTATAGTTTTGTTGTGCCGAATCACATTTTAGTAATATTATATCAACAAGTATGCATTTAAGGTCACACAATTTTATTTCTGAATGCAGTATGACAAGGACTTACCTATTTAATGATCTTCACTGTTGTGTTAATTCAATAAATTCCCTTTATACCACGTATATTAATAAATACTTTAAAACACCTGCTAAAACACGCCACTCGTTTATGTATTGTTTAATGTTTTGACAAGTGACAAGTGACAAGTAGTGTTGCCAGCTCTAAAGTTACTTTTCGGTCTAATTATTTGAAAAATACTTTCCATGTTACATGCCAATAAGATAATAAGTGGAAAAAATGGTTTAGAATGCACTTTTCAAAGTTTTGAAAATGTTATGTGATGACAATAAACATGGTTATTTAGATAGTAAGGTAGTGCTTAATAACAAAAAAAAATTTAAGGATGTTGTTTGTCAGTCTGTTCGTGTCCGTTCTTTCTCTTAATCTAAATAATTGTTGGGCTGATTTCTGTTGGCAGACGAGTAATTTTATTACGTATGATATAGGCTACTTTTATTTTGTTTGTCTGGTTGATTCTGTCTGTATTCTATCTAAATCGGGACTCTCATTATGTATAAGATACCTTATAAAGTCCTTATTTAAAGCTGCAAGCAGAAACTTGTAAGTGAATAAATAATTAAATTAGTTTCTATTATTAATCCTATTTTTCATAACAAATTCATTTAACTCGTAGTTTTTAAAAATAAAATACCGTTTTAATGTCTCTTTGCTGTTCATACTTATGCATTCCGTTCATATTCTGAAGAATTCACTCTATAGTATTCATGTATGTTAAACTCTAAATTATTTGCTACGTTAGAGTTGGCAACATTGATCAAATTTTGACTTAGACATATAACCAAAAAAGTTTAATGTGCCTATTTGATATTGGCCTTTTCGCCATACCAACAGATAATATATAATTATTTTTATAAATAGCTTAAATATGTGCAGTTACGTACAAGTTGTGATATGTAAGCACATTTTGAAAAATATTTTGGGTTGGGTTTGGGTAAACACTCCAGATACATTGCATTGTATGCAATCACATTGGTATTTATATTACTTGTGTAGATATTTATTATTCCCAGAAAAATATTGGGTATTGTACCAAAAGTTTTTTTTACCCAAACTACCTGGGTTTCTTATCCAAACGTTGGTTGCCAGCGAGTTATAGGACGATTAGTAGATGCATCAAGCATTTAACGATGTTGCGAAAAGAAATGTCACTTCAGCACAAGCCATAGTCACCGGGCCGCCCCAAATGCTTCACACGTCGTTATACCTACTTATATCTTTATTTTCCGACGGTATCTTTACGGCCGTAGTAGTACAGGTATATAGGACTCCCATCACCATAACGACGATATGCTAATCATACCACGAGGAGAGATTCTCTCACTAAAATCTGCCAGATGCTTTTCCAACCGATAGTAATGAACTGGAGATTCTTCGGACACAGAATTTCAACCCTGTATAATATCTTTTAGTAGATAGGTATCTAATTTACCAACCATAACTCAGAACAAATAAAAAGGAAAGCCGCGCTTTGACGAATGTGTAGGAATGGTAAAATGTTGCTATGATTTTTCACAGTAGCGCAGGTTGGGCTTTGACTAACTTAACAAATAATGAAGTTTGATAAGACATCAAGCATATTACGCTACGACAGATCTACAACAACTAACAAGGTTATGCATAGTTAAGGTACGCGTGAGTGCGTAAGGTGTGTACGTATACACGCCAATCACGCCTACACGCCAAGGGACAGTTTAACCGGGATTGGTGCGTTACTTAGGTACTCCGGCTTTACTTTTTATTCGGTGAACCACAACAAGAGGTTAAAATAAATCAGTCTTAAACTTCTATCGCCCCTATATTCTTTGCTCGTTCGAAAGAAACACAACCCCTCGCAAGTATAAAAAACCTCAACTGCTATACCTGTTTGTATACAAACAAAAGTTTAGCAAGTTTCCTGACAATTGGAGTTACTGATCCGTGAAGACCCAAACGGTTCTCTAGAGATTTTATTTTTACGGATAAACCACACATCCTATATTAGGTGAGTGACCTACTTCTAATTTTGTATTTTATCGTTGCTAATATATGGCAGGATGATTGCCAGTATTACTATGGATATGTAACATCAACAACAACAAAAACAAAGATTTCCTCAAGAAGACTGAAATGATAACTTAATCAATCAATACCAGTAGGTAGTAAGGAAGTAAATTAGGTATTTTAAGCTGAGTTTAAGGCTAAGGAATATAATTGTGATTGTTGTGAGTGTTGTTATACTCATAAAACATCGACCAATCAGACCGGTCGAGATCTTTGCAGAATGCTTTGTCTTTGCTAAGATTTCATCTTAGATTTTATGCAAAGATCTAATGTTCGGCGTGGGAATCAAACTCACGAACTCCTAGTCGGATTAAACGGAGACTAATGACGCTATGGCACGGAGTTGTTTGTCACTTTTTTTAATACATCATCATCTTAAACAACCCGTATAGAGTCCACTTCTAAACATGGGACTCCTCCCGAGGATGGGGTTTTGTCATAGATATAGTCTCTGGTCATCGTCACCACGCTTTACAAAGGGGTTGCAATACGTCCCAATTTTTTTATTATTGCAATTTTTTACAAAAAAAAAAAAACTGCCGCCCGTTTCTATAGTAAGTACATATAAATATATATATTGGGGGTAAAATTAATGAATATATTTGGACACAATGTAATAGCAGCTTTATTGCCGCTGTGACATCCTGGACAAACGCATATCAAATACGGATACAAGAAAATTAGTTTTATGCTAATAACTGTTGCCGCCAGAGGATACCTATCCACATATTATTGTACGTAGGTACTTGTTATGCTTTGACCTTGGATTTTAATGTAGGTCATGAAATAAATAACTTCCAACGGGATCGGTAGTAATATATTATTATGTGCATGCATGACATATGTCACATATTATAGTAGATAAACCTGAGAGTTAAACTGTAGATATGTGCATGACATCCGGTGGACAAAAAACGTCATCCATGGACATATAAACTTTTCTTTATTCTATTACTGAGTCCCCATTATTAAGTATAACCCATGATATTCGGGGGGTAATCACGTAAAGACATTATAATGACTCGGTGATAGCTCGCTGCTCGCATGCTTGCCTTGCTTTGAATGCGCATTGCCAACTCGCGGGACCAGTTGACCACGAGGCGTTCACTCGTTGCCCACGCGGGGTCCACTGGTTGACCGCGCGACGTATATTGGTGATAACGTGGCCTCCACCTGTCGACAACAAGTGGACACCGTGCGACGAGTCGGTGCGGGGTGGGCGGGTGGCTCTAATGAGCTGTGACTTTTACTGTGCATGCAAAAAATATTTGAAATATTATATCAATTTATGAGGTTAATGTAGCTTCAATAATACAGTGACAATAACATAGGAAATGCGTTATAATTATCTACAGTAATGAAGAGATTTATATCGAAGTCATAGCCATACCGTTATGTGATTAGCCTTTTGGCTAACGAAGCTTTCTAATGGAGAAATACATTTTTGAAATTGGGCCAGTGGTCCCAGAACTAATTCAATACAAACTAACTTAAGTTAAATAAAATCATGCCTCTTTATAATATTCTAATAGATACGTTCGTAGCCTCAGCTAGGACCCCAAAACGCCCCCACCGTCTTTCCCCAAGATGGTGGTAAGTAAGTCTATTAAACATTCCCACCACAAAATAAATTTACCCGAAAGTATGTGTTTCTAGAGTTCTATACGCCATCGCCACATTGTGATTTACACCCATTCTTCCGTATAATCTATATTTACTAAAGAATTGCCAACCTAATAATAGTTAATTCCGTCCTTGACCGCTGTTATCGCGCCGGTACACTCACATTTTATCACTAGCACATAATTACCAATTTTCCAGTTAACTGAATGGCGGGAATGATTGACCGATATATGAGCGTATAGGAGGTGAACCTGCCCCAGTGAGTTGGCTATTAATTCGCTTAAAGTGGGGTTGCCAGGTTTTACTTTTAAATGTAGTAGTTTTTTTTTTCGAAATACTAATCGGTAAGACCGTCTGTAGTAGGTATTTGGTAACAAAAATATATCGCATCCTTCGGATCGATGAAATAATGTTAATTGTAGGTACACATACATAATAACAGTAAAAATTGAATAACAGATAACATTCATTCTCTAGTGAGTATACCTACCGAGATAAGTAAATCAAAAATTAATTAACTGATCTTAAGTAGGTACATAATTGTCATATTTGAGTGTAACAACATAATATGTAATACATATCAAAAACAAGAGGTACTTACTGAGGAAATTTAAAAGACCAAGAAACGATAAGCCCAGTACAAACGTGGGTGCTACTTGGGTACCATTGGTAACACACACATTGGTTTTCTTCAAATAATCTTTTATTAAACGCGGGTAAAACTAAATGCGTCAGATTTGCGCTACCAAATGTAACTACCGCTAAACCAATTGCTTCACTTAATGGAGAAACGTTGGACCTAGTTCAATCGACAGTTTTTCTAGGAATAACATTAGATTCAAAACTGCAATGGGGCCCTCATATTGAAAAATTAACTGGTAGACTCAGTTCCGCATCTTATGCTGTCTGGAAAATTAGGCAATTGTCAGATGAAGCAACTGCTAGACTAGTGTATTTCGCGTACTTTCATAGCATTATGTCCTATGGAATACTGCTTTGGGGTTCAGCCGCTGATGTCAATAGTATTTTTATATTACAGAAAAGAGCAGTTAGGGCTATTTACGGTTTAGGTAGTCGCGACTCCTTACGTACCCTGTTTAAAGAGATAAATATACTTACCGCTCCTTCTGAGTACATATACCAAAATATCATTTTTGTTAGAAAAAATATACATCATTATAGTAAAAAAAGTGATATTCATAATGTTAGCACAAGAAATAAACATAAAATTGCCATACCCGGTTTTAGAGTAAGTAGAACCAATAAATCATTTATGGGAAATGGTATTAGGTTTTATAACAAACTCCCTAGTCGTGTTACTGATTTGCCTGATACAACTTTTAAAGCATATATTAAACGTGGCCTTGTATCTAAAGGTTACTATAGCGTTAAGGACTATATTGAGGATAAAGATGTTTGGTCTCATGAACCATCCTGCGTAACACTTCCTAGAGACCCTGTATCTAAGTAAAATAGTAAGCATAATAGTGTGATGTTCTGTGAACTATCTGTAATCGGCCTAATGAGTTACATTAATAGACCGCTAGTTCTGTCTCAAATTAGCTTCTTTTATTAATATAAAAACATTAATAGATAATCAAATATTATAAAGACAACCGTTCGGGAAAATAATGTGTATGCCAAATAAATAATAAAAGTAACTGGACCAAAACCCACGCTCTGCCCATTTGAGGATGTTTCGCCGGACCGTCTCATGTGGGTCGTGTTAAAACCGGCAGTAGAATAACCCACTGAGTTTGTTTCGCCGGATCTTCTCAGTTGGGGCGTATTGGATCCGGTGGTAGCATTAAAGCGCGTCCGTCGTTATATACTCATGGTCCGCCCAAATAATGACAATTGTTCTTAATATAATTTAATATAGACAGAACAAGCTATCGGACACAATATAGTAAAATAATAAAGTTAAGACTAAAATGATTAAAAACAATAACTAAAATACCTGCTTAATATGCTCATTTAAAAATGTTAAAATTATACATAGATTAATAATAAATTATTGTTTTGACTATTTGCAAGTGCCTGTAATAGGTTTACGTAAAAAAAAAAAAAAAAAAAAAAAAAAAACACTTGAGTAGGCACCATTGGTAACACTTGGTGCCTACCCAATAGTTACACTTAGGTATGTACCATTGAAAACATTTGGGTGGGCACCATTGGTAACACTTAGTGCCTTTTTTTTTTTTTTTTTTGTTTACCGGGGTAAAAATGCGCAACCGCACTTCCTCCCTGGCGCAGGGATCACTATATACGTGATCCCTTCGCCAGTGAGGGGCATGTGGGGCTCATACTCTATAGAACGTGGTGCGCTGTCGCACCACAGAGAGTATGTACCCACTAAAAAAGCCCCCGGGTGTTCCTCCTTCTGTCGTTGGTAGTGAGAGACCCAAGTACCGGTATAGGCCTTTGGTTATCTCTCCGACAGAGTACAACTATAACTCTCGCCCCGATGAAAGGACTAGAGTTTCCTCCCCCTATGGCTCAATCGCGAGTGTTAAGCACCCGCGATGGATACCTTCCTACTCCTACAGGGATTGCCAGAACACAGTGGCATCCCCGACCTACTACATGAATGTGACCCTAGGGAGCAGATTCATGTTATCTGCTCCCCAGGGTCACCCCTTATGGCGGGAGGCGACGGATTTCGGCCCTCCGCCTCCGGCCAACGCGACGTCTACGAAGCGGGTGAGAGCTGGAATCATCTTTTCTCACCCGCTCCGCGGCCTCCTTCTGTGAAACTACAGTCTCACAGAAAGAGGCCATCGACTCCCATGCTCCCTCGCTCTCGAGCATCCTCTTGATGATGGTCGAAAGCGAGAGGTCATTACCTACATTTGCGACGAGCGCACCGCGCTCGGCCGCCCAAGCCGGACACTCGACCAGTGTGTGTTGCGCCGTATCATCGGCGCAATCACAGTGGTGACAACGAGTGTCCGGCTCTCTCCTTGCCACTTTGCACAGGTAATGACCGAAGCATCCGTGCCCCGTCATGACCTGCGCAATGCGGAAGGTTACCTCGCCCCTTTTACGTCCGGCCCACTCAAGCAAGTGAGGCCGGATCGCATCTACCGTACGTAATCCGCTCAATGGCGGGTCGGTTATCAGCCGGTCTTTCCATTCACGGAGGACACGACGCCGCGATTCAATACGCCACGTCGCCATGCCCTCCGGAAACGGATCACAGCCGTTTAAAACTCCGTCGCACCTCCGACGGTATGCCTCGGCCAGCTCCCTCGCCTCGAGTTCCCACGGAGGAGAACTAGAGAGAAGACAAGCCGCATCGAAGGATACCGTGCGGTAGGTACGAGCCGCCCTGGCGGCTATGACCCGCTGCGGCCGGCGCAGCAGGGCCACGTTACGCCTATCCAGTGCGTCCACCCATATCGGGGCGCCGTACAGCGCCATCGAGCGTATCACGCCCGCGTATAGTCGCCGGCAACTCCCCCCTGGCCTTCCCAGGTTCGGCAGGAGACCACCGAGGGCTCCTGCCGCCGCTACTAACTTCGGGGCCAACCGATTAAAGTGGGCCCGGAAGTTCCACCTACTATCGAGGACGATACCTAAGTAACGCATCGTATCCCCGACTATAATGGAGGTGCCGCCGACGACTAAGCATGAACCTGCAGGGGGCGCTTGCCGAGGCCCCCGCTTATGAAAAGCGAGTGCCTCGGTTTTGTCAAGCGCCACCTGCAGTCCTAGCCTACGAATGCGAGCGACCACCTGAGCCACACCGGCTGTGGCCGAGATGTTCGCTCGCCTATGATCTGGACCTCGGGCGGTCACCAGAGTGTCATCCGCGTACGCAATGGCGGTGACACCCGGTAGCCGTGTGTCCCGAAGCGCCCAATCAAAGCCTATGTTCCACAGGAGGGGACCTAATACCGACCCCTGTGGAACCCCTCTAGAGACGGGCCAACGCCCCGTCCCGCCGCCTGCTATCGGGTACACTACCTCTCTACCGCGGAGATAGTGACCGATGAGTACCCGGAGGTACCCGGGCACCCTGTGGTATCTGAGGCCTTCCTCGATACAAACCCAAGGGATGGTGTTGAAGGCGTTTTTAATGTCTAACGACACCGCCATCAACACACCCCCCTGCTCGGTCGCGTCCCTTGAAAGGTCTCGAAGCCGAGTGATGGCATCTAAAGTAGAACGACCCCTACGAAAACCAAACTGATCCTCGCAGAGGTCGGGACCTACCTCACTAAGATGTTTAGTGAGGCGGCCAGCGATGACCCTCTCCATCAGCTTACCCAATTCATTCAGCAGAACGATCGGAAGATAAGCTGATGGCGATTCGGCCGGGCGGCCCTCCTTGTTAAGGAGGACCAACCGACCCGACTTCCAGGCCGAAGGGAATCGACCTTGCCGCAGGCAAGCATCGAAGAGGGCGAGCACAAAGGGCTCAAACGCCTCAACCGAAAGGGCCCAGGCACGTCCTGGTATCCCATCCGGACCGGGGGCTGTGACCTTGCCTGACAACTTGGCAATGGCCGCCCCCAGCTCCGCCTGTGTAACAGGCGGCACCTCAGTGTCCTCCGTTGGCACATCGGTGTGATCATCGGGCGCCACCATAGGAGGCGGGACAAACTCCGATTCTTGGCTGGGGAATAACCCACCCACTACCGTTGTTATAACACCTGGCTGGAGGCTTTCCGTAACTGGTGGTGCCCACGGTCGCATCTTGCGGCGAACCCCTTTGTATGGGCGACCCCACGGATCGCGATCTAACGCCTCCAGCGTTCTCTCCCAGCCAAGTTCTTTAGCTTGCCCTATGGCAACGCCCAACTCACTCCGGCTCTCCCTATACTGGGCGTAGGCCTCCTGTATGCGGACCTCGTCCCTCGGCCTCCGACGCTGACAGCGAGAGTATACTCGGCGGAGGGCGGTGCACCGAACACGTAATAACACTTAGTGCCTACCCAATGGTAACACTTAGGTATGTGCCATTACAAACACTTGGGTAGGCACCATTGGTAACACTTGGTGCCTACCCAATGGTAACACTTAGGTATGTACCATTGGAAACACTTGAGTAGGCACCATTGGTAACACTTGATGCCTACCCAATGGTAACACTTAGGTATGTACCATTGGAAACACTTGGGTAGGCACCATTGGTAACACTTGGTGCCTACCCAATTATAACACTTAGGTATGTACCATTGGTAACACTTGGGTAGGCACCATTGGTAACACTTGGTGCCTACCCAATTATAACACTTAGGTATGTACCATTGGAAACACTTGGGTAGGTACCATTGGTAACACTTGGTGCCTACCCAATTATAACACTTAGGTATGTACCATTGGAAACACTTGGGTAGGCACCATTGGTAACACTTGGGTAGGTACCATTGAAAACATTTGGGTAGGCACATTGGTAACACTTGGGTAGGTACCATTGAAAACATTTGGGTAGGCACATTGGTACCACTTGGGTTGGCACCATTGGTAACACTTGGGTAGGTAACATTGAAAACATTTAGGTAGGCACCATTGGTAACACTTGGGTAGGCACTATTGGTAAGTAACACTTAGGTACTACCATTGGAAACACATGGGTAGGCACCATTGGTAACACTTGGTGCCTACCCAATTATAACACTTAGGTATGTACCATTGGTAACACTTGGTGCCTACCCAATTATAACACTTAGGTACGTACCATTGGAAACACTTGGGTAGGCACCATTGGTAACACTTGGTGCCTACCCAATTATAACACTTAGGTATGTACCATTGGAAACACTTGGGTAGGCACCATTGGTAACACTTGGTGCCTACCAAATGGTAACACTTAGGTATGTACCATTGGAAACACTTGGGTAGGCACCATTGGTAGCACTTGGTGCCTACCCAATTATAACACTTAGGTATGTTCCATTGGAAACACTTGGGTAGGCACCATTGGTAACACTTGGTGTCTACCCAATTATAACACTTAGGTATGTACCATTGGAAACACTTGGGTAGGTAACATTGAAAACATTTGGGTAGGCACCATTGGTAACACTTGGGTAGGCACTATTGGTAACACTTAGGTAGGTAACATTGGAAACACTTAGGTAGGCACCGGCACCATTAGTAACACTTGGGTAGGCACTATTGGTAACACATATGTAGGTACCATTGGAAACACTTGGGTAGGCACCATTGATATCACTTGGGTAGGCACTATTGGTAACACTTAGGTAGGTACCATTGGAAACACTTGGGTAGGCACCATTGGTAACACGTGGGTGTAGGCACCTTGGTAACACTTGGCACCATTAGCTACCAGTGGTACTAGAACACAGGAGTTTTACAAGTAGGTGTAGATTTAGATAAATTCAGCCGATTACTAATTTATATAAAGCATGGGTAGCAAAATTTTACGTTTGCCGTAGGTAGGTATTTATTCTTTTACTACGAAGAGCGTGTGTCATTATCGCTTACAAGTAACAAGGACGTAGGTGGTTACCTACGTCCTTGTTACTTGTGTTTAGCCTACGCCACTGTTACTTATCTCACTAGAATAGGTAATTTATCAGAATTGCTTACTACGTAGTAGGTATGTTTCACAACATAATTATTCAATAAAACATATATATTATATTTATTTGGTTGACTAATATCTTAATCTTACAAATAAACAAATCAAGTATGAATAATCTAAGACAAACGTTTCAACAGAAAATTTACGGATTAAATTAAACAATTTATTAAAAAAAGAAATTTCCTCAAAGTATCCAACTGGGCAACATTTAACGCAATCAGCGAAGAGGAAAGGCGGGAAAAAATTGATTGTGCCAAGTCAATTCATTTGTGGTACGGACTGCGTTTTTGTGGAGTTCTATTTATTTTTATATTGGCCATCTTACCCCAGCATAATGACATCTGTTTTTTTTTAAATTATTATTTGTAAATTAAGTTCAGTGAATACTGAATATTCGTGATTGGCGAACAGAGTTCCTAGTGTTCCTACTGATCTTTTCCTTTACCAGAAAAAACTTATCATCAATCCGCAATACATCTTCAATTTGCATATTAAGCTAGTTGGAACTTTTTTGAAATTATTTTTATGTGGTTAAGAATGGTTTTAGTAAATCAAGAAAAACCCCCAATTCCTTAACCCAGGGTTTCTCAAACTTTCGGCTCCACGAACCCGTTAAAATTTCCAGGTGACAGCGAACCCCTAAGTTATTAAATCCCCCCCCCCCCCCCAAAGAAAATAATAAAATTGAGTGTTGAAGAAAACGCCTGCCAGTTATCAAGCCACCATTACGTAAATCTTGTCGCGAACCCCCTGCCGTCGAATGGCGAACCCCTAGGGGTTGCGTACCCCACTTTGAGAAACCCTGCCTTAATAGGCTACGGTGGAACCACAGCCGGTCATCGAAATTTATTAATCTCTTTGTCTCTAAGGGGGACGGTAGTGTCGGTAATGATCCGCATTACTTCGATAAATACCTATATCTAAAGTTACATTTGGTTCGAATCCTGCCGGTGGTCGAATTTTATCGATCTCAATTTTGAAATTTGACAAATACTTTCAGTAATAAACATCATTGTAACATAATTTCATATGTGTCAACTAGTGATGTAACGGATATTCGTATTCGCGAATATCCGCGTGTATTTTTCAATATTCGCATTCGCATTCGCAAAAATTATGCGAATATTTAGCGAATGTTTTTAATAATCAAAAAGGAAATTATTATATGCATGCATATGAAATAATAATACAATAGATAACACTTAGATATTTTTATTAAATCATACTTCTACATTCTAAATTAAAGCCTCATTTATGAAAAAAGAACTTCAGAGATCTTATCTATATCTACTAATATTATCAAGCTGCAGAGTTTGTTTGTTTGTTTTTAAGCGGTAATCTCAGGAACTACTGGTCCGATTTCAAAAATTCTTTTAGTGTTGGATAGTCCATTCCATTCCATTTCCATTTATCGAAGAAGGTTATAGGCTATATTTTATTTTCTAAAAAGTTAGGGCTCCGTAAGAAAATTGCGATTTTGTAACCCAAGGTGTAAAAGCGAAAACCTATTTATGCGTGCGCTGCAAAAACTATTGACAATAGAACAAAATGATGTACTACGGGTTTGTAGGTCTTATTAAGATCTATAAAAAAGTCCACGAGAGCATTATAATTCGAGGGGTGAAAGGCTATTTGTTTGAAGCGACATTTTGGACGATATGGAGTTATATACATATTCGGATTCAGCGAATTTTTCTGCGTCGTCTGAGCCGGGTTTCGTACAATTCTGAGCACTTTTATGACGCTTAAAACAATGCCATTTTAGTGCATAATTCTCAAACATGATGTATGATCCGACTTCAAATTTGCCATATTTTTTTAGTATATCATTTAAGGTATACAAAAACGGAGAATCGAATCATAAGCCGTTATTCCCTTCCTAAAATTTTAGTTCGATGGCAGATAAATCGTTTTTCGATGTAGCTATCTTGAGATGAAAAGTCCCTTCAAACATTTTGCTTACGACTACTTACTCTGTGCAATGTCGCTTCAACCAATTTGCCGTCAGTCAAATTCATTTAGACAAGTCGTCGGTTCAACCCTTTTCGCTACAACTGTTTTTCACTCTGTTTAGAACAACCAAGTTATATAACTCCTTTCAAAATCTGAGACATCAAACAACTATTTAAGAATGTTCATCGTTGCTTAAGCCAACTTTCCTGTATCGTTAACAAAACCCAAAACCCAAACCCAAATTGATAGTTAAACAAAATAGCCTATTCCTATTATTATTGAGTAACGTCGATTCAATCATTTTGCTTTCTCCTGCATAAGTACTATGAAGTCACTTAAACGATTTTGCCTGCTGCTGATTAGTGACAATGTTGGAAGTTTAATAATTTTTCTTTACTCTAAAAATAAGGCGATGCAGATCATTTTGTATTAAGCGACAATTTATCTTATACTCATAACTGTTCTTTAATTGAAAATTATACCAAGACATTCAGGGATTTTTTTTCAATAAAAATTTGCGATCCCCATTATAGAAAGAGCCCTAGTTTTTTCATAACGATTTTTTTTCCAAATTTTGAATCTTTAAATGGCTCTCCTGTAAAGTTCGTAAAATGTCGCTTCAAACAAATAGCCTTTCACCCCTCGATATCTAACTATCATAGTTTAATCACAATAACCGCTTTTATGTTCATAAAAAAATATTAAATCGTCTGTTAAATGTATATCGTAATATTAATCCTTATCCAAATTAAGCATTATGTTATCAAGGGTATTTATGTAGAAGTAAAATACTTTTTGTTTTATTCCAATCGGACATTTCGTTGAGAAATTATCACGAGTATAAAAACGCAAGGAATTGGTACCTAATAATGAGTTATTTGCCTTAATAGATAAAGCTGAAGAGTTTGTTTGTTGGAACGCGCTAATCTCAGCAACTGCTGGTCCGATTTGAAAAATTCTTTCAATGTTAGATAGCCCATTTATCGAGAAAGGTTATAAGCTATATTTTATTATAATGTTTCTACGGGAACGGGAGTTACGCAGGTGAAACCGCGCGCGGAAAGCTAGTAATGAATAAAATATAAACTTAAAAAACAAAACAAAACTTTTAGAATGACCTTTCTGTGACTAATTTCATTTAATTAGCCAATATCGGCTCGGCTATGTTCAATTTAAACATGGTCGACACGAAACGTTTGCGCGCGTAAAATGTTTCACAGGTTTGTGAAACATTTTACGCGCGCTTTTTTTGAAATTTTCGCGAATGTGAAAAATCCAGCATTCGTTACATCACTAGTGTCAACTAGCCTATTAATTAATGACAATTGGGTCGAACAAAAATTGCCACACTCACAGTGTTGCCATATATACAGATTTATCTGTATTGGTACAGATTTTTAGCTCCTGATACCGATGACAGATTTCACTTGAGGTTTATACAGATTTTTTAAATTCAAATTTTCATGTGAGAATACACGAAAGAATATAAGTAAATGGCTCAAAAATTAATACATTTTGGTCCTAAAGATTTATTTGTCCTTTAAACTAGATGCTACAATTACTTTTGCTATGGCAAACCAATTTATAGATATTACTATATTACTGGACCAATTTCTTAATAAAGAATATTTTCTTCAATAAATTTGATAAAAACGAAAACTCGCAACTATTTAGGTACAGACAAGGTAGGAAAAACAATAATTAAAAAACGAGCCATGTTTCAAGCTAAATGTTAGTAAAAATATGATTAATAAAATGAATAAAAGTATGTATCAATAATAAAAATGTTTTTCACTTGTCTACTACTTTATTAAAATTTTAATTAATACAGATTTTAGCTTTTTCATCGTATACAGATAGAATACAGATTTTCAGAAATAGTGATTCAGATTTCGAGGTTTAAGATATGGCAACACTGCACACTCAGTTCCCAAAGTCCCATTCGGCTAGGGATGTCGATTCTTTCCAAAAAAGATCGATTTTTAAATCGATTCGAATCGTGACCTAATGAATCGATCCACAAAAAAATCGAGGCCAAAAAGATCGATTTCTGAAAAATCGATCTTTTCTTCAAGTTTTTGTTTATAATGTTAAATTAAATTATTTTTTTGTAAATAAATCTATTTTATTAAAAACATGACACATATTATAATTTAACGATCTCTTATCAGTAAAATCAGGTGATTCGATGATAAAAAATATTTTTATTACCATATCAAAAGATCAGATCAGGTATAAAATAAGACATTTATTTTTTTATGTATTGGTTAAGAAAATAGATAGTGTAGCTTATAGTTCCCAATGCTTAATTTCTAAACTTTTTAAAAATAACAGTCTGTCATAAAATCGAATGTCGATTTTTAAGGGTGAAATATCGATTCACTGAATCGATTCAGTACTACATATCGATTTAAAAAATCGATCTTTTTGGCTCCAAAAATCGATTCTTCGATTAATCGATCTCAGATCGCCATCCCTACATTCGGCGCCTCATTCCAACGACGACGCACAGCAGCTAAATTGTGTCCGTTTCGACCGCGCGACCATATCGTTTTTTTTAAATAAAAATCATCCCAAGTTTTTGTAAAAACATGTAAAAGTCGATTCCCAAAAACCATAAATTTGTCAAAGCAATGGTTAAAAAGATACAAGGGTTTGAACGTGGCCGCGCCACCGAAACGCGGCGAACCGCGCGGCCATGGAGATCTTTAAAACTAAGCGTCGCAGAGACCTGAAATTTTGGCAAATAGTAGATTGAATTTGTAAAAAATTTGTAAAAATATAGAAAAAAATCCTGTGTTTATATTTTAGGAGCTGTACGGCTAACATGTCATGGCCGCGCCATTGAAATGGCGACAAACACGTTATTGCCGATATCTCGCTGAAAAAGCATCGCAGACGTCTGAAGTTTTTTGTAAAACACAGATTTGAATTTGTCAAAACTAGTAAAAATACAACGAAAAGTCCTAGGTTTATATTTCAGGAGCTGTAAGACTAAAACCCCATGGCCGCGCCATCGAAACGGTGAAAATTTAGTTTTTCGTTAATATCTCGCTGAAATAGCATCGCAGAGGTCTGAAGGTTTTTGTAAAACCTAGATTTGAATTTGTCAAAACTAGCAAAAATACAACAATAAATCCTAGGTTTATATTTCAGGAGCTGTTGAACAAAATCTTCAATGCGTCTTGAATATGTAGATTAGGGTGACCACACATTATTATTTACAGAGAACTTTCCACCTATTTTTATATAATATTAAACAAAATACACGTTTCCGCAAAAAGTTATTATCGTCATGATTGAGCGATCAGTATTGAGAATTGAAATAGGTATCCTTAGTATTATTATCATTAAATTACATTCTTAAGCAAAAATGGGAAAAGTACCTACCTATTAAGTGGTAAGAAAGTAAGTAGGTAGGTAGTAGGAATTACTTATCTTGATAAGAAGTATCTTTTTGTAATCAAATCCTGAGTCGTAACTAAGTCCAGATTGTAACACCAGAACTTAGTTTTCCAAACAAACATAAAAAACCGGCCAGTCGGACTCGCGCACGAAGGGTAATTTACATCATATATTTTTTTTAGTTTTATCATTCTCTTATTTTTGAAGTTACAGGGGGGGGGACACACATTTTACCACTTTGGAAATGTCTCTCGCGCAAACTATTCAGTTTAGAAAAAAATGACATTAGAAACCTCGATATAATTTTTGAAGACCTATCCATATATACCCCACAGGTATGGGTGCGACGAAAAAAAATATGGTTTTTAGTTCTAAGTATTTACGGGGAACCCCAAAATTTTTGTTTTTCTTTTCTATTTTTGTGTGAAAATCTTAATGCGGTTCACAAAATACATCTACTTGCCAAGTTTCAACATTATAGTTCTGATAGTTTCGGATAAAAGTGGCTGTGACATACGGACGGACAGACAGACAGATATGACGAATCTATAAGGGTTCCGTTTTTTGCCATTTGGCTACGGAACCCTAAAATGTCATGTAAGTGTGCAAAATCGAAGTCCATAGGAATGCCAGTTATTTAAATCACAAAGAAGTAGGTACTCTGTATGAATTAACTTAAAGTAAAACGACGACTGATCGGCGGGATATCTGTTTGGATTGCTGTGATTGGTTAGACAGCCTGGCCAGGCTTAGTCTCCCGCGCTGCACTCGCGTTCCATTCGCATCTATGTATCATATTGGAACCCACTAGATAACACAAGAGCAACTACTTCGCGTGCCTAGCTTACGTACAAAAATCGTAAGTGGCCACTTTCGCGCTCAGTCTGCATCGGTGTATAGCGCTAGTAGGTAGTCAGTTAAAAATATTAAAATGGTAAATTGTGCTGTTATTAATTGCAAAAACTGTACAAATGCGAGGAGAAAAAATAAAGTAAACGTTTCCTTCCATCGGTAAGTCATTTTGTGATTAATATTATGCGTTATTAAAAAAAACAATTATTTTTAGCAATTTTTAGTCTAATACCCTCAGTAATACCTGATAATACTAAATTTGAGAAGAACAAAACATTCGTATTACATTGCGGCTTTTACTTGGAGCGGTTGATGAAAGGTTTTTTTTAACAAGTGATGAATATCGAAACAAGCGATACTATCGTATATTGCTTCGGTTTTGTAGTACAGGGACTTTTGTCAATTTTAGCGTTTAGTGCTGTTCATCATATGCAACACAAATCGATTTTCGAGAATCGATTTCGGAAACAGACAAATGATTTTGTATTATATAAGTACTTATTATGTAGACAATTTTAATAAATAATCGTACCGTTTCGTGACTTTTTTAGCTTTCCCCATGTAATCAATAATGAACAAGCTAATATGCTTAAAACAACCAACGTTACAACTCAAGAAATTTATTTTAGACAGTTGAAGAACAAGAACAGTCACAGACAGTAGTCAGTACGTCGAAGTATACACCAGCATTACGAAATACTATCAATTTTGTAAAAAATATATATTCCTAACTGCCTTATAAGCCGATCAGGAATTTAATTTTCCTCTGTTTATCTCATTATTCTGTCATAAAATCGATACATAAATCGATTTGAACGATTCTTAATAATTCTTTACTGTACACAATTACTCAATAAATGTATATCCGTGCAATAAAGTATTCAAAAAATGGCACGCTTTGTTTCATACAGATCATGATATCTAGGTATATCTATATCTGTGGTGGAACCGTAGGTACAGGTAGCCCGCGAAATTCAAATTTTCTTCTGTTTTTTGCTTATATTTTGCTAACATTGCACAAATTTAAGTTAGACCGATGTATTTATTATTTACTATCGCGTATTATACATATATTAATCAAGTTACAAGCTGACACCAGACCTGAATTTTTAATTTAATAATAACTTTTAAAAGAAATATATATAGGATTTGATATTTATCTTAGTGTAAGTGAACAATCTCTAATTTATGTCATTTTTAAAGAAATAGCTATATTATTGTTCCTTATTGTTCACCGGATCCTTGAGATTTTTAATAAAAGTAGGTGGAAAGTTCTCAGTAAATAATAATCCGTGGTCACCCTAATCTACATATTCAAGACGCATTGAAGATTTTGTTCAACAGCTCCTGAAATATAAACCTAGGATTTATTGTTGTATTTTTGCTAGTTTTGACAAATTCAAATCTAGGTTTTACAAAAAACTTCAGACCTCTGCGATGCTATTTCAGCGAGATATTAACGAAAAACTAAATTTTCACCGTTTCGATGGCGCGGCCATGGGGTTTTAGTCTTACAGCTCCTGAAATATAAACCTAGGACTTTTCGTTGTATTTTTACTAGTTTTGACAAATTCAAATCTGTGTTTTACAAAAAACTTCAGACGTCTGCGATGCTTTTTCAGCGAGATATCGGCAATAACGTGTTTGTCGCCGTTTCAATGGCGCGGCCATGACATTTTAGCCGTACAGCTCCTAAAATATAAACACAGGATTTTTTTCTATATTTTTACAAATTTTTTACAAATTCAATCTACTATTTGCCAAAATTTCAGGTCTCTGCGACGCTTAGTTTTAAAGATCTCCATGGCCGCGCGGTTCGCCGCGTTTCGGTGGCGCGGCCACGTTCAAACCCTTGTAACTTTTGAACCATTGCTTTGACAAATTTATGGTTTTTGGGAATCGACTTTTACATGTTTTTACAAAAACTTGGGATGATTTTTATTTAAAAAAAACGATATGGTCGCGCGGTTGAAACGGACACGCTAAATTCCAATGAGTTATTTTGGAACGAAAAGTACCTATCTCGTAAGGTCATACAAGCCGTATAATAGATAAACCAAACTGGGTAACTGTTTATATGTATGACTTTTTGAATTAACAGATAATTTAAACAATCGTTTTTTAGCTTAAAAAGCTTACCGACACGAAAACTTTAGGTTAGTTGTTGTAACTCTTTCATCCAAAAACTAGTGGATCGGTTTGACTGATATTTTACAAGCATCGTTTATAAGTTGGATCAACATATAGGCTATAGAATATCAAGCTACAACACACTGGAGCAGAATAGCATTCATCAATAGTATTCATTTATACGACACACACTGGGATTATAGAAGACGTGCAATTAAATATTATACGAGACATTGGAAATGTCAGCTCAGCCGCGCACTTTCGTATCGAAATCTAAGCACATTCTTGAGATTTCCAACGGATTCGGCTACTTCGTCAAATTTCAATAACAACTATACCTACCTTTCATTTCTGTGCATCGTCAGATGTGTAAATAAATCCTACTATGATCATGGACGCAGATCTATAATACGTAGTCAGTAATTAAGTATACTTAATCAGACATTCCTTCAATACCTTCAAGGTCGGGTTTAAGGGAGGACATCCAGGGCAACTGCCCCGGGGCCTCCACAATAGAGGGGCCCCCACAATAGAGGTTTAAAATCTTTTAAATTCTGACGAGTAAACTACAACTTTTCTTTTAAATTTTTTTTTCGGTGTTGTTACCTACTTTTCTTAGTAGTTCATTCATCTATACTTTTTTTTTTTTTTTTTTTAATCTATTTATTTAACACGGGGTTTTTATCCACACGGATACGCCAACCCCATCGTACCCTCTTAATTCTAATTACACTAACTTAGCGAATTAATTTAAGTGTGAGTGAATCATCAATTAGGTAATCTTGCTAAACTACTTAGCCTTTTCGCTAACTGTGATTTTGGACTAGCTAAAATTGTTTGAACTAACCCAACATCTAGAAAATTTATTCTAAACTCTTTAATTAATGATTCTCTCTCATCTTTATTCCTTACACACTCCATCAACAAGTGAAGTATATCTTCAATCTTATTGCATACCACACAATTGGGTGATGATACTTTTCCCATAAGATAACCAAATTTTGCTGATGGATAGTGTCCAGAACGCAGTCTTAAAGCTAACTTAATATAATTCCTACTTAATTTATTATCATCAAACCAGAGCATACGAGGAGGCTCATTTTGAATAATTTTATACCATAACCCTTTCTCTTTAGAAATCCCATCAAAATGATTCCTCCAATTTGTAAAACATTTATCGTTAAACCCAGAGTTATATTCCCAATGATCTGGATGGTATGGTGTTACATTACCTGAATCAACAGCAAGCTTGGACAGACTATCAGCCTCCTCGTTGCCCCGAATTCCTGTGTGCTGGAACCCATTGCAATACAATACTGATATTATTTACATTTTGAAGATGTGCATCTATACTTGTTCACTTAAATAAGACAATCAGTAAAATATTCGAATTCGAATCGTCCTGAAAAGTGGGTACATAATATTACAAATTTTCTACACATTTAGAGAGAAACTAATTTGAGGACTCTTCTCCTTTGATACCCCGGGCCTCCGGATTTCTAAATCCGGCCCTGAATGTCTATCTAATATTTTACCTAAATGTGATGAAATTGAATACAGACATAAATAAGGCTACATTTTATAGTGAAAATAGGCTTGAAATAAAGGATTAAAAGTTGGTATCGCCACATTACTCCACACGAGAAGTGAGGATAGGCCGCATAATGTCATAAAAAGCACACCAAAATTTCACATTTCACTTTAAGGTTCATCACGATACACTGCCTTGGTGCTTACCGTACGAAATGTTTGAAACATTTCAAAGCGTTCAATCTGTGGCAGCCGTAATTAGACTGGCTTACTGGAGTATTGGATGCACCGTGGATCGCAGTTCTAATGGGGTCTTTGTATAGGACACGTAAACTAGTTATGGGATAAAGTAGAAATTACTTTCTCAATAGATGTGAAGCGTAACAACTCAGCAACTTGAAATGAAACGTGTGGAGGAATTGGAATGAACTGCAGAGAGGAAAAGCTATGTAAACTGGATTAATAAAATACCATTTCGATGTTTTTGCACGCAATAGTAGTGCTAAATTGTAAAGAGGTTTTATACACAATCTGGTTTAGTACAGTTTATGAAACTAACGCTTACCTGCACAAAGGATGAACTTCTCGATCCAAGACTAAACCAGTGTGGCTAAGAGAACCACCTAACTCCTCATGACACTATACTAGTGCATCTATAAGTACATAATCTTCGGTTACTGTCCAACAAAAACTGTTTATAAAAACTGATATCCAACAAAAACTGATATTAACTGTAAGTTTGTCTTTGCTAGAACGCAATAAAATTATTTGTTTTTGGTAGTACAGTCGAGCTATCCTCTCTCATGGGCATGAAGACTAAATCAATCTATTTAGTCCGTCAGTTAGATTACGAAAAAAAAAAAAAAATTGACAAAGATACAGAGCAAAAACAAACGATAAGTTCAGGGGGCTTGTGACGTTTAGATGTGACCATTTTACCTATTAGGTAAAATGGTCACATCTAGGTACCATTTTACCTAATAGGTAAAATGGTACCTAGATGTGACGTCACACGAAATTTCAACGCGCATTTTTTGTTTGAGAAACGAATAAAAAAAACATGTCCAATATTTTTTGGTAATCTAACTGACGGACTTAATAGATTTTTTTGTATAATTGCCCATTGTATTCAATTTTTATAGCATTTAAAAATACAGATTAAAATAACTAGATTTTAAGTCATTTTAATCTGTATTTTATTAGAGAAAGCCATTCGTATAATTTTCGAACATTCCCAATGTCTCAATGCCGATAGACTGGAAGAGAAAAATAACAGAGACTGCCAATATCACCATATGAGACACATAGCCAGCGAGAGAGAGATAGAGAGAGAGAGACTGCTAAGATTATCGCGCTAAATGAAAAAACCTAATGTGTACAATTATGTTTAATCAAACCAACTAATAAATTATCCACACAATCTCAATTAAAGCTTAAAAAACAATATACCTACAAAATTATATCAGTCAATGTTAATTCTACATTTCTATATTAAAAATTATGATAATAAATCAATATGAGTTAATAATTACAGTTCAAATATTATTACTTATGTATTTCAAAAACATAACACATACAAATATTCAATGGCGAAATGTTTGAAATTTTACAATAGATTTTAAGACGGTCTTTTATTCAGAGCTTATAGCTATGATCTTATTACACTCAATAGGGCGCAAGAGAATAAGGTATATAGGCCAAACTATGTCAATTTGAATTTAAATATACAATATTGACAATAATCCATAAACCCGTATTTAGAATATCTAGGCCATTTTTTTGGAATCAGAAATTACAACAGACTCCAAGGGAAAAACTATGAATGTCACTGTTTGCGTAAAAAATAATGTTAGTGGCTTTTTATTTTATTTTTTTAACAAGTGGATATACCCTGAATTAGTCCACTGTAATATTTCAATTTCTACCCATATAAATTAACATATTCTGAAACTATAAAAACTAGTTTAGCCTTTACTTATAATTATGTGATATTCATTGTTTTTCTCGTGCAGTCTTCATATAATACTCAAAATCGTTATATTTTGAGTATATATCTCTTGACAAAGTACATAAACTGACAGTTTCTAAGTTTAAAACAATTACACCGGGTTTAATAAATCATTTCTTATTTAGACAGTAATTTAGCAAATATCTAGAGACATATTCAAAACATTGACACACTCGATTAAAGCAATGATCCACTAACATTGCTGTTAACTACAGTGTCAAATTAAATTCAGTTTCTGAAACAAGAATTTTAAGAAAAGTTTATAGTACATCCAAAATAACTTTTGACATCGGATCTTGAATGAAATGCTAATCATATATTAACTAACACTTTGATTTGATTACAAATCAAGTAAGCTAATCATGCTTACAAAACACAAAATCTTGTTAAGTGTCAATTTGAAATGTTACCCAGAGTTATTTTTATAATGTTATTCATTTAAGCACACACGCAAAAAAATACCCATAATACATAATATTATCTCACATTAATTAGATCAAAGTCTAAATTATGGGAAATAACATGTATTTTACTAATAATAATTATCAAATCTCAAGAACTTTCACAAAAATATTGGAATTAAATTTAACAGAACCTACTAAAAACATATTTCGTATACGTTAACAAAAATGAAGTAGGCACTAGTATAAAAAAATAAGTGGCCCTAAAAAATATAACGTTAATGGTCATTGATTGAAAGTGCCAGCCTAAGTTAACAGAAGGAAGAAAAATTGGTCTCATTTGAAACGAAAATAAATACTTTTCGTACAAATTGGAAAATAATATAATACGGAATATATTACTAATATAATCGAAGCCCGATAGATTATTATTAATTAAATTTTATTTTTTTATAATATCTATAAAGGACTACAGTAAAAGAAATATTGAAAATTAAAGTCACGGGAAGAAGTCTTCACTATGTCAAAATGAAATAATAAAGTACCTTAATGGTATTTGAAAGTTATTTGGCAGTTAATTTGTATATATTAGGAAATTATTTATTTAATATTATTACCTCTGCGTTATACGAATTATAAAGAACTAATTACTGAAAGACAAGCATGAGGCATATTATTATTATTAGAAGATATTTTCTAATTAATATATTAGTAATGTTAATTTACATTATATTTATATGTACCTACTTTGTAACATTATTATTTGTCAGGTATTGAACATTAAGGTGACTTAATCAAGTTCTGACACTTAACTTTACTGCATATTTTCGAATTCATATTATATCTAGCGATATAATTTACAACATTACAATCACCACTCCTTAATGTCAAACAATCAAAATCAGTGTAAAAATCATTAAAATTAAAAAACATAGAAATATTAATTATATTTTAGGTATATCTTAATATCAAACATACATTAATGTGTTTTTACAGGGTGACTGGTAATTAGTGACCGATACCTAAACACATCATTGTGCTCATGATAACAAACAACTTTTACTATGGCACCAATCCTGAAATCGCGAAAAAAGAAATCAGCTGCTCCCTACCATGTTAACGAGTTATGTGAACATGAATGTATGGAACAGCTGATTTTTTTTCGCGATTTCAGGGTTGGTGCCATAGTAAAAGTTGTTTGTTATCATGAGCACTATCATGTGTTAAGGTATCGGTCACTAATTACCGGTCACCCTATATAACTTTGTACAAAAACTTACCGCGTTTAATTGCTCCAATAGACTAATATCGCAGAGCCTGCTAAATTTCACTAACTCTTCTCAATTTGATGGTAGTATTTGAAACCAATTATAGTTTGACCGAAACAACAGTACCGTACCGCCACCTGTAAGACTTGGATCTCGGCTCAGGGCAATCGCGGGGGATTGAGGAATTATGACGTTTAGTTATTATGGATAGCTTTGTACAATTGTTGTTATACTATAGAGTTCGCAGGTATGTAGGACTTCGGGTCTACAAGGGTATCGGTTTCCTTCAGTCTATTGAGGTTATGTGAACTTACGCTCTTTACTGCTCGGCTCGCACTTCGTCGTACTTATCTAAGACGGTATAGCGGTCTCGACCAAACTATCGTACGCTCGCTTATTAGATATATGTGTTACAGTCAAATCATATTACCAGTCAATCAACTTTAATTGACGAAAACAGTAAAAAAAAGAACATAATATCATATTAAAGTCTCAATTCAACATATTTATCGAGGAGGATTTTTGTACACTTTTCACTATTTCGTCAGCAAAAATATATAGTATAATAGGTCATAGTGTTGACTATGACATATATAAATTTAAGGTAATTTAAGCATGATTTTGGCTTTGGAGAAACCGCAACAGTAGTATTCCTTAAATATAAACAAAATCCCTTGAACATATCTCAATATTTTCGGACAATATTTCGACGCGCGCATTTACCCATTACCAATTTAAATAATTAAAAAAAAAAACTTTTTCGAACTGGCAAGTTATACTAGGTATATTATTTAAGTAAGACTTAACATTGGTAGATTTATTCCGAAAAAAATACTGAAATATATTCATTAACAAATAACTTTCTATTATTATTGATTCTATAAGGCACATTTGAATGGAGTCGCCGGTTTCGACGGGTCGAGATTCTATACACTGTATCTCAATACGGATCTCACCTTAAGGCATCCTTAATCTCAGCCCTCTGCAAGTCCTGCGACATTAGTCCAATTACACCATCATTTTCTTAATATTATCTTGTTTTGTCTTCTATTTTCTCATCGTAGGTCGTGAATAGGGGTGTGTCTGCACTCGTTCCCTCGCTCGCACTGCTTTATAACCGACTGATTTTTCAGTTACATTAGTTTTGGCACGAGCCACGTCTATTAGTTTGTTACAGCACACCACACACGAGACGACACAAACACGATACATGGAAAGGAATTGTTAGTATATTAGACATATTATTATATTCACACCTTAAAAGGCTTATTGATTTAAGCAACACCTTGAGTGATATTGATTGAAGCCTCATTGATACCTCATGAAGGCATTACTTAAAATATATATTTCAATATCGCCATTGGTGTCGCTTAGGACATTTTGACTCCTTACCCGTCGATATTATTTGCAATCAAAGGACAAGGTATTTACTTAGTAGCTATCACTATGGTTATTAGGCCTGGTGTATATATACATAGGTACTATCAGATACAATGATGTTGTACCATTTCGTTATAGCCGGTTGATACCGTTCAGTTGTTTGCTTTCCACCTCATGTTGAGCTCTATTGACTTGTAATAAACTTCAAAACCAGTTATTTCTAAGTATACCTAGTACCCGTTCAAGGGTTAAAAGTGGCATAACTATTGTTACTCTGATGGTACATTATACCTATATACTTTCTAGATAAAATATTTTGTTTTACTTATCTTAAATTTTATCATTTAATTTATAAAAGTGTTACCGCTAAGTTAATCTACAGAAAATGGAGGCTTAAGTAGAGGACTTAAGCCTCCATTTTCTGTTTTAGCCATATAAAATGATATTCATTGTTTGAAAATATTGTATTTCTATATTTATATTATAATAATTATATTATTAGAGTTACGAAAAAAAAACGATTTATAAATGAATGCTAACACGCGCGTGACTACACAAATTAAGCATAAAATATCAATGTTAGCGATAACACTTTATCAATGTAATCTTTCTACTCTACTCTACTAATACATTAGTAGAGTAAGTAAATTATATAAACTTTGATTTTTTTAAAAGAACCGTTTACCGAGTCGCAGATGATTTTAAAAACACACAATTCATAGGTACAATGCAAACTCAGACAGATATGTCGTTGACAACTATTAGTCGCGATAAGTAAGTGGAAATCGGACCCAAATCACTGAACCACCAGAGCAGTCAATGAGAAGGGCAGACGAAACATTTTATCCCTATTAAATAACATATTTTTCTATTTGAGGAATAAAAAAATATTTTATATGTTAGTATGAAAAATATGTTTAAATATACATGCATTGCTATATTTCCATTCCATTTTCCTTAAACAGAATAATATAAAATAAGCACTTGCCAGTAAGTAAGACCACTGGCAGGAAATTTTCGAAGTGCTAAATCTTGCAAGATTTCTTGATTTGGAAAGCTTGATAGGTGATATAGGTGTTAAATAAACCGTTTGTATAATTTTGACTTTTTTATATATTTTTTGTCTCCATCAGGATGGACGGTCACTAGGCGTATTTTGCGTTGAATATATGCCCAAGAATTTCTTCCCTATTGCTTCTTTTTGCTTCCTATTCTAAAATAATTGCTTCCATCGTAATCTAGAAGAAAAACTACATTTTAAGGGTGACCGTCCATTCTGATATCAGGTCGGCCGGTCACCGCGTCGTAGTGTACCTGATAAATAGGATTATTGAAATTCACGGTGGCCATTAATTACTTCCTATTTGCTTCTCTCAATTGTTTACAACGATAATACTGAAACTATCACGGCAATAAAGATATCGACTAAAGTGTTGTTTATCAATATTTTTAGCGCCTGATAAAAAATAAAGCAAATCTCATATTTAACATTCGAGTTATGCTCAAGTAGGCGATAAATCTATCATATTGTACCGATGGCCTACAGCTAAGTACGATGGAAGCAATTATTTTAGAATAGGAAGCAATAGGGAAGCAATTCTTGGGCATAAATTCATCGCTAGATACGCCTAGTGACCGTCCATCCTGATGGAGACTATTTTTTATTAAAAAGACAAAATGAAACTGGTTGAACTCTTCTGTACAATGCCGTAAAGAGGTTTTATTCTATATTTGTAATGTATTATTTTTAAATGTGAATTCCATATATTTTGATAGTCAATTGTTTTTATATTATTCACTTCGAGCATTTCGGAGACTTAACACAAAAATTTGTCAGTTGTGACCAGATAATATAATTCATTAGTATATGAGAGCTGAATTGTTAAATTTTATTGAGGACCGTTGGAAAGTAATTTGTTTATCTTCTGCGATTTACCGATAATACCGTTAGATTCTGTTAAAACAATACATGCACCTTAATATGAAACGGTTATTTGGTAACTATGCGACGATCAGTCTTAATTTCACTATATTATTATATTCGGTCGGTCGGATCGGATATAGTCGTTCGGTATATAAAGAGTTATTTTTACAACATTAACAACCTTTTAGGGGCTGAAAGTACTGATGATTATAAGCTACTTTTACTGTGGGACCAACCCAGTAATCGCGGTTGTGTATTACAAAAACATTTGAATTTTGCCACTTGCTAGTAAAAATCGATATCATACCTATATTATGTTCAGAGTATTAGTAAAAAAGCAACTAGATTCACAATAACGAAAAACCAAATGGTCATGAAAAACAAAACATTTCTGATGATTTCTGACATTCGGAATCTTCATCTTTAATCGCGATCGGATAGATTAACCAAATAACGTTTCATATTGAATATAAAAGACACATACATATTATTCCTATAGGGATGACGACTAAAAAAATCTATTTGGTCCGTCATGTATTATACAATCTCGATTTGTATGAATTGATACGCATAAAGTTGACTCTTACCAATTACTGTTGACTTTCTGTATATAATATCAGAAATATTGTCCTTAAATAAGTCAATCAAAATAATATTTGTTTTTAAATATGTTAATGCGTTGTAAATGACGTATAACAAACGCTAGTGATTCATCTACTTTACTAATAAACTATTTCATTTCATACACGAAAAATATTTTTTGGTAGTTTAACGGAAAGACCATATAGATTTTATTTAGTCGTCATCCCTATAGCCAATGATGTTATAGTAAAAAAGAGGTAGATACGGCACCGCGCTTTAAAATTGGCACCTAATTGGCACACTAGAACGTTTGTTTGTCTCGTTTTTGCTCATGCTAATTTTCATGTTGTCCTTTTTATTCTCTAGGGACTAATTTTGTCTTAACAAAACGAGCATGATGTATCTACCACTTTTTATACAGCATCATTGCCTATAGCCCACAACTAGTGCATCAACAAGTACCTTGTCTGTTGCCAGCATTGTCCCGCGGTACGCTGGAGCCGAACCCAAGCGCGGGCGCGCGACGGAACGGAAGAGCCTTGCCCACCACCGGCTTCGTCACACGCGCTACAAAGTTCCAAGTTCAAAATCATTTATTCCGTAAAAATGGTTACATTTACTTGGAATCGTCATTTTTTCCAACAGTGCGTGACGTGGCGACTACTGAGATACGCTGCCAAAAAACTCAGTAGAACCCTCTTTTTAACAATTTCACAATTTCTTACAATTTTCATTAAGATTGGAGCGACTCATACCCAAGCATTTTTGTCACTAAGATAAACAGAAATTTCATAATAAACCCTGGCATGTTCGTTTTGCCTTTTTATACCTAATTTAGTTATTTATTAAATTTGATTATTATTTATAATTACAGAATAATATTTAAATGCAAAACTATACTAATATAATAAAGTCCAAAAATTTGTTAGGTTGTAGAGTATCTCGGACTTCAGGTCGACGAGCGCATCGAAAGGTTTATTTGCAAACTAATGGTTAATTAAGTGTATAATCCTATGCTTTTCCTCTCATAAATGTAGTAAAAAAAATCCTTACCTCTATCATTAAAATTAATGGTCCTCTGTATGGTGTTCGTCCTATCCATAAGTCCTCGTTTAATCATCGTGTTTTCTGTTTTTACTTCAGTTTTCAATGGTTTCTTTAACATGTCCATTTTACCCGTTAACACAAACGTCGAGTTCAAATCTTTCGGGTCAATCACACCTAAGTTTTCTACGTCAGGTACTATGTCAAATTCTCTCTTGATTTTCTTCGCCGAATTAAGATTCCTTGTAGTGTCCAAGCTTTCGAAGGAATCGTTTATAATAATAGTTTCATTGTTAGCTAATTTTATAGGCGTCCCTTTACGTTTGGCTGCTACTTTTATAGGTTCCTTATTTTCAATGTCGGTTAAATCATCGCTATCAGTAACAATATCGACTGTTGCGTTTCCGTCATCTTTTTTAATAAAATCATGGTCTAAGGTAGTGGATGGTTTATCTAAATCTAATGTGGAGATGAATTTGAAGTGAGCGTCAATTTCATTTTCTTTGTCGGACCACGATATTGCTTTAGCCGATTTAGCTTTCTTCATTATCTCTAAATATTCGGCAGTTAACGCCGGTGGAGCTTTGTCGTATCCCTTGAGAGTTAGATACAGTTTTTTAAGCATACTAGGCATATCGCTCATATATTCGGTAAAAGCATTTATTTCGACATTTTCTATAGCCAGTAACTTTTGTCGCAAACTGTCTCTGGCTTTGATCTGTCGTAGTTCGCTTTGTAATTGTATTTTTTCTATGAAGTCTGACAAATCGGGGAATTCAGCTAAAGATTTTTCGCACATGCTTTTTAATTTCTGGTTGTATTCATTCCACTGGTTCCAAGCAGATAGAACGTTTGAATCGAGTTGGGCGGATTGCTTCATATAGTTTTCGGCAGCTCGCTCTTGACGGGGGATTTCTTCGGTACACATCTAGAAATGTAATGTATTGTCAAACTGTATAATGTACTTAAAAAAATATATTTATGTTTTTTTTTGTTTTTGTTTTTAATTACAATATTTATACTTCATCATACATAGGAATAATACTATTTCAGTTGAGACCAATACGGGAAATAGGTAATATTATGATTATAAAACAACATTTTAACATTAAAAGTGTTGTTTATCTGTAGGGCTCGGATAATTATGTAAATACATATTTTTTATTAGAATCATTTTCATTCATTACTTGGTTTTCTTCATAAATTATGATGTTTTGAGCTGGTAAATGAGGGTTTTATAATCCATTTTTTTCCATATTGCAAAGATGAGACCATATTTTTAGAATTTAATTATATTAATCCATATTTCCTATCTTTAATAATTAAACTACCAACCTAAAACTGCATTATTTAGCAAAGCGCTGGAAAATCCGACAACACCATTAAAAGATAATATTAAAATCATTTCAACCATTGAAAAGAAAATAATGGAGGTATAAGATCCTGTTGCTCAAGAGGTAAATCGAAAATAAGGTCTGTCCTCGATAAAAATAAAGGATTTACGACGCTACAAAAAATTTACAATATACTCAGTGGAACACCAAACGGCTATACAGAGGATGCCTCCTCTATATAGCCGTTTGGTGTACCACGCCTACAGAGTTGTGCAAATTTAAGTTTGCGTCAGTTAGTTCCTGTGACGGAGAGAAATCATTCAGTCAATATAAAGCGTTTTTTCGATCAAACGGAAGGAGCTTCAATGTTAAAAATTTGAAGAAACATATCGTTGTATACTGCAACAACTGGAATAACGAGGCAGTCTAAATTTTAGCTAAACAATTTAATTTCGTTGATTTTTTATATATTTTTTTAAATGTTACAATAAAGTGTTTTATGCTTGGTAATAGTTGTCTTTATAGCCTATATTTTCCCATATTTCCGTTTTTTAGACCCATATTATATGCACATATTTTGGGATTTTTAGCACATATTTATCCGAGCCCTATTTATCAGTATTATCTAATAGGAGCATTGTTAAAATGTAAACTATATTTATACATAAGTAACATTATACAGAGTCATTGGCAATTCGACGACGTCATCCTGTTAGTATCATAGTACGTACCTGTTCCATGGGTTCGGTGCTGGAGCGGTGCGCGAGGTCGGCCACGTGCGAGAAGGCGCGCGTGCGCAGCGTGTGGCGCAGCGACAGCACGCGCTGGCGCGCCATGAGCTCCAGCACGCGACTCTCTAGCGCACCGTGCACCTCCTCCACCTCCACTATTCGTCGACGACATTCCGACTTGGCTACACGCGTAACAATAAGTTTTACAATTATTGTTTGATTAATACTTTGGTAAAAAAAAAATACTATTCTGTTTTTATATACATTCTAACATTATAGAAACAGAAGATTTGGTTAACTTATGCCCAATCCAGACCCTCCACGAGGCTACACGAGGGAACGCGAGTACTCTCGAACTCATGAAGCCTCGTGTGGACACTGCGCTCGTGACCTCTCTTCTTCCCTCGCCTCGCCTCGCTGTCGCTCTGTTTTGTGTCGGACGCGAGTCAAAGGACGCAAGGGGTGAGGCGAGGGAATCATCCACACTCTCGCGCTCACTTTGTTGTAACTGCTGCAGAGTAATGACGCACGCGTTTTTTTATAATGACGGAGAACTTTATCAAATGGAACCAATCATTTGGAATCCAAAAAATCCATATAACAAAAAAATAAAGTAAACGACGCGTGGGAGCGGGCAAGTGAATAAATCGAGTGTGGATTGCTAGCACTCGTGCAGCCTCCACTTGCCAAGACTCGTGCCGAGAGACTCTAGCAGGCGCCTCGCGAGAGTCTGGATCGGGCATTTTAGTATAAAGGGGACAGATTTGAATTAAAATTACCAAACTATTGACCTATCATGTCAAAAATATTTGTGAAATGTATGCACAATAGACTGACAAGCTTTTGTTGTAAATACAATAGACCAATTTGGCTTCTAAAAACATAAATCAAAAACACTTGCAATATTTACTCTTCTTAATACAGTTTTGACAAATCTGAATCATAACATACTAACAGCATGTATTTTCTTCGTCTTATCCCAAGCATTTGATTTTGTAGCGCACGATCTTTTCTTGCAAAAACGTGTAAATAATGGGATAAGGGGTCACGCGCTAAAATGGATATCATCTTATCTAAAAATAAATTACCTCACGGACTATTCAACTAATTTTAGGGAAAATAAATGCGGTATACCACAGGGTAGTGTCTTGGGTCCAATATTATTCTTGCTTTTCATTAACTGTATATTCTTTGCAGACGACATTTCAATTATAGTGACATCTGATAAAAAACGAGTTGCAATTTGTAATCATGAAACCGACATAAACAATACAATTGACAACATTTCATTTTTTTAACATGTATTATTTTTTTAATTTTAAACTTGGTCAAAAATTTAAGAATCCATATTTTTTCTTCTTTCGAACTTCAAAGTTTTTCATACAAAAAAATATATAATTTTAGTTTGGTTCATTCTAAATCGACGGTTACGGTTGTTTGACAAAATATTTTGGTCCTGGTTGAAAATTAAATAATAAAAACTGATATTAGCTAGTGCAACGCTTATGATTAGAGTTGCCAAATTAGGAATGTTTTAATAGTTTTTAATCCTTACTTCCTTACTAATATTATAAATGTGAAAGTAACTCTGTCTGTCTGTCTGTTACGCAATCACGCCTTAACTACTGAAGCGATTTAAATGAAATTTGGTACAGATATAGTCTAGCGCCTGAGAAAGAACATAGGCTATATTTTATTATAAATTTCCTACGGGAACGGGAGTTACGCGGGTGAAACCGCGCGCGGGAAGCTAGTTTTAAATAGGCAAAGTTAATATTTCAGTCCGTAATACTGTCCGACCGTAACGATGACGTCATCGCGCATTTGTAAGTTTTTATTTGTTTTCTCAAAAAACAGTTGGCAAAAAAAATATGGGATCATTATTCAAAAATAAAGAAACAATATTTTTCTTTTAGGTGTTAAGAATTTTGAAATGTTGTCAATTGACAAAATTGTCTTAATAAAAGTCAATTAAAAATGAATATAGATAAATCCAATTATGTACAATTTAATAAATCAAAGCACGCAAAACATCATTTCCAACATAAAGTTGTAAAAATCGAAAAAAAAATAATGACGATATTTCTAGGAGTTAGTAGATTTGAAATTTAACTGGAAAAAACGTTTTTTTTTTCATCATTTTGAAGCCACATAATCCAGAGTATTATAGGCTTAATTTAATTATGACATTATTATGAAGGTAACGGGAGTTACGGGGGTAAAACCGCGCGCCGAAAGTTAGTAATAAATAATTTAAAACACTACTCAATAAGTTCATATTTTTAAAGATATTTCAAAATTATATAATATAACTATTACTCTTTTATTATATTCGAAAGATCACATAATTTCTTTCCTCTATATATATTAACCTTTTTCTTTCGCCAAATCCACTTCTCTGACTGCAGGCTTAACACTGGATAACGAAAGTTTCGCCTCCAACTCTTTGACTTTCTTCTTCAATTCCTCTGTAATCTTGACATACTGTGACAACCTTTTAACAATAAATAAGAAAATAAAGAATAAAAAACAACAAAGTAGCATTATAATTATAAAATGACTATAATTATAATATGACGAAACATAATATATTCTATAAATAAAAAAAGATAATACTTTACATAAAGTACTTTGTTATTTTTTCTATTGGAAGCAAATCTCTATGGTAGTATAATCCCAATAAAAAAAACATTTTTAAAAATTGTCAGTTATGCCCAAAATATCTTCTCTGTTTTTAGGCTAAACATGTAGTTGATTTCTGTTACATTTCTATCATAACTAATTAGGAAATTCCCTGTTATTTGCCAAATATTTACCTCATATCCCCATCAACAATATTCTTCTTTATGCTAAGTTGTATTTTGTTGGCTCTTGCTGCATATTTCAAAGTATTATATGTGTCTTCATAACTAGTGCTGGATGGAGATACATTAGCAATCATGACAGTTTTACAGTTACCACCAAGACTGTCTTTTAGAAGCCTTGTGAGTTTTGAGTCCCTGTAAAAAAAAGTTTGATATCAATGTTCCGTTAAGTTAAATTTATTAGATAAAAAGAAGTATTTTATTTAAAAGAGATAATCTAGAACAACTATCTAGCTTGTATGCTTATATTTTCGCGAAGCTTAATTAATATAAATCCCTGGATCCCAAGATCCTAATCAGTCATTAGATCCCACTTCTATTGGGTTCTCCCAGTTCTACACATTACAGAGATACACATGATATGTCAAAAAAAATTTACTAAAATAAAATTTAATCAGAAAATATGTGTTGTATGTTTTTAATTCCCGAATTATTTACAGTGATCCTTATTTATGACTTGTACCGAGCTACAAGTCTTCAAGTTAAGAACTAAAACTATATCATTTAAACTTTTGCTTACTATCTACATACCTGTATGGAATATAACTTCCTCCATCAGCCAATTTGTTAATACAGTTTCCCAAAGACAGTAAACTCTTGTTGATGTTAGCTCCTTCTTTGAACCTAACTCCAACACAGCCTGTGGCAGAGGCTCGCTCACTGCCAGCCAGATCTATCATGGATAGTTTCACTATACGCAGCTTACTACTGGTTTTGTAACGCATCTTGACATATACCTAAAGGGAAAATTTATTGTAGTTTTGTTAGACAATGTTTGTGGAGTATCTTTTTAATTGTTGGAGGTGGTGGGTTTGATCTTCCTGTTAAAAGATTTCTTTCTTTTAAGCCTGTATGGTGGAGGGTCTCTGCAAACATGTTATGCCATGTCCCAATTGTTATAACATCATCTATAACAAGCATATTATTATGCCAGGGAGCTGGCGGCAACATTTCCTTGTGTGTTACAATATAATACTGGGGTCACCAACAGGCCTGCTAAAAATGGGTACTATGGCAAAGCCCTTCCTCAGGAGTAGGCCCATGTTCAGCAGTGGATGTTATATGGGATGAGGATGATAGATTGGTCTGTATGTTAACAACACAACATTATTTGGGCTGTACTGTTATGTAAGGTGGAAACAAACTCTGATCCTATTTTTATGAAATAAGAGATCATAGACTACCATTTATTACAAAGAAAAGGGGTTAAATAGAGGATGAAAGATTGTATGGAATTCATCATCACTGTTTGACACAAACAATACCTTGTTATATACAATAGGTAACAAACCTGAAATACAGCATGACTCCTAGAACTCTCTGCATTAGCATCAGTTGGATGCTGGGTCCTATTCTTGTTGCCATTCTCCAGCATATTAAGCAGTTCCCTAGCTGTTTTAATATAGTTTAGAGTAAGACCAGCCACCATGACACCATACTTTGAGTCCTCTCGGAGTTGTAATGGAGTGCTGGATGGCTTTAGCAAATCATATACATTTTCATTGTATACCTGTAAATATAAAACACATGTATAACCATATTTACAAAAAACATTTATTAATTGCGTATTATTATAACATATAAAAAATTTGTTTGCAAAATCGGCCGTAGCCCTGTGCCCCGGACCTGGAAGTCCTGGACTTGTGATCTTGTGGTTGTCGTCATCCCAAGTGTGAACCCACTCGTAACACAAGCATTAAAGCTTAGCACAAGGGGTTAACAAGCATACTAGTAGACTACAAAACTCTGCTAGTAATCTTTTAAAAATGTTTTCAATAATAAAATTCAAATTATAGGTAGCTTAGACATCAAGTGTGATGGTTTGTCATAATAATGTTTCTCAAAAATTACTGAACCAATGATATTGAGTTATATGTCAAATTTCCTTATTAAATGGATCTTTAGTAAAATATAATTTAATTAAAAACATTATCATCTTCATCATCATCATAATACAGAATTCATGCTCTGGAATTCTTGTTTTCTTTAATTGTGTAAAGATAACATTTTCTCAACAGATAAGCAAACTGAAATGGCAATGAGTAGGTCACATAGCTGGAAGAACTGGTGGTTGATAGAGTACAAAGGTTCTCAAGTGGAGACCACAAACAAGTACAGCATGGGACAATAGTCTATATAATGGACCAACAATCTAATACATGTTGTAGGGAGCCAGTGAATGCAGACCGCTAGCAATTGTTACTGCTGGAAAACCAGAAGGAAAGCCTATGTTCAGCAGTGGCCAATTTTATAAGTAGATATGATGACAAAAATAACATATTGAAGATAGTTCAATACACAAATAAGAAAAACATTCTTGTTACTTTTGACCAAAATAAAAGTATCAAACTCTAAATAAATTGGATATTATGTTGGACACATGATCTGTGTTATTTGTGTATGCATAGAATAAAAGTCTTAGCGCTTCATTATTGATCTAATTAGGTTGGAAGTTTTTACATATGATTGGTTATATCTTGTATGTTGCAAAAAATAATTTCAGTCACTCATTAAAAATTAGACTAGTATTCCACAAACATTATGTCTTCAAGGCACATCTTGGCAAAATGAATTTTTTGGAGGTACACCATAAATAAAAAATAGATATTATTTTTAAGTAGTGTAAACCTTACTACCATCCATCTATTTTGCTTCAAGACATTACCATATTTTTCCGAGACATACCAACTAATGAACATGGTACACCAGTGTGCCACGGCACACACTGCATTAGACTACACATGCATAGCCTGCATGCTTTAGACATGCCACAGAATTGGTGTATAACTATGATATAAATTACTCAAGAAATTCATTAATAGACTATAAGATAGTCTATGTAAGTGGCTTAATTAAAAATACTGATAATACTTCAAAAGTGCATAACATTATCAATACTTACTTCAAGATAAGACACTCCAATATCAAATTCTCTGTCTTTTTCATACGAGTTAATGGTGTAGAACAAATGTTCCATGGTCAGATATGTGATGCCTGGGTTCTCAATGCTACCAATCATTGTAAATGTTTTCCCTGCTCCAGTCGCGCCGTAAACAAACACAGAACAATTATAACCCTCCATTAAAGCTGCGAGCATATCTTTAGTGGTGATTTCAAACACATCCTTATTGCTTGCACTCTGTCCACAAACATGATCGAAAACAAACTTCAACTCCTTGTTAGCGCGTTTCAAAAAGTTTTTGTTAGGCTGCTGAACTCCTTGGTAGAAAAATGGACGTATTTCCTCCTTAGGATCGAAGACCAGCATCTGTTCATCAACTACATCGACGACCACTCGGTTGTTCAATTCCGTTTCTCTATGATTCAAAGGCCGGACCCTCACCACGACCTTGATGTTCGAAGCCATGTTCTGGGTGGATCCACTCTTAGACGGCGCTAGGGCTCCGCCTGGACGCGGAGGTTTCTCCACTTTAACCATGTTTAGCGTCACACCATAAGTCACAAAATAAAACCGTCGTTGAGCACTGCGATCTCACAAAACGGGTATGTATCTCCAGTCCTTAATATTTTCTAATTGAAGAATAACGGTTTCTTCACGTCACATTGGTCATAAGACTTATTATCTAATTAAATAGCACTGTTTTGTAGGATGAACAACATACGGCGGTTGTTTAAATTTCTGTAACCGTCAAATTTCAAACTGACACACGAAGCGTTCCGCTCCCGCGCTGACGACGCGCGCGTCAATCTATAGTGTTGCCGTGTCTTAATTTGGCAAACACGTTTTGATATGTATTAAATTTGTGGCTTATATGGGCTTTACAAAAATAATTAACGTAACCGACGTATTATTTTGTAATTCTTTATAATATATGATGTGGCTTGAATCCTGTAGATTTAAGTTTGGTTCTGTTATTTTAACAAAAATAAGTATTTGAAGAATATCGTTTAAAAATAAATTTTAAAACATTTATGTGGATTTGGTAAACAAATAACAATATTACAGTTTTTATAATACATAATTATACAGATATACTTTTGTTATTCTTCTACAAAAAATGACCCTGTACCTAACTCTAATTTAATTTTATTACCTACTACATATTATAATATTTAAGGATAATAGAGAATTGGTCATGGGGTATGTTTACATAGAAATGTTATGTCCCTGTGTCGTGATCTTTATTAACCAACAAACTAACACATTTGTTTGTATTAACCTCAGAATAACAGACGGTAAACCGGTAACCCGGTACTAACAAATTTCACTATTAATAAACACGGACTAAGGAGTGATTAAGCTAATTCGACTCTAGTCTCGGTGTAAAAGTTAAACCGTAGGGATACCTTGTTTAAGGACGGATTAAGCATAGAGTAACTATCTTTGACAGCTGTTTTTTCTTTTTAGGTTAGATTGTAATATTGTTTGGTAAAAGTTAATTAAAATGAATAGACTATTTTAGAGACGACTTATGGCTGATAGACGAAATTAATGAGGTTCAGAATCAGATGGACTACATTCCAACAATAAGGCGTGTTAAATTAAACAAAATTCGTAAGAATTCACTTGAAGAACTTAAAGCTAAATTTATATCGAAATATAGGTTTTCTCGATCTACGGCTGTTTTTATCATTGATATGATAAAAAATGATTTAGCTGGTGATGCGAGAGGTGGTTTCATACCGACCCATATGAAAGTTTTAAGTGCAATAAGATCTTGGACACGCGCAGAATAATAAGAATTTGACAATCAATAAATGATATTCAACAATCTTTGCTTCTTCTGGGTATTTGTTATGTTATAAATCTTTTATATTTTTTGAATTCAACAGATTCAAGATGACGCAGGAGATATAAGTGGTAAGCGGTATCAGCCAACAATATCACTTGTATGCAAACAAGTTGCTTTAGCATTGGTGGCAAAAAGTGCTCAATGGATCAAAATTCCATAAAATGATGCAGAACAGAGCAATTTGATAGAAGAATTTTATTCGATATGTGGATTTAGACAAGTGATTGGAGCCATTGACTGCACACATATTAGAATACCAAAAGTCAGTGGAAATATTGGACAATATTTAGGATATAGTTCAATTAATGTACAAGTTGTGTGGTATGAAGCCCAAATGTAGCAATATATGTATTAAGTTTCTATATAATTTGCCTTTTAATAAAGTTTACTCATATCATTTGTTCTTATTTAAATAGGTATTATACCTATATTATTATTATTTTGTAACAAAATAATCTAAATCTCACAATTCACATCCAAACGTCCATATCATAGATAATAGAAACCAAAGAGTACTATAATAAAACTGAAGATAGAAACAAACATCGTATGTCATCTGTCACTGTCATTTGTTATATTTCATTCGCTAGTTCATTCATTTTATTTTTAATTTCAACGGTGCTGCCATAGATTGTCCGTTAAACCAGGCGTAAGGAATGTATAGCTAGTCCGAGCTTAGTCCACGTTTATTAATAACGTTATGAAAACGAAGTTAATACTTAGTTACACCAGAATTAGCTAAACCAAACGTAACTTCGGATTAAGCAAGAAGTAGGCCATTTTTATTAATAAGACGGAAGTTTAAAATGACAAACATCATTTCCATATTAGATCTGGCTACACTGATAGCTTCCTTTTCATGTTTTGATTGACGTTTGGTTTGTCCTATGCGTTTAATCATTTTTTTATTAGGTAACGGTGGTTACTTCGGACACTAGAAATAAAAATTTAATGGTGTCGTGGGACACCAGGTAGGAACAAAGTTCCTTCGGCTAATGTAGAATCGACGGTACCAATTCTTTTTATACAGCGCACGCATTAATAAGTTTTCGCTTTTACACCTTGGGTTACAAAATCGCAATTTTCTTACGGATCCCTAATTTTTTTGAAAATAAAATATAGCCTGTAACCTTCCTCGATAAATGGACTAGGTATCCAACACTGAATGAATTTTTGAAATCGGACCAGTAGTTCCTGAGATTAGCGCGTTCAAACAAACATTTAACGGTTTTATTCCACGGACTTTTTTCCACGGTTTTACTATCACATTTTTTTCAGTTCGGTCGCGCAGCAAAATCACTATCTCCTCCAAGCCTGCCGTAAGGAACTTCGTTCCAAAAAAAAAGAAAGTTAAGGTAAGCCAACTTTATGTATATTTCATATAAAATTAGTATTATTATTATTATATTAAAGTAATTGACATGTCTAGTGAAGCTCGCTCGCCCCGCTGCGATACATAGGGAGACGCAGCACAGCTAGTATTGTTATAAGGTCGCAACAAGCCCTAGAGGCCGCTATCAAAATTTGTACTATAGGAGGTCAACTTAATTCAAAAGTAACATATTATTATATTGTAATACTTTATGGAACAGTGTTGTTTGTTACCTACTTATTATACGTTTTTATAATAATATAAGAGGAAGTAGGTACCTACCTACTATCAAAGAGTAGGTAGGTACCTATATGTTTGTAAACCTTGATTTTTGTAGGTAAACCTTGATTTTTAGTTGTGGCTAATAATTGGCTCGTCGATTTGCCGTCATAACTTACGAAAAGTAACATAATAATATCAATTTAAAAATATGTTGTCTACAAAGAAACAGTTGCCTTCAAGGAGTCGGCAAAAATGTAGGTACCTACATGGCTTAGTGAGCTCAAGTAGGTAAGTAAGTACCATGCAATAAAATGTGATCTAGGTTGTACAAATAGGCACTAGAGATGTGTACCTCACTCATGAGGTGCCTCATTTGAGGTACTCGTGATCGCAAATTGAAAGAGTTACTCGAATTTCAACATTGAACCACCTCACTCCTCATTCACGCGTCAAAAACTCATAAGTGAAAGAAAATTATGTGAGTGAGGGAGACGTAAAAATCAGAATCGTGAGTACTTATGAGTCGACGCAACCGTCCGCCCCGCTGCCTCGGACTATCGGCTGAATTCGGCTGAGTTCGGCTCGGGCTCGGCTCGGCTCGTAAGATACGCTGACATACGACTCCTCGCCTCAAATGAGGGGTACCTCGTGAGGACCTCGCGAGGCAAAATGAGGTACTCCCTCAACCTCATATAAAAATGATGAGTTACCCATCACTAATAGGCACCCCTGACAAAGGTTTGAAGTCAAAGTCGTTATAATCTGTAATTTTTAAGGTACCTAACTAAATATATACCTCAAAGATATAACCAAAATAATATACCTACGTAGGTAGATCAAGCGCTCTACCAAAAATATAGAGTACTAGCTTCCCGCGCGCGGTTTCACCCGCGTAGCTCCTGTTTCCGTGGGAACTTCATAATTAAATATAGCCAATGCCATCCGCGAATAGTGTAGCTTCCCAACAGTGATAGAATTTATCGAATTGGTCAAGTAGTTACGGACCCTATTTAATACAAATAAACAATCAAATCTTTCCTCTTTATAATATTAGTATAGATTCGCAACCACTAAAAATTCACTGTGTAATTTTAGAAAAACATTAAATAGAAGGTATAGTACCTACCTACCGATACTTCGGCACATTCTAGACTTATGTCTGTTACTCTATTTTATTTATATAACTAAAATAAAATAATTATCTGCACAAGATAGCAGTTTTATGTCCCAAAGCATTATTTCGTTTGTTTGTGTGGAAACTTCCGCAACTACAAAATTATTTGTGATAGAAAATTAACATTTATTTATGCACAACTCGCTGGGGTATCGTCTTTATTGTGACAGCGTTGTATAAGAAACAAATACAATTTCCGCTTAATTTCCGGCCGATCTTATCTAGTCACAACGACATAGCGACAGCTTAACATTCAACCGGGACTCTTACTAAAACTTGGGAAATAGGCACACTGACATTGTTCCTCTATTGTAGTTAACTTTTATGGATTCTTAGATTTACGTTGGACAGTGTTGTTTTGTTTATTTTTAAGTTGCCAGTTTCAAAAATGCTGATTTTGTTGTAGAGGTCGGTTGGTGGTGTTCATCCACAGACAATGAAGATTACTTATGTTTAGTGGATGGATCGTCTTCGGGTATCTTCGGGGTAAGCAGTGAAACACAAGAATAACGGGGAGGTTATGGAATGATTTTACTTACAAAGTACCCTACTTAAGTACTTAAATATACTTATTTACAAGTAGTTACAGGGTACATGCGTTCCGAGACAGTAGGTATTCCACCAATCAGCTACGACTTACAACTAAACACAATTCTAGGTGCCGTAAGCGTTGCACCGCAGTTCATATATAAACCGGGCCTCGTATACGCGCGACCTCAGAACATTAACATTAGTCGTAAGCCAGGCGGCTGAAGGTCATTGGTGCTCAGAATTACTGTAATGTGATCAAATTTGCTTGCGAACTTGTTTTTCGCGATAAAGGTCAGTTAGTGGGTATCGCCGTGTGATTTCCGGCTTAGAAAAGACCACCCGACTATATCATATCCACACACCATACCTTACAGAAGAGGCAACTTAGGGACATACAACTGATGTATCAGTAGCAGAGGCGGATTTAACGTTGAGAGCGCCGTAGGCAAGTATCTCATCGGCGGCGCCCCTATGTGAACTAGGTAGTAAAATTTTGATGACGTAACTTCATGTGTGGTAGGTTTTTTTTCGGATGTACTTACGGCTGCACTTACGTAGGTAGCCATGAGGCTTTTGCTACTTCACAAGCAGAGCTCCAGCCTTAATAAATGGTTTAAAAACTACAAACTAAGCAACCTGCGCAAGAGGGCGACCCTGTGGGGCTTGGCCCTTGGCTCAGGGCGGTCGTTGGCAAAGAGATTGAGGGATCACCACGCCGGACAGGAAATCCTTGTGTAAATTCTAAGTTTTCTCTCCGTGCCTCGGAGAGCACGTTAAGCCGTTGGTGCCGCTCGTTATAACATCATCTATAATAATATTGTTATAACATCATCTAGAATATCAAGGAACGGGCAGCAGCGTTTCCTTGTGTGCTACAACATAATACTGCGGTCACCAATCCGCCTGCCAAGCGTGGTGACTATGGCAAATACCCTCCCTCGGGAGGAGGCCCATGTTCAGCAGTGGATGTTATACGGGCTGATGATGATGAATCACAGATCTGCAATGGTTAAAAAACGAAAGAATGCCAGTTCGAATCCTGTCTTTAATTTATCTTTAAATATAATGATTGATCACCTCTATTGGTATGTCTTTACAGTAGCTTTCTTGAAGTACAAAAGCAGTGAATTATTTATTTCTAAGTCTCTCATAAACTCTTTAAATTGTCAAGTATGTAGTTATCTATTTTATGAGTTAGTGAGAGACTAATATAAGCTTCGACCACATTTGTCTGTGGCTTTATATTCAGTGTTACTTGTTAGTACATCGCAATTACGCAACGCACGCAGCAATGACATTCTTAATTGCCGGTTAATCTGGGATAACTCAGCGATGCAATGTGTAATTAAAGGCGCGCTCCCACTATGTCATGATGACAGATAATCGTATGGTTTATAGCGTCGTGATTGTGTATTCAAATGGAGGTATGGTGCTGTCGACAACGGGTAGTCAAGAAATCTATAAACAGGCGATATAATGGGACAAGGCCGGATTAAAGGGAGGGCATCCAGGGCAACTGCCCCGGGGCCTCCACAATAGAGGGGCCCAACAATAGAGATTTAAAAGCGTTCAAATTCTGACGAGTAAACTCTACAACTTTTATTTTATCATTTTTTTCGTTGTTGTACTTTTACATACAGTAGATTGTAGAATTATGATTAATTAAATAGTTCTTAAATATTGTAATAACAGTTATTCATCTATACTTGTTCACTTAAATTAGGCAATCAGTAAAATATCAGAATTCAAATCGTCCTGAAAAGTAGGTAGGTACATACTTCAAATTTTCTATGAGGGAAACAAATTTGTGGCCATGGGGCCTCTTCTCCTTTGTTGCCCCGGGGCCTCCGGTATTCTAAATCCGGCCCTGTAATGGGAACAGCTGATGAATGACATACGCGCAGGAACGGCAACGGAACTGGAACGCGAAGGCGCCCTAACACCTTTGGCATTAAAATAGGATAGGATGACGCCCTACATTAAATATTCATCACGTAATCAAAAGTAGTTAGTTACCAACTATCACTTATATTATAATTATATGTAGGACAACCTCCGAGCGTAGCGGTAATTGGCTCGCTTTAAATCTCGGAGGTCGTGGGTTCGATTCCCACACCGGACAAGAAATCTTTGTGTAAATTCTAAGATTTCTTTCCGGGTCTGGTTGGTTGAGGGACTACCCTCCGTGCCTCGGAAAGCACGTTAAGCCGTTGGTCCCGATTGTTATAACATCATCTATAACAAACGAACCAGGGAACGGGCAGCAGCGTTTCCCCTGTGTATTATAACACAACACTGCGGTCACCAATCCGCCTGCCAAGCGTGGTGACTATGGCAAAGACCCTCCCTCGGGAGGAGGCCCATGTTCAGCAGTGGACGTTATACGGGCTGATGATGATGATGATGATGATGATGAGGTAATTTAGTTAAAGGTCAATGTAGTCAGCCATCTGGAATGACTAGGGATTAGGGAACGTATTTTTCAATACCCACCCAGGCGTAATTTATATATGCACCACCGTAAACTGCCCCGTAAGTTGTTACTAATAATTGGTAAGATGTACCTTTTACTATTGAAACTTTTGTTTTTTTAATTAGATTGTTTTTTTACAAAAAAGTTTCCCTCGATGACTTTTAGTATTTTAGGGGAGTTGTGCAAATCCTCGAGGAACGGAAATGATAAATATACATGGCAAAATGAAGTATATTGCCTTGCCTTGCAATACAAGATAATCTAAGTTGTACAAACAGTTGTACATTAACACAGTTTTGAAGCTCATTTTATTCTGTAATTTTAATGGGTATTGAAAATATATATATGTACCTATCTAACTACTTAGGTATAAGCATCGACTGAAAACATATTGTTTATTTTTTATTTTTTCTCTTTTCTATTTTTTATAGTAACTTAAGTCTGTTATGGTATTTTTGTTGGTATTGTAAATTTATTAAAATATCACCTTAGTAATACATTTTATCAATTTACACAAGGTACTTTAATCCAAAAAAGATATTTATTAACAAAAATATCCTCCGAGCAGGGTAGCTTTTGCGGGCAATTTGCCAGCTCAGCCAGTCTTTCGTGACGACTCTTGACGACATACATTAAGATAATAGTAAGAATTTAACGTCAGTACACATTTTTGATCCCAAAAAAAAACACAGTCCCTTATTAATCGTCGCGTCGGTTGTCTAATGTCGTGTTAAAAAAAGTCGTAGGTAGGTATTTACCTAGGCAAAGAAAACAGTATTAAATCAACATGTTTGTGAAATGATGTTTGTTATTAGATATCAACCTTATTTTTCAATGTTATCTGAAACGGCAACCTATATGCTTTACGTCCGTTTCATACTATTTCATTTCTACTTTATTAAGTATTTTTACCATGTAACTTGTAACACTACAACTATTATTTAATTATGTACGTGCACTTTAGTCAATATCTATTCTTAAAAAGGAGTGCTTAGAATTTTGTGAACATTCCCAAAGAATCGTGAAAGTTGGAAATTAGATTTTGAGAAAACCAAACAAGGGACTCATGGACTTAAAAGCTGGGCCCTCCCCTCAGTTCCGGTTAAGATAGGATTGAGAACCCACAAGTACCGAATAAACTATGGGTACTGAAGTCTTTAATTATGACAAAACAAACAAATGCTAAACAAAATTGTAAAAGCTAGATTATTCTAGTAAAATAAAAAACGTTTCTCAAAAACTATAGTTACTTGAAAATTGTGATATTTAATAATGTATAAAAATATTTTTTTCGTAACATAGTAAACTGATGTTACATTAATACCAAACAACGTTATTTAATAATACAGATTTAACGGAACAATTTCAGAATACCTTACATTATAATTAAACATGAAATTACATAGGTACACCTGAATTCGTAATATAAATCTAAACGGTAAAGCACCCTGTTATTATTCGCCACGAATTACACGTAACAACTGCATTTCACACAGAAATTCTCACGCCAATTTATATGGGATTATATTTATTCGAACACTATACTTCAAAGGAAGCAGTCTTTGTCTTAGTTAAAATGACGTCCAAATTATCAATCGTGCACATGTTGAGATTCCTCGAGGATTCAAATTATCCTTCTATTGGTCCTCATCTCAAGCTCTTAGGTTTTACTGGATTGTGGCATCCAGATCTTAAATCTGGCATAACTAGATTTAAGCAGGTTCTGTTCTTCGTCACGATAATATTTTTCTTCAGCCAGTACATCAAGTGTTGCATTAGTTTTAATTCTGATTCTCTCAAACTGATCCTGCAGTACGCTCCATTTCACATGGGTATTGTAAAAACCTGCTTCTTCCAAAAGCAGTACAAGAGTTGGGAACGTGTCATCGACTACGTGTCCTCCTTAGAACGGAGCCAGCTGGCCAAGCATGATAAAAAAATTGACAATATTATAAACAGTTACATTGCCAGAAATCGAAAGGTGTCTTATTTCTTTTGGGCTCTTGCTTTCTTTTCCAACTTCAGCATTTTTACGGAACCTTACCAAAAGAATGTGGTAACTAATGAGACGAGCATATACTTGAAAATATTTGACGGCTACACACCCTTTGCGAATGAACCTCCAGGATACTACGTCTCCATGGCTATTCAGACGGTGTTGGGTCACATTGTCAGTGCATATGTGGTTGCGTGGGATACTCTAGTGGTGTCAATCATGATCTTCTTTGCAGGGCAGTTGAAAATTTCTCGTCTGTACTGTAAGCAGGTGATAGTCGCTGGTGATTCAGTTAAAAGTCACAAAAAAATCAAGCGATGTCATCTTTTCCACACCACTTTGATCAAGTAAGGAAAACCTAAATTTGAAACAGAACTTTAGATTTGACTAGTTGGCTTGAATATCGGCCGTGGATGGTATATTTTGTAACAAAACCAAAAGATTGCGTGTTTGCTTATAGGAAATTAACTAACTTTTTTAAATTACAAATTCAAAAATGAGTAACTATAATTTTAATTTATTACAGTACCTACCGGTGATATATTTTAACCAAATTTAATCATTTTAATTAATGTTACCTTATTTCCAACAGATAATAACTAGGAAAGAGACTAAATGAATATTTATCTGATATGAGCAATATGAGCAAACCCATAATTTTCACCAGTTAAATACGCAAAATTTTAATAAAGCAAAACGTTTAATATAGTTAAAGTTGGTTGTCTATGTTATTCTGTATTTCAGGTATCAAAAGTTATTCAACGCTCTAACGTCACCAGTAATGTTTGTATACCTGATAATCATTTCCGTGAACCTTGGCGTCTGCATCATACAAATCGTTCAAGTACGTATCGTGAACAGTTAAATATGATAAGCTGTTCGCGTTATCTCGGGTATCAAATCCTAGGTGGTAAAATGTGTTGTAGTAAAATTGTTAAAACCTAATATGCACTTTCCGGGGTTCATTCCTCTCGTTATATTGTAGCGACATCTTCAGTAGCCGCACATACTACAAGAAGATGATCAGAGCGCCTAGCATTCTAAATAACCTGTATGTGTGCGTTCGCCCAGCAAAAAGTATCGCCTTTTCAAGAATTTAATGATGCAGATAATTAGTGCCTTATATGATGTAAATGTGCCCGAAATTTTATATTTGTGCGTCCAACGGCTTCAGAGTTATTTAAGAAAAACGGATTCTGCTGAACGAACGTTCGCCCAGCAATTTTTTTTTTAACTTGTGGTTCTAGCAGTATATTAAATATGCAAAAAGATGGCTTAAATAAGAGCATAAATGTGCCGTAAAAGCCAAATTTGTGCCTCTTAAGATTTCAGAGATATTTAATTTTTTGCTGGGCGAACGTTTTGGCGATTGCTATATATCAGAAACGGCTGAACGCACAGTTATGATTTTTTTTATACAGATACAGTAAATTTGTGCATATTTGTGCCGGAATTTTGATTAACGAGACTAGCATGGTTCAGGAGCTATTATTTTATTTCCTAGAAAATGGAAAAATGCTCTGGCTCTCGAACGAACAAGAGGAAGGACTTCGCGTTAGTGCCGATTGGTACCCATTATATATTCACACGATCCTGTAAAGTTTCACCGGCCTACTACATATCGTTGGCGAGACCTTAACGATTTTGTCTTGTTTTTGAGGTTATCTGGAGTGAAATTATTTAGAATACGAAAACACTACTTTTCTGTGAGCTGGCTTATTACATGCTTCTACAATAATATGAGCACTATTTTAAGAATACGTATGCAAAAAATCATGTATGTATACCCATTACTTTAGACAATAATGATAAAAAACCATTCAAAATATTTTTGGTAGATTACCAGACCAAATTCGAGTGAACATTAAAAAGCGACCGTATGATACTTTATGCTATCCTTCCTCACTTGGTGGCGTTTTAATGAAATTTAAATAGTACAGATGCGTACAGAATTGTTAAGTTAGAAAATATTTTATAGGACATGAAATAAAATGTCAATTGTTTTATTTTTAATAATACACTATAATTTGTAATATATTATTAAAAATAATTTATCCGTAGACAACGGCACATCGGCGACCTTTTAAGATTATTATGAATGAATGATTTTGCTCCAAAAGTCGACACGTACATTATATACATTGATAGCTGACCAAGCTTGATAGGTTGATGTGTCGATGGCAGTACTTATATTTGTTTTTTTTTTTGTAGGTAGGTAAAGCAATTTGGATAAAAGAAGATAATAAAACAATATTGTTATTTTTTATATTGATTTATTTTTTATCGACTATAAACAATGAATATGCTTCGATACTGTTCTGTATGTGTTCCTTTGGAGCCGAAGATTATTTTCTTAAATAACAGGGGATACTCTTTAGGATTATCAGAAAAAGAAAAACATAATTATACTAACTACTTAATTCTTTATTGAAAAGAGCAATGTTATAATATTATACTTAAACAACACTTAATTAAAAGAGCGCAAAAGTGTTTTTTTTAATGACTATTCCACTTTTGTACGCAACTCTCTCCAAACACTAAATGTTGTCATGACCATTTAAGAAGGTTAGCTTAAAGTATCGTGCGGCCGCTTTTTAATGTTCACTCGAATTTGGTCTGGTATTCTGCCAAAAATATTTCTAATGGTTTTTTATCATTATTGTTTAAAGTAATGGGTATACATACATGATTTTTTACATACGTATTCCTTAAATAGTGCTCATATTATTGTAGAAGCATGTAATAAGCCAGCTCACAGAAAAGTAGTGTTTTCGTATTCTAAATAATTTCACTCCAGATAACCTCAAAAACAAGACAAAATCGTTAAGGTCTCGCCAACGATATGTAGTAGGCCGGTAAAACTTTACAGGATCGAGTGAATATATAATGGGTACCAATCGGCACTAACGCGAAGTCCTTCCTCTTGTTCGTTCGAGAGCCAGAGCATTTTTCCATTTTCTAGGAAATAAAATAATAGCTCCTGAACCATGCTAGTCTCGTTAATCAAAATTCCGGCACAAATATGCACAAATTTACTGTATCTGTATAAAAAAATCATAACTGTGCGTTCAGCCGTTTCTTATATATAGCAATCGCCAAAACGTTCGCCCAGCAAATAATTAAATATCTCTGAAATCTTAAGAGGCACAAATTTGGCTTTTACGGCACATTTATGCTCTTATTTAAGCCATCTTTTTGCATATTTAATATAAAGCTAGACCCACCAGTTAAAAAAAAATTTGCTGGGCGAACGTTCGTTCAGCAGAATCCGTTTTTCTTAAATAACTCTGAAGCCGTTGGACGCACAAATATAACATTTCGGGCACATTTACATCATATAAGGCACTAATTATCTGCATCATTAAATTTTTGAAAAGGCGATACTTTTTGCTGGGCGAACGCACACACCTGTATCGCGCAATACAAATTCGCAAACCAATTCTAACATATACAAGTTCTGAATATTAAAAATAGGCCGTCAGCCGCCGGGCACACCACCTCGCCCGGCAAAAAAGATCTTCATTTTATGTGGAGGAACACCATCAACCGTTCCTCTACAATATCATCAAATACGCACGTTGAATAACCATTATTTCAATTAAAATAATACGGAAATGGCAGTGAATTTCATATGATCACTGTATGTCGTGTTAATAATCAAGAAGACCTGTGTTTTTAACTTTATTTATTAAGGAGGATATTTTTTTGGATTTATAATAGCAGTGGATACAAATGTTTGATTTTGTAAATGAAAATGCAGAATAATAAATCGTATTCTACAGATACAAGATGATCTGGCGACCCTTATATCTGCGTGTGTCTTCGTTGGCGCCTGTCTGATCCAACTGCTTCTTTTCTACTGGTTCAGCAATGATGTTACTGTTGAGGTATTCTGTTTATCTAAAAACTTGTTTTTAGTCAACTTTACTGCGTACAGTGGATATCATCATCATCAAATGAAAACGTAGACAGGTAGTGATAATGTCAAATATTTATTACTTCGACCTTATCAACTATATTAAGTCACATATGTGAAGAAAGTGGGTGCTCTTTTTTGGAAGATCTTTCTTGCTGTAACAATGACCCTACAACTGACTGTTTTATTTAAAATTCAGATGTGCAGGAGCACTCCGTATGAAAATAATTAATTCCCGAGCAATTAGACAATTTTTTTTTTTTAGATTAACTGAGATTAGATGTAAGCAGTTTATTTTTAATCCAGCTGTTAGTGTTATTCAGTTGGTACTTATATACAATTCCTTATAAATATGTCATTTAATTATAATAACTGTATTTCAGAGTACCCGAGTAAGCTACTGTACTTTCCAAAGCGACTGGCCACAGGCACCCAAATCTTTGCAGAAGGAAGTGGTCCTTCTGGGGCTATCCACAAATAAAACACTTATCTTCAAAGCTGGGCCTTTTAATGAAATGTCACTTGCTACTTTTGTTGCGGTAAGACAATTAGAGAGCAAAAAAAAATGTTACCAATATAAGGCTTAGAACTCCATATCTTCCCTTGGGTGTGGTAGGAGGCGACTAAGGGATATACAGCTTATTATGGGCAGCAGCATCTATCAGCTCAAGGTTGTTTAACACCTTACTGCGACCACCAATCCGCTTGCGAAGCGTGGTAATTATGGCAATAGCCCTCAACGGTCCAGGTCAAGGTCTATGAAAAGGAGGCTCATGTACAGCAGAGGTCGTAAACTGGCTGTTGAAGAAGAAAAATAAAAAATGAGCGAGCAAAATAGGTTAAAAAAAAAGTTTGTTGTATGGGAGCCCCCCTAAAATATTTATTTTACATCATCTGGGAAAATCAACTGTCTAGCTATCGTGGTTCTTGAGGTACAGCCTGGTCACAGACAGACACCGTAGTAATAGGGTCCCGTTTTTACTCTGCAGGTACGGAACCCAAAAAAGCAAAAGGTGAAATACACCGAAAAATAGGGTCCTATTCTGATTTCGCTACCTGCTGCCATAAATAAAATATTGTTTTTTTCAGATCCTGAGAGCCAGCTACAGTTTTTATACACTATTGAGCAGTACGATTAACAATTCGTAAATATACGGCCTACATAAGAACTGGCAGGAAGCCAAACGTTAAAAGAGAAATCACTGTGCTTAAAAAATGTAATAAGTTTCTAGAAATAAAAACGGTAGACACATCTGTAGAAATAAAATAATCCTAAATGAAAATGATTGTTTGTGTCATTATTTATCTATTAAGTAGGTACTAACTGTCCCGCGCAGTTACATCGTCGTAGACCATTTACACTCACAAATAACGTGGCTTTCACCGCAGTATTATGTTGTACCACACAATGAAACGCTGCTGCCCGTTCCTTGATATACGATTTTAATAGATGATTTTATAACAATCGGGACCAACGGCTTAACGTTGCACGGAGGGTAGTCCCTCAATCAACCAGACCCAGAAAGAAATCTTAGAATTTACACAAAGACTTCTTATCCGTGACGATCGAAGAGGATCGAACCCACGACCACCGAAATTTTTAAAGCGAGCCAAATACCGCTACGCTACGGAGCTTGTCGGAGGCTTTCTATTGATAAAATATTTTTTAGAATCAATTCTGTAGATCCAGATATACAACCTACAACGTCACAAACTCACAAACTTTACCTCTTTATAATATAAGTATATAGTAGTATAGATTAATATTTCATAATTAATAACGACTTTATTTATCTTAATGCTAAATAGATCTGCCTATTCGTTTATTTTATCATTCTTGTTCATCCTAATTCCTAAGGTTGTTTGTAACAAATGGCAGCTAGCGATAAGACTGATGGATGTGTAGCGGCTTCTATCAATTCAAGGTTACTAAACATATTACTGCGATCATCAATTGGCCTGCCAAGCGTGGTGATTATTGTAGTATACTCAACGACGCTGGCAGTTCAGCAGAAGACGTAAACTATTGAAGTGAGGATGAATAAGCTTTACTTACATGCCTTTTTAGAGTATCATGTATCATGTTTATAACATGGCAACCTGTGAAATTCGGCATTAGTTGTAGGGGGTTCATTCATATTATCGTCTAGTTCTGAAGCACAAGACTGGACAAAACCCGATAATCTGCAGCTAAATTCAGCTTCATATTCATTACTATAGCCGATATATTAATATAATATTAATAATCTGGGAAAAAGTGATAATTAGGTTTCTCTTTAAGGATTTACGAGAGATAGAACATAGCGTAAGTACAATGAGCTGCTCGACTGGGAAAAACCAGACATTACGGTATACCATATAGCAATATAATATTGATTTATGTTGAGATTTTATGTGGAAGAAAGATTGCCAGAGCTTACGAAAGAAGGGGAAATGGCTGGCAGGATAAAGGTGGCCAATGCTGTCCATCAGGTATACAGGGGTCATTTGTCTGGTCAGAAATAAAAAAAAGAATAGTAAATAGTCTACTTAGAAAAGTCAGACACTTATTCTAACAAACGTTACCGCAAACCACTCTCGCTTAGTTGATTTCATTTCCAATAGATCTGGGAGCCTTCATAACTGCTTTACCGCGAAAAACAGAATACTCGATGAGGGAGGCGTGTTCGGAAATAAAATACCACCAGTAATTACATTCAGAGACGAGCTCGCAGTACATTATACGCAGGTTCTTTAAGGGGAAGCCTTCGAACTAGTTTTATTGAATGGGAATTATTCTTATGGTCCTCCCACGATTGTGAGATTCGAAAGAAATATCCAGGTCAATTCAGATGCCAGTTTTTGCATTTTTAAAATACACCATAACACATCTGATCACTTGGTTGGCCTTGGTGCTAATTGCCATTTCCAGTGAGTGCTACTGTTAATCCTGGCTTTCAGTTGCAGTGGTGGGTATGAAGGTGGGATTAGGCCCATATCTATACTAATATATCAAGCTAATAATTTATTTGTCATATCTGATCGCAGTTACTGCTCCAAGTCACTAATCACGAGCTTTGGTGATATGTCAGAACATTCCTAATAATTGATACGCTAATTAAAATAAAATGGCAAGTTTCAATTGAATTAGCAAAAAGTTGAACATTTAAGTGCATTCTATTCTTACCCAGTACGCATTTGTACTACTTATTGTAGTTAATGAAAAATCTAATCTTGTTCATGAAAAAACTACACTTGGCACTATGTGAATACATGGGAACGTCATGTAGCTTTAGAGGTTTCTTCATCGCCAGAACCGGATTTACGGGTTTAAATTCCGATGAATAAATACTAGTAAAAAAAAATGTTTTTCACTGTGTTACCTTTACCTATATTAATTTGTAGAAATAAACATAATAGGCTAGTTGACACCTTTCTTTTAATTATTTTTATATGGTTAAGAATAGTTTTACTAGATCAAGAAAAAAAATGGCATTTATTTCAGATCTAGAAAGCACTAAAAAAATATTTTAAAATTGGCTTGACATTTAGGGATGAAAACGATGTCAGCCATGTTGATCTATATATATGTATATATTATCTGTGTTCAAGATCGATGACGTCATGACTCAGAAAGTATAATAGTAAAGGATCGCGTTCATGATTGAACGAGATGTATGACGTCACAAAATGGCTAAAAGCGTTTTCGGAATTTAAATACATAGACAAAATAAATAATTTACCTATTGAGTTTATACAAACATATTCAAGTTTTTTGAATAGAAATTATTATATTTAGGTTCCATATGACAACTACTTTTAGAAATAAACGTCATTGTAACATAATTTCAAATGTGTCTACTAGCCTATTATATTGTTCTTAAATATAGACAAAAAAATCATACCTACTTTTATCTCAAAACCCACAGATATCCCCTTAACTCAAATATTATTTGCGTTTAACGGTCCTTCTGTAACTCCGGTTCTTATAAACACATCATGCTAATCTGACTTCCAGATCTCAAGTCTTAACTCGTTAATTCCACTCTGATTTGTCTAACCGCACAATCAGGAATTCAACAACAAATCTTGAGTTATAGCAATTACCATGTAAATTTGCGAAGTTCGCGAAATAATTTAACGCGGTGTAGTCCTCGGATTCAAAACAATTTATATGTTAATTCTGTAGATATGGACCGGGTTCTGTATACAAACGAATTAGTTGTGGGCAGGAATGAGTGAGGAGTATTGTCGATGGTCCACGTCATCTTTATTGTGGCTGTAAAGTGGTATAATGTGTTTATGAGTGAGATGGATGTAAATATTGCCGTTTAGGGATTGTATTACTGATGTTGATATACTGTGTACTTTAATAAGATCAGGTTCTTGATCTGGTCGTATTTATTCAATAGTATATCTAAAGCTCAGAAGCATAAGGTCAGTGCCATTACACGTCAGAAAATAACATTCGTATTCGTATGTGCCTTTATCTTAAACTAGCACTTACGAACAAATGCTTTTGGAGTATAATAGACATCCGTCCATATGCTTCTGAGTCTTAGATATGTTCTATGATTTTGTTACTTTTGATGGAATGTTTTATAGAATAGTGTACCTATGTACTTATATCAAATGTGATACTTTGATTCATCACATTTGTATCTTCAGATATTTATTAAATTGCCCTTGCCTGCCACTTTATCCGGGTGGAATAGTTTCTTTGGGCACGTTTTAGGTATTATTAAAGTAGGCATAAGTCCTTTCACAAGATGCCAATTTTCTAAAGTGGCAAATTACATCAACACGGGTTCCATGGTTTAGGTGTGAAATTTAACAAACAGGCAGACAGAGTTAATGTCGCATTTATAATAGTATTAGTATATATTTTAACGCCACACATTCTAATAAGACTAGAGAATACCTATCAATGGACTATTTAGTATTAACTTAGTACCGAATTACAGATATAAGCATGCTGTTTATACATTAAGTTAATTGACAATTGGCATTACATAACAAAAGAGGTAAATGGGCGATTTTTCAGTGGCCACTCTTAGGCGACACTCTTCCTTGCTAATTGTCGTCATAAAATTTCCTTAATAATATTATAATAATTATAAATGTCTAAATCATATTCTGCTAGTTTCTACGACGCGACGGCTGCTACGTCGTAGCACGGAATAAACGCGAAAGTTTGTATGGGATGCATCGTATGGAAAGAGCAAATTTTAATAATATCTACACATTTTGCGTGAAAGATCACGCAAAATCGGATTGATGTTGCTGAGATTTTGCATTAACTTATGCATTAGCCTACTCGCGGCTATAAAAAATGGGTCGCTGGAGCAACCCACTGTAGCAGAGTAGCAGTCCTAACGGAAAAAAGCCGTGGGGTGCAACTAGTATAATAAATATGTGTACGTTTAAATGATTACCTATTTTGTTACAAAATAACAAGGGAACGGCGTGCACATATAGAATAGGTCAATATTTTAGAAATAAAACTCTAAATGTATAACAACATAATTATTATAATTACTGAGACAAACCCGTATTTAACGCCTATACAATCACAAGTCATTGTCTATGTTGTTATAATTATACTAATATAAAATATACGCATGATTACCTGAGAACAAACGATTTCACACCTAACGCTCTATAGACTACATAAACCAGTTCAAATATAACACGAGTCTCCCCTAATATCTTCAATAACTACTAACCTTCACACTACACAACATAATTGGCATTGGCAAAGATCAAAGCATATAAAATTATCTACGAGAATATCAAACATTTCATACCAAACCATCATATACCCAAAACGTGAATTTTGCAAGAAGAACATCGCGAATATCGTTTCGATGCGACCTTAATCGACGAACATGAATATTTTCGCACCATTTGCACAATAGATTAGATCGAGCGTGTCTTGCAATGTAATATTACCAGGTATGTTCTTTTTATTGTGATACGATACGGTGCACTACTAAACTGGTACTGCACCGATATACTTCATGACTTCGATGTTAATATGTATTATATTACAACCACTTTTTTCCAACAGAGCTCAAAGTGAGTGACTTTGTGTCGCATGGAAAGAGCTATGCTCGGCATTACCCTGACATCGTTTCAACAATGAAGATATGAGAGAGAGGAGAAGGAAAGTCGCTTAGCTCTACAGATTGGAAAGCTGAAATGACAATGGGTAGCGCACATCGCTCAAAGAACCGACGGCCTAAAATTTCTCGAGTGGATACCACGAACTGGCAAGCACAGCGTAAAAAGATTGCCTGCACGATGGAAATAAAAGTCGCAGGAAGCAAGTGGATGCAGGTCTAGCCTATGTTGAGCAGTTGACTACAATGGGCTGATATGATGGTGTATAATACCGACTCTTTGTCACACCTCAGTCGATCCCATTGCCATACACAGGGCACTTCGAATTGAGTAACGCCGAACGGCATATTGTATCTCTATGGGTAAACTAACTTGGCGTGTCCGAAGTCCATAAGTACCGCAACCGTCTCTTCGTAGTAAAAACACGTATAAACCTACATTTTAAATCATTTGCTTTTGACTGGCAGAAATTATTTTAAATTATATATATTTTTAACATGATGGTCGCTAGTGAGTAAGATATTATTGCGTATCAATTATACGGCCGGGTCCCGAAGGTGTGGTAAGGGACCTTGCCAACAAGTTTCGATACAGTGTTCGTCTAGGGCTCGCTACACAATTTTTCGGTGCACGACATGAAGCACAAATTGTTTAACAATCGTGACTGCAAAATGAAAACATAGAAGCATAATGTGTGTCAATCTGGTCTTGCACTTCCAATTATTCATGACTATTTGATGCAAACATAAGTCTTATCGATTTAACCGCCAAAATTGTTATAGTAATTGAAAACAAGCTAAAGCGCTATGATAGCTCATACCGCTACATAAATATACTATGCAGTAAGTATAATCGAATTCAAATCTGCAACTGCATTGCAATCGAGAACTCGCTGAATCAGAATCGATTAAGCTTGAAATTTGTCGTTAATCGATTTAGTCGGAATCTTGAGAGTTTCGAGAAGTTGGCGCGTTAGTTAATATTCGTCTGATTATATCGTATTGTACCCGCCATCGTTGTAACCTATGGCGACGGCAAATTTCATTTGAAGGTTCAAATATTTCAATTGAATTTTAATAAGAAATGAATGCTAATCAAATTTGGAATATTTTAACCTGTTTATGCGGAATAGGATTAAAGAATTTTTGGGCTTTGGATAAATTTTGGAACGTACTTTAAAGTTAGAAACTGGTAATTAAAAAGCACCATGATAATAATATTTTATGAAAAAACCATTCATTTGAAGATGGAATTAGCAATTTTTTTTGTCCGTAGGGAAATACATTTAGGCATATGTGGGACTCGCTCTCTCCATAGCGTGGTATGCTAAAATCATACCACGAGGGGAGGACCCTACACCACTAAAACCCCCCGAACACTCCTTCGATCCGCCGTTGGCGGGGGCCGGGTACGCATAAGCAAATCGGCCCCCCGACGGCACCTGCGGCCAATGTGGCACCGCGGGATCTACTGGGCCACACTTACAGTGGCCCATTTGCCCAATTATAGGGACGCCCGGAGTGTAGAGGCGTCCCTACTCCTCATGGGTCAGCCTCGAAGGGAGCGCGGCCCATGTGCCCCCTAGGGTGGTAGGCGGCGGGATGGAATTAGCACCTAGCGGAATAAGTCTTGCCTTAAGTTTCGAAAGATGGTCATAAATACAAAAATGATTTGTGTAAAATCAACCATTTATTTCCAGATGTGACAGATGCTCTACAAAAGTATTTTAATTTAATGACATAGAAGAGACATAGACTTATATTCCCGCCCTTTGGGTGATGTCAAAATTGGCAGGTAATACGCATTGATTAAGAAACTTCCTGAATTGTTAGAGTCGGTTAAAACATTAATTAAAGGTCAATTGATTTAAGTAATCTACTTGCTTATAAGTATAATTTAGGTACCTATGGGTACACCATCAGATTTATTCGCAACTCATAATAATACTATCTAAACATATCATACAAAATTTAAAATAGACATGTCATTTACAAAAATATTTTCTTGACGATCCCGGCGAGACGATTATGATAAACTAGCAGCGCCCCGCGGTTTTGCCCGCGTTACTCTGCACCAGTGGGTCGGAGCGTGATGTTTTGTAGCCTATATATTAATCCAGGGTACAACCTATCCCGGTGCAAAATTTCAGCCAATTCCGTTCAGTAAGTTTTACATGAAAGAGTAACAAACATCCATCCATCCATCCATACTCACAAACTTTCGCGTTTATAATATACTAGCGACCCGCCCCGGCTTCGCACGGGTACAATACCGATACTATAATAATACTACAGAATGTCTTTAAACCTCTAATAACAAAACGGGCGAAATTTAGTCAAATCAACAAATTAATATAGGTACCTACTAAAACTCAATGAAATAAGTAGGTGGGTATACTTTTATCGTATGAAATACCTATACTCTTCAGGACTAACAATACAACAAACACTAAATAAATAGGTATTCAAGTATCTATCCATCATAGTTACAACGAACACAAAACAAAAAATTAGCCCAATAATTCTTAAGGATCGAGCGCGCATAATCGCATTCGGCCTAACTCACTCGCTGCTTTGCGAAAACACGCGCTGTTATTTTGCGATAACTTCTAAGTTATTCATTTAAAGAATATAGTGTATTAAAAAAAGTAAGTAAATTAAAACCTAAAACACCTCTTCTCAAATTTATATATCAAATAAAACTTTAGTGAAACTCATAAATCAACCAATTCAAGTTAAAACAATGTAGTTTTAAACAGCTTTACAAACTTTAAAGTCGCAAAACAAATAATTCGCTCATTCCATTGTTTACATTCAATTAAAAACTGTGTCCGTACGTAAATTTGTAATTTTGCTCGAAGAAATAAATAAAAGTAAGTAAGTCGATACTCAGAGCATTGATAATTTAAACTCCATTTCGCTGATGTTCCCAAAAGAGCTATCAAACAGGAACGTAATTTTAAGTAATGTTGAATCAAATAAATGAAATAGATACCGAACTATGGGTATGAACTACAGTAAATTGTGTCCCCCCTCGCCCTCCCGACCCTTAGTTTGCTAAGAACCTTCCGATGCCCTCGTAGACCCGAAGTCCGATAGGCCCGCGAACTGTTAAATAGAGCGACAGTTGCACAAACTCGCCTAAAAAAACTAAAAGCCATAATCCCACAATCTCCCCGTCAGCGACCGCCGAATCGGACTGGAGTGAGCCTGACCGGCTCCCACAACCCGATTTTACATTTTTATTTTTTTACAATAATATTTTTTTAGATAAACGTAACCCACTAAAAGTTTTCCACGCGGACGAAGTTGCCAGTACATTCATATGCAGTTAATAAACATCTGTTATTTTTTTTACTACAAACAGACATTTCAATTTTATTTATTTGTGTAGATATAGATTAGGTATGCAGATTGCAGATAGACCTGTACTTTCATGTTGGGACTAATATAAGGTAGGTACCTACTGTTGTACTTAGAAAATATGTAATTTCTTTAGATATTTATTGAGAAAAAAATAATATTACAATCGCTATAGACAAATAGGTTAATGCGTGCGTGCGAAAGAATTGTCGAGTAGGTACTTATTGTTTAGTATCCTAAGGGCCTATTCTGTCTCATTTATAGATACATATAGACAGTTATATAAAGTGGGTCCGATGTCAAGTATTATCCTGATAAAGAGAATGAAAATAAAAACAAAGCTACTCAGAATTTTCGTCTTACTTTCCCTTATAGCTCTAAAAATAAATAATTTGAAATTAGATCATCTAATTTAATTTTTTTAAATTCCTAAACAGGCAAATGATTCCTAATGACAGTAAAGTAGATATGTACAACACTAACCACCCGTACCATGAATTTTGGCAACCTTACTCACGCACAGAATTTGGTTTACAGGTTTTAGGGTTTACATCTTACTGCAATCACCAATCCTTCTGCCAAGCGTGGTGATTATGGCAATATCCCTCTACGATCCTTGCTTCTCAAGGTCCGTTAAGAGTAGGCCCATATTCAGCAGTGGAGGTAAACGGGCTGTTGATGATGATGATGAATAAATTTCATTATTTCATGACCTCGTAAACTAATTTTCGAGTGACTTAAAAAAGAGAGAAAGATCAGACTTCGCCGCCTGATAAAAGAAAGAACAAATAAATTGAATAAAACTGAGCTTTAAAATCGAATCCCCCCTTTTTTACTACCTACCTTAGAGGTTGAATTTTACAAATCCTTTCTTAGTAGACCTATACCTGCGTCACAAAAGGAAGCCACGGTCCAAATATCACGTGTTTATTGTGTGTCAATCAGTCAGGACATGTTACTTTATGTATAGAAGATATATGTAAATATTTATGATATGATATGAGCTTAACAATTAAATATATCTGGCCCTCAAAAATCAGTCCTACCGTATTGCTTCTAATTCACAACCCACCGTGCCTTTGAGGCTCAGATTTATTAAAGTAACTTATTTATCATCGTACAGAAATCATCATCAGAAATCATCAGAAATCCTGTAAAATCAATAATTAAGAAAGAAAGAGAAAGAAAGAAAAATATTTATTCATAATGCACTGTTGAAAAATAACAATAATTATAAAATTTACAGGTAATAGACATTCATGTGCACCATAAATAGGCACCAACTTTATGCTTTTGTTTATGAATGTAGCGCTGGTATTCTAGTTGAATTACTTAATTATTAATAATTAATGAGACGAAGACCGCGAAGAAATTCTAAGATTAAAATATTTTATATTGAATTTATTCACAGCAAATGATTTGCTTTGAACTGCTGCCTTTAACTACGGCTCTCTACTCTCGTTTTCTATCGATTTTATATTTACCAGTTTTAAACTAGCTTTAGGAAGGATTTCCTAGTTTGAATCAGCTTATAGGTATCTAATCGTTTTAACGACAAGACAACGTTGACGGACCATCACTTCAAAGTTAATAATTAAATAAGTATATCTAATTAACTAAAGCTCAATTCTGCTAATCTATAAAAATAGATGACAATCAACAATCCAGCTTACCTTGTAAATGTTACATATTTGCTATTCAGATGAAAATAGTTGGTCTATTTTCATCTGAATTGCAAATAATACCTAACGTTGATTGCCTCTCAATAAGTATATTTTGTGATGGGAAGAAAGAAAGGAAGCATGAAATAAAATAATAAATGAAATAAATGATATTTAATTAGCACTTAGGTATTGAAATACACTTGTACTTGTCAAGAAAATTCACAATGCATACAAAATTAATTATAAGTAACATATAACATTATATATATATATTACTATTTCAGGTGTCGTAAAAGTCTGTCAGTCTTGTGTCAATAAATACATTCTTAATACATATTAATCACAAGCATTTTCTAAATTAAAAATAAATAAAAATAGTAATAATATTGTATATTGACCGGTCAAATGGCGCAATCAAACGTCTTCAGCCAGATTCTATTAAATTAAAGCTACACACGCACTTAAGGGGCAAGGACCACGGCTCAGGGCGCCGCGCCACTGAAGCTAGAAGTCACACAATAGTAGGTAATTAAAGGTAAGCAAACAGGACGTGATAACTGGCAGGGACTACCGGCACTCCATCACACGAGAGGGGCAGGGGCCAACGCGGTCCTCGGTATGTCCGGTGAGGATCCTAGCCTAGCTAAGCTGCAGGTTTTTCTAGCTACCTTAGTGGACGGCCCGGAGAAGAAACTCAGAAATAAACTCCGGTTTATTCATTTCCGTCTTCTTTTGTTCTTTATATATTTTTTAATGTATTATTATTTTTTTAAACAGTTTGAAAGGAATGTGGACTGGGGCACGCCTGTTAATAAAAAAACAATAGTTATTTGATAACAATATAGTGCATAAAACCCTAGTCCCCTAATCTGTAGGACATGCATGAGGGGATTATTGAATATAGAAGAGGCTTAATTGTTATGTCAAGATCACAAAGAGCATAAAGCAAGTGGAGAGATTTTATTTTTTTCGGATGGGCATACATAGGTATCCACGAGGCTATTGCTACTTCACCGGGAATAAAGGCGAGCCTTAATAAATGGTTTAAAAACTTAAAACTAAGCCACCTGCGCAAGAGGGCGCCCCCTGTGGGCCTCGGATTTCGGCTCAGGGTGGTCGCTGGCGATGAGATTGAGGGATTATGACTTTTAGTATTTTAGGAGAGTTTTGTGCAACTGTCGCTCTACTTTACAGTTCGCGGGCCTCTCGAACTTTGGGTCTACGAGGGCATCGGATGGTTGGAAGGAAGTGGTCTCTGCCTACCCCTATGGGAAAAAGGCGTTAATGTATGTTGCATGGAAACACACTTTTGGCGATTTTAAATAGTCTACCGACAATCGATGCCGACACTTTGAAGTTTTTTTTAATTAACAAAATCGGGGCCCTGAAATTAAATCAAGAAGTTGTGTATTTTGTAAACTCCTAAATCCTAGTAAATTGGCTAAGTTGAGTCGAATTAACCGTTGCGTTGGCGTTGGCTTGATTTAACTATGTTGGCACCTATTCGATAGACAAATAGTCTAATTTAGTTCTACCTTTGGCATACGTATACTGATATACGTATATCGAATTAGGTGTCGGTGAAATATGGTGCTTTTGCAAGTAGCGTAGGTTATTTAATCCGTGTAATGCTGTTACTTAATTATTATTACTTAGAATAAATTCAGTCTGTTATGACGCTCACATAATTATAGTTACGTGTGGGGTTTTCCAAGTTTGCTCTTTGAATTTATGTTTGGACTAAGAAAAAAGGAGCAACTCTTTTTTTTTTCTTCGGCCGGACATATTATGTAGTTAGCCACGAGGCATATGCTTCTTAACTGAGTATAAAGGAGAGCAGGGCTCCAGCTTTATTTAATCAAAAATCTCAGCCAAAAAAAGATGAATAAAAAAATCTTTAACAGTTTTGTTTTAATGATACTTACTAGTAGTTAGTTCGCTCGTTTCTTATACCTTACTTTTTAACATACCAACATGCTCCATTTATTATATTTCTATTATAACACGCATAATTATACTGATGCGGGCATTGATGGAAAGTAATCATTTTGAGGAAAGTAATCTTTTGGTGTAAATAAAACGACCATTATTCAAATCATTAAATGAAACAGGAAAAAAATTGTAAAAGTGTAATTTCGAAATAAACTGTAATTCAATTTGTCCAATAAAGGTCAAATCAATCAACGAATTCGATTGAGTCCATTGATGATGGGACATCGTTTCAATTTTTCTTAAATTAAAAATCGGGAAGCAACATTTTATGAATAATTAGACGCCCAGTAGACCAAATCTGGCTGGGTACCTACCTATTAGGGTTTGGACTGGTCCAGACCCGTCGAGGACGACGAATTTAAATGGACAGAAATATGAAATGTTCATTCTGTTGACACGTTTCAATTACTTTTACACGTAGTAACTATTTATTCATCTGTGCCTTTATGCGGACAACGCTGAGATACACTGATTCTGATGAACGCCACACAAATGTGGCGTAACACGTCACACACCAGTCTACTACTAATAGATAAACAACTTTTCTTAACCTCTTTATGTACTTAGTTTATACCTACTAAAAATAGTTCGGCTACCTTAATGGCATCTTCGTGAAACTAAATCACCACACATATTCCGCAATACTTTCTATCAAGCAAACAACCCTCATACTAACTGGCGGCAAATTAAATTTCGAACGAATCCACGCCAGTGACAGGTTGACGAAGGTCCAGTATTTTTTTTTACTTTATTTTTGTAGTTCACAGCCACTGGTCGGCAATACACTGCCTGTCCGGTCTCCATCTATCATGTTCATGTCTAAAATGAATTAAGTTAAAGTTTGCAATTTATTATTATGGAGATTACTATGCAATCTACAAAGTCTATACACGAGTTCAAATATGAGAGAGAAATGTTAAATTCAACCTTTAATAATAGTTATACTAAAAAGACATACCAAAGTCAATTGCAATAAAAATTACATAAAATGTATTATGTGTTTTAATAAATATTTATACCTGCGTAAGCCTTGATAAAAGTTGAAACAAAAATAAAAATAGTAGTAATACGACCAAAATGTTCTAAAGTCGTGTGTTAAGCGGAATGCTCACATCACACAACCTCCTAATAAAGGAGAATGCACAATGTCTCATGACGTTTCCGGATCACATTATAAAGTCGAGATTCCGGCACGCTTGCAAACAAATGAAACTAAGTTCCGTCTCTTGTTGCTAACATGTCCTTAGTATGTAAATACGACTTGTTTTCTTGAGAGGAACTTACAAAAGACGGAAGCGTGGAATATGAAGATAATTCACTACTATTTTGCAGCTCATGTTTTGAAGTACCTACTTAAAAGATTCAATGCGAATATTTTTATCAAACTTTAACTAATTAAGCGGCGGCCGTAGACCAAGATTCTAGGGGCGTATAGGACTTGTATTTTGTGGTCGTAGGTTCGATCCCCACCCTTTGCCCTACTGACGTGAACCTACTCGTAACACAAGCATTTTAGTTTTAGCACGAGGGGTTGACAATAATATATTGCAAAACTCAGCTAGTAATCTTAAATAAAATACTGTATTTTTATCAATCTTTTGTAACTGGTGGTGAACTAATTTTGCGTGGCTTCTCTTGGTAGGCAATCGCTAGGGATTTCTTCTTTGGGATGCAAATTTTTTACTGTTTCATCTTGCTACACGTTCAGTCATCACGGTATGGGTAATCAGTCATAGGTAATGGGAAATGGGTAACGGGACATGCGTTATGGGACATGGGTAATGGGACATGAGTAATGAGTGATTGGTATCATCATAGCATGTTTCTACATAGTAGGTACTGTTGATGACGTACCGTGATTACTCGTTAGAATTAGATTTTTATTATTGTAAAGGCGGATGATCTCCTTAAGGCCGCGGGATTACGGTGGATGCAGGCCGCTTCTAACAGGAACAACTGGAGATCTATGAGGGAGGCCTATGTCCAGCAGTGGACGCCCTACGGCTGATATGATGAATTCAAAGGCCCCCACGGCCTCAGGCTGCCCTGGTTGCCCTCCCTTAAATCCGGTCATGGGTCCTTTACTTGGTCAATCTCCATTGATGGCGCCCTCCATAGCCTAAATCGATCAGTATGGTTCTAGGTGCCATTCAGTAATTGAGTCTACTGAATTATTTACTAGCCTGCCTAGCATTTAAAAGATAATTTATTAAAACTATACTAGCTACCTTTTATCAAATATCAAATATATATCTATAGAAGGTTTTCTGGCAGAAAATTCATAATTGAATACAGCTCGCCGTTGTAAATGTTGTTTCTTTGTCTCAAATGTATTGTTACTTGTTTTTCTGTGTGTGCAATAAAGTATAAATAAATAAAACCGCTCAGTTAAGGTAAACAAACTTTAGCGTATTCCAATAAACAAAATGTCTCGTAATAGGTACACCTCTCTAGGCCAGTGGTTCTCGGTATTTAGATTTAGTTTAACTTCGCGGACCCATGTTTCCTACAATCACTTGGACGAATGCCATTCCTTGAATTTTTGGTTAGTAAATAGAGTTTATTTTGGAGATTTGCTGTTCGTTTTAGTTCTTATACATATTTTTAATATATAAATAGTTGTTGCCCGCACATTCGTCCGCGTAGGTTTTGATTTCTTTTCATCCTCCCCCGCTCGTCCCGACTATAAGTTTACAAAGAACAATCCGATGTCCTTGTGGACCCGAAGTCCGAGTGGCCCGCGAACTGTAAAGTAGAGCGACAGTTGCACAAAACCCCCTAAAATACTAAAGTCATAATCCCTCAATCTCATCGCCAGCGACCGCCCTGGGCCGAGGTCCAAGCCCCACAGGGGGCGCCCTCTTGCGCAGGTTGCTTAGTTTGTAGTCTTTAAACCATTTATTAAGGCTAGAGCTCTGCTCGCCTTTATGCCCGTTGAAGTAGCAAAAGCCTCGTGGTGAACTACGTAAGTCCGTCCGAAAAAAAAACATCGTCTTAGAAGTGACATTTAAAAAAATCCTTTCTTATTGGTTGCTACGTTATATTGAGAATACTCCCTCCAATTTTAAGATCTCTTAGTTCAATGATCAGTAGTTTAAGCTGGGCTTTGATCCGTCAGTCAGTCAGTTATTCTTGTTAATAAAGATGACACTGTAGGTTTATTTTTAATGATTACTAGCAGTGTTTTCCTATCTACTACTATTCTTAGTATAAATATTCATAGTGCTATGCTAAAATACTTGTGTTACGAGAGGGTTCACTTCGGTAGTGCAATGAATGGGGATCGAACCGGCTACTACAAGATCACAAGTCCGATGCCCTAGCCATTGGTATAAACTTATTACGAAAAAACTGTCGATCCTATTGTCCTCGCTAGGATATTTAATATAAATCAGTATGTTTAAACTCACCGTCGTATGATCACAACGTTTCATTTTTATTCCACTACAACTTGGTAAATCCTATAATACGCAAGTGCGCAACACATTCGTTTTCCCATATGATATGTAGAAAACAGTAAATTGCATTGCATTCAAAGTGTTGGAAAACTAATGGTCTTAGGGATTAATTGATTGAAAGCGATTTGCAGCGACGATATATCCGGCTTTTCAATTAAAAGCGAGATTAAAAATCACATTACCATTGCTAGTGGTAATACATTTGTTTGTTTTAGCAAATCATAATGCTAAAATATTTGTTTATTAAGGGTATAAACTATCTCTGTGCCAAATCTAGTCCATTTCCTTTGATTCGTTCTGGCGTGATCATATAACTTTACCACCATCCATACATCTATCCATAAGTACTCTCGCATTTATAATAGTAATATAAAGAGATAGATTTTAATGCCTTGTATTCGATGAACCCTAAAAAAAAGAAAACATAAAGAGATCTTGATTCAAATGTTATTAATATGCAGCCGCATAAGAAACCTATTGTGCATCAATAATGGGCATAAAAACTAAAAAAATATATTTAGTCCGTCAGTTAGATTACTAAAAAATATTGGACGCGTATTTTTTTATTTATCAAATCAATACAAATTGACAAAGATACATACAGAGCATCAACGAACTATAAAGTTCTGAAGAGGGGGGCTTGTGACGTCACTACTAGGTAAAATTGTATCTAAAAGTGACATCACATGAAATTTCAACGCGCTGTATCTTCGTCATTTTTTGTTTAAGCTACGAAAAAGAAATAGGTGTCCAATAGATTTTGGTTATCTAACTGACGGACTAATTAGATTGTTTTAGTCTTCATACCTATTGCCTACTAGAACAGTTTTAAGTATTTTTTTTATTAAAGAACAAGCAAGTGACCCTATCCTCCTGAAAGTTAGTGCCAGTGTAGCAAATGTACAACAATTATGATCTCATTATAACTTTAAGATTTTTAAGGGAGTTTAGTGCATTTGTCGCTCTACTTTAGGTACCTACAGTTGGCCGGCGTCTTGGACTTCGGGACTACGAGTGCATCGGAACAGCAAAGACCAGGGCCCCGAGTCTACTATCGTAATGGCGTGTCCATGAACTGTCAATGACAGTTCAATGGTCGGTTATTTTCCCATTTGGTAATCTACTTATCCAAATGACGTCATAATGGAGCCACGATGACATTAGCGTAGTTGAATATAATAACAAATGACACATTTATAAGTTTTGAAATCGCCTAAATAAACATTAAAATCTCCCTAACCATCTCCCCTGCTACTTCTGTCGACAGCCTTTTTCTGCGGTAGCAACACCGACTGCCATTCCAGCGCCGACACCATAGTGAGATGAGTAGATTACCATTTTTGGCATAATGATATCATGAAGGCACTACGGTGGCACAATATTTAAAAAAATAGCAGATGGCCCCCTGCGCGCGTGTTGCGGTATAGAAAGGAAAACTAGTCAGAGCAATATTTTTATCCGCTCATTCTATCCGCTGGTTCTAGTTGTAAGTTCAAATAATAAAAGTGGAGCCAGATGGGTAAACATTATTAATTAGTATTATCTTGTACAGCCTGAAATAGTTATCTATCATTACTTCTAATCATAAAATAAATGACCCAGGTATCCAACCCAGGCCAATCGCAATCAAAAGTCGCACCACGTACAAAATTTTGATTCGAAACGAAACAAGTTTAAAAAATTCCCCACCTGACTCTCATATTGTCCAATTTATTTTTCACGGCGAATAGTCTGAATTCTAGCAAGGGATCTTGGTACATAATCAAATAGCGAAGGAGACCAATTTTCCGTACGATCGCCCACTGAACGCCGTGCACCGCGCGCCGCCGATATTGGCCAAATTAACCCACTAAGCTCCATCTACAGTAGACGCAGAAAAATTGCATTCAGCTTGAAAAATACGAGCCCATATGTTTTGGTAAAAAGGTAATTTAACGAATTAAATATCTCTGCCAATTACTTATGATTAGACGCGGTATACGTTGCTTTTCATATTATTGCAGTAATTATACTCTAAAATATTGGGTAAACGTTTCCCAGAGTCACTTCCAACTAAGAAGAATATCGAGAATATCGGTTTTAAAAAACTAAATACATAAGTAATTATATACATATATAAGTTGTAAAAAGTGCAGTCATTGTAGAAATCTTTCAATAGTCGGATGCGGTAAACGGATTGTGATGTCTAGTTAGAACGAATCAAATCTAGATGTAGGCGATCAAGAACGTCGCTTAAAGCCGATCTCTATAATTGAACTGTTAGGCTCGATTCCAATGAGGAGTTTGTGCTTTAATGTTCCTTACTCAAATATTCAGGGATTTTCGTTTAAATTGCTTCTGAAACACTTTTTTTTCAACGTTTGGCACGATCGATTGACGAAACTGAATGCGTGTTGATGAAACTGAATAAATTTATGGACATTTTTTGAATACTCAGCATATTTTATGATTACAAAATGGTAGAGAGGATAGTGTCAATAACGATCGCTTGAAACAACCAACACAGAAGTTAATTAATGAAATTGAGAATAAGTCAAGATCTACTTTGTTGAATGAGAAAGTAATAAATAATAGAATAGAAACTAGTACTAATATTAGCTACCGATCTATTGCGAGCACTTATAATTGAACTTGGTTTATTAATAAGATGAGCATTCTCAGAAAAGAAATATTCAATATTACGATGATTTATTTTATTGATACTTTTTCTTGAAGAGGAACCGGTGGTCAAGCTATGATCACCATGATAGGTTAAAATAAAATAAGTAACAATCATTTATATTTACGTAAACCAATTGGCACAAACAGGCACTTGTAAATAGTCAAACGTGAATTAGAAATTTTATTAATTAAATTAGTTATTTATTTATATCTCTAAAATTAATTGATATAATTTATTTATTTTGTTCTTAGCGACGCAAAATGCATGTTCTGTCTATATTAGGGTTAAACTTAAACCCTTATCGAGGCAGTAGGTATGTTTGGAATTCATTTGTTTGTTATACCTACTTTAACCGTTAAAGTATTCTTGTAGAAAGGTAAAGTCAATTCAACTGAATTCACTTGCAGTTCAAACTAGGTGCACATGGCCGAAGTCCCAACGGGAAATAGGGAGCACAACTTGTATATACCTACTGGCACTATGCACTAAATGAAACACCAAGTAGGATAACACTGTACTAAATTTTAGAGATGTGTAGTTCGCGAATGAATCCTTCAATTGAAGTACTTCAGTTGGAATCACTCTATATCTCTTTCGTTCAGTACAGATTAATTTACTTCAATAGTTCAGTTTAGTCCATTTAGTTCACAGTGTTAATAGTACATTACGATATTAGTGCGTTATGATGGTTATAACATGCGAGGCGGAATTTCAGCCCGAGCCGAAGGCGAGGGCGTAATTGAGCCGAGCATGTTATAACCAATACGCACGTATATCGTAAGTCGTTTTTTAACACATTTGCGAGGAAACAGAAAAAAAAACATTTTTCACAATACAAGTACAAAGAAAAGAAAATTTGAGAAAAATGGCGCGAGGATTATTTTCTGCTGTAGCTGCGTGAAAATGTTGGCAAAGACGTTAGAGCATGCAGCCAAGTTTTTAAATTACCGAATAAACAGATTTTTTTTATTTTAAATAAACTGAATCTGTGAATGCACTGCAATGCAATTGCTTTCCCGCCATTTTAACAGCGCGCTAGCGCTGCCTACTGACAACAGCGCGCGAAATGGCAAATAATACTGTTATGGAATTTGTATGGACTCTATCTTAACTATTTGCTTTGGTAACACACGCGTTTTTTATAATATAATAAAAATATAAAATAATATATATATATGACCCGCTTTACATATTTAAAACCGGTGGAATTACATCAGCTTTACGAGCAACGGTGTTAAAAAATACTATTCAATATTATACGTAGGTACACAATATTACATAATGCTTTCAAATGAAAACGATACTTTTCATAAAAAACCCTTTCCTAAAGAACTAATGGACGGAGACGACCTGACGACCGAAACGGCCAGGTAATTTGATCATTCATAAAAATGATTTATCAGCTTACCTGGAGCATTCTAAGAATAAAAACATCGACCTGGCAGGATTCGAGTGGTGGATGTGGGAGTTATGGGGTGGGAAAAAAAATAAAAAAAAGGTAATATAATCAGGATTACTTTTATTTCCAAATGGTTTGCTTACCTCCCCAAAGCCCTCAAAACAAATCTGGCGTCATTTTGTTGGTGGAAAGGTATCGCCAGGCTTAATTATAGTGAGAAAAAAATATTATTTTTAGGTAATAAGAACAAGGCTGGCTTTTTTTGTGCTTAAGGTTTATTATTCCCAGAGGCTAGGAAAAAAAGCCAGCCAATAATAGTGGTGGGAACATGTCGAAAAAAATAATTGAAAATTTATATTTTAAATTGTATTTTGCTCGAGAAAGAGCTAAGGGGCATGAAAAAGAGCGCGTGGAGAGAATACACGCGACGACGGCGTCCGTGCTCTCTCGGCGCGACGTTCATGTTCGGTAAACCGAACGCGCCTGGCTGTCCTCGTCGCACTCGTTGGAGCCAAACGTTTCCGGAGCGCCAGCTGTTTCAGTTGAGCATCGATAAAGAGAATGCGCAATATTAAGTATGTGCTATTATTTTATTTGCGAATTTTTCCTTCAAGGTAAAGGTAGTATTTGATAACGTACATGGTATTGAATAGTGTACTGTGCGATATTCAATCCTCGAATTCCGGTTTTAATCCATCATTATCATCACTCTCGTAATCGCTTCCACACTGATAAATATTTATTTAAAAATATTTTAAATATTGAATTTTCAGATGGGCATTATTTCAGATACTAGTGATGTATCTGCTGCGCAGTAGTTGTTGATATAGCTTAGCCTGGCACGGTGGCAAGTTAGAATTATTGGCGATTTACAAGTGCCTGTAACTGGTTTACGTAAATAAAAATGACTTTTATTTTATTTTATTTAAACAAAATATAAAAACACGTCCACGCGCTGAAAAATAGATGCTCAACTGAAACAGTTGGCGCTCCGGAAACGTTTGGCTCTTTCCGCTCAACGAGTGCGACGAGGACAGCCAGGCGCGTTCGGTTTACCGAACATGAACGACGCGCCGAGAGAGCACGGACGCCCCTCCACGCGCTCTTTTTCATGCCCCTTAGCTCTTTCTCGAGCAAAATACAATTTAAAATATAAATTTTCAATTATTTTTTCAACATGTTCCCACCACTATTACTGGCTGGCTTTTTTTTCCTAGCCTCTGGCAATGGACGTAAACGGCCTGATGAATAAAGTAAACTTATAATTCTCATATCAATTTTATTATATGATTACAACGATGTGAGCCAGTCATCATCATCATCAGCCCATATAACGTTCACTGCTAAACGTGAGTCTCCTTTTTAGCCATAGTCACCACGCTTGGCAGGTGGATTTGTAACCGCAATATAATGTTGTAACACACGGAGAAAACTGCTGCACATTCCCTGGTATATGAATGTTATAACAATCGGGACCAACGGCTTAACGAGCTTTCAACCAACCAGACCCGGAAAGAAATCTTGTTTACTTTTTTTTATTAAATATTACTAGCAGAGTTTTGCAGTCTACTAGTATTCTTGTTAACCCTGCTAAGCTAAAATGCTTGTGTTACGACAGGGTTCACGTCGGTAGTGTAATGGGTGGGGTTCAAACCGGCGACCTCGAGATCACAAGTCTGACGCCCTAGCCATAATAGCTAAAGTATAAGCGGCCAATATAAGTAGACCAATGATTGGGCAACGGCCGCTTATACCTTAGACCTTATACGCAATTTACAAAAAGATTACTTGTGCGACGTGGTGATTGAACCCATTACCTTCGAAACTTAAAGCGAGACTTATACCGCAACGCCTCGGAGGTTGTCGTGATCCATTGAGCCAGTTAATCTAATTTAATTGTTCCATACTCAAAGTCAACGGCTATTCTTCCCATTTCCATTATTCACTCATCTTTTCAATAACGTATAACAATTCAGCTTTTATTATACCGCAGTGATCTGTACATTGTCATAAATTACATGGCACCTCATACGGAGGGATTCATTATCTTCCGCTGACTGATTAGAATCCGCGGGCTGACGCCCGACGGTTTTGATGTATTGCCGACTTACTTCTGCACGACGGATTTACAAGGCGCAAGACAATGGTGTCTTGTGTGAAGACGCCTTTATGCAATAAGCTTTGTTGTGAAGGTATTCGGTGTTGCTTGGAAATAAGCGTGGTGAAATTGAAATAGCACCGTAAATTTATCCAAAAGAGTTGGCCACCACATCCAAATTCAATATGGGATGAGACAATTGTCAATCCCATAATCCAGTAAAGTAACAAAAGACTCAAAAAATATCGATTAGGGAGACTTATAGCTCAACAGATTTGCAAGCTGAAATGTCAATGGGCAAGACACATAGCTCTAGAAACTGACGGCCGAAGTAGCATTAAAATTTTTCGAATAAAGACCACGAACTGGCAAGTGCAGCGTGGGACGACCACCTGAACGATGGACCGATGACCTCATAAAGGTCGCAGGGAGTCAGTGCATGCAGGCTTTTAGCAATCGTTCCCGCTGGAAATCGATAGGGGAGGACTATGTTCAGCTGTGGACGACATAAGGCTGATATTTTGATGACAATGATGAGGTTCTTATAAAGGACACAAATCTAGACTTCATGCTATTAATTGCGAAGGCAACACGCAACATGGATGGCGCGTGACCAGCCAATATTTTAAATCAATATTATCTTAAAACCATATCTTCGATCGCCAATAACATCATCACTTATTTTATGTTCATATTTACCTATAACATATATATAAATAAATGAAAATCTCATTAATCAGTTCTAACGGCTCACCCACTCACGTCGGAATCAGTTTTCTTTCATCCTATTAATAAATATTGAAAATGCGGCGCACTCCACAAAATCAAACCAGTACAGCAGCCAAATTGAAATCTCATACGGCAGGCCTTTATTAGGCAATACCGTGCGATCGTTGTCGACTCCACTCTAGAGGTGGTTTACTGACATCCCATTCGGGATAGGGCTACCAAAATGAGCAGAATGAATAATGACTTTACACGCAAATTATGATTTAGGGATGGTTTAAAATCATGTAAAGTGTATAATACTTCAGGGTGGCTAAGATTGAATGAAACATTAATAGTTTTAGGCACCCATGTGTTGTTCTAATTGAAGCATCAGATGTGTGCATGTGTGAATTAAATGACTTTTTAACTTCGCTAATAATTAAAAGCGGCTTTAACCTAATGGCTAAAACATCGGACTTTTGACGGTTAAGGTACAAGTTGGTACCGGACGACATGAAGCTGCAGACGACGTGTCGCAGTGACACTACTGGTTGCTCTGTATTTCTATGAAACTCACTTCCTAGCATCGATAGCTTCATGTCGCTAACTACGAAGGGAATTTCATAGAAATACAAAGAAACCAGTAGTGTCGCTGCGGCACGTCGTTTGCTGCAGCTTCATGTCGTCCGCTACCAACTTGTACCTTTAGATTGCACTACCGACATAAACCCATTCGTAACACGCATTTTAGCTTAGCACGGGGGGGTTCACAAGAATAAGTACTAGTGAACAAAACCTCTGCTATACATCACAAAAAAAATGACAGGACGATTTGCTATAAGTACAACTATAAAAAAGTGTAAGTATCTCTAGGAGACAGCAATAATAACTTTACATGGTAAATTATCTTCAGCGCCTTGCAATACCAAATACCTAAATTCTAGTCTAAATTGCACGAACGGGCGACCGTAATAAAGGTTCAAAGTCATCTTATCTCTAATTTTAATGCAATTGGAAAAATATTTACGTAGATAGATTGTACTACAAAAAGTGATCATTTCGCTGTTAGCAACGACGAAATATCACGGTGCAGATACAGAATTATCAAAGGTAACACATAAGTATTTAAGTTCATGTTTTAACCTGTGCACCATACTAAGGTTTCAAATAATCAAGTGTGGGATGGAAAGTGAGCAAGATATTAATCCTACATCCAAGGCAATTTTCATTAATAGTCATCACCTAATTTAAATCATGCTAACAAACCTTATACCAAACCAGTACATTTAATAACTTAATTAAAAAAGTAATAGAAGATAAAACAAACTCCAATAAAATTATAAAATTAATTGGACAGCAGAAACACTGCAACCCTAATGAACGTAGCCCTGCCACAACGATGTTGCTTCATTGGGAAATGATTGGTTTTGTTGCACATTATATAGATTCTAGACTAATTCCAGATAGTGCAAACATCGAACTTTGTATTATAATACTGTGTAGATATCAAGTTTATGTAATACCTACTAGGTATGTGTAGAGAGGTTGGTATTACTTATCTATACTTATACAGTCAAAACTTATTATCGGTCGAAACCACTTTTGACTGCAAAAATCAGGCAAAAGTAACTTTGACGGATCCATAATTTGGCTCACATTAAATTCCGGAAACGAAATGCGCTTAGGTCGAATGTTAAAAAAACACCAGGATTCCAACTTCTTTAGGTTAGGTTAGATTAGAACTGTGACCGCAACGTCTGATCCAAATTCCATTCAAATTATTATTGCAGTTAAAAGTGGTTTTGACCGATTATAAGTTTTGACTGTAACATATACGTTATACGTTAAGCAAAAACTGTGTAACCGTTTTTACAAACAATGCGCTGTTCGATGGGGACGGAATTTCGCACACTCATAGATTATATGCAGACCCATACTAAAAAAAAGATTAGCACTTTTTGCAATGCAATGATCACTATAATTTTGGGTGTATGAACAGGCGACCCTATAATATAGACTCGAAGTCAATTTAATCTGTAATTTTTAATGCTATTGGGAAAGTTTATAATATACTAGCTTCTGCCCGCGGCTTCGCACGCGTGGCCTACAGAAAACAAAATACAATATTGTTATCCGGAAACTATTGTTAAAAGCCCTCTCAATTGAATGAAGCCCAGTCAGTGGCTTACTGGGCGGCTTGAACAACTCTGACACCATTGTAGCCACTACATTTACGATAAAAAGAGAGGAATTAAATATACAAATGGACAATATGCCAAACAAAGCAGTAAGGACGAAGTTCTCCGTAAAATTTCTTTGGGATGAGAGTACTATGGTTTTAACAGAACTTAAGGCGTGTTTGAAAATATGTAATTAGGAGACAACCAGAAGTGGATAATATGTAACGAATACTGGTAACAACGAAATACTGTGACTACCTATTGCAGTATTTCTTTGTAAACAATATTTCTTGTTTTACCTTGAGGTGCTAGAATCACCAGGCTGCTCCGTGAGCTTACTCTGGAGCAAGCCACGTATAACTGACCATGTGAAAAGCAGTTCTCCCTTAAGCCTACCCCTGCTAAATCAAGAGTTTGGCCCTGAGATTTGTTTATGGTCATGGCAAAGCAGACTTTGAGGGGAAATTGCACTCTTTTGAACTCGAAGGGGTAGTTCGATGGAGTTAAAGGGATTTTCGGAATAAACACAGACTCCCCTCGGGAACAACCGGTCAGTATAGTTGCCTCGATAACATTACGTTGCAATGTTTTCACGCGTAACCTGGTGCCATTGCATAATTTTGGCGGGTTTAAATTACGCAGCAACATAACTGGGGCGCCAACTTTCAATTTTAATATGTGAGTTGGGAGACCGGGAGGCCTCAATGTGTTAAGAAATTCAACCGGGTAATGTATGGCATCATCGTTGTTAATTACTGGGTCCACTGATTTATAATCATTTTCAACTCCCTCGAACGATTTCAAAATAATTTCATTGATGATTGTTGCTTGGTCGTTTTTTGGTATTAGGATGGCACGCTCGCACAACCATTCTGCAGGATTATTGTGGATATTACTAATATCTAGATAGTGTAGAGTAGTATCTCTTCTACAGTGATCACGATTGTGCCTAACTCTGTAGGAATAATTATCTCACTATCCACTTCTGGGTAGTCACCATTTCCTAATTTGAGTAATAGCTCTGAAAATTTACCGGCAGAAAAATCTCCTCTCAGGCGGACTCTCATGTTTTTTGTAAGACTAACTTTAATCACTGATGGCCACAAATGAGACCGCTTCACACACGCTTTCACTTCATCCGCTCGCGTTCCTCAAGGCACTATTGGTAATGTCTGCCGGAAATCACCTGCTAACAATACAGTTACTCCCCCCATTTTACTATTATTATTCCTTATATCTTGTAAAGATCTATTTAAGGCTTCGAATCCCTCCTTGTGAGCCATAGTACTCTCATCCCAAACAATTAATTTAGTTTTACGTAGCACTTCAGCCATATTGCTTTGTTTAGAAATATTACAGAGTGGGGTTTCAGTTTGTATTAAATTGAGAGGGAGTTTAAACGTAGAGTGTGCAGTTTTGCCTCCTTCCAGTAGCGTGGCAGCAATTCCAGACGATGCGACTGCTAAGGATACCACGATAACTTCTCACTTTGGCCAGTAGTAAGTTAATAAGAAAAGTCTTACCAGTTCTACCAGGAACATCTAAGAAAAAGATCTCACCTACCCCTGTTTCTATACTGGTTAGTATTTTCTTATAAATTTTCATTTGTTCGTCGGTTAGAGAGCCTTCACAACTTGACACCACTCCTGCTATATTATCGATATTGTAATTTGTTTCCGTCAGTTAGTCCCGGTTGTGTAAGCCTTCAGACCTTTCAGGCTGAGATCCGTTATTTTTGAGATATTTATGTTATTTTCGATCACAAAGTCGTTTCTTTTGTGAATAAAGTAATAATTCTTAGGAGATTTTGTGGATAAAAAAAGTGTTCTTAGTAAAATTAACATCAAAAGGAACCCACCTTATGTATAAACTAAATCACACACTTACCTCCTGAATTAACAGAGTAAGATGGTAGTGCGTAGATTAATATAGTATCAATTGTATTTTACTTATAATGTTGAATAGATAATAAAAAATAGTTAGTGTAAGTATTTAATTTTATTTAATACAGAAACAAACGCATTTTTTACCATTACGCATTTAAACTTTAAGTTTCTGGCGAGTTTCAAGTCAATTGACTCAAGGAATAAGATTTTTCATAGATTCATTTAGAGGGTAGTTTAGAAAAATGACAATCTTTATAATTTATTTAGATAAGTATTCGTGCCAAGTTTCAAGTCTTTTAGCTCAAAAAATAAGATTTTTCATAGGAACTTTCATCCCCTTACTACCCCCTTGAGAGTTGTTGTAGTTTAGGAAAAATAAAAATGTCAATTTTTATCATTCGTTTCGATTAGTATTAGTTTCAAGTCCATTAACTTAAGGAATACGAATTTTAATAGAAACTTTCATCTCCATTTTACCCCATTTCGGGGGTAGTTTAGGAAAAATAAAAATGTCAAATTGTATAATTTGTTTAGTTAAGTATTCGTGCGAAGTTTCAATTCTATTAACTCAAGGAATAAGATTTTTCATACAAAATTTTATCTCCTTTTTTACCCCCTTAGGGGTTGAATTTAGAAAAATCCTTTCTTAGTACATACCTACTCTTTACAAAGAACATACCCTCCAATTTTCATGTCTCTAGGACCAGTGGTTTAGGCTGTGCGTTGATATATCAGTCAGTCAGTCAGTCAGGACTTTGAATTTTATATAATAAAATATAATATACAGATAGATAGATAGATAGATAGGTAGGTCGATTGTACCTACTACCAAAAACTTCTAATTTCGCAGAGTATAGTGATGACTTAAAAACACAGTGTATATAAGACCCATAATACTAACAGCTGATATATAGGATGGTGGGCTAAACGACCCTAATCATTAAGGTCTTTTAGCCCACCACCCTATATATACCATACACATTAGGGCCTAATGTGTATGGTACAAGGCCTCACTAACAAGTTTCTATCTCACTCTCGGCCCGTTTAGGTCAACTTTTAATAGATCCATTACTAGTTACGCTATGTTATGCGGATTTGCCCGCATTGAATTACTACTATACTCTACAATGGTTTGCAGCAGAACAGTAACTCAATGGGCTAATGTAGCATGCCGGTTAGGGGTGGTTCATAGGTAAGATAAACATATAGGCCTCTAGCATTGCGCAATTTATCTCACGTGGCAGATATTCCCGTAGAAATCTCATCATAAAATAATCTCTAGCTTCTAGGCAGTGTTACTCCTCGATAATATAATTATCTTAATACTGTTTTTAATAGTTTCACAAGTTTTAGCGTTTATCTATAGATACTAATCTATTGTAATATTATAAAGAGGAATGGTTTGATTTTTTGTTTGTATATCTGCATTGAATAGGCTCCTTAACCACTGGACAGATTTCAATAAAATTTCCACAATCAGAAAGGCACGTTATCCAGTAGTAACATATACCTATATTCTTTAGTAATTAAGTTCGGTACTTCGGAAAGAACGAGAGCTATTAGTTCCCGTAGGTTCCCGTGTTGTTGTTATTAATTATAAAGAAATATTCCTTTTATTTTTCTCTTCTAAATATTAGTAGGCACGGCAAAAGACAGAGTTGTGTGGAAAAGGGCGAGGGAGGCCTTTGCCCTACAGTGGGACAACACAGGCTAGTTAGATTAGATTAGATTAGAAATATTAGTTCTGATAAAGCATTATGATTTGAGCCACAGAACTCTAATGCGGTGAAAAGCTGTAGAACTTTTAAAATATATTTTTAATGGCCAACCCTACCTCCTCTCGAGAAGCAAACTCGTTAAGTCTAGTATACCACTAACGACGAGTAGAATCTAAGGATCGCGGCTCGTCTCAGCATTCCTGACACCTGTCCAATTTGCGTCAAATCATCGTCGCAACGTCGTCTCATTCGCTTTTATGACACCTACCAATTAAATACTTGCTACCGGGAATATTGCAATACTTGACTAAATTTAGTTATTTTAACGCTTAAAAGGATCTTTTGCTAAAAAATAATGTTGTACATTTCAAGCAATTGAGATAAAACGTCAAATTTGGTTCAAATTACTTGAAATATGCCTATAATCGAAGATGTTAGAAAAAATGTAAAGATAGACTTTATTGTACCTACGTGCGCCGTGTTAATGAATGGAATTCCGTGCCTCGCAGAGTGTCCTGCGTCAGATCTCTCACCATTCGTCGGTAGAATCATCCTAACGGATTTTGAGATTAAATGCGCACACACACGCAATTCAATATGTCGGGAGGACTATATTGCGTAATTATTAGAGTAGTTTCGGGTATTATGGCCTACTCGGCCAATATGGTCGGCCAGGTCGGCATTATTTTCACCGAAACCAAACAACACAGGCGATGTCGGTACCCACTATAACGTCGCGTCCTTCCCCTGAGCCCCTCAGTGCGGTCCCCGAGTTGCGGTGAGTGTAGGTATGTATTGTGCGGGCGTCGATCGAAAATTAGCTTATTTGATGTAATTTTTTGGTAAATATCACTCATTCTTATTCTTAAAATAATAATTGTTTTCATATTGCTAGTGTGCAGTTTTGTAATGAAACTTTCAATGAATAGTGTGGCGATATTTGTGAAGCACATTGTTTAATAGTTTTTAAGTTTGAATTGTATTTGTCAAAAACAAGTCTACGGCCATTATGGCACACTACGTAGCAGGCCAATAACGGGGGGGCACCCCCGTGCCATATCAGACACACCTAGCATGATTTTTTTTACATGTTATCATTTTCGTTTTCAACTGGTCCACGAAAACCAATTATACAAAGAAAACGTCAAACATGGTTCCAAGAGTCAATGAAAAAGGCAATCAAAGATGTACTAAATGAAAAAATGGGATCACTTATGGCTTCTAAACTGTATAAAGTATCCCGAACAACTTTAAGACGTTTGTGACTTTAAGAATGCTCAGGAGTGGAAACAGACGTTTTTTACTGCGAATTTTGTTCTGCAAAATAATGCAATATGGCCCTAGGCCATATTACCCTACGACGTTTATTTTTTTAGGATTTGTTATAATGAAAACAAACGTTGATTTAATAAAGTTAGATTTAATAAATTAGATAACGTAAAGTTTATGATTGTTGATTACTATTAAGTTCAAAGGACTGATTTAACCAATAAAAACTGATTGATCTCAATAAATGTTAATTTTATGTCCAAAAATCCTTATGGTGTGCCATATTATCCGAAACTACTCTACTCTTAAAAGAATTACTAAACTGTTTCAATTATATTTTTATTTAATCTATCTACATGCTCGATGCAAGCAGAATATACGATACTTCACACTACTCATAAAATAAGCTGGTTTCTAATCCATATAAAAGGAGTAGTTCTGACTAGTCTTGTGCCTGCTCGGTCATTTTCAAGATCGCTCCGTACTAGTTCATTTCGGACAGTGAACTAGTTCGTTCTATAAGCTCTAACAGCTCTATTCGGTCTTTGCGCTCGGTCAGCATTTCCATATAGGACAGCGCGGACCACAGAGTAAATACGTTCTCTAGGAACATTGTTAAGTACTTAGAGCGTATTTGCGGACCACAGAGCAGCCACCAAATCACCACGGTGACCAAATTATGGTTACTATTGTAATAATTTAACATATTTGATTTTCCTTCATACTTGAACAGGCTTAGGACTCAAGGACTGTCATTCTGATCAACCGCCTACATTATTATGAATGAATTCGTATGACGTACTTGTCAAAAACAATCAGTCAGTTTCATTATTCGTTCTCGCTCGCACTTATACGATCTCGCGGTTTACAATGTACGAAGTACGAAAAGAGCTATTTGACCTATTAGACCGATTACAAATCAGCGTTCGGAAACGTTTCTTCTAGTACAGTACGAAGATACGGCTCCTATTCGTTCATCGTTCACGAACTACACAAGACTAGTTCTGACTGACTTATAGACGCACGAACAGCCGTAACCGCTGCCGTATAGCCGTATGGCTATATGACAGCGATTATGATTAAACTAAATTCATGCTATTAAAAACATTTCAGTGAATACATCTTTCATGGTTTATTGGAATTCACCCCCTAAGAGTGCAAAATAGGGGTTGAAAATTTATATGGAAAATATTTTAAACTGCTCCAATTTCTATAGTTGAGTAACATAGGCTATATTTCACACAACCTCCGTAGCGTAGCGGTATTTGGTTCGCTTTAAATCTCGGAGGTCGCGAAGTTCGCTTTAAATTTCTGGGTCTGGTTGGTTGATGGACTACCCTCCATGCCTCGGAAAGCACGTTAAGCAACGGCATAACGTGACCATCGGGACCAACGGGTCATGATTGTTATAACATCATCTTTAATAATCGTAGTTACATCAAGGAACGAGCAGCAGCGTTTCCTTGTGTAGTAGAACATAATTCTGCGGTCACCTACTCACCTGCCAAGCGGGGTGACTATGGCAAATACCCTCCGGGCTGATGATGATGACATTTAATTATGAAGTTCCCACGGGAACGGGAGATACGCGGCTGAAACCGCGCGTGGGAAGCTAGTTTTTTAAGAAGCATGGCAGTCGACCGTTTGATTTGTTTTGTCGCACGTCTACCACTACAACTGTCTCACCTATTTCCTAATACAACCCAAACCCTAAACCCCAAACACAAATGAATATCAACGCAGCGGACGAACATAAAAGCTAAAGTAATGTACATAAATAACTGGTCTTGGGCTTAAAATTACTTTCAGGCAATTTGTCACGAAAAAAGTGTCCCGCGAAAACAAATGGGTCAACCTTTTTTAGACTAACGGAATTTTCTAATCTGTTATCCCGCGAGTATAGAATGAGGATTAGTTGGTAAAAGTAGAATTTATATTGACAAATTGCGTATAAAGTTATATGACAGTTATAGGTAGGTACATGACTCCCTTGATACCAGTTTTTGTCCATCGTAAATAAACGCGAAGAAATTAATACCAAACTACACCTCTAAACTTTACACATTAATCTATTAGGTTATTCCAAGGGACGGTGCGGTAAATGAAATTTTCGTTTAATACCTCATTTGTATGCCCGTTGGTGCGGTTTGCGATTCATCCTTATAACCTTTTCCCTTTAGATATGAAATCAGTTAAGGAAATATTATAACCCCATATGTAGGTATCAATTAAGAGTTATGAATAGGTAACGGTCTACATCTACCTATACTAATAATATTATAACTAATATTGTTAACGAGAAAAAGCTAGCAATGTTCAGATTATGTAAAACTAATATATAATAATATATAATGTTAATAATATATAATATTAATAATATATAATAATAATTATATTACACGGAGGAAAGATTACAATGTTTGTATTGAATAGGCTCCGAAAATACTGGACCGATTTGAAAAAAACTTTCACCGTTAGAAAGCTACACTATCCCCGGATGACATAGACTATATTTAATTGTGAAGTTCCCACGGGAACGGGAGTTACGCAGGTGAAGCCCGAAAATGAAATGAACTCACAGTGTTGGTATACCATTTATTAAGGCTGGAGCTCGGCTTGCCTTTATGCCCAGTGATGAAGCAAAATCCTAGTGGCGAACTACACATTTATCCGTGCCGTAAAAAAAAGGGAGTTCGTATTTACGAGGTGGACTGTGGTTCAATTATTCTTCAGGTCTTCCACGTGGACTCGGCCGAGTCCCGGGGCTAGAGCTCAGGCGTTACTGCCGTCCTACGCCACCTGGAACACAGGTGATCATTGGGTGGTGTTGGTCGGAGCTCCATAGAGGCGACCGGCGTGCTAGTGGCGCTCACGTCGAGTCAGGAGGCTCTCCCGTGCTCGGCGAGCTCTCGAGGATACTAAGTATGATCTCCATGCATCCGACAACGATGGAGGGCGGGGAGCGTCTGCGCTGTCATTGGTTCGATTGCCACGGAAATGAGATCTCGCGGCAAGGCGCATCTGTCCGGCGCAAGAGGGGCTACGGCGTAATCTTCTGCACATGGCGGGCGTCATACCCAAATATGTCTCACCCAAGGTCATGCCCATTTTTTACCGAAAAAACCAATTCAAGAAATGGTTTTTAATCACTGCACAGACTGATATAACCAATATGATTCTGATATGTAACAGTGGATCAACAAACGCCCGGAGTTTGGCTTCAGTTTTCTACACGCGTGTTCCCTACTCAGCCATCGATCAGCCGTAGGTAATCCATCACTCGGGAAACTATTGAAGTGTGGTCGGCGGCAGATACGAAATAATACACATATGTACGCTTCGAGACGTTTATTCTAATACTCATAGTATTTATCCAGGCCAGTACATGGAAAGCCATATATTTTTCTTTCGTATTTTTACTTTACCTACTTTATCAGACCACCGTTTACGTCCACGGCTGAACATGGGCCTCCTCTCTGACAGCAACCCAGGGTCGTTGAGGGATGTAGCCGTAATCACCATACTTGCCAGGCGGATTGATGATCGCAGTAAGGTGGGAGGGGGAGTATCTTTGAGTTGATATGTTCATTTAATTAACAATAACTGTGTCAGATCCGCAATAAAACCAATCCTGAGCTGACTGACTACAGAGAGAACAACATTTTATTTTACATAATGTTGTATATACGAAGTTTAAAAAAATGTTGTTGGGATCGCGATACTACATAGGATTACACAATCCTACTAAATATCACCTGACTTGATCCAGTTGATAGATTGCAAATTGGTTATAACAGACAGACACACAACATGATTTTTCAAACCCTAAAAATATTTGTTATTGATGCAGCACCAGTTCAGTTCAGTTGATAATTGCAGCTGCTTTGAATAGAGCTGGCCAGAATCAGCCAACCCCATTTCTTAAATACCTTAAATTTGGAGAACATAATGTAATTTAGATATCCGAGACGAGCACTAAGAAATATTTTTGCCCACTACTGAACATGGGCCTCGGTCCTCCTCTTTACAGACCTTGATAATCCATGCTCGTTGAGGCATATTGCCTAAACGTGTTGTTTGACAGGTGGAAATGTGTTCGCAATCAGTAACCTTGACCTGATTGATGCTGCTGCTCATTCATCAGCTGTGTAACTTCATCTCTTACGACACCCATGCACAGATATGAGGAAAAAATAACTTATTCTAAGTCGGAATACTATATCCCTCAATATTACCCGGTCCTCATCCATCATAATATTTCACCGCGTTGCATTTCCATCGCAATTCTTTAGAATGGCACCAATAATTTTATAGGTTCGACGAAGACGCCATTATTCAGTTGTTCAGCGGCCCAGCAGAGTTTATTGGTAGGCCAGACAGTGGTGTAACTAAAGGCCGGGCCCTGTAGCAATTCGTTGAATCAAGAGAGCGGGGACGACTCAAAATAAATCATCTTACTACAACGATACACCAACATAAAATCAATAGATTTAAAAATAATATATGACTACAATAAATCGAAGAAATAAAATACAATTCTTGTAATGTATAGTTAGGCTACGAATAGCGTTGCCAGGCTACCTGGATATGGGGCCGGATTGCACATGCGTACCCGACCCCCGCCAACGGCGGATCGAAGGAGTGTCCGGGAGGTTTTAGTGGTGTCGGGTCCTCTTCTCGTGATATTAGTTTAGCAAACCACGCTATGGGGAGGGCGAGTCCCACATATACCACCGCCAGGGCGAATGCAGCGACAACCAAAAAAAAAAGGCTACCCGTATATCCAGTCATAGTTAAACTTGGGATTGCATGTCCGGCTCAAATAAACGGTGTCCGACCGGTCCGGATGTTTGTGTGACCGAGCGCAGGTGAGTCGACTGTCAGTCGCTAATAATCAAAAAACCTAGATTTTCCTTCCATAAAATCTTTAATAATTTAGGGTGTCCGGTTTTTACCCAAATATCTGGCTTAATTAGTTAGTTTGTCCGGCTAGGTTTAGCGACCAGACAATTAACCCTACCTACAAACATCTACTTTTTCCAAAGTCTCTACGAAAAACATAAAAAATCTTTTTCATTCACTATTGCTATTATTGCAATTATTTTTCAGTGCACTTGAATCGACATACATAAAATACAATGTAGGTATATTTATTTGATTCACACTATAGATCTTAAGTTCTGAGGCCCCAAATGAGACTATGCCCGTGGCACACTACCCCTCCTGCTACCCTATGAATACGCCACTGAGGCCAGCGTAGAGTGATCTCGTAATACGGACACAAACATTACCCCTTTTAAATTGAATTTCGCACAATTTATCAGTCAGGCTTCGATAAAATACGGCTGCCTTTAAATAGTGTTAATGGCTGACTGACGAAAATTTATGCCACGGGAAGTTCAATCCTGATCCAATAGATATGGATATACGTTAAACACAAACAACATTGTACTATATTTTTATCTATTAGCATATTATGTCACTATTTTGCAGGATTAAGGTGAGTCTTTTTAAAGAATGTGATGAATAAAGTCACTTCTTCTTTCTTCTGACCAATTTCGGCCTCAAAGAATTGGTCATCTATACATGACAGGATAATGTCCGTGGATAACGTATAAGTATCGTCTTAAAGCTTGGAGGTCATGGGTTTGATTCCCTCTCTAGACAACTAATCTTTGTATAAAATCAAAGATATTTATTTCGGGTCTGGTTCAATCAGAAACTACTTTCCTTCATAACTGGAATTACATACTTATTATAAGCTAATTTAATTTCACTCAAAATGTCATCGTCACTTGTTCCGTAACATTATCGAAAAATAAGAACGACCTCTCGAACTAGGCCCTAATTTCAGGTATATTTAACTCTTATAATTTATTTAGTATAAGTGAACACCGGTGGCTCAGTAGTTACGATAGTTGCTTCTAAGATTTGGTGTTATCTGGGTTCGATTCCCACCCTGGACAATTATTTGTATAAATCACTGATAGGTAGTTGTTCTGAGTCTGGCTGTGCTTTTTATCAGTTAGTTATGTGTTTGTAAAGACATCTGCAATACAGGGGATTGTTTCTAGAGCTCAGAAGCATAAGGTTGGATGTGCCATTGTACGTCAGTAACATTCTAATACGTGGATGAAGGTGATATGGCGCATTTTCGAGTTTTTGTGTTTTTTTGCATAGATGAAGGTGATATATGTCAAAACAATACGACTACACAGATCTTAAACCGTCCATTTAAGGCTTTACAAGACAACTACATTCATCTTAGCACCTCATTTTCAATATCTAAACTTGCTGAAAAGTTTACTTTTGTTTATGAAAAAAGGAGTTATGTCAAGATTTTTTTTTCAAATTAACTAAATAATAAAATATATAAATTTGTTTGGTTGCTTTCATACCATTAATATTTCAGGTTATTTACACAATTTGGCATCATAATTTAATATAAACATTAGTTTTGTAGCGACTTATCTAAAAAAATATAAGTGAAACTTTAACTTCGATTTACTCCAAATTTAATTTATGTAACTTATCACCTTCATCCACTCACGTCTTCTTCGTCGTATGTGCCTTTATTGTCAGCTGTCACTTACGACCAAATGCTTTTGAAGATAATAGTATATCCGTCTATGCTTCTGAGGCAGATATATGAAGTGCGGGAGTTGTCTTAAAAAAAATAGTTTAATAGGCATGTGGACTTAAAAAAATCTATTTAGTCCGTCAGTTAGATTACCAAAAAATATTGAACACGTACCTATTTTTTTTTTCGTTCCTCAAACAAAAAATGACGAATATACCGCGCGTTGAAATGTTGTGTGACGTCACTATTAGGTACAATTTTACCTAATAGTGACGTCACAAGCCCCCCTCTCCTGATCTTTATAGTTTGTTTTTGCTCTGTATCTTTGTCAACTTTTATTGATTTGATTAATAAAAAAATACGTGTCCAATATTTTTTAGTAATATAACTGACGGACTAAATATATTTTTTAGTCCTCATGCCCATTGTACCTACTTCTGTTTATAATTCGTAAAATAAAACTAGTTTATTACAGAGTAAGTAGGGTTACCCGTACTAAATGATATAGTATCGTGCTATATTTCAGTCCATTGTACTATATAAACGAAATAAACGAAATAAACGATTTTTATTCAGTACTTAGGTATTTACATACACTTGTACTTGTCAAGAAAATTAACAATGCATATAACATTAATTATAAATAGGTAACATTTACTATTAAATTATGTTTAAATTTATTTCAGGTGTGCTAGAAGTCTGTCAGTCCTGTGTTAGTAAATAAGCTCTTAATATCAACGTTAATATCTATTTACCATATTTATTTCATTCAAACATTTTATGAATAAAAATAAAAAAATATATTAAAGCATATTTTAGAGTGCAATGACCGGTCAAGTGGCGAGATCAGACGTCCTCAGCCAAATTCCATTAAATTTAAGCGACACACGCCTGCGGGCACCCTTAAGGGGTAAGGACCACGACTCAGGGCGCCGCTAAAAGCTAGAAGTAAAGAGAAATAAAGAGGACGTGATCACTGGCACGGACTACAGGCACTGGATCACACGACAGGGGCAGGGATCAACGCGGTCCTCGGTCTGTCCGGCGAGGATCCTAGCCTAGCTAACCTGCAGGTTTCTCTAGCTACCTAAGTGGACGGCCCGGAGAAGAAACTCAGAAAGAAACTCCGGTTTATTCTTTTCCGTCTTCTTTTGTTCTGTATCTTTTTTTTTTATGTATAATCATTTTTGGTACAGTTTCAAAAGTATGTGGGCTGGGGCACGCTCCTTACAGTTATTTCATAAAATAATAAATAAAAAAGATAATGTTCTACTCAAGCGGATGAAAACTCTTGCACATTAAGAAAAAAAATGAAATAACGGCGGGTACACCCCATCCACATTTACAGTTAAAATAAACATAACTAAACAACGTCAACCCAGACACCATCAATGTGAAAGAAGACTACTAATTAGTTATAACAAGTAAATACCCTCAACTGCAAGCCGACCAGCCACCGCAAGCAGCACCCGTTCACGAGTATGACGTGTGACACAGCCATCGGCTCCCTCGCCATATTAGAGGGAAGGTGGCGACCCGTCCCACATCGCCGCCGCAAGAAATGACTTTCATTGGGAGCATGACGATCTTACAGTTTTGAGTATCAGAATCTAGTATGTGACATCTGGATTGACCATTGTGTAGAATGTTTCAGTAAAATATATAAAAATAATATGCAATGTCAAATACAAAATGAATCATTACATTAAATCTTATGATATATAAAATCATACAAAATAAAATAGGTACATTAAAATGTCATACTTAAACGTCTATTCTTAAAGACTTCAATACTTTTTTTCGTTTTCCTGGTTAGCCAAGCGACCAAGCGTTATTATCATTTAAAAAATCATTCAGAGCGTAATAAGCCTTTCTCATTAAAATTTTCTTAATTTCTAATTTAAATTTAGCAAAAGAAAGATCTTGTAAGCATTTCGGTATTTTATTGTAAATGCGAATAGCCAGACCCACAAAAGAAGAATGCACTCTCTGTAAACGATGATATTCGGCACATAATTTATGATTATTTCTAGTGTTTAAATTATGCACGTCGCTTCTTTTTTTAAAAGAGCTTATGTTTTGTCTAACATAAAGAATACAAGAATATATGTATTGGGCAGCGACTGTTAATATGTCTATATCTTTAAAGAATTCTCTAAGGGAAAATCTCGCACTTAACTGATAAATTGATCGAATCGCTCGTTTTTGTAAAATAAATATACTTTTAAAGTCAGCTGCCTTGCCCCAGAGCAGGATTCCGTAAGACATGACACTGTGGAAATAGCTGAAGTAAACAAGACGAGCAGTTTCCACATTGGTCAGCTGCCTTACTTTTCTGACAGCGTAGGCAGCGGAGCTTAATTTACCAGTTAAGCTCGATATATGGAAGCCCCATTGTAATTTGTCATCTAGCGTTACACCCAGAAAGACTGTAGATTTGACGGTCTCTAAAACCTCGTTGTTTATTATTACTTCGGGTCCCTTATTCCTGATATTCGGCGTCGTAAACTTTACACACTTAGTTTTCTTGGTATTAAGGACCAAATTATTTACCGTAAACCATTTGGTTAATCGTGTAAGAGCACTATTTACTTCGTCAAAATCATGTCTATTTCGATCCACTTTGAAGATAAGTGAAGTGTCATCTGCAAAAAGTACTACATCGCACATGTTTTCCAAATAATACGGCAAATCATTAATGTAAACTAAGAATAAAAAAGGGCCTAAAATAGACCCTTACGGAACGCCTAATTTAACGGGTAAATCCTGAGATCTAACTCCACCTACATCGACACACTGAACTCTGTGATAAAGATAAGAGGTCAATATATCAAGTGCCACTCCCCCCACACCATAGTGCTGAAGTTTTAGTAAGAGTGTGTCGTGATGGACGCAATCAAATGCCTTCGACAGATCGCAGAATATTCCGATAGCGTTCTGCGATCTCTCCCACGCATCAAATATGTACTTGATCAATGCAACCCCAGCGTCGGTAGTTGAACGCCCTTTTGTAAAACCGTACTGGTTGTTGTGCAAGATGTTGTTTTTATTGAAATGCCTAAGAAGCTGCTTGAGTAGGAGTTTTTCGAATATTTTACTAAAAGCAGGTAAAATTGAAATAGGGCGAAAATTTGTGGGATCGCCTTTAAGGCCTGATTTAAACAGGGGGATTATCTTACTTCATTTCATTAGATCTGGGAAAGTACCAGCATCTATACATTCATTGTAAATGATCATTAAATATGGAGCTAAAACATCAATTACATTATTCATAATTTTTACTGAAATTCCCCACAAATCACCTGTAGTTTTGGATTCGAGGGACTTAGTTATATTAATTATATCCGATACAGTTACATACTCAAAATTAAAAGATTCTTTGCACTTAGGTACACTGTTGCTAAGTAGCACTTGAGCGTCGACTTCAGAGGAGTTCAGCGAGCTAGTGGTAGTTACAGCTATGTTAGAAAAAAATTCATTAAAAACTTTAGCTATGTCCGCATTTTTATTTATAATTTTATTATTTACTTTAAGTTCTATTTGTTTGTCATGTGAAACAAACTTACCACTTTCTTTATTAATTAAATTCCAGGTAGCTTTAATTTTATTATCAGCCTTTTTAATTTTATTACTATAAAAAATTGCCTTGGCTAAATGACAAACATTTTTAAAAGTGTTAGAATATTTTTTTACATATAAAAGGAATTCCGGATCTGTTCTCAATTTTTTCATACCGTATAACTCATACAATATAGCACGGCTTTTATAGATACCAGGAGTAGCCCATTCATTAAATTTACAATTGTCAATGTTAAAAGTTTTAGTTTTGAACGTATTTTGATATTCTGTATTAACTACGTTAAACACTGATGTATAATTACTATTTGGGCTATTATTTACTAACATTGCGGGACTTAGTTTAGATGAAATGCCTTCTTTGAACCTTTGTATCCGACAACTGGTGACAGGTCGGCATGTAACCTTGTCAGTTTTTTTCTTATTATTACATTTTAAAACTACCAGCTGCCCACAATGATCTGATGTAAGATGATTTATTACTTTAGAATTTAGAATTTCACAATTAGAGAATATATTATCTAGGCAGGTCGATGAGTGTAGTGTAATTCTAGTCGGTTCCTGAAAAATATGGTTCATATTAAACGATTTAAAAAGATTTAAAAGCCTATCACTTATAGGTGTGACTTCTAGTATATTTACATTAAAATCTCCACACACTATCATCGCCTTCCTAGAGTTACTTATTTTCGTGAGTGCATCTTCCATAACTGATTCAAATAAATTAAAATTACTTTGTGGGGGGCGGTAAACGCTTAATATCACTTGGTGCTCAAGCTCCACACAGGACAACTCAATAGTGCGCTCAATTGAAAGATTAACTATATCTATCCGAGTTTTACATTTTATTTTAGTAGACACAATAATTAATGAGCCACCATGAATTGCATTCTTTCTGACAAATGCACTTTGTACAGTATATTTTTCATTATTTACATAAGGTATTTGAAAGTCTTTAAGCCAATGTTCAGTAATACATAAAACATGAACATCTAAGTTTTCAAAAAATAAACTTAATTCTAACTCTTTGCCGGGTAGACCTTGCATGTTCTGGTGGACCACATTCAGAGTATGCAGTCTATCCGTTGTCCTTAAACCTAGTTTAAATTTTTTACATTAGTAGTATTACTAATATTTATGTCAATGTTACACTTAGGTAGGTAACATGTACCTGTGTCAGAAGTTAGAGTAGCAATAGGACTACTCTGAGAACTTCTAAAATCATTTAAAAAGTTAAATGCTAAGAATTTAGCAAGTTGTCTTTTGTAAAAATAAGGTAGGTACACTGTACCATCTGTCAATTTAAAATTGTCTGTAAAAATATTAGTGTCAAAGTAAGACACAAACTCATTATGATGACAAATATTGTACATTGTCATATTAAGGTCATATATATAGCTAGTCTGCTCTGTAGTTAATTTTGGAGAATATGGTAGTGCACACATAACAAATCTTGTATTATTTTTACAGTTTAAATTATACATTAATTTTATGGCACTAAATATGTCCTTCCTACGGACTGATAAGCCATCACCATACAATAAAATAATTGTTTTGTACTTCTTTTCTTTACACATATCCTCAATTTTGTTGACTAGGTGACAGTAACTGGCACCGGGGGAACATACATTTAAAATAGTATTATTAGAGTATAAATTTACTAAACCACTCATATTTTGACCCAATTTATCAGAAATGAGACAGCTATTTTTTGAGCTCAACATATTAACAGTAGTGTTGGCCTTTTCATTGTGACTACTTTGTAATAAATTTACTAAGTCCTCTGGATTATTATTGTTTAGGGAATCATTTAAAACAAATTGTGGAAATCCCTGATGGCTACTAGTAATTGAAAGCCGGGAGCATGATACAGTTGTACTAGTAGTTGCTTGTTTTTGCAATACTAAGCATCTCTCACACTCATCATTGCTGACTAGCTTGATGAGTTCATTTGCTGCAAGAATATGCTCTTTTATTTGTTCCTGGGAATCCTCATACTTCTTTTTTAATGAAGATACAAGGTTTCCCAAGGTTTTTAATTTTTGTTGCATTTTTTGCATGTCAGTATGATATTTTAACTCAGCTTCAGACAGCTGATTACCACATATATCTATATCTACCAATAGTTGCCTACGTTCACTAATTAATTTGGATGTAAAGTGATAACTGTACCTTTTACAATGGCTATATGATTTTTTAAGCTTTTTAATTAACTTATTAATTTTTAAATACTTTTTAATTCTTTTGTGGCTTGACATACACATAGATGAACTGGGATGAATATCTATAGTATTAGGTTGAGATTCAATCAGCTCTGTGAACAGATCCTGTGCCGCACCACTGTTTTGTGATGTCAACTATATTATAGAATAATACTATATTTTCATCGGTGATTCAGTTTCCGCGCGACGATAAGTAAAAGAACTTAGTTTCCTTTACCAAAAGCGTAAAGGGAGAATATTATTATGTAGAGGCGTTGTAAACTCGCCTACAAATATTATTTCAGACTTTGTTGACCCTCCCATCCGATGACCTCGTAGACCCAAAGTCCGAGAGGTCCGCGAACTGTAAAGTAGAGCGACAGTTGCACACAACTCACCTCAAATACTAAAAGTCATAATCCCTCAATATCATCGCCAGCAACCGCCCTGAGCCGAGGTCCAAGCCCCACAGGGGGCGCCCTCTTGCGCAGGTTGCTTATTTTGTTGGAGCTCTTCTCGCCTTTATGCCCGGTGAAGTAGCAATAGCCTCGTGGCTACCTACGTATGACCATCCGAAAAAAATAAATAAATAAAACTTTGTTGACCAGACGACAAAAAATAAATGTGTAGATACTATTTTTTTTCTTCAATTTCCTAATAGTACTATATTGTTTTTAATGTTTTAAAAAAATACTATTTTATCATCAGAAAAAGGTGGCAGCCCTAAGAGTAAGTAAACATATTATTATATAGAACCATGAATAAATAAAATATGAAATGGTAGAATACAGTTTACCGTAATCGCTCCACTGACAAATTATATTCATAATCGATGTCATGAGAGTAATAATGTTTCTAACATTGATGAAAAAATAGCGAAATACAGTGGCATCATTGTGGGTGTGTGTTTTATAGGATTCCGTACCTAAAGATAGTGGAGTCTTAGTAATATGCGACTTCATCCGCGTCAATTTAGAATTCTTTATACAAACTTTGGCGCTACTTTCGGCTGAATTTTTAAGAATATTGTCTTTATATTTTGATGCGTTCGTTATAATAACTATCTGTGTGCCGTATATCAGCGCAATGCGTATAATAATTTATGTAATTTAGGAGTCTTAGTTTGGGTCCCTCCCTCTATTTCTAGACTCCACTCCATCTCCGTCAGTCATTTTTTTTTCGGACTGACCTTATTAAGCTAGACTTTTGACCTATATGGTTTAAAAACTACAAACTAAGCAACCTGCGCAAGACTGCAACCCTTGTGTGACTTGTCTGTATCTCACGAAGATATTGCCGCTATATAACAACAAACAATACAAATAATTATATCAGTGAGGCTCCCATGTAACGAGCGTAATTTTATTTTGCCGTTTTTGTTCGATATTAAAAACGTCAACAGGTAGACGCTTGAAATATTCACAGAATATCTTTATGTAGAAAAATAGTATTTGTTTTTTTTTGTCATGACTTATTTTTCTCTTCGAATAAACTGGTAGATATTACCTAAAAAGTCGTTGGTTACAAAAAAAACATAATAATTTTTAAATTTATATTTACTTTGTTTGTGAAAAGAATCTAACATTTGAAGGTTTTTTTTTTCACAACATTATAAAAGTTTCTACAAGAAAAATCGTAGTTTGATATTATTAATTTGTTACTTTGCTATTACTATGAAGTCAGTTTCTGTCCTTGCTAATCCATTGAGCTATGTCAGCGCCCTTCGTTCTCCTGCGGATCTCTTCATTTTTGCATTCGATATATTCGAGCAAAATATATCATATCTATAATTCTCTGAGCGACTTTGAGCTTTCCCATAAGGCATACAGAGAGATACACTACTCAGATCTATATATAATTACTGATATCATATATCATCACAAGAAACTTACATTGACGATTTACGTCCCCAAGTGCTGAATAAAAAACCATTATTTTCGGCGGATCGTCACTTACATGGCATTTCCCCTTAAGCGATTTAATTTCACTGAAGTACGTACGTGCGTTTAGGTACACGTATTCGTAAATGTCTAGATTAGAAGGTGGCGTCTCTCTTCAAGCTGGAATGTTTGTCAACAGCAAAGGAATCCAGGTCGCGTGTAGTCGTCTTAGCTGAACTTATTAAATACAAGTTTAAATTACTTAAGTAGGTATGTTACGTACGCTCAATGATGCGAGTAGGTACGCTCGACTATGTAGCGAAATATTTTTTTATGTAATAAGTACGAGTAATAGCGAATACTTGCAATTTAAGAGATATCAATGACGCGTCGCCGACCCTTTTTTTTGTTGTCCGGGGGTAAGCATTTACGCATTCCCACCGCCGCTGCAGCGTATTCGCGCGCTGGCGGTGGGCTATGCGGGACTCGCCCTCTCCATAGCGTAGTATGCTAAACTGATACCACGAGAAGAGGATCATACACCACTAAAACCCCCCAGACACTCCTTCGATCCGCCGTTGGCGGGGGCCGGGTACGACTCCATTTTAATGGATGGGATCGTGTGTGCATACTTAGGCCTCATTTACGAAGACGTAGAGGGCGTAGCGCGTCGCGTGCGGCGTATCGTCTCGCATCTCACACGCACTCATACAACGCCTAACGCCATATGTTTGAATTTAATGGGGGCCGCGCCGCACAACGCGACGCGGGACGCCCCGCGTCTCCGTAAATGAGGCCTTACTATCTATAAGTAAACCATATTGCTGATGCGATTCCTTCATTGAATTCGGGTCGACAATGTCTGGATAGTATCTAAAGTAAAGTAATTAACTAATCGTGTAGGTCCTGAACTGGATCAAAGCGGCTATTGCTGTTTATTTGCATCACAAACAATAGCTGTCCTTGCATTTGGACTTCTTTGCCTCCTAAAATTAAGTTTAAATACCTACATTGTATTGAAATCTCCTATTGTGTAAACTTTAAGTTATGATATTTAAGCTGTCCAGATATGCTGTTCTTATAACAAAAAGGCAACGCGACGAGAGGTGGATAAGAAATCTATTGTGTGATAAAGTTTAAATCACCGAAGTGTTCTATAAAGGTGGCCGCTCAATGAGCTGAGTCCGCTTAACTCCGAAAAGTTTATTATAATTTTTAATAAGATCGAAGATGGTCCGATGACATGAGTAGGGTAGCCGGAATATACGAAAGGCGGAGGATCGGACATCCATCTAAATCTTAAAAAGGACAAAGAACATTTACTAAAAAATATAGTTTTAGTTTTAGAACGACAGTTGCACAAAACTCCCATTAAAAACTAAAAGTTATAATTCCTTAATTATCCATCCAAGTCCCAAAGTCCCTAAATTTGTGGTTTGCTTAAAACATTAATAAAGGGACAACCTCCGTAAAGTAGCGGTATTTGCTCGCTCTAAGATTTCATTCCGGGTCTGGTTGGTTGATGGACCAACCTCCGTGCCTCGGAATGCACGTTAAGCCGTTGGTGTTGGTCCCGATTGTTATAACATCATCTATAATAATCGTACCTATATCAAGGAACGGGCAGCAGCGTTGCCTTGTGTGGTACAATATAATACTGCGGTCACCAACCCGCCTGCCAAGCGTGTTCAGCAGTGGAAGTTGTACGGGCTGATGATGATGATGATAAAGCTGGAGCCTAGCTCGGCTTTATGCCCGGTGAAGTAATCATAACCCTCGTGGCTAAATCTCCGTCCGACAAAAAACAGTCATTAGTTACACCATCCTCGGTAGGTACCTACTTATACACATAAGTTTACTATTACTGCTACGTTATATTTATAACAATATAATCTTAATTTTAATTAATCCGCTCCAAGCAAAAATAGTTAGTAAAGTTAAAAAGCACTTTGAAACCAGGGTCGAATCCAGGAAATGATTTAAGCGCCATTTGTTTTGTGATGACATTTACAGAATTATTAATTTGATATTATTATATTTGTAACAAAACCAATATTGCAATATATTTGACAAACAATTGTACGTATTTAGGTAGACAAAAAGTTACAAGCACTTACATACAGAATTCCGTATACTGAAACACATCTTAGCCAAGTATTTAAGATATCGAATGGATAGAACACAATAAATCCCTACCATTGAACCTTACATTACAAGTAATTAGATTGATATATTAAGAGTAACTTCTAAATTACGTGTTGTACTGCTGCAGCTGCTAATTGTTTTTTACGTAGAAAGTAACATTGGTGATGCTCGTTTTTTACTGTAGAAAGTAACATTGGTGATGCTCGTTTTTTACTGTAGAAAGTAATATTGTTGTTGCTCGCTCGTTTTTTACTGTAGAAAGTAACATTGGTGATCCACACGTAGTATAAATAGGACTATTTTTGGATAACACCTACATTATCATGCTAACAATTTCTGATACAGTTCCGGAGGTCCCGAACAGTGGTCTTTGGACAGCCCAACAGATTTTATTGTATAAGCCCTGCGTTTAGGGTTGCCAACTATACTGTTAAAACATTATTATACTGTTTTTTAATACATTATACTTTTTACTATTAAACAAAAATAAAGTGTACAAAATACTGTTTTGGACATTATGCTTAACATTATAAATATTTGACTAAGATGCTGACCCAATTTCTTTAAATGTTTTATGTCAAATATTTAAGATGTAGCGACATCTACACAGTGGCGGACTTACACATTTGCCGCCAGCAGGCTATTCAAATTTTGCCGCCACTACTATTGAACTACTAAAAATTTTACTATTGAGCATTTTAGACGTTAAGATTTTTTTGCTATAGAAAAAAAATGGCCAAATTTGCCGCCCCTTAAATTCTGCCGCCCTTAGGCTTCAGCCTACTTAGCCTGCTGTTAAATCCGCCACTGCATCTACAGTAGCCGGACAAACCACAAGAAGACAAGCAGCGCCATCTAGCACCTAGCATCTCAACTAACCTGTATCGCGCAATACAAGTTCGCAAGCCAATTCGAACAGATACAAGTTCTGAATATCTACAAATGGCCGTCGGCCGCTGGGCATACCACTTCCCCGGTAAAGAAGATCTTCATTTTCTGTGGAGGAACACAACCAACCGTTCCTCTACAAAGACATCAAGTGTAACATGGACTTCTTCATTTTTCTGAAATACATACATACATAATCTTTTATAGTATGTAGTATTTTACCAAGTAGCTAAATTAAATCTGTTGTACACTTCCTATTCACTAATTTTCATGTATCTCTTTCCTAAAGGTTTGCTGGAAGAAAATTCATTAATGAATTAAGCTCGCCTTTGTACATGTTGTTTCCAATTATAAAATGTATGTCTTGTAACTTTCTTTGTGCAATAAAGTATAAATAAATAATCTCACGCCTGTTTCTCAGCGGGGTAGGCGGTTCTTAAATACTGTTCAATATTCTTCGCAGACCTAAACATACTTTTATCTTGTAAAAAAATGTTGACAACCCTACATGTGTTCGTGGTATGACTAACACAGTATGGGTTAGAGGATATTCCCTCATACACCGTCAATAAAGCGGAAGGAATGCGTTATAATAGATAAATAATAAAACATTTATTATCAGGTAACAAAGATATAACATTACACGTCTTCATGATCGGTCACCTTCATCATGGTTATGATATCTGGTCAAACTTCCCCGAACCTGATAACGTGGCTTCTTGCTACTGTTTAAATCTTCTTCCTTGAAATTGGAGTTGCAGGTTTTCAGGATGCTGACTTCGTCTATGGTGTCAATGAATGCCAACAATTCGTTAGCTATAAGTTGTTCATAGTAGCGGCTGTAGCTGCGGAACACGTAATTAAATTATCATTAAATTCGTACGTAGCAGGGGCAAAAAATATGATACAAATAAAAAGTAAACCTACACTGAACAGCAAAGTTCCTTTATTGAAGTACATTTAAAAACAATTCCCCAATTGATTCGGCTCTGGCCACATCGATGTCGCAGTCCAATGTCGGCAAACAACGTTAAAGTAACATCTATTGTCGGCGCTGTCGCCACTCGACTTTTAATCGCATTACTACAACTTACTCCGAAGTTGAAGCAAAGTTGCCTAGTTCAGTGCTATCCTGACGCCGTTGGACCAATGTGGGTAGGAAAGTAATTTCTATTATAGAACCTTAGAAGTGTTTAATCTTGTTGTTTGGTGTTGCTATTGGAATTTAAAGATAAACCTACATCTATAAATTTATCACGTATTTTCTGCAACCAGAAGTGGAAAGTACCTACTACCAGTTTTCATCTAAATATGCCGTTATTGTATTAATAACTGTATATTTAGATATAAGATACTATTACTACCATTCCACTTCTGCCTTAGGCAGAAATCGGACTACCAACTTTATTAGATTCTTGAAAATACAAGTAGTGTTCTACAGAAGTGATTATATAAATACCAATGAAACCCTGCATTGCACATTCGCTTGTAAGTACTCTAACTAAACACGTGTTAACATACTCATGAAGATATAATTATGGCATCGTTGGTTTAAGCTGCTCTGTTATTATAATAAAGTCCTGAACACCAGCCAGAAATCAGAAATTACACCTTGAAAATTTTGGCAGGCAAAGAAACTAGACCAAAGTTAACCGATTAGGTATATTATTCTTATTTCTATAAAAATCCATTATCTATCGAAATTTTGATGTTCACCGGTCCTATCCTCTGACTGAAAAGGAAGGAAACCAAACGCCGTACAAGTTTTTCATATAAAAATGTTAAATTCTTCGACATTCAGGAAGTAGCAACAAACTGGCTGGCGTGGAAGTTTCGGATAAAGTTTGATGAGTTCGACACACGACCAGTGGCGTAGCTACCAAGGGGCTAGGCGGGGCAGTGCCCCGGGGCCCTCAAGCTCAGGGGGCCCTCGAATCCTTACCAGAAAATCTCAATCGAACTCAACTTTTGAAAATTTCTGCCATTTTCAAAATAAATATGACAGGTGGCAACTCGAGTTTAATCATGGCAACTCAGTTGTGAAAAAAATGATAAATGATGCCATTAGCAGTTGTGTGGAACACAGCAACTTCGCAAGATTTGTATAACTTTTTCGGAAACAGTATGAAGCGTTGGGATCTACTATCAAAATTCACAGGCGAATCAGACACCACTCTAAAAACACTAAATCCCACTAGATGGTCCAGTAGAGTCAATACGATATCTGCAATAAAACTTCGTTTTTTTGATATTATCAAAGCATTATCAGAAATGGTTCTAAAGAGTCCTAATAAAGATGAGCGTAATGAAGCAGAGAGTATTAAAACAAAAATTCTAAATTTCGAGTTTGTGTTGCTTTGTGAATTCATGCATATTGTATTGAATGACATCAATTATGCATCCAAAATTTTACAAAAATCCGACATAAATTTGGATGAGGCAAGTAAAGCTTTAGCAGAGACCAAAGCAAAGTTGCAAATTTATAGAAATGATTTCGAATTATTCAAGTGCAAAGCCTGTGAAACTGCAAGAAAATATGGTATAGATACCCATTTTCAAGAAAAAAGGCAAAGGAAAGTAAAAAAATATTTTGATGAAATAACTGCTGATCACCGATTTTCAAACCGAGAAGAAATATTTAAAATTGTGATTTTCAATAAGGTACTTGATACATTAATAGCTCATTTATTATTAAATACCCGTTTTACTGGCATGAGTGCAGTTTATCAAACATTCGAATTTCTAACACCAGCATTTTTATTACATGTTGATGAAGCAACTTTATTACAAATGTGTGACAATTTCCAAAGAAAATATTCCGATATAATAGGCCCTAGCTTTTCACTTCAATTTGTTAATATTTACCACCTACTTGTACCTCAATTAACTCAATCATGGACTGTTCACCAATTATGTAAGGAAATAATGAGTAAATATGGAGTGCTAGAATGCGATCTAACGGAAGTATTTACGGCAATATTATTATTCTCTACAATTCCTGTCACTTCTGCAGTAGCTGAAAGATCATTCAGCTAATTAAAAATTATTTAAAATTATTTAAGAAATAGTATGGGCCAAACTCGACTCAGACATTTATCGCTAATAGCAATTGAAAACAAAACCGCATCAAGTCTGGATTTAACCAAAGTAATTGATACTTTTGCGAAAACTAAAGCTAGGAAAAGATTGTAATAATTATAATCGTTATTTAGTCTGTTGGTAGGTTTGACCTTTATAATATACTAGCGGCCCGCCCCGGCTTCGCACGGGTGGACTTTTATACCCTACCCCTGCCCTACCCTACCCCTACCCTAACCCTACCCTACTCCTACCCTACCCCTACCCCTACCCTACCCTACCCCTACCCTACCCCTACCCCTACCCTACCCCTACCTTACACCTACCCTATCCTACCCCTACCCTACCCTACCCCTACCCTACCCTACCCCTACCCTACCCCTACCATACCCCTACCCTACCCCTACCCTACCCTACCCTACCCTACCCTACCCCTACCCCTACCCAAAAGTATCCTATGTCCTTCTCCCAGTTCTTAGCTACCTCCCTACCAATTTTCAGCCAAATCGGTTCAGCCGTTCTGGAGTTATAAATAGTGTAACTAACACGACTTTCTTTTGTTTTTAAAATGTATTCTGCTATTCGGGACGGAAACAAATCCAACAAATCAAAAACCATGGCAATCGGTCCAGCCGTTCTCGAGTTATAAGTGTTGTAACAAACACGACTTTCTTTTATATATATAGATATTATTAATTGGAACGAAGTTCCTTACGGCAGGCTTGGAGGAGACAGGGATTTTGCTGCGCGACCGAACTGAAAAAAATGTGATAGTGAAAACCGTGGAATAAAACCGTTAAATGTTTGTTTGAACGCGCCAAACTCAGGAACTACTGGTCCGATTTCAAAAATTCTTTCAGTGTTGGATAGTCCATTTATCGAAGAAGGTTACAGGCTATATTTTATTTTTAAAAAAATATTAGGGATCTGTAAGAAAATTGCGATTTTGTAACCCAAGGTGTAAAAGCGAAAACCTATTTATGCGTGCGCTGCAAAAACTATTGACATTAGAACAAAATTATGTACGGGTTTGTAGGTCTTATTAAGATCTACAAAAAAGACCGCGAGAGCATATAGCTAACTATCATAGTTTAGTAACAATAACCGATTTATGTTCATAAAAAAATATTAAATCGTCTGAAGAAAGAAACTACGTTAAATGTATATCATAATATTAATCCTTATCCAAATTAAGCATTATGTTATCAAGGGTATTTATGTACAAGTAAAATACTTTTTGTTTTATTCCAATCGGACATTTCGTTGAGAAATTATCACGAGTATAAAAAGAATTGGTACCGTCGATTCTACATTAGCCGAAGGAACTTCGTTTCTACCTGGTGTCCCACGACACCATTAAGTTTTTTTAATTAATTGACCTTTATAATAATTAGAAGTAGCCATTATATGATTTTGTTTAGTTTATACTTTAATCTATTTTTGTTAATTAATTAAGAAAACATACTGTCTAAGTTTTATATTTTTTGTAAATATCTTGCATCGTCAGCTGGTGCAACGTATCTATGAACAAATAAATAAATAAATATGTAATAAACCCTTGAATCTTTTCTATTTCGTTTTATTGCCCAATACCTAAACCAAGTATTAAAATAATTGTAATTTATGTTGTTAGTGTTTAATAGTTTTATTACCTGCCCATGCACGAAAAAGAGCTGATGATAAAGTTGCTTAGCATTTTTAAAGTATTTGTATATTAATGATTTTACTTCAAAAAACCTAACCAGTTTTGATAGCAGTGGGCCCCATTTTTTTATTTGCCCCAGGGCCCTTGGTTACCTTGCTACGCCACTGCACACGACGCAGAGCCCCGCAGTTGTGCAATCGTGCTTTCGCATTGTTCGTAACTTATACCAACTCTATTCATCATAATAAAACTGTAAAATTATCTTCAATAAGATTTGTGTTACTTTTGAGTCAAAAAGCAAACAATTTAGTATATCATCATCATCAGCCCGTATAACGTCCACTGCTGAACATGGGCCTCCTCCCAGGGGAGGGTATTTGCCATAGTCACCACGCTTGGCAGGCGGATTGGTGACCGCAGTATTATGTTGTACCACACAAGGAAACGCTGCTGCCCGTTCCTTGATATACGATTATTATAGATGATGTAATAACAATCGGGACCAACGGCTTAACGTGCTTTCCAAGGCACGGAGGGTAGTCCCTCAACCAACCAGACCCGGAAAGAAATCTTAGAATTTCCACAAAGATTTCCTGTCCAGCGGAGGGATCGAACCCACGGCTTCCGAGATATAAAGCGAGCCAAATAACGCTACGCTACGGAGGTTGTCAATAGATACCTTATTTTTACCTTTAGTATATACCTTATTAAAAAATAATCTTGATCCACTTCTATGTTGAAAGACCTATCTAACGGTACCTACAGGGTACTCCAATAAAAATGAAAAGTACCTAAATAATAGTATCTACAAATTATCTTTTTCAGCCTTTTATTTTGTTATTTAGCTCTTTTTTATTTTAGAATTGGGTTGTCCTGATGACAGACCGTTCCCTACGAAGTTACAAGGAGGCGAAAAATCGCTAAAAATAGCGAGGAATAACTTTTTTCAAAGGGAATTACATCAGGCATCTCTACCACTGGCGTAGCGGGGTATTTAAGTAACCTCACTACTAATCTCATGCCGCGGGCACTAGTTTTTTTTTTTTTTTACTAAATATAGGCTTACGTTTGAACTTAATCTCGCTTGATGGAAGGCGATGATAAGGCCTAAGATGATACACGCTTGCCTAGAAAGTGTCTGTTCACTTCACGTAAGAATGTTGCCCCCGATCTCCTCCCGTGGGCGCCGTAGGACTCGGCCAAGGAAAATTCGGAAGATGGGCAGCAGCGTCTTCTTGGACTAAAACACCTAATACTGTGCTAGCCAACCCGCCTGCCAAGCGTGGCGAGTATTGGCAAAATTCCCCCCATGGCAAGTTTTAAAAACACACGGCCCCGAGTTCCCGGCGGCCCCGCTAGGCCTGGCTACGGTAGCGGTCATGGTATCGGCGGGGCTAGGAGTGCTAAGAATCCCCGGAAGACACGTGGCTACCAATCGCAAAAACGAACCCTGGCCCTGGCAACACACAACGTGCGCACTTTAAGGACCGACGAAAAGATTATTGAGCTGGAAGAAGAATTGAGCAGGTTCAGGTGGGATATTTTGGGGTTGTCTGAAGTCCGTAGAGAGGGACAGGACACGATGACCCTGAAATCTGGCAACCTGCTTTTCTACCGGGAAGGCGACCAACAATCCCAAGGTGGTGTCGGGTTTCTCGTTCACAAGTCCCTCGTTAACAACATAATTACCATCGACAGTGTGTCTAGCAGGGTGGCATACCTAACACTCAGAGTATCTAAAAGATACTTGCTGAAGGTCGTTCAGGTCTATGCACCGACCTCGGCACACCCAGATGAGGAAGTTGAGTGTACCGATGAGGACATTACTAGAGCCATACATACTCATAAGACTCACTTCAATGTTGTTATGGGGGATTTCAATGCGGAACTAGGCAAGAGAAGCGATCATGAGTTGATAGTGGGGAACTTCGGTTATGGGCAACGGAACCCTAGGGGACAGAGGCTGGCCGACTATCTGGAGAAAGAAGGACTCTATATGATGAATTCTTTCTTCCAGAAGCCGCCTCACAGGAAATGGACCTGGCTGAGTCCCGATGGTTCCACGAGAAATGAGATCGACTCCATCATGACCGACTAGAAACGGATTTTCAATGATGTCTCTGTGATTCACAGGGTGAAAACCGGTAGTGATCACTTAATAGTAAGAGGCACATTGGATATGAATGTTAAACGTGAGCGGTCCCATTTGATGAAGTCTACGCTCCGACCTACTCGCGCTCAGGTCGATAACCCCGAGAGATTTCAACTCGAGCTCTCAAATCGTTTCGATTGCCTCGATGAAAACGCATCAGTGGATGAGATCAATAACAGGTTGGTAGAGACTGTCCATACGGTCGGGTCTCAGTTCTTTAAGACTCGCTGTACCAGCAGAACCCAGAAGCTCTCCGAATACACCTTAACATTATGGCTGAACGACGCTCGCTAAGACTGCAATCTCCCGATGACGTTGAGTCACATAGGCAGCTTAATAGACGAATAAAAACATCCTTGCGACACGATATCCGTAGCTTTAATACGTCCCGTATTAAAGATACGATAGAGCGGAACCAGGGCTCAAAAGTGTTTGCAAGAGATATGTCTATTGGGCAAAGCCAGATGACAAAGCTGAAGATGGATGATGGCAGTCTTGCGTCGACAAGAGCTGAAGTGTTAAGGGAAGTGGAAAAGTTTTATGGGCAGCTCTACTCTTCAGTCACCAAGCCTGTTATCAGTGCGGCTACAGACCCAAGAGCTAAACTGACCCGACACTATACCGAGGATATCCCGGACATCAGCCTGAACGAGATAAGCATGGCCCTGAAACAGCTAAATAACAACAAGGCGCCGGGTGAGGACGGAATCACATCAGAGCTCCTGAAAGTGGGTGGATCACCGGTACTCAAAGTCCTTCAGAAGCTCTTTAATTCCACCTTGCTCGGAGGTACCACGCCTAAAGCATGGAACAAAAGCGAGGTGGTGTTGTTCTTTAAGAAAGGCGATAACACCTTACTAAGGAACAACAGGGTTATTGCGTTCAATAACCCTGGAGAACAGCTTATAGACATGACTCAAAAGCGAGATGGGCCTGTTGTTCCTTAGTAAGGTGTTATCGCCTTTCTTAAAGAACAACACCACCTCGCTTTTGTTCCATGCTTTAGGCGTGGTACCTCCGAGCAAGGTGGAATTAAAGAGCTTCTGAAGGACTTTGAGTACCGGTGATCCACCCACTTTCAGGAGCTCTGATGTGATTCCGTCCTCACCCGGCGCCTTGTTGTTATTTAGCTGTTTCAGGGCCATGCTTATCTCGTTCAGGCTGATGTCCGGGATATCCTCGGTATAGTGTCGGGTCAGTTTAGCTCTTGGGTCTGTAGCCGCACTGATAACAGGCTTGGTGACTGAAGAGTAGAGCTGCCCATAAAACTTTTCCACTTCCCTTAACACTTCAGCTCTTGTCGACGCAAGACTGCCATCATCCATCTTCAGCTTTGTCATCTGGCTTTGCCCAATAGACATATCTCTTGCAAACACTTTTGAGCCCTGGTTCCGCTCTATCGTATCTTTAATACGGGACGTATTAAAGCTACGGATATCGTGTCGCAAGGATGTTTTTATTCGTCTATTAAGCTGCCTATGTGACTCAACGTCATCGGGAGATTGCAGTCTTAGCGAGCGTCGTTCAGCCATAATGTTAAGGTGTATTCGGAGAGCTTCTGGGTTCTGCTGGTACAGCGAGTCTTAAAGAACTGAGACCCGACCGTATGGACAGTCTCTACCAACCTGTTATTGATCTCATCCACTGATGCGTTTTCATCGAGGCAATCAAAACGATTTGAGAGCTCGAGTTGAAATCTCTCGGGGTTATCGACCTGAGCGCGAGTAGGTCGGAGCGTAGACTTCATCAAATGGGACCGCTCACGTTTAACATTCATATCCAATGTGCCTCTTACTATTAAGTGATCACTACCGGTTTTCACCCTGTGAATCACAGAGACATCATTGAAAATCCGTTTCTAGTCGGTCATGATGGAGTCGATCTCATTTCTCGTGGAACCATCGGGACTCAGCCAGGTCCATTTCCTGTGAGGCGGCTTCTGGAAGAAAGAATTCATCATATAGAGTCCTTCTTTCTCCAGATAGTCGGCCAGCCTCTGTCCCCTAGGGTTCCGTTGCCCATAACCGAAGTTCCCCACTATCAACTCATGATCGCTTCTCTTGCCTAGTTCCGCATTGAAATCCCCCATAACAACATTGAAGTGAGTCTTATGAGTATGTATGGCTCTAGTAATGTCCTCATCGGTACACTCAACTTCCTCATCTGGGTGTGCCGAGGTCGGTGCATAGACCTGAACGACCTTCAGCAAGTATCTTTTAGATACTCTGAGTGTTAGGTATGCCACCCTGCTAGACACACTGTCGATGGTAATTATGTTGTTAACGAGGGACTTGTGAACGAGAAACCCGACACCACCTTGGGATTGTTGGTCGCCTTCCCGGTAGAAAAGCAGGTTGCCAGATTTCAGGGTCATCGTGTCCTGTCCCTCTCTACGGACTTCAGACAACCCCAAAATATCCCACCTGAACCTGCTCAATTCTTCTTCCAGCTCAATAATCTTTTCGTCGGTCCTTAAAGTGCGCACGTTGTGTGTTGCCAGGGCCAGGGTTCGTTTTTGCGATTGGTAGCCACGTGTCTTCCGGGGATTCTTAGCACTCCTAGCCCCGCCGATACCATGACCGCTACCGTAGCCAGGCCTAGCGGGGCCGCCGGGAACTCGGGGCCGTGTGTTTTTAAAACTTGCCATGGGGGGAATTTTGCCAATACTCGCCACGCTTGGCAGGCGGGTTGGCTAGCACAGTATTAGGTGTTTTAGTCCAAGAAGACGCTGCTGCCCATCTTCCGAATTTTCCTTGGCCGAGTCCTACGGCGCCCACGGGAGGAGATCGGGGGCAACATTCTTACGTGAAGTGAACAGACACTTTCTAGGCAAGCGTGTATCATCTTAGGCCTTATCATCGCCTTCCATCAAGCGAGATTAAGTTCAAACGTAAGCCTATATTTAGTAAAAAAAAAAAAAAACTAGTGCCCGCGGCATGAGATTAGTAGTGAGGTTACTTAAATACCCCGCTACGCCAGTGGTAGAGATGCCTGATGTAATTCCCTTTGAAAAAAGTTATTCCTCGCTATTTTTAGCGATTTTTCGCCTCCTTGTAACTTCGTAGGGAACGGTCTGTCATCAGGACAACCCAATTCTAAAATAAAAAAGAGCTAAATAACAAAATAAAAGGCTGAAAAAGATAATTTGTAGATACTATTATTTAGGTACTTTTCATTTTTATTGGAGTACCCTGTAGGTACCGTTAGATAGGTCTTTCAACATAGAAGTGGATCAAGATTATTTTTTAATAAGGTATATACTAAAGGTAAAAATAAGGTATCTATTGACAACCTCCGTAGCGTAGCGTTATTTGGCTCGCTTTATATCTCGGAAGCCGTGGGTTCGATCCCTCCGCTGGACAGGAAATCTTTGTGGAAATTCTAAGATTTCTTTCCGGGTCTGGTTGGTTGAGGGACTACCCTCCGTGCCTTGGAAAGCACGTTAAGCCGTTGGTCCCGATTGTTATTACATCATCTATAATAATCGTATATCAAGGAACGGGCAGCAGCGTTTCCTTGTGTGGTACAACATAATACTGCGGTCACCAATCCGCCTGCCAAGCGTGGTGACTATGGCAAATACCCTCCCCTGGGAGGAGGCCCATGTTCAGCAGTGGACGTTATACGGGCTGATGATGATGATATACTAAATTGTTTGCTTTTTGACTCAAAAGTAACACAAATCTTATTGAAGATAATTTTACAGTTTTATTATGATGAATAGAGTTGGTATAAGTTACGAACAATGCGAAAGCACGATTGCACAACTGCGGGGCTCTGCGTCGTGTGCAGTGGCGTAGCAAGGTAACCAAGGGCCCTGGGGCAAATAAAAAAATGGGGCCCACTGCTATCAAAACTGGTTAGGTTTTTTGAAGTAAAATCATTAATATACAAATACTTTAAAAATGCTAAGCAACTTTATCATCAGCTCTTTTTCGTGCATGGGCAGGTAATAAAACTATTAAACACTAACAACATAAATTACAATTATTTTAATACTTGGTTTAGGTATTGGGCAATAAAACGAAATAGAAAAGATTCAAGGGTTTATTACATATTTATTTATTTATTTGTTCATAGATACGTTGCACCAGCTGACGATGCAAGATATTTACAAAAAATATAAAACTTAGACAGTATGTTTTCTTAATTAATTAACAAAAATAGATTAAAGTATAAACTAAACAAAATCATATAATGGCTACTTCTAATTATTATAAAGGTCAATTAATTAAAAAAACTTAATGGTGTCGTGGGACACCAGGTAGAAACGAAGTTCCTTCGGCTAATGTAGAATCGACGGTACCAATTCTTTTTATACTCGTGATAATTAAACTCCTCATGATAATTAAACTCGTGATAATTAAACTCTCGAACGAAGGCTTGATGACTTTCATTTCATATACGATAATACAGAAGACCGAAGAGTATAACTTGCCGCTCTGTTAAGCGTTTGTGGACTACGAGAAAGCCTTTGATTTGGTTGAAACATGGTCCGTACTTGAGTCTCTCCAGCGATGCCGTATTGACTATCGTTATATCGAAGTGTTGAAATGTTTGTATAGAAACGCCACAATGTCGGGCCGAGTACAAGAACAGTGTACGAAGGCGATTCCACTAAAAAGAGGCGTAAGACAGGGAGACGTTATTTCTCCGAAACTGTTTACGACCACTTTGGAAGACACCTTCAAACTTCTGAATTGGAAAGGACTAGGCATCAACATCAACTGCGAATACATCACTCACCTTCGATTCGCTGATGATATCGTGGTCATGGCAAAGTCAATGGAAGAACTCAGTACAATGCTCGAAGACCTCAACCGAGTCTCCCAACGGGTAAGTCTTAAAATGAACATGGACAAGACGAAAATCATGTCTAACGTCCATGTTGTGCCTACCCCTATAATGGTTGAGAATACGGTTCTTGAAGTTGTTGACGCGTATGTATACCTAGGACAGACAGTCCAATTAGGTAGGTCCAACTTCGAGAAGGAGGTCAATCGCCGAATCCAACTCGGATGGGCAGCGTTCGGGAAACTTCGCAGTGTCTTTTCGTCCAAAATACCTCAATGCCTAAAGACGAAAGTCTTCAACCAGTGTGTGTTGCCACTTGCCAGTGATGACTTATGGATCCGAAACGTGGTGCTTCACTATAGGCCTTATGAACAGGCTCAGAGTCGCTCAACGAGCTATGGAGAGGGCTATGCTCGGGGTTTCTCTACGAGATCGGATTAGAAATGAGAAGATACGTAGAAGAACGCGGGTTACCGACATAGCCCAACGGATTAGTTCGTTGAAGTGGCAATGGGCAGGCCATATAGCACGGAGAACAGATGGCCGTTGGAGCAGAAAAGTTCTCGAATGGAGACCGCGGATCGGCAAGCGTAGCGTAGGACGTCCACCTACTAGATGGACGGACGATCTGGTTAAAGCCGCAGGATCACGGTGGATGCAGGCCGCTTCTAACCGTAACAACTGGAGATCTATGAGGGAGGCCTATGTCCAACAGTGGACGTCCTACGGCTGAAATGATGATGAATGATGACTACTAATCATGCCAGGAGGAATGGTTTTACCAACTAAAACAGCCCGGGTGCTCCTCTAAACGCCAGAAATGGTGTAAAATCGGTGTCACCTGGCGGTGCCTACGAACCAGCTGTCACGGGATCTCCTTGGCTGTCCTAAATTAAAATTTAGAGTCCATTTAACGTAAGTTTAAACTCACATAGAGCATCACTGGGCCTTTTTCTCCACTCTTCGAGATCAAGCCTAGGGTGATAGACGGCGGAATTCTACCCAGCGGCCTGTATGCCTTCGGTGCAGTGAGTGGGAGGAATAGATGATTCAAGCTGCATGCATTTGCCGATTCCTGTATTATAAAGTCTTCTCATTGAGACTGGTCCTATGAGTAATACATTCGAAGTTAATACTATGGGTTATAATATTTCTATTGTACGTTTCTGAGAAAATGAGCATCCCGCAGATTATTTGATAATACAACATCAGCTTAGCATAAGAATATGATCTCAATCGTGATCTTCTCATTGGGACTATTCACTGATAACTTCCCTCCTCCTCCTTCCCATCCTTTCCCATGAGCCCAATATTTTTTCAAGTACCTATCCAATCATTGTGGATTGAGAAGAATTTTCTGTTGGCACTTTAGCAGCTGTGTATGTTTCTAAAGAATTGAGAAAAACTTTTTTACTTTCATGTAGGAAAACAAAAAGTGGAGTTCAAATAATTATAATATTCTTTTGTGAGTTATATTTTATTTATTTCCACGTTGTGTATTCCGTGATCCCGTTTTACTTTATAATTGTAGTGTAATTGCTACACTGAGGTAAGAACTAAACGGAATTGACTGATGACGAGTAAAAGTAAGTTTGACATTTGCCAAGTTGTCAAAAAATGTCAGCCAACAAGGAAAATAACCTTGTTCAGGCATATATAGAATTAAATAAATTTTGCCAAAATGGTGATTATGATAGAGCTTTGAAAGCAAGTGGGAAAGGTGAGGAACCTATGTACATAATATTTCATACAGCTTTTCTAAAATTCAGTGAAGAAGTGTGTTCGAACAAGACCACACTTTCATACACAATTTACTAACTTTTCCCTTGATTTTCTTTATATTTACGTACAGAATAAGAATACATTGATTATATAGAACCACACGAATTTTAGGTAATTCAATGATATTAGTATTTCTTATGGTAAAGGTAATAAAATTAAGATACCTACGGAATTTTGTAATTGTACAGTCATTCCATAAATACCTACAATAAATTGTTAAGCTATAGTTGTAATTCCATATTATTATAAGATATCAATATCTTGAGATAAGTACTACAGATAAAATCTATCAGAAACAACTTTAAAGTTAGGAATAATTTCTAGTTAAACTAGTTTTCGCTAAACTGTAATTATGCAATGAATGTAATGACCAGCTGTTAAATTATTAATATACTAGATAATAGTAGATTAAACTTTAAGTTTCACTATACTTTATTTTTTAAGCTTTAATATTAGTAGTATTCTATTCTCATTACTTATTCTTAATTTTTCTCATTATTTATTCTAAAATTTATATTTATTGAATGCTCATTAAATGTATAGAACAAGGCTGTCATTTACAGAAATTTACTTTATATTATTTAATAAGAATGACAAAAGTCAGCAGATTGCCATTATTATAAAAAAATAATGACAAATATTAAAAGACAATTACAAAACACACGCAGTAGTAGTAAATATTGTATTAATATTTTTACTTACTTATTTTGCATAATAGTCTTAATTCTGTTAATGTTGTTCTACTTTTCAGTCCTCCAAATTGCTCCTACCGAGCAAAAGGCATTCCAATGTAAGATAGTATGTCTTATCCAACTGCACAACTTTAAAGAAGCATTGGCAGTGTTGTGCAATGGGAAAAATGCTGCTCTGGCATCTGGGTTGGTGTTTGAGAAGGCATACGTCCAGTATCGCCTTAACTGTCCCAAGGAAGCACTTCAGACGGTGGATAATGCTCCTGAGATGACACCTGCATTGAAGGAGCTGAGGTAATGATGATGAATTATAGGTCTCCAATATGAATCATTCTGCAGCATAACCACAGTTCATGTATCATTATGTCCTACACCCATTGTCTTTGCAGCTAGTTGAAATTAATACAGTGATCATATGTAAATAGGCACAATTTTAAGTGCCCACAAGTATAGGGTCTCAGCCTTACTTTCTATGGAGCTTTTGCAAATTTCGTTCCCTTTTTAACAAATATTCAGTGGGGTATTCCATACATATTCCTCTATCCAAATTCTATTCCCGTCATTCGGTATGAATTTATTTAAGAAAAAAAAAGTTATATGAACTGCTATTTCTAATAGATTTTATGAAAATTTAGATTCGGTTTATCAAAATAAACTTTACATACACCACAACTTGAATGACGCGTACATAGACATGTGTAATATCTTAACACTTTAGTTCACATATAATTTTTACAATCTTGTAAAATATATTAATACATTTTAATTATTTGACTTATTCTAACACATCTCCTCCCGTGGGCGCCATGGGACCCGGCCAAGGGAAATACACCAGAAGATAAGCAGCGTCTTCTTGGATTATAACACCTAATACTGCGCTCGCCAACCCGCCTGCCAAGCATGGCGAGTATCGGCAAACCCCCCCTCATAATCAACTGGAGATCTATGAGGGAGGTCTATGTCCAGCAGTGGACATCATACGGCTGAAATGACGATAATACTTTCACTAATTTCTTACATTTTATTTTATCCTAGGGCTCAAATTTTATACCGTCTGGAGCAGTACCAGGACTGCTACAACCTGTACCGTGACATTGTCAAGAACACCACTGATGACTATGAAGATGAGAGGAAGGCAAATATGTCTGCGGTTGTTGCTAACCTCGCGGCACTTAACCCTGTGAGTATTATGTAGGACTATTAGCTTCACTATTTTACATATCTTTGTTGTGTAGAAATAGTGCTAAGAAAATAATGAAAAGATTCCCAAAGGAAATGCAAGATGCAAAAGCTTTCATTCCCTTTCAAAATTATGCGAAAACAGTTATGCATTTAGTTGTTATGGTTAATAAACATTAGCTACTTAAATTAATACAAAAATTGTTATGCTACTAAATATAGACCCATTACCAAGACTTCACTGTCTGTCTGTCTGTAACCAGGCTATATCTCAAGAACCCCCATAGCTAGACAGTTGAAATATTCACAGTTGATTTATTTCTATTGCCGCAAATACTAAAAATAAAATAAAAATTTAACAGGGGCTCCCATACAATAAACTTTTTTTTGCCCTTTTTTGCTTGATATCAATAATGGCAACACGTAGACGCTTGAAAATGGTACGGAACCCTTCGTGCGCGAGTCCAACTCGCACTTGCGCAGTTTTTTTTTTCGTTATGGCAAATTTATATTTTTGACATGGTCCAGTACACATTTTGCACAATGATGATAATATATAATAAACAACACCAACCCACCTGCCAAGCGTTTTGACTACGTCAAAAACCCTTATATGAACTGTTGATGATTGACTCAGCATACTTGTCTTGAGTTTAAAGGTGATACTGCCACTGGACATGATGGATAAGTCCACAACCCTAATAGCCTTGTGACGTCTTATCTTAACAAATATATTTGGTGATATCACATCCCAAGATTTATAGTGTTAAGCTAAATTCACTTTTTTTTTTGTCACATATGGTGAGTGAGCTTGCTACCTCCACTTTGTTACATAAATCTCTGAAGTTTTCAGACAAGTGTTTTGTTGTAATGAATGTAAAACTAATGTATTGAACAGTGGCGTAGCAAGGTAACCAAGGGCCCTGGGGCAAATAAAAAAATGGGGCCCACTGCTATCAAAACTGGTTAGGTTTTTTGAAGTAAAATCATTAATATACAAATACTTTAAAAATGCTAAGCAACTTTATCATCAGCTCTTTTTCGTGCATGGGCAGGTAATAAAACTATTAAACACTAACAACATAAATTACAATTATTTTAATACTTGGTTTAGGTATTGGGCAATAAAACGAAATAGAAAAGATTCAAGGGTTTATTACATATTTATTTATTTATTTGTTCATAGATACGTTGCACCAGCTGACGATGCAAGATATTTACAAAAAATATAAAACTTAGACAGTATGTTTTCTTAATTAATTAACAAAAATAGATTAAAGTATAAACTAAACAAAATCATATAATGGCTACTTCTAATTATTATAAAGGTCAATTAATTAAAAAAACTTAATGGTGTCGTGGGACACCAGGTAGAAACGAAGTTCCTTCGGCTAATGTAGAATCGACGGTACCAATTCTTTTTATACTCGTGATAATTTCTCAACGAAATGTCCGATTGGAATAAAACAAAAAGTATTTTACTTGTACATAAATACCCTTGATAACATAATGCTTAATTTGGATAAGGATTAATATTATGATATACATTTAACGTAGTTTCTTTCTTCAGACGATTTAATATTTTTTTATGAACATAAATCGGTTATTGTTACTAAACTATGATAGTTAGCTATATGCTCTCGCGGTCTTTTTTGTAGATCTTAATAAGACCTACAAACCCGTACATAATTTTGTTCTAATGTCAATAGTTTTTGCAGCGCACGCATAAATAGGTTTTCGCTTTTACACCTTGGGTTACAAAATCGCAATTTTCTTACAGATCCCTAATATTTTTTTAAAAATAAAATATAGCCTGTAACCTTCTTCGATAAATGGACTATCCAACACTGAAAGAATTTTTGAAATCGGACCAGTAGTTCCTGAGTTTGGCGCGTTCAAACAAACATTTAACGGTTTTATTCCACGGTTTTCACTATCACATTTTTTTCAGTTCGGTCGCGCAGCAAAATCCCTGTCTCCTCCAAGCCTGCCGTAAGGAACTTCGTTCCAATTAATAATATCTATATATATAAAAGAAAGTCGTGTTTGTTACAACACTTATAACTCGAGAACGGCTGGACCGATTGCCATGGTTTTTGATTTGTTGGATTTGTTTCCGTCCCGAATAGCAGAATACATTTTAAAAACAAAAGAAAGTCGTGTTAGTTACACTATTTATAACTCCAGAACGGCTGAACCGATTTGGCTGAAAATTGGTAGGGAGGTAGCTAAGAACTGGGAGAAGGACATAGGATACTTTTGGGTAGGGGTAGGGGTAGGGTAGGGTAGGGTAGGGTAGGGGTAGGGTAGGGGTATGGTAGGGGTAGGGTAGGGGTAGGGTAGGGTAGGGGTAGGGTAGGGTAGGGGTAGGATAGGGTAGGTGTAAGGTAGGGGTAGGGTAGGGGTAGGGGTAGGGTAGGGTAGGGGTAGGGGTAGGGTAGGAGTAGGGTAGGGTTAGGGTAGGGGTAGGGTAGGGCAGGGGTAGGGTATAAAAGTCCACCCGTGCGAAGCCGGGGCGGGCCGCTAGTATATTATAAAGGTCAAACCTACCAACAGACTAAATAACGATTATAATTATTACAATCTTTTCCTAGCTTTAGTTTTCGCAAAAGTATCAATTACTTTGGTTAAATCCAGACTTGATGCGGTTTTGTTTTCAATTGCTATTAGCGATAAATGTCTGAGTCGAGTTTGGCCCATACTATTTCTTAAATAATTTTAAATAATTTTTAATTAGCTGAATGATCTTTCAGCTACTGCAGAAGTGACAGGAATTGTAGAGAATAATAATATTGCCGTAAATACTTCCGTTAGATCGCATTCTAGCACTCCATATTTACTCATTATTTCCTTACATAATTGGTGAACAGTCCATGATTGAGTTAATTGAGGTACAAGTAGGTGGTAAATATTAACAAATTGAAGTGAAAAGCTAGGGCCTATTATATCGGAATATTTTCTTTGGAAATTGTCACACATTTGTAATAAAGTTGCTTCATCAACATGTAATAAAAATGCTGGTGTTAGAAATTCGAATGTTTGATAAACTGCACTCATGCCAGTAAAACGGGTATTTAATAATAATTGAGCTATTAATGTATCAAGTACCTTATTGAAAATCACAATTTTAAATATTTCTTCTCGGTTTGAAAATCGGTGATCAGCAGTTATTTCATCAAAATATTTTTTTACTTTCCTTTGCCTTTTTTCTTGAAAATGGGTATCTATACCATATTTTCTTGCAGTTTCACAGGCTTTGCACTTGAATAATTCGAAATCATTTCTATAAATTTGCAACTTTGCTTTGGTCTCTGCTAAAGCTTTACTTGCCTCATCCAAATTTATGTCGGATTTTTGTAAAATTTTGGATGCATAATTGATGTCATTCAATACAATATGCATGAATTCACAAAGCAACACAAACTCGAAATTTAGAATTTTTGTTTTAATACTCTCTGCTTCATTACGCTCATCTTTATTAGGACTCTTTAGAACCATTTCTGATAATGCTTTGATAATATCAAAAAAACGAAGTTTTATTGCAGATATCGTATTGACTCTACTGGACCATCTAGTGGGATTTAGTGTTTTTAGAGTGGTGTCTGATTCGCCTGTGAATTTTGATAGTAGATCCCAACGCTTCATACTGTTTCCGAAAAAGTTATACAAATCTTGCGAAGTTGCTGTGTTCCACACAACTGCTAATGGCATCATTTATCATTTTTTTCACAACTGATTTGCCATGATTAAACTCGAGTTGCCACCTGTCATATTTATTTTGAAAATGGCAGAAATTTTCAAAAGTTGAGTTCGATTGAGATTTTCTGGTAAGGATTCGAGGGCCCCCTGAGCTTGAGGGCCCCGGGGCACTGCCCCGCCTAGCCCCTTGGTAGCTACGCCACTGGTATTGAACAATATACTAAGAAAATAAAAAAGACGAATTTAAGTAGTTTATGCATGACTATGCTTGTTCATGAACAATTGTGCAAGACCATGCACATTGTTAAGCATGTTCATACTACGATTTTCGAATGGCTGTGACCACAACCTTTTGTGAATGCTGGATCTGTACCTGCTTGAGTTGACACATCACAACAGGGTCTGGGCAAATAAAAAAATCAATAACTTCACAATAATATTTTGTGTGTGTGTTTTTGTAATATTGATCATAATCATAAGATATTCATGTACAATATTATTTTATTTTATTCCAGTCATCTGATCTGCCCCAATTTGAAGAGAATACTTACGAACTATCGTACAATGCGGGCAGCACGCTCGCTATGCGGGGCAAGTACAATGAAGCTATACCTACTCTCAAGAGAGCCGAGACCGCCTGCTTCGACAGTGTGGTGGAGGATGGAGGCACTGAGGAGGAGGCTAAAGAAGAATGTGCTATTATAAGGTAACATTAGTTGACTTTTTTATAAATTTTGGTAATTTACACTAGTACACCTGTATATGTTTTATTTTATTGATTTATTGTTATATGAACCTTATTATTAATGGGTAAAATTTAATTTCCTCAGACACAATAGTCACAGTACTATTCCTATATAAAACATACTGTAATATTAAATACTTGCGGCCCGCCCCTGCTTCGCATGGGTGGACTTGGACTTTTATAGCATATGTTACTCAGGGATAATGTAGCATTCTAATGAGGAAAGAATTATCGAAATCCGTTCAGTAGTTTTTGAGCTTATACGAAACAAAAATACAAACATTTCCTATTTATAAGATGAGTATAGATAATATAGATAAATTATTAATAATTGATTTAACAAAAAAAACTTAAAATACAATTAAATCTATATGTTACCAGAAGTATGTATAAATAAACTATTCAGAGGGTGTGGATGATAGAAAGAAATTGATTCTATTTGGTCGAAAATATTTAAGAATGCACTCGCCTTCTTAAATATTTTGATAACAAATAGAATCAATTTCTTTAGAAAAGACGCCTTTTACGACAAAGGAAGATATGGTGTACCATATCTTCCTTTGTCGTAAAAGGCGACTAAGAATCATTCAGCTGATGAATAGGTAGCAGCATCTATCAGCTCAAGTTTACTTTCCTTCTTACTGCAATCACCAATCCGCCCGCCAAGTGTGATGATACCCCTATGGCAATACCCCTCAACAACCCTGATTTGCTGAGGTCTCTTAAGAGGAGGCCCACCGAGAATCGATTTCTCTGGAGTGTCTTCACGATTTTGGATGTAATCATTAACATAGGCAGGCAACCTATACACAATATAAAAAACTAATTATTTTGTCATCAGAGTGCAACAAGCGTACTGCCTCCAACAAGTGGGCAAGGAGAAGGAAGCCGCGACCATCTACCAGAATGTTCTGAAAGACAAACCAAAAGACCAAGCTCTGGTGGCTATAGCCAGTAACAACATCGTCGTTATTAACAGGTAAAAATTTATTATTAGCTTCCCGTGCGCGGTTTCACCTGCATAACACCCATCACCGTGCGAACTTCATCATTTAATACAGCCTATGTAACCGTAAATAACGTAAATTTTTATACCGACTTTTGGCCAATCTGATGGACTGTATAAAAACAAATGGAGGAAATAAGTAGAATAGAGAACAGGGTTGTGTGCCCTTAAACCTTTAACAGGTAGTGGGAATATAGAACTCATCATATTTTGAACGCTGTGGATTGTAACAAAGTCCGAATCTAATGATTTTGAAACATACCTACTGACCGTTAAGGGCTTAATAAAGATCTATGTTGCCGTTTGACAGCCAGAATAGTTGTTAACACGCAGACACACGAACAAACCTACAAAACTAATTGAATGCAGTTATTAAGAAGTTGGTCAAGTTTATTGAGCTGAACTGCATTCAGGTCGAAGTAGGACATCACCTTAGTTGATTATGTATTCCTAATATTATTCCTCATTATAATATTGACTGCACCGGTGACTCAGCACCGGTTACGGAAGTAGCTTCTGAGACCTGGTGTTCTGGGTTCGATTCCCACCCGGGAAAATTATTTGTGTGTCTTGGTGTTCTTTGTGTCCGTGAATTTAGGCTGTGTTCAAACCAAACTGACTGTCAGCCGCCGAATGTGAGCAGGCTCACTGTGAGCCCCAATGTAAACGTGAAAATAATCGGTATCTTTCGTTCTCAGTATGCTGACAATACGCTATAGTTTACGTCCGTCCGTCCAATTAGCGTCCGCGGAGCGTAGTGACACGCCGCCGCCGATCGGCCGCCGAATGGCAGCGTCTACGCATAGCGCAATAACGTATCGTCGGTTAGATGTGAACGAAAAAGTGAATATGTATGGAAATACAATAAACTGCGTAACGTTCGCTCACTTTCGGCGGCTGACAGTCAGTTTGGATAGAACACGGCCTTAGTGTTTGTTAAGTCCCCTGCGACACAGGGATTAATAACTCTAGTGGGAGTAGGCTTTTATTAAAAATTAGCTAACCGCGCGCGGTTTCACCCGCGTAACTCCCGTTCTCGTTGGAACTTCATAATTAAATATAGCCTATGTCACTCAGGGTGATTATAGCTTTCCTATGGTGAAAGAATTGTTTTAATTGGCACAGTAGTTTTTGAATTTATTCATTATAAACATACACACAACATTAAAAATCTTTCTTCTTTATAATATTAGTAAAGATATAGATAAAAAAGTACATTTAAGTTATTTATATTATTAGTCGATTATATGCATGTCAACCTTTTTCAGGGATGGTAACGTGTTCGATTCCCGCAAAAGAATGAAAGCTGCCACTGCGGATGGGCTCGAACACAAGCTTAACTCGAGACAACGGGCCTCCATCACCTACAACCAAGCTATACTCGCTATCTATAGCAACCAGGTTTGTGTAACACTCATCTATTGAGTAACAAACGAAACCATATATATTATATACCTTTTTTATAATTGGCTGCATGATTTGCCATCAGTATTACCTACTATCGAAACTTTCATTAAAAATTTAAAACAGACGTAGTTTTTTTACAAGAAAACTCGGAAATGAGAAGATGGCAACTTTGTCATCTGAGTTTTCTTGTTGTCCTCTGAGGGTTCAGTAACCCTTGAGAAGATGGCTATGATAAATGTACATGGAAAAATGAACTTAGTGTCTTACAAAAAAAGTATAATCTATTATTTTTTTATGTTATTGCAAAAGTATATATGTAGGTATGTACATAGTTTTGATCGTACTACCAAAAATAATTCATTTTGCTGAGATTTAGCAAAGATTAAAAAATCCCGGTATAATTCACTCTATTATAAAAGAAGGCAACGCCATTTATAGTTCCCTCTTTAAAGAAAGCAAGACTCTTTAAATTAGGTTTGTCTTAAATAATGTATTTCAGCACAACTAAAAGCACCTATTATTTTTATTATATAATACTAACTAGCAACCCACCCCGGCGTCGCACGGGTGTAATGCTGATGTATTATACACATATAAACCTTCTTCTCGAATCAAAATCCGTTGCGTTGTTGTAAAGATCTAAGCATACATAGGTACATGCCCTCGTAGACTCGAAGTCCGAGAGGCCAGCGAACTGTAAAGTAAAGCGACAGTTGCGCAAAACTCCCCTAAAACTAAAAGCCTTAATCCCTCAATCTCCCCGTCAGCGACCGCCCTGAGCCGAGGTCCAAGTCACACAGGGGACGCCCTCTTGCGTTGGTTACTTAGTAGTGTTTAAACCATTTATCTAGGCTGGAGCTCTGCTCGCCTTTATGCCCGGTAAAGTAGCAAAAGCCTCGGGGCTAACTACAGATGTCCGACCGAAAAAATAACATAAGTACGGACAGACAGCGGGAAGCGACTTTTTTATACTTTGTCAGAAACACATAGGTAAAACTATAAGTAATAGATTATTCTTTTACACTTTTAATTAGGAAACTAGTTATACAATCGTTCTCTTTATTTCCAGCCGGATTTCTGCAAGCAATGCTGCGTGAAGTTAGTGAGGGAATTCGGGGCAGAACGTCGAGCCGCGCTCGTTGAAGCTTCGTCATTAATGAAAGATGGCAAGAGACAACAAGCTGTGAACTTGCTGCTCAAGCAGGGCGGGGACCTGGCGCTGGCAGCTGTACAAGTGTTGTTGGCACAGGTATGGAACTAGTATATGATAAAAACTGCGACAAAGCCATAATATTGTACGAAACTGAAATGAATTAATAAGAACAATTTTTGAATTCGTTTGATTTAATGAAATAAATAATGAAAAATTATCCAGCGCTTTGCTATTTACTTATACTTGTACACGTCAGTATCAATCAAGTTACCAATGTAAAGTAAAAAATATAATAATAATTATTACTATGAGCCTACGTTGTCCCACTGCAGGGCAAAGGCCTCCCTTCCCTCCTTCCATCTCTCGCGATGTAATGCGATTGTAGGCCAATCCTTTAAAAATGAGTCCAGCTCATCTCGCCATCTGCTGGGCGTGCCGCGTTGACGTAAAAAAATATAATAATTCATGATTTTTTTTTAAAATAAATTACTGCATGGACGGGATTACAGGAAAAGAAAGCCAACGCAGTCCTCGTTCTGTCCATCGAGAATCGATCCTAAAATTTTAGATTGTAGAATCTACATTCAATATAAATAAAAAAATGATCATGATTCAAAATATATTTATGTACCTATGTAATTTATAAATGTCGTTTAACATTTCCAGTCCATGATATTAATAGTGACCATTCAATAATGAACGAAAATAATGTTAGTAAAAAAGGTTCAAAAAGAATACAAAGTAACAACATTATTGAATCCACAGAACGATCGTAAAGGCGCCGTGAAACTTCTAGAAGAGAGCGAGTACAAGTATCGTCCGGCCGTCATCGGTCTTCTGTGCACTTTGTTGTCAGCTGACAATGACTATGAGAAGGCGTCGCAACTGTTCACCGATGTTTATGAACACTATAAGAAGGAAGCTGTAAGTATTACTTATTAAAATTCTATCTATATTAATATAGATGACAGAAAACAATATCTTAACGGTTTTCCTCGACCTTTGCAAGGCTTTTGATACCATCACCGTTCTATATATTCTATTAAAGTTATCGCCTTGGAATTAGAGACACTCCTCTACAAATATAGAAAAACTTATCTTATCGACAATCAACAACGCGTTAAATGTAATGCGCTAAGTAGCGAATCAAATGTGTAATTAGATGTACCTCAAGGCAGTATTTTTGGGCCGACTCGCATCTTTGTGTAAATTTGCCGACATATTTACCAACTTCCTCTGCTTCAAAGGATGCTAATAGCGGTTATATTTAGGCCTGGTTTAGCTTCAACAAGTGCGGCTAGTTAGGAAGTCTATAATAATGCTCAACCAGGGTTAAATAAAATTTGTGACCGGTTAAGAAATATTTTCTTAAGTCTTAACATATTTAAAACTAAACATTTGCCTCAGGTCAAGTATGTATGTATTCAACACCCTCCCATATAGTGATTGCTCATGATTGAGGCTTTAGAGACTATCAGTTCTATGTCATACTCTGAAAAGAACTGCAAAACTTATCTTTTAGACGTTATATACTTATACAGTATTATTAATATTCAGTAGATACCATTTAGATATTATTTCTCATTCAATATAAACAAGGAATATAGTAGTAACAAAATACAGTGTCAGGAATTGACAGGCTCTAAAGGCTACCAAAGTTTTTTTTTTTTTACCTAAGCTATGAAGTCTCAAAATGGCGGACAGTATTTACGGCCATTAAAGGCATAGGCTAAAAGTATATGTAGGTAAGATGGTTGATGTGAAGTTATTATTGTAGAAATAATGTAAGTCAGAAGTAAGAAGTAGAAATAACAGTTTATTACACAACAGAGCACAGGTTACAGTTCACACAACACAAGAGTTGCACTTTGAAATAGAAGGAGAAAAGCGAAGATAGAAATATATGTAGTAGGTATAGGAAAGTAACATAAATAAGCGCGTACAAGCAAAAGCCTAATATTAGTATTCGTGCGGCGAAGCTAACATTCAAACGTAGCATAGGTATCAGTATCAAGGCGGTAAGCTGACTATTCTCGCGGCGGCGCAGAGGTGCGCGTGCGGCCCGTAAGTGCGAGTGTATCGCATCGTGCCGACTCGCTCGCACACACGGCCATCGCTAGAACAAAAGACGCGTCATAGCACTGCACCGGCCGGCGTAAACAACTTTCATTAATAAGAATCATTTACCGGTGTCCGTTTGTTTGTTGAATTATTATATGCAAAATTTTTATTATTATTTATTTTTACACATTTTTATTATTATTTATTTTTACATATCTTATATTTTATAATTTAACCAATATGAAATAAATAGTTAACATTGAGTAGGGCACTATATCACCCCCCTCCAGAGACCGTCAAGGGCGATAATAATCGGGAAATTTAACACAACGCCCTGACCGCGTCGTTCTGATGACACCACCAGCACGAGGTAAGTCCCGGTTATCCGCGTTCGGTGTATTATGGGAAGTGTTGTTGTGAGGTAGTGACAGTGGTACGTGTTGATGAATGTTAGTGGTAGGTGGTGAGTATGATGTATATTCTGAGTCACGCAGTATGAAGGCCGGCTTAATACGGTCTATCGATACGGTGACTTGTTTACCGTTTACCAATAATTTTAACACCTTGTCACTTCGATCGATGACCTTGTGGGGACCAGAGTATGCCGGCTTTAAACTTCCACCAACAGTGCAGTCCCTAGGGAAAACGTGAGTTGAAGTTGACAAATCCTTGTAAATGAATGTTTTCGAACTGTTACTGTGTCTCGCCGCTGGTGATGGTTGAAGCTTCTTAACCCAATATCTGAGCCTAGAAGTATTCTGTCATATCAACAGTAACGTCAGTCTGAGGGTCAAAAAATTCACCTGGAAGGCGCAATGGCTGACCGTACACCAGTTCAGCGGCAGAAGCTTGAGCATCTTCTTTATATGCGCTTCGAACCCCAAGTAAGACTAGTGGAAGAGATTCCACCCAACAGTCGTTGGCATGACAAGTAATTGCAGCTTTGAGTTGACGGTGGAATCTCTCCACCAGACCGTTACAAGCTGGATGGTATGCTGTGGTTCTGCGGTGTAGAAAACCAGAAATTGCAGACAAACATTTAAAGAGAGCAGATTCGAACTGCCTACCTCTATCGGTCACGATATCAGATGGGCAGCCAAAACGAGCAATCCAACCACTCAGTAAGGCCTTTGCGACTGTTTCAGCAGTAATATCTGCCAACGGTATTGCCTCAGGCCATCTTGAATCGACGGCCGTGAGACAATATCGGAAACCTTGACACAGTGGCAAAGGTCCTACGAGGTCAATGTGAATAAAAGAAAACCTAGAATGAGGTAATTTAAAAGTTCCTACTGGAGCAAAAACGTGCCATGTGGTCTTAGATCGCTGGCAAGCCAGACATGACCGAACCCACTCGCGACAGTCCTTTCTAACACCAGGCCAAACATCGATCTGCGACCAATTTTGCAGATGCTTTTGAACCTGGATGACTTAAGGAGTGCAGACTCATGAAAATTACCTTCCACAACTCTTTGGGAATGTAAGGTCTTGGTGTAGGGCCACTGGTGTCGCAATAAAGCTGAGATTTGGAACCTGGTATACTTACCTGTTGCAAGTGTCCGCCACGACATTGCTTTTACCAGAAATATGGCGAATGTCCGTTGTAAATTGCGCTATAAAATCTAGGTGACGGAACTGTCGGGGCGAACAATTTTCTTTACGAGAGTGAAAGGAAAATGTGATAGGTTTGTGGTCGGTATATATGACGAAGTCACGAGCCTCCAACATGTGACGAAAATACTTCACACTCTCGTAAATAGCGAGTAACTCCCGGTCGTAATGAGAGTACTTAACCTGTGCAGGAATCAACTTACGTGAGAAGAAAGCCAGTGGTTGCCATGCCCCCTCGTTTAGCTGCTGAAGTACTGCACCAAGGGACTTGTCAGAAGCATCTGTGACCAACGCTAACTTAGCGTTGTAATCAGGATGAGCCAATAGTGCTGCCTGACAAAGGCTATTTTTGCAGTTCTGGTACGCCTCGAACTCCTGTGATGAAAAAATTACAGAGTGTGAACCCTTTACCGAACCCGTTAGAAGATCATTAAGTGGAGCTTGGAACCAAGCTGCCTCTGGGATAAACCTTCGGTAAAAATTAAGCATTCCAAGAAATCTGCGGAGCTCTCTTACAGTCTTGGGGACAGGAAAGTTCTGAATTGCCTCAACTTTTGTAGGCAATGGTCTTGTACCTTTGGCAGAGATATGGTAGCCCAAAAAATTTACCTCCGATACTCCGAAGACACACTTTGAGCTGTTAATGACAATACCGTATTCTCTGTGTCTGGCAAAAAGTTGTCGCAAGTGATGCTCATGCGACTGTTCATCTTTTGAAAATACTAAAAAATCGTCTAAATAGGCGTACGTGAACTCCAAACCCCTGAGCATCTCATCTACAAAGCGCTGAAACGTCTGGCCAGCGTTCCGGAGACCAAATGTCATATACTGGAACTCGAAAAGACCGAACGGCGTAGTGATTGCGGTCTTCGGGATGTCATCAGGATGCACAGGGATCTGGTTGTACGCTTTCACCAAATCGATCTGAGAGAATACAGTACAGCCAGACAGACTGTGAGCAAAATCTTGGATGTGCCGAATGGGGTATTGATCCGCGATGGTCCATACATTCAGCATCCTGTAGTCACCACAAGGTCGCCAACCGTCGTCTTTCTTGGGTGCAAGGTGTAAGGGAGATGACCAGGGTGATGTTCGCCAGGATAAATTGAGCCTCCATCTGGTTAAACCATAAACCAGGCTTTTCCGGATAGAACGGTGGTATCCGCACACCAACGCGAAATGTTTCCGCCGCTTTGCTGAAGTCATGGGTGGCACGCTCTTTGTCTTCACTCATATTTTTGTGTTCTTCGGGGTCACCAATGTAGGTAAGGTGGTTGATGTGAAGTTATTATTGTAGAAATAATGTAAGTCAGAAGTAAGAAGTAGAAATAACAGTTTATTACACAACAGAGCACAGGTTACAGTTCACACAACACAAGAGTTACACTTTGAAATAGAAGGAGAAAAGCGAAGATAGAAATATATGTAGTAGGTATAGGAAAGTAACATAAATAAGCGCGTACAAGCAAAAGCCTAATATTAGTATTCGCGCGGCGAAGCTAACATTCAAACGTAGCATAGCATCAGTATCAAGGCGGTAAGCTGACTATTCTCGCGGCGGCGCAGAGGTGCGCGTGCGGCCCGTAAGTGCGAGTGTATCGCATCGTGCCGACTCGCTCGCACACACGGCCATCGCTAAAACAAAAGACGCGTCATAGCACTGCACCGGCCGGCGTAAACAACTTTCACTAATAAGAATCATTTACCGGTGTCCGTTTGTTTGTTGAATTATTATATGCAAAATTTTTATTATTATTTATTTTTACACATCTTATATTTTATAATTTAACCAATATGAAATAAATAGTTAACATTGAGTAGGGCACTACATATATATGATGATTTTTGTTTATTTAAAGTAATTTTAAAATTAATGTATACTCTCTTTTCACGAGCCTTCGTCCAGTTTTATGGACTGAAATTATTATATTTTGGTTCCTTAAGACAAAATATGTTAATTCTTATTCAACAGTTTTAGTCTCATCTATGTTAAGTACAACGCAAAAGCTTAGTTCGAAGTGTTTTTTAATTATGTGTTTAGATAGCCTTTACTACAGCAATGACGTCATGTATCCGATAATAAGCTATAGACCAAAATGGTTGACACCGTTTTCCTCTCTATTCTTATATTTTTGAATTAATTCATTTTAGAGCTTTCGCCAGTATATTCTTAAGAAAAATAGCATTTTTTCTGGACAACCTAATTTTGCACATTTTAGAGAGTATTTTATTCACCCATAGGGGTAGGTAGAGACAAAGGAACGCCACCTGTCACGATCCTGACATACCTCTTTTGCTTCTTCCGCATTCATCATGTCTCTTCATGCATGCTAGCCGGTCATAGATACTTTTATTCGGCACTTTTTTAATACGTCGCCTATTTGGTCGACATATTTGCGCCATGCGCGTCCTCTTCCAGCGTCTCCGTTTACACTTATTCGATATACTTATTTCATCCATCCTTTCTACATGCCCAAATCATCGCGAAATTCTCTTCTCCTCAATCTTTGTCACTATGTCTTCTTTTAACCCACATTTCTACCCAAATCAAGCTGTTTTTCACCCTATCCATCAATTTTACTCCACACTTACTTCTCGAGTGCTTGAAAGCATCTCTACTGCGTTTATCTTACTTTCATGCTTCTTCTGCCATACCCATGTTTCGCTTCCATGCATCAGAGTGGGTGCTAGAACACTGCAGTAAGGCAAGTAGAGCTTGGCTCGGTATTCAATTGCTTGCCATGACAGTGTGTAAAGCACCATTAACACTGATTCCCGCTTTCACTCTCCTTTCAATATCTTCATCACACTTACCATCACTCGTAAAAAGAGTTCCTAAATCATTGATATATAAAAACCCTAGATGCACAATCAACGTTTCAAAACCGTCCGCACAAAATGAGCGCACAATTCTAAATTGTGCGCTCATTTCAAATAGTATCGCGTCGCTTGCGTCGAGGTACGGACGTTAAAAATATCGAAATGTTCTGAGAATTTGTAAAAATATTACGTTAAGAAGGCTTAAAAAGGATGGGATATCGTATTTTCGGTCAGTAAAAGAGTTTATTGATTAGTTTTTGTTGTTTTTATGACTGATTATAGGAAGCATTAATTGTTTTTATACACTAGGAAGCATTATAATTTGTCTGAAAACTTCATTCAACGGTCAAATATAATACGGCGAATTTCAATGGCCGCTTTTTCAGTGTCGGAACAATGGATTTAAACCACCTTTTTATTTTAGTCGCATAATAAAGGTGACCCAGTTCCTTTTTTGATAGTCGATTTTTTTAAATTGTGGTTATATTTTTATTAATTTTATTAAGTGTTGACCTGCTTTGTGTTTAGTTTTTTACAAATATGTATACATTATATAATATAATATATGAAACGAGGTAGTCAATTTTTTTTTCATCAACGTTTTTTTTAAGTTCTAGAATAATACGACGAATTAAAAAAAAAAAAACGGATAACTTATGGGTTCGCGACATGCGGAATGCTAGTGACAGAAGTGTTCGTAAAACGGCTGCTAACGGCCTAGTGTTGAGTTTGTTGAGTTTGAGTTTAAACGTATAAAAAAAATCTTTTCTTTTTGAATACCTTTTAAACCTTAAATTTCAATAAATGATTTTATCAAGTAAAGAAATATTATCATTGATATACACATGTTTTACCCCAGACATATTTTCGCTCAGATAAGAGTATAATTTAACAAACTTTTAAAATAATAACAAAAGGTATAATGAAAACAAAAAATTTTTATTGCTTTTCGCTAACTGCTTAGTAAAAACTTTAAACAATTCGCCTAAGGTTGAATTTACAAAAACTTATACTTATAGCATAACTTTATGTACATAGGTATAATTGGCGACAGTTTCGAGCGTTACTTTTCTTTGTGACTGTGCATCTAGGGTTTTTATAAATCAATGTCCTAAATATACAAATTCATTCACCTGTTCCACGCTTTTATCTCCTATAATAATTTCACATACTGTTACTAATGAATTCCTCTCCATAACCATTATTTTTGTTTTCTTTACATTCACTTTCATAATAGTATTCATGTGTTCAAAATCAGACGCCGATGATGCTACTAGTACTTGATCATCGGAGTATAACAAAGTTTTGCAAAAATGGTATATTTTAATTTATCATTGTTCTCGTACACAAGACAACTTTTTTAAACAAAATTGAGTTTCTGGTTATATTTCTAAGTCGGTCGGATAACGCTCTACATTAAATATATTTCCCATATATTTAGCGTAAATTATTGTTCACCCGTCTCGCAGAACTCCTCCTGGCTGCTGCCTATCTGGCGAGCAGCTGGCGCAGCGCACACGCGATGCGGCGACCACCGCGCGGCCGCACGCGCTTTGGAAGCTGCCGCTGGCGCCGCTCCCGCTGACAACAAGAGTCTCGCGAGGCTGGTGAAGGCTCTCGCGGGACCGGACCCGGCCAGAGCCAAGCGACTGGCCATGGACCTGCCGCCGCTGCACCAGCTAGAGGTATGTGCGATAGTAACACTGAGGCCGCGCCCGCTGACAACAAAAGTCTCGCGAAGGCAGTCGCGGGACCGGACCCGGACACGTTAACGCGTTATATTTGAGTAATAAAATTCATGTTTAACCAATGCGACACGAGTAATTTTTGTAATTTGGTTTCAGTCCAAGATCGATATAGACGCCCTAGAATCTTCGAAATGGATGATGGGAGCCAAGGTTGTGAAGAAGACTGTACAAAGCAAACAAGAACAATCCCCCGGGTACGTTTGCCTAATGAAATTATTAAATTTATTCAGCACTTAAGTATTTACATACACTTGTACTTGTCAAAATTACAATGTGTAAGACTAAATCTAACAAAAGTATCACTTAAGTAGGTAAAAACTTTGTTACATTATTTGATGTTACAGGTTTTTTAATCAAGCAGAGCGATAAATGACATTTTCAATAATAAGTTGATACAAAATTGCATACATGCTTATATATATTATGTTTGTACAAATAATGTTCTATTACTAAATTGATTATGTAAGATTTTAATTTAACATCTTTAGGCGCTTCCTGTCTGACACTCAGGACATTCCTAATTCTGGCATCAATGCTATAACTATATATAAAATACCTATGTATAAATAACAGGTATACATGGCAAGTATGAGTAGCACAGTCGGAAGGGGAAGACCTCGACGAACGTTCTCTGACCAAATTGGAGACATCCTCGCAAAAGGTCAAATAAGATCCACCCTAAACCAAAGTGCTTGTATGAAGAATGTTATGAGAGTGAATGAAGCGAAAGATGTGTGTAGGGATAGCGTGGTATGCGACACTCATACCACGAGGAGAGGACCCTACTACCACTAAAACCCCCCGGACACTCCTTCGATCCGCCGTTGGCGATCCTTCAACGGCCCTGGCTTGCCAAGATCTGTTAAGAGAAGGCAATAACGATAAACGGGCTTTTGAAGTAAAGTGACTTTATTCTATCATATTATAAATGTCATCATCAGCCCTTACAACGTCCACTGCTATGGGCCTCCTCCTGAGGGAGCGTTTTTGCCATAGTCACACCACGCTTGGCAGGCGGGTTGGTGACCGCAGTATTTTGTTGTAACCTTGTAATATACAAGGAAACGCTGCTGCCCGTTCCCTGGTATACAATTGTTATACATGAAGTTGTAACAATCGGGACCAAAACGTGCTTTCCGAGTCACTGAGTAGTCCCTCAGCCAACCAGACTCGGAAATTAATCTTAGAATCTACACAAAGATTCCTTGTCCGGCGTGGGGATCGAACCCACGACCTCCGAGATTTTTAAAGCGTGCCAAATACCGCTACCCTACAGTGTTTGTGAATGTAAATTATTATAATTTAACCCTTGGACCGCCACGCTCAATCTTAAAAACCTGACCACCAGCGCCACGCCTATTTTTGCTATAATTTCTCGCATAAAACTGTAGTGATGTGCCCACTTCTTACAATATAATTATTGCAAAACGTGATATATTGAGTTTATTTATGATTACTACGTAAAATAGTGTTTATTACTGTGTATTTTAATGTCAAACATAAGGCTAAAAATTGACGCTTTAAAGAGTCGTCGGCGTCTGGAGTGAAATCGTAATTAACGCTTTGAAGCGTCATTGGCGGTCAAAGGGTTAATTCGCAAACCACTAGTCAACTATGACTAATATGATTTCAGTGTATTGAAATATTCTCATGTTATTATGTCACAGAACGCCTGGATCCGAACTCGGCCAAAAGAAGAAACAAATACGCAAGCGCAAAACGAAACTACCTCCCAACGCGGATTTGTCCAAACCTCCGGACCCAGAAAGGTATTTACCAATTATTTTAACCACTAATTATAAATGTGTAAATTTTATTGCAAAGAACCATCCGATGCCCTCGTCGAGACCCGAAGTCCGAGAGGCCCGCGAACTGTAAAGTAGAGCGACAGTTGTACAAAACTCCCCTAAAATATTCAAAGTCATAATCCCTCAATCTCATCGCCAGCGACCGCCCTGAGCCGAGGTCCAAGCCAAGTTTTTACACCATTTATTAAGAATGGAGCTCTGCTCGCCTTAATGCCCGGTGACGTAGCAAAAACCTCGTGGCTACGTAAGTAATATCATCCGAAAAAAAAAATTGGGTCTTTATGTTACTTACTACGTAATCCCTAAACAAAAGAAAGTTAACATTAGTTAGGTGACTGTGTGGGCGCACTAACTCTGGGAGTATGTCAGTAGATAGCCAGGATCGTAGGAATTTCATTGTTTTTGGTGCAATAATTAAAACCTGTTAAGGTTCTGCTACCCGTGGAAAGCCAGGCAGCTTTTCACGGGTATTGGTGCAAATCGCATAAAAACGTTTACACTAGTCTTGGGTTTGTTTTATAATAATGTAGTCATTTTTATTATTTGTTATTATTATCACAAACTTTATGATAACTTTTGAAGTTTTTAATTGTAATTTTCTTTGTGTTTTGCAGATGGTTGCCGAAGTACGAGCGCACGGCGTACAGGAAGCGTCGCGGTGTGCGGCGTGACGTCATCAAGGGCAGTCAGGGCATGTCCACGCAGGCCACCGACCAGTAGTGAGTGTCCACTATTGTACATTCATATATTATTTACTAGCTTTTGCGAAGTGGGAGTGGGACGGTTACATCACTTTACGTGGGCTGACCTGAGAGAGAGAGAGGATTACGACTAAAAGGGACTTGTTTACTGTCGAATATTGACAACGTTGCCGCATATGGCACGTTTGTGTATGTCGAGAGAGGCCGGCAATGACCTTCAAAAGATTAAAATCCTACTAATATTATGTATGTTTGTTAGTCTTTCACGAAAAAGCTGAATGGATTTGGCTAAAAGTTTGCACGCGGATAGTTAATAACCTGGATAAACATATAGGCATATACAAAATATCACACTCCGACTTACTGGAGAAGAGTTTTGCGGGTAAAACCGCGGGGCGCAGCTATATTAGATACTATGAAAAAAACGTGTCATCATCATCATCATCACCAGCCTGTTGTAGTCCACTGCTGAACATAGGCCTCCCCCATCGATTTCGAGCGGGAACGATTGCTAGCGGCCTGCATCCACCGACTTCCTGCGACCTTTATGAGGTCGTCGGTCCATCGTGCAGGCGGTCGTCCTACGCTGCGCTTGCCAGTACGTGGTCTCCACTCGAGAACCTTTTTGCTCCATCGGCCGTCAGTTCTTCGAGCTATGTGTCCTGCCCATTGCCACTTCAGCTTGCTTATCCGTTGAGCTATGTCAGTGACCTTCGTTCTCCTGCGGATCTCTTCATTTCTGATTCGATCACGCAGAGAAACGCCGAGCATAGCTCTTTCCATAGCTCGCTGAGCGACTTTGAGCTTTCTTATGAGGCACACAGTAAAAGACCACGTCTCAGATCCATATGTCATCACTGGTAACACACATTGATTGAAGACTTTGGTCTTCAGGCACTGAGGTATTTTGGACGAGAAGATCTCTCGAAGCTTCCCAAACGCTGCCCAGCCGAGTCGGATTCGACGATTGACCTCTTTCTCTAAGTTGGTCCTACCTAGTTGGATCGTTTGACCTAGATATATGTATTCGGTCACAACTTCGAGAATGGAGTTGCCAACGGCTATAGAGTTGGGCACTACATGGCCGTTATGCATGACTTTCGTCTTGCCCATGTTCATTCTAAGCCCAACTTGTTGAGAAACTCCATCGAGGTCATTGAGCATCTGTCCAAGGTCCTCCAGCGATTCTGCCATGATCACTATGTCGTCGGCAAATCGAAGGTGAGTGATGTACTCGCCATTTATGTTGATGCCGTGTCCTTGCCATTCCAGGAGCTTGAAGGCGTCCTCCAGAGCAGCCGTAAAAAGTTTGGGAGATATAACATCTCCCTGTCTTACGCCTCTCCGTAGCGGGATTGCCTTCGTACATTGGCCCTGTACTCGGACCGACATGGTGGCGTTTTTGTACAAGCACTTCAGCACTTCAATGTACCGATAGTCGATACGACACCGCTGAAGAGACCTTAGAACCGCCCAAATTTCGACCGAATCAAAGGCTTTTTCATAGTCCACAAACGCCAAACATAGGGGCTGATTATACTCCTCGGTCTTCTGTATAATCTGCCGCAGCGTATGTATGTGGTCTATGGTACTAAAGCCTTTTCGGAAGCCGGCTTGTTCGGGAGGCTGGAAGTCATCGAGCCTGTGTTCGAGACGATTTGTAACGACCCTCGAGAACAGCTTATAAACATGGCTCAGCAATGTGATGGGTCTGTAATTCTTCAACATGGTTTTGTCACCTTTTTTGAAGAACAGAACCACCACACCTCTGCTCCATGATTCTGGCGTTTGTCCCTCGAGTAAGACGGAGTTAAAGAGCTTCTGAAGGACTTTAAGTATCGGTGTTCCACCCGCATTCAGAAGCTCAGATGTGATTCCGTCATCACCTGGCGCCTTGTTGTTTTTAAGCTGTTTAAGGGCCATCATAATCTCGTATAGGCTGATGTCCGGGAGATCTTCGGTATTGTGTCGGGTGAGCCTTGCTCTGGGGTCTTTGGCTTGGCTGTTAGCGGGCTTGACTGTTGAGGCATACAGCTGATTATAGAACCTCTCTATCTCCCGTAAAACCTCTGGCTTACTCGACGTCACTACCCCATCTTCCTTCTTCAGCTTTGTCAACTAGCTTTGCCCAATAGAGGTGTCTCTTGCGAACACTTTGGAGCCTTGGTTTCGCTCTATCGTCTCCTTAATACATTTTGTATTATAGGAGCGAATGTCGTGACGCAATGACGTTAAGATATGTCTATTGAGCTGCCTAAATGACTAAAAAAAACGTGTATTTAACCTAAAATTGGTTATTATATCCATGTCTGACTTAACCAATATAAACATTGCTATAAAAACGTTTTTATTCCAGTGATATGAGCAAGCAGCAGACCACGCCCACGGCCGCCGCCGCAGCTAAGAGTCCACGCGTGGACAAGCAAACTGAAAGCGCGTGGCAACGTAAGCAACAGCAGAAGAAAAAAGGCAAGGGGCGGAAGTGGTAGACAACCGTGTTTTGTAATACAACAGTAAACGTATTTTATCGCAAAATGCAGTTTTATTTATATTATTATAACTTTTTAACATGGCATTTTATTTCTGATTAAATTTCTTTTTATCCTTTTTTCTTGTATTCAATATATCAGACGATATTCTATTCTTATGTTACAATTTTTATTTCTGAAATTATTTGTTATAAGGAACCATAATTTCCATTCATAAAACTGGAAGATTTTGAAATAAAATTGTTTTTTTTTTAGTTTATGTGTACTCAGTGTAATCACCGACAACGCTATCAGCCATTTCGTGAAGTCATAGATCATGAAAAAACTTCTACGCTGTTTTCGGTTATGGCTTTGGTAGCCTTTGAGCCATAAAGAAATTAACATTCCTGTTTATCACGGGTCTATACCAGTGTTTTCCTTGTTTAATTCAACTAAATCCATAATAAAAATAACTCATTATAAGAATATTAATTTGCATGTGATCCTTTACTGCAGAAATTATGTCTGGACATAAATAAGACCAAAATAGCTGTGTCAGATTTCGGCTCTATGTCGTTTCATTCTTAAAATATTAATTTTAGTTTTCTAGCCCTCAAAAGCACCATGTTTTTTCCGTCTTGTTAAACCATGGTTAACCATATAAAAACAATTTCAAACAAGCTCAACTAGCTCATTCGGGTCCTTAGCAAATCTACATAATGTGTTGCAATTATTAAATAAAAAACTATATGCAGCATTATATTTATTCTAGTTTCAAAACCCTTACAACTAGTCATTATCGCTTAGCATTCTTCCTCTTAGACTTGCCTGGCCTCTGATTCTTACTTTTTACCTTGAAGTTCTTATTCTTAAAGTTTTTATTGTCAAACTGCTTCTTCGGTGCACTTCTACCATTAAATCCATCCATATCATTTGTAGAATCTCGTGTATTTAACTTTCCCCCCTTCTTTTTACCACCAAAGCCGAATTTCTTGTCTTTTGCTAGGCGTCTTTTATTAACTTTGTTTTGCGGCCCTTTGCCCTTCACATTTTGTTTGTTGTTGCTACCTTTGTTGTCATCCAAGAATCCTAAATCTGATGATTTTCCCTTTCTTACTCTCTTGAGTTGTTCTAGCATTTCCCTTTTATCTGAAGCTTGTTTTAGTTTAGCGTCAGTCTGTAAAATCAATATCAATATTAATAATATGTATGCTACTACATCATCTTAAGAAACACTTGAAAATACAAAAAAGAAAAAAACATCACCTGTTATCTTTTTTTTTGTACTTTCAAGTGTCAAAAAAAAGTTCAAAATCAGAGGTCTTTCAAATCGTAACGTAATCTTAGATTTGAACATAATGAATATTGGCAGTTAAGGCCTGGCATAACGCACTACCAAAAAAAAAATTACCCCATCAATTTAAGTGCTAGTTTTCTTCCATAAAAAAGTTAGTGTGAATTCCTTGAGCAACGCCAAGGTCAAGGTCCTGATTCCATTACCCACAACCCCCACCATAGTCCACATGTGAAACACAATTGAGGAATGTAAAAATAAAAGAAATCTAAATAAGAGATAATATGATAATGACTTAATCAGGACATAATTTTATGTAAGACAATTATTCAAAAAACACATGGTTGCATGGGTAAAAATAGTTCTATGAACAAAATTGTACCTGCACACGCTTGGCTATTTTCTTCTGGTCTCTGAGCTGTCTGACTTTCTCTGTGCGCTGCTGAGCTGCTTGTTTCGACATCAAGTTCTTGCGAACCTTCTGCATGTGTTCATCTGATTTAGCCATCTCCGCAAAATAGTCATCTGGCCTGAAATATTCAAAACATTGTAATAAACTTGCTGCAAACATGAATTTAGATGATGCTGAATATAAATATAAGACTGGAGTAATGCTTGCCTTATGCCCAGTGCAGTAGCAAAAGCCTTGTGACTAACTGCATAAATATCCATCGGAAAAAAAGTTGCATATAAATGGCTTGCTCAAATAATACTCCAGGGAGAACACATATACATTAAATATATATGGCAGAATCAATGTTCACAGTTATCCAAAAATGCCAGATTTGTGTAAAACCATGTCTCCCAATTAATTCTTATACTAATCAACCCTCTACTATACTTCAAAAAAATTATATAACATCACTAGAAACACATGCATCAGCTTATTAACCTTTTCACCACCAACAATGTCTATAGAAGTTAGAGATTTTCGTGCAGTCTACGCCAGAACTTGTATAGAAGTTATTGTACAATGTGATATCACGTATAGGATAGTTGGGTGGGGAAAAGGTTAAGCTGCTAAAGTGTTTACTATATTATAATAATAATAATTTAAGGATATATGCAATAATGAATATAATTTATACAAACTCTACCTTCTTGTTGGTACATTGAGGTCTTTCAGCCTCTTGATGCCTTCCACTACAGCAGCCTGTGCCTGTCGATGGATAAGATTTTCTCTCTTGAACTCATTCAGCACTGGATCTTGAGTGGGATCATAGTTTTGACGCCCTTTAGTATTCTCTTTGAGATTTCTGGAACAAATATTGGTTTAAACAATGGAAAATGTATCTTATCAAAATTAAATAACATTCACCAGATATTCAGTTAGATGCCATACCGATGAAAGTAGGATCATTACAATCTGTAGATGTGACTGAGAAATTTGTATAGCATTAAATCTAATATTATAAATGGTAATGTTTACATGTTAAGATGTTAGTTATAGAAAAGTAGGTTAATGGATTGAAACAATAATTGATAGGAGGATACCTCATTAGTTGGATTAAATATAAAAATGAAATTTACATTGGGTTGGTAAATTAAAAGGTTGTATTTGTTATTTGTGTGTTTGATAGATGATGAGACTGCACTGGTGTCTCAATAGTTATATTAGTTGCTTCTAAGACTTGGTGTTCTGGGTTTGATTCCCATCCAGGACAATTATTTGTGTGAATCACATCACAGATAGTTGTTCTATTCTAAGTTGTTATGTCATGAGAATTGAGTGTTTGTAAACACAGGGATTAAAAAAAGGTGATTTTGGAATTTGCTCATTTTACAATTTTTCATCTTTAATCTACAAAACACAGTATATAAGAAACAAATTAATAAGTATCATCAATAATTGGATAGATGGCAAATACACCATTATGTGTGTAGTGTGTTAATTAGGAATCCCTACCAATGCACCCTAATGGAATAATGAAAAATCTAAGTAAACTAAACTACATGCCCAATATCTTTTTTTATAATTTATTGAAATAAAATAAATACCACAACTTACTTTCTTCTCTGTGCAGTTTCTTGCATCTGTAGAGCTACATCTGGTGCCATCGGAGCTACGGCAGTCATTAAATCTAAAGATTCCACCCATGGTAATTTCAACTGAAAATCTTTTAGTTTTGCTTTTAAATCCGCAACATTATTTATGTACTGTTTTTCTACCCTTTCTATTTCTTCATTAAGGCCAGGCTTTAACAGGCCTTTGGCAAATGCTTCTTGTAGCTAAAACAAAAGACAAAAAAGTTTAAACATAAAACACCTAGCACTCCCTACCAATTAATTTCTATAGGTACTCAAGTATTTCCATTTTCTTTTCATTCTCAAAAGTAAATTATTTACCTCCTCATCAGAATCTACTTCAGTATCCGACTCGTTTAACACAAAATCTGTCATGGTGGTATTTATACGGGTTTTTAACAAAGAAGGTGGTGCAAATCACCACCACACAATAACATAACCTAAAATTGAAACGTGCACCTGACAGTCACTTCACTGGCTAAGAGAATGAAATTGAAAGTAAGTAATGTGTAATGCTTAGTGTAATGTCTCATAAAGATGTGTAGTTCGCGAATGAATCCTTCAATTGAAGTACTTCAGTTGGAATCACTCTGTATCTCTTTCGTTCAGTGCAGATTCATATACTTCAATAGTTCAGTTTAGTCCATTTAGTTCACAGTGTTAAAATTCTTATATTTAATATAATTCGTACACAATATTACATAATGCTTTTAAATGAAAGCTATACATTTAATTAAAAAAAAAACTTAAAGAACTAATACCAAACAATATAATCATTCTCGTTATTAGTTCATTGCACGATCGATAATCGATTGAAAGACCTGCGAAAATTGATTCAAATGAATCTAGTTCATAAATTGAACTAGTGAAGTAAATGAATTCGATGATCGTTTGAAGGACATGCGAAAACTGATTCAAATTAATCTTGTTCATAAGCTGAACTAGTGAAGTAAATGAGTGATATAGTTCACTTAGTTCAAATGAAGTATATCAATCTTTTCACTTCAATGACACATATTGCGCATGTCTAATGTCACTGCCGTAAAAATATAACTTAATTTTCATACTAAAAAAAAATGTACACTACTGCGATCACGAATAAATGGTGCAAAATAATAAATTATTTACGGAATGGGCCAAATAACGTTACACTTTAAAAATCCGTCTTATTTTATAAGTATTTATAATATTCAACTAATGTTTTGAAAACGGTGTTTTTATTATAATAATAATTAAATGGAACTCATTGACCCAAGACTTAATCAAAAGGCCGTTTCGCTACAATCGCAATCCTTACTAATATCCTTACTATATAATATGTGAAAGTAACTCTGTCTGTATGTCTGTTACGCAATTACGCCTTAACTACTGAAGTGATTTAAATGAAATTTGGTACAGATATAGTTTAGAGCCTGAGAAAGAACATAGGCTATATTTTATTATGAATTTCCCACGGGAACGGGAGTTACGCGGGTGAAACCGCGCGCGGGAAGCTAGTTATGAATAAAAATAATACTGTTACAGTGCGTGAATCACTTTGTCCATAAAATAAGTATGTGTTTGTCGTTTGTTCGTTATTGCTCGAATGTAAAAATTGTTTATTCGTTCTTTGTTTATTTATAATTAATTAAACTCATGTTTACCCTTAAGTTGGCCTGCAAAAAAATGTTTGTCACTAAAGTTAATATATTTTGATTAATTATCGTTTGTTCGATCTAGAGGGAATTTTAGCGTATACCTTTGCTTGTGTGATTTTTTTGCCAAGAAAATTATTAATTTTAACAATATTTTTTGAAATAATGCAAAATATTTTGTATCTGCTTGCTTGATTGCTGAAAGCATTGAGAAAAGGCTGTATAGTTTCTTTTGTAAAGTACAAGTTACATAAACATTAAATTTTTTAAAGTAGATATAATAGTTCGAAATATTGAACAAGGTACGAAGAGCTTAGTGCAAATTTGTAGTGGCATTTTTTTGGCCCAAAATAAAACCTGGGGCACACTCCCCTATGTTTTCGAAATACGATTTGAGTAGTACAAAGAGATTATGAGGAAGTTTGTTCTTGATTGTACATACTAGACTCAGGTGCCAAACTTTATCCAAGGCTATATTTCATACTTTCAGGTTAATCCAGTATGGAATCATCACTATTCCTGATATGACGAGCCAAAAGGAAACCATGTTAATTTTAGTAAAAAAAATGGTAACTTTAAATAATATAGTAGACACTGCTCTCATCTCGGTGACCTTATCTAACAGGTACATTCTTACAAGTATTTTATTATTTTGCATGAGAAATCATACGTTCAAATTATTACTTTTTCTAAGGAACTGAGTTCATAACCAAGGTAAAGTTTTTAAGAAAAAAATATTGTCTATTCTTAGTATGAATTAAAAAAAAACTAAAAATGTCTTTTACTTTAGCCATAGACAACTTCTAATTACGTTGAGTTACTTTTAAAATTAGTTTCGTTTTAACAACAATATAATCATTAAATTAACATCAAACTAATTTTGTAATACAATTTTTTATGTATATTATCATATAACTAAATATAAGTATTACTTTTAAATATCCTTAATTTGCTTTTTCACTCATTTGACCGGAAGTTCCTAGTAGTTCGACATGTTTCATGAAACCCCCGTTGTTTTGTATCTAGAAAATGCAATGGCCGCCATCTTCGAGTCTTGTGAATGTTTTGGTCGTAGTTTCGGACTTTGAGGCCTATTTAATTTGTGCTATGCAATTATTTGATGGAAATAGTTTCGCTACTTCCTAGGTGTTTCTAAATTATTACTAAACAGGTTAGTACAACTTTTATCAAGTATTTTCTGCAAAAGTGTTTACATCTGGATTTAGTTCTGCATAACTATTCTGATGTTGTCATTTTCTATAAATATTTAGTGTTTTTAACATTTCCAACAGTAATTAGTTATATATTTGCTTTATTTAATTCATTATAGCTTTTTTGAGAAGATTTAAATATACAAACCTCATTTTCGTATGTACCTGTACTTCTCATGTCTTTGTTACTAAGCGGATTTATGTGTCCAATAGGTTGAAAAATATGGTATAATTACATATATTAATCCAATATTTCGTATTAATATCTTAGTTTAGGTTAGTGTTTACTTTTTTGATGTTTATTACGAAGACATTTCAGTTTCCGTGCCACAATAATGGCGGCAGTGGATTAACCTATTCACTTTATTTTATGCGTATATTCATAGAATGATACGCTTGTTTCACATTATATTCGTATTACACTATATATTTTCTCGTAGGAAATCAAATGTAATGAAATTCGACTAGTACTGTGGAACAATGACCTCGACGGTCGTATCCTATTTGTGGACTAAAAATATTTTACCAAGAACATTATGGTGTACGTCGTGCGTAGACCCGACAATTTCGAAGATATGTGGATAAAGCGTCCATTTTCGGTTGCAGTCACATGAAATAAAATTTGGGGGCCGAGGTGCACTCCAAGGCGTCATCTCGGGCTTGACCCAAGATGAAAGTATACACAGCATGTCTGCTACATCAGAATACGAACCAGCGGCCCGGCAAGTGAGTACAACGTATTTACTAACAAATAACCCACATTAGAAGTCCCCTAAATAACTAGAGTGCATAGTTAGGCTACCAGCCTACTTAGGACAATTTTGTAAATATTATGATTGTGTAACCAACAACATCATGTTCTTTTACTGTCTTTCCATTTCCTTATTCATCAATCTTTAAATTTTTTCATATTTTTTCCTCTCTTATCCTAAATAACCTATTGCGACTTGATTACCTCAGTGTAAGTATCAACTATCACCTAAAGTTATTACCAAGCATTAAGGACTGTTATACTAGCTAGTGTGCATGTAATAGTGCTAAAAGATATTTTACTATTATAGGATTACTTTCATAACATTGTAATAAATAAAATGTTGAAATTTTAAGTGTATATTTATTGACATCCTTTAATTTTATACTTCCAAATACTTTGGTAAGTAACATATTGTTTTTTTAACATATTCACGTTATGATAAGTCTGACAAATCAGGACATTTGATATCATGGTCTGTCCATTATTCCTGTATTCATACTTGTACTATGTTGTTATAGTTATATGGTAAGAAATTCATAACTCAGTATATGTATTAAACTGTAGTTTTGATATACGGTACTTTTGCTAATGAATGTGTAATATATTTCTCTATGTTTCAGTTTTCTATTAAGATACATAGGATTGTTTTTATTATGTGGACTTGTAATAAGTGGAACTGTGTAATTAATAGTTGTTTATTTCTTGTTATAGGATTACGGGCCGACCACCGCCAGTGAAAATGTGTATGAACATGTATTGGATCACAAACTAACAGATATGAATGTGCCTAGTGTGAGAACTCCTGTTTTAAGGGCTGTGCCCTTGTCTCCCACTGTAGGCGATCCTGAACCTGACTCCACACGTACTGAAAGTATCATTCATTCTGTGCACAAGGATAAAGAAATTGAATATCACATTGCTGAGAAAAGGTGTGATACAGATATGTCTATAGATACCCTCTCTGGTATAGTGAGAATTGACGAGCCCATAGATAATGTTGGCCGTATTGCATATCCCATATTGCAAGAAGCAGAAGACTCCAGTGATGGCAATTATGTTGAAAATTCAGCCACTTTAATACAAGCACCATTGAACACAGCAATAGTTCAAAATGTCACTAAGTTGCCACAAAATTTTACTATTAATGTAGATGCAGCCGTTGGAAACATTACTTCTATTCAGAATGTTCAAGATGTTTCTGGAAATCAAACTCTGTGGCTACCTACAATATTAGCAACTACTGCTCCTACAAATGACTCTAAAATTGATGATGACAGAACACAAGCAAGTTTGTCACAAATCATAATTACAAGTGAAAGTTATGTCAATGACCCAAACCCATCTGGCAGAAGAGCCAATGCAATTGTAACTGAGACTTACATAGGCCGACCCAAGCCTTCCAAGGTTCAGATTTTGAGCAACATATCTATTCCAAAGAATCCATCCTACAGTCAACAGTACATAACTGGTAAAGAAATGGCACCTGTATATGGCACACAGAATCATGTCTACAAATTGAGCAACTCAGTTCTGTGCACTAAACCACAGAAAAGCCAATCATTGATTGGATGCTCCACACTATCACCAAACATTGTGAACAGTAGTCCCATCAAGAATGCCTACAGTCACACATTTACGAAGAGCACAAACTTAAATAAAACATTAAATAAGGTAAACAATGGTGCTAATTTAAATGCTATGGTAGCCGCTTCCTCTGGCAACACACAATGCCATATATTATCCCGTGTTGTCTCTGGACCTAACAAGATGTCTGTGCATTCTGGAAGGAAATCTGTTTATACCTTTAAGGGATCAAAGAACTCAAGTCAATCGAATAAGAATCAATCTAGGCCGATAAAAATAATACAACAAACCGGATCGGCCAGCAAATCTGAAGGGAAGACTTGGCCCGTGGCCAGTGTCACTTATAAAAGTCAACAGCCAAGTTATGGAATAGTTGAGTCCAGTGCATCAAAAATTATACAGAAAGTGGGCAGCCCCACACCCAAAAACCAGGCCTTGTCTCTTCCCAAGTTTCCTTCGAAAGGGGAGCGTCTAGTTTTACAATCGCCCTGTGGGCCCGTTTTAATTTCGACAGCTCCTATAAGCACTAGCCTACCGAAAGGTCCTCATTATGTTCAATCGGGGTCGACGCCTAATTTGCGTTACGTTCAGACATATGGCCCCGCCGACAACCAGATATCTACCGTGTCACAAGTTTCCGCAAACCAACAACTCACGGCGCAGATCCTGCAGTCGCTCTCGCAACCCAAGCTGATGCTGCAACCCTCGCCCGCCCCCCTCGCACACAACATGGCGCCCGTCCAACCCTTGCCGCCGCCGCCGGAGGACATCGTCGAACCTAAACCGATAAACCAGAAAAGAATCATCGTGTGAGTACATAAAATTATTTTATTTTTCAATAAACATCAACATATGTATATGTCGAATATCAAATATTATGAAACTCGAAAAAAATAATAAATAAAATCTTTCGTTTCAGAGGAGACAAAACCACCCTACTGACCGAGGACGACATCATAGGCATGGAGGAGAGGCCGAACCTTTACGAAGAACTAAGAAGATATTCCTTCCAACCGCTGGCGTTCGTGATGCTGGACCACACGTACTCACAGCCGGCGCAGAAGCAACCGTCGGCCACCCCGCCAGTCACGCCCGCGGCCGCGCCACCCCCCGCCCCCGCGGCGTCCCCCGCGCCCCCGCCCGCCAGCCCCCTCAGGCGCAGCTCGCCCGTCATCGTGTCCACGGCGGCGTACGAGGCGCCCTCCGCGCCTGCGCCCGCGCCCTCGCCCCCGCCGCCTGACGACGATGCGGCGTCCGTGCTGTCGTCTGATGGCGAGCGCGGCCCGCGCGGCGGCAGCGACACGGAGACGGCGCCCGAGGGCGAGGAGGAGGGCAAGACGCGCTGCGTGTGCGACTTCACGCACGACGACGGGTACATGATCTGCTGCGACCGCTGCGGCGAGTGGCAGCACGTGGACTGCATGGGCATCGACCGCCAGAACATCCCCGACGCCTACATGTGCGAGCTGTGCGCGCCGCGCCACGTGGACCGACGCCACGCGCGCGCCATCCAGCTGCGCAAGCGTGAGGAGCTCAGCGCGCTCGGCGCCTCCGACTCGGACGAGCCGGCGCCCGGGCGCCGCCGCCGCCTGCTCACCGTCACCACGTACAGCGACTCCAGCGGCGCCGTGGTGCCCTACGCACCGCCGCCGCCGCCCCCGCCGCCGCCCGCCCCGCACCCCGCCCCGCCGCCGCCCAAGCGCGGACCCAAGCGCCCCAAGAAGCCCGACGTGGTGCGCAAGGGCGCCAAGCGGAAGCTCACCGAGAAGCGCGTCAAGCGCAAGAAGGAGATGATGATGAGCCGCAGCAAGTACGGCTCCGGCGTGGCGAGCCAGTCTCACTTCCAGGACTCGTACGAGCTGGCCGTCACCAACCATTACAGCCCGGAGCTGAGGGCCAAGATCGTCAAATACAGCGGCAAATTGGGAAACACTCCCAACATGGCGTACGCCATGAACGCGCATCTGTGCACCACCGTGCCGCACGCCGGTGGCAAAATATTGATCGCGACCAAAGACTTGAAGGACAACACTCCCGTCATAGAACTGCGGGGCAAATATATGCTCTCGAACCAGCATCGACCGCAGCTGCAAAATTCCGCCCGAGCGGGAAGCCAAAAACCCGGCCCGTTCGTATTCTTCTATAGGTTGCCCAAAGATAACACTCAAATATGCATCGACACGCGGACGTACGGCAACGAAGCGAGATTCGTGAGGAGATCCTGCAAACCGAACGCTGAACTGCAGCACTGTATAGTCAAGGGCACGCTGCACGTGTATTTAGTCACCATCGGAATCGTTCAATCCGACACTGAAATTACAGTGGGACACGATAGCGACGGAAGTAAACAGCCGTGCGCCTGTGGCAATCCTAAACACTGCAAAGTGAACGGCCTGAACACTTTGGCGTCTCGGAAGAGTATGGACTACCCTCCCAGAGAGAAAAGAAGCAGAAACAGATGCTTCAGCTCGTCTTCGCCTGTGTCCCCGCCGCCCGCGCCCGCACCTGCACCTGCGCCCGCGCCCTCCACGCCCATGAAAGAGTACATACCGCAAATGGCTGCGATAAAATCGGAGAAAAGATCACCTCAGCAAATAATAAAACACGAATATCCTCCAATGTCGCCCGTCAAGTCCGCAGTGATGGCTTTGAATTTTGAGGAACCGCCTAAGAAAGAACCATTTGAAGACATAAAGCCTGAAATAGATCTGATCGCTAAGGAGGAAATGAAACCGGAAGACGTTGACGAACCTGACTATTGTAAACCCGAACCCATAGATGAAGATATAAAATCGGAAGAGATCATTAAACCAATAGAGAACGAACAACCTATCGAGAAGCCAAAGCAAGTTGTTGAGGAAGTAAAACAAGAACATATCCCTGAACCGGAACAACCCCCTTCGCCACCAACTCCACAAATAGAAGAAGACAAACACATTAAACAGGAGACCGAGCCTATATTCTCCGATGATGAAAAGCCAGATGAGAAAGAGGAACTAATAGAGGAAAAGAAACCTAAAATAGAGGAAAAGTCAGAGGATGAAAGACCGCTGACCCGAGAATACATGGCCAAGTCCGCGTGTCATGATAGATCGTCACGGTCAAGTCGCACTACATGCGTCAATCAGGACTCTTTAGACGACAAAACCGACGATTCACAGGATAAAATACAAACCTCTAGTAAAGAGAAGGATAAAAGAAAGATGGTGAGTTCCAAAAACTCTGAAAGAGAACTTTTAGGTCTAAGAACCAGAACCTATCATAAAAATGTGTGTCAATTTCAGACGCGCGAGGAGCGTAAAATGGAAGCTATAATGAAGGCGTTTGAACGCATGGAAAAAGCTGAACAGCGTAAACAGGAAGTTAAAGAACGACAAAAGAGAAGAGAATCAGATCCGCACCCTAATGCGCCTGATAAGGATGAAGACGACGAAATTCACTCAGCAAAGAAACGAAAAAAGTAAGTTCTTTAAATTCGCATAACATCCGTGAACATTATAAATGATTGTATTAAAAAATCATCAAATATCAATGTTCTTTCTCAACTTCAACTAATTTTAAATACTTTGTTCTCAACAGACGTAAAGGCCGGGCTCGAACAACATCTCAGTCAAACCGGCGACGGCTGAATTCAGCTGACAGTGACTTGATGACCTCAGGAGACGAAGCCCCCCTCACGCCCCTCACTCCACCAAGAGCTTTACCACCCAGACGAGACTCTGCTGTGGTCCCCACTAATGAAACAGACAGAAGCAATAATAGAGTGAAAGAGGTAAGTTCAAAAATGTCCATAAATCAAAAAAATTAAATCCACAGGTTTCACTATAATATTATTGTCTAATTTTTTTTTATTTGTTTCAGGAACTTGGATTAAGTTCAGCGTGCCTTTTAGAAGAAGCCGCAGTCGGTTCCGTCGAATCCGCCTTCAAATTGCCTAAAACAAAGAAAACTATGGCGACCGAATGGATAGGAAGGTCGCCTGAACGCACGCCTTCACCATATCGGTCACCTTATAGACCTGCCTTGGTATCAGCGCCTTCTTTAGAGAGTCTAGTTAGAGTAGCATCTACCATGATTGGTGACCTAAGTGGAGGACAAGATATGGTAGAACACGAAGATGACACCAGAGTCTCACCCCCTAGAACGCCCGGACGGGATCGGAATAGACCTCCAAAGAAATCGAAGAGAATCACTAGAAGCACTCCGCCTACTGAACCGGTAGAAGTAGCTCCGACTATTATACCACAACACAGTGCCAAGAAGAGATGGCTCCGACAAGCCATCAGCGAAGAGAGTGACTCTCCCTCAGCAGGTACCTAGATAAATTATGCTAAACATATGCACTATCATTTGGATTATTTTAAAGAGATGTTATTACTATTTTAAATTCTAGATGTGTTTGTTCCAGAATCCCCGCCTAATGAAATGGTTACGCCTCTGAAAAAAAGGCGGTTAGCAAGAGAATCGTTGTCTTGCGAACAAAACACTATTGTGCCTGTAAGTATCTATACAAATATCAGATTTATTAGTTACAATATGTTACTAATTATTATTTTGCTTTTATACAGTACAATATGTTACTAATTCAGAGTTTTTGCTTTATATAGTGCAATGAAGATACTTCGCCTATTTTAACGTCAGAAGACTCTCCGGTAAAAGATGACATGAACGCTTTGACGCGCCAATACAAAGTGAGAAACATAATGGAAAGCATATACAGTAGGGACAGAACACGCTCCGATAGCGGACAAGGTTCTGACGATCAGTGCAATATAGACAATGAAGTGTTAAATATTAAGGGACCTCATGACAGTGAGAACATTAGGAGAATAATCGGGGTGCCCACGCTCGAAGAGGAACTTCCGCCTGAAATACCTAAGCCAGAAGATGTAAAAACTAATAATAATAATTTGGAAATGGATGAAAGTAATTATAACAAAGTAGTTCCGATGGAAATCGATACTACGATACCCGCGCAACCGAAAATACAGGAGTCGATAGACAATATGGAAAAAGGCATTGATAGCCCCAACGACAAACTAAACAGTTGTCAATCGGCGGATACTAGTGGCAACTCCTCTCCACAACGGGACGAGATGGACGATATTCAAAAGAAAATACACTCATTCCACACAGAGAACATACAAATACTTAAAAGTAGAAACAAGAAACCCAAGGAGAAGCGAAAGAAAGTCAATTTAAATTTCGACCTCAATATGGTCGACGATCAGATCAGTATTCAGCTAAGAACAGAGAACGATAGCAATTCTAAATTAGATATAAATGGTGACATCCACGACGACATGAGTAATTCCGTTCACGACGATGTGTGCTCGAAACTGCACGTGTGTCCCGAGAACATTCCTCTGCCGCCCGTAGAGTCGATACCTCTGCCCGCGCCAGAGAATATTCCCTTGCCGGAGGATCCAAGCCCGTTGCCCATGCCGGTCATTCCGCCGCCCGAGACAATACCCTTGCCTGAGGAGCCGATGAAGCCGACAAAGGCGATACGGCCCGCCTCACCTGTGGTAGAGAAAGTCGAGAAGCCGTTTTCATTGGACAGGCCGTCCGTCCTTGAAAACTCAACCCTTCCATTTTCTTCGCGGTTTAGTTCGACGGGGTTGTTTTCCGGTATTTTCAGCAACATGTCGCAGTCATTAAACTTTGACACTGCGATCAATGAAAACGTTCCGAACATGTCTATTATAAAGAGTGCTATAGATAGGACAACGAGTTTAGATAGTGGTCTGTTTGAGAAAGACAGTATTACACAAGCGGACGAACTGAAAAGTGTCCAAGAGATACTTACGCGTGTGAACAATATGGACTCAAATAACAGTGTGCTATTATCAGGGGTTTTAAATAAGACCAGTTTGTTGGCGCCGTCGCCCAAGCCGGTCAGCAAGCCGTACTCGCGCCCCAACGACCCTCGACTGAACCCTCCGCCTGTTGAAAAACCCAAACCAGTTAGAAGAAAGGTAAGTTAACAATGTTTACTTTTTAATAACTACTTATTGACCAGACTTAAAAAAATGGCATGGTTTTTTTTGTTAGATCTGTTTAGTTACTATGATTAGCATTATTCTCCAGAGCTATATGTAGAAAAGCTTAACAAAAATTTTCTTTTTTTATAAGTGTTATGGAAATGTTAGATAACACAATTTAATAGAGCATAACACGAATCTAAGTCAGGGACAACAATTTTCTGTGGTTGTCTATTTACATAAAATGCATTTTCACAAAGTGCTCGACTATTTTGATAATAATTAAAAGAAGACCAAGGTTGAAGATTAGATAAGGATATGGCTGAGGTCAATGTGTTTACATGCTTTATAAAAATATTACAGTTACACAATACCATGATGATTTAAACTTTTTCCTAGCTTTTTTTTTTCTTTAAGCTGTTTTTTGTTAATATTATAAAATTTATTGCATAATTACGAATATTTCCCAAAAAGTAAAGCCATTTGATTTATTTTAACAGATGACTACCCACATTACCAAATAATCATACAAACACTTGTGTACTGTACAATGTATTTCCAATCAAAACATGAAGCATTGTGTTTTCATTGAGGCTTTAGAAATATCCCGATAAAATATAACTTGATTACTATGTTTGAGTTATAAGCTAATTATTTATGACAGAACAGTTTAACTTTAATTTGAAGTCCAATTCTGTAATTCCACTTACTTTATTTACACACTTAAATCAATATTGCAATATGATACTTAAGCCCTTTTACAAAAATACCAGTACTTTATGCAAGCAGCTCTCGACGAATGATGTGATAGCAAAATCTCTCGCAAAATAAGGATTTATGTTCCTAGGCCTGGATTTTTTTATTTTTATAAAAGGACATGTAACTATAAGCATCTTAACATTAAGCAGTATATCGCATATTAACATGACATTTATCTGACAGCTCTCTATAAGCGAGTATCGCAAGCGGCACAAGGGGTTGGAAGAGGGCGGGGGCTCCGCCGGCGAGGAGGCGTCGACCGAGGCGCCCGCCGACTGGTCGTCGGGCTCCTCCGGCTCGGGCTCCGTGTCCGTGGGGCTCTCCCCGCAGCGGTTGGATGCGGCAGCGGCGGCGGCCGCTGATGAGTTGGAGCAGAGATTGCACCGAGAATTGGTTTCTGATCATCTGCCTAAAGGTATGTCTCGTGTTTTGTGTACACCACATTTTTGATAAATTAATTTGAATATGGTCACCATATCTTCCGAGGCTTTCGACTGGACTGTCAAATGAAATTAAAAACGTTACACTTTTTTATATTCTAATATGTGATAATATATGACTTAAAATATACGCATTATTCTGCCTTAGTATGTCGTAATAAAATCTGATGGATGAAAGATCAATTAACGTTGAACAGTTTTTTTTTACGGACATATTTATTACAAACTAAGTAACCTTCGCAAGAGCTCTCTGTGTGGGACTTGGACCTCGGCTCATGTATCGCACGAATTTGCATCGAATAATAATTTTCGATTCGATTCGAACAAATTTCCTTAAGGCATCTTTTTTTTCAACTAACTAACACGCAAAACCTACAATCCAATTATCTCGCCAAATAGAGCAGCGTGATATATTTGAATAGATCCAATTGGTTGATGCGCCCGCGCACCGTTTACGCCTGACACACTCTATTAATACTGAGCCTTATTTGTTCCGCTTCGACAATACGCTTTCCAAACATTTTTTCTCGCAATGCATAGTGGAACCTACTGTTCTGTCTGTACTTATTATAGGGGCTTGTAACTGAAATAACCCAACAATGATGTTATCTTTAAAATGTGTTACAGATAGACTGAGTAATTTATAGCTTTGCTCTCGTTCGTGTGCGAACTTCATAATTTAATGTAGCCTATGTCATACAGAGATAGTGTAGCTTTTCAACGGTAAAAGAAATGTTCAAATCTGTCAAGTAGTTTCGGAGATTGCATAGGCTGTATAGCACAAACAAACAGTCAATACTTTTCTCTTTATAACATTAGTATTATTTAGTATAGATGTATGTACTTTAATGTTATAACTGCCCATACTCAGATGTTTGCCCAGTCATAACAAGATAAATATTCTATGCCAGCCGCGGGGTCAGCCGCTGATGTCAATAGTATTTTTATATTACAAAAAAGAGCAGTTAGGGCTATTTACGGTTTAGGTAGTCGCGACTCCTTGCGTACCAGGTTTAAAGAGATTAATATTCTTACCGTTCCCTCTGAATACATATACCAAAATATCATTTTTGTTAAAAAAAATATAGATCAATATAGCAAAAAAAGTGATATTCATAATGTTAACACGAGAAATAAACATAAAATTGCCATACCCGGTTTTAGAGTTAGTAGAACCAATAAATCATTTATGGGAAATTGCATTAGGTTTTATAACAAACTCCCTAGTCATGTAACTGATTTGCCTGATCCAACTTTTAAAGTATATATTAAACGGGTCCTCATATCTAAAGGCTATTATAGCATTAAGGACTATATTGAGGATAAAGACGTTTGGCTTCATAAACCTACTTGCGTAACACTTCCTAGAGACCCTGTACCTAAATAAAATAGTAGTACGCATAATAGTGTGATGTTCTGTGAACTATCTGTAATTGACCTACTTATATAATAATATATTATATTCATAGACCGCTAGTTCTGTCTCAAATTCTTTTATTTTTCTATTACCTAGTATAAAAACACAATAAACAAATATTTCAAAGACAACCGTTTGGGCAAAAAATGTGTATGCCAATAAATAGTTAAAGTAACTGGACCAAAACCTACGTTCTGCCCATTTGAGTATGTTTCGCCGGACCGTCTCATGTGGGTCGTGTTAAAACCGGCAGTAGAATAACCCACTGAGTTTGTTTCGCCGGATCTTCTCAGTTGGGGCGTATTGGATCCGGTGGTAGCATTAAAGCGCGTCCGTCGTTATATACTCATGGTCCACCTAAATAATGACAATTGTTCTAACCTACTATAGACAGAACAAGCTATTTGACACAATATAGTTAAATAATAAACTAAGACGTTAAGACTAAAATATTATTAAAATAATAACTTAAATACTTGTTTAATTTGAAAATTTATAAAATATGATAATTAATAATAATAATATTATAAAATATGATATTATCTAAATAATACTTAATACTAAATTATTGTTTTGACTATTTGCAAGTGCCTGTAATAGGTTTACGTAAATAAAAATGATTTTTATTTTTTTATTTTATTTTATTTTATGCATTAATGGCCAATTTTGTGTGTATGCTAAATAGTTATCATTCTATCTTATGTTATCAAATCTGTGATATACCATAAATACCAAATTAAAATTATTATATAACTATAATCATATTGATATTCTGACTTGATTAATTTGTGTAAGATCAAGTCACTTTATAAATGACTGCATTGGTAGCTCAGTGGGTCGGTAATTACTTATGAGGCCTAGTGTTTTGGTTTCAAATCCCACCCTTAAAAACTCAACATCATGATCAGTCCGTATAACTTCCACTGCTGAACATGGATCACCTCCCGAGGAAGGGTTTTTGCCTAAGTCATCACGCAGGCGGGTTGGTGACCGATGTTGTAACACACAAGGAAACGCTGCTGCCCATACCCTGGTAAACGATTGTTACTTGTGACTTAACGTGCTTTCCGAAGTACGGAGGGTATTTATTCCCTAAACCGTCCAGACCCGGAAAAAAATCTTAGACTTTTCCTTAAAAAATATTTATGGTAAATATAGATAGTTCTTCTGAGTTTGCTTTATTTCCGTTAATTATTGTTACTTATTGAAAATTCTAATGAGCCGTTTAATTGTATGGAACTTATCACATGTAGTTTTATTATGCAGTAGGTATGCAGGGGTCGCATACCTACTGCATAATAAAACTACATGTTTATCGACGTTTTACATAATTTTATTTGTTAAATTCATTGATAAGAATTCATTAAAAACAATTTTGTTACGTAACGAAAAAGAAGCATAGCAACTATAGCATAAAAATAAAGTTATTAACAAGTACAAAATAAATAATAGGTCATAAAATATATATTATTGAATCTTAATAAAAATTGTGTATGTTCATTACAACAACTTTTTTTTTTCTTTTAAGGCTGGATTAAAATTTAGGCTTAAAAAAATCTATTCTAATATTATAAAGTTGAAGAGTTTGTTTGCTTGAACGCGATGATCCCAGAAACTACTGGTCCGATTACGTCCTATGTTATCCAGGAGAGATATAGGCTATAATTTATTATGAAGTTCCTATGGAAACAAGATGTTTGCGAGTGAAACCGCCCGCGGGAAGCTAGTTATGTTAGATTGTAGGTAGCTACAATCTAACATAACTAGCTTCCCGCATGGTTAATACTGATATTCAATGTTATCTATAATTCTATACTAATATATAAAGCTGAAGAGATTGTTTGTTTGTTTTTCTTTCTTTGTTTGCTTGAACGCTATAATCCCAGGAACTACTGGACCGCTTTGAAAACTTAATTCAGTGTTAGATAGCCCATTTATCGAGGAAGAATCATATAATTTATTATGAAGTTCCTCCGGGAACGGGAGCTACGCCGGTGATACAACGAAAGCTAGTTAATAATAAATATAATACTGTACAATATTATGTTCTCACACAAGATGTTGTACAATAAAGACTAAAATCATTACTCGCGCGACCTTGACTACACAGTGTAAACACTACTACGCAGCGGAATATTCAAACGAGCACAGAGTATGTAATGTATAGAGATGCGATGACGTATATGTTGCGCCCGCGCATCAATTACAATAAAGTTTAATATTAAATTTATTAACGTTGTTGTAGTGATTAAGACATGTGCCATTTTTTAATTAATATCATTTTGATATGTATGTACTTAAATAAAGTTACAGTATTAAGCAGTTTTTTTTCGGACGGACATTATGTCCTTAGTCAGCAGGCTTTTGTACTTCACTGGGCCTGGGCATAAAGGCGAGCAAAGCTCCAGGGTAATAAAAAAAATAAAAAAACTACAAACCTCAACTGGTCTGGGTCTGGACATCAGCTCGGCATGCCGAGCTGATGTCCAGACCCAGACCCAGACCAAAGTCGCCAGCGACTGCCGCGGCAGTCGCAAGCGACTTTTAGTTTTACGCTCTTCGTTACGAGGGCGAAGCATACAGTCTTACAGTGCGACAAATTTTGCTAGGGTTTATGAATTACTCTTTTTATAAATAAGCGCCATTTCACTTTTTAATATTGGTCAATATTTTTATCGATTTGTTCTGAGAACTAATATTAAATAATCTACGATTCCTCTATTACGACTATTGTCTTTAACGTTTAGTTAACATTAATTCTTTTATGTCGGTCGCAAATGCCAAGATGACGTCACAATTTTTATAGTGTAATTTTATTATAGTATCAATTACTTAGTCAATGTAATTGTGGTAAATTAGTTTGTAAGATGTAATTTGCGATTATTTTAAGATCAAGACAAAGCGTTAAATGTGACTATGTGTATGTAGGATGCGTGCAGTTTTGGTTGCGTTCAGTAATTTGAAATCGTTTTCAATCGTCGCATTCATATCGTTAGATTGTTTCTAATAACTAAAGTAATTATAACATTTAGGGACTTAAAAAACGAGTATCGGTTATTAGTTACTAGCTGCTTCCCGCCGTTTTACCCGCGTTGGACTGCTACTCTCCTCCAGTGGGTCGCAAAGTGATGTATTGAAGTCTAAATTATAATCCAGTTTATAAACTATCTCCATGCAAAATTTCAGCGAAGCCCAGATAACGTCCACTGCTGAACATGAACCTCCTCCCGAGGAAGGGTATTTGCCATAGACACCACGCATGGCAGGCGGGTTGGTGACCGCATTATAATGTTGTAGCACACAAGGAAGGAAACGCTGCTGCCCGTTCCTTGATATACGATGTCCGGTGTGGGGATCGAACCCACGACCTCCGAGATTTAAAGCGAGCCAAATACCGCTACGCTACGGAGGTTGTCCCTAGCGAAACCCGTTCAACCCGTATTTTATGTGTGAAAGAGTAACAAACATCCATCCATCCACTCGGATACTCACAAACTTTCGCATTTATAATATTAGTAAGGATTCTATTATTACATTTATTACTGATGAATTCTCACGACTAATTAATTTCTGAATTGGTTATAAACGTTATTTCCATAAAAACACAGTTCAATAAGCGAAATTCGTTCTAAATGTTATTTATAGATGTGGCAATATTTAACTGTCGATGCCACTTGTAGAAACGTCATCCATGCAACTATCAACTTTAATAGTCTGTCCATAAAGTTCAAAATATGGTGTCCCGACTATAACGAAAAACTTTTAACAAGATACTTGTAGTATTCAACGATAGTATAACAGAGTGCATCGTTTCAGGTGTATTCGACGCCCAGCCTACTGCGAGCGAACGCCAGCGCGAGAACCTTAGTTCGCGACTTCGGCGGGAGTTCGGTCTTGCCTTACCCGACGATGAAGAAGCGCGCCCGCCCACCGAAACCGCCGGTATGTCCGATTGGGTTTATACATACTTACAAACTACTGGAAATAGGACGCGATGACCGATAGAGATTTTTGGTAGTGATACAGTAAAAAAAATTAAAGATCAAGGGCAGCAGCGTTTATCTGTGCATCTCTTATCATAATATTGCGGTCACCAACCTGCCTAGTGTTGTACCTACGGTAGCACCTCCTTCGAGGGGACATGTTCAGCAGTGAACGTTATACGAGCTAATAATGAAATATGGAGTGAAACTATAATAAGCTCTTGTAAAATCGCAGATTATGTAAAGGACAAAATGTCTTGGGAGTGACTTGCTTTTATGAAATACTGCTAACATATATATTAAGAAAAAAGAATTCCTCTGAGTTTCTTGCCAGTTCTTCTCAGAGTTGCCACGTCCAGAACTGAATAAGAACATCATTTAAAAAATATTTTTATGTATGTCTATGTGAATAAGGTATATTTATTGACTTTGAAGACATGAAACATTTAACGGTTCAACAAGTTCATTTGTCAAAATTTGACATTTTTCCACTAAAAAAAAACATATTTTTCTATTAAACTTGACTGATTTTGGACATTGTCAATGACAGCCAGCAAAGTCTCATTCCGACGTTGGTTTAACACATACTATATAACGTTAAAAATATTAGCAGTAATTATAGATACAACAACTTTACACGAGAAAACATTATAACAATATTTGTTGAATATTTAGGTAGGTCGTGATCTTATGTGTAAATTGTGATTTTGGGAATCAGTTTGAGCTATATTATTAGTATATGATGAAGCATCCTAAACTCGGTTACATTCGGTTTATTCGGTTACACGTAGCCTAGACTAGTCATACTTCGGGTTTTAGCCGTAAAATTTTTGTTCTTTTATAAAAAAACCACAATAAGGAAGTAGAAAAAAGGTTAAAGATTAGGTTACAATTTGATGAGATACCCGCCATATTTCGTGTTTTAGCCGTAGGAAAATTAATAAATAATGCTAGAGCTCAGAAACATAAAAGATTGGATGTGCCATATACGTGAAAAACATTCGTCGTTCGCATGTGCCTTTTTGGTAAACTAGCACTTAAAGCCCAAATGCTTTTGAAGATTATGCTTCTGACGTCTAGAATGATATTAAAAATGTTGTGTTGTTATATTTCTAAGTGAATGTGTTTTTGTCCAACAGATGGCGCGGGCCCGGCGAAGCGCTGCGACAGATAGAATGAGGCGAACACATATTTTTGTAAATCTCAGGCGGTCGTCGGCTGTCACTTGTATTATAAACATTAGTGTAAGGACGTGAAGTTTTCTATGAGTGTACGTCAGTGCCAGCGCGCATATTGTATATTTCCGTTTCACTTGTACGTTTTATTTTCCACGGTTTTTCTGCAAGTACAAATTGTTTTAATTTCCCTTTGTACATATTGTATATAGGAGAGTTAAGATATTAATATAGGGAACTTACTCGGTAACGTATCTGTATTATGGTAAAAAAGATTTTTTATATATTATTATGTACAATGTTTATGTATCTAATTGATATATTTATTTATTAACGATAATGCGTTTAGAGAACGACGGCTAGGATTTTTGTACGCATAATGTTTAAGTAAATTAAAGTTGTTTTTATTATTTGTTTTATGTTTTAGCGTATATAGGGGGTCCGTGGACTCGTCCTAGTAGTAGGTCTCTTGTTAGTGTTAGATGTTTCACGTGTAATTTAGAGTTTCTGAACGAATACGCATTAGCCATTTCTAGAGGTTAAATCTGTGTTATTATTTAAGTGGTGCGCATCGTGCAAAGATAGTTTTCTTTGGTTCATCATCACAAAGATGGAGTAGGCAGCTGGGTATGTGTTCCGGAATGTATTGCTTCACTATCCCGCAATTATCAACTCTGCAGATTATAGTCTGTATTTATAAACTGATCCACCTTGATACTGTTTGAATATAGTTTTTGACAAGTTAACATTTGTCTATATAACTGTAATCGAAAGCCATGACATTAGTTAATAAATACGAGCTGTATTGGATTTTATGAAGTATTATTATGAATTGAAAACATTCATCGTGTTGAAATCTTTTCAGTAGAGTTGCAATAGTGGTTTTGTGGCAATATTTAGTGTAGTGACTTTGCATCCAAAATGGATGAATGCGGTTGATTTTTGACTGAAATGAATTTCAATCACATTAGTACTAATAGTTTATAATATAATTGTTTATACACAACAGTGATGGTAACATAAGTAATAGTGGCAATAGGTACAGGTTAAAACATGTTATTTCATAAAAATCTCCACAACACAGCAGCTTGTAGAACAATCATATTGCTGAATATTAGATTTTTTTTCACTTCCTAATACAACGTGTTGGTTATCTGATAAGATGATATTGTTTTTTTTTGCTATTTACTTACAGATGTGCTATTTAGCTGACCGTTCCCATAAGTAGGTTGATATGCACACTATTTATGTTGCACATCTTAAATGAACCGTTATTATTACATTTTTTTTGAGAATATTACCTTTATTATCATATTCCAATGTGTTACAAACTACTTATAATAATATGTTTTTTGGATTTTTTTTGTTATTTTTTAGTGTTATGGAGCCCTCCATAACACTTACCGGCTTTCCTAACTCTTATTTAAGAACAATAGTTGGCGTTGTGAGATTATTTGGGAATGTAATGTCGTTTTGTCGTGGTCTCTATTGGTAATGCTGGTAATAGAAATCATCAAAATGACATTTGAAATTCCTATGTTAACTCAGTGCCAACTAGTGTTCTAGAAGAAAAATGTGAATAATATTTTTTGACATTTTTTTTATTAATAATCTCTTAAATCTTTTTAATATCTGATGTAAGGGTTCATGACAAATAGATCCAGTAATTAGCTGTTTGTAACACATTGTTTATACGACAGATGTTAAAAGTTGTGATTACACTAATACATAAAATAATTCTTGTGTTGTAATTTATCGTGCGCGTTATCTTTAGTGGAGGACATTGTATGAAGCACTGTGATAAACCGGTAGACCATTCGAGATATCGAGTTAAAACAATAGCAAGTCACGGTGGGTTTTACTACCGGATTTTTCACAAATATCTCACACGATTTTTATCAAAATTGTGTTGTGTCCGAATTGAAAGCAATAATGGTAATATAATTTACAATTGTTAACACTAATAACATACGTCTATTTAACAACGAATCGATGTTGTGAGTAACCTCGGTCTAATTTAACAAGCACCCAGTGATAGGAAGCTTGTACAGGCTTGCAAAATATTCTGTTTGTTATATGTAAGTAGACCTCGTAGGGTTTCTAGATTTATTTTAGTTTCAGTACTTTAAGCGTTTTGCAATCACTAGCCAATATGTGTGTCTCAATGGGATACAAACTGTAGTATGGATTAGTTAGGATATATGACCCCTTTCTAAACAATTTTCTGTCATGTTGTGATTGAAAACCTTAGGCATTTTACACGTAAAATCACTGACGCCGATGATATCAATCTCTCGTATTAGTTAATGCTCCTTTTTAGGTACCGTTCAGTATAGTAATTTGTTTTTCTAGTTAAAAACTTAGACGGTTTTAATTGCCATTTCTTAGAAGATTGTTAGATAATGATATATAGGTAATCTGCAGTCCTCGAAGGAGAACTTACTAACTCTCAATTTAAATAATTGTCAAACTAGGATTAAATTTACGTTACTGCGACTCAATTCTCTAAAAACCAATGCATTAACGATGACAGACGGTCGTAGAATCGTTGCAATTGCCTTATGAGCTTGTAATAAATAATGAACGGTAAAATTATCTCCCTCTTATGATTGAGTATGCAGCAGATGTTTGCTACTGTCATTCTAGCCTATAGTACAGAACTTACTTATAACCGAGTAGGTATGCACTATGTGTGTTATCCTACACCCACTAGATATGCTCTAAATTTACTGCATTACGTTATCAATCTTTTCGCCATGTAATATTAAAAAATCTAACTTACAGTTCGTAATATATATTTTGCTTTTGTAAAATTTCTGTGTATCAAGATTAATTCAATGGCTTTGAATTCTAAATTTGATTTTTGAAATGTGCCCCAACTTTAAATTAATTGAGATATGGATAGTGTTGCAATTAAGTTTAAATTATCAATAGTTAAAAGTAGTTAAACTACTATATGTACCCAGTGTCAGGCGTATCATCCAAATTGTTGCTCAAATTTTCTAAAAAGGGTTTTTAACATTTCTCGTGTACAGAACCCAGATAAATTAGATTGTGTGCTTTTTGCTAAATGTGAATTATTAATAATATAAAGTACCTACGTCCTGGAGCGTCAATTTCAGACTCGATTGTTGTACACATTTAATAGGGCCTTTTATTTTGTTTTAAAAACTAAAATATAACATCCCTCGACCCCGAGCGAAGTAACCTAGTGACTAAAAGTATTTATCGAAGACTCAATTTCCTTATTTTCGCAGCCAATTCTTAAAAGATTCTATTACTTATTTGAAGTTGAGATAACCCTGAAATTCAAGTATTGTATGCATAATTTTAAAAGTCTAGATTTTAGTCAAATATGTTGCAATAATACGCCTACAAGGCAAAATACACATAGTTATAAACACAGAAAATATATTTTAACAGCTTTATTTAATCCATGATTTATTATTTTTGTATTGTATAAAAGCGATATAGAAAGATTTTTTATAATTATTTTCTATTGAATCAAATGTAGAATAATATGAAATGTTCAGCTTTTTTGCAGCAAGACCGAAGCCTTTGTTGGTTATAAGTCAATAAGATTGTAAATATTTCGATCTGGTTTTAATAATCTGTAAATTTATTGCTTGAAATCTTTCTGCTGGAGTGTGTTTTGAGGTAAAGCTTAGAGACATAGCTTAAATATTCTATCACAATTTAACAAACTTAAGTAGTAAACAAACTAGATTTAGATCCGTAAAAAATCAATAGTTTCTGAAATAGTATTAAAAATTATCCACCAACCATGGCAGCCATATTGTATGTAAATACTAGTTTGACCACAAAACACATTTCAACATTTTAATGTTTCTGTAGTATATTAGATGAAAATCTTTGTGATAAAAATTTCTTAATTATATTTCCGTAGAGAACCGTCTGTGTATATATTATAATTATAGTTATTGATAAGTGAAAGCTATATTTTGTTATGGTGAACAAAAAGCGCACTCTCTATCGTTTGCCATATTATGTTATCGGTACTCGACTCCTTGTGATCGCACCCACCTTCGGCTTGTCCCGCTCCCCCATTGGATAATGTTTTATGTAAGGTATTCGATGTAACGATGGAATATTTTGCAATATATATATATTAATTAATATAATTTTTTAACGCTAAGTGGATCGTAAATAGAAGCTGTATATTATCCAGATGTTAAATATTATTATTTCTTTCTCAATGTTTGAACTAAGCATGTAAAATTTAAAATAATACTAGAGAATAAAAGATGTTATGATAATTAATTACATAAAATCTTCGTTTGAATGTAGCGCATTTCCTTTATTCCATTAGTTATAGATATTACTTATTTGGTATGGGAGGACATTAAACACACGGCCATAAAATATTTAACATTTATTTCTTAAACATGAAACATGATTATTTACAAAATAAAAAGTATACATTTTAATAGACTATTTTAAATCGTATCTAATACTAACATTACGTAAAATTTGACACCGTAATACACATACAGTATATATTTTGTGGTAAGAATACACAGTATGAAAACAATGATCTATAAACACTTATGTTAATAAAAACCTCAGTCTTTATCTTGTCCACATGTAGACACCACACCTTACAAAATCATTCCACCACGACCTTGAAATATAAAAGTAAACTGAAATAAAATAAAAAAAACATTGCGACTGGTTCTTTTAAAGCGCAATTAACTTACATGGCTGTACAATTTTGGTGGGATGTAAATTAAAAATGTCTTTAAATTTTATGCTCCGTTCGACAATCAGTGTAGTCTATATATTCGCCTCTTTGCTTCAATAATGTGATATCTTGAAAAGTGGACTTAAAAAACTTATCACGTTATTGAAGCAAAGAGGCGAATTATGTGAATTATACAATTTTTAAATAATGGAATCATAAACAGTAACTACCACAAAACCAATTCCTTAATATGCTGATGCTGGCTCGAAGATAAGGTTAAAACTCAAATATTTATAAAATTTTATTACCATGTGTTAATCTATTTTTGTACTGCTATTGGTAATATTGAGGTAACGTAACGTCATTTTTAAATACATTTCACATCGAGGAACTACACAGTATCTCAACGATGATTATTAACTTACTTTAAACACAAGAAATGGTGAAATTAAATAACTTGTCCTCCAGGGACTTGGTTATTAGAGAGTGAACATGAAACACGAATAATATATTTTCTTAATAATAATATACCCACTGCTGTTCCGATGTAGCGAGTGTCAAAATATAATCAGCGCAGATAAATACTAGCGCTGACTAAGTATCCCTTTTGTAGCAATATTTTACTTGTTGTTTTTATCAGTGAGTTGACTACGCTTTACATAAATCACAGCCATTTCCGAACACTCAACTAAACTTTGTCCACGAAAGTAATTTCTTTTTTCACAAAATCGGCATCGATACTTAAGTTACAACGTTAACCGTGTGTAATTTTTTCTTGATGGATTTTACTTGACTCGTATTTGACTAGAACGGCCGAAATCATTATTAAAATTAACGTAACGTTTAAGATTTGAATGTAGTAAATTTACTCATTTTCTGATAGAAACATAATGTTTTATAAGTTCTTAATATCTTCTGATGTAATTAAAAAATATTTTTATTACGTTATTTTGTTGTCGATTTTTTTATTATTAGCACCAAAAATCTTGATTATAATCATGAAATAATTCGACCGCTTTTAAATATCCAGTTCCAGATTCTACAATAAGACATTTTAAAATACCAAATCTTAAAATCCGGAATATAAAAATATAGAAAGATCCTAAAGAAGAAAAACGTTTTTTTAGAGGTCTACGATAGTTATTTCTTAGATAGATAGTTTCTTTTTTATATTTGCTGCCTTAACATAGTGCCCAGGTCGCATATCACTGTCGCCGGATTCACTTCTCATCCTTCCGGAGAAAGATTCCGTTTTAAATATTGCGGAGTTATCCTATTTATCATCCTCGCATTCGCCGGAGGAGCGTCGTCGCGCGGTTCATCCGTATCGATCGATGGTCGGTCTATATTTGGATCGAAGGGCGACCGATCAAAATGTATAAATGAAGCACATCACGACGAAGGATCGGATCCGGCAGAGAGAATCTGGAGTGAAGCTTAAACGGGGCGCCAGTCGCGCTCGGGCGGCTCGCGCTTGACGCGGTAGTCGAGGCACGGCTGGAAGTTGACGTGGATGGTGACGGGGTGCAGCGGCGCCCCCAGCGCGGCCCCGCGCGCGCCCAGCGCGCCCCACGCGCCGCACGCCGACACGCACGACACGTCCACGCTCAGCGGCACGTAGTACTTGCCTGCAGGGGCGGGACACAGCACGTTCAAATTATTCAGTATTTACTTAACTTTACTGCGAAACGATAAAAAAATAAAAAGAAACATATGAGATAACTACAATTATTATTGCCATAATAAAGAAATTCCTTATCCTCATGACTAGTACTGGAGGATTAAAGTGAATCTTCATAAATACTGTAAAAATCTACCTTCATATTGGATTATCTACATTTTGTCCTTGAAATTCAAAGATTTACGTTACAAATAAGTCATGATTTTTTAAACATAATCTCTACTTTCAAAATTAGTCTTTTACGACCATTTGTTATTGTTAAGAACTCGTATATGTTCGAATTGGCTTGCGAACTAGTATTATGCGATACATGTTAATTGTAATGCTAGGCGCTAGATGGCGCTGCTCGTATTCTTGTAGTTTGTGCGTCTACTGTAGATATCGCTACAAGCACAAGATTCAAGATCCTAAAATATGATAGACTTAGTAAAAAATATTGTAAATTAATAGTAGGTGCAGAACTGTCACACTCACCGAGTGCATTGAGCGCGAACACTGGCACGTACTGTCCCGGCGGAGGCGCCTTGTCGTAGTGGTGGTGGTGAGGGGACTCGCTCGACGTGTCCTGCAATAACAACAAATTTTTTTTTTAGATCAAGCAATTGAGGGACACGGTTGTTTGGTGACCGCCGTATTATGTTGTACCACACAAGGAAACGCTGTTGCCCACTCTTTGATATAAGATTATCATAGATGATGTTATAACATTCGGGAATAACGGCTTAACGTGCTTTCCGAGGCACGGAGAACCAGACCCGGAAAGAAATCTTAGAATTTACACAAAGATTTCAGTCCGGCAGATCAAACCTACGACCTCCGATATTTAAAGCGAGCCAAATCCCGCTACACTATGGGTGCGTTCCACTAAGCGCTCACAACGATCAAAATGCTCCTTTAGTCGTTCCACATAACGACCGCGGTCATTGTGGTCGCGGCGAAAACGTCACTTATGACGTCATGAGTTACGCTCACGCGAAGCTCACGCTCACCCATCTAAAAAGGTGGGTCGAAGTGATCGTTGAGAAAATGAGCGACGTTTTCAAAACTCAAAGCATCAAAAATGGCGACCGTTAAGCTTACGTTATTTCATGCGGAAAGAGATATTTTAGTAGAAGTGAATGTTTCTGCATTTAAAGACATTTTAATTACATTTAAACGTAAATTAATTAAATACACCACTAATATTAAATATAAAAAATTTAATTATAATTTTTTTCAATATAAATCGATTCAAACAATAATTAATTGTTTATTTTCAAGGCTTACAGATTATAACCTAACCTCTTAAATCTTTTGCATTCTTTTTCTTAACTCGCCGTTTGTATTATTTACCTCCACGCTCATAACGCTCTATAATCCATTCCACTTGAGTTTACGACAGTAACGCTCACAAGCAAGTGGAACGGGAAAAACTGCGGTCGTGAGCGTGATCGTTGTGAACGCTTAGTGGAACACACCCTATGTAGTTCGTCCGTTTGACATTAAATCCGCTACTCAATATTACACATTATTTATTATAGGATCTAGTGAATTCAAATTTGGTAAAAAAAAACATACAATTAAGTGATACACTGTGGGGCACTTTCAAGGGCCGGCGCTCACTGCCGGCAAGGCACGGCATGGCATGGATGAAAGGATTTTATTACTAATCAAGTTATTTTGAATCTTATTTTAATGAGTTTAGAGTTCATTTTACTTTATTTCGTTACCACGATGCCGTGACGTGCCACGGGATGCTGTGGCATGACGCGACGCGCCCTTGCATGCCGCGGGATGCTGCGGCACGCCATTGCATCTCGCGAGACGTATGGGTCACTTTGTGTCGAGGAATTATGATTGATAAGCTAGTTGAAATAAGGTTGTAACTTGTGCAGCGGTCATTTCGGTTACTGGGGCGCAGTCCGGTCGATTCGCGGGGCAAGGTAGGGCGAAGACGTACTAGCACGCGCGCTTTTTTTTGTCTCTCACACTGATTGAACGTGGCAAGAGATTAGCACGTGCGTTCTTATTGTAATATTGCTTTCAAGTAAAATACGGAAAAATGTATGAAGAGAAACTGATTAATTTGGTTCGTTCGCATGAGTGTATATATGCCGCGGCATGCCGAAGCACAACCTACCACGCCACGGCATGCCACGGAACGCCGCGGGATGCCGCAGCACAATCTGCCGTGCCATGCCGGCAGTGAGCGCCGGCCCCAAGGGGTTAGGACCACGACCCAGTGGTGCAACCGAGTTTATCTATATATCTAGTATCGAAGGCTAGTCCTCACCTGCGGCGAGTTGTCGGTGGCGTCCTCCGCGGAGCCGGACAGCGACGTGGTGGCGGAGGGCGCGGGCGGCGCGGGCTTGGCGCCGCGCCGCCGCTTGTGTCCGTACAGCTTGCCGTGCGCCGCCGCCTGCAACACTCCGCGTTAGCGACTACCCACTGCGAGATATCAAGCGCCCGTAGACCAATGGCTATGGCGGCGGACCCGTGACCACACTACTGACGTGAACCCACGAGTAACATAAGCGTTTAAACTTTTTGCACACTACTAGTATTCTTAACCTCTCGTGGGATTTTTGCACACTACGTGGGTTAAGAATACTTCTTAGTATTCTTAACCCACGTAGTGTGCAAAAATCTTTTCTAGTAATCTGTTTTTTTTTTTTAACATTTTATATCTTCGTTGTCTTTTCTTTATTCATTAGAAGCTGACGATGATGAGACAAGCGTGTCATGAGACACGCTTGATTCATGAGAATGCTCACTGTTAATCAGATCTGCCATGAAAGAGGATTTTTATCATAATCACATAGATGGGCAAAATCTTATCTAAAGATCATTTATCCTGAATGTCTGCTAACAGCTCAGCTAAATAGGCATACGAGAGAATTTGGATACACACTGCCACCAACTATTCGCAAATAATAAACAATTACCTCGGTATCTTGCGATCTAGAAAATCGCCTTTCGATGGAGTTCTTGAATTTATAGGAGTGTAGGTAGTCTTCGGCGTGGTCTGGTTTCCTCACGGCCCTGAGGGTCGGCTCTCTCTTGCGGCGTCCATCAAGAGGTAAAGGCTCTTCCGGCAAACTGTCACTCTCATGCGGAACTCGCTCTGAATTTTGAGATACCGATACTGAAAGGATTTAAGAAAACACTTTATACTAGTGTATTATATACGTAACTTTTACTGTATTTCAACATCAAATGAGCACTTGGAGAAAAATTTATACAAATCCTTTATATATCTTTTTTGGACTGACAGTTGCAGTTTGGAACAGGAAAATTTGCATGCAGAGTTTCTAAACTTCTAAACGATTTTACTAGACGAAACATACTAGATGCAATCTCACGAGTCGGTCACTGGCGAGGAGATAACGGCTCTATGGTTTGTTGGCTTAAACAATTCATGTCAAGCATTGGACGGTCTTACCTCTATCACACTCCAAAGAGTAAGTAGTGTCCGGCGGTCGTTCGTCATACTCTTGGGGGTAGCTGGGGGGTGCGGGAGGCGGCGCTTGCGCAATCACTCCGGATTTCATGACGTAGCCGTGCGAACTGCTGGACGAACTCGCAGTCTCCGAGGACGAGCCAGGGTGCGACCGGGGTTTCTCTCGGGTCTCGCCTGAAGGACAACACAGTGCTGTGCTATTTGTGCTTGTTTCGGATATCAAAGAGTGCGTGTTTTAAAATGGAAACCTAACGATCGCACGATTTGGCATGACTCTCAAAAGTAGTGGTTTTGCATCGCAGGCCGAGTGGTCCTGCACCTAGATTAGATAATAAGGGCGGATTGTCATCACAAACAATAAATGGATTCCAGCTGAACAAAAGTTATGCCATTCTGCATCTAACGCCATTTTGCGATTTACAGAAACCTAATCAAGCAAATTCAAAATATAATAACAACGATAGGACGTACTTTTAGTGACCATGTCGCAGTGCCTCTGCATATGCGCCGCCAGTTGAGCGTAGAGCCCGTCTCCTGGCCCGTAGCCGTGTAGCTCCACCAGGAAGCGCAGCACCTCGGCCACTGCCTCTTGGTAGCCCGCCCTGAAGTGGTCCTCGTTGGCTTGGCGGTCAGCGGCTAAAACAGAACCCACGCGAAGATGGAGCATCTTCCGGCGGGCGACTTCCAACAACATTAGCATTCTTCAGTGTTCGAGGTTATTTTTTAAGCGCTTGTAAACCTTGGGGGTATGAGGAATAAGGAAGGAAGACGCAGGTGGGACAATGCGATGAGAATCGCACCTAAACCATGTTAAGACTATGTGATTCGTTTTGATTTAATTTTAAAAATGGTTCATTTTGAATGGTTTTTAAGAAGGTATATACTTTGTTGGTACTTTGATTATTATCGTTTTACTTTACTTGTCGAGTAAATTAATATGGTTAATGTACGAAATCAGGAGAAGGAACCATGTTGTGTACTGTTGTTACAAAAATACGGTCGATTTTATTATTGATGTGCCAGAATTTACTTTTTATTGTATATTCAACCCGTAAATCGCGTGTATTAAATATAACCACAACGATCTTTTTTTTCTATTAGTTAAGATCACAAGTCGTAGTGTGAGCTGTGTTTAATAGGTTCTTGTGCAAAGGTCTTTGGCACTAAACTATGAGTCATCATTTATATGAATTTGTGCATACATGGTTTGTTATTTTAACAGCAATGTAAATATTTCGAATGTAACACCAACAATGACGTGAGTGTAATAAGATATTTAAAATAAATAGTAGACGACTAGCATTTGTTTCACGTGAGCTGTCATACGCGCGTTTGTAAATACAAGACAAAATGATACCTTACTTTGATAAATTGTAATTTAAAAGTAGGTACTTATATGAAACCTTAAAGCGAGATACCGAATCAAATATAATTTAAATACATTTGTATTTTTCAGGACTCGTATCACTTATAGAGATGAGTGGAAGGAGAAGACATGCTGTGCCATAACTATTGTTAACTTGTCTTGGGCAAACATTTCTAAGTTATTTTTTTTACTCCATATTGTTATACGATGTCTTTTTTGCCAGTTGTGATAAAGTACAAGTAATACAAAGTGACAATAATAATTATGGATTATTGTGTAATAATGGATATATTTTTTACGGAATCAGATATTTTTTTATGTTATTCAAATGTGGAACGCAAGGCTTACATATGCAACCGCAACTTTAAATATTCAGAGATCATGAAAGAATATATTTAATGTACTGACAGTTCTACCATTTTTTACAATCCAGGTAGATTTTTTTTTCTGTTTATTTCATGTATTCTGACATAAATCTTAAAACATTTGAAAGCTTCTGAAGAAAACAATGCCGCGGAAAGTCGCGATGTGCCCTAGTTATATAACACCCTAATATCCTATCAAGTTATATTAATTGTAAGTTACAAATTAAAAGGAATTTAACTACTCAGCAAGGAATGAAAATATTCCGCTATATTTTTTTTCCTATAACGTTTTGAAAACTATTAAACTAAGGGAATACTTGGAATTTTATAGGTTTTTATAAAATTTGACGGACCATACTTATACTTATACTTTAGATATTTGTATGAAATTACAATTTCGCCTTGTTCACTAAATGTCGATATTAAGTGAATGACAAGACTACCACTGACAAAATAAAAAGTTTCAAAATAAACTTGGATAAACTAAAATTGGATAATTAATGCTTTAATATATACTGTGGCTCAGACAAAATAGCATTAAAGCCCTGTTTTATATTCTAACCAAGTTATTGAACATTTTAGGAACAGTTGTCTAGAGCCTTTAAAAAAAAAACGCAAAAAAAAACAAAAAGGGATTCCATCAATGAAAAATAAAACATAGAAACTTATAAATACACTTGGTTTCAGTGTCTCTGAATTTGCCCCATTCATTCGTTTAAATCAGTGGTTCCCAACCTTTAAGCGATGAAGGCCATTTTATAAAATGTTTATCTCGTTACGGACCACCCGTTATGCGTAATCACCTTTAAAAGAACACATTTTTTTTATGGGACAAATCCCTCCCTCTCACCCGCCACTGTAACTCCTGTAAGCCAGGATTAACAGCGGCACACACGAAAGAGGCTCTAAGCTGTTAGGCTTAGGCCAGCCTAAGCCGGGACCAGTCCCGGGACACCTAAATGTCTTGGATCCCGCATCAAATTAACACTATTACAATAACTTCTTTATGTTATAAAATAATATGTTTAGTGAATAGATATTTTATTGCGTCGCAATATTCTTTGGGCAGCTTCAGGCCCTGAGCTTTCAGGGACCACCAGTGGTGCGCGGACCACCGGTTGGGAATCAGTGGGTCAAATGAAAGGAACAAATTTAGTTATTATTTATAAGTTTGTACATAATTATAACTCTTACAACATCTATGTCAAGTTTTTAAACCCATTGATAAAAAAAAACCTTCAGCTAAAGAAGCTGATTCTAACTCTTGTTTGTTAAATTATAGTCATTATGGTACAGATAATAAATACCACTTACGGTTCCCAAATGACCCGTTGACTCGCTCCTGTAAGAACTTGAGATGACGGATCGCCATCTCGATAATTTCTGTCTTCTCCACCCTTCCTCGTCCCTTCTTCAGGTACTCCGGAGGTATGAGGCGGGAGAGGTCCGCGAGACAGTTGTTCATACGGTCCCGACGACGTTTCTCGATTATTCGATGAGACATCGGGTCTTGCTGTTGGATAAAAATTACATTCAAACCCTCATTTCTAAAGCCATCAAACATGCTCAAATCAGTTTTAAATTTAGATCCAAGCTTTGGGCGTCTTAGTCTGCGTGAAATAATTACTTCAGGACAATTTTCCGCAATAAACGGTAGCCTTTCGAAAGGTTGTAGTCTATTTTCAACAGCCCATTTACATGCACTGATGAACATGGGTCTCCTTTTAACCGACATTGGAAATCCCCGATCATTAAGAGATATTGCCATAATAACGCTTGGCAGGCGGATTGGTGATGGCAAGAACTGAGAGAAGCTGATAGATACTGCCTTTCCATCAACTGAATGCTTAGGCGTGAAAGTGAGGTACTCACAATAACTACGTTCGCGTTTATAATTATTAAAAACGAATTTATCGAGTGCAAAATTGTATCTTGTGTGGTTGGATCGAACTCTAAAAATTTGGTTAATTCTCTTATTCAGCATTATCTCACGGAACTTAAGAAAAACAAAAGAATGTGATAACGTATATGTCTCAGGAAGAGGGACCAATTACTCAAATTACGTGGTAACGATTTATAGTAACAATATAATTTGGAGGATGACACAATTTGGACGAAATCAAGTGTTAATAACAATGGTCCCAGACATTTTATATACATATATTGGTTCAGTTATTATTAGGGTTTTTTCTAATGGACATATTATGCGGTGTAACGTGGTGCTTCACTATAGGCCTTATGAACAGGCTCAGAGTCGCTCAACGAGCTTTGGAGAGGGCTATGCTCGGGGTTTCTCTACGAGATCGGATTAGAAATGAGGAGATACGTAGAAGAACGCGGGTTACCGACATAGCCCAACGGATTAGTTCGTTGAAGTGGGCAGATGAGTGTATGAGAAGAGAACAGATGGCCGTTGGAGCCGAAAGACCGCGGATCGGCAAGCGTAGCGTAGGACGTCCACCTACTAGATGGACGGACGATCTGATTAAAGCCGCAGGATCACGGTGGATGCAGGCCGCTTCTAACCGCAACAACTGGAGATCTATGAGGGAGGCCTATGTCCAACAGTGGACGTCCTACGGCTGAAATGATGATATCATGTAATCAGCCACGAGGCTTTTGATACTACACCAGGCATAAAGGCGAGTAGGGATTTAGCCTTATCAAAGGGCTCCCCTGTGACACTTGGACAGATTGAGGAATTTTTTGCAATTATTACTGTACTTATTATTTATTCGCGGGCCACGCGGATTTCGGGATTCCGAGGGCATCGGGCAGTTTATTATTAGAAATTCATGAAAAAATTTTGAGTTGACACTCAACATTTTTGAGACACAACAGGTTGAGAAAATATATGTAAAAAATGTCTAAGACCATGTAAAATAATGCTAAACTATATTTTCAGTGGCGTAACTACTTTTTTTATTTATTTATTTATTTATTTATCTACTGTAACGGTACGGTAAGGTAGAACGGGCAATATTTCTTGTTACTCAATTTTGATACTATAAGCAAAATACTTTAGTCTTCTGGAAATGTGTATCCGTCCTGAACAGAGCTTTCTATATCCGATATTACTATAGCATCACCATCCCACATAGTTACGCTACCGATCAAACTTAAGCTATATGAAAATGAATGAGAAAGGGCGTATTCAGTGTAAACTTGCCCTCGAGACCTTCCCCTTCTTCAGGTAGGCTCCCGGCGGGTACTCAGCCTCGTCTTCCGAGGGCGCGGCGAAGTTGAGCTGCTCGCCCCCTCCACGACCGAACCCGTCGTTGGAGTTGTTGTAGCTGGAATACAAAACAGATTGACATGTTAGTTTCGGTAGAACCATCATAATAGACGTTGACGTTGAGTGCCCTCTGGTGAGTGTCGTTTAGATGGAAACTAATTGGATATTTATGGAATTGACATTTGCAGGCGGTCAAGTGTTTTTTTAAGCTTACTTTACGGGTTTTGCGTTCTACTAGTATTTTGTTAACCCCTCGTGCTAAGTTAAACTGCTTGTGTTACGAATGGGTCCACGTCGGTAGTGCAATGGGTGGAGATCGAACCGGCGACCAAGATCACAAGTCCGACGCTCCTAGCCATTGGGCTACGGCCGCTTCTTAGAAAATATTATGGACCGAAGACCTCATAAAGGTCGATAATAAAAGGGCTATTCCTTAAAACGCTTGCTGTTTAGGAAAATAAGTAGATCTGCGGCTGTCACTGTTCAGCATTCCCTAATAAATAAATTATACGTCATTTTTTCATATATCTTTCAAATCATTGTCCGTCCTATAATAAATGTATTAAACCACCATAATTATGTAAAGTATAACCGTGTTTCATATCGGAATAGTTATGGATCATAAATATAAAATACCAAATCCAGCGCCCGGTTTCACTTGCGTAACTCCCGTTCCCGTGGGAACTTCATAATGAAATATAGCCTATGTAACTCCGGGATAACCTAGCTTTCTATTAGTATAAGAATTTTTGATATCGGTCCAGGGCGCCGACACCATAGTGAGATTAGTAGATTACCGTTTTTGGCATAATGATATCATAATGGCAATATAGTGGCACAGTACCTAAAATAATAGCAGACTCGGCCCCCAGTAGTTTCGAAGCTTATTTAATGCAAACAAACAACCGAATATTTCCACTATTATCATATTAGTATATAGATAAACATACATACATATTTCATCGAAATAATTTTAGGGTAGTCCACGTGATGTGGTGAATATTAAAAGGAAGCAGACATGTTGTATAAGCTCAAGGCTGTAACGACATGTGACACCCAAACGTGGTTGAAACTGAAACATTAAAACTTATTATTATGTAAATTTGTCGCCAAAGGAAACTTAAGTATTATATAATTACTAGAGATGGGCCGACTAGTCGGGAAAGCCGACTATTCGGCATCGTTTGTAGTCGGCGTCTAGTCGGCGACTATTCGGCAAAATATGCCGATGATCGGCGCATAGCAAATGAAATAAAACAAATAATTTGTACTTGTCTTATAATTTCTAAACATTACTTAGAGTAGTTATCTAAAGTTACAGTCTTTACAACATAGGAACATTAGGAACGTATTAATCAGTCAGTAATTAAGCTCGGCGGCCGCGCGATGGCTAAGCCGAGTGGTAACTAAGCCCGAACACCTCCGACAAGTGTAGGTATTAGAATGATCCGACTAATCAGCATTTTGAAAACCGATTAGTTGGCTAATCGGTTTATCGGCAAATACTATAGTCGGCCCATCTCTAATAATTAACCAGGATAATGTAGGAAAGAATTATCGAAATCCGTTGAGTATTTTTTAGTTTATTCGAAACAACATACAAACTTTTCCTCTTTATAATACCTATTAGTATAGAAGAATAGATTAGGTTACCTAGAGCAGGGTTTCTCAAACTTTCGGCTCCACGAACCCCTGTTAAAATTTCCGGGTGACAGCGAACCCCTAAGTAATTAAACCCCCCCCCCCCCCACCAGACAAAATAATAAAATTGACTGTTGAAGAAAACGCCTGCCAGTTATCAAGCCACCATTACGTAAATCTTGTCGCGAACCTCCTGCCGTCGAATGGCGAACCCCTAGGGGTTTGCGTACCCCACTTTGAGAAACCCTGACCTATACCCATAAGGTAAATCTAACAAATTTTCAATCAGACAGTTATTGTTAATCCTACTAATATTATAAATTTGTATGTGTTGATGTGTTATTTTGACATATGTTTGTTACTCTTTCACGCAAAAACTAGTGAATGGATTTGGCTGTATGTTTGCACGCGGATAGTTCATAAGCTGGATTAACAAATAGGCTACAAAATATCACGCTCCGACCCGCTAGAGCAGAGTGACGCGGGCAAAACCGCGGGGCGCAGCATGTGATTCTTTTTTTTTTCTTTTTAAGTACTTGAAAACTTTTGATTATAGGTTTTTTAAGATATCTCATTGCTAAAAAAACTGGCAAATAACCTATAGTATTTTTAGGACACGTGTTACCGACATCGTGTTGCACATTGCATTATTACCATGTACCTACATTTATTTCAATAAGTCTGGAATATGTTCACGATTCTCATATTTATTTATACGTGTCAAATAAAGTGCGACATTTGAGGGAGTCACGTGTAACATGCGATGGCTTAGTGACATACCACGTGTAAAAATAAACACGATGAATTCATATGTAGAAATCCAAATCTTGGTCACTGACTCTAAATTGCTATTAACATAAATAGCCCGTATAAAGTCCAGTGGAAAATGGGCCTCCTTTGAATAGAGAATTGCCATAGTCACCACGTTTGGCAGGCGGTTTGGCGGTAGCAGTACTATGTAGGTTTATTCCTGCACAGGTAAATGCTGCTGCCCATTGATTGTCGGTAATCGGGACCAACGGCTTAACGTGCTTTTTGAGATATCCCAATATGTATCTTTTTTTATTCTTTTTGTTGTCCGGGGGAAAATGCATTTACGCATTCCCACTGCCGCTGCAGCGTATTCGAGCGCTAGCGGAGGGATATGTGGGACTCGACCTCTCCATAGCGTGGTATGCTAAACTCATACCACGAGGAGAGGACCCTACACCACTAAAAAACCCCCCGGACACTCCTTCGATCCGCCGTTGGCGGGGGCCGCAATCCGGCCCCCCGACGGATCCTATATGTACCTACCTACTGTAACAAGTAAACTGAGTTTCGTTTTTGCATCTAAAATATTGTTTGAACCTATATAAATATATTAGTTTTTTTAACTTAACGTAAGAGACGGTTAGTTACAGTCGCCCACTCAATTTTATGGAAATTAAACTTACAAACAAGTTTGATTTAAGTAAAATTGTACTAATTAAAATAATAGATTAAAAAAAATAACGTAAAGTACTACTAAATGTTATATCACTAACAATATACAAATAAATCATTTACCTTCATTACTTATATCTATAATAAAATTATAAAAAGGAAAGTAGTGTAGTAAGTGTATTTTTGTGTGTGTATGTTTGTAATTAATAAACTCAAAAACTACTGTGCCGATTTCAAAAAATATTTCCCTAATGGAAAGCTACATTTACCCTGAGTTACATAGGCTATATTTAATTTTGAAGTTCCCACGGGAACGGGAGTTACGCGGGTGAAACCACGCGCGGGAATCTAGTACATAATATACATTGGAACTGCTACTTTCCGCCCCCAAATTTGCTCCCTATAACTCCTCAGAAGAAATGTAACAATGACGAAACCCAAGGCTATGGAAGTCTTAAGTCCTTGATCATTAAATTCATTAAATGGCACGTGTGACCTACAAACCGCCACCGCCGACCTCCTCAAGGCCGCGTCTCGACGAGACTAACATGCTTTTTATTTCTGACACCATGGTTTGAATAATACAACTTGTTGCCTTTTTTATTTGATGCGAATTGAATAAAGAACGAGTTTGAAGGACGCGGAAGGTGACTTTTTAAAATTAAATTCTCTAAAACAAGAAAGGACTTTTGAGCATTTGCCTACCGTGGTTTCGTAACATCTCATTCAACATAATTTATGATTTAAAAAAAACAAAGAAACAGTAGATATATAAAAAAGCTTGATAGTTTCAAGTCTAGTGTATTCAATTCGTAGTATTTTTTTTATAAGACACGTCATTTTATGAGGCATTATCTTAAGTCTTAACGTAATCCAGTGCTTGCCCTACTGATTTACAGCCCTGACCGCCTCAATACTAAATATAAAGACAATAATGTAAATATTTTGCTAAATTCAGTAAGGTGGACACAAATTCTAAGATACCTACAAAATAATTAAGTATACGTACGTACTGACGCTATTATCCTTATTTTTATAATGTGAAATGTCATGATTCCATCAATTGTAATTAATAATGCAATAATGTAACAATGAATAGCTGCCAAAAGTCTCTGATATATATATATATATCTAATTCAGGCAACAAATTCAAAAATAGACAACATAATCGTCGGGGAATGGACTAATAAGGTTGAATATCAAATGTTCAAAAATAGACAACATAATAGTCGGGGAATGGACTAATAAGGTTGAATATCAAATGTGGGAATGGACTAATAAGGTTGAATATCAAATGTAGCCAATTGATATTTTGCCCTTTGCAACATAAACAATGAAAATATTTCTTAACAGATTAAATTATACCTTATCTACAACTGTGAGATACGCAGTATTACGCAGTATTACCATAAACAATAGTCAACATTTAACTGAAATTATTAAATCTAGGTACTGTTAAGTGTGTCGTTTTGGAATTTTTATTATGAAAAGAATATATTCTCATCTATAAACATGGTACCTAATACTTTTGCTTCCGCCCCCGTGCGAACTTCATAATTATTTGTAAGAAGCGGTCGTAGCCCAATGGCTAACTTCGGACTTGCGATCATGTGGTCGCCGGTTCGATTCCCACCTATTGCAATACTGACATGCACCCTCTTGTAACACAAGCGTTTTAACTTAGCACGAGGAGTTAACACGAATACTAGTAGTTGCAAAAACTGTGCTAGTAATCTTTTAAAGTTTCTAATGGCGAAGGAATTTTTCAAATCGGTCCAGTAGTTTCGGAGCCTATTCAATACAAATAGACAATCACATCCTTCCTCTTACAATATTAGTATCAGATGTATTTTAGAAACAATACACATCTAATTTTAATTTAAGCTATAAATTACACACAATACTCATACGAACTGTTGTGTCATCAGCTGAATATCCTTACTAATATTATAAACGCGAAAGTTTGTATGCATGGATAGATTTTTGTTACTCTTTCACGCAAAAACTGCTAAATGGATTTGGCTGAAACTTTGCACAGGGATAGTTAATAAGCTCGATTAACATATAGGCTACAAAAATCACGCTCCGACTCACTGGACCAGAGCAACGTGGGTAAAATCGCGGGGCCCAGTTAGTACGTAAAAAAATGGCACACCGTACATAAACAACATGTAAAATACTCACGTTACTAAAACGTGAGTTTGTTGATGATCAGCTATTTGGCATCAGTTACTTTCTCAAGTCACTAACGGCTGTAACATCTCTATCTAAACTCAATAACATAATAATTATGCGTAGTGTAAAGCTTGCCAAAATAGAAATGGGTGAGCAATATGATAGTAGGTTATCTACTTCGTACTTGCCCAGTTGAGTATGTTTCTCCGGATCATCTCATTTGGGACGCGTTGAAACCAGCAGTAAATAAAGGGGAATGCCCACCCACCATAGACACTTCGGCCCTGGGTGCACACATACTCCCGACCCTTAGTTTGCTAAGAACCTTCCGATGCCCTCGTAGACTCGAAGTCCGAGAGGCCCGCGAACTGTAAAGTAGAGCGACAGTTGCACAAAACTCCCCTAAATAAACTAAAAGCCATAATTCCTCAATCTCCCCGTCAGCGACCGCCCTGAGCCGAGGTCCAAGTCCCACAGGGGACGCCCTCTTGCGCAGGTTGCTTAGTTTGTAGTGTTTAAACCATTTATCTAGGCTGGAGCTCTGCTCGCCTTTATGCCCGGTGAAGTAGCAAAAGCCTCCTGGCTAACTACATAATGTCCGTCCGAAAAAAAAAAAAAAAAAAAAAAAAAAAAAAAAAAAAAAAAAAAAAAAAAAAAAAAAGGTGCACACATATAAGTATATGGAAATGATAATATGCAGCTTAAAGATTGAAACGGTTACGGAATTGGTTTAAAAAAAAGTCCGGATATTTAAGATATAAAATGGATTTAATTTTCAGTTTTTTTAACAATCATTTTACTTTTATACATACATACATTAAGTTTTTATTAGATAAGGTATTTTATGCATCATTTGTATCATACACAATCAGTACATCATCCAGAAATTGAGCAGGAGGGAAAATATTAGTCTGATACCGTGCATAACCCAAATACCATATTACTGTCATAACATAGGCACAACGCCCTACTGTTCGACGGCCGCCAATACAATTGCAACAATACCTTTTGATTGCACTTCGAATGCTTATTCGTTGCTTAGTTATCAAACAAAATAATCCAAATACAAACGAAGTCGCCTTCTGTTGTGATTTAACACGAACTGACAGCCGCTTATCTGTCATAATGTCAGATTAATGTTGCAACAGAAGAAAAAACGAAAAATCATTATCGATATTTTTTAATTATTATTTTATATAAAATAATAATCTTTTAAAATATATTTTATTAGACGTGTAGAACTTCATTATTTGAGTACCGTTATTATAGACACAATTTAGAATGTATTGTTATGACGACACTTGTCGTCGGAAGGGGACTGACCGGTTAAATCGCCTCAAATATGTTGTTTTTTCTTCTTTTAGTTTTTTAATTTAATGTACCTATTTCTTACAGATAAATTACGGTTAAATTGTGCAGAAACGTTTTTGTTGGTAAATCAACTAGCAATTATTATCATAACATCATAATAATTATCAAAAACCAATAATATTAGCATAATAATAATCACATCGTAAAAACTCGATTTAAAAAAGAGAATCGATAATTTTTTGAACGAAATTAGTAATTGGCAACTATTTTGATTTTAACCACAAATCAATGAATTACGGATTTACCTAATTTCATTTTAATCTTTTCGATACTTACTTTTTTTTCTTGCAAAAATTTTTTCTTGCAAAAATGTTGCAATCTTGTTTGGTCAAATGAATACCGCGATTAATAAACATAAAACAGAATGTTCTTTTTTTACAAAAGCAAATTGTTGGGCGTTTCATGGCCAAAAATGGGCATCCCCCTTTGTTTCGCAGGGTCTTCTCAGTTAGAGCTCAAGTAAAAGCGCGTCCGTCGTTTCGTACTCGTGGCAGCCCAAATAAAAGACGACCGCTATAGTGAATTATTATTCACTTTTTAACAATTTCCTACATTTGGGTATTCTCAAATGTAGTTCTTAAATGTTTTGACTCACTAACTGTTTACAAGTAAGTAATTCTGTATTTAATCTCCGTAAATATACCTAAATAGATTTCATTACTACCCATTCTACTCCTAAGTATTTGATATTTCTAACCTTAGGTTGTCTGGAATACGATAAGACCGCCTGTTGTACATAATGGCTATTTTGATGTAAGTATACAGTTTTTATGGTTCCGTACGCAAAGGGTAAAAACGGGACCCTATTACTAAGACTTCGCCGTCTGTCTGTCACCAGGCTGTATCTCAAGAACCGCGATAGCTAGACAGTTAAAATTTTCACAGATTATGTATTTCTATTGCCGCTATAACTACAAATTCTAAAAATAAAATAAATATTTAAGAGGGGGCTCCCATACATTTTTTGTTTTTTGCCCTTTTTTGCTCGACATCAATAACGGCAACAGGTAGAGACTTGAAAATGGTACGGACCTTCATGCGCGAGTCACAATATAAAGGGTATCGTTCGCGAGGAGTGGACTCCCAACTCTATATTGTGTATATTTTTATCTAAATGGTGGCCCTAAAGCTCGTGCCAAAGATAGAATTGGGAGCGCCCCCTAAACGACTTGGACCTCGGCTCATGGCGGTTGGATGCGTGTGCAGTCAGAACGCTTGCTGCTCTTAAGGGCCTATGCACACTACGTCTTTTTTACGCGCCGTCGACGCGCGTTTTAGAAACGCGCATCGACGGCGCGCTTTTATCCTACAGAGCAGTTTGTTGTCGTTTGTATCGATACACACGCGCGTTAGCAATTTGGTGGCTTTTGCATCGCGTCTGTATTGATACACACGCGCGTTTGTATCGATTCATAAGCGTGCAGGTGTGCAAAGGTCTGCTGGCTGAGTCTGACTCGCGTGCGTATCGCGTCTGTATCGCTACAGACGCGCGTCGACGGTGCGTAAAAAAGACGTAGTGTGCATAGGCTCTAAGGGCCTATGCACACCACGTTCTTTTTACGCGCCGTCGACGCGCGTTTTAGAAACGCGCGTCAACGGCGCGCTTTTATCCTACAGAGCAGTTTGTTGTCGTTTGTATCGATACACACGCGCGTTAGCAATTTGGTGGCTTTTGCATCGCGTCTGTATTGATACACACGCGCGTTTGTATCGATTCATAAGCGTGCAGGTGTGCAAAGGTCTGCTGGCTGCGTCTGACTCGCGTGCGTATCGCGTCTGTATCGCTACAGACGCGCTGCAACGGCGCGTTTAAAAAACGTGGTGTGCATAGGCCCTAATGCACATCATGGTTAGTTCAGAGCTATCACGCCTAATTAAAAAATCTATTAAATATAGAGTTTTATTTAAGACAGGACAACGTCTGTCAGGTCAGATAGTATATATAGAATATAATATTATGGTATACTGATTTTAACGAGTCCATAATACTCAGAGATTATCATTATAACAACAAACCAGTGCAGTCGAGAATGAAGTGAGTCGAAGATGACATGTAATACGGTTTCATTTGCCCGGATCTTTGATCCATCTCGTATCATGGGATAACAAATGGACGGAAAGCCAAAAAAATATGTACACAACGAATAATTTAGCTTTCATATTTCCTTTTCCTTTTACCTGCGCAGTTATGTCGCTCGTGACAAGTACAAGATAAACTTTATATGTATATGAAGAATACGGAGCAAATCTAATTTTTAGATTGGAGCGACTTTGGTCTTAGTTCTTAATTTTTGATGTACATATTGTAAATGGCTTAATATTAATTGGGGAATTATGACTTTAAAATTATAGAATGGTATGGTATATATTACTAGCTTCCTACTAGCGGTTTCACCTGAGTAACTCCTGCTCCCGTGGGAATTTCAAAATTGAATATAGCCTGTAGCCTTCCTCGATAATTAGTTTATCTAACACTGAAAGAGTTTTTTAAATCAGCCCAGGAATACCTGAGATTAGAGGGTTCTATCAAACAAACAAACTCTTCAGCTTTATATATTAGTAAATATATCTAGATACGGTATAATGATAATGTGACAGCCTCCGTAGCTTAGCGGTATTCGGCTCGCCTTGAATCTCGGAGGTCGTGGGTTCGATCCCCACATCGGACATGAAATCTTTGTGTTATTTCTAAGATTTCTTTCCGGGTCTGGTTGGTTGAGGGACTACCCTCCGTGCCTCGGAAAGCACGTTAAGCCGTTGGTCCCGATTGTTATAACATCATCTATACTAATCGTATATCAAGGAACGGGCAGCAGCGTTTCCTTGTGTGGTACAACATAATACTGCGGTCACCAACCCGCCTGCCAAGCGTGGTGACTATGGCAAATACCCTCCCTCTGGAGGAGGCCCATGTTCAGCAGTGGACGTTATACGGGCTGATGATGATATCTAGATAGAATTGTGGTTGCATACCATTCTAATATATACCTACGTATAATAGAATGGTATGCAACCGTCGCTCCACTTTACAGTTGGCGAGCCTTTCGGAAGACAGTTTTGCGAGGGCATTGGGATGCAAATACAGAGTAAAGCTCGAGAGGAACTTGATTACACAATTCACAGAATGTGGTCTAATTATCAACATTTACGATACAACATTTTATTTTTATGAAAAATAAAATTAATTGTAAGTAAATATCTTTAAATGTATTTGTATCCGAAATAACGCAAACATAAGAATAACATAATAATATGAGTTAGACGCAATCTAAAAATGAATTATTCTAATTAGCACCTTATGACAATGACAGAAGAGTTAAACGATTTGCCACCTTAGAAAATACGAAAATACACAAACTGAATCAGCGACTGATAACAAGATATTGTATCCACGTGATCACATAACGAGCTATCTACACACGTGTTACAGACGTCACGCACAAATTCTTGATTTTATTAGTTTAGTAGGTATATATATATATATATACCAAACTAATATGCCGCCCCGGCCGGCATCGCACGGGTGTAATGCTAATATATTATACATATAAATCTCCCTCTCGAATCACTCAATCTATTAAAAAAACAGCATCAAAATCCGTTGCGTAGTTCTAAAGTTCTAAGCATACATAGGTACAGACAGACAGCGGGAAGCGACTTTGTATTTTACTACGTAGCAGTAGTGAACTTACACATTTTCCGCCAGTAGGCTATACATATTTGGCCGCCCCTACAATTGAACTACTGAAAATTTTAGCCATAACATTTTTTTTCAAAGAAAAAATATGTGGGCTAAATTTGCCGCCCCCTAAATTCCGAGGCCCTAGGGTATAGCCTACTTAGCCTGCTGGTAAATCCGCCACTGCTACGTAGTGATTCACTCTGAAATTTTAACTGCAATGGCTCATGATTTAACGATAGTACTTCTGTTTTCGAATAAGGATTCGGCTTCCACCCGGGACAACTATTGTGCCGTCACAATGAAAAAGGGCACAACAACTTTGGGTTTTTATACGAAATTGTGTACTTAAAATGTGTATCGTTATGATGTGCGGGTCTTAGTCATAAAAGCTGTGAAAGTGCAAGTGGAAGGGTTCAACTGAAAACCAGTACTGCGACTTACAATTTTAGCGTTTATTGAGCGGGAACCCAATGCCGTAAATAGCCTTTTCCTTGCCAAACATCAAAATGTAGCTTTGCTTCGTTTAGTTATATATAAACTTATTGTCAACCATGTGGCATAAACCATTCATCTTAACCCAAAGGTTGACTGGTAGATATTGCCGATAATACAGACATGTAGCATAAAGTTTAAATGATATGGTTTACATATTTGGAATCAGAAAAAAGTTTTGCCCCTCTTGCGGACATAGTAAGACTTTTTGATTGCGTGTCCGGCCAAAATAAAAAGGGTCCGACTTGTCCGGCTTTCGTTAGGCTTTTTTTATTTCGCAAAGGAGCAAACGCCGAGCGAAACCGAGCAGTTAACTATCGGTAGCTCCCGCAGTCCGCAGTCTTACCGACCAAAGCGCGATCTTGGAATGTTGGAATCTTAAAAATTTTGGGTGTCCGGCTTTTTTACCCAAATGTCCGGCCGCACTGGCTGGTCTGTCCAGCTATTAGGTTTGGCGACCTGACAACCCTATATATTCTTTTTATTTAGATAAAATATTATTTGTGCATTCCCTTTTGTCATTGTGACGTTAGTATTGGTGTGAATCACAGATAATTGTTCTGAGTGTGTGTGTGTCCGTGAATTGTGTGTTTGTACAGTCCTTACGTCATAGGGATTTTCGAGTATGTCTCTAGAAAGGAAGATGTCTTAAAAAATGGTTGATTTACCGCTGCAGAAAATTTCAACCATAATAATACAACAAAACTTAAGCTTCATAAAGAAAACCTATAGCTTATAAAATACAAATAGGCAGATTTCAATTAAAAAGAGTACCTACTATAAATAATTTAAAGGTTAGTACCAATCAAAACTCCAGAAACAAGAAACCTTATAATTTCACCTGAAATGTTTTATTTTTTCTTCTATTCAATTTAAGAAAAGCTAAACGTTTACTGTGAAACCACGGTATTATTCCATTTAGCACCTTATACCAACAGCATAAGAATCAACAAACTTCGTGCGACCTTACTTCGCACTTGTGGGATAAATGGAAAATTCTTACTGCCTTATTGAGGTAGGTCGAATAAAACCACGTGATGTCGATACATATAAGACTATGTACAATGTATTTGTGCATAGCATTTAAAACTTAATTGATATCAGTAGCAGTTATTATTATTATTATTATATGTCCATCCAAAAAAAAAACCATTTCCGTGGGAACTTCATAATTAAATTTAGCCTATGGCACTTAGGGTGAACGTAGCTTTCCAATGGTGAAAGAATTTTTGAAATCGGCACAGTAGTTTTTTATTTTATTCATTACAAACATACATACTATTACATACACACACACAAAAAATACAAATCTTTCCTCTTTATAATATTAGTATAGATTATTATTTATTCTACACATAAAACACTATTATTTATGCATATGACGTGGCCAAATAGTTGATTTTCTCATTTCATGGAATGCTCAAGAATTTCATGAAATGTTTCTCTATTTAGGCCACATCGTGGTGTGATTCGGTCAGAAATTCTTTTCATTGATCTACCCGAATCACATCAAATTTATAATTTTAATAACATTCCGATAATTTATATCAAATAAAAAAATAAACTCAAGAAATCCTACATTGCGGAGTTTTGATAATAGGTACTTTAAATTTATATAAAATAGTAAAAAAAAACATAATTTCGGCTAATTTTCAATTTTTCCGAAACGTCTGAAGTGGGTGGTAATGAGATTAGAAGATTCCGTTAAATAGATACTTTCATTTATTTAAAAACTCAATCGAGGAGACTCTCCTTCTTATCGTGTGGCCGCGCGTCGGGTAAGCAACGAAAAAAAGATGTTTTTAAGCTTTTGCGATTTGTACTGTACATTATTTTTAGTATCGCTTTACGACTACAATGTTAAGGCAAATTGTAACCCGATATTTCGACATGGGTTGCAATAGTCGTGATCACAGATGCCTCTCCTCTAACCCTTAGTTTGCAAAGAACGTTCTGATGCCTTCGAAGACCTGAATTCCAAGAGGCCAGACTGTACAGTAGACCGATAGTCGCCCAAAACTCCCCTAAAAAGTCATATTTCCTCAAACCCCCGCCAGTGCCCGCTCTGAGTTCCAAGTCTCATAGGGCCGCTGGTTTGGTAGCAAAAGCCTTGTGGCTAACTAAATACGTCCGCGGAAAAAAAAGTCTCAGATGGATTTAAAAAAAATACTCACGCCAACAATCCAGGCAGGCGGTCAGTTACGCACGGATCTGGCCTCAGATACGGCGTTAATAACACATTCATTGTGCACTTGAATTTTACTTAAGTTTATTGTTTTTTTTTTTGAAAAACATCAGGTAAGTACAACACCACTCTGTTTGCTTACTACGAAGTGACTGCAGTGAGACACCAAACGGCAACGTGCGCGTAGGGTCAACAAGCTGTCGAAATATTATAGGACAATCCGAGATTAGTACGCGGCGAACGATCTCTGACTAATTTAAGACGTGTTCGCCGATATGCTTATTGTTTGGGTTCACATTACTTTTTTTTTAAGGAAAAAAATAAAAAAAATGGCTACGAAGTATTTAAATTATATTGATGATGATGACGACGACGACGACGACGACGACGACGACGATAAAGTAGATGATGTGCTTATGTTTATCCGATTTCACATTAATCGTAATCAATCATTAATTGTATGTGATTGTGTAATTTAGTTGCTATTATATATCTGACTAGCTATTAACCCCAACATTGTTTTATTAGATTTCAATTTCTCCATAGAAACTTTGCTATCACTTTTCAGGGATGAAATTTCTAAAAATCCTTTATAATCGAATGCGTCGTATAAAGAATACACCTTCCAAAGTCAAAGTCATGTATTATTACTAAGAAAAAATAACTAAAAAGTACTTTTTTGCTTACATTTTATTAATCAACCTCCTCTTTAAATATCTTGGCTAGCCAGGATAGTTAAGAGATATTGCCATAGTCACCACGCTTGAAAGACTGATTGGTGATAGCTAAAGGATGATAAGTAACCTTGACTGATAGATGCTGCTGATCATCCATCAGCTGCATGTCTCTTAGTCGTCTTACGGCATCCACGGCAAGAAATAGGTGGGCTATTCTAAGCCAGCAAGTTAGGAAACACGGTACTAAACGGGTTAATAAGTTAAAACTCAGCACAACTGTCCGAGTAAATCGAGGCGTCATGGTCACTGCGCCGGCCGCACGTGTCTGGCCCATACTTATACCTACGCAACGGAGTCGCGCGACGAGGCATTACTTTGTACTTATCTACCTACTTTAAAGACCAAGTCGCGTGATACGTTGTTTGCACCACTTTTTTTCTTAACTGGTTGTAAATATAAACTTATTGGTAGTTAGTTAGAACTGATTAGGTAACTATATGACGCGTCGTAGGTTATTTCGTTATCATCATAAATTTAAGAACCCCGCCGGTATAATTCCATCGATTTAATTCTGTCCTCTTCTATACTTCTGCATAATTCGTATTTTTTCCTTCACCTGATCCATATAATGTTTATCGAGTTATCTCAAATGCTTTCCGTTCTCCTTCTCCTTTCAACATGTTTAAAGAAAGTTTTGTCATTTGTCTTATTTTCAATCCGTTTCATTCTTCTCCAGCACCACCTCTTATCTTATTTCGTATATAAATATAATATAGATGTTATTATTGTAAATAATGTAATCAATATAAAGAAGAACTTAAACTTTTTGTATGGCTTGTAAATTAGTCTGACACAGTCGTACACAGAATCTAAATTTTCCATTGATCCAGAATTAAGGACACAAGAAAACTGGATCTTCAGGTTTCCGCGTGGGTATTGTTAATTTAAGAAGCAAAATCAATAATAAGTATTTTTCCTGTATGGGATGATTGACTGCCTAATGTTAACTGAAAATTGAGTTTTAAAGTGCTAAGTTGCAGCACAAACTGCTCCAAACTTTTAAGCTCTTATAATCTATAGTATAAAAATGAATCCCTATTTCATTTCATTGGTCACGGCATCATGTGTGAACGGATGGAACGATTTCGCTAATTATTTTTCATTGTGATCGTTATATTCAAGAGCAGGATCGTTTAAAAAAAAAATAAGAAAATTGCGCATATTAAATTTTCTAATGTAACCGTAGCGCTTTTGACAACATAAACTTTCTTAACGTGCTGCAAATATCGTCAGAGGATGTAAAAAAACCGGTCAGTTGCAAGTCGGACTCGCGCACGACGGGTTCCGTACCATTCAAAGATCTACCTGTTGCCGTTATTGATACCAAGCAAAAAAGGGCAAAAAATCACGTTTGATGTATGGAAGCCCCCCCTAAATATTTATTTTATTTTATTTTAGTATTTTTTGTTACAGCGGCAATAGAAATACACCATCTGTGAAATTTTCAACAGTCCCTTTGCCCGACCGATAGGAGACAATATAGGGCACCTCATGCCTATTACTACTTTAAAAAAGGCCATGAGTCCTGGGCATAACCATGAATCAGACTCAGTGCCAGAACTAGCAACCTGTAAATTGAATATCGCTTATAACCTGGTCTAGGCTTAGAAATAAATAAAGAAAATCTGCACTTACCTATCGGTGCATCATTTGTCTAGTTGTATGTCTAATTGTCACTCCCTATGTCGTCGGAACCTCAACGCTGCAAGTAGGTCGCTTCGTTCGAGGAACGCACACGCCCAATGTAGGGTTAGCCTAAAGACCACAATCACAAGTTCCTACGTCAGGATCCTATTAGTGACCGTCACTGACCTTCACCAATGCATATAGAAGTACACAAGATCAATACTGACATAAATAAACTTAAAGGAATAGAAACTGAACAAAGCATTCGTTTTAATCCTACCTATCATAACTTACGACCGCAATATATTAAACTATAAAGTGAATATTATAGTTCATCGTTCCATTTTCGTTGTACAGAACCGCGACGAGCGCATTAATGCAGCGATGTATGATGTCATCACACGTGCCTCGCGCCAACTCACGTGCAATGACGATCTTAGACATTGCAATATATTTTTTAAACTCAGTATTAATTTATAAAATCAATAATACTGGCTATTGAATAATACGCGCGACATACAATTTTGAAATGTTTTGATTTTGGAACAGATTGTCCCGGTGTCGTGTATTGGGTAAGGTCAAGGATAGGGTTGTCAAACGTGCCGAATGTTATATCAAGTCCTTTGTACATCTGTGTGATTTTAATTTATACAATTATTGCGTAAGGACGCAACGCTGGCTTAGCCGCTCAGGCGAGAATCCTTCCCTAGCATACGTACTTTAACAATAATTGTATAATTTTAAATCAGATAGATGAACAGAGGACGGGCTCAGCCGTCCCATGCGGGACATTTAACCCAGTCCAACTTGATCCAGCGCAAGTAGGCCGTACCAGGATCCAGCCTGATTCAGCGCCTGTAGGCCGTACCATTCTTTATCTTTAATTCAGTGGCACCCTGGGCCGTAGTACTTCACTCCATAAGTGTGCCCTCAGGTGTGTGTCACTTAGTCATAGTCACACTAGCAATTTCGATGCGGTATTTAATTACTAGGTACATATAATAATTAGATAAGAGAAATGTATTTCTCTTATCTAATTATTATATGACATGTATGTCACAGGATGGACGGACGGAATATGTAGTCTGTAGATTTGCGTTATACTGTTAGCTAGCTAGTTTAATATTTCACAGATTGATACTTTCTATTGGTAAAAGATTTTTTGAAATAGCTCCAGTGGTTCCGGAGCGTATTCAAGGCTAATTGTTTATTATTAGTAATAGAAAGTTACGTTATTCGGGAACGGGATATAAGCAGTTGAAATCGCGCGGGAAGTTAGTCTATACCTACTAATATTATAAAGAAGAAAGTTTGTATTTTTGGATTTTTGTATGTTAGTTTCGAAAAAAATCAAAAACTACTCGACGGATTTCGATAATTCATTCACCATTAGAATGCTACTTTATCCCTGAGTAAGTCTACATTTTTTTATTAAAAATTTGCACCCGTGCTTATCCGTCACGGGCCGCTAGTAATATTATAAAGAGGAAAGATTTGATTGTTTGCATTGAATAAGGTCCGGAACTACTGGGCCAATTTCAAAAATTCTTTATTATTAGAAAGCTACATTATCCAGAAGGGATAACAATTTAATATAGGCTATATTGAATTATAAATTTCCCACGAGAACGGGAGATACGCAGTTGAAACTGCGCGCGGGAATCTAGTAGATTATAAAATAAGTGACCGATGAAATTATCGTGTATCTGTCATTGACTTCATAATGCGACGACAAACGTAATCGCAATAAATATCTTATAATACTTGTCAGACTTTTACCCCATCAATAATGCATAAAGATATAACACTGTTATGTTTACATCAGTGTTATTAACCTTTTTGATCCCTACGACCCAGGCCCCTATTATCCACTAGGGACTAAGGGCCCCGCAATCGAGGGGCTCTTATTTTTATTGGAGCATTGAAAAAATCGGTTTGCCGATTATAAAAAAAAAGTACGTATTAATGTATTTACGTACACCCACAACACATTAATTTCGGAATTAATAGCTCACGTTTTTATGAAAAGGCAAAAGTACTTTACAACTTTATATAAAAACGTGCACAGCATTTCATTGTATTCAAGACCGTATTTGAAGAGTTTGTTCTACATTTAGATGTTAGTTTGCTTAGCAGCTTAATCCTACATGAGTGTGCGCACTGCGCAGGGCTCAAACCTTATTAACCTTTTGAGCGCCAGGGTCACAAATACGTGACAAGCGAAAACTGTCCCTGAGCGCCAACGACACAAATATGTGACAAAAACAGCGGTACATTAAAACACGAAATAAACTATTTAAACATTACTTTAATGCCTATTTATTTATATACCTGTAAAATAGAAGGTCCAAAATTTATTTATTTCCATAAAACTAATTAAATTGCATTATAAATATTGAGAAATTTTACGTTAAAAAGAAAGAAATAAACTCTGAAAAAAGAATGTCCTCACACGCCAGAGTCATAACTGCGTGACCGCTAGTGATGTAGCGCATGTTGGATAATATCATTATTTCAAATCAAAGATCGATTCGAAACTTTCCTCTGGAATATATTATTTTAGGTATAATTTGGTACTAGGATAAAGTAGCATTAATTTTATAAAACCAGTCTTAAAAATCATTCAATAAGCTACATAGTCAAAAATAAAATTTGGTTGGGTCGAATTTCGATATTCACTAATCCCAACTCAAGCGCATCCCTAACGCAACCCGAATTATCAGTACCCTGTACGCCATGGTCACGACTAGACGACAATATCGTGACGTCACAAGCGCGGCGACCAGAAATTAGTGAAGTGAATGAATAATATTTATGATTAATTTACTTGTGATATCGAGTTCAAGATTTATATTAAGTGACTATTATAATGAGTGGGAATTTAATGACTACGGAAGAACTTCTTCGCATATTAGAAGGAGTCTCAGATGACGAAGAATTTTTGGAAACAGAATCTTTGGACGAATTTGATTTAGAGGTAAGTTATTTTTATCTGCTTTTATTTTAAAAATTTTGAGCAAATATTAATCTTATTAAAAATCACGATGAAATCTGTAAGTGTGGCCTGGTATTGGTGTTTGTAGACCGAAAGAAACATATTTTTTACAGAAATAAGTTACTTTTGAGAATATTATTGTTCTAAAAAAATAGATACAGCCGTTATACAGAGTTTTTAAGTTGATATATCGATCGTTGTTTGTTTACATACGATTTAATTAAGATATGAATAAAGTCTGCCAAAAGTTCCTTTTTTAGCCACGGTGCGCGCTGAGATCGATTTCACTGTCCCCACCACCCACTTTGCACCCAGCGAATTAGATGATCAGAATGCAGGTTGCATTGTAGATTTTGTATAATTTTGTTCTATTATTCAAAAGATTTATTAGTATAAGACTGATTGGTAATTGTGATAATTATATATAATCGTTAATTGTTTTAATTTGTTACTTTTTATGCCAGGTTTATAGAACTTAATATTTAAAAACATGTATACATAGTACATACTGTATAACATTTTATTAAAATTTTCTATTTTTTCATAGTTTTTATTTACCTTCTTAACCTATTTCAATCATATATTTTTAAGTACCTGTTACATTCGGAATTATAAATCTGATTTAAAAAACGTGTTTCATTTATTATAAAATAATATTGTACTAGAACATCGATAAACGAGATATTACGTTGCCACATCCTTATTTCGGAAGCGAAGTAGTTATTAAAATGGCGGGCCGTCCACGCCATGGTCATAATATGAAGACAGCAGATCAAGAATAGTGTTGTACCTACAGTTATTATATTTAAATATATTGTAGTCTCATATCTGTTATTACGGTATTATACAAGTCTGTAAATAGTGTATAACTATTACTTTAATAGGAAGAAATGTAATGTTGAATTAAATTTCAATGTTATAAGGACATTATATTTCGAAATTAAAGACGAAAATGAAAATAAAATTGATTATCGATGAAGTTTTGGAATCCCTATTTTTTTCGTAGGTATTTGCGGTGAATTTGTGGCCTGGCGTTGAGGGCAAGTTCATGCGTTTTTGCTCTGGCGTTCAAAAGGTTAAACGAATTTAAAAATTCTCACTAAGCAACCTGAGCTTGAGCATTGGCTTGGAATGCGGAATGATAACTTTTAGATTTTTTAGAGGAGGTTTGTCCATCCCCCAGTTTTCCCTCACGATGTACACACAGAGGGTACAATTATAAAGTGGTTCAATAATAACGATTGTGGTTTATGTGACCTTGATTTTAATCGATTGGACATTCCTCTGAGTTTCTTGCCAGTTCTTCTCAGAGTTGCCACGTCTTTGAACTGGTGGTAGGAAAAGAAATGGACGCATCATAAGAACATGATTTAATTATTTTTGAATTATGTCTATATGAATAAAGATATTATTGACTTTGACTTTGACTTTGACATTCTACTGGGTTTAAAGTAAAAGTAATAAACTTATGGTTGAAGCGCACTTGTGACTTACTGACTTATCTATAGATGTTAATGCTTAAAATATTTCGTAAGTTGCTAGAAACAGTTGTTCAAGCACTTATATTTAAAATCAAGATAGAAATTACTTATTTTAATATGCTAGTACCATTTTAAAACAACCTCCGTAGCGTAGCGGTATTGGGCTCGTCTTGAATCTCGGAGGTCGTGGGTTCGATCCCCACACCGGACATGAAATTTTTGTGTAAATTCTAAGATATCTTTCTGGGTCTGGTTAGTTGAGGGACTACCCTCCGTGCTTCGGAAAGCACGTTAAGGCCCCTCGCCCACGGCGACTTTTTGCAGCGATGCAGTAGCGATGATGTCGCGCGTTTGCATCGATACAGTCGCGATGCGGTCATTACTTGTGTGCTATCGCCCACAAAACCACGATTCAGTCGCGTTGCTGTTGCGCGTTTACGAAACGCGCGACTGCATCGCTGCAAAAAGTCGCCGTGGGCGAGGGGCCTAAGCCGTTGGTCCCGATTGTTATAACATCATCTATAATAATCGTATAGCAAGGAACGGGCAGCAGCGTTTCTTTGTGTGGTACAACATAATACTGCGGTCACCAACCCGCCTGCCAAGCGTGGTGACTGTGGCAAATACCCTCTCTCGGGAGAAAGCCCATGTTCAGCAGTTGGCATTATAGGGGCTGATGATGATGATGATGACCATTTTAAAAATAAATGTTCTGCTGAATTTTAACATACGGTTCAAATATACCTAAATTGTCTATTATGATTGTACGTGACGCGATGTGCGAATGAATGCGCTAGTCACGTGCACTATAAATAACAAGATTACAAAAGCCGTATTCAACGAATAGGTGGTAATCAATATGAAACCTTATTACGTATGTCATAAGATTACATGTAATGATGATGTATTCGACTGAAGAGGTCGCGTGATGTGCAATGGAAAAATCAAGTGTTGCTTTTATAACAAAGAACTAGAACGCAGTATATTTTTTGCCTCGTTTCGGATACAAACGTAGTTCAACTATTTCTGGTTATTTTTAAAACGTGTAATACAATGTAGGTACCTACTTTATTTTTAACAACAAACAATCTATCTATACTAATATTATAAAGCTGCAGAGTTTGTTTGTTTGTTTGAACGCGCTAATCTCAGGGACTACTGGTCCGATTTAAAAAATTCTTTCAGTGTTGGATAGTCCATTTATCGAGGAAGGTTATAGGCTATATTTTATTTTCAAAAAAGTTGGGGATCCGTAAGAAAATTGCGTTTTTGTAACCCAAGGTGTAAAAGCGAAAACCTATTTATGCGTGCGCTGCAAAAACTATTGACAATAGAACAAAATGATGTACTACGGGTTTGTAGGTCTTATTAAGATCTACAAAAAAGTCCGCGAGAGCATATATCTAACTATCATAGTTTAGTCACAATAACCGCTTTTATGTTCATAAAAAAATATTAAATCGTCTGAAGAAAGAAACTACGTTAAATGTATATCGTTATATTAATCCTTATCCAAATTAAGCATAATGTTATTAAGGGTATTTATGTAGAAGTAAAATACTTTTTGTTTTATTCCAATCGGACATTTCGTTGAGAAATTATCACGAGTATAAAAACGCAAGGAATTGGTACCTAATAAAGAGTTATTTGCCGTAATAGATAAAGCTGAAGAGTTTGTTTGCTTGAACGCGCTAATCTCAGCAACTACTAATCCGATTTGAAAAATTCTTTCAATGTTAGATAGCCCATTTATCGAGGCTATATTTTATTATAAAGTTTTTATGGGAACGGGAGTTACGCGGGTGAAACCGCGCGCGGAAAGCTAGTATGATATATGACTACAAGTAAACTAGATTAAAAAAAAAAAAAAAATTATGTATTTACAAAATATTTCATCGAGTCTATACTAGTAGTACGGGCTAATTTTTAATCCTCTTAGAGATTCTGTATAAATTTAAATTTATTACACTGATAATTTTTATTTTAGAATTGAAAAAAAAAATCCTCGAGTGTTGTTAGATCATGCCCAATAAGAATATTTTGGGCCATACTTAACCCTGACTTGTTTGTTGTTATTTTTTGCTAGAATGCACCCGCGTATCCTCCATTCCCTATAGAAATTCATTATAAAATATAGCCTTGCTCGATAAATGGCCTATCTAACAGTGAATTTATTATACAAAAAACCTCTACAGCTTTATATATAGCTTAATGTATACGTTCGAGTGTGCCAGTTAGCTTAGTTTTGTGGTTCCACCTTTTAATATAACGACATTGATATAGCTAGTCTAACACAGAGTGTACGAACGGAGACCGAGGCCGGGGCCGCAGTGGAATTGAAAGTTCGTTCGCCTCGTATTATGTTAATTTCGTCCACACGTGAGCCACAACTCGACCTACCACGTGATACAGATTGTAAATAATAAAATACTTCACAAACAACGAATTAGGTAATAAGAAGTAAGAAGGCTAATAATATACCTACCAACCATATCAGAACGTATAACGTATACTGCTGAACATTGGACTTCTCCCGAGGGAGGTGGCCATAGTCACTCACTAAGCTTGGAACTACGGACTATTTTAATACACAGGGAAGCGCTGCTGCCTGCTGCTGACTTGTTATAGATGATGTTATAACAAACGGGACCAACCGGCTTAACATGCTGTCCGAGGCTCGAAGGGTAGTCCCTCAACCAAGCAGACCCGGAAAGAAATTTAAAAAAATAAGAGACCACGAAGGTAATCGTGTAATCTTAATCGCGGTACAATTTTAGGGCAATTCATAACCTTTTTATTACGCCCATATTTATAATTAATATGTAATGTGTATGTGTGTCTTAAAATCGCGAAAATTTCAAAACATTGTTTAAAGTCCTGAAGTTAATTTTATTTCATTAAATTACCAAATCACAAAAATAAAATTCTTCTCCCTTTATAACATTTATTTAATCGGTAACAACTTAACAAGAAATTGTAAAATATATTTTATTTAAGCGGAATACAAGTGGAACAAAAAACGACACGATTTTATTACTTAGGAATTTCCGCACATACGAGTGTTTCAATTCAAATAGGTACAAAATCGAAATGTTTGTTTAAAATTGACGTTTTTTTTTTTTTATTAAATGTAAAAAACTATTTCAATAGCCACAAACAACCTCCGTAATGTAGCGGTATTTGGCTCGCTTTAAATCTCGGAGGTCGTGGGTCCGATCCCCAGGGTCTGCTTGGTTCATATTGGCCGCGGGTGCCGTCGGGGGGCCGGATTGCTCATGCGTACCCGACCCCCGCCAACGGCGGATCGAAGGAGTGTCCGGGAGGTTTTAGTGGTGTAGGGTCCTCTCCTCGTGGTATGACTTTAGCATACCACGCTATGGAGAGGGCGAGTCCCACATATCCCACCGCCAGCGCGCAAATACGCTGCAACGGTGGTGGGAATGCGTCAATGCATTTCCCCCCGGACAACAAAAAAAAAAAAGGGTCTGCTTGGTTGAGGGCCTACCCTCCGTGCCTCGGAAAGCACGTAAAGCCGTTGGTCCCGATTATTATAACATCATCTATAATAATCGTATATCAAGGAACGGGCTGCAGCGTTTCCTTGTGTGGCACACCATAATACTACCAACCCGCCTGCCAAGCGTGGTGACTATGGCAAATACCCTCCCTCGGGAGGAGGCCCATGTTCAGCAATGGACGTTATACGGGCTGATGATGATGATGCTGAAAATTATTTCTAACATCTTCATTTGTCTGTCTTTTTGTTACGTGTATGTGCTAACTTTTTATATACCTTGACAATAAAAAATAAAAAAAACTAGGTATTTTGCAATCTACATAGAGACATGTTTGGATTGCGGTCTGCAAAGTGAAATTACGCTTAGCATTTGAGCCTCTGAAAGTAAAATTTAAAATACTTACATATGTGCCTCACTGCACTAAATGTAAAATTTTAAATAAGTATTAAGTTACTATCGCTTCGACATCGAATTGTTTTCATGATAAGCACGCCGAATCCTGAAGTACAAAAATATATATCGATCACATTAAACTTACACGTGTATTATCAATTGTATAATAATATATTTATTTACAAATGTGCAGATTGTGTTGCTATCCGCTTAACACGAGATAACTATTGTGCAATGTTACTAGACGGTTCAATACAAAATTATAAAAATATATAGTATACTAGCTGACCCGGCAGACTTCGTACTGCCTCAATCGATACATAAAAGACCTAAACATTTGTATAAAATAAACTGGGCCGTAGAGACTTCGTTTATGCGGTACTCCTACCCCTACACTACCCCTACCCTACACTACCCCTACCCTACACTACCCCCACCCTACACTACCCCTACCCTACACTACCCCTACCCTACACTACCCCTACCCTACCTCTACCCTACCCCTACCCTACACCTACCCTAAAAAATCTTAGCAAAAAAATAAAGCTCAAATTGACTCTACATTTTAGTTAGAAAACGTTTGTATGGGAAAAAGAAAAAGGCTGTTTTAAGGGGTTTTCAGGCAACTACTAATAAATTAAAAATTAATTAAAAAAACATTGTCCAGCGGACAAAATTGTGAATCTAAACCATTCCCAGATCCCCTTGAACACACACAAAAAATTTCATCAAAATCGGTCCAGTCGTTTGAGAGAAGTTCAGTGACATACACACTCACAGAAGAATTATATATATAAAGATAATAGTAGGTAGGTACTGTAACGCCTATGAGCTGGGGTGCGTAGCTCAGCAGGGCTCACTGCTTCTAGTCCTCGAAGAGGATGTGTGAGGGGTACGATCACTATCACTAATCACTTCAATGAAAGGTTTACTTTATAACTGTATATTATCGAACACACACACAAATACTAGAGATTGCAAACCGGGCCCGGCCGGGCCCGGTGCCCTTTTAGCCACCCACCGGGCCCGGACATTCTTACCGGGCCCGGTCACCGGACCCGGTAAGTAAATCACGGCGCGGGAGCGCCAACTAGTAGAGTGTACGTTGGCATGACAACCACTGCGAGCTGCGTCGTTGCCTTTCTGTCTTAATAACCAAAGTTTCAGAAAAAACATATACTTTATTTTTAGTAAATAAGAATTTGTTTTGTTTATAACAAAGCTAGCAAAGTTTATCTAACTATATAATCTAAGTTGTTATGACACGTTTAGTACTCTTAAGCTGCGTTATTAGTTTCTTATGTGTCTATTTGAAAACATAGTATTAAACTATATTTTCAAATAGACACTAAAAGGAGTAAAGAGAAAGACCTGCTTGTTTAAACTTATAAAAATGAATAATTACTAATACTAATGTTACTTTTCCATCCATGAGTAAAAGTAATCAATTCTGTATTAAGTGTGATTTTGAGACTTGAGTGAGACTGAATTTATATCATGTAACTTTCTGTGTGCAATAAAGTATAAATAAAATAAATAATTAATAAGGATTCATCGCTAACATACAACCCGGCCGTTGGCCGCCAACAAGTTGGCGAAGAATGCAACCGGGCCCGGCCGGGTTGAGAAACATACCGGGTTGCAATCTCTAACAAATACACAAATGGACACTTTTTATCTATCTATACTAATTATAAAGAGGAAAGATTTGATTGTTTTTTTGTTTGTTTGCATTGAATACGCTCCGAAACAACTTGACCGATTTGAAAAATTCTTTCACTGTTGGGAAGCTACACTATCTTCGGTGAACATAGGCTATATTTAATTATGAAGTTCCCACGGGAACTGGAGTTACGCGAGTGAAACCGCGCGCTTGAATCTAGTTATAAATAAAATTACAAATTTTTATAAAATTAACATTAATTCATACATCTGACTTATAACCACATCAAGCTTGAAGTCGATAACTGGGGCCGTCGCTATCGGCTTACGAAGGAACAAACTGTCAGAACTAGACCAAACTGAAATGGGACCACACGGAAAGCGCTAGCTTTCATGAGCCATTTATATGCTGCTACACATCCATCAACAGTATGTCCCTTTTACGAAACCCATGAGATCACATCATCATCATCAGCCTGTTGTCGTCCACTGCTGAACATAGGCCTCCCCAATCGATTTCCAGCGGGAACGATTGCTAGCGGCCTGCATCAACTGACTCCCTGCGACCTTTATGAGGTCGTCGGTCCATCGTGCAGGCGGTCGTCCCACGCTGCGCTTGCCAGTTCGTGGTCTCGACAATTTTTTGAGCTATGTGTCCTGCCCATTGTTCAGCTTGCTAATCCGTTGAGCTATGTCAGCGACCTTCGTTCTCCTGCGGATATCTTGATTTCTGATTCGATCACGCAGGGAAACACCGAGCATAGCTCTTTCTATAGCTCGCTGAGCGACTTTGAGCACACAGTAAGAGACCACGTCTCAGATGCATATGTCATCACTGGTAACGCATATTGATTGAAGACTTTTGTCTTCAGGCACTGAGGTATTTTGGGCGAGAAGATCTCTCGAAGCTTCCCAAACGCTACCTAGCCGAGTCGGATTCGACGAACCGACCTCTTTTTCTAAGTTGGTGCTACCTACTTGGATCTTTTGACCTAGGTATACATATTCCTTCACAACTCCGAGAATGGAGTTCCCAACGGCTATAGAGTTGGGCACTTTATGGGCGTTATACATGAGTTTCGTCTTGCCTTTGTTCATTCTAAGCCCAACTTGTTGGGAAACTCTATCGAGGTCATTGATCATCTGTCCAAGGTCCTCCAGCGATGGAGCTAGGAGAACCCACACGGTGGTCAAAACCTACTCGGCAAGCAAATAGCAATGACGGACTTAAGGTTATTCCCACAGTTATTACTAACTTATTTATGAACAAAATTGATTCAAAATTATTTTATGTTCAGTTTACATAGTCTATCAATCAAAATTATAAAAATATTTTCTCAATTTACAGAAATAATGAGGGAAATATGTATTACCTTCATGTAAGTTATGCCTTTTAACCTATTAATGAATAAAAACTTTACCTACTTTTTAACATACACATAGGTATTCTCGCAACGTGATTGTAAGACGAAGCGACGAAAGTCCATTATTTATTGAAAAACGTCGTAAAAAAAATATCCTAACCTACAAAATCCATTTATGATCTATGTCGCAACGCTAATGCATATTTTGTCTGAGAGCCCGAAACAAAAAGTATACACTTATTTATAACACTGAAACGCAACCGCGTGGGTGGAAACGTGACGACGACCAATAAATAGGCAAACGTTATTATGCCAAACGTGTTTTTGTAAGTAACCGACCAAGAGATACAAACAACCGGCAGAAAATGCCTTGGGAGATGTATTGCACAATTAAAATAAGTAACGTTATTGGATCAAAATTAAATTAAAATTAAAATTTTGAGACATTAAAAATTACTGTACCTACGTATTTTTTTTATCTGCATCCTTGTGTGCATAGACATTTTATTTACTTAGATAAATTAAAAACTATTTAAAAATAGCTTTATGTTACATAGCCTTCGCAAGCCACCACGGTCAATAAATCATTCAAATAAAGAAGAATCAATGACATGTAGTATAAGAATATTGAGGAATTTAGGTCAATTTCAGGTGTTTTACACGATAACCCACAATAGCGTGTATGTAATAGCTATGTTGTCGGTTAAATTCATAGGTTACTTTTGTACCTTTTGTTTACCTTTGTTAATATTGTTATCATGTGATCAAACTCGTGTATTTGAACTGTATTCACAGACGTACTGTTTTCTATATTGTTAAACCAGACTCATAGGATTACATCACGCTTATGTCAAGTATACAAATAGAATTAACAATGATCATATGCAGTTCGAAAATGTATTTCGTAGACCATCGTCAGTTCGTTATGGACTAATACCGTTCACTCCAGAACGAAGGCACATGGAACCTTGCTATATTTTACGCTTGATTGGCTGACTGATCTCCGTAAGTTCTTAATTTTAAATTATAAAATGTATTATTTGAATAGATTTTAAACTTTTAAAATAATTGCTGCCTTGATTATTTTACAAATTCGAAAAAAGACTTTTAGAATGTGACAATTATGTCACTTTCTAAAAACTTTGCCTGACAACGAGCAAATGCAAAAAAATGCATGAATAAATCATGCTCATTTAAAAAAATTGTAAGATTAACATGGTTATCTATCAATTATGTCTTCTAGAGACGAAGGAATTTTGCGATGTTATTGAGTGAAAATATCCATCATTTATTAATAAGTGATATTAAGGCGCGGCGCGCAGCATGGGCTGGCACGTGTCGGCCGGTCACGTTGTACTCCACGATGCGAGTTACGTAAATTCCACAACAGCCTAAACGCCATTGTGACGTAACGTGCCCGATAAAACCTTCTGCATAAAGGTCAGAGCAATGATATGACAGCAAACAGTATGGTAAGAGTCATAAACTAGTATTCAACATAAATATTTGGCAGTAAGTATTGTTGGGGTATATCATGTGATGATAACTTGACTTGATCAATATTATTGTTCTAGCAACAGAAACCAAAAGATACATATTATTACATATGTCACTCCCAATTAAGTACTTCCAAGTTATTATACGTGTATACGTTTTTTTTAGGGGTCTAGGAATATATATAAATAGATCGCGTCGTTGTTATTTAGCAACTGTTGCAAATATCATATCCAATTTATGTTTTTTGTACTATACAGGGTGTCCCAAAAGATTACGTAGCTGGGAAGGGGGGTGATAGGGATGGTCACAAGAATCACCAGAAAAATATAAAAAATTCCCTCTGGGTGTTTAAAAAAATAAATGGCATTTTTTAAAAGACTAAAAATTTTACACCTTGTGCTAACTGTACCTACAAATATGGCTGTATTTAAAAAAAATGCTGTTATGTAATCTTCAATAACAACAAGGTCATCAACATCAAAAATAAAAAGGTGTAAAATTTTAAGTTTTTAAAAAAATGCCTCTTTTTTTTTTAAATACCCAGCGCGGATTTTTTTTTTATTTTTCTAGTGACCATTGTGTCCACCCCTGTCACCACCTTTCCCAGCTACTTAACCTTTTGGGACACCCTGTATACTTAATTACTTTAGTATTGTTCTAAAAATAATAATTTATTAGTTTAGAATCAGTGGTGTCAAACTCACAGTAGAATTTAAAAATAGCTTTATGTTACATCTTCGCAAACCACCACGGTCAATAAATCATTCAAATAAATAAGAATCAATGACGGCAGTGGTATAAGAATATTGAGGAATTTAGGTCAATTTCAGGTGTTTTACACGATAACCCACAATAGCGTGTATGTAATAGCTATGTTGTCGGTTAAATTCATAGGTTACTTTTGTACCTTTTGTTTACCTTTGTTATATTGTTATCATGTGATCAAACTCGTGTATTTGAACTATATTCACAGACGTACTGTTTTCAATATTGTTAAACCAGACTGATAGGATTACATCACGCTTATGTCAAGTATACAAATAGAATTTACAATGTTCATATGCAGTTTGAAATTGTAAATAAATTGTTCAGAACTATTGTTATAAACTTAACTACACACGAAGAATTTATAAAAAAATAAATCTAGCTAAAATAATTAAGATGATCAATCCTTATACGGTACAGTAACACTATAAATATTGATTCAATGATATTAAAGACATAATAGTATCAATCGTATACAAGGTAACGGTTTACTTAAAGAGTGACACAAAATAGTATATTTCGATTTAAAAATAATTAATCATTATAAACTAGAATTTAACCTTAAACGTGAAACAGTTCAAACACCATCACGTATCACCTTGTAACATAGTGGCCGATATACCACTTACATATTATGGTTAAGTCAGTTATCCTCTAAATTATATTTTAAAGTATATCCCAATCCATTTGATTTGAACAATGTATTAATGCACCTTGTTGTAATTTGTATGAGTCGCTATGACGTCAAACCACACGTGTTGGTGCGGCTTTATTACATAGTTTGCAGACTCGCAGTATGATAGTGTGAGAACGTGGTTATTTAAAGGTAAGTCTAGATGTATTGTCGGTTAAGACAAATTGTGTAACAATTGTTAAGTAAATGTTATAATTTAAATTGCTTTCTCATTTGCATTCTACAAATCAGATCAGATCAGTCCCTGGTATACAATTGCCATAGATCCTTTTTTTTTGTTGTCCGGTGGGATATGCATTTACTCGTCCTCTCCATAACGTGGTATGCTAAACCACCTTATACCACGAGGAGAGGACCCTACACCACTAAAACCCCCCGAACATTCCTTCGATCCGCCGTTGGCGGGGGCCGGGTACGCATAAGCAATCCGACCCCCCGACGACACCCGCGGTAAATGTGGCACCGCGGAATCTCCTGAGGCCATAGATGATCCTAACACAACATGTGATAAATGGTTAAGGGTTTTTGGACCTTCCAAGGCACTTGGAATCTTTGAACCTACCAGACTCGTACTTAAATCAAAGATGGTATTGAAAGATTTTTTTAATCATAAAAAAAAAAACGCGAGTTTAACCATTGAACGCAGCTATATGTAAAATACATATTATTATGTGAAAACGTAAAAATCGATTTCTGTTATACTATGTACCTACTCCGTCAGTGTGCGCTAGCCTATCCTTACTTTGTATAATTAAATAACTTGATATTCTAAATAAGGCAATTCCAGTGTTTGCGCGTTAGACTACCTACAGTAGGTATTATTTTTCAATACAATGTTTTTAAACAATATGTTTTTTAATTCGGAATCTTAGCCCAATAGTGGTTCTTAAAAGCGTGGCGTAGCGATCCCCTAGATATCAAAACAAGTTGAAGAGTCCCATACACTTTCGGGGCCTATCAATCAATACTAAGTTTAAAAAATATTTATTATCGGGTGTCTACACCATAATAGAGAATACAAATACCCTCCAAGGTCTCTACGATCAGCTGCTTAGGTTATGCGGGCACGATTAAACGTATTATTAAAATAGGTATATATGTTACGGGCAATTTGATAAGTCCGGGCATTATTAATACAGACCAGTCTGTATTAATAATGCCCGACTCAATTGACAATTGAAAAGTGATTATTGACTCAATAATCACTTTTCCCCGGCCATTATGAATAATGCCCACCCTATCTTGGGCAAAGTAATAAAATAGGTGAAATCTAGTGTTTTTGTTTTATTAAATGAAATTAAACTTACAAAATTTTATATGAGTTGCGCAAAAGGTTTTTAAGTGGTTAAAAAAAAAACCTAAACCTAAACTAATTTATCCAGGCCCGGCAAGTACAAGTACAAGTAGGGAATTATTCATACTGCCCGGTCCAAGTGATAAATTCAAGCTATCTCAAACACTGACTTATTACATGGACCACGGGCCGTCGGGCATTATTAATAATGGCCGGTCCATATTAATAATGCCCGGTTAATCACATTGCCCGTAACATTATATGTATAGATGTGATGATGATGATGAAGACACGGGTCTGAAATATTCTGAATTGTGATACAATTTTAAGGCAAAACATTTACATTTTTTTATTGTTTAAATCTTTAAACATTAAACATTAACTGAGTAAAAGTCGAAAAAGTATTGGACTTATTTATTGCATTGTTAAACAAAACGTTTATAGAGCGTAATGCATATTTTTTTAAATATTTTGTGAAAACTAGTATATGTATGTCTATTTTTAGCCCATTATTTTAAATATTTTATCATCATTATTAGCCCGTATAAAGTCAACTGCTTTACATAAGGCCTGTAGCGGCTTCTGCCATAGTCACAACGCATGGCAGGCGGATTGGTGACCACAGTATTCGAATACAACACCTTTATTGTCATCTATACGACGATTCTAACCAGCTGGGTAGGAGGGTTAGGTATCTAAACTACCTCCGCGCTGCATAGTAAATTTCGCTAAAGTTACAAAATACCCAGCATTCATATTATGCGGTGATGGTCATCCATCACAGCTGCAAGTGCAGTAAGCCAAATACCCAAACAAGTAATATCAAGATTTACGTGTTCATTTTAACGTACACACGCAACTCGTAAAGTAATCCCAAGTCGCGCGATACATGAACGCATTGAACGTGTATGCGTGGCGCGGGGCGAGGGGAGGTCAGTCACGTTTAGCGCGGCGTGTGGAGGACGCGGCCGGAGCGGCGCGTGTTCTACTTCGCCCCCCGCCTCAGACAGTCACGTGTAGCCGGCGCGTTATTTTCGCATCGCTTTCGCCACAACACTATTTCTAATGTCGATTACGGAGCTAATTGGAAAATTATATTATTAGTTATTGACGGTTTTAAATAATAAACGAAGCGTTAACAGATGCAAATTTATTTTATTTGTAAGTCTGATGCATCGTCATGATTTGATGAATCATATTACGTGTAGGTAGTAAGATGCAACTTTATACTTTTATTTGATTTCCGAAGGTTAGCTATCAGGTTTTATTTCAGTAAATGTTAGAAGAGCGTTACATAACGGTATTTTCCTTATTTACGCTATATTGTCTACTAGACAAAACAGTAAGTAGGTACCTAACTATGATATTTAGCCCAACATCGAGGCCCTACGGATAGCCCAGACATCTCATGTGGCCTATGGATCCTAAAAGTCAATACCAGCCCCTTCATTTATTGTGATGGTGAACATGGGGTTCACCATCACAATCGATGATGAGACATCGATGTTATCAGCCAAATTGCGTTAACAGCTGAACAGGCTTCCCCGAGGTATTTCGTTATCTCGCCGCCGTACTTACATATTATAATTATTAATTAGTTTAATTACATTTGTTCAGCACTTAAATAGTAACATACACCTGTACCTACTGGTCAGAATCACAATTTAGGTAGGTAACAATTATGAATAAATTATTTGATTTTTGCAGATTTTAAATCCCTCCGTCGCTAAAATTGATTTATGAAATGTAGATAACTATATAAGCGATGCGAGTCTGGTTACTCCGGTTCAGAGGAAGGGAAGTAACGTGGTTTTCGATTGTGCCGTCGAGGATTGACGAAGAGAAAGGTTAGGTAGGTTAGCAAGGTAGGACCCTGCTAACCTTTTCCTTCCTATCTCTAGCTACCTAATAGATGAAAACGTCTAGTTTCGTTTAAGCGAATGATTGATTATTTGAAAAACATCGCTTAGTTTATTAATTGCCGTAAATAAAGAAGTAAACCTTAGCAAAATAAATAATTTAAACAAATATAAAATCAATGGTGAGAGATGGACTAAAAGTAGGTACATAATACGTTTTTTAGAAAGTTTATCGAATTGCAAAACTCGATATTTGAATTTATAAATGCCTATCATACTTAGATGTGTATACCGAAAAATTCATGAACATGTAATAAAATCATTAAATTAAAATATTTGACCGTCAAGGACGACATAAAACCATGAATTATTAAAATACCTACGAGGAATACGCCCGCGCGATTTTACCCGTCTTTTACCTACCTTTAAACTTTTTCTTTTATGGCCGACACGTGTAGCTACTAGGCTTTTGCTACTTCACCGAACATAAAGGCGAGCCGAGCTCCAGCCTTAATAAATGGTTTAAAAACTACAAACTAAGCAACCTGCGCAAGAGGGCGCCTCCTGTGGGGCTTGGACCTCGGCTCAGGGACTTTTAGTATATTAGGGAGTTTTGTCTTGTTGAACTGTCGCTCTAATTTACAGTTCGCGGGCCTCTCGGACTTCGGGTCTACGAGGGCATCGGATGGTTCTTTGCAAACTAAGGGTCAGGAGGACGAGAGGGGATCATAAAGACGAATAAAGCTTCATAATATGGCGATCCCTGTGATACTTGGGGCTTAAACTCACGGCATTGACATTTAACATTTTTAGGAATTTTAGTGCAAGTGCCGGAGGATTACGGGTCTATCGGATGTGATCGGAATGTTCATTGAAAACTATAGGTCGGGAGTGGTAAATAATTATATCAACGCGATACGACTACGGCATAATGTGCATTTGAAGGATGTTGTTCATACTTCATGGTACCAAATACACCTTCTATATGAATTCCTTGCATGATCGTGAAAAACGCGTCAAAATCCATTCCGTAGGTGAAAAGATCAAAGTGTATAAACGTACAAACAAACGTAGAAAAATACTTTTTATAGATAGGTACGTACTTCATATGTATGCAATATGTATAATGTAGGTATAGTATAGAGTCAATGATTGACGAGTCAAGGTCAAGGTCGCTGAAGAAAGTGACAAAAAAAATAGGTAGGTATTTAGATAGATATATTATCTTGCCAGGATTTATGAGGATGTTTCAAAGTAGATGGAGTTGTTGGACTGATCCCTATACAAATACATACTACTTGATATTACAAACCATTTATAATGTGTGCATGAGAATAATTTATAATTCATTCTATACTAATTATATAAACAGGAAAGATTTGATTGTTTGTTTGTATTGAATAGGCTCTGAAACTACTTGACCAATTTGAACAATTCTTTCAACGTTGGGAAGCTACACTATCCTCGGATGACATAGGCCCGTGGTCGTCCAACTGCGGCCCGCGGGACGCATAAGGCCCATGGACGTTATTTATTAGTGCGGCCCGCGGGTAAAGGTTTCTATAATGCAGCCGCAGAAGCACGCGGTAAACAATACAATTTTGCTGGCCCGCTTCGATACCCTATTTTATTATATGTGGCCCTTTTGTAGAAAAGTGTGACGAACACTGACATAGGTTATATTTAATTAGGAAGTTCCCACAGGAACGGGAGCTACGCGGGTAGCTAGTTGCTCATAAACACTGTAGGTAGGTAGGTATGTTCCCAGAGGTTGTTCAGTAATTGAGGTGTCTCATGTTTTGCCGTTTGGTGTACGAACAAAGTCAATAACTTACGAGACTTAGATAATCGCGAGACCAATCATTTATCCAAGTTGCCAGATAACAAAATATACCTAAAAAAAAACAATAAATAATTTAAATGTCAAAGGTTTATTAGGGACGATGATTGTGTAAAAACCTAGCAGTGTTCATATTTATTGTAGGTATACAGTACCCATGTACCCGTTGACGTCCACGGCTAAACATGGGTCTCCTACAGAACTTGGCAAGTTAGGGTCGTTGAGGAATATTGCCATACATAGTAATCTGGGTGTGATACTTAAGATCAACAGCCATAATATCAGCAGTTAAAACATCAACACCGTAAGACCAACGATTCAAAATCTCAACACTTCAGAATGTCAGCAGCTTAGTAAGTCAACAGTTCACCAGACCAAAGTTTAAAATCTCAACTGTATTTGTTTCGATAAAGTGATACAAATATCAACAGGAATCAAGATGCACCCAACCTTGGAGCGCTATAAAAAAATATTAAAACATGTTAATTCTGCTTAACATGTTTTAATATTTTTTTATAGCGCTCGCCGGCCGCTGCCGCGGCACCGCTCGCTTCGCTCGCTCGGCTCGCGCGCGGTTGGTCGCAGTTCTAACATAACCTAACCTATTTCACCCAGTTCAAAATGATGAAACATACAATCTGCCTGCGCCTAGATAATTAAAAAATGGTAAAAACATTTCTGCGGGAGATAATGATTCGTCATTTTGAACTGGGTAAAATTGGTTAGGTTATGTTAGAACAGAGAACAACCGCGCGCGAGCCGAGCGAGCGTAGCGAGCGGTGCCGCGGCAGCGGCCGGCGAGCGCTACTTCCCTAGAGATTCATCTAACAATTTTATTATACCTACTTTGTATTCTTTGATTTGTGCATTTGGGATTTAAAACTATGATCTGGTGAACTGTTGACTTACTAAGCTGCTGACATTCTGAAGTGTTGAGATTTTGAATCGTTGGTCTTACGGTGTTGATATTTAAACTGCTGATATTATGGTTGTTGATCTTAAGTATCAAACCCTAGTAATCTAGAGCTCAGAAGCATTAAGTCGGAAGTGCCATTCTGCGCCAGAAACATTTGTCGTTATATGCCTTTATCGTAAACTGCCACTTACGACCAAATGCCTCTGAAGAAAATAATACATCCATCCATGTGAGTCGGAGGTCCAGAGTTATAGGTAGGTAACTATGTAGGTATATCACTTGTCAGGCGATTCGTAGTTAGATATTTTAGTAACATTAAGCTGATCAATGTTGCTGTCCATCCATTATATGTAGGTACGACCCTTAACTTTCTCTTACGACATTAGATGATATTTTTAATTGGATAAGTAGGTAGGTTTAAACTTGGGACGGTCATTAAGGCGCGGTGAATAGACGACTTTTACGTATTAGTTTTGTCACTGTTGCGCCGCGTAGAAATGAAAGAGAAACGAAGAGACGCCGCGATGGCGCAACGTTTCGTTCGACTCGTTCAAATTATTTAATACATTAATCCTTGCAAATATCTTATTCCAATCGATAAATAAAAACATCAGTTCCCTTTATTATTATATATTACATCACTGTTATTAATATTATCAAGATTTGTTTATAAATAATACAGTTACAATTGCTACAATTTCAATTTAAATGGTTATTTTATGGGTTTTTTTTTATCGAGAAAATTTACCGAAAACGTGTTTAGAACACAATGGTCCCCCCATAAATATGATCAGGATTAACATATATTTTTTTAGCTGCTCTAAAATGTAAACATTTGGCTATAAAAACTGTTTCGTGAAGCCTATTTTGACTAAGTACAGCGCCTTAATCCCATGACCAACCCGGGTCTGCCACTGATGACGTAACTATGTACCTACATAAATACTTAGGTACTACTTACTTAGGTATTTGGAAATATTACGTCGCGGGAATAATAACTAGGTAGAAAGGTACCTGCCTACTTAGGTAATTAATATTTATAATCAACTAGGTTGCTACCTACGTAGGTAGGTAGGAATGACTGTGGTCAAAGGGGCAAAAATGTAGTGACAAAAGCATTCTCTAACAGTAATGCCAAGAAATTTACTGTGCCTCGAGCCTTAACCCCTGAGGTGATAAGAAATTTAGGTTAGCCGTATATTTTTTGGAATAAATAGGTAATAGGTATTTAGTCTGCCCGCTGTTTTGCTTCATATCTATGGTCTACCGCAAAAAAAACAAAACACAATCGTTCGCCTTCAAGATAATAACAAATATAGTTAGGTAGGTAGGTACGTAGTCTAAAGACAATCATGACTACCCTCGATTGATTTAAACAACTAGGTAGGTAGGTAGGTACTTAGGTACATTTTAGTCACAAGGACTTAGTTACTACGCCTGCCCATATTGAACCCCGAAATTCTCCGAATACCTTATTGGATTATTCCAATCGCAATTAGGTAGGTAGGTGTCTATTTAGTAATTGTCCTTTTAATTATGACGATTACCGGTAAGGGTAAGCAGTAACAAGTTAGGAATTACCTATAAGCTAGTAAGGTATTGGTACTTACCATGATATAATATAATTAAATTAATTGTTGATTGAGAACGACTACCGATTGGGCTAATATTTTGGTTGTGTTCAATCTATATCGACAAGGTTTTTTTTTATTTTTAATCTTTATTTTTTAACGAGGGTTTGATCACATAGTGAACATGCCACCCTCATAGGGCTCACTTCCATTAGTTACATGCAAAACTTAACATCTACGCTTAATTCCTAAATATCAACAAGGTTGTAAATAGCAGAATTTATTAACGATGCACAGCTTGTATTGTTACATTATAAACGAAGTAGGTAGACATAACATTGAACATAACTACCAAAGTAGATACCTACCTACTCGCGACACAAAGTAAACAAGTTAATAAAAACAACTCACTTGTCATATTTAGCGGAATGTCCGTTCTCCTCCCAGTAATGTCGTGTTTCCATATTCACTTTCTGCCACAACAAAAACAACAGATCCAATATACGTATGTATCACTATCACTGATAAAAATACAAATTTGTTGTCTTTTATTTACATTTTACCCGTCCTCGGGTGTTGCACAAATCATTAAACGTTTCCTGTTAGGTTATATCTTTGAAATCCATTATCATTAAACGATGACAGCGAATATAAATGTTATTTATCGTGCTTGTCGGCATATAGCGAGCAACGCGTCGACGGCACGTCGCTACAGCGAGAAATTCGCGGCCACTGTGAGCCAACGAATTTGAACGAATGTATAACACCGGCCGGTTTAAGTCATGTGACGACTTGTAGGTGGCGCGGCGGCGCGAATATGGAAATATTGTATGTAATCAAAATATAGCTCAGACCTGAGACATGTTAATGCAATAGCTAGTTTTGTACAAAATATGATATTATAATATAAAATACCCTAGGTTTTACAATAATTCAGTAACTTGTTTAAACTGCATGGCTCGCTTTTGTTTTGCCCGGCCGGCGCGGCGCTGGCCGCGGTCGTCGCGGTCGCGGAGCGCGCCAAGCCACGCTCGCTTGCACGTGACCACGGTATGACGCGATTATGCACACATTGAGTGCCCGATTCATAAAGGACTGGGTCTCATTTTAACCTTTTTCCAAGAACTCAAATTCAAATGTACCTATGTATATGAATTATCAAATCGATAGGTTACAATTTAAATAGGTAAGTAGGTATGTAAATTCACAATTACTATTTTTATAACATAGGACCTAGGTACTCAGTATTCCTCAGTGACAGATCCAGAGGGGTATGGGTTATTAAGGGTCATCCTCAACATGTAGGTACCTACCTCCTAAAATCCATATATTAATGGTTGATTTTATTTTTTTATTAAATGGTAACTTGAGTATCGTTTTTACAGTGACCAAGCCCAAAAACTTATGCTGACCCCAAATTCGGCGTGCGCATTACTCGAGCCACACTCGAGACAGCCTCCGAGCCGTAGCAGTAGGTACAAGTCTCGCTTTAAGTTTCGGATGTTGTGGTTGTGGGTTCGATCCCCACGCCGTATAAGAAATCTTTGGGAAAAATCTAAGGTTTCTTTCTGGGTCTGGTTGGTTAAGAGACTACCCATTCGTGCCTCAGAAAGCAGTTATTACATCATCATAACAATTTTATACCTATACAAAGGAACGACCAGCAGCGTTTCCTTGTGTATTACGTACGACATAATACAGCGGTCACCAACCCGCCTACCAAGCGTAGTGATTAAGGCAAAATCCTTTTTCGGGAGAAGGCCATTATACGGGCTGATGGTGACGATGATGTTCATCATCACCATCATGTGAACAACGGCATTGTACCTACATACCTGTTTTACATTTGGTGAACGTAGCTTTATTTAAAATTGGTCATGTATTTTACAGTGATATAAAAATGTTATTAGGCTACGGTAATCGCTTACCTTATCAATAAGCGGGCCGTATAAATGTGTGCCGAATTCATTATACAAAAACCTCTTTAGTTATTAACACGTCGAAACCTACTTGTATTTTTTTATACCGATATTATAGCATTAAGAAAACTACGCTATGAAGCAGTAATAGGCTATATTTATAACTGAATTACCCGTTTTGTGTGAAACGAGAGCGTAATGCAACCTTTCAACCTTGCGGGAGGGCCTACGTTTTGTACGTAAGGCAATCGTACGTAATAATATTTTAAAAGTCAAGTTGAGTCGAAAAGTATGCGAACGGCGACACAGCACTGAAATTTATAAATATAATTAATGAATTATCAGACATTGTTCTGTTTGCCGATGACACATCATTGATTTTTAAAGTTAAAAGAAAAAATACTGATCTAATTGAACATAATCGAACACTCAGTTTAATTGCAAACTGGTTTTCCGCAAATAATCTTTTGCTTAATGCAGGAAAAACCAAATGTGTCAAATTCGTTCGAGCAAATGTAATCAATTCCATCCCAGTAGTTTCATTGAATGGAGAAACATTAGATTTGGTCACTTCAACCATATTTTTAGGAATTACCTTAGATTCTAAACTACAATGGGGCCCTCATATTGAAAAACTCGCTGGTAGATTAAGTTCAGCTTCGTATGCTGTGTGGAAAATCAGACAGTTGTCCGATTTAGCCACGGCTAGGCTAGTGTATTTCGCGTATTTTCATAGCATTATGTCTTATGGAATTCTGCTGTGGGGGTCAGCCGCCGATGTAAATACTATATTCCTATTACAAAAACGAGCGGTCAGGGCCATGTATGGATTAGGTAGTCGCGACTCCCTACGTAACCTTTTTAAAAATATTAATATACTTACCGTGCCCTCTGAGTATATATACCAAAATATTCTTTTTATTAGAAAAAATATTGATAAATATAGTAAAAAAAGTGACATTCATAATATTAATACTAGAAATAAACATAAACTTGCTGTTCCAGGATTTAGAGTTAGCAAAACGAATAAATCATTTATGGGAAATTGTATTAAGTTCTATAATAAACTCCCTAATTATATTACAGACTTGCCTGATACAAGATTTAAATCACATGTCAAAACTGTTCTCATGTCAAAAGGTTACTATAGTATTCAGGACTATATTGAAGATAAAGACGTTTGGGTTTCGGTACCATCTTTGCACCTACCTCACTGAAGACCATAATAATATAGCCAAGTACAATAGTTGTGACTAGAACTGTGTCTTATCCTGTGAACTGTCTGTAATTGACTTCTTAACATACCTTAACTATTAATTAACGCTAGTTCTGTCTCAATATCATTCAATCTTATTGAGCAAAAATAAACAAATAATAACAAGACAACCGTTAGGGCAATAAATGTGTGTGCCTACTAAAATATAAATTAAATAACTGGACCTAAACCCCGCGTAATTGCCCATTTGAGTATGTTTCGCCGGACCGCCTCCTGTGGGCCGTGTTGAAACCGGTGGTAGAGTAACCCACTGAGTTTGTTTCGCCGGATCTTCTCAGTTGGGGCGCATTGGATCCGGTGGTAGCATTAAAGCGCGTCCGAATTATAAATAAGTAATTTGAATAGGTTTATAAATAAACAGCAAATGTAATTTAAGATAAATAATAATTAATTTTCAAATAACGTTTGACGATTTACAAGTGCCTGTAATTGGTTTACGTAAATAAAAATGATTTTTATTTATTTATTTTTTATTTTATTTATTTATAAAATAGTTAGTAGAGTGGTTAGTAGTAATTACATAATTATTTATTCGAAATAACATCAGCTCAAAAACTAATTTACAATCTAAGACAAAATATTCATTTGGTTTGAGTTTCCAATAAGAATTTCAAAGATTCGAGACGGTTTATGATTTTTAAAATTATGTTTTGTTTTTTATTTCCTGGTTTTGACATCACAATTTGCAATGTTGCTTTCAACAAAAAACATCGTAGTGGTGTTGCTAATGTGGAATATTTAATTTTTTTTTACGTTTTGTTTACAATCTATTATTTTGTACTCATTGAAGATATTCGTATTCGAATAGATATTTGCGTAAAAACCAATAAGCATATTCTCTTTATATTCATACATAGATTTCACAACAATCCTAATAAATGTATTTATTTTAAAGGCATAATGTTGAATATCTCACAAAACGTCATGACGTAGTGCTAACTAAACGTAAACAGATATCTGTCAATCATAAAATTGTACAGCAGATTCTCGGATCCAGAGGCGTTCATTATTTTACGTTTTTTGCATAAAACAAAGCAATTTAATCTTAAAAATGCTTGCTATAATCAATCGTATCCTTGATTGGATTAAAAGCTTGTTCTGGAAGGAGGAGATGGAGCTAACACTGGTTGGATTGCAATACTCGGGCAAAACAACTTTTGTTAACGTCATTGCCGTGAGTATTATCTGAAAACAATAATTTTGTGTTGTTCTTAAAGGCGTTTACACTTCATACCCCTATTAAAAAGATTTTAACATCAATATTATCATTCAAATACTTTCAAGTAGCATGATAAGTCGTATTAGGTCTATCTGATTATTTAAACATTTTTCTGATGGTATAGTTATGCGTTGGCTGCGTGCTGTAGATCATTGTGTTCTTAAATAATTGTTTTTATTGTTCTCTAAGAGCGTTATAAACAAAGGATTTATTACAACGATTTTTTTACTTATATTGCAGTTACAATCTATTCCCATTAGGTATGTGAGATAATTTGGTGAAAGTAACATTTCATTTGCATTTATAAAGGTTTTGTAAAGCTTTAGTTATAGTAATTAGCATTCTGTCCAAATAATTTATTCAGGTGTACTCATTAATTTGCCTGTCTTAATTTACAGAGTAACAATATGTATACAAATTTTGTAAAAGGGAAAGATTAAACTTTTTCCTTTCCCGTTGAGTTGTCTAGATATCATTGATATAAAAATGTGTTAGTAACTATTGAAATATAGCAATTTCTTCATAAAAATTCAATAACACTTACTTTTTATTTAGCTACAGTGAATATATTGTGAGACACTTTATCATATTGTCCTAAACATGTCAATATATTTAGTGACCTACCTAAGGTTTTGTAATAAATAAACAATAAATAAAATAGGAAATGCGTTGTATTTACAACACATTCGAGTAATGTGGTAGACGTCCACTGTTGAACATGGGCCTCCTCTTAACAGACCTTGGCAAGCCAGGATCATAGAGGGATATATATAGACAAATAATCATAGGAAAAACAAATTATTTCTTTATTAATATTACAAAAATATAAGGTTCTTAAATAAATGTAAGGTCCAGTAGTGAACCACCAACAAGATGATATGGCGGCCAGCCATATAACAGTAGATACTACCTTGTGTAGTGATTACATTAGTGAAGATTCTCTGTTTAAATAATACATTTTATTTTACCAAAAATGTTTCTAACTTAAACTAAAATACATAACATAAGTATTATGTGAGACCGAAAATACATAGCATAAGTATTATGTGTGACTCTACAATTTACTGGGAGGTACAGCCATTATAGCTACTGGGGGATGAATTTGTTAAAAAGAAACATGTATATGAAAATTGTTTTATGGTTTGTGACTTACAATAAAATTTATTATTTCAAATAATATTCTTCACTAACATAATCACAAACTATAAAAATATATATTGTGTATATAAAAATAAATTTAGTGCATATATTATTTGTAATTAAAAGTCATTTACCTCTTATCTTATCTACACTTGATTCATGCATTTTGTTTTTTTACTAAAATTAGGCCAAGTATTTTGAGGCTGGTATTGATAATTATTACTTTCTTTTGCTGCATGTTTATGACAAGTTTAGTATTATTATTCTCCACATAACATAAAATTATGAAACATTTATGTTTTTCTTAGTTGTGTGGCCCTTTTGGCCTGCTCTTTCTTTTGCCTGCTCTATCTGTCTCTTTCTTTTGCCTGTTATTTGGTAAATGCAGTTTTTGCATGCTGTGTTTATGTCTTCAACCCACCTTTTTTTTATTGTTGAATTTGAATTTGTCTGTGATAGTGTAATAATATTTCAATTCTTGTAAAAATGTTATCTATGAACCAATATTATAATATTAGTAAAAATTATGTTAGGTAAACTTTTATAGGTTTTTTTTTTACCAAATATGTGTTTATTAATGTAAGAAGTATCTCTGTTCTCTGATTCTATTTCAAATTAGTTTTAGTATGTAGAACCTTACTTTCTGTAAATACTGTATGTCTTGTTAATTTAAATATCGTCATCATCAGCCCATATAACATCCACTGCTGAACATGGGCCGCCTCCCGGGGGAGGGTATTTACCTGTATGTGACCGCAGTATTATGTTGTATCACACAAGGAAACGCTGCTGCCCCTTACTTGGTGTAAACGATTATTAAAGATGATATTATAATAATTGGGACCAACGGCTTTACATGCTTTCTGAGGCATGGAGGGTAGTCCCTCAACCAACCAGACCCAGACCTGTATTTCAACATGCTTCACATTCAAATCTCAATAAAATTTGTATTTGAAGGGAGTAATTTATGATGACTGTCTAAAGCGGTATTTTTTATTCAGCACCAATTTTTTGTGCATTACAGTTATTCTGAAACAGGAATAGGTTTGGTGCTCAAAAACTTGTGCTAAAAGAGGAATACTTCATCTGATGTTACATAAAAGACATGTTACTTGTTGCTTTTGGAAGCAAAAGCAAAATTTACTATGTATATTAATTTATTTGTATTTAAACATCTATTTCAGTTCCAAAATTACTCTTAAAGCCAGAGCTTGCTATTAGTAAATCAAGGGCATTACTGATTAACATTATCTGAACTGTTCATTATTAGTTACAATTATCACATACCTACATGTATTATGTAAAATAATACAACCTATATATATATTAGATAACTAAGTAAAATCAAAAAGCCTTTACCATTTCTAACAGTATGACATGTTTATCTATACTAACATTATAAAGACAAAAGATTTGATTGTCTGAAAAATTATTTCACCATTGGAAAGCTACACTATGCTCAGATGACATAGACTATATTTAATTATGAAGATCCCACGGGAACTAGGTGAAACCGCGCGCGTGAAGCTAGTAAATAATAAACTGAATGACTGCATCAACGGTTTATTGGTTATGGTAGTTGCTTCTTAGACATAGTGTTTTGGATTCAATATTTACACAGGACAATTATTTGTGTGAACCATTTAAGGCGGAAACATATTGTTAAAACGCCACGCCACCTGACGACACGCGACGCGTGTTAAGTCGAATCAAATGTATTGACCATGTTTTATCAGAATCACACTATGAACACGCGACGCGACGTTGCGTCGGGTGTTAATAGTGTGATTCTGGTCTATAGAAAACAATACATTTGATTCGACTCAACACGCGTGGCGTCTCGTCGGGTGGCTTGGCGTTTTAATAATATGTTTCCGCCTTTATAGTTGTTTTGAGTCGAAGTAAATAAGGGGCTTGTTAAGTCTGCAAGGAACACATTAATTTTACTAAAATTAGTCAAAAAAAAAACTTAGATCTCTGGCAAAAGCTCTCTTTAAAAGGGACCAGTAAGTTTTAGTTCATACTCCCATATTTTTTGTTATACTAAACAATATAAACTGAAATTAGTCATTTTTTTTTTCTTTCCGCAGTCTGGACAGTTTAGCGAAGATATGATACCTACAGTAGGCTTCAATATGCGCAAAATCACCAAAGGAAATGTTACTATTAAGGTAATTACCATTTTTTTATTTTTACTATAGCTTTACCAGCAGACAATTGGATTCTGATAGTCTGATCCGACTGTTCCTAGACGTTGGAGCCATACATTTGTACATTCGAACATACATATTATGTATGTTCGATCTGATTATCGGACCGGATAATAACGCATGTGTATTGTACAATATATTATATTGTTCAGTCTTAAAGAAAATATCGGACTTGTATTCCCAGGATTCATGATCAGTCCGTATAAAGTCCACTGCTGAACATGGGCTTCCTCCCGAGGGAGGGTATTTGCCATAGTCACCACCCTTGGCAGTCGGGTTGTTGATCGCAGAATTATGTTGTACCACACAAGGAAACGCTGCTGCCTGTTCCTTGATGTATGATTATTATAGATGATGTGAACAATCGGGATCAACTGCTTTCCGAGGCACGGAGGGTAGTCCCACAACCAACCAGACCCGGAGAAAAATTCTTACAATTTACACAAAGATTTCCTGTCCGGCGTGGGGATCGAACTCACGACCTCTGAGATGTAAAGCGAGCCAAATACCGCTACGCTACGGAGGTTGTCCCAGGATTGGATCCCAAAAAATCTCTTAAATGTGTGCATTCTGGGGAAAGGGCCTGGCACCTTTACCACAGATTACTACGTGATCTAGGTCATATGGCAGCTGCGTTCCGTATTGTGATATAATACCAAAAATTATTGTTTCTTTATTTTTTTTATAACTTTAACATTGTTTCAAACTGTGAGTATTACTCAAAAATACAGGCGAGTTGAGAGTCTCCTCCTTTTAAAGTCGGGTGAAAATCCGGTGGGGTGGTTCTACCGACACGACCGGAGAGATATCAGGCGCAGGATCACCAACTTCCAGACTTCGGACTAATACTTAGATTTTCCTAAATAGAAAATTTTCAGTAACATATTTGTTTTTGCCTGATCCAGGGATAGTTACGGTTGAAAATATTACCTTTACCATAGAGCATTCAGTAAGTTAGTCTTTCATGTGTTAGTATTTCTATTTCTTTCTGTATAAATATTTGCTTGATGTATTCCAGGTGTGGGACATTGGCGGTCAGCCCAGATTCCGTTCCATGTGGGAGAGGTACTGCCGCGGCGTCAATGCTATTGTGTAAGTATTATTATACAATTTTTCTTATACTATTTAACTGTGCCTGCCGAGGGAGTGTTTCGCCATAGTCACCACGCTTGGCAGGCGGGTTGGTGATCGCAGTATTATGACGTTATACACAGGGAAACGCTGCTGCCCGTTCCTTGGTATACAATTGTTATAGTAGATGTTATAACAATCGGGACCAACAGCTTAATGTGCTTTCCGAGGCACGGAGGGTAGCCTCAACCAACCAGACCCGGATATAAATCTTAGAATTAACACAATTTTTTTGTCGTCCGTCCGGACCAAACCCACGACTTCCGAGACTTATGCCGCTACGCTACGGAGGTTGAATTTTCAAGATAGTAGATAATAACATCCATTACCTTTCTTCAGATACATGGTGGACGCGGCAGACCCCGACAAGATCGAGGCGTCTCGCAACGAGCTGCACAGTCTGCTGGAGAAGCAGCAGCTCACCGGCATCCCCGTGCTGGTGCTGGGCAACAAGCGGGACCTGCCGCACGCGCTCGACGAACACGGCCTCATCGAACGAATGTGAGTCTTATGTTCTTTAACGATTCTGCTATTTTTTTAAGTATAGTGCCATCTTGATATCATTATGCCAAAAACGGTAATCTACTAATCTCACTATGGTGTCAGCGCTGGAATGGCAGTCAGTGTTGCTACCGCAGAAAAAGGCCGTCAACAGAACACAATTTCAAAAGTTATAAATGTATCATTTGTTATTATATTCAACTACGCTAATGTCATCGTGGCGTCATAGTAACACCATTACGACGTTATTTGGATTAGTAGATTGCTAAATGGAAAAAAAAACCGACAATTGAACTGTCAATGATAGTTCATGGACACGCCATTACGATAGTAGACTCGGGGCCCTGCTTTGCCGGGCGTGGTGGTGTGCCGGCGACCGACGGCCATTTGTTGCTGTTTAGGACTTGTATATGTTCGAATAGGCTTGCGAATTTGTTTTGCGCGATACAGGTTAGTTGCGATGCTAGGCGCTAGATGGCGCTGCTCGTTGTCTTGCTAGTTTGTGCGGCTACTTTAGATGTCGCTACGACTTGATGGCTTTGGGTGGAATTAGTAATTTTACAGGAGATGGAAATAACTATAGAATTTCCGTTTACAAGAGTGAAAATAGCTTTATAAATTTATTTAGCCGAAAACATCTGCGCTTGGTGATGAACTGAAAGAAAAACAAGATTATACCCTGTCTTTTAGCTCTGTCATCGATGGTCATTTTAGCCTGTTATTTACTGTCAATTTATATTTATCTTTGTCGGTGTATTGCTGCATTCTCGTACGATAAAATACAGATAATGATTACAGTATTTTTAGCTAAACAAAATTCAAATTTCGTGCTATATAATATGCAATAAATAACACAATATTATTTATTCCAGGAACCTATCAGCTATTCAAGACCGCGAGATTTGTTGCTATTCAATCTCGTGCAAAGAGAAAGACAATATCGACATCACCCTACAATGGCTCATCCAGCACAGTAAGTCGGGTAGCGCGCGTTAATCATACCAAAATATTCGCACTGCTTTAGTACATAAGGCGCAGTTTTGTCCGCAGGTTTTATTAAGACATTCACCACTTTCAGCGTTATTTTAACCCTTTTGTCTTAAACAAATGGTTTTCAACTTTATTACTGAATAATAGAGTTTAAAGTTGCACAAGCGTTGCCGCTAAATCGATCTGTTAGACATTGTTAGCCAATATTTGTCAACATTAATGACTCGTATATATATGTATCTATTAGCTAGAGATTAAATTAGAATTTCTTCAGTGACGCTATAGTACCGCGTAAGCGACAGTCGCTGATAAGGTGTAATTTCATCCGTCAAGAAATCTTGACCTCGGAAGCATACTTCAGGAGCATTTGGTCCTAAGTGCCAGTTTACGATAAAGGCTCATACGACCAATGATTCTGACGTATAATGGCACATACGACCAATGATTCTGAGCTCTTGAAATATTTTCTTTATTTGTAAAGGGTGAAATATCAATTTGATACATTTGATTTTCAACCTTATTATCTATTGTCACTTACGTTGTATTGTATCAACGGCGATTTGCACTAGAGGCGAGATCCACTTTAATAGCGCTAAAGTCTTACTTTAAATGCAGAGTAGCAATATGTGCAATTTTCATATGTGTGCAACTACTAGAGGGCTTGAACGCTCGGCGGCCCACTTCGCGCCTAGAGCCTAGCGGGTCACTTAAAGATAATTGAGAAAATAAAACTCACAATTAAACCACATTTTTTTATAATTTTGTACTTGAAAACGGTTTAAAGGCTGTGAAATTTGATATTTGTTATTGAGGGATAGTGATTTTAAAAAAAAACATTATATTATAATGTACACGGATTTGTTTTGTAAAGTGCATTATATATTTTTTATCTTAAAGAATTAATTTACCTACTCATTTTTTTTATTTAGTTATTTATTTTACTCTAAATGTGTGAATTCCCGACAGATAATATTTTTAAAACTTAATTTATGAACCCTTTAGCCTTCAGTAGGTTTGTTTGAAACTTCTTGATTTTGAACTTTATCATAAGACTGTAGAGTTCATATTGGCACTGCCCGTTAAATGGTTCATATTTTAGAGAAATTCGTTTTTTTTTGTGTGTGTGTGAGTGTATTGTAAACTGCGCCTTATACTGACTAAAGCAGTAATTATGTCATACTTTGTAAATTGCGTTTATAATGATGTTAGAATATCTTATCACAATGAATATACATCGAATTGAATATAACAATATTTTACACATTACAAAGCAAAGTGCAATTACGTATTACCTGAAATATTTATTATCTTTTTTAATTAAAGTTACGATTTCCTATTATTATTTGAGGATATTTTCAGTATGGGATCAAAATACCGACACCAATATGTAAAAAAAGTGCAATAAATATGTAGTATATTTTTGGTCTTCGATAAAATAGTGGGTGCTTAACAACGTTACATTCGAGGTAATAACCTCAAGCTAAATTAAGGTTAATTAACACAAAACCTTGACAAATTATTTATCTAGACCTCAGAGCATAAGGACTAAGTTACTATATATTTTAGAAGCATTTGGTCGTAAGTGCCAGTTTACGATACATACACAAACGACCTTATGCATTTGAGCTCTAGATATCTAAACCTTCCTTACGAATCAATATCAACTCGTGAAAGCCGCTTGAAAATCCGTGCAGTAATTTTTGTGCGAACAGACAGACAGACTCAGCGGAGGACTTTGTAATATGTAGTGATAATGTTGAAAATCCACGTGGAGCCCTGACACAGTAAGAAGGCGTCGCGGCAGACCCGTAAAGGCGGGACGAGCTGGATAAAGCAAACGACCAGTGGCCTACTTTAGCCCTGGATCGAAAGAGCTGGAAATCTTGGGGTGCTTTGCCCAGCAGTAGGATGATGCAGGCCTTTGCCCAGCAGTGGAATGATGTAGGCCTTTGCCCAGCAGTGGAATGATGCAGGCCTTTGCCCAGCAGTGGGATGCAGGCTAACAGTTACAGTAATGTTGAAAATCTAGAATATTTTCCAGCTTACCTTATACGGTGCTATTCATTGTTATAAAATTTGATTCGATTTCATTAAATTCGTAATACTTAGCTTGAGTTATGCACTCTCTACAAATAATGTATGGGTTATGTTACCTTTTCACTGTTTCTCGATAGGCTCGATTTGTTTTTAGTTTTTAAAATGGTGCCAAGCTGTGATTTTTGTTATTATTTTATACGTTAAATAATGCAATCGAAAATAATTTTGATAGAGTAGAGATCACTACATGAAAAATCCAATTGGTCCGTCAGTTAGATTACCAAAAAATATTGGACACGTATTTTTTGATTTATGAAATAAATAAAAGTTTACATAGATACACAGCAGCAATGTTCAGGAGTCCCCTCTCCGTCCGTGTAACGTCACTCCAAGGTAAAGTTATACCAAGAAGTGACGTCACATGAAATTACAACGAGCTGTCTACGTATACGTGTCCAATATTTATTGGTAAACTAGGTAACTGACGTGTTAAATAGAATTCTTTAGACGTAATTCTTATTCATGTTGCCTACGTAATAATTAAGAAAAGAAAAGCAAGTGATAGTTGCTAATATATTATATGGTGTATTTTCGACGGACAAGTATTTTTTTCTTTAGTTGTTCGGTAAAGGGCGGAATATATATTTGCGACATTCGATCTTCAACCTTATAGCTATTGTCGCCTACGAAGTTGTACTCCGTACTTGGTACACTATAAGACACTCACGCTTAGTTCATGGATGAGTAACCGCCATAATGGTTTAATATCTTTGGACTTGGTGTTTATATTTTAGATATCTATTATATATTATAAATTACTTATTGTTGTTATATTTAAGCACATTCCAATTATTTTATATTTTAAACTTCTAGAATGACTACGACAAAAAAATACAATTTGGCCCGTCAGTTAGTTTACCAAATATTAGACACCTATTTTTTGATTTATCAAATCAATAAAAGTTGACAAAGATACAGAGCAATAAAGTTCAGAGATAAAAACTTGTGACGTCACTCCTAGGTAAAATCACGTGACATTTCAATGCGCTGTATCTTCGTATTTTTTTTCTTTACGGAACGAATAAAAAATACTTGTCCAATATATTTGGTTATCTAACTGACTTAGCTTAAATCTGTTAGAAGTTATTTTCGATTGCATTGTTCATTGGCGCGGGCTACATCTAAATCGAATGTTAATTGGAATATAAAAGAGCCTAGATCAAAGTGAAAAGGTAATGAAATCACAATAAAATGTACACGTACGTCTAAAGTATATTTTCTTTTAGATATAATTATTAGTTGTTCCAACCGCATATTTGACTGTTCATCTAACACTTTTCGTAATTAGGATAGATTAGGCTCTTTACATTAAATAGGTCTACGACAGCAATAAGTTTGCAGATTTATCGCAACATGACAACGCGACAGTTTTTTACGTTTTGCACAACCATCAACTACATAAATTGTTGTTACACTGCTGAACATTGGCTTCACTCGAAGGGGTTGTTGCCATAGTCACCACGCTTGTCAGGCGGGTTGGTGATATATAAATTGTTATAACATCATATTTTCTTATTATAATAATGGCGACCGACGGCTTTGCGTGCTTTCCGATTTACGGAGGGAGTCCTTCAACCAACTAGACCCGGAAAGAAATATTTGATTTTACACAAAGATTTTTTGTTCCTAGCGGGAATCGAAATCACGACCGAATTCTTTGAGAACGAATTTTTTTTACTTTAATTTTCTTCTTTCTGTGACCGATGTCTCGCTGAATTGAGTATGAGTTCTAATTTTATTCCAATAAGGTTGAAAATAAATTGTTAAACATAGTTGCTAATGGGTATGTTTTGCCGCTTTGGAATTATTTTACAAATAACATAATTTAAAATAACTCACCATATATACTACAGCACATATCAATGGAGTTTTTAAATGGGACTTATCTAAAAGTTTTTATATTTTAGACGTAGTGCATAGTATCATGTTAGACTATTTAGATTCCTTAATAATATTAGCGTTATATATTATTATAAAAATACTTATCTCATATTGTTAGCTAAAACTTAAGTTTTAACACACCTGACGTGCGAATAATTTTGTTTGTTCTTAAGTCACGTTAGGCGCAAATTGTATATAACAATGTATGTATCGTGTGTATAAATTTGTGAAATATTTATGTATTTTTAACTACGGACGTCATATTTTATGTTTCCAACGTGAGATTTATGATTAATTAATTGAATTGGGTAAATAATCACTAAAATTTCAAGTAAGTATCTATGATTTTTTATTTTTTTATTTGATTTGATTTATTTAAAACATTTTTTTGTTCAGGACTCTAACATTTCTTACAAGTGAAAATCGCAAAATGAAATAAAATCTATCTCTCTCTCTCTCGAAAACAAAGTTACTATAGATTATATTGTTGCATTGTCATGGTGAGATTGAATGTTCTATTATTATATTTTCTTTTGGTATCAATGGCCTAAAACTTTTTTATATTTTGTGCTTAATTTTTAAACATGTTAAAAGGTATTGGTTTTTAATTCTAGAGCTCAGAGGCATAAAGTCAGATGTGCCATTTTACGTCAGAAGCATTCGTCGTATGTGCCTTTATCGTAAAGGCCTTACGACCAGCTTCTTAAGCCATCCGTCCTTATGTTTCTGAGGTCTAGAATATAAATTTAATAGTTTATTGGTGACATTAACAAATACATCCAATGAGCGATATATTCTATGGAAGCAAACTACCAATTAGCATAAAATTATACTAACTTTAATTAATTTTATTTACCCGGTATTAAAAATATACTGGGTGAGTTTTTTACCGTCTTGAAAATAATGGGGCGTGATATTTATATGAAATAGATGTCTAAGACATAGTAATTTTTTTTTACTGGCAGAGTGAAAATCAAAACGATAAAAACACGTTACGTTAGTAAAAATAGGTGCCTATAATACCTAGGTCGCAATCAAATATGAATGAAAAGGGTGAGCGAAATAGCGTAACTACCTACTTAGGTACGCATTTTTACGGCTACGATTATCACTCTATGCCAGTAAATAAAAAAGATAAAATAACTATGCCTAAGACATATATTTCATATACTTATCACGCCCTATTAATTTCAAGACGGTAAATAGTCACCCAGTATAATATGAATCTTTGTTTATGTATCTAATTAAAATATTACGCCCGTAGAGTTAATATGAAGACTTAAATTATAAAAACATTTGTGACAAAATTAGTCTCACGTTAGAAATGTTTTGTCGAATATAGAAAAGTCACTAGATGTGTAATTAATTGAAATCTAAAAATACCCGCTTCGACTGCACATTATGTTGATATAAACATATTATATATGTATAGTTATTATTATGTAATATAGATTCGATATAACCAGTTGATTCGTTGGTTGGCGCGGGCCGAAGATAATTTATTGATAAAATGAACAAATGGATGCTCAGTACGTACTACATGTGGTCGCGGTTATTTCAATACGTAATACAGACGTTCTTTGTATAACGAATAAGAATGTTGGCGTTTATGCGATAAATGTATTTTATTATTATTATTTTTTGTATATTAGTTGTCGAATAAATTATGTATTTATTTGGATAATTATCTGAAATCTTTTTTTTAATTTATACTTACCCTTATATTGTTACTATAAGAGCGGAAAGATTTTATTTTAGTGTTTATTTGTTCCAACATTTTTTTAATGACTGCTTTACAGATTTCACTAGATTATCACAATCAAATTCGATGATAAAGATGTTTAGAAGACAGTGCATGAAGTTTACAGCACGATACATAATAAATCTGGAGCTCAGAAGCATAGGGTCGGATGTGAAATTATACGTCAGAAACATTCGTCGTATGTGCCTTTACTGTAAACTGGCACTTACGACCAAATGCCTCTGAAGATAGTAGATACATCCGTCGTTATGCGTCTGAAGTCTATAAATAGTATCAAAATCTTAGTTGGAACTAATTCCGAAATGAAACTCAAGTGTGCTCATACAATATGTTGCATATAAATAAACACATTTTATACTTTATAGAAAATGTAGTTAGATTTTGAGAATTAATAAGAATTGTTCTGAAGCAGCCTACATAGGAACAAACATGTACGCTTATTAATTAAAAAAATAACGTTTGTATAGTATTCGAAATTCTTGAAATTAATTCAGTTCCAATATTAATATTTTATAACGGTGCGTTTGTATGATACCATGTAACTGTAAACTTATGTTTTTCTATAAAATAATATATCACGTTCTGAGATGAAGGATTTTTGTTGTTTCATTTCGTCGCAGTACTGTGTACAGATAACTAACGAGTTTTTACTTTCGACAGTGAAAATAAAAGGCCTTTCAAGTTTTCAACCGGGTTTTAATGTAAAAAGGATCTCAATATATTTAAAACTTAAACAATGGACTCCTTTGTTAATTGTAAGCGGCCGTAGCCCAATGGCTAAGACGTCGGACTTGCGATCATGTAGTCACCGATTCGATCCCCTCCCATTGCACTCGTAAGGCTGACCCCACATTAGGCGTGCGCGATCTTCGGGCGTGTTAGAAGCGAGGGCGCAACTCGCGCGCGCTTCGTGAGCGTCGCGTTTTGCTGCCCTGCGGTGTGTGTGGAGAGTGCACGCGGCGCTCGATTCGCGTTTTTACCCCTTCGCCCGCTATCCCGACCCCGCTGCCCACTAGTGTTTCGGTCAGTCACATGGCGGACAGTGTTGTGTTGACACGCGTTCAAAATGGAGTCAGCAACGCGAAGACGTGAGTTAACACGGCACTGTCCAAATTGTGTCTGACTTTACTGAAGGGGGTTAAACGCCAAGGCGAGCATCGCGTGCGCGCCGCGCGCTCGCTGCACAAACGTCACACGGCAGCAACACGCGACGCTTACGCAGCGCGCCCGCGTCTCGCACGCGGCGCCCGCGTCGCTCACACGTCCGAGGAACGCGGGGGGAAGGCCTAACACAAGAACCTTAAACTAAACTAACTAGAGTTTAACTTAAACCTCTTTCTGCTTGTCTAGTATTTTCCGCCCGACTCATCAGCCCATAAGGCCTCCTCCCGAGGGAAGGTTTTGCCGTAGTCACCACGCTTAGCATGTGGGTTGGTGACCGTAGTATTATGTCGTAATACCCAATGTGTACCGCGTGTACACGCGGCGGGCCGTTTCTTGGTATACAATTGTTATAGGTGATGTTATAATAATCGGGACTAACGGCTTAATGCAAGCAAGCAGACCCGGAAAGAAATCTTAGATTTAACACAAATATTTCTTGTCCGGCGTGGGTATCGAACCCACGCCACGGAGGCTGGCCGACTATTCTTCTTTTTCGTGTCGCTGGTACGACTGAATTTTAAATCCCGTTGGCCCAAAACTTAGCCACTTCCACGGCGTCATCAGTGGCAGCGCAGAGGTCACTGACTGCATGTTTTGGAACACAGAAAGCAGGGTAGGAAGTGGAGCATGGTTTGCGACATAGCTCCACAATCACACCCTACTGCCGTTCCGTCAAGGTAGCCCCACTAGGTTGAACTTACATCTTCCCATTTGTGTCCGGAGCCGGTTCAGGGACTTCCAAGTAGACCACGGAAGGTCACACTTGATGAAAACTTTCCAAACTATGTTAGGAAATATTCAAGTATTTTTAAAGAAGTATGTATACAGACTAAGTCACTATATATAAGAGATAAAATACAAAAATCGGATAATAAAATAAAGTCTACATGGCAAATGATAAATACTGAAACTGGTAAAAATAAAATTAGAGATAGTTCAATAACGCTAGATATTAACGATAATCTGGTTTCAGATAAGCATAATTTCCAATTTCCTCGCTAAATTTTTTACTGACATTCCTATAGATACTACCAAGTATCTTTCATCATCACCGAAGGATGCTGAAAATCTTCTTAAAACAAATATTAGTTTAAATATTTCCAAATTCAGTTATCAACAAGTTAATGATATAGATAGACATCATAAAGGCGTTTCGGACAATTAAAATGAAGGGTACTGAAGACTTATGGGGACTCTCAGTAAAAGCTATAGGCACAGTTATACAAAATATTGCTCCAATTCTAGCGGCTATCTTCAATAAGTCTATAACTGATGGAGTTTTTCCTGACCTTATGAAATTAAGTAAAATTGTTCCTATATTTAAAACAGGTTACGCGACTAATTAAGTATAGGCTTATTTCTATACTACCAACTTTGAGCAAAATCTTTAAAAAAATTATGCTCGGCCAAATGTTGGCTCATTTTAATACAAATGGGATATTGCACGACAAGCAGTTCGGATTCACAAAGGGTCGTTCAACTCAAGATGCGGGATGCGTTTTGATTAAGTCCATATTAGAGGCTTGGGAGGGATCGCAGGATGCCCTAGGAGTCTTCTGTGACCTCTCCAAGGCATTCGATTGTGTAGATCATGAAACGCTTTTGCTAAAGTTAAAATATTATGGTATTTGTGATAAATCACTTGATCTTGTAGTATCCTATTTATCAGATAGGAAACAGATAGTATCTATAGACGGCGTGAATTCTGAGGGACATTTTGTTAAAATGGGGGTCAATCTTAGGTCCTTTCCTGTTTCTTGTTTATAAAAATGATCTCCCATACCTAATTAATGAACTATCAGACATTGTTCTGTTTGCCGATGATACTTCATTGATTTTTAAAGTTAAAAGAAAAGTTACCGATTTAATTGACCATAATAGAACACTCGGTTTAATTGCAAACTGGTTTTCCGCAAATAATCTTTTACTAAATGCATGAAAAACCAAATGTGTTAAATTTGTACTACCTAATGTTATCAATTCCACGCCTGAAGTTTCATTAAATGGAGAAACATTAGATTTAGTCACATCCACCGTATTTTTAGGAATTACCTTTACCTTAAACTACAATGGGGCCCTCATATTGAGAAACTCGATGGTAGATTAAGTTCAGCTTCGTATGCTGTGTCGAAAATTAGACAGTTGTCCGATGAAGCCACGGCTAAGCTAGTGTATTTCGGATACTATTTCGCGTACTTTCATAGCATTATGTCTTATGGAATTCTGCTGTGGGGGTCAGCCGCCGATGTAAATACTATATTCGTATTACAAAAACGAGCGGTCAGGGCCATATATGGATTAGATAGTCGCGACTCCCTACGTAACCTTTTTAAAAATATAAATATACTTACCGTGCCCTCTGAATATATTTACCAAAATATATTTTTTATTAGAAAAAATATTGCTAAATATAGTAAGAAAAGTGACATTCATAATATTAACACAAGAAATAAGCACAAACTTGCTGTTCCAGGATTTAGAGTTAGCAAAACTAATAAAACATTTATGGGAAATGGTATTAGGTTCTATAATAAACTCCCTAGTTATATCACAGACTTGCCTGATACTAGATTTAAATCACATGTTAAAACTGTTCTCATATCGAAAGGTTACTATAGTATTCAGGATTATATTGAAGATAAAGACGTATGGCTATCGGTACCATCTTGCACCTACCTCCCTGAGGACCATACAGCCAAGTACAGTAGTTGTAATTAGAACTGTATCTTATTCTGTGAATTGTCTGTAATTGATTTCATGGTTTACTTTACTTATAAATACCGCTAGTTCTGTCTCAATATCATTCTATCTTATTGAGTAAAACTTAAATAAATTATAACAAGACAACCGTTTGTGCAATAAATGTATATGTCTACTAAAAATAAATGATAATAATTGGACCAAAACCCCGCGTATTTCTCCATTTGAGTATGTTTCGCCGGACCGTCTCATGTGGGCCGTGTTGAAACCGGTAGTAAAGTAACCCACTGAGTTTGTTTCGCCGGATCTTCTCAGTTGGGGCGCATTGGATCCGGTGGTAGAATTAAAGCGCGTCCGTCGTTATATGCTCATGGTCCACCCAAATAATGACAATTGTTTTGACATAATATAGACAGAACAAGCATTTTGCGTCGCTAAGAACAATATAAATAAATAAATTATAATAATAACATATAAATATATGATAAGATAAAAATAATTAATTTTATAGATATAAATAAATAACAAATATAATGAATAAATTTTTCTAATTAATGTTTGACTATTTACAAGTGCCTGTAATTGGTTTACGTAAATAAAAATGATTTTAATTTTATTATTTATTTTATTTCACACCCTGCAGGAGATGCTCCTTTGGTGCCGACTATTTATTGATGGAATAGAAATATGCAGTTTACACTTGCTTGTTAAAACGGAGTACCTACTTACTTTTAATGCGTTCGGTTCGCTTGCGGTGGAAACCGGCCTTAAGGACAAGATAATTACAATTATCACAATTTTATTTTGAAATCTTATCAGTCCGTATAATGTGATTTGCTGATCATGAGCCTTCTTTTGAAGAGGTTTTGGACAGGCGGGTTGGCGACCGCAATATTAATCTACAATACAATTTATCAGTCAATTTTATTTACACGATGCTGTTGACCGATAGATTAAGCCTTGAAGCTAATGTGATATTTATCAATACCTTTTAATACTACGTAGGTAATACCTACATTTTGTATCTAGACCAGTCGTATTCAACCTTATTATTATAGGGACCACATTCACGCTTTAGCCATAGAGTCGGGGGTAGCAAACAAATAATAAATAAAGGTTCATAAACAGCCGGTTTACATCCACTGCTGAACATCTTAACAGACCTTGGCAAGCCAGGACCGGTGACGGATGTTGCCATAATCACCACGCTTGGAAGATGGATTGGTGATCGCAGTAATATGTAAACCTTGAGCTAATAGATGCTGCTGCCCATCCATCAGCCATATGTCCCTTAGGATTTAGGATTAGGGGTGGTCTATTCTAAGCCGGAAACCACACGGCATGCAAATAAGGATTAATAAGAACCTAAAGTCAAATTAGTAAGTATATTTGCGGAATAATAAAAAACGAAAACTTTAATACTAAGTAGGTACATAAAAGTTACATATTTAAGAATTTAAAAACGCGTATTTATTATGCTCCAAGGTGATCTAACTTCAAAGGCCCGGTGGGCCGCGGGTTTAGTATCTATAGCTGATCTAGATACATCCTCATCAGCCCGTGTAACGTCCACTGCTGAACATGGGCACCCTCCAAAGGATGGGTATTTGCCATAGTCACCACGCTTGGCTGGCGGATTGGTGACCGCAGTTATGTTGAACCACACAAGGTAACGCTGCTGCCCGTTCCTTGATATAAGATTATTACAGATGATGTTATAACAATCGGGACCAACGGCTTAACGTGCTCTCCGAGGCACGGAGGGTAATCTCTGAACCAACAAGACCCGGAAAGAAATCTTAGAATTTTCATAAAAAGATTTTCTGGTCAGCGTGGGGATCGAACCCACGACCTCCGTGATTACGGAGGTTGTCTAGAGACACATAAAATCAAAAAAACATGAATAACTTGGCACCCAAATAATTGTGGTGTGCTATCTACATACAAACTGCGCACCATGATGGCATACAAGGACATCATGGTGCACAGTGTGGAAATCCCGAGCCAAAAAAGTAGCCATTGTAGTGGACTATCCACCACTACTATAATAGGTAGGTAGGTACTTAAATTTAAATATAGTGTACTATACAATCGTTTTGATAAAGGTTAATATATTTATATTTGCATAATTGTAAGTGGCCATTTTGATTACTTTTGGAAATTCAAATGCAAATATTTTATTCTTCTATGTACCTATGTATTGCAGCCAACGAGTCAAACCGTAGTAGTAAATGGAAATCTATGATGGAGGCCTTTGTCCCGCAGTGGACGTCCTACGGCTGAAATGATAGTCAAATCAGCCATTCAATGAGACGGTCAGCCCGCCAATCAAACGCCGACGTTTAATTGAACGTCTAGGCCAAACGTTGATTGAACTAACATCACTTAACGTTTTAACTAGTTGGCTTATTGTAAGCTAGCCCCTTCGAGTTTGGCTGACGTAAAATTAGGCAGGTGATTTAAACTTAGTTTAGCTATAGTTTTTTTTGCTATCCAAAATCATCGATTTGGCTAGATTCCTAGAGCCATTTAATTTAATGTCGGAGACAAATAAACGGGCTAGCCGTTGTAATTAGACGGCCTCGACATAAACATAAGTTCATAAAACCATATAAATTGTACATATTTGTATACTTAGATTAAAAGATTACAGAAATATATATGCAAGTTTATTTTAAAAACGATTTAAGTCAACGTAAATATAAAACTATATTGTCATTGTATTTACCGTATTAAATTCGTCAGTTAATTTTTGCGTAGGTATTAGCAAAAAATATTAGTTTATCTAAATACAATATGATAATATTATTATAAATGCATTGGATGGCTAGGCTGATAGTTCCCTGAACTAGAGCAACTCATCTTTTAACAACTTGGCATATTTTTAGTTGTGTACTATTGTACACCACTAGGATTAAATGTTTACGTGTTTATATCTTATTTATTGTAAGAAATCACTGTTTATGTTCCACAGCAAAAAATAAAATAAAAATAAAATATTGAAATTCAGCCCGTTCTAATTGGCTAACCAAGATTCAGCCAAGTACATAATTCAAACTTATCTATCTGATCATCAGTACAGCACTCATCGAGGTTAAAACCTTACCTAATACAAGTCCTACCGGTATGACTCAGTGATCAGCCATTTGGTTTAACGTTGCTCAATGACTTTGCTAGTTATTCTTTAGCAATTTAATAAGATGCCGGCGTTTAATGAACGGTTTGGGTTCCCGATTACCTGGCTCATTTAAACACAATCGTGAAAAAATTATATACTTATATATAATTGTAAGATTAAAACTAGAGTAAAATGGAACTTGTCAGCGAAATATTGCCATAATATTGTGATATTAATATACAGTCTTAATAATTTAAACAAAACTTATTACTTTACTTTAAATGCTTATTAATTAGCAGTAGTAGTTTACATGTATATATACTTTCTACTGGGATATTTATTTATAATTTTATATTCTAGATGTGCTTAGTCATAAACACATGAAACTAGCTGTCCCATTGTTTTTTGTTTTTTCGGAAGGACTTACCTAGTTAGCCACGAGGTTTTTGCTACTTCACCAGGCATAAAGGCGAGCAGAGCTTCAGCCTTAATAAATGGTTTAATAACTACAAACTAAGCAACCTGCGCAAGAGGAACGCCCTCTTGCGCAGGTTGCTTAGTTTGTAGTGTACCCCTGTTTTACCCCTGTGGGGCTTGGACCACGGCTCAGGGCGGTCGCTGGCGATGAGATTAAGGGATTATGATTTTTTGTATTTTAGGGGATTTAGTGCAGCTGTCGCTCTACTTTACAGTTCGCGGGCCTCTCGGATTTCTTAGTTCTTTGTAAACTAAGGGTCGGGAGGACGAGGGGGGACTAGCTGTCCCGTGTAGAACCCCATTCCCGCGGAAACCTTGACTTTAAATATCAGAACAACAGTTTGTGGTTTCCACAAATAATTGTCCTAGCTAAGAATCGAACTCAGAACACCAGATCTCAGAAGCAACTTCTATAACCACTGAGTCACTGGTGCAGTGTACTATCATATACCTAATATTTCATATTATTCTTAATAAAAAACAAGCAATTAATTGATTACAATTTTTGTCGCTTCCCTTAGCCAGCTTTGTGATTTAACCACTAGAACAAAATTTGTTGTGATCATTTGTGAATTCCCTGCACTTTCTTATTCCATGTTCTACTAATATTCCGGTCGATGATGATGAAGACGTGAGAAAAAGTAGTAGGTAGATCTAGGTATCTCTACACCTTTTTCTCGCTTCATTAATAAAAAATGCACAGTCTATGCTTCGGTAGAAGTTCATGTTTAGGGTTCCGTACCCGAAGGGTAAAAACGGTACCCTATTACTTAGACTTCGCTGTCTGTCTGTCACGTCACCAGGCTGTATCTGAACCGCGATAGCTAGACAGTTGAAATTTTCACAGACGATGTATTTCTATTGCCGCTATAACAACAAATCCTAAAAATAAAATAAATATTTAAGGGCGGCTCCCATACAACAAACTTTTTTTTTGTTTGATATCAATAACGCCAACAGGTAGACGCTGATAATGTTACGGATCCCTTCGTGCGCGAGTCCCACTCGCACTTGACCAGTTTTTATAAATCGATCTAACGCGATAAAACAAGCATATACTGCATATTTTACAAGATGCAGTATATAGTGTAAAAATATTGTACCTAGGTACGAATTTAAATATTTAGCAGACAAACATCTTCGGATACATTAGACATAATATTATCAGTGTTATAACAACGACTTATTGCTGTATCTATCAAATCTGAAGAAGGCAGACAGGCAACATTTCCATTATCTTTGATTTCTTTAGAGCTTTCCGATCTTTCCAGTACACGTAATCTGTCTTCAATTGTCGTAACTCTATCGATTAAATCGTTAACCTTAGCTTCAAGTGCGGCAATTTTTTTATCTTTTTGGTAGTTTTCAGGAAGATTACTCAATTCAGTAGCCAGACTATTGATCTGACTAGCTAATGACGGCGTATCGCCTGTACTATCCGTAACTGATGTTTGGGATAAATCTGAGTATTTTTGATAGACGTCAGACTTCTTAAACTCTTTCATTTCTTCGGATGTAAGCAAAGCACCGACTACCTTGTCGACATCATTAGCATCGATAGCCGCGATCAGATTACCCAATTTCTCAGCATAAATTTGCTGGTGACTATCCTTTAGTATTTCTATAAGATTGTGATCACAATTCCAAAAGAACGGGATGTTTTTATTCTTGATGGCGATGTGCAATTCTTCCACCATCGTTCGGAAAAGGAAACTCAGTTTGTTTTGCCAATATGTCTTGTCATCTTTTGTTTCCATCACTTTTTTCAAGAATAGAGATTTAATATAGTAACTGGCAATTTTTTTCATTCCGAGAGCATCTCTAAGTTTCTTTACCTGAAAATAATATAGTATTTACCCATAGGTTATAAGTTTTATATTAGATTTAAATATTTGTTACACATATACGGTTCATTCATCACTACATAGTATAAAACAAAGTCGCTTTCTCTGTCCCTATATCCCTATGTATGCTTAAATCTTTAAAACTACGCAACGGATTTTGATGCGGTTTTTTTTAATAGATAGAGTTTATATGTATAATACATCAGCATTGTACCCGTGCGGACGGGTCGCTAGTGTATATATAAAAAATGTTCCTATTTCCCTTGGTCACGGCATCACGCGTGAACGGCTTCTTTTGTTGTGTTTTTTATTGTCACAGGAGAAGGTTCTTATGAAAGATAAAATAATTCGTATCGCTAAGTCGAGTTGAATTCTAGTCGAGATTGTGAAATATACTTTCCATTTCGTATTGTGTCATCTCATAACAATAGTAGGTACCTCTACCCCTAACAGGAAAGATGTATTTATAACTGACAACTTGTAAAATAATAGTTTATAACAAATTAATTATTCCTTAATAAACAAATAAACCTTCCATGTCTGGAAAGGAACTCAACAGTTTTCAAGCGCAAGAGAGTTAACTCCTGTCATTTAGGGTAAAATCATAGTTATCTAACGGGAAGAATGAGCACGAGTCGTTCGCGTGCACCGTTGTACACTGGATGTCATACACCTTGGGTACCGATGTCTTTACCTTTACCACAAGGCTTTTGATTCTACTTACAGCCTTATAAGTTTGAAGAATTATCGGAGATTAGAAGTTATACTTTTCCTTAACGACTTAGTACGACTGGCGTGAAGTGGCGTGCTACCATCACAGGCGAGTCTCGTATACCGGCGGCACTTTCGCCATGGAATAACGGCAGGGATGCTGATATAGTTATTTCTAATAAAAGGTGTAGCGAAATCTAAAGTAACCGCACAAACTACAAGAAGACGAGCGCCATCTAGTACCTAGCATTCCAACTATCCTGTATCGCTCAACAAAAGTTCTCAAGCCAATTCGAACATTATAAGTTCTGAACAGCAACATATTATATACACAGGTAAATTTAATTTAAAATAAAAGTTACTTACAAGTCTAATAGTAGTCTTCAGTGCTTGACAGCCCTTAATGATCTCCCTCTCTTGCTCTTGGAAAGAGAGACGCCAGCACCGGTTCTTAAGTGTTTTATCAGTTAACAATTTGTTAGGCTTGGGGACTACCAACCAATCTTTCGCTTGGATGCCGTCAATAACCCTGAAATATGGATACCTTTAGAACTCTCATAATAGCCGGTGGAAATTTAAATGTAAACCCCTACGTGTTTTATGTCAGATTATGTTGCTAAAGATGATTTGAATTGCAGTAGGTACCTAAATAGCTGATTATAACGTCATTTCCTTTACTTTTATTTGGTCTGAGGTGAGTAGGTACTAGCAAAACTTTTATATGAAAGAAAGAGATCGAAATAGCATTTATCTGTGACTCGACTAAAATAATGTGTCGTAACTAACTAACAATAAGACACAAGTCGAATGAATGCGCGTCAATATTTTTTGCACTTACTAGATCAGGCCAAAAAATTAAAGACAGCCATGTCGAACAATGCACTGAAACCGGATTATTTGTGCATTAGTGTGGGTAAAATTGTTACTATGATTTTGTTGTTGTGCCAATGTTATAAAAATAAAGTTAAGTTTCGATTTGTACACGTTTGTGTGTTTCATTACACAATTCGGCATACTTGTTATCAATTAAGTAATGAAGTTTGTTATGACTTGCACTTGATGCTGCAACTACTGTTGGAGAAAACTCGAGTCCGCGATTCGACATTTCAATGCTCAGCTCTTAATCGCAATACTCGACTCACTAAGACACATACTCCTGCTTAATGTGTTGCGAGCTTAGAGAGCATCCCTTTAAACACAAGTTTAGCATTCGTGCTTGAGTTTTCTTGTGAGCTCGAGCTTGCTCACGTAATGAACGAGTCGAGCTCGACTCGTTTTGAACTGAGCACTCATCACCTAACAACTACTACCTAAATCACTATTATTGTTTATAGCATAACTGATTTTCCTTATGTTTTATTTTTAATGGATTTTAATAATGTTAATAATATAAATTAATTAATTGTTAATGAATGAATTTTAAGAATAAAGGAATTTATATAAATACAATTACTTTTCAGTAATTACTAGCAGATTGTAAGGAATCAGTAAAATGTAATGTCGCTTGCAATATTAACATATATTATTATTAACCATTATATACAATTAAGTTGGGAAATTAATGATTAAAATGGCGGGTTTTCGGAACAACATTTTTAATTGCAATTTATAAAAGCATTTAATCATCAAAAAAGGTAGCCAAGATGCAAGACACATTGAAGCTCGAATATTCTTATCACTAAGACGATTTCTATTTTTGGTCTTTGAACTCGACTTTCGTTAAAAACTCGAGTTTGATTTGTTACTCGAGTTCTTTTTAAGAGTCGTGTATCAAGTTAAGACTCGCGCTCGACTGCACTCTGGACTCTCGAGTTATGAGCATAACAAACCCCGTGAAATTGAGTCGAGTATGTAAAAATCGACTCCTGGATTCGAGTTTTCTCCAAAATTAGCTGCAACACATCGTCTGACAAGGTAGGTATACCTATGCCTTATAAGGCATAGTTTTGGCAAGTGTGTGTGTGCGCAAGCTGTGTATGCTGTGTATATGTTACGGCTAATAGCCGAAGTGCGGCTACACCTAGTTTTAGCCGGCTACAACTAGGTGCAGCCGACAACTTGCGGTTAAACTTAGGTCAACCTTAATTAGTTCCTATAAGTTCCTCTAAGTTAACTCTAAATTAAACAATACCTATGCAAGGGACAAAAAGGAGTTGGAGTGGTTAAAAAAAAAAATAACCTAAACCTAAACCAATGGAGTCGAACAGGGACTTATAAACGCATGTGGCCGACTGCACCTAGTTGTAGCCGGCTAAAACTAGGTGTAGCCGCACTTCGGCTATTAGCCGTAACATATACACGCCAAGGGGCTCCGTCTTTAGGTACTTTTAATTTGGTCTGAGCTTATTAGTAGTTGCCTCCTTTTTTTAACGTCAATTTGTCATGTGCTTGGTCTAAAGAGTGTTTTTTTTCTTATTTTTCAAACTGTGTTGGTATTTACGATCTTAGTATTACGAAATCTTACCTATATCCACTAGGAGCACGAGGATACATAAACTTGATAACTGGCACAAGATCTACGTCGAGCTTGAACTCGTTATTTCCATCATCATTCCTAATAATCAATGTGAATGCCGGTCCAGATTCCTTGTATGTCAACAAATACACATATCCACACACTGTCACCTTTCCCTCCATAGAATTCAGAGCCTTCTGTAGCAAACCATGCAGCCACTGTCGAAATTTGTTCTGTAATAAGTATTTATCAGTGTCTTGCCAGTCTCGGGTCACTTTATGACATTTTTCCCAATCTTGCTGCTTATCCATATTGTCAAATGCATTAGTCTTTAGTTTAACAAAGCCAGGCTGGTCGTTTTCTAAGGTGATATCAGCGTAATTGATGGGCAAGCGGATCACTATGTCCATATCAAATTCATCCATTTTAGAGACTTTGATGCCATCGTAAACGCTTCCAGCATACATGTCCTGAAATTTAAAAAATATGAATAGTTTACCATTCTGAATCCGTGAGTGAATTCTTTACATAAGTAAAGTCAACGGCCAGCAGCGTTTCCTTGTCTGATACAACATTATACTGCGGTCACCAACCCGTTTGCTAAGTGGTGACTAAGTATGGCGAAACCCCTTTGTAAAGACGTTGTAGTTACGGGCTGATGATAAGTAGAGTTAACAATTATATATAGTATATCATACCCGTAAGACTACTGTAACATACTGTACAGCAGCCCCCATAATACACCATAATACGCCTGCGGGCGGGCTAGCGAGCTAGGCGGGCGAACATCGTTTCACCTCTTTTACATACTTCGGATCACACTGCGAGCTACCGAGTAACCTTCGTCAGCGTTGCGAGCGAAGCTAACGAAATATCCAACGATTCCTGCGAAACTACTCGTTCACCTCGATAGGTTAGGTTAGGAACCCCATAGTTTAGCTCGCCAATATTCCACATAGTTTGTATAGATAGTTTCCTTCGCTCGCTTCGCCTGTCCGTCTAGCTCGCTCGCCCGCCTGCTGGCAGTGTGGCCTGCGCTTTAAAAGAGATGACAAAATTACAAATTTTTACATTAATAAATAAATAAATAGTCCTTCCATAGATCCAGTTTCCTTCATCCACCCAAACCCTTACCAACAATTTGTTTTAACCATATTATACACTAACTAGGGATGCCTTGGATACATTTTCATAGTGTGTACAGGGATAGTCATATTATGTTGGTGTCACACAACATTTAGATTAAACTTGTCTAAAGGGCTTCTGTGAGTTAGCTTTGGCCCCCCGTATGCCTTTCAAAGGTCCTCAGAGATATTGGCGAAGACAAACATAATAAATAAATAAAAAATGTATGAACCAACCTGTTTACTATATTTCTTGAAGTAATTACATTGTTCTCCCATCTTCTGTTTGACTTGCTCGAACACACTCTTAAACACTTCCTGTGCTTGCTTCAAGTCATTATCTTTGATTGCTATAAACTGCTTGAAAACCTCACTCAAGTATAAGTCCAGGCTTCTCTTTTTAGAACTCATTGTTCACTGAAAATAAAATACATTAATTGTTTTTTAATGACCAATTTCGAAAAGGTCACAACTCAAATAGTCAATCCATATGAGTTATTTAATTAGCTGTATCCTAGGGGATAGGGTCATGACCTCCCCCCCTCATTTTTGTCTCATAAAGAAAAAAACTTTATCAAATCATTCATGATGTGTTATTGGTATCTGATTGGATTTTTGTTAATTTCACCTACTGTTTTAATGTATATAACTCCCTCCAAATATGAACCTATGACCAAACCTAGTAGGTATAATTTAATAAAATCCTGTGTCAGTGATGGCTCAACATTTAATATTGTTTATTTCTAAATTACAAAGTCAAATAAAAATATTAATTAATGAAGGTTTCTATTACAGCGGCATTTTTTTATCACACTATGTTATCATCTCTTCTAATTTAATGTAAATTATATATTCATTTTTTTAACATTGATACCTAGGTATGTGGTTATCCTCACAACTAACATGAATCCTGTTGATAAACTTTATGACTCATAATATATCTATTTGCACTGTAACAGCCCAATACACAGTTGAACATGACCTTTGGCCAGCCATGGCTGTTGGGGGATATTACCATAATCAATACTTAATACTTTATTGTTTACAGGTTAACGAGGGTTGTTGAAATGACGATACAGTTTTATAGACAGATATAAAAGTATAATTCGCGTAATACGTAATAAAAATGCATTAAAACGAACGAACGAACGCGAGTCACCGCTGCGTCGGCCAGTGGCGGAATGACGGCGCCCAGGCACGCCCACCCGGGCACCGTGGTTCATTCGTAATCGCGATTTACATTCTGATCTCCAACTGCCTTTTACCAAGCAGTGGATGAAAGAAGCGTCGGAACGCTTCTTCGAATCCGCGACGCAACACCCAAACCCGTTGGTTGTTGCAGCATCTGACTAGACTAGGCCTTTGCCCACACAAAGCGTCGTAAAAAAGAAGAAGGCGCGCCGGCCGGCGCCGCCCGGCGTAGTGCGGGGGCGCGCGGCTATGCGTTAACAACAGGTGTTTAACATTATTATCATAATATTTAGTACCAATTCTAAACCATGTTGGCACAGCAACATACCAACTTATAATTATAAAGTAGGTACTAATATAGGAGGCTTTTCAGGCGGATTAGTGAGTATCTTTGAGCGTATCCCATCCATCAGGTTTATGTCACTTAGTCTTACGGCACCCATGGGAAGGCATAAGGTGGTCTATAAGTAATAACTCGGAAAACACAAGGTAAATAAACCAAATATATCTACCTACTTATTATCATTACAATACATAGAGCTTCATGCAGTGATGTATTTATGAAGAAATGATAACACAAATAGATATCTATTGATGATAACTAACAATTTATCATATTATGTACTGATTAGTTGGCACAGTGAAATGCTGTTAAAATAAAAATAAAAGCAAAGAAATTTGTGTTAGTTCGCTTACCGATTTCAAGAACATTAGGTAATTACTTTAAAATACACTATAAACACAATGCGTATAAACACAGAAACACTATTATATATTATTATATCCTCCCTCTAAACTAATATGAATTAGTAATTCTAACCGAATACACAATGTAAGAGTTGGTTTTCAACAAACTACCAACAGCGACTAAGTCGGACTGAGTCTCGATGCTAATTTTATCGCTGTTTCTCTGGACTCAGTAGCGTAACTAAAGGACGGGGTTGGCAAAATACCACAGGCCCGTAAGTAGAGACGCATTTTAGAGTTAATTTTAAATAAATTTGAATAGGTAGTTTAATCTAGACCATTGTTAAAACATTTGTCATTTATTTATAAACTTTACTAATAAGATGTTTAAATAAAATAGATATGATATTAGAAAAATATATCATCTTCATGTTGCTCCCTATCATCATCATCATCAGCTCGTATATTGTCTAAAGCTGAACATGGGCCTCCTTAAAGGGGTACTTCCATAATCACCACGCTTGACAGGCGGGTTGGTGACCGTGTATGTACAGTATATACACAGGGTAAATGCTACTGCTTGTAACCATGGCATACGACGGTTTAACGAGCGTAATATATCCTTTGTGCTTAAGAAACGTGCTTTCGAATCACAAAGGTCAAATAACCACGCCTGAAAAGAATCTTACAGTTCACACAAAGATATTTGTCCGGAGCGGGAATCGAACCCAAAACCTCAAAGATTTTAGAAGAGATCTATACCGCTACACCACTGAGGTGGTCAACTACATTATAAAGTAAATTATTTAAATTAAATAACAACGCTAACGTGACCATTTTTACTGAGAGGCCCTATAAAATGAATTTGATACGAGCATCAGGCGGTATAGTTACGCCACTGTCAACAGTTGTGTTACGGGGATTTCCATGACAGAAATTCCCAGTGTTGTCAACCTCGATTTCTTTACGTCGATGTAGCTTTAAAATAAACAATTAAGGTATTACCAGACAACACAGCGAGTTCACAATTCAAAAACCAAAGCGTAAAAAGTTAGTCAGAGACAGGTATTTATTAAAATAGATTATCGATAATAGTGGTCGAACAGCGGTCGAAATTCGAGTATCATTAATAAAAATGTCAGCATTCTGCACTCCTTTATATAAACTATATGTCTGCGAAATGTCATTCACAAATTAAGATTAAAAAATTTGAAAGAATTTAAGGTGCGACGCTTTATGTTGAACGCGTGTTAACGACGACGGGAGTTTTTGTTTGTGGCAATTTACTGAATGATGTGGTATGATGTGGCTCGTAGTTAGTGTAGTTACTGGCTGGCGCGACCTCACGACAAGCGTTTAGGGGATTTACCTCAAAATAATTGCAGTGTTGCCATAAAACAAATAGGTATAAAATAAAAATATACCTACGTCATCATGGAGTCAAATTCACACATTTCTACAATAAATAATTATAATATTAAGAAATCTGGACAGTGTTATTATTAAATGGTTTAGAAGTTATGTACCTTGTAACTGATTTAGCTTTTTGTCAGCCTTAGAAGTCTTTTTATGGGAGAGTTTTCTTATAAGTGAGCAACACATAAAGGTATAAATATTATTATACACTTCCAGGCGCAGCATTGTTAGATTTGGTATTCTTTCTTGAGTGTTGTATGTGTTCAAACGTCAACAATTCCAGTTTAAAAGTTTAATGAGCTATTGTTTCTATTGTTTATATTCCGTGTAACGTATACCTACGTCTATAGTGTGGTTTCTGAAGAGATTTTCACTTGTTGTAGTATATAAAGGTAACATTACAATCATATTTACATAAACAAATATTCTTCCATAAATATAAATTGATATAACAGCATCCTGTCTATGATAACAAATAGGCTGGATTGTGTGTTTGTAAACCACTGCTGCAAGATTTCGGCTGAGTCTTTAACGTTGCAGCAGTGATTTTGTGTCTGGTTTTTGTCTCTGTAATTGTTTTATCATAGTTAACATAGTAGGTACCTATATATTGTTACTAACACTATGAGTCTTGTTACTTTTAATTAAATGATTATAATTATTATTATTGTTATATATTAGTCTTAATAAATTGTATCTATATTTATAAAAAAGTAGCATGACTGTCGCTGAATAGCGCGGTTTTACTGGGCTAAATTGTAACCTAGGTTGAAACAGTGAAATACATGTTCAAATAAAAACAAACGCCATACAGACAGGCAAAAAAACAATGTTGCTGTTGTAGGTATTGGATATAAAAAGCTGATATTTTGTTATTATTACATACTTTTTAAAGATAAATGATGATGAGTATTCATATTCATTTATTGTACACCATATTATGTATAATAAATTATTACACAGACAAAAATCAGTACAAAATATTTACATACACTTGTACTTGTCAAAATCACAATGAAAAAGAACTGTAATTAATAGGTTTTTATTCTTATTTTATGAATTAAACTGCTTAGGTAACTATAACTAGCAAGTGCAACCTGTGAGTGCTGCTAATTGTAGGACTTTACAGACAATGTACTCTGTCTGTCCATTTGTCATTAATTCCTCTACTCTCTACTTATATTTATATTTATATATACATTAATTATTATAAGTATATATTTATAAAAGCATACAATTAAGTGACACACACCTGGGGGCACCCTTAAGGGGTTAGGACTATAGCCAAGAGGTGCCACAAAAAAAACAATTTCATGTGCTGCCCATATGAAATCAGTATTGCCAAACCTAAGTAATCTAATTAAGTACTTTTTATTCAGAATATATATTCTAAATATTTAGATTTTATATGAGGTATATTTATAACAATATCAGTTTACCTGATAAGAAATTATCAATATATTTGCACAATCCAAACTATAATTGAGTTTGAAAATATTTGAGTTTAAGTTTGAGTTTGAGCTTAATTTATAGAATATTCTGGTATATTCACAACGCTTCAATCCACACATTAAGTATGAGTATGGTAAAATGTTATAAATAAAATATAAATAAACAATTTGAAAATGGTATTATCTTTATCTTCAATATACAAGACATAAATATAAACTTACATACCCTTATATTACTGAAATTGAATAAATAACATTTGTATTAATTTTTAGATTATTAGAAAAGAAATGAATCATACCAATGACAATAGACCAAGGGAAGATGAAAGCAGCAATGCTTGGAAGTACGGGACTGCAATTGGTGTAGGCGCAGCTGTTGCTGGTGGTTTATGGTACCTTTTAAGTGGGAAGAAAGAGGAAAAGGAGGAACCCACAAGAAATGTACCACCATCAAGACCACTATCATCACCTTCATCATCAGCCAACAGAGGCAACGGTGCTCATTACCAGTCTGAACAAACTAGTGTCTCATCTTATATCAGTGATTTGATTACAAGAGTATCCACCCAGTAAGTATGATATTGTGTAAAAGTGCTTTATTAATGACTTGCTTCCCGCGTATGTCCTACTCCCGTGGGAACTTCATAGTAAAATGGGTGTAATGTATAATACATCAGTATTATACATATAAACCTTCCTCTTGAATCACTCTACTAAAAAAACCGCATCAAAATCCGTTGAGTAGGTAGTTGTAAAGATCTAAGCATACAAAGGGACTGACAGTCAGACAGCGGGAAGCTACTTTGTTTTATACTATGAAGTGATATGAACACTGAAATAATTTTTATTATAGGCACTTAACAATAAGCCTCATTGCACCTAGAGTACATGATGATGATGTGAGGATGTAGCCTTTTTGTTCCAAGCTAGTTCCTCTTTGTATGGTCTTGTGGTTTATAAAATGTCTCTTATCTCCGTGTGTCGCTTGATATAGGCCTCCTCCAACTGCTTCCGTTGCTCTCTGTCTGCCGGGACTTTTGTCCAGTACGGTCCCAGGGCCAGGCGAAGCTCATCTTCCCATCTTCTTAGTGAACGTTTCCGTTCTCTTGCACCATCCCTTGGATACCATAACAGCATCACTTGTTTGCTCTGCACCTTAACATGTGTCCTGTCCAGCCCCATTTTAGATGGTCGATTCGGATGACTACCAACCCTCCAACTAAATCTAGAGTACATGCCTACTACTTATCTCATTTAATCTGAAGGTTTAGTAGTTTAGACTTTACTATATAATAAATAAAATGCATATTTCCTTACAGAGATGATTCAAGATGTAATTTATCACGGGGTGTTACAGTAACAGAAGTGACGTCTCAGAGCTTCCAACCGGTCACTAATTTGAATTCATTATTATCAGACATACATGTGAGATACATAAAGCTGAAAGAGTTTGAACTGCATTACAAAGTATTTGACACAATCTTTCAACATTTACATAAGAAAATGAAGGAGGTAGATCCATATTATCGCAAGTACTCTAGTACGGTGAGTCAATAAGTCTTATTAAGTTTCGTATTTCATATTCATTTTCGTCCTCCCGACCCTTAGTTTGCAAAAAACCATCCGATGCCCTCGTAGACCCGTAGTGCGAGAGGCCAGTGAACTATAAAGTTGCGCAATACCCCCTAAAATACTAAAACTCATAATCCCTCAATCTAATCGCCAGTGACCGCCATGCGCCGAGGTCCAAGCCCCGCAGGGGGCGCCCTCTTGCGCAGGTTGCTTAGTTTGTAGTTTTTAAAGAGGTATGGAGTGTATTCCCTCAACCAACCAGAACCGGAAATCTAAAAATTTATACAAAGACTAGCTTCCCGCGCGTGGTACCACACGCGTAACCCCCGTTAGCGTGGGAACTTCATAATTAAACGTAGCCTATATAGCCTTCCTCGATAAATGGGCTATCTAACACTGAAATAATTTTTCAACTCGGTCTAGTAGTTCCTGAGACAAACAAACAAACTAACTCTTCAGCTTTATATATTAGTAGGTATAAGATTTGTTGTCACAATTCTCTCTCTATTTATTTTTTTCTCTATGGTTTGATTTTCTTTTTAAAATATAAATTATTATTTTTAAATGTGTTAATGGTTTTTGCATTAACACAGAGGTTTGAATGAATTCGCACGCTTAGAAATATAGTGACCCAATTCAAAATTTCGTATGTATGACTTTAATTCATATAATGACTTAAATTTAACATTTGCATGGACCCATATTAAAAAGGTTTATATTAAAAACTAATAAAATACACATATTTTTAAAACCGTCGAATATTTAATTTAATTTTACAAAATTAATGGACTTGACAATCCTTTTTCGCCATTTACCTAAAATTTGGTATTTTCGATTATTGTAATATGAGGTTTATTGCTACATGGCAATTTAGGGCTTAAATGAAATTTATTTTATATACCTGCATGGTGATTTTCAATTCATTGCTAATATTTTTCAGGACTATTTGCCATCAGTATTACTATCGATATGTTAAACTCTAAAATAGGCATAATGTATATTAGAGATGGGCGTTGAATCAACGAACTAGTTAAATCAACCGTTGATCTCCTGTCAACGTTTCAACGTTAACAGTTTATGAATCAACTAGTTGAATTCGTCAACGACATTAATTAATTTAACTCTAGACTTACGTTGAAAATAACATCATAGAACGTTAATAGTTTACAATCAACTAGTTGAATTCTTTAACGACATTAATGAATTTAACTGTATGCTCTAGACTTACGTTGAAAATAACACCATAGGTTGCGAGCGACGGTCGAATTTGAACTCTAAGTAACGTTAGCAGGATTGATTTTTGAAATAAATATATTTTTTTAAAGAAAACGATGACGATGTTGGTGGAATGATACGCGCTGCCTGCTCGCGCCGTCGCGTCGCCCGAGAGAAACCGGTTCATACTATTCTGTTTTGTCTATGTTTACAAACGATTGTTTATGTTTAGTAGGTTCGCTCGCGGTTCATTTAATTTCTTTTACCAGTTTGTGACAAGTTGCTCGCAACTCGGAAGGTCATCTAAGTACAAGCATCAATCAAACATTTTCCATTATAACTTTGAATCAAATTGTTTATAAAATATCAGATCTATAGGTGGTAGAGACTCGTTGAATGAACGTCGTAGCGTTGAATAAAAAACGTTTAATGAAAGATCGTTTATCGTTTACGTTCCAAGTTGAAATTAGTTGCACGTTAACTCGTTGACGAATTTAACTAGTTAATCAACTAGTTGACGAACGTTAATCAACGTTAACGTTACGTTAATGAAAAAACCGTCAACGACCCATCCCTAATGTATATTATTATGTTTAAAAAAATCGCTCAAGAATTTTTGGTATATATAGTATAGATAATTTTATTTTCACAGGTACAATTTGCTGGCAGCCATTACGACAATTTACGAATTAAAAAACCAGATGAATTTGATATGGACATTGTAATAAGCTTACCTCTTGACATAAAAGAAAATCGATTTAATTCGAATGAAAGTGACATGGTGATTGAGCCGAAATCAGCAGGCTTTCTGCAGCTTAGAATGGGCACTCAGTTCCAAAAGTTACCCATGAGAGACAATGAAGAATGGCAAATTAATAAAGCTGCATACCTTTGGAAAGATGACAGCAGTAATTATCTTCTACGGTCAAGGTTTACAGATTGGTTTAAAAGCGTAGTAAACAAAGCGCTCAACACTTTTGAGGTGAATGCCAATCAAACTTTGTTCTATGTCGATGGCGTGCCATATATCATTGATAAATCCGAGTCGGGTCCAGCATTTACTCTTCTGATCAAGAATCCCTCAAGGAATTTTAGTTTAGATGTTGATTTAGTGCCTGCTCTTAAGCTTCCGGAAGACCGTTGGCCTATCAACAGCTCCTATCGTGAGATACCGCCGAAGTGTCGGAAAGGGTACTGGATGGTGGTGGGTAAGCCTAATAAAAGCTCGCCCTTCCAACACGATCAGGACCGGTCCTGGCGAATAGCGTTGCACAACCAGGAGAGAGAATTTATGTACAATTCACACAACTTGCGCCAGGGGATAAGATTTGTAAGTATCATCATCATCATCATCAGCCCGTATAACGTCCACTGTTGAACATGGGCCTCCTCCCGAGGGAGGGTAGTTGATAAAGTCTCCACGCTTGGCAGGCGGGTTGGTGACCGCAGTATTATAGTGTACCACACAAGGAAACGCTGCTGCCTGTTCCTTGATATACGATTATTATAGATGATGTTATAATAATCGGGACCAACGGCTTAACATGCTTTCTGAGGCACGGAGGGTAGTCCCTCAACCAACCAGACCCGGAAAGAAATCTTAGAATTTACACAAAGATTTCCTGTCCGGAGTGGGGATCGAACCCACGACCTCCGAGACTTAAAGCGAGCCAAATACCGCTACGCTACTGAGGTTGTCCTATTACTATAATTCATTTCATGTTAATTTCCCTGAATGAGAATGAGCATTAAAGCCATTGTTTATCTTGCGGGGCAATTTACAATCACATAACTCGACGGACCAAACAGTACCTACACTCTGAAGCGAAACAAAAAGTTTAGAGTAACAACCGTAATATGTTGAAAAAGGTTTTGAATTTCGAATATGTAATCATCGCCTAACCTACTAATATTATAAACGCGAAAGTTTGTAAGTATGGATGGATGGATGGATGTTGTTACTCTTTCACGCCAAAACTACTGAACGGAATTGGCTGAAATTTTGCACCGGGATAGGTTATACGCTAGATTAACATATAACCTAAAAAACATCACGCTCCGACCCACTGGAGCAGAGTAACGCGGGTAACACCGCGGGGCGCAGCTAGGTTTTAATATTTTGTGTACTTACAGAATAAAAAAAAAACAAAATTGTACAAAAATAATAAAATCCCAATGAACTATGATGACAAATATTTTGATTTTTCAGATCAAAATGTTGCGGGACACTCTAGGTATGGACAAAATCGCAAGCTACTACGTAAAGACAATATTTTACTGGGAAATAGATAGTATTAACGACCAACTATTTTGGCAACGGAACAACCCTGCGACTATATTCAAACTCATGGTGAGGCGACTTCACGACGCCATAGTATTGGGAAAGATACCTTACTTTTGGAACAAAAGGAATAATCTAATAGAAAATGTGGATAAAATGACTTTGGAAAATTACGCATCAAAGTTGTCTTCATTCCTAGAAATATTAGACCAACCATCAAACTATAAGTTGGTTGCTAAATATCTGCTCACTCCTGGGCAGTTTGCTGAATATAATGCGACAGTTTTACATATTTAAAGGATTAAGATTATCTAATTATATTATTACTAAATTGTGCCTGCGTTGAAACATTCATAGTAGAAGATGCGAACCTAATGTTTGCAACAGTTAATTAAAAATCATTAAAAATAAAGGTAAGATAATAAGTAAATCTTATTCTGACTTAAAGTATAAAACGTATAGAAAGTTCAGCTGTTGGGTTGGACCTGGACGAACTACTGGGTTGCCAGGTACAAAAAGTGTAGATGACAGTCATTGACATAAGCGCTGTTTTGCGTTAATTTAATTTAACCTTTTAACATTTCACAAAAAACATTTTTTAAATCATAATTTAAAATAGTCTGTCCGGGATTTTTATAGCCAACCCATTTTTAATATATTTTCTAATATACCTAATTTATTATAAAAGATGTTTCATTGTATTATCAGTTCGATGAAGGTCGATGTAGGTTAAGATTTTAGACCACCATTTGTCCTCTATAGGGTTATGTATGGTCGATGGTTAAGTGTGATGATATAGACCAGGGATCCCCAAACTATTTTGGACAAGTGACCCCTTTTCCAAAATGAACTGTTACCTACCTCAGACCCCCATGGCCAAATAACCTACTTTTAAGATCAACCCCCTAATATTCATAATGGTCCGCTGACTTAAAACAGCTGCTATAGTGTGTTATTTTTCATTCTGACTTAGGTCAATAGAACTTCAGCCCGGGAATCCCAGCCCGGCTAGCATAGGCAGCGCGACTCTAGTCTACTCTACGGAGGCCGACCAATCACATTGCAGAAAGTGTCACGTGACAAGTGACGAGCGTTGAATGAACGAACTAGTTAATTCGACCGTCGACGTACTGTGAACGAATCGACGGTTCACCGTTATATGATGGACTAGTCGAATCCGTAGACGCCTCAGAGGGCTAAACTGAAACTCGCAACGCGACGACCGACGACGCGCGACGGCGACAACGGCGAGACGAGACGAGAACGTAGTCGGGTGATAGAAATTCATTCGTCCGTTGAAATATCGTGCAAACAAATTTGAACTCTTAATCTAGTTGAAGGGTGTTGATATTTGTTCGGGTCGAATTAAATTATTGTTGTGCTATGTGAAAAAAGGATGCCGAAGGAAAGGTCTATTTAATAAAAATAATGTAGATATATAAGATCAGTTGATGTTGTAAATACGCCAGAATAGTGAATAAAACTTTATAATTAATTCTATTCAGTATTCAGCCAGTCCTAAGCATACGAGAGACTAGTCTAAGTCTACCGCCTACGTCGCCGTCGCCGCCGTAGACTTCGTCCGTTCGTCGTAATGTGTACCAAGTTAACGCGTAAACTAGTCGACGAATTCAACTAGTTGATCGGACTAGTCGATGAACGAAATTGGACGGTCTAGTTTCGTTGACGTCAAATACGTCGACGACCCATCACTACACGTGACAGTGCGTTTCTGCAATGTGATTGGTCGGCTTCCGTAGAGTAGACTCGAGTCGCGCTGCCTATGCTAGCCGGGCTGATATAGACTAATAGGTTCGACCTCAAGCAAAAGGACGGTGTATTATCGTCAGAAGCATTTGGTCGTAAATACCAGTTTACGATAAAGGCACATACGACGAATGCTTCTGACGTATAATGCCACATCCGACCTTATGCTTCTGAGCTCTAGATATATAGTCTATAGTTTTCGTCGATTAAATGGCTAGATAGCCCTTTTAACTGGTTCGATTTGAAAAATACCTACTTTCAGTTTTTGATAACACGAAGTATTTTTCAAAACAAACCAATAGTTTCTGAGATTGCGTTCAGGCAAACAAATATACTTACAGCTTAGCTAAGTATACTATTAATTTATGTATACATAATATAATAAAACTGTAGAGGTCGGATGTCTTTTCATAGAAAAAAAAACGATGGATGTTAAAAATAAAATAAAACACATCCAGTTTTTGTTAATTTTTTTTGTTTCTCTGTCTGTTTGTACGGGCTAATCTCCGAAACTGTTGCACCGATTTAAATGTTTTGCGGTACCTTACATCCCCGTTTAATAAAGTAATTTATAATTAAAAAACCGAAGGAATAACAAACAACAAGCGGACAAATCGCAGGCATCAACTAGTAATCGAATATGTTCTATATTAATGACGTTATTGACACTAAAGATAAGAAATCTATTATAATTTCAAGTTCCTGGTGCTATTGATGTTAGTATTTAAGTTATGTTATGTCAAGCTAAATATTTTTTAACTATATACAAATGATTAAATAAATACAATTTAAACATTCATTGTTTACGATTATTTACCCATAAACATACATACTAGTAGCCAGCAACACTCTGCTGGCAGAGTGTTGTTGTCTACTAGTACTCTTGTTAACTCTCGTGCTAAGCTAAAATGCTTGTGATACGAGTGGGTTCACGTCGGTAGTGCAATGGGTGAGGTTCGAACCAACGACCTTAAGATCACAAGTCCGACGCCCTAACCATTGGGCTACGGCCGCTTCTATCAATACAGCGTTATTGGAAAGGTGACGTATTCCTGTTAAGATGAGTCCAAAACCATCGTCTTCCCGACCCTTAGTTTGCGATACCGTACGTGCGTACCCGACCCTCGTAGACCCGAACTCCGAGAGGCCCGCCAACTGTAAAGTAGAACGACTGTTGCACAAAACTCCCCTAAAAACTAAATGTAATAATCCCTAAATCTTATCGCCAGCGATCGCCCTGAGCCGAGATCCAAGCCCCACAGGGGGCGCCCTTGGTGAAGTAGCAAAAGCCTCGTAGCTAACTACGATTGTCCTTCTGTAAAAAAAGCTGTTTGTGAGATTTGTACCGCTACTATAATAAACTGAGTGACATTTTTTACCGTCTTGGAAATAATGTCCAATGCATAGTTTTTATTTTTACTGGCATAGAGTGAAAATTTTTTCGGTACCTATGTACCTACTTAGGTTCGCATTTTTACCCTAACAATTTTCAATTTATGAATTTTTGTACTACCTAGTTACGCTTTTAGCTCACTCTTTTCATTCATATGTGATTGCGGCCTAGGTATTATAATACCAATTTTGACTAACGTAACGTAACTACCTACCTAATTAGGTACGTATTTTTATCGTTAAGATCAGCGGTCTCCAAACTATGGCCCGCGGGCCAAATACGGCCCGCCATTGCCAACAATCCGGCCCGCGACAGCTTAAGACTAGTGTTATCAATCTGGCCCGCGATACCCAATGTCTTATTGTTGTTACACACACTTTGCGACTAGTCTAGAAGTAAGAGTATAGTTAAGGATTAAAAAATTAAAACTAAAGAGTTTTAAATTTTCAATCCTTAACTATACCCTTATTTCTAGACAAGTGGCCCTTCGAACATATTGAAAACATCGCTATGGCCATAAGGCTTCAATGTTTGGAGACCCCTGGTTAAGATTATCACTTTATGTCAGTAAAAAAAGAAAGATAAAATAATAATGCCCTAGACATCTATTTCATATACATATCATGCTGTATTATTTTCAAGACGGTAAAAAAAGTCACCCAGTATATGTGTACTTTTGTAAATAATAAAAGTTTCAGAAAAGAGAATAATTATAACATTCTACCAAAGGCACTCTCTTTTATAGCATTTTCTTGCCTTGTGGATGTGACCACTAAATCAGAAGGCTAATCACGTGATGGGCCGGAGTGCTCATGGGTACACGAATTTAGTCAACCAATAAAAAAACCGGCTAGGTACGATTCGGATTCGAGTGAAGGGTTCCGTACCATTTATTCATAATTAGACACTTAATTATTTTAATAATTCATAATACGTTGCCGTCAAGTAAAAATTGACAAATAAAGAAACGGTTTGTTGTATGGGAGCCCCCCTTAAATATTTATTTTATTCTGTTTTTAGTATTTTTTGTTGTAGCGGCAACAAAAATAAATCATCTGTTAAAAAATCAACTGTTCACCTATCTCGGTTTATGAGATACAGCCTAGTGACAGCCAAACAGACAGACGGACGGCCAGTGGAATCTTAATAATAAGGTCTCATTTTATAATTTACCCTTTCGGTACGGAACCATAAAAACTCACATGCCCAAACCTGTAGAGCCTAAGCGGGAATTCCTTAAAATTGCAACCTTGGTGTTGCTAGCGTAAATATACCTATGTTAATCGAACGTGATTATTTTCATTCCATTTACGTACTTTACATTGTCAGTGTGTGTTTAGTTCTCCGTTGCATTATCAATATCGTTGTACTTTTCCTCTTGATGTTAAGTACCTAGTGTTTTGTTGTGAAATAACTGTTGATATTAATTATAACTCAGTAAGTATTTTGACATTCCTTGATCATTTTGCTAACTTCCAAAGCCCTCGTGCAGGCAACGGCAAGTTGATGATCGGACATGAATCTGACATTTAATATTATTCATCTATACTATAATTTAAAATATAGTACCCTCGATAGTGGTTGACTTTTGGTGTCGAAACATTGGCGACGTGGGGACCGGGAGCCAAATTAATTTATAAATACCTCGTAGCGGCCCTCTTATGTGCGGTTTTTACTTTGCACAGCAGGTAAGCATTCAACGGGGTAATGCTGCCAGCATTCTGGGAACCTTGCCAAGTAGAATAGATTTAGAAGAGCAGTATATAAGTTAGTTTTATTTTAAATTAGCTACTTTTAATTGTATAAATGTATTTTACTTCTTTTTGATTGTATCTATAGGTATATAATATAAATAAATAAATAAGCATAAATATTAAGTAAAGGCTTTGGAAAGCTATGGATTCTAAATACGATAAAACAGTAGCTAACATAAAATAGTTTAAATAAAAATAAAAATTAATACTGTAATATTATAAAGAGGTACAGTTTGTGAGTTTGTGACGTTGTATTGGGTAATCTCTGGATCTTCTGAACCAATTTTGAAAATTCTTTTACCAATAGAAAGCCACGTCATTTGTATCTATTTTAAGTTAAAGTTTCCACGGGAACGGGATCTAAACAGATGAAACCGCGCAGGACAGCTAGTCATTTATAAATTTAGTCACAATAGTGTGATTGTTATTATATGTCTTATATATTGTTCCAGTGATAACTTATTTTAATTAAGAATTAGATATCTAGCATAGATTTCTAATAGTGATTTTTTTTTAATATGTTCCTCTAGTTTCGAAGCCTACTTATACAATGCAAACAAAAAATTAAATCTTTTCTCTTTATAATATTAGTAGGTAGGTAGGTATAAGTAATAAGCATAAAGACTTAAAAAATCCGTCAGTTAGATTACCAAAAAATATTGGACAAGTATTTTTTTTTCGTTCCTCAAACAAAAAATGATGAATATACAGCGCGTTGGAATTTCGTGTGACGTCACTTCTGGATCCAATTTTACCTAATAGTGACGTCACAAGTCCCCCGCTCCTGTAATTTATAGTTTGTTGTTGCTCTGTATCTTTGTCAATTTTTAATGATTTGATAAATAAAAAAATACGTGTCAAATATTTTTTAGCAATCTTAATCGTCAGTAAGATTACAAAAAATACTGGACACGTATTTTTTATAAAAAATCTATTTAGTTCGTCGACTAAATAGATTTTTTAAAGTCTTCATGTCTGTTACAGTCTGTTATTAGTTATTAATGTTGATTCATTTAAATATAATATACAGTTCAAAAATAATTTCAGTTTGATTAAGAATTACGAAAATAAAACACCCATAAAAGAATAACAACAATTGAATAAACAATAAAATTCGTCGATTAAATTGGGTATATTTTAACTCTTTTCAATAAGTATGTGCTCGTTTTAAAGACACACAATGTATAAACGTATCAATTATAATTTATTACTATTACTATCTATTATATCTACTTAGATTATTTAATAAACAAACATGAATAAAATACATAACTAAAAGTGACTAATTAAAAATAAAACTAACTTTACTACTATTCTAAATCTATTCTACTTGGCAAGGTTCCCAGAATGGTGGCACCATTACCACGTTGAATGGCAATGCTTACCTGCTGTGCAAAGTAGAAACCGGCACTCGGAGAAAGTGCCGCACTTAAGAGGGCCGCTGCGAGGTATTTATAAATTAATTTGGCTCCCGGTCCCCACGGCCCCAATGTTTCGACACCAAAAGGCACATATACATACATACATTATATCTACTTATACTTTATAATACATATAAGGTATGCTTAAGAGTATCTAATCAACGTCTTTATAATTGTTCAAAGAAATTAGCTATGGGTAGTTGTTAGGGTGCTTCCAAAACATATGAAACATGTGAACCTTTCAAAATTATAACTTGTGCTAATTAAGAGGACAACTGTCTTGAATCACGTTTGCTCAAAGTACTGAGCGCAAAAAGTTTCTTTCATAAAGACTTAAAAAATCGTCAAAGCTCAACGAATACAAAGTCAAAACGTAACAATAGCAAAAATCCGATAACAATATGTTTTTCTCCTAATTTAATGCATGTTATGCTAACGCTACTTCAGGAGGTGAGCGGGGCGCGGGGAAGCGGGGGAAAGGGTGACTAGGAGCCAGTTGTCATCTTAATTCGCATGAGTAGTACAGCCCGGGTATTCAATCATCGGACGTTACGACAGCCTTTAGAAGAGACTAGATTTTATGAACAATATAACTAACAGAGTTTTGGACACTACTAGTATTTTTGTTAAACCCACGTGCTAAACTAAAATGCTTGTGTTACGGGTGGGTTCACGTCGGTAGTGCAATGGTTGGGATTTTTTGTTCTTAGTTGGGGTTTTTATGTTCGTATCGACCCGGCGCCTACATGGTCGTAAGTCCACTTCAAAACTACCTACTAGATGACCGCTAACAATTGTGTAATTTTGTTTACAGGAACAACAATGAGTGATGACGATGATCCAGACAGTTGTAATGACACAGTAGATACCAAAATAAAACATGTCAACTCGCCAGAAGATGTGCTGTTAGGTTCATCACTTTTAGGCATAGCTCTACTGGGGAGTATGTTTGTGGTATGGCAACTTTGTTCACTGAAACGGGCGCCCCCTGAAGATATACGAGAAATAAATGAATTTTTGAAGCGAATAATACCACCACCAATGTTTAAGCGAGAATCACGATCGTCATTCGACAAAAACAAAACAAAATCAGTTTCAGGTTTACTTGGCAATGTGATGAGAGGAATTGCAGCTCGGTAATTTTTTATGCTTTTTCACAAACTAGTAGGTTCCTATATATTTTTTTAGGGTTCCGCATAATATGAAAAAGAATGGAACCATGATAGGAAATATCCTTATTAGTCGTGCGTATATCACAGCCAATTTGTTCCGAATCTACCGGACCAAATCAAGTGAAATGTAGTACTTAGTATGGTATAAATCCGTCGCTCTACTATAAGTTCACGGGCCTCTCGGACTTCGGGTATACGAGGGCATCGTAAGTACCTTCCAATGTCTATCTACCTTAAGTAACGGTTTTTTTTTTCAGTGACAGTGGTGCTTCTACTTCTGGTGTAAAGCTGACGGAAATTGTCGCAATTCCCGAGAATCCACCAGTTAATAATTTAGATTCATTGCTAATGGACATTTACGTCAAATATATCAAATTAAAAGATTTAGATCCTATTTACAAAGTCTTTGGCAGTGTCTTCCAAAAATTGCATCAAAATATGAAAAAAGTTGATCCGTATTTTCAAAGATATTGTGAAACGGTTCGTGTTTTTTTTATCTATACCTATGTCATAAGTTTTGTTTGGTTTGATGTGTGTATATTCTTTATGATAAATTGATATGAATTACAGGTAAAACCTGTGGATAATCGCTATCACAATTTGCTAATTAAAGACCGTAACCATTTCATAGTGGAGATGGCTATAGATCTACCCTTCAATAATACAGATACATTGACTTCAAGTGCAAATTATATAGAAATTGAGCCCAAATTTGATGGTTTCCTTCAGCTTAAACTGAACACAACTTACGGAGTTTTACCGACGGCAGATGGTGAACGGCAATTTCGCCAAATCCTACTTAAATGGAGAGATGAAAACAATTATATACTTCAATCTAAATTCACTGATTGGTTTAAGACTGTCGTAAACGAAGCATTTAAACTGTTCAAAGAGGGGCCTGGTATGAAATCCATTTGTTTTGTTAAGGGTATGCCGTACTCTATTGACCTAAAAACAACGCCTTCTGCAGTATCGCTGACCATAATGAATGATAAAAGGAATATTAACCTGGATATTGATTTGATACCAACTTTTAAATTCCCCGAGACCCGTTGGCCAATTGGTAAATATTATAGAGAAATAACTGAACAATGTACTGATGATTATTGGATGGTGGTGGCGAAACCGTACCCAGAGTTGAACCAGGAGCGATTGTGGCGAATAGGAATGCGGAGGCAAGAAAGAAAATTATTACTCGAAAATTCTCATAGTTTACTACAAGCGTTACAATTGGTGCGTTAACCTATTTTTTTTCCAAAAAAATGCGTTAGCGCTAACGTCATCACAATAAATAAAATGTGTTCATCATCATCAGCTCGTATGACGTCCACTGCTGAACATGGGCCTCCCGAGGGAGGGTTTTTACCATAGTCACCATGCTTGGAAGGCGCGTTGGTGACCGCAGTGTTATGTTGTACCACACAAGGAAACGCTGCTGCCTGTTCCTTGATAAACGATAATTATAGATGATGTTATACAAATCGGGACCAACGGCTTAACGTGCTTTCCGAGACACGGAAGGTAGTCCCTTAACCAACCAGAGCCGGAAAGAAATCTTAGAATTACATAAAGATTTCCTGTCCGGCGTGGAGATCAAACACACGACCTACGAGATTTAAAGCGAGCCAAATACCGCTACGCTACGGAGGTTGTCAAAAGTGTTATTAACCTATTTTTAATTGCAGATGAAAAAATTAAGAGATTCGCAAGGCATGGATGCTATATCTAACTATCATTTAAAAACATTGTTCTTATGGGAAATGATGGAAGTAAATAATGATCAATTTTGGAGTAGCATCGACACAGCATCTATATTCAAAATAATGTTACGCCGCCTTAACGCGGCGTTGAAAAATGGAAGAATTTATTATTATTGGAACAAACATAATAATATTATTAAGAACGTGGACAGGCACATTCTGGATGGATACATGGCTAAACTAGCACCACTATTAGAAATAATAAGTCAACCAGTAAAATATAAGTCAGTCGCCAAGTATTTTCTTACAGCTGATGAATTTACTGAGTACAATGCAAAAGAATTACACATTTAGAACAAACATTATTATTCGAGTTTAAAATATACCGTGGCTAAAAACGTGGCTAAAAACGTGGCGCAGACCAGGGGGGTGGGACTTGACAAAAATCGTAGAAGTCAAATTGAAAAAATCTTCTTATATTCTTATTATTATATTCTTCTATTTTCGGATATTTTTGTTAGAAGGGACGCTGACAACTTTAGTCCTCTAAATATTCGTACAGATTTATATTTCTAGAAGCAAAAGATCGGATGTGTCATTAATACTTCAGAAACATTCGTCGTATGTGCCTTTATCGTACACTGGCACTATATAATATATAAAAATACAAGACTACCATTTATTGTAAAATGTGTGCAATAAAATTGTGTATTGTGTAATAAAGGTTACTTTACTTGATATATTGCATTATTATTAGTGACCCCCTCCAAAATTACAAGCCGCGACCGCGCGTGATAAATAAGATATTTTTATATGAAAATGCACCGAAAATTATATTATTAATAAGTAGGTATAGTATATTGGCATACATAGGATCGAACCTACTGGACGCTATTAACTTTCTATCGCGATACTCTTGTCTAAGTCACTTATAATACTATAGATAAAGGCGCGATAAAAAAAAAATATCATTCGGAAAGCACCTGAATGACCTCAAAATTTTCACCACTGGCTTATTTATTCTTAGTTGTAATAGTTATTCCGACTTTTCTTACTCACTTGATTGGTGGATTCTATGACACATTTCCTTTCAATGGGATCCTTATTCTAGAGACGCCTTTTTTAAATCTGTACATAGAGAATTAAAATAAATGTCATGGTTGCCAGACGTCAAAAAGCATGTCGTTGTAAACATGGATACAAACATTAAAAACACAATAAATATTATATAACTGTTGGTACTGCGTTATTAAAAGTAAAACCTTTCGAAATGATTAATTGACTAGTATGAGCATTATTTCCCTCCAAAATTCTTTTACAAATTATGTGTGATGAATGTGATTGGTGAGTATTGTGCAAAATATGGTGTCTTATTATCTGGGTACCTAATTACAACGGCGAAGTTACTGAGCTTATAGAACATTCCCGCGCGTGGTTTCATCCCATTCTGTTGCACGTTAAGCTGTTGTTCCCGATTGTTATAACATAATCTATAATAATCGTATATCAAAGAACGGGCAGGAGCGTTTCCTTGTGTGGTACAACATAATACTGCGGTAACCAACCCGCCTACCAAGCGTGATGACTATGGCAAATACCCTCCCACGGGACGATGCCCATGTTCAGCAATTGACGTTATACGGGCTGATGATGATGGTACCTACTCCTAGAAAACGTAGCTTTGTACTTAATGGTGATTTTTTTTTTGAAATCCAGTAATCTCCTTTATTAATTAGTAGAACCTCGTCTTCAAAATATAAGCGGATGACACTCACACAAATATCGTGGCTTTCTATTGGTAATAGAATTTTCAAAAGTAGATCTAGAGATTATCCTCTATAAATTTATAAACTTTACCTCTTGTATGCAGTAGTAGTAGTAGTTTGGAGACCACTGATCTATAGTAACATGCATAGATAAATCTCGTGGCTACTCGTATGCATAATCTTTAATAATAATCTTTATTACACAAGAGAGTGGTTACAAAAAAGTGTGAAGTCCCTGACTCCTGTGCTAGGTGATAGACCTTTGTTACAAGAGCCAGTGCCTTCTCCCAGTAGGAGATAGTACAGAATCTTATGCAAAAGGATTAACAAAATAAAAATTATATGGTAACAACAAAAAAGTAAGATAAAATCAATTAATACGGTTAAAAGAAGCCTGTATTTAGTGTGTGTGCGTGTGTGTGTTTGTGTGTGTGGGTGAGTAATAGAATGAAAAATTATAAAACACATGTGTAGTTAACAAATTTTGGAGTTAAACAATATATTGGTTGGTATTGCTTATATACATTTTCCTTATTTGAATGTTAACAGTAAAGAAGAAGCGGAGCGGAAAGAAAAAGCTCGTAAAGAGCGGGAAAGAAATGAGAGAGAATCCGCGGCGGCTGACGCGGAGGCTCAGGCCAGACTGCGACACACTCTGAAGGTGGTTGCAGGCGGCAGCTCCGTGGCGTTAGCACTCCTCGCCCTTCTGTTCAAGTGGATCCTCGACCAAGACACGGCACACAAGATTCTCAGCGTAGTTGGTTTGGGGTTCCTGGTCCCTGCGCGGTCTACGCATCCCTGCGATGTTTTACAAGAGAAAATGGTAACGGACAAATAAAAAGCAACATCATCATCAGCCCGTAAACCGTCCACTTCTGAACATAGGCGTTATGGATATGGACTTTTTGCTAAAGTGACCACGCTTGGCAGGCGGGTTGGAGAACCCAGTATTGTCTTAACACAAGGAAACGCAGGTGCAGGCCCCTGGTATATTTTTTTTATAGATGATATTATAACAATCGAACAACGTGCTTTCCGAGGTACGGAGGGTAGTCCTTCAACCAACTAGACCCGGAAAGAATTTACAAGAAGATATCTTGTCGCGTGAGACGAGGCGTGGCGTGGGTATCAAATCCATAGCCTCCGAGGCTTAAAGCGAGAATTATACCGCCACGCAAAATTATTTTTAAACTGTAACTACGTATTACATATCAGTGATATGCCATACGTAGGTTATTACCGCGAATTCGCCGAAACTTACCATAAATAATAGTTCTTTGAACAGCGCATTATTTGCACACACAGTGAGATGTTATTTTATTTCGGTAGTTAAATTAATCGTTTATTTTTCAGCGGAAGCGAGTAGAGGCGTCGAAAAAAGGGCGTCCATATGAATAATATATAGATAAATTTGATCACCGTCAACGTATCTATTACTAATTAGTTGACATTGTTTATTATTAAAAAAATAAAAAGTAGCTAATATAATGATTCATATAAAAATAACATTTAATTTTTTTGACATTTTAGCGTTTATGGTGAGCCCAGGTGAGGCATTTACTCGGCCATGTCATGCACATGGCCGAGTAAATGCAAAAAAAAGTAACTCCCGCCATTTTAAAATCTAATCTAACGAAGTAATCAACACTGTAGGACTCGAATTAAAAACCTTATTGTATTAAGTAGATTGATATTTAAAAAAACTTAAGTTTTGAACAAAGTTGTAAAGAAAGAATAATATTTAATAAGAATAATAAATAATAAGAAATACAAGATCTTTGTAGTTGAGAAAGAGAGAGATCATTCTGTAGAGTTGTCTACGAAGAACGCTGTTGAGGTGTGTCTGCGTGTGTATTTTACATGTCTCAGTTTAAGAACATCGTTTTTATGAATCATTTACAATTGTTCCATTGGTAAATTGTTTCGGGTACTAGCGGTAGTTATATAATTTTACTTGGAACTAAGAAAACTGATGCCACTGTTTCCTTGTTTTTTGATTGTAAAAGAACTACTTACTGCGCAATTCATACCTACATATTATTGCTTTAGTTTGTTTTACTTATAATATCGGTGGAATGTTCTGACTGAATTTTGCCTTTGTTCTCAGAATATTATATTCTCAAAATATTATCTCTTGTAAAATCAAGTACAAAAGTATTCTTCATAAAGCAGAAGATGAAAATATTTCAATTCTCAGAATAATATATTTGATAACAAATAATAAAAAAATATAATAAACTCGATCGTTATTAAAAACATAATTTATTTCTTTTTATATCATTCATAAGAATATTGATAGTTTTAAGAAAAAAAGCGACACTCATAATGTTAATACTAGAACTAAGCATAATCTTGTTTTAAATGTACACGTCACCACAAAATAAGCAATTCTTTTATGGGGCAATGTATACGCTTCTTCAACAAACTTCCTAATAATGTAAGAGATCTCTCTACAAACAAGTTTAAACGTTATGTGAAAGATAAATTATGTAAAAAAGCTTATTATAAAATTTCTGATTATGTCAATGACAACAGCTGGGAGTAAGTTGCTCTGAAACAATACTGCTTTATTAAAAATTGTAACATCAAATTTATTTGAAAAAGGATTCCTCTGAGTTTTTTGCCAGTTCTTCTCAGAGTTGCCACGTCCAGCACAGTAGTAAAAGAAAGGGACGCATCATATGAACATGATTTAAAATATTTTAAATGTGTCTATATGAATAAAGAATATTTGACATTGACTTTTGACTATCAAAAATGAAAAAAGAAGCAGAATTACAAAATATTAAAATTAAAAAAAGTAAATTACATTGCAAACAAAAAAATAACTGCGGCAACTAGATATTAAACAATCGGATCAAGCTGATAAAATAATATCAACATTTTTAAAAAGTGAAATGTCGATCTATGCATGCATGCCCGGATTTATCGGAGCTATAGAAAGTTAATTAATATTTTATACTAAAAACTATTTTTATTTTTGAATACTTTAATTTTCAAAAGAAAAATGGGTTCGTTATTCGTACGTATCGTTTTAAAATGTTCTGTTGTCAATCTTTTTTTTTGTTATTGTTGTTATTGTGTGGACTTCTGTATTAATTTTAAGTGCATTTATTTTTATTTTTCGTCAATTTGAATAAAAAAATAGACATAATTATTTTACATATTTTCTGTTTCATTGTACAGGTAATATTTTGAGAATATAATATTCTGAGAACGAATGGAATTTTGGATGGATAGGTATGATATGATGAGTATCTGATTATACAAATCAGGTACTTGTCGTATCATACCAATATACGATCTGAGCCAATAGATATCTCCATTCCTAGGAACTTATTATAATAAATTAACAAAACAACTGATTACTTCTGAACATTTTTTCATGCTGTTTTCACCTTTTGTTCACAAACACTCTTAGGCCCACAAACTGTAAAGTAGGGCGACAGCTGTTGCACAAAATCCCTAAAAAAACTAAATGTCGCAATTGCCCTGAGCCGAGGTCCAAGTACCATAGGGGAATTGTACCTCGGCTCATCCTCTTGCGTAGTTCGCTTAGTTTGTAGTTTACAAAGCTTTGATAAGGCTAGAGGCCTGCTTGCCTATACGCCCGGTAAAGTAGCAAAATCTTCGCGGCTAACTAATATGTCCAAAAAAGAAAAAAGGTTTTCAAAAATAAATAGAGCAATTCATGAGGCAGGTTAAGGTTTATTATATGTTAAGGTATAAAAAAAACAACACATTTGAAACAAAATATATTTAATACGACCTTCATTTTACAATTTTCTCGTTCTTTAACTGCCTGACGGCTCAACTATAACTATATAAGTCTGGGCTTGTAAATGACACAACCGTTTAAGAAATGTTCTATAGTAAAGTTAGTGCCTTACAAAACAAGGAACGTTACGGAACTATGTACACAAAACTTATAACTGAACGGCGCACGAGGGACTATTGCTATTCCACTTATACAGAAGCGGGAAATTTCCCCATATATCATAATCCCTCCTCGAATAAAAAAGGGGAACACGTACTAATAAAAAATAGTGAAAATGTTGTCTTAGGCCGAAGCCGCAATAACATGACGCGGCCCGCGACCCTTTGAACAAATCAATTCGCTTGTGGTTCCTGGAGTGCGGCCGCCGACATATTTTTTATATGAGTTTGTTTTAACGATGTCGCGGTCGCCTTGCTCTGAATTTTATTTACTACATTGTTCTAATAAAATGATCTTCAGATTTTTTATTTTTGACATTTTTGTGTTTAGTACAGTACTTACTCAAAATGCCCCCATACAAAACTCCCAATATAAAAATGCTACGCAAAAATGTATTATTATTGAAAAGGATTTATATTGTGTAATACAATTAGTATTCTTTTTATCTAGAACTTTCAGTTGATATCATAGTCTATGTTATCATCTAAGTCGTGCTACATTAGGTACTTGATGAATACATAAATTTAATACGACTGACGATAAATTATGATTGGTGTTAATTTTTTTATTATGAATAAATAACTCACGATGGATTGATGTTATAAAAAATTACAAATGGTTTCAAACAACTTTGCTAACCGTCACTCCAAAAAGAGAAGACTGATATAATTATATACGAATGTTACAATGTTCACACAGTACTCAATACTTACTCAGTACTAGAAATAATAACTTTAGTAAATGTCACGCAAAGAACTCTTTGTTTATATGTATGGAGTTACAACAAACCATTGTTGTAGGGATTAACAACAAAAGATCAGTATTCTTATATTTGTAGGTATCTGGGGTAAAGCAATAAATTCCTTCGTCCGCCGTCCACGTTAGAACTTATAGAAAATAACTAACCATTACCTATATCTGTAACTGATATGCTCATTGCGGTGTAACTTTGCCCTCCACGAAAATAATAATCATAAAAAAAAAATACCAGAAGAAACACTCGAATTAGTGCTGAAACAATTAGAAAAGTTACACCTAGTGTGACAATTATTCTCAAATACTTTAGTAACTCATACTTACTAACATTAGACGTGACAACGTCATATGAATATCTAGCGGTATCATTATAAAATCGTCTATATTAATCAATGTTATTGTTCTCAAACATATTTGCTAATAAAATGATAATCAAACTCTGTCACACTATTAACAAATCTAATACAACAACATAAGGTCGAAAATAGTGTGACAGATGGTATCGCCAAACACAGCTTAGGTATGTTAAATATTTAAACTAAATATACATATTTCTATTGCACGAATATCTAAATGAAAAATCGGCACTTGGATAGATTCACTAGACAGCTGTATAATTTGATTTTACAATATAATAGAAAATATAATGTTTCTTTTTGGAAGGAAATACGTGTTTGGTTAATTATTATTTTTTATCACATCACAGTACAATAATTTTGAAATTAAAATGAAAATGTTTTAATCTAATTTCGTCATACAAATATTGTTCTACTATAAAATCGATTGAAAGTATAAATCGATCAATATTTTAATTATAAAGGCGGAAACATCGATTACGTTTGTGATCGGTTATCATCGGTATTAACGACAGAGCTACTTATACACATGAGATCGGTTACCGATGTTTCTGATACTACACGAAATTCAATCTTATCTATAAAGCAATAAAGCTGTGAATTGCATGTAAAACGACGACCAACTATTACTGTAAAATTTAGTAGCTTTTAATATTTGTTATAAAAGTCTGATCCAAAGTCGTATGTGAATAAGTAGCTCTAGTCAAAACGTATGGTTCCTCATCGATCAACTGCCGCATATGGTGGCTGCTATGAACAATTGTTGACATAGGCCTTGTCTACTTTTTATAAAATACCTTAATTGTCTTTATCACACACGAACATTACAAACCAAAGTTACTTACTTTGGTTAATTTTAACAACAATTTGTTTGTTAAAAGTAACTGTAGTTTTATAGCTGCCACAATGAAATTGTATCATTCATCGAGTGATATATTACAATGTATATTTTTTTAAATACTCACATATTAAGAGGCTATGTAAAACGTGACAAAGGCTGCAGTAATAAAAAGGGATAGGTAGTGCTCTATAAATTACTTCACGGCATTATCTTGCATTGATAATTTCTTTAAACTTAGTTTAGAATTACAATCGGTACTTTTGTTCAAATATTATGCATGCACACTATACTTGAGCACATTTTGTTTTTAAATAAATAAATCAATCGAAAATAGTTTTTTAGGAATCGTGTTTCGGTATCTTCGTTCATTTTGTTTATACTCTCAGCAACTTATTACCAAATAAGTTTGAAATTTAAACTCGTATACTGTAACTAAGAAATATTAAATTTTCCAAGTCCAGAAAATTTACATAGCCTCTTAAATTTCGATCTATGCGTCGACACAAAACGTCACCAGCACATTTACAACAATCGTAATTAATTGGGTACAATTTACTATATTACCACAGTATTCCGTTTGGCCGAATATGATTTAAAAACATAATCATATAATATGATTCTATATTTAAAAGAAATGGATCGATACCATTAATCGATACAATTATAGTTTCAAACGATGACATTGAAATGTATTTTTTACAATGGGATCAACTAAATATGGGCTATTTAACAATGTATTTATTTACAACAACGATTTCCATACATAGGACAACAAAGAATATGCTACGGAAGTACAACGACATTGTAGGTATTAAGACAGTGCAAACAGAAATAAAAGTCTAAACAAAGTTTATTGTTTATGGTTATTACTACGAGCAAGCCCCGCACTAAACGTAATTGAAGACGTGAATAGATAAAGATGATCACTACCTTATGTGCCATTCAAAAGTATGTCTTAGCTAATTATTTTATAGTTTAAAATTGTTCAGCACAAGGGCATATCATTTTCATCCACTCCTATCTTCATTTGTAATTAATAGTGTTGTATATTATGCCATACAAAACATGCACTGTCTCATACAATTAACAAAATAGTTCTACACAGTTCTGCTGCAAAAAGCTGCTTAATAGTTCCAGTATCAGTCTTAGTGTCCAATTCAATCTCATTAGTAACAAATATGTATCATTAATTAAGTAAAACTCACTAGTTATAGTACTATTTACTTAGATACATACATGTTAACAATAAGCTAAACGCCAGAAATGCGTTCAAATCTAACACATACAAAAGCAACATTAGAATTAGTACACTCTTTATCATTTTCCACGCTAATTTCGAACATATTTCAATTGTAATAATGTCGAGAATTGCGTGTAGTATGAACAGAGAGTACATCTACCACGGACTAAAGCATTTCTTCGCCTAGTTATGGACGGACACGTAATTGCTCATTCATAATCATATAAAGTAAGATGTGTTTCAACATTAATTCGAAATGTCGACCTAACATTTAGCCTGAGTTAAATTACCAATGCTTAAAGGTTATTCATGATTTTTGTAATGTATTCAAGTTCTTACACTTGTCCAAGTCAGAAAAGAATATTGATATAAATAGCGAATAATAAATATTTCTCTTTAAATACTATTTCATTTATCAAAACACAGTTATAGCATTTGTAAATTATAAAGTCTATTATGTAATAATTATTTGTAGTATACCACAAATAAGGAACTAATTTACAATGAGTTTCAGTTAGATAAATTCACAAAACAGAATTTGATCTTATACTATGTTAAGTTTAATTTAGTAGGCGAATATATAGAAATTAAAGTTTAAATTAAGTTGACACGAAACCAATGTAAACTGTTATTTAACGCAGGCTAATATGAATTATTAATTTGTAAGATTTAATGAAATAATATTTTTGGCACTGATCCTAATCCGCAATACCACGGCTCAAATGTTATTCATTTCTATCAATTTATTTACACCATATACCCTGACTTTAACAATATAACGATGATTGTTAAGTAAAATATATAATAAGATGATGACGTTATTAAATACACCATATTAATACTGTATTTACAAAAATATGTTATTTCTATAACATTTTCGAGTTGGCAATTATTTTTGTGTATATGGCAATAATTTTATCGAGCTACCGCTTTTAGCTGCTACTTTTTTTTCTTCGTTGGCAATACGCAAAAGTAAATGGCAACACTAAAACATTATCTCAATAGTTCGGTCTTTTTTGACACATATTTGTACATTATGAATTTGTTTAGAGGATATATTATTTAATATGGGATACGACAAGTTTATTTCTATGGTTTTATATTTTTTTACTAGTGCAAAAGAGATAATTCTTTTTTTTATTGATTAAAAAAATACCACATAAAAACTTGTTAATGAATCTATGGCACCAATGTTCAAATTTATACTTCGAACGCTATATTGGTGTTCTCAGTTGTCATTATTATTGAGAGCGCTTTTAACTAGGTTTAAAAATATGTTTGTCTGCTTAACATTTGAATAAGATGAGTTTATTTGAACATCGAAATAATATTGTCGAATCGCATACCGATATAGTAGGTAGATGTGGAACCTGTCTGATTCGCAGACTAAGTTATTAAGCTTAATATTTTTCGATGGGAACATGCTTTGTTAAATGAATTCAAATATTTCTATATTAAAGTAATTATATCATTTTAATATAATACAAAAATAAAAACATAGATGTCGATGCCAAATATTTGTATTTTTAATTTCTCTCTCGAAAGTTTGATCGGCGAATAGTCTCAAATCCAAAATGTGCGTACCCGTGTCGGAATGCATATATAAACATTATGTAAATCGCATTATTTAAAATATCTTGTGTATTACTGATTATGTTTTGTGTAGTACACGCAACGAGGACGTACGCACATTATAATGTTTATTTATTTTTATGTAATTAGTTCGTTATTATTTCTTACAAATAAAACGACGGATTTCTGTGAAAATGACACGTTTTGTAAGACTAGCAACGTGCAAATTAATATGTAATTCAATATAATTTCAGGACCTTTCCTGTACGAGTGTACACATAATTTAAGTCGTTAGGTATATATAAATTTAAAAAAAGACTTTTCTTAGGTAAATAAAATAATTTTAAATAATAATATGACTCTGTCGAAGTTTAACGAAATATAGCGATCGAATATCTTTGTAAAGTTAAAGTATAAATTAGATTATAAATGAAACCGGCACACGCCACGCGCGCGGACTTACGAATATAACCGTATTATTATGACGATAAACTTACAAGTAAATTATTTACACACTTAAATTAGTCGTAAACTGGCAAGTAATATTTAATACTGGAAAAATAAAAATAAATTATAAAGTTATCGAAATCGAAACCAAACCTAACTTAATCATTATATACATAACGCGGCGAGCGTAGAGCGCACACTCGCGGGTACACCGGAACGGTCAGATCGGAGGATCGCACACATCACGGACGGGACGCACACACGACCACGTCGAGTCTTCTTCGGTCGTTCGTTTCATTCGTCAACGAGTGGAGGGAGTCACGAGGAGGACACCGGACGGGCACCGGACACGGCTCGGTCAGTCACTTGGGGAGCGCGGGGCACTTCCGGCGCTACGAGCGGTCGAACAGCGGCAGCTTGGAGCGCACGGCGCCGTCGCACACCGTGAGCCGCGCCGGCCGCGCGCGCCGCTCCAGCAGCGCCTGCAGCCGCGCGCGCCCGCAGCCCGCCGCCAGCTCGCCGCCCTTGCGCTCGAAGTACTCCACGATCTTGCTGATCTGCGCCGAGCGCACGTGCCGCGGCACGCGCTCCTCGCAGCACAGACTGTCCGAGCCCGCCAGCGACGCCACGTCCTCCGAGCTGTCCGTGTACACGCTGGACGTGCGCTTGCCGGACGACGCGGCGGCGACGCGCGCGGCCGCCGCGTCCGAGCCGGGCCGCTCCACGCAGCAGCAGCGCGACAGGATGTGGTACTCGCACAGGTCGGGCGCGTCCGGCGCGTCGCCGGCGTCGTCCGGCCGGCCGCACAGGAAGGGCGAGCGCTCGTCGCGCGCGGCGCGGCGCGGGCGAGCGTCCAGCGCGCGGTCATAGGCCAGCAGGCACTCGGCGCACATGCGCGCTCGCGCCGCGCCCGGCGCCGGCTCGCTGTCGTCCACGGACGCGTCGCGCCGCCACCACCAGCAGCGGTGGCAGCCCACCAGCGAGCACGCGCACACGGCGGCGCACAGGCGTCCGCCCGCGCGCGCCGGGCACAGCTCCTCGTTGGCCACGGAGAAGATGCCCGACTCGCACGAGCCGCGGCGGCGCAGCTCGGGGCCCGAGGGCGAGCGCGCGGCCAGCGAGCCGCGGCGCGACAGCGCGGGCGAGGACGGCAGCGACGCGGCGCGCGGCTCGTCGTCCGACGCGTCGGCGCGGGACACGGCGCGCGGCGGCGACGCCAGCGACGCGCACGACGCGGAGCCGCCGCCGCCCGCCGCCGGCTCCAGGATCTTCTTTACGCCGCGGAACGTGTGCAGCGCGCGCCGCGCCGGCGTGGGCGCGGCGTGCGCGTCGCGCAGCAACATGATGTGCGCCAGGCGGTGCAGGCGCGCCAGCCGCGGCGGCGCCGCGCCCGCGCCGCCCAGCGCCCACGCCGAGCGCGCCGCGCCGCCGCCCGCCGCGCCTCCCCCGCGCCCCCCCCACCGCGCCGCGCCCCACTCCAGCTCCGATAGCGAGCGCCGGTGTTGCACTGACACAAAAAATCACATGAATACATGTCTGGTGGCAGATTATATAATACGGAATGGCTCAAATGTTTATTAATATTTCAGATATTCCAAATAAGACGCGTTTATTGATGACGTTTACTCTCAAAGGTACGATTTACGCGACGACAGGAACGGGTACTCACGTTGATCTCGCTCGTGGTGCCGCGGACTGCCCTCGGACTTGTACCGCTGCGGGCGACGCCACGCGTACAGTCCGGGACACGAACGCGGTCCCGAAGAGTCCGCGTCCTCACTGCAACCGACGTGTACGTATGTTATCACGTGAATTTTTCATATAATGTTATAACACCGTATCGGAACATATTGCACAGAGAATGATACGAGAAGTAGTTAACACGACACGAACCTGTCATAATTGTTGTTAGAGGAGTGCGACGCCCAGGCCGCGTCGTCCAAGCTCTCCTTCACCTCGGCCAGCTTGTTCACTATTTCTGGGAATAGTGGTCGTGCTTTCGGCTCGTACTGCAAATAATATAGCCATATTAACTAATGGTTCGAATAATAAAATAATGCTCAACATCTGCTGAATAGACTTCGATTGACTCGTAGAGAATATTTTTTATCATGCAATAAAAATACTCACGATGCAGCAGTTGAAGGCGAGCCTTAAAAAGTCAGGCACCGTGTCCTCGTCACACAGCTCCACGAACGCCATGTAGTTGAGGCCGAAGTTGTCCGTGCGCGGGAGCACGTCCGGATCGGCGTCCACCTGCGCAGGGAACCGAGTTTATTACTACGCGATAAACAAAATATTAGTCAAAATACCCGTCGCATTTTCAATGATGGATACGTGTTAAGAGATTTTCCTTATTTTTTTTTAAACGATTGCACGAAATATCCCCAAAATTTTGCGTGTAAATTAAAAATTTTGGTCAAATATCTATTTACAGATCTTAGGTAAATTATCCGAAATAAAATAACATGAAAAACTTTTAAAACAAAGAGTAACGAGTAAATCCCTTACCCTGGCTATAAGTTGGCACAATATGATCCCGTAGGAGAATATATCGGACCGGTGGTCATACCACCGACCCCGCAGGCACTCCGGTGACATCCACCACGGCGAGCCCACGCTAGGCAGTCTGTATCCATTCCTGTAATTAAACGATACCAATTGAATAACTAATTTAGAAAAGGTTACAGTTAATATGGTTTATCAAATGATATACGACCTTTTCGAAATTGCATATTCAATTATAATATGTATAGCTTTACGGAATATATCTAGTTTTATTTTTTGGGACAATCGTATAACATGACCCATAACAGAGAACGGGAGGTACAGTGTCTTAACAACATGATAATGCCTTCGTCATATTACATATATGACGAAGGCATTATCATGCGAAACTTAGAGGGGATACACCCTCCAAGTTTCAGGTATTTACGATCAAAACGGTTCAGGCTGTGCATTGATCCGTCAACAAGACAAAGCGTTTTATTAATCATCATCTCCCTTATCCCATTTTTTCTTCTATTCTGTCTTGCCATCACGCTCTCACTAGTAAGTGAGAAAAAGAAGAAGGGAAAGGGAGTATCCCTTTTCCTTCATATCACTTCTCACGCAATCCATCCATATTTTCTTTGACCTCCCCCTACGTCTCCATCCATCTCCATCCAGCGAATAATCCATTCTCTTCTCATGATTATATCAGGACAACCGATTCCCTATTAATTCTGTCTAGGTGATAGTTTGAAACTTCCCGTAATCTCATTCCTCACCTAGTCCATTTTTGTCACTCCACACATCCACCTCAACATTTTCATTTCCGCTACATGCAATATTTTTTCATCAAAGCGTTTTATTAATACAGACCATTTAATTGTTTGTAAATATGTGTTAAGTCAAGTAAATAATAAGAATCGTTAGTTGATCAACTTTCTAGTTACTTTATGAACTAACGAGATTTCGGCTGGTTAAAAAAAAATACCCTAAACCTAAACCAATGGGGTTCAAAACTTATTAAAGTTGGAGTTTTTTTGTTTTGTTCCAACAGAAGCATAGTCTCGTTTGGTTAGGTTAGGTCAAGTGTCATAACAATTAAGAAAATAATATAATAATAATGCGCTGCTAAATTCAACATATGAGTGGCACGGAAGTTGATCGACTTCCGATTCGCATTATTTTCTGGTGAACGTATATTTTTTAACATTACTACAAACGTAATTTTGTTGACAGTCTCGTTAGACGATTGGAGATGTGCGTGTTCAAATAGACAAATAAAAGCTTTAGTGTAGACATACAAAATAATAAATCTTAGTACACGTTCACTTTACACAAATCACGTTTTTAGTAATCTAACTATTGGAATCACTATTCGCAAGTAAATATCATTGAGACAAATATTTTTAATGATGTTTTATACCGTAATGAGTAGCCTTTAAGTATTAATCGAGTGAAGTTTAATTAAAGTGTAAATAATTTACCGCACATAAATTACGTACGTTCGCGTGACCAGGTTGCATTTAAATGAAGCTATTTTAATACTTACTTAGAAATCAAATTTAGACTTAATAAGAGTGGAAGGTATACTTGTTATGCAAAATTATCGTTGAGATTTAAAAACTTAAAATATTCCGATTGGAGTAAAAAAATGTTTAGTTATTGATTACCTATAAAATTGAAATTAATTAAATAAAATGTAAGTTTCTGGTTTTAAAGGATAAATAATAGGTTTTTACTAAATGCAAATGCAATAAAAAAATATTGTCCGTCTGTTTTTGTCTGTTTGTTCGCATATTCCGCCTTATCTCCTAAACAGAAGGTACACTGATAGCTGGACTATCTAATAAAAACCTCCTTATAATATCAGCACCACTAGGTGCTGATATTATAAGGAGGTTTTTATTAGATCTGGCATTTTTTTCCGAAAACAACATTTTTCTAATTTTACGTGGATAAAGTTCAGCTTGTGTACATTAAATCTAAGGTATGTATATCAGATTGCATACCGTGTAACGATAATAAAGCTCAATAAGAAATCGCGACACTTAAAAAACAATACAGTATAATCTAGCTGATCGATAATCATCCTTGAATTTTTTAAATTCAAGGATGATCAGCAGTGGACGTTACATGGGCTAGAAATTAGTACTTATATTCTTCTTATGAGCAGATTGCTCGTTAGGAATCATGAATGATGAGCTATCCGGCACCGTTTATCACTTATCTTTTAGTTGTACCCAATAATAGCAAGACTATACTGTATTGAATAACCATATCGTTACAAAACCCATTCTCTAGAGGATACTTCGCAGTTTGCTATAGCGTTTTATAAAGACTAATTATCTACAGGTGACTAACAACATAACACGCAAAAGTGCGTGTAAAGCGCGCATACAACACAAAGAATGACAGCTTAATTGTAAAATATGTTATTTCTTTCAATTCAGTTGTTGAGATATATTGTAGTGACAGCATTGTTCGATCTTTAACTGTGTCTTTTAACTACTAATGAGATTTGAAAGACATTGTAGAAACTATGTTAGTACCTACTGTCAAATACTCCCGACCCATAGATTGCCAATAACCTTCCGAAGCCCTCGTAGACCCTAAAGTCCGAGAGGCCGGCGAACTGTAACGTAGAGTGATCGATGCACAAAACTAAAAGTCATAACTCCTCGCCAGCAACCGCCCCGAGCCGAGGTCCAAGTCCCACAGGGGACTCAGGTTGCTCTTGCGCAGGTTGCTTAGTTAGTAGTTTTTAAACCATTTATTTAAGCTGGAGCTCTGTTCGCCTTAATGCCCACCATACAAATACAAGAATGGAGTTCTCAACGGCTATAGAGTTGCGCACTACATAGGAATTGACATGATTTTCGTCTTGTCCATTTCTATTCTAAGCCCAACATGTTGAGAAACTCGTGGTCGTTGAGCATGTCACAGGCTGTCCAACGGGTCGGCTAGATCCCTATGTTGTCGGTAAATCGCAGGTGAGTGATGAATTCGCCATTTTTGTTGAAGTCCACTCTAGAATGTTGAAAATATATCATCTTGCTATCTTACTCCTCTCCGTTACGGGATTGCCTTCGTATATCGGTTCTACACACGAACCGACATTGTGGCGTTTGAAAAGTATCTGTATTTATTTATTAGGCCCAGAAGGTCAGGATTATTTTTGTTAAACGTTTTCTTTCTGGGCTCAGCACTCAACCATGCAGAATTGCACATGGTGTATTAATTAAAAATGTGGGCAACAATATACTTTTAATAGACGTGCGTGCATTATAAACCTGCGTGTGTGCAAACGACACGCAGTAATTGAAATGGTATCTCACCTAACTATACTCACTTTTCCTTCATGTGTAGGAAGGAAAAATAATAAGAAAAATATTAGGTATAATTAAAGATGTACCGGAAATAATATATCTGCAGCTCTCGGTGGACTCCTACTAGCATATAGAAGAGCACACTGGGGGTTCTAATGGGTACACCCTTCTCCCTTGGAATGGGGAGTCCTAAATACTTCCAACTGCATCGGAGGTGATGCCTTATATATTTCCCAGAAGAAAGATATAATTAAAATATACTACTAAAAATTGTTATTCTCAAGGCAAGTAGATAATAAAATGTGGTATATTCTCTACCATTCGTTTTGTCATGTATGTCGAGATAAAGTTGACTCAGAGTAACATGGGCTATATTTTATTACTAGCTTCCACATACGGTTTCAGCCTCGCAACTCCCATTCCTGTAGAAACTTCAAAATTAAACATAGATAAATGGGCGGCCTAAACATTTATTAAGGCTGGAGCTCCGCTCGCCTTTATGTCGTGAACTAGCAAAATCTATCTAAAACTGAAAGATTTATTCAAGTCGCACCATTAGTTCTTGATATTAGCGGGTTCAAGCAAAGAAACTTTATACATTAGTATAGAAGTAAAAATAAGGTCCTAATTGAAAGTAAGCTACGCGGATGAAAACATCAGTTTTATTTTAGGTTCCGAACTCATCGCCATCTTTCGAAATGGTCGTTTTTCAAATGTATGACAGATATAACTTAGTCATGTCAGGACAAATGCAATCTTTTAAATAAAATAGGTTAGGGTTAAAAAGTTTCTTTACAAACTTCGTTACGAAATCTTTATGTAAGCTTGCCAATCTTTGGTCGTTCATGTTCCTTAGAATTGTAAACGCTTTTATATCGTGTTATAAATGGCAGTAACCATATACGGAATATGTATAATCAATTGTGTATGGATACGTTGCTCATATCTTTCGCTATGAATCCATCAAGTGTTGCCGTTATATGGTATTAAGAAAAAATGCTGCCGTAACGAGTCGATATTTTCGCTGAATAGTGGAATAGCAAGTTACAATGCAGATTTATTATTTTTAACTACGGTATTAACAGATTTTCTAACTTTTACAACACAACAGTTACTACACCACCAGCATTTTCTATATAACCTTATAATATATATTCGTCTTTTCTATAATCTACAGAATCAGGTTAAAAAAAATACTTTTACCAAACAACAGTTATCACTTAAACCAGAAGTATTTTCTATAATCTTATATCTTTATCTCTATACTAGCGGCCCGCCCCGGCTTCGCACGGGTGGACTTTTATACCCTACCCCTGCCCTACCCTACCCCTACCCTACCCTACCCCTACCCCTACCCTACCCTACCCCTACCCTACCCCTACCCTACCCTACCCTACCCTACCCCTACCCATAAGTATCCTATGTCCTTCTCCCAGTTCTTAGCTACCTCCCTACCAATTTTCAGCCAAATCGGTTCAGCCGTTCTTGAGTTATAAATAGTGTAACTAACACGACTATCTTTTGTTTTTAAAATGTATTCTGCTATTCAGGGCGGAGACAAATCCAACGAAACAAAAACCATGAAAATTGATCCAGCCGATCTCGAGTTATAAGTGTTGTAACAAACCCGTCTTTGTTTTATATATATAGATTTTCTATAACCCAGAGAATAGATTCTATCACAGGTAAAACAGTCATATGCTCATAGAAATATATTATCAACAAAGATGTTCTTAGTTTGTGTTATACTTACATAGGATGAGGTATTTTTGCTGCGAGGCCAAAGTCAGCGACGACAGCCATATAGTCACCTTCGCCATATTTTCTTATTAATACATTCTGAAATAAGATAAGGTTTATAAATTAACAATAAAATTTATTAAGACGCTGCACCCTCTTTTCTGACATTTACTAGGACATTTTTTTTTAATCTTTGCGATTAGACCAAACCATAAGTATACCTATACTAGCTGCGCCCTGCGGTTTTGCCGGCATAACTCTGCTCCAGTGGATCGGAGCGTGATGTTTTGTAGCCTATATGTTATTCCAGAGTATAACCTTTTCCCGGTGCAAAATTTCATCCAATTCCGTTTAATAGTTTTGGCGTAAAAGAGTAACAAACATCCATCCATCCATTCTTACAAACTTTCGCGTTTATAATATTTGTAGGATTGAAAGATTTAATTGCGATTTTTACACGATTATTCTACGAGTAGGAACATCATTCGAAATATTGCTATTAAACAAAGAACAAGATAAATTGCACTACTTCACTATCATATTGACTTTAAGTTTTCAAATATTCTCGGAGTTAGGGCAACCTGCTAGGTTCTTTTACTCTAAGTACACTCCTCATATTCTAAGTAAGGATCTGGAAGGATATGTGAAACTTACCTTAGTAGTAAGGTCCCTATGGAAGACACCGCGAGAGTGTAGGTACATCATGCCCTCAGCCACGTCGGCGGCTAGAGAGACACGTAGGGGCTGAGGCAGGGGCTCAGGCGGCGTGCTGAGGATCAGCTGCTCCAGCGAACCACCTTCCATGTACTCCGTGAGAGCGTGCAGTTGCCCTTCGTGCACGCACACGCCCATGAAACTGGAAAGAAAAGATAACATAATTATGAGTGACCGTTACCACAGAAGAAAATATCTTGCGGAAAAAGGACTTAAAATTTATTGCACTACGTAAAAAAATAGATATGGTTTCGTCTAGTGCGACCAAACGTGTAGATGAGGAAATGCTACGAGACGAATAATAATTATAATATTTATTTATGCATATATTTGAATATAAAAGCAAAGGGTCACTCACTTATCACAAAATCTCAGAAAGTACAAGTACAAGGAGTCTCATATTTTACATGGGGTTCCTTTTAGAACAGGTGCTCACTAAGCAAAATTGCAAAATTCACCCCAAACATCACATTACATCATATATAATAATATACATATACTCTTTAATAAAATAAATTACGGATTATTTTTTTGTATTAAGAAACTACCCTTATGAAGTTGCCAGTTTATGTGAAATTTCGTCTATTTTAGAAGACGACATAACGAGGATATTAATTAATTATAAGTTTTTACGGTAACGGGCGCGGGAAGCTATTAAAATATATATAAATGGAAACAACCATGAGAGTGTTGAGATTAATTCTTAGAGGCTTAGAATCTTTTGTTAAGAGTTACAGCTTGTAACTCTTTACTCATGTTGTTAAAATATACCCTTCCTATGTAATAAACATAATGAGCATCGTAAACATTGAACATCTTTCCTCCTTTCACTTCACTAAAAGTTAATACAATGTCTCTATAAAATATAATCTATAGATGAGATGGTAATTTTACTCAACTTTTTTACCAGAAGGAAGCATCGCTGCCGGTGTTTGGGAAAAACCTTTTCAATTAGGGAAAGTGAACCATTATTATTCACACAATGAGATAAATGTGGTGGTAAATTAAAAAAAATGTGGAAAGCGTACATAATGTAGTACGTGTACAGAGTAGCACCCATTGAACGATCTAAGATTCATTGCACCATTGTCATGTATACTAATGAGGACATTATAAAAATGTCGATGCATACATACTTAACATCATTCAAGGCTTCGCAATTAATGCATGACTTGCCTTTTAACACTATGTGTAATCTACTTTGAATTTGGTAATCGAATTTCAGATGCATGTGTATATACTTATCTATCCGAAATATCAAGGTCGACACCCATATGTTGTAGTAATAATGAAGACTGATGAGTCCGCCGAATATGTCTCGAAGATAAAAGAAAGCGATAAGATTGGGGATTTTGCAAGTGTGATTTTAAATGATACATTGACAAAAGAACAAGCCATTGTGAACGCAAACGTTCAACCTGTCAAAAATCCATCTATTATTGAAGCGAATGTGATCTCATTTAATATTGAGACACTTGAACTTGAAACAGAGTTGAAAGCAACATATTAATGAGCACGACAAGCAGAACTAATTTTTCTCGCCTAGCATGTTCTCATCATTATTATGCTGATTGTGTATTACATTAACAGAATGACGTGACTGACGACGATATGTTTCCAGACAAAAATACTAATCAGAATGCAGAGCCATGTCCCGCGCGTGTTCAACTATTCATAAACGAATTTTGTCACTTAAATGATATTAGTGACGTCAATATGAAAACACATGAACAAACTCTTAAAGCATCAATGTATCGAAAAAAACAAACATAAAACAATATTATTACTAAATCGATCACGCAAAGAAACGTACGCCAAGGTTTGAAGTTGTAATCACTCATCATCTTCTATGAATGGCAATAATTTGCCAATTAAAACTTAGCGTGCACGATATCAATGGAGCTAATTATGATGAAACTCCCATAGATAGTAAGATAAATTCAAAAATGCATACAATCATTGCGGAGAAAGCGGTGTCTATTATTTCTAAGGAAATTGTGTTATACACGGTGCAATAAAAACTGACGAGTTAAGGTTAATTGACACTTTTCGTTTGTTTAATGTTGGTTATCGCTGTAAATTATAGTTAATCATCTCGGCGTGGTCGGGGCTCCGGTTGCTCAACCATTAATCATGTGGTTTTTAATGCTTTTGTATAATTTTCAGTTTTAATCTCCTTGAAAGATTTCTTCATACTTAAATTCGTACTTCTCTTAATTAAATGCACGCCTCCATACAAACATATGTACATTCTTTCTGCTTTTATAACTGGTGAGATAAATGAACATTTTAAAAGTACTTAATTGTCTGCTTGAAAAATAATGTTGAGTATTCCGTACGCCACTATAGTATTATCATTTAACAAATTTTAACAATATTTAACAAAACATTAAAATTTCTAGTTGACATCGTATTTCGAGTAAAGTCAGCAGACATATTACTAAAGATTTGCCGAAAACACAGCTGCGTTGGATGAATGAGAAAAAACTTCAGACAAACAATCGGAACAAGGCAAGCATTGTTTTTTTAAAGATAACGGAGGAAACTAGTGTAATGGGGGACAGAGAATACTATTGTTTGGTCTATCGTGTTTTATTGCGTAACATATTATGCTAACCAAATTTGGGGTACTATGACAAAAATAGAGAAAAGGTTAGATAAAAGTAAAAAACAATTGTCTTAGAAAGTGTCGGGATATAAAGAAGTCACGATGTACGAGTTGTTTTTTGTACATTTGATTTAAAATGTCATGTCCACGTGTGGCAAATAAAAACTGACTATAATTCCCAGTTTAGTACATTTGCAAAATCCTCTGCAGCTCCAGATAATTTTATTGAAAGGAAAATATTTGGATTCAAGTAATAAATAAAGATTCGGGCCTACGTTTTTATATAAAAATATTTGAACAATCAGAATAAAAACAGCGAGCTTCTGCAGTGACGCAACCTGGAACAATGTACCTACAGAACCGGATTCGGTTGTTTGGCCAACACAAACAGCGAACAAAGGCTAACCGACGAAATGCCCTGACCCAGGGAAGCTTCTGCTTTGAACAAACATATTGTTGAGCTTTGGATCAGAAATGCTTAAAGTTCATTCATCATAGCTTTTAGATTGTGCCACATTATACTTCATATTTCTTAAAAGAAATATCTTGCAAAGATTTAATGCTACTTTTAATATTTGCGAAGATATTTTTTGGGTTACCCAAAAAAACCCTCTAATAACTTTAAGTTTACTTTACTACTTACGCTTTATTGACATTTAAGATTATATTTCTCAATAATTGTTTAATAACACTTAAGTGAGAAGAAATTTCCAAAGGTATGTTTTAAATTGTTGAATTTATAAATTCGCAATAAGATTCAAGCTTTTTGGGACAGGGCCAATAGGTCATTGCTGAACCGTAAATATATAAGGAGAATTGGTAAAATTGCAGAAAGTAATAACGGGCATAGCGTTAGAGCTGCGAAAATCGTTCGAAATAGTAATTTCTAAAGTAAAGGAATCCAAGTCCAAACAAAAAGATACAGAGTGAATCGTAGGATGAACCAAAGTATAAAAAAGTTATTGGTTAAACGAACGAAGGATAAATATATTTAGTCTGAATTCTTATAACATCGCAAAACCGGCTGCGTCCATTAAGATGCTTAATTAATGGTTGTCATAAACTAAAGAACGTGAAACATTAGATGAACAACAAAAAGTTTTGAGACTTATACTAATTTATTTTACCCCTCCAGCTGGCCACAGATATTCTGTATTAAAAGATTTGTGAGAATGAATTTTTGGTTTAAGTATTTTTAGAATAATAAAAACAATACTTCGCAGCTTCGTTCAGATAAGTAGTCTGGATTAACACTTTTCGAATCTTATTTACACGGAACATAGCCTTTACAATAATATGAACTAGATATTTGTTAAAATTACCTACTTAAACTCTTAACATTAATTTACACAGTAAATAAAGATTAGAATTTCTATGCTACATTTCAATGTGTCCGACATTCATTCTATCGAATATTGTCTTAGGAACATATTTTTTAAATCTAGTTTAACTTTAACGAAGTAACAAAAGACCTTGCAAGGGTCGATGGATAAAATTGAATGTTTGATGGTATAGCACCAATAACCTCCCTAATAGGAATAAAACCCTAACATTTGCGTGCCAATTATCAAAGAACGGCGAGGGAGATCTTTTTTTATATGGAGGTGAAGTCCCCATCGATTCCTCTACAATAGCAAAGCAAAATTTTAGCTACATACATTTCGCAACTCTATGGATAAAGCCAGCGCGCAAATCGCATGTGCAGTTAAATATGGCATCTCAATAATCCAGTGTAAAGTCGAACATATGATCTGTAGACGTCATTCATATAATTAGTTACAATGGGGTTTGTTCTTGATATTCGTACGTCATGGGAAACCACTATAAACATTCTATAAGCCTACGTTTTAGAACATCTGTTGAGTTTTCCTCAAATAGAATGATAGTTGCGCAAAATTCTCCTAAAGACATTTTAAACTAGCTTCCCGTCCACGGTTTTACTGTAGAAACCTCATCAATATCGCATATGGTAATCCTGGATAACGTAGCATTGTAAGGATGAAAGAATTATTGAAATTATTTCAGTAGACTTTGCTGATTCGTAACACACATACATAAAAAATAATACAAATCTTTCATCTTTATAATATTAATTATTAATGTTAGACAAAACATAAACTCATTTAAAAAAAGAAGCGACGTGCATAATTTAAACACTAGAAATAATCATAAATTATGTGCCGAATATCATCGTTTACAAAGAGTTCATTCTTCTTTTGTGGGTCTGGCTATTCGCATTTACAATAAAATACCGAAAAACTTACAAGACCTTTCATTTGTTAAATTTAAATTGGAAATTAAGAAAATTTTAATGAGAAAGGCTTATTACGCTCTGAATGACTATTTAAATGATAATAACGCTTGGTCGCTTGGCTAACCAGGAAAACGTAAAAATGTATTGAAGTCTTTAAGAATAAACGCTTGTATGACATTTTAATGTACCTATCGTATTTTGTATGATTATATCTATCATAAGATTTAATGAAATGATTCATTTTGTATTTGACATTGCATATTACTTATTTTTTATATATTTTACTGAAATAGAAAAATATATAAAAAATAATATGGTCAATCCAGATGTTACATACTAGATTCTCATACTCAAAACTGTAAGATCGTCATGCTCACAATAAAAGTCATTTCTTGCGGCGGCGATGTGGGACGGGTCGCCTCCTTCCCTCTGATATGGCGAGGGAGCCGATGGCTGTGTCACACGTCATACTCGTGAACGGGTGCTGCTTGCGGTGGCTGGTCGGCTTGCAGTTGAGGGTATTTACTTGTTATAACTAATTAATAGTCTTGTTGTCACATTGATAGTGTCTGGGTTGACATTGTTTAGGTTTGTTTATTTTAACTGTAAATGTGGATGGGGTGCAACCGACGTTATTTTATTATTTTCCTAATGTGCAAGAGTTTTCATCCGCTTGAGTAGAACAATTATCTTTTTTGTTTATTATTCTATGAAATAACTGTAAGGGGCGTGCCCCAGCCCACATACTGTGCAAACTGTATTAAAAATAATTATACATTAAAAAAAAAAGATACAGAACAAAAGAAGACGGAAAAGAATAAACCGGAGTTTCTTTCTGAGTTTCTTCTCCGGGCCGTCCACTTAGGTAGCTAGAGAAACCTGCAGGTTAGCTAGGCTAGGATCCTCGCCGGACAGACCGAGGACCGCGTTGACCCTAGCCCCTGTCGTGTGATCCAGTGCCTGTAGTCCGTGCCAGTGATCACGTCCTCTATATTTCTCTTTACTTCTTGCTTGACCGGTCATTGCACTCTAAAATGTGTTATAATATTTTATATAAATGTTTTTTTTTTTTTATTCATAAAATGTTTCAATAAAATAAATATAGTAAATAGATATTAACGTTAATATTAAGAGCTTGTTTACTAACACAAGACTGACAGACTTCTAGCACACCTGAAGTAAATTAAACATAATTTAATAGTAAATGTTACCTATTTATAATTAATTTTATATGCATTGTAAATTTTCTTGACAAGTACAAGTGTATGTAAATACCTAAGTGCTGAATAAAAATCGTTTATTTCGTTTATACTTTTGAGTATACAATATAGATCATCCCGCATTCCCAAGTGTCCAATCTCTTGCGCAGGTTGGTTGCTTAGTTTATAAGGCTAGTACATCTTCTCCAAAAACAATTATGTTGCATATTTTCTGTCTGTTGATCGTAAGTGTCCTGATGATGCCACCCTATCATACAATACTACAGCTATAATCCATCCGGATTTGAATTAGATATTAATTTATTAATAAACATCAATTAATCTCATGCATGAATATTAATGTTCTTTATTTTACGATAATTTAGAGATAATGTCAATGTAATGCGTAAATTGGTAGTTTTAACAAATGTTAAATAAGCGATAGCAGCAAACAAGTGTTTGTATGCCAATTGCCAGGTATAACATAACTAGTTAGTGTTCGATTCTTGAGAAAATAATAATTATTATTTAATATCGCATTCCCAAAGAAAACAATTTAGTCTGTCGTGGATAGGAAGTTTTATTATTATTAGTATGTATGAATGTTAATCGTTTATAGCATTAATATTAAGAATTTATTTAATGACACAAGACTGACAGACTTCTAGGACACATTAAATGCATTTAAACATAATTTTATAGTAAATTTTACCTATTTATAATTGATTTTGTATGCATTGTTTTTTACATTTTTATACATTATTATTGACAAGTGTATGTAAATAATATAAGTGCTGAATAAATATCATTTATTTCATTTATCATTTATGGATTTCAGTAATTTGTCTTTTAAGGATCTTACATGTGCGGTGTGCCAAGTGTGGTGATAATGGCAAATTGGCAATATCCTTCAACGAGCCTGGCTTGCCATGTCTGCTAAGAGGAGGCCCATGTTCAGCAGTGGGCGTAATCGGGATGATAAAGTTTATTACGCCATTATTGTTACATGCTATAAAACAACAGTTTGTGGTGGTCATGCCAAAGTCTGAAGTCTACGTAGTTATAATAAAACAGTAAACCTTGCACCTAGGAAGAGACCTCTGCAATAATTAAGTCGCTAATGATGTTTTTAATCATAACTGATCTTTATAACCTTGCTCTCCATCTAAGGTATTATTAACCTTAGGTAGCACCGAATGTGAGTTTGTATGTATTTATGTATACTTAAAGCTGTTGTAAATTATGATGTATCAAAACTGTTACCACACGTGGTGCCTCGAGCCTGTAATCGCGAATTAAAGAATTAAAAAAAGATTGGATTATCATTATCAGTGAAAATGTGTATATTTTTTGAGGTATTAGTTAAGATAGTGTCGCGAGTTCAATGATTTTTTCTCATCTCAAACATGTTCAACGGCCTAAAAAAGTGTTTACTTCAAAAATCAAAGAAAAAATGTTTTTCTTTTATACATTATTATTATTAAAATTGTATTCGCATTTAAAACCACTTTACGGTGTTCCTGGATCTGAATAGAACATGACCTAGACCTAGACATAGGTGACAGAAATGTTATATCTGTCACCTATTATTAAAATCTTGACATTAAGGTGCTTAATCATTATTAGTTTATATTAAGTCTTCATTAAAATTCAAAATGATTAAATCTTAATTAAATGTAAAAGAATAAATGATTTACTTAAATGTTAAACAAACGATGAATAACTACAATACAACGGCTTGGTATGATATTTTTTATCGTAATTTCAAATAATAAATAACTTTCCAAAGTGACTGCAAATCAAAATATATATCCTACTGTTCGAGGTTTTTAGTTTTTGACCTAACGATGACTAAACTTAGGTCTATTATTGCATTTTATATTCGCAAAATAAATAGTCTACCAAAATTAATACGTAAAGTGCGACCGTTTCACACAAAGGGGGCAAATAATACCTAAAAAAAGATACCAAATACCTTACCTACCTTTTTATTATTATTTGTTTGTTGCGCAAAAAATATGTATAATAAGACCGACCCTACCGAATAGATTAGACGCAATCACCTACAAGGTACCTACTCGAAGATAATTTTAGTATTAGACGATCAATTCGTGGCTATTAACGTGACTTCAAATTAAAATCGAATTATATGAAGGTATAAATGGTTTTACGATCGTAAAGATTTCTTGTAATCCTTGATATTAATAGACATTTATGACAAGATTTATTGAATTTATAAATTAATTGCCTCATGCCGATTTCCGCGATGAGTTAATTAACAGAAGATATAGAACGCACTATCACGGCGATGTTTTAAGAAGGCAATATACTTGACATTTTAATTAAATTGCACTAAATAACAACTAAAACCAAACAATCCAACATAATAAATAATATTATATGAAAATACATCCGTGTCGTCCGCGTCCATAATAATTAACCTAAGATTAATAATAATAAGTCTTTTTGCACAGACTCATTTTTGACAGATTTTTAATAAACACATATAACATCTATATATTAATATGAAAAGCAAAAGCTTTTTACACTTTATTGGGCGGAAGGAGGAGTGAGAGAGAGAAGGAGTGCCGTATGCTAACATTTTTAATTATGGTGTGCAACCACTATTATTCATAATGGTATCGCCTGGTTTGGCTGTCTGTACCACCCGTCTGTTAACTGTATATAAAAAAAGAAAGGGATTCGGGACCCATGTCCCCTCGATTCCCTCCTGACTTTGCATGTGGATTTTCAAATACAAAACCTTGTTCAAGCTATCACGGATCTAACAAAAAAGGAACTAAAAATGCGGTTACACAGTTAACGGACTACAAATAGACGAACACATGTCTATTTATATTTCAGACAAGTCAAAGGCCATCCTAGAATTCCTAGATGACTAAGTATTAAAGCAATGAGGATAGCCATGATTATTTCATTATAATACGTATTGTTGGTTTATGTTAATTATATCATTGGCATATAAGAAGGGAATTTTCGCATAATACTCGTATACTTTGTTTTCCTTGGACAGTATAACATTAAATAAACTACACAACCAACAACTTTGTAAAACCACACGCAATATATTTATTTTATTTGTCTCATAATGCTTTATTAGACAAATAAAATAAATATATTGCGTGTGGTTTTACAAAGTTGTTGGTTGAGCCTTATTGATGTCGTATTTGTTAATGTAAGATACATATTAGCAAACAATTAAAACAACACACGTTTATTGTTACGTCCGCCACATTATTTCGTTTTTTTTTTCGGACGGACATAACTTAGTTAGCCAGGAGGCTTTTACTATGTACCGTGCATTAAGGCGAGCAGAGCTCCAGCCTAATTATAACGTCGAGCAAAACTATTTTAAAGGTCAAAAACCTATTTAAAAGTTAGAATAGAAGCCAAAAGTGAGGGCAATAGTTTGAAAGCAATAGTGTATACCGGGTTTTGTAACGTTAATAAAATAAAATTAAAAGAGAATAAAGTTATAGTAGTTTAGGAAACCAAAAATTAAAAATGGTTTACGTTACTAATAATAGAGTTTCTTATGATAACATCTTATAACTGTCGTAGACTATTAAGTGTCTGGAGCTAGCAATTAATTTAATCTCGATTGTGTGATTTACGCAACTTTTTGTGCTATACAACAAAAACTAACAATGTATGTATGGACTTACTTATTCTTTAGGAAAATAGCTGAGATAATAAATGTATTCTAATAGATATCTTAATAACAATCATTTATTTATTTTCTTTTTTTTTCGAAACGACATACATAGTAAGCCCCGAGGCTTTTGATACTTCAACGGGCATAAAGGCAAGCAGAGCTCCAGCCTTAATAAATGGTTTAAAAACTCAAACTAAGCAACCTGCCCAAAACGGCGCTCCATGTGGGGCTTGGACTTCGGCTCAGGGCGGCCGCTGGCGATGAGATTGAGGGATTATGACTTTTAGTATTTTAGGGGGTTTCGTACAACTGTACTTAACAGTTCGCGGGCCTCTCGGACTTCGGGTCTACGAGGGCATCGTATGGTTCTTTGCAAACGTCGCGCGTCGCGTCGGGAGGACGACATTTTTTTTCTCACCACAATACATTAGTTAACATTGAAAGTATACACAATTACACATGCTCCATTTTATACCGTGGGAGACTTGTGATAAGCTCTAAGCTTGTGTTTCGGGACACCAGGCCTCCATCCATTAGATTAATATTGGTATTGCAAATAATGTCTAAACCTAAAGCTTTTTATTTTTGTTGTAAAGTATTCGCGCGCTGGCGGTGGGATATGTGGGACTCGCCCTCTCCATAGCGTGGTATGCTAAACTCATACCATGAGGAGAGGACCCTACCAACCACTAAAACCTCCCGGACACTCCTTCGATCCGCCGTTGGCGGGGGCCGGGTGCGCATGAGCAATCCGGGCCCCGACGGCACCCGCGGCCAATATGTTACCGCGGGATCTCCAGGGCCACACTTACAGTGGCCCATTTGCCCAATTATAGGGACGCCCGGAGTGTAGAGGCGTCCCTACTCCTCATGGGTCAGCCTCGAAGGGAGCGGGGCCCATGTCCCCCACTCCCCGTAAACCTAAAGCCTAGGTAGCATATATATTAAAGCAGCTTATAAACACTCCCGGTGCAAACTGTTAGCCAAATCTGTTCAGTAGTTTTTGCATGACAAACTTTCGCGTTTATAATATTAGTAGGAAATAGGATCCTGTAAGTGTAGTTTAACAATTTCTGGAGAGACTTACCCAAGAATGTTGGGATGTTTCAGTTTGTTCATGAGCTGCACTTCTCGTAGCATGTTGGGTCGGTTCGCCCGCTGCTGGTTCATCTTCAGCACCATCACCTTGCCTGACGTCTTGTTAGTCACCTGATGACAGACAGAAAATAAAGTTAATCATCGACATTGGCCGATCAATTTAATATATAATAATTTCAATTATTACATTAAAAACATTAATACAAGTAATTTCTTATAATTATATCTAACTCATATCAAACTTGTAGACAGTAAGACGGTTTTTGTTTCGGTTTCCCTATCTGGTACCAAACCAGCGAATTATTTTAGTAGCTTCCTGGGCGCGGATTCACCAGCGTAACTGCCGTGCCTGTAGAAACCTCATAATTAAATATAGCCTAAAGCCTTCTTCGATAAAAGGGCTATCTTACAGTGAAATAATTTTTAAGATCAGAAATGAAGTTCCTGACATAAGTGCGTTTAAGCAAACATACAGACTCTTCAGTTTTGTACATTTATATTAGTATAGAAGTATAGATCATATAAATACCATATTTTTTTATAAGAATCAACAAGAAACTTTCTAGACTTAAGTATTACATAAACGATGTTTCAATATCACGCTTATCCCAGGAATAATCTATCATCACTTTACTTATATCTGAAGATTGCAAAACGCTTGACATGGCCAATAAATTACGTACGACGTAACTTAAATACGTATTTAAGGCCTCGTTAAACTTAATACGCAAATTACCCTACCGTACCTGTATGTAATCATTCCCCAAAATTTAAAGCTTAACGATTTAAGTGTGCCATTTGATTATACGTCGTTTTTTAGGTCTGTCTGACTGTCACCAGGCTGTATCTCATGAACTGTTATAGCTAGATAGATGAAATTTTCACAGATGATGTATTTCTGTTGCTGCTATAACAACTAAGTGCAGAATAAAATAAATAATTACAGAATAAAATTAATATTTTATAACATAAATGAGCATACTTTATTTATTATAATTCTAATTAACGTAGGATTTAATATTTTGTACCGTTTAGATTTAGCCATGGCGTAGCGATATATCAGTCTTAAGAGTTCTTAGATTCAATCCCTACACCGGACAATAAATCTTTGTAAATTTTAAGATTTCTCCCCGGATCTATTTGGTTCCGTATCGTCTGTGCCTCGATTATTATAACATAATTTATACACAATATCATATTTAAATCTGTACTTGTACAATGTAGGACAAGAAAAAAAACCTAATTCCACACTTAAGACTACTTCTTGAAAGTTCAATAATATCCATATTTTCCCACATCCATATCATCAGTTTCACATAATATTGACTTCGTTTATAGAGAAATTGTTAACAATGCAAGTGTTAACGCAGTGGCGTAACTACAGCTAGTCCGAGGGCCGAGCCAAATCGTTTAGCTGAAATCTCATGGCCCGACCATTTTTAAAAGACTTGCTTCTCTCGGGGGTTCCCGTGGGAAATGCCAATAAATATAGCGAAAGTTTCTAATGATGAAAGAATTTTTGGAATCGGTCCATAAGTTTCGAAGCCTGCTCAATGCAAACAAACAATCATATTTTTGTTTTTTTTTTTGACACAACTCTCGCCATAGCCGCTAGCAGTTACAAGTACATACACACACACATAAAATACACGTAGATACAAATAATTTAAGGAATACAAAATGCCTTAAAATATATTCTAAGGTCCCTAACAGGTCGAGATCGTGGCATTTTTGCCCATCTCACCACCCTATTGTCACGCCGCTGTGTTAGCGTATGTCGGCCGATACGCGATCTCAAATCGAGTGAATTTCTAGTTTTCTAGATTGCCGTTGGAATTAACCGTAACTTGATATGGCCGCAAATGTTTTGGAGCATTGAGATTGACAAGGCTAGCAAGTGACTTAAATATTTTAATGCTACTGCAAAATCACAACAGTACTTATCTATACTAATATACAAAGCTGAGAAGTGTGTGTGTAGGTCTGCTTGAACGCATCTATCTCAGAAACTACAAGTCCGATTCGAAAATATATATCCCATTTATAGAGAAAGGCTGTATTCAATTATGAACTTCCTGCAGGAACGGCAGTTACGCAGGTGTGGTTACCGCGCGCGGGAATCTATTACTATTGTACATCATCAGCCCGTATAACGTCCACGGCTGAACATGGGCCTCCTCCCGAGAGGGAGGGTATTTGCCATAGTCACCACGCTCTATGCAGGCGGCGCGGCGGTACTATTGTTCAGTTGTAGCAAAATCTTTGTGACATTCAGAATGCTAGGTTAGGATAGTCCATTGCAGTTACTGGACCCGATAGTTCATACTACTTATTGTTGATATTTTATACTAGATTCCCCGCGGATTTACTCACGTTTGACCGCTCCTTTGTACCAGTGGGTCGAAGGTTTTGTATCATCATCCAGCCCGTATAACGTCCACTGCTGAAAATGGGCCTCCTCCCAAGGGAAGGTTTTTGCCATAGTCACAACGCTTGGCAGGCGGATTGGTGACCGCAGTGTTATGTTGTAATACACAGCTGAAACGCTGCTGCCCGTTCCCTGGTTCGCTCGTTATAGATGATGTTATAACAATCGGGACCAACGGCTTAACGTGCTTTCCAATGCACGGAGGGTCAACCAACCAGACCCAGAAAGAAATCTTAGAATTTACAGTTTATAAACTGTCCCCTAGTACTTACAATTTTACCCAAATTAGTTCTGTAGTTTTTGCACGAAAGAGTCCATGCATTGTACCTGTAGCGACATCTACAGTAGCCGCACACAAACTGCTAGTAGACGAGCAGCGCCATCTGCCACCTAGCATCCTAACTAACCTGTATTGCGCAATACAAGTTCGCAAGCCAATTCGAACAGATACAAGTTCCGAACAGTAACAAATAGCCGTCGGTCGCCGGGCACACCACCTCGCCCGGCAAAGAAGATCTTCATTTTCTGTGGAGGAACACCACCAACCGTTGCTCTACATACCCTTTCGAATTTATAACATTAAGTAGGATATGTACAAAATGTTTAAAAGCTGTTTGTATTCAAAATTAATGTAACACAGATGCCATTTCCTCAAATTCCATTAGATTTGCCTTTAACTGCAAATGTAATTTTGTGAACAAAGCTTTCATGATTTTCAGTACAAAAGAGAAATCTATCATATAAAAGACACCTTCGCGGTTTCATCCCACAACTTTTTCGTCCCAGAGTATGTTTTATAGAAATTAAATAGTTTTTCTATCATTTTCTCAAAGGACAAAAGCTTGTCCGGCGATACAGGAAATGAGTTGTTCAAAACCTATGTAAATGTTAGGCAGATCCCAAATGAAATGAATGAATGAAAGTTGTTCTAGCGTGTGTCACATCCCGATGACGGCGGGGGTAGAAGGTGACCGGGGATAAGCTCGGCGCTCGTATCATTAACACGCTTGAGGAATGCGCCCAGGCCCAATGGTGGGTCAACCTTAGTTTTAAAACATGAAAGTTTAATTTGACGATGCAAAAAATCTCTTCTTATCATTTTAATTAAAACCTTCATAAAATGCAATTATGTTACAAGTAGTATAAACAACTTAGTGGGGACAAGATAAATAAAAGTATTTAGCTGTTAAGAAAATTAATGAAAGTTAAATTCAAATGATATAAGTAAGTAGGTAGTTTTCTTCTTCTATTGAGCATAATAATACCTAATTATTAAATTTCTCCTCAATCGCCTACTTCTCATAACTATGGAAAACTCCGTAACAGCTTATTAAACGCAGTGTTTTAAGGAAGAAAAAATGGTTAAATAGGTTGAGTGGTTTTTGTGTTAAATTGTATTGTATCAGAGTATACTTAACCATGAGCACCTTAATTATAGCAATATCTTTTTTTTTTTTTTTTTTTTTTTTTTTATAGAAGAGGGAGGCAAACGAGCAAGTGGGTCACCTGATGGTAAGTGATCACCGCCGCCCATGTACACTCGCAACACCGGAGGAGTCGCAAGTGCGTTGCCGGCCTTTAAGAAAGGAATAGGCTCGCTTCTTGAAGGTTGCCATGTCATACCGGATCGGAAATACCTCCGCTTTTAATTGATTCCACAGAGAGGTCGTGCGCGGTAAAAAGTTTCTCGAGAAACGCACGGTGGAGGACAACCATTCATCCAGGTGATGTTGGTGGAAGTTCTGGCGAGTGGATCTAAGGCGGAAAGCAGCGGCAGGTATGAGTTCGAACAATTCCTCAGAGCACTCCCCGTGATAAATGCGGTAGAGAATACAAAGAGACGCTACGTCTCTCCGCAAGGTAAGAGGATCAAGCCGATTAGTGGGAACCTCGTCGCCGGCGATGATTCGAGCTGCGCGACGTTGAACGCGATCAAAAGGAAGAAGCTGATATTGTGGTGCCCCGGACCAGAGATGGCAGCAGTATTCCATATGCGGCCGTATTTGCGCTTTATACAATTGAAGGCGATGCGCCGACGTGAAATACTGCCTGGCTTTGCCGAGGACACCCAGCTTTTTGGAGGCTAATTTAGCCTTGTCTTCCAGATGACCGCGAAATTTGACGTCACTCTCGACGTCGACGCCGAGAATCCCAATACTCTGGCTGATATTAAGGGGAGTGCTTTGAAAGTGAGGAGGTATGACAATGGGAGCCTTTTTCGTAGTAAACGCGCAAACCTGTGTCTTTTGGGGATTGAACTTGACCAAGTTACGATGGCCCCAATTTGAGACTTGGTCTAGGGTAGTCTCAATTTCAGACACAAGTTTGTTCCGACCCTCAAGGACGTGTGCCCGAGAAATGTTGGAGCGGCCAAAGTAGGAGGCATCTACCGTACTGTCATCTGCATAGCAATGAATGTTATCTGATTGTAACATGTCATTGATGTGCAGAAGAAACAGGGTTGGCGAAAGCACACAGCCTAATACATCTTTGCAGTAATAAACCCCATAAACACATTTTAAAAACATATGTCATAGACCATAGAGCTAACACCGAGAAGCGGGAAATAAAAAAAAATAAGAAAAGAAAATGGAGCAAAAAGATTCGAACTTTTTTTAGAGTAGGTACTTTTTTTGTAAATTTTAGACAATTTGATATTTACAACTGGTAATAAACCTAGCTACCTAGCAAGTTACTAATGTTTTTGGTAGCTATCCGGCTTCTACTTTCGCACGGTAGTTAAGCAAATTAACAATTAATATATCTAAATCTTCTTCATGAATCACTTTATGTATTGGTCTTCGCTGTCGGACTTAATTATATATTTCTGATTATACAAACGTAATTTGTTTGCCGTTTTTTGATCGATATTACGGCATCTGGAAGACGCTTGAAATATTCCGGAAATGTTTCGTTGCATATTCATCTTTGATATCAATGATCAATGTACATATTATATCGAGTATTAGTGGATATTATCTGAACGAGCTATCGCGAGATAATAGAGAAAGACAACTTTGAACACAAGATAGTTCACTGAAATAAAATTTAGCACAATACCAAGTTTGGTTACCATAAATACTATTGGTAGAGCTCATGGCAAGCTTTTAGCCTAACTAAGGCCATGGGCACGAACAGCGCCCTGTGGGGCGGTAGCGGTGAGAACATTGTTTGATAGCGAACGATGGTGTTGAATACATTTTTTATTTTTAATTAAAAAAATCTTCTTGGGAAATAAATCCCTGTATCGCGAGGGACTTTTGCAAACACACAATTCACGGAAACAGCATGAACACCCAGACTCGGAACAACTATTCGTGGTTCAAACAATTAATTGTCCCGGGTGGGAATCGAACCCAGAACACCAGGTCTCAGAAGTGACTGTCGTAGCCACTGAGCCACCGGTGCTGCATAAACTATAGATAAGTCAACTTATCCAAAACGAAATAGATGTACCTACTACCCGATTCGGGCTGCTAATCTGCTCCGTAGCGCGATTTTGTAACAATCTTTTTTTATTCAGTTTACAAACCGAATAATATAACATAGTATTATAAAATGAGCAAGATGGAAATACCTACCGCTTAATTTAAATTCCAAATTCATATTAATTTAAAGTAGGCAATTATAGCAAGATGTCCTACATATAATGTATCATTATCCTTGAAATACCTGATACAGAAGACAAACATATAATGTTGACTTATCTAGATAATGTGAAAAAATAAAATATACAAAGTCTACTACTGAAGAAGATAAGGTAGGAAAACTAGGTTTACTGTTACAAAACAAGAATTACCTCATCTATAATATTTTCGAATGGTCGTATGTAGTTGAGCCTTGTTTTATAGTAAGACGACTAGCCTTATTATATAGTTTAAAACCACACTAAGAAGACTTTGTTTTTTTTTTGTCCGGGAGGAAATGCCTTTACACATTCTCATCGCCGCTGCAGCGTATTCGTACGCTGGCGATGGGATAATTATGTGGGACTCGCCCTACACCACTATAACCCCCCGGACACTCCTTCGATCCGCCGTTGGCGGGGGCCGCGTACGCATTTGGTGCCGGATTGCTCATCCGGTACACTAAGCAGCCTGCGCAAATTTATTATAAATCTTAATTACTTAAGCAGCTATACTTCATACAAAACATTTGGTCTATCTACCATATAACAATTAAATTTTTGCCTTCGTAAAAGTTTTCCAAAACAACTTGATCTACACAGTTAAACCGCGTAGGGAAGCTAGTCTAGTGCTTTTATAAAGGGAAAATTCTTTCACTATAAAAAAGTCTACGTCATCGAATAATAAAATAGGCTTTATTTTATGACGAATTTCCTACGGGAACCAGCAAGCAAACCAATTTGACGAGACTTTCTCTCGGTACATGAAAACTAAAATGGGTATATTAATGGGCATTAGCGTGGCCGTGGGCATGGATAACATGGACATGAAACACCATTACCAGTTGTAGTTTATATAGTAATTACATAAAGTAAACCATGGGGCTAAATTAGTATTTAAATAAGATCACAGCAAATATTATGTGTCAAAGGACTGACAGATAATTTATTATATCCGCATTTTTTATAACTATTGCGCATGAAATAGTTATAAGTTTATAGAGATCGGATCTTAAATAGTTAATTAGATTGAGTTCATTAAGTAATTACAGGCTTAATGTAGGTAATTTACACAACCTTTAAATAAAATTTATTATTGATCTCTTTCTAAGATCAACCTTCATAGTCTTCTAGCGAGGGTACATAAAAAACACAATTTACGATTTTGGTCTACAACAAACAACCGGAGACTGTAGCCTATATTCACTTGCAGTCTTAGTGTATACATAAAGCATATATAGCGCGAGTATCACTGCATTCAGTTCTGTGGACTGTAAGCAGGTGATTAAATGTCAAATGACATTTGAATACCACATCTAATATTAGAACTACTAAATTAATTCGCGATGTTTACTTCAATCTGACATAAGACACGTTTCACGCCTGACATTGTCTGAATTGTCTTCACCCGGCACATTGACTTACAAAAAAGAAGAATACTTCTAATATTCACCTTATAGCAACAGTTATAAGGTGGATACTATACTTTATATGTGGAAATGGGGACAATCATACAAAGTCATGAAAAAAGTAAAATGGCATAATTGGGGATTGAGGTATAGTGGAAATGTTATTAGATGGCGGCCCGCTACTGGGTACCCATTTCATTATAATCATATAGGTCGCCAATTTAATGTTAATGTACCACGGCGACGTTCATGCTTACAGTACATACTCTGCTTGCAGTGCTTACATACTCTGTAAGACCGTGGCTAAGCGGAAACACTAAATAAGTGATAATTCCGCTCAACACTTGCAATAACAAAAACAGCATCAATTTGTCATAAAAATGGTGCATTAACGTCCAAAACCGTCTACCACCTTTGCGCATTATTTAAAAGCGTTTTTAAATTATATATGAGTTAAAATAAAACATTTACTTTGCAAAGATTAATAAAAAAGATAAGTATAAATAAAAGCAATTTATTTCTAAAGATAAACCAGATGTTCATAGAACTGTCACCAACACTCCACTTTTAGCCATTTAACGAGCGGATAATGACTTACAAGGAAAAATCGTTTATCTCCCAGAGGTATTTTATTATGTGTAGAAGGTTATTGATTTGAATTGCGATAGAAACTTCATAGAAAACTGTAAAACTCGGTCAATTGTTCGTATATTATTATATTGTTAAGTTTGATTGTTGCTCGTAAAACATGATAATGATACATAAATCTGTTTGAAATGAACATACATATTGCCTTGTTTTGTGCAAGATTCTGTTTGTGTCGTAATATTAAAAACAATTTGCAAATACTTCAAAGAACTTGAGCCTAGTAAAATTTTAAAATGTTTCCTGTGTTTTCTGTTATAACTTATCTATTTAATAACTAATAATCTAATTACAAATCTATTGCAACATTCGCCTTCAATCAAATCAGTTACAGCAGGTGAATCTGAAAATTCTGAATATTCTGGGTTGATTCCCAATCGACACAATTATTTATGTGAACCACAGATAACTCCTGAGTCTGTTTATGATTTGTGTCTGCCCTATACACAGAGACATATTTTCATAAAGCGAGAATTATCGTCAGTAGTGTCAGGTTAAACTAACGATAAATTCTAAATTATAAGCCCATCGAGAGGCTTATAATTCATACATTGTTCATAAACAGTTAGCTAAAAGCGAAAACTCCTGAACCACGTACAACGCCTTTCTTATAGTTTTGCAAGTCATCCGTCTTTGTTTATTATAAAGCTTCCGATCCATTTCCTCGTCGTTATTTTGATCCCCTCCGGATTGCCGAAGGGTATCGTTATAGAACCATGAATCACTTGGACTGATCATACATATACGAAAATTTGAAGGAACGATTTTATGAAGTATTGAGAAAGTGGATATAACTTTTCAAAAGTTTCAGTCAATCTGAATATTGTTGTAATATGCTAGGAATCAGACAAGCGAACTTTTTTAATATGAATTTTACGTAACTTTGAGGTTGATAATATATAGATATCTAGTAAGTTTAATATTGAGTATTTTTGGAGGAGTGCAAGCATTGGCAATTTTTCCATCCGAGATCGAAATATCTCTGCATATGGCATATTGCAATAGACATTCCTATTCAGACTTCCACAGTAAAATTACGCTAGCTGAGAATAAATTCTCAAGGCTGTCGTAAGAGGGGACTAAGGAAAATACAGCATCTATCATCTTAAGATTACTTACCATCTTACCGCGATCACTAATCCGCAAGCCAAGCGTGGTGATTATGGCAATAGCTCTCAATAGTCCTGGCTTGCCAGACTCTGTTAAGTCGTAACATCATAAGTAAATATAAATGGGCTGTTGAAGTGTAGAAGTGAACCTAGATCCATTGGTCTCTGGTAGTGCTTACTTAGGGCAGGGGTGACTGCAAGAGCGTTGTTAGATTTCCTGGGATTTCGTGGAGCACACCACAAAGACATTGGGCCATTTAGCCCCATGAAACAGGACCCAAACCAAACATAATGTAGTCTTTGGAATTGGGTATTACAATACGAGTCTTCTCAACTTTACTATGGGTAATATTTCCCCACACAATTTCTCCCACGATCATTTTATAAACCCCATAAACCAAAGCAAATACCTTCCTAATAACACGTATCAACATATTTTTACACCGAGTCGCCGCTAACAGTACTTGACACCTACGCTGGTATTGACACTGTTGCAGTCAGAACACTTTAAGAACTGGAGCTGTGGAGGAGTTGAGCTATAATCAACTATGTGCTTATCACTTAAGCGTTAAAATCGATTGACTTTTTATAGTTTGGGTACCTATATTAGTATCGGCGAACACTTGACACAGCTAACGAATTGATGATGAGACTTACTTACTCTAAGGGGATAACTGGAGGTTTAAGTGTTCGGGAATGTTCTGCAAAGAGACCAATAACTTTGCAATGCGATAAATAAGTATTTTACATATATTTTAGTGCACATTATAAAAAAACTGGTAAATCCATAAGTGAGAAATGCAGAATATTTTATTTAAAATGATTGCTTGCATAAAGACAAAACAACACTTTGGCCTGTACGTTAGGTAGGTACAATACTTTTATGACAGCGAAATGTAAAATATATGTAATGACTAAACTCCGAAGTGCCTTCATATGTATAGTAAGAAGAGACATATAATATAGCTTCCCCGCGTGGTTTCACCCGCCTAGATCTCGTACCAGTGAAAACATTGACTTAAAATATAGTGACACTCCTCCCTATTATGACACTCACTATAAATAATGTGGCTTTCATTGGTAAAAGAATTGGCAAAATCGGTTCAGTAGATCCAGAGATTACCCCCTACTACCTCACAAACAATACCTCTTTATATATTACTTTTTTTATAAAAGATTATTAGCAGAGTTTTGCAGTCTACCAATATTCTTGTTAACCCTTAGGGGGTTAACAAGAATATTAGTAGACTGCATAAGTAGACACAAAAAGTTTACAGGCGCAGGTTGAGTAACTGTAGTTTTTTAACAATTTAACAAGGCTGGAGCCATGATCGCCTGTATTTGTAAAGTAGTAGCTAATGGCATAGGTCCATCTGAAAAAAAGAATAGCAGTGTTCCACAGAATTCTTTGATTTCATAAGTGCGAGTCGAACTCGCGTACGAAGGTTTTCGTACCATTTTCAAGTGCTTGCCTATTGCCGGTATTAAAATCGAGCAAAAACATCATGTTTGTTGTATCTTAAATATTTATTTTATTTTGTCTAGCTATCGCGGTTTTTGAGACAGACAGACAGACCTCCTCCTAAAAAGCTTAGGTTTTTTTTATAACACTTACACATACGTAATCCCGGCACGAAAGAATGTTGAAAATACTTCGTGGAACATGCCCCGTGCACACGAGAAAATATGCAATGAAAAAAAAAGCAGAGAGAGCCAAGGCTTGTGCATCGTGGAGCCGGTTATAAAAATAAAGTTATTATACCAGTGATACGAACTGCGAGGTGGTTTAGTGGGATCCTACGCCCTGACTTAGGTTATACGTCCCGTCGGCTTTTATTATAATCAATATATACCTATATAATTTATATGGAAGGTATGAAATGTAACATACAAAAACACAAATATTTCCTCTCTATAATATTAGTATAAGTACATACACAGGTATACTTTACTGCCTGTTTCCTGGTATAAGATTGTCGTAGATAATGTTATAACAATCGGGAACAATGCTTTACGTGCTTTCCCAGGCACGGAGGGTAGTACCTATCTGCACTTTCAGTTCTGCAAATGGAATTGAAAGTGCTCAAAATGTTCAGTGTTCTTTCATTTATAATGTCAATTAAGTAAGTAAGTACGAATATTAGCTTTAACAGCCTACAAAAGAAAAGTGATGAATATTATAACATAACCCGTGTTAATAAGTAGTCTACGACAGTCCAGATCTCCATGAGGTTTTTTTATGGAGTTATCCATAAACATACCTCAATCCATCATTCCCTTTCGAAAAAAGAACATTTGTGATTTACATTCTTTCGGTCACCCATCTATAGACTGATGGTTGTCTACGCCAATCGTCAACATATCAAATCCATAAACAAAAGACATTTGACAGAAAACTATATCTCGCAAATTAATCAATTTAATAAAATTGACAGAAATTAAAAATAGAGAATCGAAAAATAACCGGCCAAGTGTAACTTGGACTCGCGCATGAAGGGTTCCCTATTGTCACTACATAGTATAAAACAAAGTCGCCCTTCGTTGTCTGTCAGCACATATATATGCTTAGATCTTGAAAACTACGCAACGAGTTGATGCGTTTGATTGTATTGAGTGATTCAATATGAAGTAGTTTATATTTATAATACATCAGCATTGCACCCATCTGAAGCCGGGGCGGTCGCTATTATCTATACAGGGTTACTGGTAACTCGACGTATTCCTTGCAGGACGTCATAGTAGGGTTAAAATGCAACAAATTAATCACAATTCGACAATTGCTGGATGAAAACTATCCAAACCGATGGATAGGGCGCGGTGGGCCGATTCCGTGGCCTGCACGAAGCCCTGATCTGACGCCGCTAGACTTTTACGTCTGGGGTCATATGAAAGATCTAGTTTATGTGACCCCAGTAAATTCAATTGAAGAACTAAGGGAGAGAATTACAAATGCGGCGGACCAGATGAGGGCAACAATCACATCAAGAATAACAAAAACCGAAGTAAGGAAGCGAATAAGAACATGTATTCGAAACCGAGGGCAGTACATCGAACAAGACGTGTGAAATGTGTGTAATTAAAGTTTTTAATATTGATTAAAAAGAATAATAATGTTCACGATTTTGTTTTTGATTTTTCGAATAATCACCTTTTTGTGAAACGCACGCCTGTACTAAATCAAAAACGATTTTCATAATGTAGTCCATGATTTTGTATTAACTTTCATACCTTTTTGGATAGCTGATACGACAAGGATATTTTCTTAGTAATTTGTACACCAGGTGTAGCATTTTTTTTTTGCACTAGACTACATTTTTTATGAAATAATAGCAAAAATTACAAAACATTAAATGTTTGGTTAGTGATATTTGCCAAAGTTTTAGGCATTATTGAACTTTTAATTATTAACAAAGGTCTGCTACGGCGTCCACTATAATAATAACTTAAATTTCAGTACAGTCGCGCCGTAAATCATTTTTAAATTGGTTTCAAATGATTTAATCTGGGATTTTTCATAAAAAAACTAAAACTATTAACTAATTCAAAAACTACTGAATTTTGGTAGAACATTTGGTGGCTTAATTTGTTGCATTTTAACCCTACTATGACGTCCTGCAAGGAATACGTCGAGTTACCAGTAACCCTGTATAATGATCGTGAAAAAATGACGAAAATCATGTGGGCATCATGGGATCACTTACATTCAGTATCATTGTTATAGCGGCAACAAAAATACATAATCTGTGAACATTTCAACTTTATCACGCTATCAATGTTCAAGACATACAATCTAGTGACAGAGACACCGAAGTCTTAGTAATAGGGTTCCGTTTTTACTCCTTGGGTACGGTACCCCAAAAGAACATCTGCATGAAGACAGCTATTATACTATCCATCGTACAATGTGCTGGGACGATAAGATAAAAATCCACAACACACGACGTCAACCGTTTGACGTATTGCAGGCTAAAAATAAGCTTATCAGACATATGAGGATAGTGTCCTCACTGTCTAGGTTATAAACGATAATAAAACTTCTTAGTTGAAGCAAATATTATAAATGCTAATAACTGACAGGATGTAATTTATATAAACAGCGTGACAGACAAAATTCAACAGGGAAATCGATTCCAATCAGTCGTAAAAACAGCAGACTTAATAATCACTTCCAAAACCGTAACAGACAAAATTAAATTCAAGACTAATGTAAAGAAACTATTGAATGAGCAACTTGTGTAGGGGACTGGTAAAACAGAGAACCATAGTTATAATTCGCACATAAAAAGTATACTATACTTTACTCTCGGGGTAAATCCGTGCCAGGGGTAAAACCGTTTAGTTAAAATAATTAAGGGACTAACCGTCAGTTTTGGTTACTTTTTTTATAAATTTAAATTGACAAGTATATATTCTAAAATCGACTAACTTTTAGTAACATATTGTGTGAAGTTTAAACATAGTTTGTAATAAACGGATTTACCCCGAGGCACACTTACTTGAATATAAATATCTATTCATTCTTATTAATGACTGAAACGTATGGGCACTTAGATAGCAAACATTGCAAAAGATATGCACTAATTATTATAAATCTTCATAATAAATTTAATTACTAATTAGACATGCTGCTTCTTTTTATTCTTGTGCACTTGAATATTTTTACTCTAATAAGCTATTGTACTATGGAAGCACCTTCACTGTATAGAATATTGCAGCCAAATCATTGAAGTTAAAATCATGATCGTGTTGTTTACGATCACGATTTTAACTTCAATGATTTGGCCTTTGTGAAAAAGATTAAGAATTGTTGACATTAGCTATATAATTGGGTGTTACGAGTACAAGACTACCAGTTTAAACCTTATCGGTATCAGGAAATTTGTGATAGGGTAGTAGAGGAATATAACACCGGTGGTAATGCGTAAATGCATTTGCCCCGAACAAAAAAAAAGCAAAAAGAAAGCTAGAATATTACACACCGTGTCGGATTAAAAAGAGTGGAATATGCACATATTCACATTTGTGCTTATACGTCATGAGCATTTTAGTAATCTGTATTAATCGAAATCGCTGCGTCCAAAAATTGTCAGTCATAACCAAGTTGTTTATTATTGTCAGTCAATAATATAATAATTGGCAGAAAGATTTTTTTTTCGTCAGTATTACTATCGAACATTGTTTTGTTTTTCTATACTACGCGCGGGAAACTAGAATATAATAAATGTGTACTGCCAAAAATGTATAATTTCGCTGAGTAGGTATTAGCAACGACTAAACAACCACGTTGTAGAATGACTCTTCGGAACATCACATTGCATGCGCTCTAATTTGGCTGTAACATACTCCTTGATCTTCAAAAAGACAAGAGTATGAGCTGGGTATACATAAATAACATTTATTCAGCAAAAATCGTAGCATTTAGAGGTCGTCACAATGTATAACACATTACATATAAAGTGCGTAAATATTACATATAAATTAATATACAAGTAAAGTAAACAATATCTCCTTAACAGGGTTTACGCATTCCACCTCCTAAAATGGGAGCAGTGCGCTAAAGTCGCACGTAAGCCTTAGTACAATACACATTTTTTATGATATCTCGTTTATATATTGAGTAAAAAGCAGAGATTTACTTTGTTCACAAATTATGTTTACAGCGAACACGGTTTGCGTAAACTAGATTATACTATTCGCTTTATAATTTACAAAGTTTATTATTATTGGAGAAAAAATATTACAAGACAATGTCTAAAAAGAATATAAATAGCTAATAAACACACTAGCTGAGATTAATGAGATTAAAACTCAAAGAAAGTAAATTGGACACAGTGTGAATACATAAATGTTACAATTTAATCAGTATCACAGAATAAATTATGCAGCTGGTTCATTGTTGTAAAACTAATAATATAGTAGGACTTTGCTGGATTGTAACCTTTTAGAGTGCAACATAGATTTTCCCGTCAAATCCAACATCAAAGTCAAGAATGAGTTGATCAAAGTTTACTTACTCTTCTTATCTTAAAATTACAGGTTAGATATCTTTATAAATTATACATACAAATCCCGGAACTATATTTCCCCTTCGTTGAGCTTTGTTCTTTTTATTTGCAAATTTGTTATTTAGCAATTACGGCTTCTAATTAACCGCCGCTATTCTACGTGTCTCGCACCGTACCTTACAAGTAATGTTAAGTTAAGCAGACTTGGTACTTCATTCTGCTAATTTAAGTTAAATGAGGTAAAATTGACAGTCTGGCGACACTATTGAGATTTCCTTGAGAATAAAAAATATTTGATATTGTGTTAAAAATACAAAAAATGTAACCATAACAACAATTATCATAAGACGCACCAGGCGTCTTATGATAATTGTGACAGGAAAAACGATTGCCAATGGATTTTTTGACAGTAGAATATCGAAAAGTGGAAAGACAGTTTACGATTTCACTAAAAGAATAACAACACCCTAAAAGTGTCTATCAAGCAGCCATTGCGATGAATATTAAGCGTTTTTAAATTTAGCAGAATCGTGGTCCTGAGAGCGTGCCATTCAACCGAGCATAGCCAAATGCGGACGAGGCACAGCAGCATAGCTATGATTCTTTCTATTAGCAATTACTGAACAATCAGAGTATAGTTAAAATATAAAATGATTCGTACAATACCGACCGAGCTACAAATGATGGTATCTGCAGCGATTGTTATTATTTCTAGTCTAGTTGTTTGCCACTAAAATGTCTAAGCTGCGACATGGATACTAAAAATGATATCCATCATAAAAAAATTACATATTTATTTCCTAATTTGACTGGTTTCTATGCTTGCGTTGCAGGAACTAAGTAGTTGGAATCAAATGGTAATATTTATGCGTTTAAAAATACAAAAGAAAAACAAGATATTATGTTTGACAAAGACTTTGCTTGGCATGGTTTGTACAACCACGAATAATTGTTTTAAGTCTGGATGAGCTTTGTGTCCGTACATTATATGATCGTAAAGTCCCCTGTGACAGAGGGATTTCATTCGGGAGTTGTCTTTAAAAAAGACAGTATGGACGAGACGTCTAAGAGAATAGTAATGGAAAGAGTAATATATTGCGACTCCAAATAATGGGGGCGCGGCTAGAAGATCATGATGAAGTTTGGAATATGGATGGAATATGGAATATTATGCGTCCCCGATTGGCCAGTTTTCCATGTCTACAAGATGCTGACAATTTCGCTGTCAGGACGAACAATATTTTATGAACTTTATGTTTTAGGTGTATTTGTGTTTAAGCTAAACTAAATAAAAGTGTAAGTACGCGGAGTATGTCACAGTGCGCCCTAACAAGTGACGACCCTAATGTGTCTTTGGGCAATTTAGTGCAGTGCCGTGAATGTACCCAGGTGCGTTTCTTCAAAGGGCAGAGAGGTTTAAAAATACACCAGCGAAAATGCCACCAAAATTCAAACCTACCTTTGTCTGTTCCATTATATGATCAAAGCCAAAATTCTACCGATACCCCAAATCCTTTAAACGACTATACATTTTGGAAAATTCTTTCGGGATTCAAAAAATCCAAACCAGTTTTAAAACGGGTTCCGCGGGGTGCCCGCCTTTCGGTTGCCTCTGCCCTATCACTGTCTATTAAAGGTGTAATTGAAAGTAACTCAAAGCGCGCCTGGGAGCATTTACTCCTTTTCCCATACACTGTTCTCCATGTCAATGTTGAGAAAGGTAATAAAAAATCCTTGACCACTAGAATTAAAGAAAATTGCATAAAATTTAGCACTATTGACGCACTAAATTCTTTTTCGTCTATTAATTCGGATCCTTTACCAAATTGTAATCATACTAAAATTCCAAAATCTGCTACCGAGTTTTCTACATATAACCGTGTGGAAAGCAAAGTAGCTGATGGAGACATAAAGGGTGCTGCACGAATTTTGTTCTCCAGTGACACAATAGCACCTGCAAATCACGAGCCGTTTTTGTCACTGGAAAGTAAGCATCCACCTCCAGCTGCAGATCTAAAACTTCCCCAAGCACCTGGAAGCTCCGTGGAGGTCGAATTGTCTACCCGAGAAGTCGCCGTGGCCGTTGAGTCTTTCCAAAGCGGATCCGCCGGTGGCCTAGATGCTCTCACTCCCCAACATCTTAAAGATTTATTATCTGCTAGAAATGGGGAAACTGGTGAGGCGCTTTTGAGAGACTTGACGGCTTTGGTAGCTCTCATGTTGTCAGGGCAAGTCAATACCGATATCACGGGGCTTCTGTATGGAGCTAATCTTTGCGCTTTAAAAAAAAAAGACGGTGGCATAAGACCAATTGCCATTGGTATGACATACCGCCGTCTTGCGGCCAAAATTTGTTGCAAAAAAATTTCACCACAACTTGCCAATCTTTTTCAGCCCCTTCAACTAGGTTTTGGATCTCGGGGTGGCTGTGAGGCTGCCGTTCATTCAGTACGGACATATCTCAGCCAAAATCCTGGAGAGGTGCTGTTGAAGGTGGATGTAAAAAACGCTTTCAATTCGGTGGACAGGGGAGCCCTTTTGACTCAAGTAAGAGATAAAATACCTGACTTTTATCATTTTATTTGGCAGTGTTATAGTTCAAATTCAAAATTAACTTATCTCGGCAAAGAAATTTCCTCCGCGGTTGGATGTCAGCAAGGAGACCCTCTCGGGCCAGCTATTTTTAGCCTTGCTATTCATCCTATTATCCATCGCCTTCAATCAAAACTTAATATTTGGTACTTGGATGATGGGACAATTGCTGGCAATGTAGATACTGTTTGCGATGACCTTCGCTTAATTATAAAGGAGTTCCACCAAATTGGGTTGGAACTCAATTTTTCCAAATGCGAACTATACATTGCAGAAAATTGTCCTTCCAAAGATTTGGCTAAAGAAAAAATTAATAGTTTGGCCCCAAATATCAAAATTATTGATAAATCTTCACTGTGTCTGCTGGGCTCTCCTGTCTTTGACGAATCAATACCTGCTTTTGTTGACAACCAAATTCAAAATTTCTTAAATAACTCTGATCGACTATCTAAAATTAGCCCTCACATTGCTTTTACTATTCTAAAATTTTGCCTTTTTGTCCCTAAATTCACCTACACTTTGCGATGTTGTCAGTTGTGGAAACATATTAATATTCTAAAAAATATAGACAACATCGTCAAAACCAGTTTAGAATCAATTTTGAACATACGTTTTGAAGAAAGGACTTGGTCACAGGCTTCACTTCCAGTTCGATTAGGGGGTCTGGGCGTTAGAGCCATTTCAGACGTTGCTCTCCCCGCTTTTTTGTCTTCTGTCCATAGTACCCAAAATTTATCACATAAAATTCTCTCGGCTAGTCTAAATAGTTATAATATTTCTTATATGAAGGAAGCTGAGTCTGAATGGCTTTTGGCTTGCCCCAACTTTGCCTTGCCATGTAATACATCTGTTCAGCGGCAATGGGATCGGCCGCTCTGTGAGCTGACGCGGAATAATTTGTTACAAACGTGTTCCAGCTCTGTAGATCGTGCCCGTCTCTTAGCCGTTGCGGAATGGGAGTCAGGCTTGTGGCTGCATGCGCTTCCGTCACCAAATACAGGCACCTTAATGGATGCAAATGCGTTTCGTGTAGCAGTTTCGTTGCGCCTGGGTGCGCCGTGCTGTGCTCCCCACCGCTGCGAGTGTGGCGCCAATGTGACCCAACTCGGTCACCACGGCCTGTGTTGTAGCAAAAGTGCTGGACGTCTGTCCCGTCATGCCACTATTAATGATATAATCCGTCGGGCCTTCAGCTCGGCAAATATGCCAGCCGTTTTAGAGCCTAATGGCCTTATGCGCGACGATGGTAAAAGGCCCGACGGAATGACTCTGGTGCCTTGAAGGATGGGACGGCCTTTGGTGTGGGACGCTACGTGCGTCGACACCCTCGCGCCGTCTCATCTTTCCGGGACTCAGGGTAGGGCTGGCATGGCGGCTGAATCCGCGGAGAATCTCAAGAGGCGCAAATATAGTACCCTTGATAGTGGTTATGTATTTGTGCCTTTTGGTGTCGAAACATTGGGGCCGTGGGGACCGGGAGCCAAATTAATTTATAAATACCTCGCAGCGGCCCTCTTAAGTGCGGCACGTTCTACGAGTGCTGGTTTCTACTTTGCACAGCAGGTAAGCATTGCCATTCAACGTGGTAATGCTGCCAGCATTCTGGGAACCTTGCCAAGTAGAATAGATTTAGAATAGTTGTATATAAGTTAGTTTTATTTAGTTACTTTTAGTTTGTATTTTATTCATGTTTGTTAATTATAATAAATGTATTATTTTGATGAAGTTTGATAAAGGCATAGAGACTATAAGAAAATGGTTACAATGCATGGTACCTTTACAATTAAAACCGAGCATAACACTTCGCCCGGTCAGAAAGACTTTTGTTTCCTGACCAGTCAAATGACTTCTAATCACATAATGTTCAGTGGCATAGTGGTTCAAATACAAGGACAGCTAGTCCCAGTACAGCAGATAGGTACAACGCTAGCGAAGCTTATTTTGTCGGCCCTTTTTTGACTCATTTTTTTAAATATTTAATAAGACTCTTAGGTGGTTATATAAAAATAGTACCTTCCTTAAATATTTAATTCAATTAGCACAGTTGGACTCCATTTTATAGGTTGAAGCGGTAGTTTTTATAATTACCTGAATATTTCATGAGACGATAACTCTAGAAGAAAATCTCTAAAACATACTATTAAAATGATAATCAACGTTTTATCAGATGCAAGTCTTTATATTCTAGTTTATATTATGGACGATTAAACGTATATATAGTCACTAATTAAGTGGCCAGATAATAAAATTAATACTTGGTGTCACATATAAAAAGATAATATACTCGTACTACTAAGCCCAAATCTTTGTTCGTATAAATTTTGTGCAATGCGTCGAATTGGACAAGTTCCAATAAACTCCGTAATGTTACTGCATTTTGTAATGGAGGCACGAGATTTGGAGCCAATAAATACATCGGTGTTCCAGTTTGTTTCCGTTGTTCTGAATATTTGATGAACAATTGTAGATATCACTGCATTATTTACGTCCTGACTTCTAGATCACTCGACCTCAATTGAACATTATTTATCCCTGGCAATTATTGAAGCATCTCTTGGCAAAACATGTGATCAAACACAAGATAAACCAAAAAAATAATTTGGGCAGTAAGCCCGTTGGTGAACTCGCGATTTTAACTATAAACCCGTTGTTGGACAATACAATGTCACAAATGTAATGCGTATAGCAAACAACAAAAACGACCAAATAAAAGGGGTCAATTGGCATTCAACTTGCTAACCTAATGCGCTGAGACTGCGGCCATTTCCCACTACACTATCCCGAACTAAGAAACCGTCCTTAAGCATATTTAATCCAGCCACGTTTCTTAGGAAAATTTCCATAATTGCGCCTGCCTCAAAAGCAACCAGCTCCGGCGTCGTACATAATAAGGGTTCACTTTGACCCCGACTGGCCGTGCCCTGCACAAATATGGACAATGGAGATTCTATCTCGTGTTTCGCACGGTCGAGAATCAGGCGCAAATTTACAGCCGTAATCTGAAGGCTCTCAAATTGGGCATGATGCTGCCAGATTTTATTTCAAATCTTGCTTAACCGACTACAATTGCTCGTGTGAAGATTACCAATAGTGATCGAAAATAATGAGAATATATTAGTAGTTAACGCGTGAAGGTTGCGTGATGTTGTTGATGTATTTAGTATTTTTTGTTAGAAGAAATAAATTAATTTGAGTGTGTAATATAATCAGCTTAATTGAGTAATTTGTGCTAAATTGTATTTACCAGTATATTGTTTCTAAGATATGGATAACACATAATATAGTACACTAAAAAAAGACAATCTTATAAGTACATATTAGATTTAATTGTCTAGTTGTAATGCTAAAGGGAGGACAGTCGTACACGTTTTGGGTGTTTGTATAGATCGTGACAGCACCGTTATGAATTATGATTAACTTCATCCTAGGCCATCCATTGTTTTCGAAACTACAGCTATTGTAAAATTATATACCTATTGAGGTAAGTCTACATATCATTTTACTTGAAATTAAGAATAAATAAATGGAAATTGGTTGGCTCAAAGTTTCAATGGTAAGCAGACGGGTTGAACGGAGTGGCTCAAACGTTTTTGCGATAGAAGCTGGAAGGCTTGTCGCCTCCAAATATGGGCGAAGATGAACTCCAGATTTTGCACGCTTAGATCATTACCATACAAAACTAAGCTGATAGGAGCCTCAGCAAACTATTATGGAGTCAAGGAAGGCTTGTTCAGCCGTCCGTGAGTGCTTTTCAGTATGGAAAACATAATTTAACAAGATAAAACTAATGTATTCAACGTTTCAACGCTGTCCCCCTTTCCAAAATTAAAAGAGTTTTATTCGACGGTAAGTATCTGTTGTCGACAATATGATGGAAAGCCATTACTTATGAATCTCAATAAGATTTCCGTGTTATTATAACGGACATTGAAATTGTCTTGATAAATTAATATGGGCACAATCATGACCTGAAGTGGCAATGAAATTTAACAATATTACATCACTGAAATAATAAGATGACAGAAGTTTTATACCTATAGTAATAATAATATAGTAAATGGAAAAATTGTGTTCTAAGTTGGCCACTGACTAGGACTTAAAAAATAAGAAGACTAACTATGAAACTATTCATTTTCGTCACGGCTAATACAGGATTAGGATAAATAGGTATGTTCTAGTTTTGCTTCATTAGCTACGGCTTGAGAGGCACAACGAAACGCGAACGGGTTCACCCTTCAAGGTGCATCGGGACTAGTTTCACTCTCATTAAAATGTATACTTATCCTCGGTTCATTATTCAGCCTAAAGGTGTTGAGCTCCCACTTGTCTTAGATGACATGGAAACGCCTCATATATATTTTTATTATTAGTACTAAATCCTAAAACGGCCAAAGATAACACAAAATAAGAACCAGCAATTTTTAAACACCCAACTATGAAAGTACCAGATTTTCATCGAATATGTAACATTTTAAATCAATTTTTAACGATTTCATAATTTCAACATATATTTTACTTAATTGTATTTTATAATGTGTGTTACAGGTGTATTCACATAAAAGTACCAATAATAAACCGTATGACCCACTGCAACATAGCTACACAGTATTATTGCAGGAGTTTTATAAATTTTCTTAGTATTCTTATCTTTTTCAACTTTTAACTGCATAATTATAAATCTAAAGACGGTTCTAAACGCGAAGCTAGCTCGACTACATGTAACAGAAACCGCCCGGAGTAACGGACAGTCCGATGGACGATAAGGGCGTATCGAACGCGCGACCACATTTTTCAAAACTGCACCCATTGCCAGGTGAATAAATTACTTTAGGGGAATGAGACGGCGAAATATATGGCTATGCAAGTGCAGTGGGGTAATGGATTGGTTTTTTATGATTTGAGTAGGTTCCGTTTATGTAAGCAACGGTTTATACTGTAGAAGTGTTTAAATATGTGCATGCTATTAGAGTAAGACAACCTCCGTAGCGTAGCGGTATTTGGCTCGCTTTAAGTCTCGGAGGTCGTGGGTTCGATCCCCACACCGGACAAGAAATCTTTGTGTAAATTCTAAGTTTTCTTTTCGGGTCTGGTTGGTTGAGGGACTACCCTCCGTGCCTAGGAAAGCACGTTAAGCCGTTGGTCCCGATTGTTATAACATCATCTATGACAAGCGTATACCAGGGAACGGGCAGCAGCGTTTTCCTGTGTACAACATAATACTGCGGTCATCAATCCGCCTGCCAAGCGTGGTGACTGTGGCATAACCCTTCCTAGGGAGGAGGCCCATGTTCAGCAGTGGACGTTAAACGGGCTGATGATAATGACGATGAGAGTAAGACACAATGCACTTGTACCATTGTTAACTTTGTATTTTTCTTTCTTTTTAGTTTCCAGGTTAGAAAAGACCTCCTCATATCTTCCTATGGGTATGACACCCCATAGGAAGGTATGTGGTGGTCTAAGAGACGACTAAGGGACAGACATACACAGATGAAAGAAACATATTTCAACCGCGTACATTTCAATTTCTCTATACAAACTTTATCACCCTTATTATTCCTTTTGGGGTAAAATTAAAAACAAACATTTTTATCGGATTCCAACGTCATAATTATAGATAACCCTGCTAAGCTTCAGGTCTCTACAATCAGCAATTTAGGCTATAAGTTATCCGTCAGTTAGTTATTCAGAACAAAACATTTCATTAATATAGACAAGATTCGTAGCAAAATTGAGGGTTTCCTTAATTACAACGTGTTTTCAACAAACAACAACCACAGTGAGTAATAAGTTTCATTAAATTTGTAATTAATTTGATGGAACCTAGCGGGAGATCCCTCTTACTATGTTTAACAAGACTGATTTCAAATTGCCAATTATTGTAATGAGACATTAATAAATGATAATTGCCTCATGGAATTATAATATGTCAACTAACGTAAGAAAGAAGAACATTATATATGTTTAAATACTTTTGATTCAAGGCAATGAAGATTTGCATTAATATACTCATGTATATGTCTTTCTTATATATTTTTTAACTTACTGTTGTGCCAGGCGACTCACAAATTTTCGTGGCTTCTCTAGGCCGCCAAGCACCAGGGTCTTCGATAGCTCCTCTAGATAAAATACGTCCATGATACATTTGCGATGACATCCACGGAATCGTTGTAAATTAAATAAAATAAATATAATCTACCCGTCAATGATCAAGGCAGAGAGTTATGGTTTTGTATGTAAGTTACATTCACTAAAAAGTAACCACAACTTGAAACTAACGTACTTATAAAGAAATTAAAAAATATATATTTTGTAAGAAAACCTAATAGATAACTCTAAATAAAAAAATAGTATACCAATATATTCTTCTATGCTTGAGTCGTTGCTTGTATAATATAAAAGGATATTAAAATATATATACATAGGGACGTCTCATAACTTACAAAAGACGAGGGTTCCGGCGACTGGGACCACAAGTAAGTAGGACCGCGGTCCTAATCGACGGATCCGTAAAAATTAAATAATTTTCTTCCGGCGACTGGGACCACTCATAAATGATAACTGAAATAAAAAAATGTACAGTCAAAGCAATAATTTTTAGATTTAATAATTGAAGAAAAATCCTTTTTGATTTAATAATATAATTTATTGTTATAAAAAAACAGCCTTCGACTCTACAGTTCTGTTATTTAAAACTTTTGACAATGAGCAGTTTCGTTCAAAATAGTCATCGCATCGACTCTGATTTTAATGTCGCGTTGCAAACACTTTTTCTTGCACATCGCCAGAGTTATGAGCCATCTTTGTTTATTCTTTTAAGAATATATTCAAAGCGAGCTCTTCGCAAAAGTTCACGTCCTCTTTGTGTGACATCAATATAAAACGACGGTTCACCACGTGAAGTTGAAGGACTATTTTCATTTATTTTGGTAATTCTAAAATCGAAAAAAAATATTAACTAAGTATCAGATAATCTTAACAGATGACAATTTTTTTTTGTGATACCTAAAAGTATCATCGAAGATGAGAAGCGATCTAAAGTAAAAATATTTGTAACCACGTCGTTTATTAGCTTGTTTTGTTTATAAATAAGTTAATAAAAAAATGTTTTACATACCTGAAGACTATTAAATGAAGTCACTACACCACCACTCACATCACACAATTTGCAACAAACATTCAGCGCAGTATCTTACAATGATCTAATATGACACTGTCTGATGCAAAACTTGACTTTCTTAAACTGATAAGCTTCTTGTCAGTGATTGACCGAGCCAGTCATCGGGCGATGCAAAATTTGCCGTTTATAACAAAAGGGCGACCTGACCTCGAAATCGACATGCAAAACGGACTCGAGTTAGAGAGGGATAGTATTATACAATCATACAATGCTATTCCCTTTGTGTGTGTTTACCTGCATGTGTGAATTATGTAAAAACGGGCTAGCTCAATCTAGTACTAAGCACATAGGATGGAATCATGTCTAGAACGAGTCAATGATATTCATATAAATAATTAAGATTTTTTTCGTTTGACTGTACCGATTTTGGCTTGAATAATAGATTGTTTTAAGTTTTCTATGGGTGGTCCCAGTTGCTGGAAGAAAAATATTATTTTTTTACGGATCCGGCGACTGGGACCGCGGTCCAAGTTAATTGCGGTCCCAGTAGCCGGAAACCTCCAAAAGACAACGTTGTTTTACTATTTGGAGCGCCACAATTTCATTTTGGCCCATAAATTAGTATACCAGAAACGAATATAGCCATCACATTTTCAACCGTCAAAAGAATAAATTCCAGTATCAGTACATGATTTACGCCCACACTTACGCTTGTATATGTTATAACTCCATGTAGGGAACGCCTTTTAACCTGAGCATTAAGATAATGGTCTTATCTCACAAATTATGCATAACGGGAATATTGTAACTCCCTCGCCTTTTATTTTGTGAATAAAACACAACAAGCGGCCTGTCCCGGCTGCGCACGGGTGCACATTCCTAGTTACAAATATAACCTATGTTATTCAGAGCTAGTGAAGCATTCTAATGGTAAAAGAATTTTATCGAAATCCATCCAGTAGTTTTTGAGTTTGTTCTAAAAAAACAAATAAAAACAAAATTATTATTATATTAAAGCCAATTTAAGGCCGAGAAGGTCTTAAAATGTTCTACTACCTAATAGTTGTAGGTATCCCGCGTCGCCTGTAAAACATTATTTCATTTATCGAAGATTGTTCCATTTTTTTCCATAAGGATTGGTGATTAATGTGGTTAAAATACCACGTTGGTGTATTTTTCAACGTATGATTACTCCACAACTTTCGATGTCATCATTAAATTGACATTTATAACAGGAACAGAATTGGGTGGTTCCCAATCTACTCCAATCAAATTTTCATCAAAAGTTGGGTGGGACGCAGTAAAACGGTGACTTTTCAGATATTAATGTCCGATCTGACAGTTATTATTTTATTATTCACATCATATCAACGCAGAACATTCACTTTTAAAAACATCAGACCTTTCTTATTCCTTCAAAACATTGTATCCGGAAGGCGGTAGACCGATTGGCACGCAATAACAATAATACATATAACAAGATCTCACACGTCAATACAAACATTAAAACCCAACAAGACAGCACATCAAAACCTTCACATTTGGCAGCTCATACAATAAAAATTAAATCTTCCCGTATTTATTTAGAGTACTCTTCCGCCGCGATTATAAAGGTGTCGTGGTAATCCATTGGCCGGCACACTTCTATTTGTGGCGAGCTAAAAATAATAGTGCACTGTTAGCGCAGAGGTGAATGCAGTTTTTAGACGACGACGCCAAACAACTTGACGTTAGCGAGTTAAGCAAGTTGACTGAACAATTGCTCAGTCTGCGAAGTCAAGTGTAAAATTATTAGGGACAAGATTTTTGTTTTATTAAATCTATAGAAAATTGTCTAGTGTCTAGTATTCAACTTTGGAAAAAAATCGTAAGCATCTATTAGCTAAAGGATACTAACCATTTTTTTGTCATCACCAATCCGCCTGCCAATCCTGAGTAATTATTGCAATATTCCTAACTGGCCAAAGTATGTTAAGAGGAGGCCCATGTGGACCCAGTAGACTCTAAATGGACTGATTAACTAATGAAAACATCACTGATCCTAAAACATTAGTTTATTACTGACTCATTTGGCACTGAATATGATGGCTATATAATACGCAGCTGGTGGCATTAAGTGTTTTGTTTTGTGTGCAATCTTATAATATTTTTAAAACTCCGATCATATATTTTATGTTGTCTCGTATAAAGCGATTAAAGGATAATAGATCGAGCTACACAGCCCTAGTGTTATGGTTCATAAATGTCGCCATTGGACGTAACAGCACTGCGCTATAAATAACTAATTTGATTTCGATCTTTAAATTAAATTCCAGAAGCAAAATTGGTCTGATTTTAAGTTATTTAAAACTTACTCTAACTTCTATCCTATATCTGATAATAAAAAAAATTGGTTATGAACCTTAGCCTAGCCTATACCTAGATTAGGATAGGTATACTTAAAGAGTGCAGGTTGGAATCCTGCCCATGGATTAAATTTATTATTATCAAATTTCAAATTTAGTTTGCGTTTGCCGCAAAACTTTGAATAGTTAAAATAAAGTCTTATTTCAATTCTATTTTAGTTACTACTGAAATAAATTTCAACTTTTAAAAGTTATGATTAATTAAGAGGAATCATTTCAAAGTTCAGTAAAGAACCAAAATAAAAAATTGAATTAGTAAATGTTATAAATATGGAGACAGTGCCCACGCCAAGTCGAGCACAGTCAATAGCACGGAAAATGGCCTGAATGGCTTCGAGAAAACGATGTGTCATCCTTGTACGAAGCCATTCAGGACATTTTCGTTATACTTTTTTATTCTGTCCTCAAATAAGCTTTAAATAATCAATGTAAATGGAAACACGGCTTTTCTAAATTATTGTAAGTAAAATTAAACCTGAACGAGTAGAAAGAGCAAACTGTAATACATTTATCTGACACTTATTTAAACGACTGCTAGTGAAGTTAGAACAAAACTAACAGCTGATTAAAGACCACGCAGTCTGTTCAAATACGGAACCTACTTATTAGACTAAAATATTCTCGCATCAAATATTCGTATACAAACATTTAAGTCTAACAGTGTTCTTAACTTTAATGTCAAAGAATTCTATAATATTATATATATACTAGCTGCGCCCCGCGGTATTATCCGCGTTACTCTGTTCCAGTGGGTCGGAGCGTGATGTTTTGTAGCCTATATGTTAATCCAGCGTATAATCTATCCCGGTGCAGCCAATTCTGTTCAGTAGTTTTTACGTGAAAGAGTAACAAATATCCATGCTTACAAACTTTCGCGTTTATAATATTAGTAGGACTAGAGCAGCTGCGGAAAATCGGTCCAGCCACCAGTTAATATTTGTTATAAGTGTATACAATCATAGACATTTAGTAACATTTTTCCATTATAACATTCCACAGAAAAAATAATATGTGATCGTACCTAAATAACGTGAAATAGCAATTTTAAACCAATTGCTGTGTATATTTATGATAACTGAGGATGATGTTCCTTTCTGCATGCCAATACATCAAAAGGTTCTGTAGTTTTCTATAAACGTATTAATTAATAGAGAATTAAGTTATCAGCTATTTCAATTAACTTATAATATATTCATCCATTTCTCTTGTCACAATTATCTTTAAATAACACCGACATTCTGCTAAAGAATCATTAAATAAGGAACCCTGCTCGTCTTTACGAAGTTGGTGCAGTTGCAAATCCGTCTTGGCTAAGAAATATTTCCGTCCAAAAAATGTAGAATACCGCATCGACACACTCTCGAAGGTCAATTATAAATCATTTTATTTTAATTAGCACACCGTTTATCGAAGGCCAAACACCTGATATGATACACATGTTATCTACGTTCTGAATTCTACAAAACGTGGTATTTAAAAATTTGCAATGCTATTTGTGTGTGACCTAGAAATTTTGCATTCGTCAAGCAATCCACTCTAATTCGAGGTTCGCGAGCGAAGATTTATAGAGGTTTATGGATACATTTAAATTAAATAACCGATTTAGACCAAGTATATTATGTACACAAGCATGCATAGTATACAGTTAGACAGAAATATTCTTTGTAAGTTTCATAATTTACAGACATAGTTTTAATTAAAAATATTTTTGTATATTATGTGTTTATAAACACAGGGCATTATTTCCCTAGTGTAGCAGTTATCTTAAAAAAAAAAGTATATGAAAATATAGAAAAGCTTTTAATAATAATGATGTGATGACAAACTCCATAATTCATCATATTAATATTTCTGTGCACCTATCACTCTGCTGCAAGAGAATGCCTTTGGCATTAAGTTCGAATTTTTACTATTTAGTGCTAAAGTGTCATATAATTAAATTCAGGTGTTATAGTTTAAGCTTATTACTATACTTTTTTTATTTCAACATAATTTTACACGAACAGTAACCTCAGCTACATATTCAATTTATACCAGTAGATGGGTATGCAATGTTGCAGCAAGACGAATGGATTACGTACGCGATGCGCAAGCGCAGACGCTTCCATCAACGGAATGCGTGTCTATTGACGGGTCGCGTGCCACCAGAATTGTGATTGTACAACGGTATCTCCCTTGCTTTTCAATATGGTTGTTCTACTTGGTACAGAGTTTCATTAAATTTATCTGAACAAGGGGCATGCAACACGTTTAATACTTACTGAGAATATAATATAAGAAATCTATACTAATATTATAAAGCTGAAGAGTTTGTTCGTTTGCTTAAACGGGCCTACAGGAACTATTGGTCCGATTTGAAAAAATCTTTAACCATTAGAAAGCTACGTTTTCCAGGAGTCACATAGGTTATATTTAAAGATGACGTTCCTACGAGAACGTGAGTTACATGGGTGCAACCGCGGGAGGGAAGCTAGTTAAGAAATAAATCTGTGCTCATTTAATATCATTTGGTTACATCAATAGCTCACTGACAGTATATTTTTTTCATTTTTATTACATCCTAAATGAATTAATGATTACTTACGTCTATAGAATTTCACAATATCCTAAAAGTTTTTTTTCAACTGTCTAGCTATCGCGGTTCTTGAGATACAGCTTGGTGACAGACAGACAGCGAAGCCTTAGTAATAAGGTCCCGTTTCAACCCTTCGAAATAAACGATTTTTATTCAGTACTTAGGTATTTACATACACTTGTACTTGTCAAGAAAATTCATGCATATAAAATTAATTATAAATAGGTAACACTTACTATTAAATTATGTTTAAATCTATTTCAGGTGTGCCCGAAGTCTGTCAGTCTTGTGTTAGTAAATAAGCTCTTAATATTAACGTTAATGACTATTTGCTATATTTATTTTATTCAAACATTTTATAAAAAAAAATATTGCACATTTTAGAGTGCAATGTCCGGTCAAGTGGCGAGATCAGACGTCCTCAGCCAAATTCTATTAAATTTAAGCGACGCACGCCTGCGGGCACCCTTAAGGGATAAGAACCACGATTCAGGGCGCCGCTGAAGCTAGAAGTAAAGACAAATAAAGAGGACATGATTCCTTCGGGTACGGAACCCTAAAAAGCTGTTCAAATATTAGTAGCACAATAATTTGGCTTGGCTTCACACCAATTCAATCTGAGATCTAAGCTATAGTTTTAATCACAAGTATTACATAACCGAACATTATTCGATTCATTCATTTTAAATTTAGTTCAAAAAGGAAATAACACGAATCAAGAATAACAAGCTTTTCGAACTTTACAATCGTATAAAACTTTTATTGACCATCGAGACAATTCACAAAGTAGCTCCATTAACATAGTTCACCTTTACGATTATTATATATTGTAACCCATTAAAATTGTCTCTTTACAACTTGTTATTCGAGAGGATTCCAATAGAAACAACTATTAATGTAACTCGTGATTTAAGAAAAGGTATTTGGTAGGTGGTCGGCTAAGCTATTGCTTTTATTATGTTAAGTAATTCAAGTGTTAGCAATGTAAATTGCTGTTCAATGGTGCGTTATGGCAATTAGACGAGTTATTTACGACGTGGTCGCGTCGTCGCGACATGAAACGCAATCGTTCAAACGACACAAATACTGTGTCCGTTAGTCGCATCTCGCGTCGCACATCCGCGCTGCTAATTTCAGCGGTAACAGTAACACGATGGTTTAATAGAGAACGTGCGGTAGCACTAACTGTCCCGGAATTTGTACCAAGGCCGACCGTTTCCAGATAACCGTCAATATACGGCACATACAGTCTAAAATTATGTTCGCAACACACGCTAAGTGTGGCTGCTGAAAGTATCAATGTCGATGTGAATTTGGCGTTATGGATACAAACGTAAGTAGACCGGTCTTATTGACGAAAACACATATACGAATATAAAAAATGACTCGCTATAGCCATAGAGTCCCCATATTGATCACGGCATCACGCGCGAACGGTTGGTTGTTATGAATACTTAACCACAATATTACATTTTCTATTGTTACTATAGCGCTTTTGACAACATAAACTTTTTTAATGTAATCTTATGGCGTTTGACATAACATTGACAAAATGCGTGTTGCTCTTAGTGTTAATCACAGTTAGTTCAAGGCTTACACGCCTAATATTAAAAATTCAATTTAATATAAGAGTTTTAGTTAAGACAGACGTCGGGTTAGCAACTAAAAAATATAATCTAACGATATAATCGAAACAGGCACAAAAGCTTTTGCCGAGTCCCACTCAAGTGTAAAGCTACGAAAAACATTTCCGCGTAGTAAACTTGGGAGACATAAATTGAGATGTTTGAATTGTAGAAACATTTTTAACAGATGGATCGTTATGTGGGTGTGATTGTGACTCCGTGATGGGCGGAATAATGTGTCGGATGTGTTGCATCGTACGATATAAAGGAGATACCAAAACCCGTAGAATAGACATACAAAAGCAAGATGAAATACGTGATCGTTTATGTTTAGAGGCATTTTATTTCAGTAAAGTAAAAACACGTAGGTACTTCCTGCCTAATATTGAAGAAATTAAATTTGAAGAAAAAGGGTAGATAATGAATATTAATGATGCAAAGTTAAAATTGGCAAGAATAAAGCCACGAAAAGCGTCATGACATTATAAATCATTAACCACGTCTGACGGCTCTAAAAGTACTTCGAAAGTGGGTTAACAATGACAAATAGATTATAGAAGTTTCTTTAGAAGTTTTTTTTTAATACAACTGCGTTCACACAGTAAAGTGTTTACAGATTATATATTATTATATACACGTTATTTTGCAACATTGTAAAATATGGATATACTATATTTATCGTGAATCTGATAAATGTTATAAATTAATAACTGAACTAGCATTCGAAGCATTACTGTAAAGCAAGAGATTATTAAAGTTTATTGCCCATACATACCATTCTTAATCCCACTTCAGCTGAGCCCGATGTTATGGTAAGCTAAGCAAGCAGTTTGGAGGAGTTAACTATTCATGCTGAGATCCTTGCAAACATAGACAAACTGAGTAAGTAGAACCAATAAATCATTTATGGGAAATGGTATTAGGTTTTATAACAAACTCCCTAGTCGTGTTACTGATTTGCCTGATACAACTTTTAAAGCATATATTAAACGTGTTCTTGTATCTAAAGGTTACTATAGCGTTAAGGACTATATTGAGGATAAAGATGTTTGGTCTCATGAACCATCCTGCGTAACACTTCCTAGAGACCCTGTATCTAAGTAAAATAGTAAGCATAATAGTGTGATGTTCTGTGAACTATCTGTAATCGGCCTAATGAGTTACATTAATAGACCGCTAGTTCTGTCTCAAATTAGCTTCTTTTATTAGTATAAAAACATTAATAGATAATCAAATATTATAAAGACAACCGTTCGGGAAAATAATGTGTATGCCAAATAAATAATAAAAGTAACTGGACCAAAACCCACGCTCTGCCCATTTGAGGATGTTTCGCCGGACCGTCTCATGTGGGTCGTGTTAAAACCGGCAGTAGAATAACCCACTGAGTTTGTTTCGCCGGATCTTCTCAGTTGGGGCGTATTGGATCCGGTGGTAGCATTAAAGCGCGTCCGTCGTTATATACTCATGGTCCGCCCAAATAATGACAATTGTTCTTAATATAATTTAATATAGACAGAACAAGCTATCGGACACAATATAGTAAAATAATAAAGTTAAGACTAAAATGATTAAAAACAATACTTAAAATACCTGCTTAATATGCTCATTTAAAAATGTTAAAATTATACATAGATTAATAATAAATTATTGTTTTGACTATTTGCAAGTGCCTGTAATAGGTTTACGTAAATAAAAATGTTTTTTTTTTTGTTATGTTTACTCTTAAATGTTTTTAAACTTTATTTGCGATTTGTACACGTAATTTACCTACAGTAGACGCGGGTCGCAATCGCGGTACAATTTTGAGGCAAATCATTAACTTTTTAATAAGCCGACACATCGACATGGGTAACACCAGTCGTGGACAAGCATAGACTCAGTCTATATGATTTGCCTTAAACTTGTAAATGTTATTGTCTACTATAAATAATAGCTTCCCGCGGGCGGTTTCACCCGCGTAACTCCCTTGGGAACTTCATAATTAAATATAGCTTAAGTCATCCGGGGATAGTGTAGCTTTCCAACGGTGAAAGAATTTTTAAAATCGGTCCAGTAGTTATGGAGCCTATGCAATACAAACAAACAATCAAATCTTTCCTCTTTACAATATAAAGTATAGAAGACACTGTTACTACAATAATACTTTTGTATTCCCTTGCAAGTTATCAGGTTTCAATGAACTGAGGAAAAGTTTTTCACTGATTTTCTAGTAAAGAAAATTCCTTGTCTTTATTTAGAAAGGAAACTTAACTTATGTTACTTACTTAAATGTTTAGTATAACAACGTAATGGACCATAACAAACTTTATTTTTAATAATTCGTATATTCTAGAAGATGATTATCATGTCTAAAAATATCCAGATTATTTATAAGTTTATTTTTTACAATGTCGGTTTCTTGTTCAATTTGTTTAAAATAATAATAAAAACTTACAAAGACTATTTTATTTTTATAAATGCAATATTTTAATATATAAGCATTCTCCGATTGTCGAAGTAAATATAACTCCTTAAATCATGAGTTAAATATTGCAAGACCAATATACAAAGGCTCCAAAGTAATCCTGATCATAAACCACGGTATGATGGAATCCTAAAAGAAAGTTTAAATGTTGCCATGCCAAGCAAACATGGCGGTTTTCGATCACCATGGTAGCATAAGGAAGACAAAAAAAAGAGCGATGTATAGCGTGAAGATAGTGATCCAGATGTTTTCATAGACGCCAGATTTCTTATTGTTTTAGGGGATATTTTGTCTTACTTTTTAACAGAAGAAGAACTTGCAGAAGTGGGCAGTACCTAATGCAAACATCATTATGATGAACTCCCTGTTGGAGTATAAACAATGGTTACAATTATTTGAGAATGCTCACGTATCGCAGCAGATCTTGACGGGCAATCCGTTAAGAGGCTTTTAATACTCTGCTGAGACATTTGTTGCGTAAAGTTCTGTGTGGAGGAAGGGATTTTGTTTATGTAACGATTTCTATAAACATAGTTTATGGAGCTTAACAAGATAATATGATTTATAAACATCGATAATTTCGTCACATTTTGTTGCTAGTTTTGTTTACTTACAACTTCAGTTGTAAGTAATTAATTAAGGTTATATACACAGATAGCACACAGAATTGTTCGAATCATTTTATGTTATGTTTAAAATTATAAGGTCAATGTTGGTATTAAAGTACGTTACAAAAATGTTTTAGCAAAACGACACAATGATTTTTTTTGCATTATGCTTTATTAAAACCTTACGTCTATTTCCCAGAGGATTTTGTTTAACTTGAAAGTTACGTCACATGAACAAAATTAAGGTTTTAAAGCTTTTAAAAATGGTTTACACAAAATGTATGTATTTATTTAGGGTTCATATACCTATACTATGGTTATATACTAAAAGCATACCATTTTCATAATGAAACCTATATTTCCGATATCATTTTCTTGTGTGTGAGGTTAGGAAGCGAATTGAAAATTTCATCTTCCATTTCATGAATTCCATTTAAAATTTAGTAGTTTCAAACAGATTTTCTGGAAGGCTCATCGGTAAAAATGTTAGATTTGAACGTGGGACAGTATGTTTTTTGTAAAATAACTAGATTACGTCTCGTTCCGGTAACAGATTTATGTGTCACAGACTAGCTAATTGCACTCTCTGCAATTTAATTTGTCACATTTAGCTGACTGCAATAAAGATTTTCATCCGATTTGGGTCGTGACAGGCATTTATTATTTAGCTTAGGGTTTTACAGGTCATGTTAAATTTGGAAGGAGGGGTCAATTAAATAAATTATCTTCATTTCGTTTCGTTAAAAAAATATGGAAATGATTTTACCGTTAAAATAATAATTTTCCAAGATTTGACAATACGGTTTGCTTGATAAATAAAACCATTCACCAAGTTCAGTTGTTACAAGCTACGTACGTTTCAAATACATGACATTATATTTGGGTCACCAAATTAAGGAGATTAGCTAATTACCGTAAATGCCGGGACACACCTGGTCAACCTATACGAATTCCATTGCATATAATATATAAATTACTAAGGCAAATTCCATACAATATTTAGATATGCAAGTACCAAAATAAATATGGATTTGAGTGCCAACAGTATAACCGACGCAGTCTGAATACCGGAGGGCTTATGTTATAAATATGCTGCCACATAATGTTAGCAGGCGTGTGAAGTGGGACGGATCGGGGGACGATTTGTCAGTCCGTCCACAATTCCGGGACGAACCCGGGCCATTACCGGTTTCGTCCTTCGTTGTTTGTTATTTGATGCGATTATATATCATTAATGAATCTCTTTATTGCTTAGAAAAATACATAGACAAAATCAGATAAATCACTAGGATTTCCTGGGTCGGGATGCCAGTCACATTATGGCAAAAAAACGAGTATAATTATAAAAAAGAAAAGCTTCACAACACCAAAAAAATGCAGCATTATATAGCGGTTTGCAGTATACATAGGTACAACGATGTGTGGTGTGGTGAAGTTAAGTATGTGTTAATTTTATTTAAAAAAATGTTAAAAAGTAAATAGCATTTCTCTGAGTTATGATTTTCATTGCTTCCCAAGAATTAAAATTAAATAAAATGGCAATGTCAAAGTCAATAATATCTTTATACATATAGACAAAATTTAAAAAAAAAGAAATCATGTTCTTATGATGCATCCATTTCTTTTCCTACCACTAGTTCAAAGACGTGGCAACTCTGAGAACAACTGGCAAGAAACTCAGAGTCATTCAGAAATCATCATTTATTTTACAATATTGTTAAGCAGCAGTGTCCTTCCAGAGCAAGTTACAATGGCTAGAAAAGCTACAATAAAGTTTTCAAGGTTCTTAGTTATCAAGCGAAGGCATTATAAAACAAATTCTAAAACCTTTGAAAATAATTGATTTTACACACGACAAATAACAATACATAATTAGAGTGTTTACCAACTGATTGCTGTTGAGTAATTAGGCCAATTCCAAGATATTGTTTGACGTGACTTACCTAAAAAAAAAAAAACACGTTAGTAATTTAATTTGGAGTGACTAAAAAAACTGTAATCTGACAGCGGAACAAAGAAGTAAAATATCAACTCCTCTTTGTTTCAGTCAGTTAAAATATAGCACGTAATTTCTACACGGACCAACAAACGATACCACATCTATTGAATTCAGGGCTGCCATCTGTCCGGGATTCTCCGTATATATCCTAATATGAAGGGTGTCCGGCAGGTGTTTTTAAAACTGTGAGACCCAGACCCTTTTGGTCATGAGGGTGAAAACATTTAAAAAATATAAATAGTTGAGAAACAACGGTGGAATATATTTATGTAAATACAAACATAAGACGGTTAGAATCATAGCCCTTGCTTTTGACTTTGCTGTAGTCCAGGAAAATATGTATCAATACTTGTTAACACATATGTAGACATTACTTTTCAGTTCATATAATATTTGCCAACTTCATTGATCCGCACACAGAGCAACGACTGTTGAAACCATAACCTTTGGCATTGACTTTACCATAGTCCAGTGAATTACGTACCAAAACTTAACAAAGTAAACATTTGCCAATTCCCATTTGCCGACTCAATTGAAACATCACACATCTCATCTAACTCTAAACAATAACTCTATAGAACAATAGCACCTGACCTAACCAGCATACGAGCAAAAAGTGGTACTCAATACTTTTTGCTATTGAAGCAAAAAGTGGACAAAGGGCCAATCGAGGCCCGTACTCAGACAAACTGGGACAAACGTGGGCTGCTACAGACGATTCTGATGCAACTTCCTCCGCGCCTACTTTGACGAAAGAATAGTTAATAGAGTTACTAAATTGTCGTAATATCGATTGTGTCAAAACTCTTTTGTACAGGTAATAGGTGTGAATAAAGCGAAATTAATATATCGGCGAACAGAGAACGCTTTGGTGTTTGCTCATCTTTTCATTTTGATAAATGTTCCCTAATTTAATCCCCGCAATCGTTACCCCCTCCATCGTCTGCATGTAACACAGGCTCGAGGAATGCGCGAACACTATATGGGATCAGCATTACCTGGTTTACGCTTGTCATAACTTTATAACAATCTATTTCATATTGATCTACGTTAGTTTAAGTAAAATAATAGGTATTTATTGATTAATAAACACTCGTTTTTCTTGACCTATTAAATCATCGTGTCAGTATAATATAACTAAACATGACCTATGAGTACTCGCAAGGAAATCAGTCAGATATGTTATCCGATACATAATAATAATATGATATCACAATATGTAACATATTACCTCTGAAGTTACACGTTTGTTTACATATGGAATAATACGATGTTCTAGTTGCAGTAACACTGTATCAAATGTCATCGTAAGGACAGATTTACATTTTATCTTATAATAAGATAAGCAAAATAAAAGGTTGGAATCTATCCAAAGAAAATGGCTTCTCTCATTTTATCTGTTTCTGTGTAAATTAATTTTAAAATAACAATAAACTTAGTCCTGGACATTTAAAGCATTTTGGCACAGAGTGAAAGAAAACATCATGACATAGCATACGACTTTACTTTAATAACTAGAACCACTGTGATTATTTATTGAATGAAACCACCACCACTACAATGAACCATCTAAATGAAAATCCACCTGATGTTAAGATAGGGGTCCTAATACATGGACAGCTAATGCCTTTACAGTAGATATGTACAGCACTTATCATGTCGGTCCATTCCGTCGTCCATTTGGTCACCCCCCCCCCCCCCAAATAATAATAATATTATAATAATATTATCCGACTGTGGTATTCTGAAGTCTCGTCATTTTTAGTCATCCAGTACTTCTCCAGTCGACCAGCACATTGAGAGTAATAGAATCATGCTTTTTATCATTTGACAGTACTGGCGGTGGATTGGTACTCTGAGACCTGGGTAGATATCCACTCAGGACAACTATTCATATGAACCACCATCAGTCTGGATGTATTTTGGGTCTGTTAATTATGTGTTTGTAAAGTCCCTCACGACACAGGAATTTATTCAATGGATTTGTCTGTTTTAAAGTAAAAATATGCCGTGTGGTTTCCGGCTTAGAATATACCACCCCATATCTTCCAATGGGTGTTGTAAGACGCGACTAAGGGATATACAGCTGATGAATGGGCAGCAGCATCTATCAGCTCAAGGTTAGTTACCACCTTACTGCGATCGCCAATCCGCTTAAAGGTGCAAGTTGGAAGCGGGCGACGTGAGGCGGCGGCGGAAGACGTGTCGCGGCGACACTACTGGTTTGTATGTATTTCTATGAAACGCGTCGCTAGCTTCATGTCGCTAACTGCGAAGGGAATTTCATAGAAATATATACAAACCGGTAGTGTCGCCGCGACACGTCGTCCGCCGGCGCCTCACGTCGCCCGCTTCCAACTTGCACTTTAAGTCTATCTTACTCCTTCTATTGTCTGTGTTTAAATTCGTTGCGGGTCCCAAGGCAGTTTAACTTTTTCCCGGGACTTGGTGAGTGTGTGCCACTGTTGATCCTGGCTGGCAGGAGTTGCAGTGGTGGAAGTGTGGGTGGGATTAGTCCCATTATTTAAAGATCGCCAATCCGCCTGCCAAGCGAGGTGATTACTCTGGCTAGCCTCTTTTAAGAGGAGGCCCATATTCAGCAGGATCATCAAGGTAATGAAAGTAAAGGTAAATTAAACAAACTATTTCATGTAAATACTACAGCCGACGAGATTTGATACGCCTTGTTACGTACTTCGCATACAATGTGTGGGTAGTTCTACGTACAATATTAAGTGTTAAGTTATCTTAATCTAGAATAGTGTGACGTTTCCGTGATTTCGTAATATTTTCTTAGGTATCCTTTACCTGCCGGATTGATTATGCGTACCCGGCCCCCGCCAAGGGCGGATCGAAGGAGTGTCCGGGGGGTTTTAGTGGTGCAGGGTCCAGGGCGAGTCGCACATATCCCACTGCCAGCGCGCGAATACGCTGCAGCGGCGGTGGGAATGCGTGACAAAAAACAAAAAAAAAGGTATCCTTTACCTGGGCTCCATAAATTGATTAAAGAGATCGGTAATCTTGGCACAACAATGACATATCTATACTAATATATAAAGCTAAATAGTTTGTTCTTTTGAATGCGCTAATCTCAGGAACCGATCCGATTTGAAAAAAAAATTCAATGTTAGATAGCTATTTGTCGAGTAAGGCCATAGGCTTTATGATGAAGTTCCCATGAGAATGGTTGTTACGCGGGCGAAAGTGGCGGGAACTAGTATCCAATCATTAAAGTACATACGTACATATTGATATTATGTTATTTATGATAGGAAACTATTAGTACTGTTGTTACGTTAAGTGCTTAAGCATCTTTTAATAGCAACCAACAACAAACGTCTAAATGTTGTAACAGTTGTAATAAAATAACAACACTTAGGAGGTAATAAAGCAAACATTGCAAAGATAATTGTTACTGATGACATTATCTATATGAACATTTTCTATATACTTATGTAATAATACGAAACTAAAAAGTTTGTTCGTTAAATTTAAAAACCGGCCAAATGTGTGTCGGACTCGCTCACGTACCATATTTATACAATTAAAAACAAACTAAAATTACACACACACATAAAATCACGCCTTTCTCCCATGGAGGTAGGCAGAAACTACAGAACGCCACCTGCTACGATCCTTACACACTCCCTTCGCCTCGTCCACGTTCATACATCTGGTCATACACGCACGCCGGTTGCGAGTACTACGCACCTGACCTTTCTGGAGAACATCACCTATGAGGTCAGTGTATGTCCTTCTAGGTCGTCCTCTCCCGGCGTTTCCACTCACATCCGCCTTGTTACTCGCCTTTCATTCATCCTATCCACATGACCAAACCACCTAAGCATACTCTTTTCAATTTTTGTCACTACATCTTCTTTTAAACCGCAACGTTGTCTAATTATATCATTCCTCAATCTATAGTAAATCTAGTGTTACACCACATATACTTCGTAAAGAACGCATTTCTACAGCATTTATCCTACTTTCATGTCTCTTTTGCCACACCCAGCATTCACTGCCATACATAAGCGTAGGCACCAGAACACCATTGTGAACAGCCAATCGAGCCTTTGTAGACATCGACTGGCTGGTCACAACCGCGTGTATAGCACCATTTACTTTATTTCCCGCATTTGCTCTTCTTTCCACATCGGCATCAATCTTTCCATCTCTTGTGAACATACTTCCTAAATACACAAACTCATTTACTTGCTCCACACTTTTATCAATAATTTTCACATCACACACAGATACAGCCTCTTCTCGTTCAAACACCATTACTTTCGTCTTGCATACATCTATATTCATCCCTTTCCTTTTAAAAGCTTCATACATCCCAGTTACCATGTCTTGCAACTGTTCTACTGACGATGCAAGTAGAACCTGATCATCTGCGTAGAGAAGGCATTTGACAGAGAAGGCATTTTTGTATGTTTGTTTGAAATAAACTCAAAAACTACTGAACCGATTTCGATCATTCTTTCACCATTAGAAAACTATATTATCCCTGAGTAACATAGGCGGAGTAACATATAAAAGTCCACCCGTGCGAAGCCGATATGTGACACTACACCAAACTCCATTGCGACTTGCAAAATTGCTTGCATGTAACTAATCAATTTTTCTTTTGGTTTTACTACAGTATCACGTTTGTTGTTGCCTTGGATTATAATGCGAAAGGCAACGGTTTAACGAACTTAGTAATAAAAACGTTTTTACTGTATGCTATTTTAGAACAACCTCTAATATAAAGTCAAAGAAGTTAAAACCAAATTGTTTTTTTTGAAGAGACTTGTTTTCAGTTTTTGTCTTTAATGTCCAACAGTTATGACATGAATCATTGGTATATTAAGCAGGTCCTCATCGTGAGACCGCATAACGTCCATTCCCGAACATGGCCATCCTCGAGCGGGGATTTTGCCATAGTCATTACGCTTGGCAGGCGGGTTGGTGACCGCAGTTGTGATTATGTTGGGAACACACAGGAAAACGCTGCTGCCCGTTCCCTTGTAAACAATTTTAATGATGTTATAACGTGCTATCTCTCACTCGCAACCAACTAGTCTCGGAAAGAAATCTTAGATTTACACAAATATTTTTTATTGAATCGACGACCTCGGAGATTTAAAGCGAGACTTTTCACGCAACGCTACGGAGCTAGTCCTCACCGTATTATTTTTATGTGCGAGTTTAGTAAAAAGAGTAAAAAAAAAACAAATTTAAAAGTTTATTTATTGGATTTTTCTTGTAAATGATTTCCATACAGTTATTATTAAAATGGGAACAGTTGCGTTACAATTGCATAATAAATAATAATTTTAATTACATAAATCCCTAATTAATAAAACTGTTATTTCCAAAGTAAAAAAATAGTGTCAGACGCCGTATCATATTTAGGCATCTCACAAAATTTGTGATTGTAACGAGATTTCAATAGTTGTTTCGTATTCTTTTTGTACAATGTGAAAAATATGTGTTACACTGCTATACTTCATTATGTAGCACTTTCAAAGATTTGCAATCTCTCTTATCTGTTAGTGTAGCTACTTGCGACATTCGTTATTATCTGTGGGATTAATGTGAAGTGATATAACAAGGCTGAAGAGTGCAGTGCATTTCACACGACTATCTGGCACGGTGTGGTAATTATGAAATTATACAATGTAGGACGAATATAATATTTCTAGAGCTCAGGAGCATAAGGTCGGATGTGCCATCATTATACGTTAATAACGTTCGTCGTATGTGCCTTTGACGTAAACTGGCACTGACGACTAAATGGTTTAAGTATATTACGAATACAACGCAGTGGTGATGGAGGAATCATTTTGAAACTGGCTCTTAGCTTCAAATGCTTTGAGGTGAAGTTTCGCCCGTGTAACTCCTGTCAACCGTCCTTAGTTTTTTTTTTTGGACGGACATACATAGTTAGCCACGAGACTTTTGCTACTTTACTGGGCATAAAGGCGAGCAGAGCTCCAGTCTTAATAAATGGTTAAAACTACAAACTAAGCAACCTGCACAAGTGCGCCCACCGTGGGGCTTGGACCTTGGCTTAGGACGGTCGCTGGCTATGAGATTGAGGGATTATGATTTTTAGATCTTACTAGATACTCGCGCGCGCGGCTTTAAAATATGCTATTTTATAGATTTTTTTAATTTGAGTAACCGAACACATAGTTTAGACATATTTATGTTGTGTGGACTACTTATCTTCTTTAATGGTTTTATAGCATGTTATTTTCCTGCGTGTTCATGTAGGTATGAGAAAATTGGATTGTCGAGATAGGTTTAATAGAACAGTATGACATGATTAATCTATAGTAATAAATAAAGCTAAAAATATCGAGGAAGGCTAAAGGCTATATTTAATTATAAAGTGCCTAAGGGAACGGGAGTTACACTGGTGAAACCGCACGCGGGAAGCTACATACTTATACATACATACATACCTACATAAGCTCACGCCTGTTTCCCAGTGGGGTAGGCAAAGACAATAAATAAATAATAAATAAATTTATTTTCAACCAAACACATCACAAATTTATGGAACTCTGCCTCTTAGACTAGGTGATTTCCAGTATCCCAAGAGAGCGCATGGATCTCCACTTGCTACGATCCCTACACACATCTTTCGCTTCATTCACTCTCATAACATTCTTCATACAAGCACGTCGGTTTAGATACTTATAATAAGATTATTATATTTTTATATTTATTATTATTAATTTATAACATTCAAACGCTTTGAAAGAATCTTAATGTAATCAATGCTTTAACGACTGTGCCAAAAACAATATATAATGAAACATTGATGATATATCATCTTGGGCACATGCGTTAGTTAAGACTAAAACATTATTTAAAACAATAACTAAAATACCTGCTTACCTAATATGCTAATTTATAAATGTTAATATATTAATAATAAATTATTGTTTTGACTATTTGCAGGTGCCTGTAATAATAGGTTAACGTAAATAAAAATGATTTTTATTTTATTTATTTTTTATTTATTATTAAACGATAATAAAGTTTGTACATTTTTCTTTCGGAATCTTAATTTTCTAGCGTAGCGTAGCGTAGGATAGCTAGTTAAATATATTTACTTTACTTTTATTTTCTTTATCAACGCGTTTACGTCCACTGCCGAACATGGGCCTCCTCTTCAGACCTTGGCAAGCCACAGGGTCGTTGAGGGACATTGCCGTAATCACCACGCTTGGCGGATTGTTGAACGCAGAAAGATACTCTATCTTTGAGCTGTAAGATGCTGCTGCCCATCCACCAGGTGTCCCTTATTTATTTTTTCGGACGGACATGTGTAGTGAGCCACGAGGCTTTTGCTACTTCAGCGGGCATAAAGGCGAGCAGAGCTCCAGCCTAGATAAATTATCCCCTATTCGCCTCTAACAAAACTCACGGGAAGGGTGTATAGGGTGGTCTATTCTAAGCCAAAAACCACACGGCGAAGTTATAGTTAATATACCTTTACTAATTGATTCCAGCCAGGATGCCGAGGACAACACATCATTCATCATCATTTCAGCCGTAGGACGTCCACTGCTGGACATAGGCCTCCCTCATGGATTTCCAGTTGCTACGGTTGGAGGCGGACTGCATCCACTGTGATCCCGCGGCCTTTACCAGGTCATCCGTCCATCTAGTAGGTTGATGTCCTCCGCTACGCTTGCCGATCCGCGGTCCCCATTCGAGAACTTTTCGGCCCTAACGGCCATCTGTTCTTCCTGCTATATGGCCTGCCCATTGCCACTTCAACGAACTAATCCGACAGCACATATTATCTACAATATTAATTCTCCAGAAATGTAAGTTGTTCATCAACGATTAGCAGGTGCACCACGACGTTTTTTTTGCTAACGAAGCACCTGTTACCGAATTATACGTTTCCAACTTCAACACTCCATTTGTATGTGTGTTCATATAACTAACTAGCTCTCCGCGCGCGGTTTCACCCGCATAACTCCCGGTCCCATGGGAACTTTATAATAAAATATAACCTATAGCCTTCCTTGATAAACAGGCTATCTAACACCGTAAATTGTATCAAATCGGACTAGTAGTTCCTCAGATTAGCGCGTTCAAGTAAACAAACAAACTCTTTAGATTTATATATTAGTAAAGATTAAAATTATATAGCTGCGCCCCTCGGTTTTACCCGCGTCACTCTGCTCCAGTGGGTCGGAGCGTGATATTTTGTAGCATATATGTTAACCCGGTTTATTAGCTATCCCCGTGCAATCTTTTAGCCTAATTCATTCAGTAGTTTTTGCGTGTAAGAGTAACAAACATCCATCCATCCAAACTTTCGCGTTTATAATATTACTAGGAAGTAGGATTAGACTCTTTCGTACAAATTGACTTTTCAATAACTTCGTCAACGTTCAATCAGCAGGATCATAAATGATTTGTATTTTGACAAAAATCTGTAACATGCGACTCTTCACGTTAGACATACCGTATAATTCCTTGCGAACTAAAACGTATAAAAGCAACCCCGTTTACCAACTGCTTACCAGCAAAACACCTCGGGCTGTAATTCAACATTGAATAGCCATCTATGTGCTTTTCGTACCGGTGAAAACGAAAATAAAATAGGCCATTCGTGAGACGCAAGAAAGTTAACGTCAAAGACATGACAGAATAAATATCTCTTGAGCGATATGTAAATCCGTTGCAATTCTACAATATATATAAGTATACTGACAGAAATCTGGACCTAATTAAAATAGAAAACCATAGCAGTGGCAATAGAAAAAAAGTTTAAAGGTGCATCCACACCGCAGTTACTTTTTGTGGAGCAACATATGCAAGAGTTAGTGGGCAACATCCGATAACAACAAGTTATTTGTAAGCAGTCGCAAAGTTCGAGAATGTTGTAATGTATGTTATGTTATCGTGTTGCATTTTGCGCCACAAAAAGTAAAAGCGCTGTGAATGCACTAATAAATTAATCAACATTGAATGATTATAATTATTCATAATTCAAGCTCAATGGCTAGGGCTTCAGACTTGCGATCATGCGATCCCCACCCATCGCACTATCGACATGAACCCACTCATAACACAAGACTTTTAGCTTAGCACACGGGATTAAAAACTAGTAGTGGTTTTTCTTTTTTTAATAATGTAATTTTATTTTTTTGTTCTTAACTACTAATCAAATCTTCCTTGAATAAAGTAAATGTCATGAAAGATAACTTCATACAGTTATGAAAACATCTAAAATAATGAACAGAGGTATGCGATAACCAAGTCCATAATAACGCCATAACACTTCAACTGTCGACAACTTCTAAAAACCTACATCCATTGCTCGTTCCTAATTATTAGTTACTCCAAAACGTTGGTACAGCGTTCAATGTACAGACAAATGTCAAGTCGTAGCTAGAATTGTTTTGATAGAGGTCGGCAATAAAAAGTGGTAGAAAGTGCCAGCGGAGTCATCGGCACTTGGTGTTCGGCCAAATTGTGACAAGGTCATCGGCTGTTTGATAATAAGACATTATGAAGTAATACTTGTTTGTTTATATTTTTTGTGAAGACACAATATTTATAGTGTTGTTATATATAACACTATTATTATATTTAGCGCATTTGTAGTACTTACTCTAGTCGGAGTAGAGATTCACTTTCTCTTTTACTCGATCTGCATGCTACACTGTAGATAGACCCTTCTATGCTAAACTGAAATTTATTCTGTAAATATGTCGGCCTAATACAGCTTGAATCTCATCCTCGTCGAATAATAAAGGATTTGAGGAATATAAAAGTAAATATTCTATACGATTTTTATACACATTATTACCTAAATGTTATTAGTAACTACAGAATATGCCCGTACAACGTTCACTGCTGAACATGGGTCTATTCCCGAGGGAGGGTTTTTGCCAGTCACCACGATTGGCAGGCGGGTTGGTGATCGCAGTATTATGTTGTAAGACACAGGGAAACGCTGCTGCCCGTTCCCTGATATACGCTTGTTAAAGATGATGTTACAACAATCGGGACCAACAACTTAACGTGCTTTTCGAGGCACGGAGGGTAGTCCCTTAACCAACCAGACACGGAAAGAAATCTTAGATTTTACACAAAGATTTCTTGTCCGGCGTGGGGATCGATCCCACGACCTCCGAGACTTAAAGTGAGCCAAATACCGCTCCGCTACGGAGGTTGTCGATATTTTACATAGGAATTAATTAAAATATGCTTAGATAGAAACTGATTAATTCTTGATTATTTCACAAGCGAAACGATAAACATTTCCTCCGTTACGATTGACCGATCAAATTATAATTTTTCTATAAAAAACGAGTATAATTGCAGGAATCCGCATACTAATGTTCCTTTATTTCTTCATTTAGTTTCTTCATAACATGATTTCCTGTGGTGATTATGGTTTTAAATGTTAGATAGTGCAATAATCAATAGGTTTATTTTATAGAAGCGTTCTTTTCTTTGTTCAGATTTAACAAATATAAGTTATTAAACCTCACAGTCCTCATTAGAAGTCTGATTGCAAGTCTCGTTATTTCAATACGAATCTATTGGATAATTGGAGGTTAAAAGCGTTTCTTATATCACCTATCTAGGTATAAAATGGATAGTCCATCAAACTTATCTGACATCAACAATCTCAAGTTGCTTAATTCAGTGTTACAAAGCATTTAAATTTCACGTGCGGCTACACGCGAATTAACTGTAGATAAATTACTAGACATGCGTTTTGTATCAACTTTTTCACCAACTTTACGTAGAGGGGGTATCTATATCAATGCCTGACAAAGCCAGTGCGCAACTGTCCATTCGCGAAAAGGAATGTTCACGTTTGGGTTGCTTATTTTCTTTGCGTAAAGGTGATACCACTTTTCATAGAGGATTTGGGAATAATGAACCCATACTTAAATGTTCATCATATAAGGGTGCGTATGCGCCAGTTGACAACAAAGATAGATCTGAACATGGCTTATCTATTCACGATTATCAATATTATCATGCCTTAACATATATGACGGTTAGTATAAAAGCGATAATTCCTTTTACAGACACAATAAATAAACGAGTGCAATAAATAAAGGTACGTCACTTGTTGCAACAAAGAGTACACTCGGAGTAAACAAAGAAATCGTAAAGCCAAGCAGCATGGCTACTAATTTAAATGTTATAAAAATTCATATATCCACGTAATTTAAGAAAGTTATTGTGTAGTATAATGCGGAAATCAACTGAGCATAAATAATGCTCATCTACTGTCGTTATTGTACAACAATGTCATCGTAACTATGTATGTACATAACCAGGTAACATTTACCTGGTAGTGTTCCGGGATCATAAAAAAAAACACAGGAATGTATTTTTTTCTTGCAGAAATGAAAAATAATTGAATGTGATATTAAAAAGTATAACATTTGTTCACGAACTAATATCTGCGAAATCACAACTGTGTTTTGTTAGATACATGATCCCAATATTTACCTAACTAAACACGATTTTATGAGTGATATTTGTATGTATGACTTAGATTGTTTGGACCCCATAGGTGATGCTATTGTAATTATGCCGACGCAAAACTTGACTGAGTTAAAAACTATATTAATGTATATAGTCCTACATTATGCTTCATACAGTTGCCATAACAAAGCCATTTTTGAAATGTGAACCCTCTCAGAGAAAGCAAGACACTAGTAAACAAAACGTAGTGTTTCATATTTACATTCTGTCATGGCCACGTCCAATGTGACTCGGTGCAAACTAACACAACTGCGCCATTTCTCAATAACCTTAGCAATAGTGAAATGCGTATTTAAATCATGATCTCTTCAATTGGTCGACATAATACTTTCACGTTTATGTAATGACGCGCTTCTTGGCTCACCCATCCGTCATAGTGCCGGCTTGTTATCTTGATCTTCAAATTATGAAAGTGAAATATCTGCTCTTTTTTGTAGAAAGGAGATAAGGGGCCTCTGGCTCAATGATTGTTGTTTTCGTGTTTACGCGTACATCACCAAAAAGGAAGGGTTATGGTTTCCGTATTCTATGGAAGTTGATATATTCATAGAATCTAAATTATATGTTGATTCCGCCCAAAAACATGTCTAAATGCTGGGATGCAAGTTTTGCACCGCCCTCTCGTCTGCATAAATAATGCACAATATGCAGGAAGGACAATAAAAACATGCTTTCTCCTCCACGGAGCATAATCAGGGCGGAGTTGACAAGTCGAATGCTACAACGCAAATGACGGCTTTTGGGCGGAATTGACACTGAGTTCCTAATTTGGATTGCTGCAAAGTAACGCCTGATTTCATTAATTGCAGAATTATAGAAGTTTAACCGTCTGAATTTATTCAAATATGATGAATGAGATTTCAATTGTTCGTTATTTATTTTATTTAAATAACACATTTTTTTTATTTGCGGACGGATATTATGAAGTTAGACGGTCAGCTTTTGTTACTTCAGTGGACATAAAGGCGAGCAGAGCTCCAGCCTAAATAAATGCTATAATAACTACAAACTAAGCATCAGGTGAAAGAGGGTGACCCCTGTGGGACATTGAGGGCGGTTGCTGGCGGGGAGATCGAGAAATGATGACTAAATATTTTTAGGGAATTTTGTGCAACTGTAGCACTACTTTGCAGTACGAGGGCCTCTCGGACTTCGAGGCCATCGGAAGGTTGTTTTTCCCTACCTACATATTGAAAGAAAAAAAAACAGAAATTGATTTAGCATCCATACATTAACGTGGTCATTGCATTCGATAAAATATTAAGTTGGAAAGGACGTTTCTTGGTGACGATCTGATGATGCACATCCACGAGATAATTCTTGAGTTATTTCCGCAATCGTGTTTTAGTTGCTACCTACTTCTTCTTGTAGGTAACCTCTTTGATATTCTAATGTGCACAACTTGTGCGAAGGTTTATTGTTGGCAACACAATAACTATCGTGTGTGTAGAATAACAAAAGCTAAAAATATCAAGTGAGGCTGTATAAATTGACGTCCAAGTAATAAAGAATAAGTTTCCTCAATAAATAAGTTGGCATACCATCTGTGGCCGTGATAGGGTCATTTTGCAGACGACGTGTTCAGAGTATCCGGAAAGAGGAAAGAAAGATGTAAGGTAAAAAGAGGTACGGTCTTTTGGAACGCTTTTTTATTTTTTTAAAAACAACTGCCTAGGGTTCTAGCAAGTAGACAACTGGGGAAATGTTGGTGCTGTGCCCAAAACACATAATTCAAGGACACAAAAGAATACTTTCGTTGATTCACACTAAATTAAATAATAATTCAAGGGTAAATTAACCTGAATACAAGTTCAACTTACCCCTACAATTTATGACAGCACGTGTTATTAAGCTATAACTTTGTCATCATTCGGATATCTACGCGTTCATAACTCGCACTTGACCAGTATTTTCTACAGCATTGATTGAAGAATATATTTACAATTACAGCAACGGTAAATACCTAACGCAGCAAAGATTACCAAATTAGCATGATCCCAATAGAAAACTACGGGGGGCGTATTTTCGCCGTTATTGGGTTTTTCTTATTGCTTTGATTGAAGAAGAATACAATTGCAGATACGCTAAAGTATGTAACTGAAGAATGATCTAAATTATCATTTACCAGAAGAAAATCACAGGGGGGTTATTTTCTCCATAATTTTGTAGGTATCATGCTGAGAGTCCAATCAGTGCCTTATTCAATGTCACGTATGTATGTTATATATAACATATCCAATAAAACGATACTTAAATCTCCTACAATCGGATTACCGTGTTGCGAAGCCGTAGAAACAACATCGGGAATCTTGCGATTGGGTCAAAGGCATCGGATTTTGTAGTCGGGCAAAAACACCAGATACATGTGACTGATATATACTTATTACTTCGTTGAAATAATTACAAATTAGACTAGTTTTTGTGTAAAATTTATTTATATCTGATTCTGGCTTTGTCTTCATAAATACTTCTCCTTTTAACTTTCATCCGTAGAAAGAAAATGCATTATATGATAGACGTCAATCAAATATACAAATAATAATTTGTTCTCTTTTCATAAAGTGCTATGAATTATCTTCGGTCCTGACATTTAAATCTTTTGTTTTATTATAACGGCTATGAACTTTGCCGTGATTATTGCACACCATTTTTTGAACTGAGGTGTATCTACAGTATCTAGATTGTAAGCAAGAGGTGGGAGGCAGTTGCTTCTTTTTGCAGATGTGTAATGTCTCCGAAGGAGGCAGGATATGATTAGCGTATCATTCATTGAGAGGGCAGTTCTACATATCCCGTCGCTACGGTGGAGATGCCTAATGGACATTTCCCCCAAAAAACAACTTCTTCTAAAATATGGCGTTTTTTTTTTCGTAACAAATTACGAGTTGGCGGGCGAGAGGTTTTAGTTATTAGTAAGTTGATATAAATAATAAAAACGCAGAGAATATTTGCAACCAGTTCTACAGTTACCATTTTTTTCTGGTCGAACAAATAAACAATTTTATTTTAAAAAGTGTCAACTAGCCTATTATCGCTATCGCATATTTTACATAATAGCCTCCGGCTGTGGATTATAAGAACTAGAACTATAAATGTGTCATATTACGGCACCTGTCTACCGTCAAATGAATAAGTCTTTTTTTGAGTTGCTATATTCAATTCCGTTGTGCGACATATCACATAAAACAACTTCTCAATAAGTGTAGCGCCTTGTCACACTCATATTAACAAATGATGGTTTCAGTATCATGATTAATTACTTACTCGTCTCATGTATTGTTTTTCCTTTTGTATTAAACATATAAAACATATTTCAACTATTTATTACGGCTCGAACTCTGCCCGCCTATAATAAACTCGGTGAAGCAACAAAATCATCTAAGAATACTAATATTATAATGAGGAAAGATTTGTATTTTTGTGTGTGTGTGTATGTGTGTAATGAATAAACTCAAAAAGTACTGTGCCGATTTCAAAAATTCTTAAACCAATGGAAAGCTACATTCACCCTGAGTGACATAGGATACCTACTTAATTATGAAGTTCCCACGGGAGCGGATGTTACGCGGGTGAAACCGTGCGCGGGAAGCTAGTTTTAAAAAGAAATAAAAAAAATATATAATATATATCACGCTTATTATATTCAATTATTAATAAGTTGGAAATTCATGGGTAAAATCATTTGCGGTAGGATTTATATATGAGTGATCATTTGAATCATTGTAGTCGTTGTCATTGAAAGTGGCAAACCACTAATGATGGCGTGTACTTAGCCTTTTACTACGTCAATATGCCTGTATTCTTATTTTTCTGTGCTTACGTTGTAGCAAACTAAACATAATTAAAAAAAAGTAAGCATTTCATTCTGTCCTTGAAATAACAACTGAAGAAATATATTATCACCTTAACGACGTGGCTACCTCGCGCCAGATGATTAATATTGAAACATTTCAAACAAGTATATTTTTGTTTTCTTACATTCGTTCGCTATTAAATAAGAGATAATTAAATAATTATTCCGAACGTTTTCAGCCTCGGCACTCAATGTCTGAGGAGGTTAGTTATCGGCGCAGGACCTGTTATAGTGCACAAGTGTGTGCCCAAACACACTTCTCTTCCTTTACTCTCAAAATCTGGTGGAACGGTTCTACTGACACAACCGGCGAGAGATCAGGCACAGGACTGACCTTACAGAGTGAAACACCACCAACTAAAAAGCCTTAGGGCCTATGCACACCACGTTTTTTTTACGCGCCGTCGACGCGCGTTTTAGAAACGCGCGTCGACGGCGCGCTTTTATCCTACAGAGCAGTTTGTTGTCGTTTGTATCGATACACACGCGCGTTAGCAATTTGGTGGCTTTTGCATCGCGTCTGTATTTTCTGATTCATAAGCGTGCAGGTGTGCAAAGGTCTGCTGGCTGCGTCTGACTCGCGTGCGTATCGCGTCTGTATCACTACAGACGCGCTGCAACGGCGCGTTTAAAAAACGTGGTGTGCATAGGCCCTTAATCTAAAACGATATACTTTTTTAGGGTTTTGTACTGTTCAGTCTGTCCAGGCTGCATCTCGAGAACACGATAGCTAGACAGTTGAAATTAAAATTTCACAGATGGTTTAATTCCATTGCCGCATATAACAACAAATATTTAAAATAAATATTTAAGGGGGGCTCCCATATAACAAATGTGATTTTTTTGTCCTTTTTCGCTCGATATCAATAACGGCGGCAGGTAGACTCTTGAAAATGGAACGGAACCCTTCGTGCGCAAGTCCGACTCGCACTTGGCCGGTCTTTTTTGTTCTAATATATTTCTATTGTACCCAACTGCCTTAAGTCTTTAATTCTCATCCTTACCTAACTTTCGAAGCTGGTGCAACAATAATTCTAAGCAGTCATATGGTCCGCAATATAAGAAGGGAAGCGATCACAGTCATATGATTAGTATGTATGTACATATATACACTAGTCTAGGCCTTTGAATCCACGCTTCAGAGCGTCGCTCAATGTCAAACAATACTCCGAATGAGTCACATGATTTACTGATCCATCAAACTTTACGAGATTGTGTTTAGATACCGAGAGGTTGAGCATATTGTTCGTGTGGTAGGTATATTTGTAAGATATTCTTACACAGTCATAGGGTTTCTATTATATATTAATACGCGAAGCAAAAACTTTATAGCCCTTTTTACGAAAATTGCGCAAACGGAGGACATTTCACACACTTATAGTTTAAATAGAGGAGTGCAAAATGTATATTTTTTTTATGATGGTCTAATTTTGACCACTAGTAAAGATACAAGTTTATTGTAATATTGAGACTGAAAAGTAATGTTCGGAAATAACGACCTTTGTGGTATACAAGTTGTTCACCTTTATATATGGGACCTAGATGAGCTAAGAGCGTGGACAGTGATGATGGAATGAAATAGCTCGTTGGTCTGTGTTGGTCGTTGGAATGTGTTGAACTCTTTATGGAAAAGTTTACCTTATATTATAATTCAAAATTGAGATTAATAAAATTCCCCCTTAGAAACGTGTTACAAAGAGATTAATACATTTCGATGACCGGCTGTGGTTCCACCGTAGCCTAATTGGTTAAGGCATTGGGGGCTTTACCTAAGATGCAGGTTCGATTCGTTGATTCGTTGCATTCGGAAATATCAGCTGATTAAAAAAATACATCTTGCGTCTTCTATGGGTCGGTTGGTTGGTCACGACCAAGTAAGTGGCTTTTTTCGGGCGGCCATATGTAGTTAGCCACGAGGCTTTTGCTACTTCACCGGGCATACCAAGTAAGCGGCACTCGGTAGTACGTCGTAGCGAGAGGACACACACAAATAAACTCAATGCCAATTTTTTTGTTCAATTATGACACTCTCTACATTTTCCTGTCTGTTCAGAGGTAGCTATTAACCCTAAATAGGGCAATGGACATTTGCTCACCACCTCATTTTGACTTGATATAAATTCTAATATATTATTATCTACTGTCCGTTAAGGCTTTACCTTCCCAGTGCCAACGGTTATCGTTAATCATACAATGTAAGCTATTAAATTTGCTAAAATTCGTACATAACTTAAATGTGTGTATCAAACAATCACATACCTATAGCTATACTCCCAAGTATGCCTGTCACTGACCAGGCCAACGACATGCAAAACGAACCAATTTGTTACATTAAACCACCGGAATCTGTGACTAATTTGTATCGCGCCAACCTTTAAATTATTTCGATGGCAATAGACTCAAGAGATAATAACCATGACATCCACTAGCAGCTGTCAGCCAACCACTGAATAACATATTAAGCAAAGTTTTCAACTTTTTTAACTTAGATATTTTATGAATATTTGTACTAAAAGCCACTTGCATATAACTAATAATTACAATATTATATTTAACACTAGATTCCGGGCGCGGTTTCACCCGCGTAACTCGTTGCCGTAGGAATTTCGTAATTAAATATAGCCTTCAGCCTTTCTTCGATAAATGGGCTATTTAGCACTTAAAGAATTTTTCAAATCGGGTCAGTAGTTCCTGAGTTTAGCTTGTTCAAGTAAACAAACAAACTGGTCAGCTTTATATATTAATCATTAATTAATTAATTCAGTAGTAAGTGATTTTTAAATAACTAGTTTTCTGGTATCTCATTTTCTTAAATTTTGCGAAAAATTGGTACTTAATAAGAGAATATATGCTCATATCCATTTCAACACGCGTTACTAAATTTGATATACACATCTTTCAAATGACTATACTAAAACAACATATTGCAAAAGACAATACAGACATCATCATAAAATATGACACGGCAGTTCGCAACGTACAGATCCTGAACAAATCTCACGAGATTATAATAAAAAAAGTACTATTACAATAGGAAAAACATTCTGTTGAAGACTTAAATTCTCGTAATAAAACCAGCCGTGCGGATCTTTGGAGCCAGTTGCTGTTGCTCTGTGATTTAATGGACTGTGGTTTGTACGTAATTGATATACTTCAATATAAAAATTCAATTTTGCCTTTCATTACGATCGTTTGAATGCGGTCTGCTTGCAATATGTTTTCTTTAGTGTTTTAATTTGGTTTCGGCTTTCGAATTTTCTCGGTAATTATAGGTGGTCATTCAAATTTATGGTTTTAACTACGTACAGATTTTTTCATAGGAATGATTATAATGATTATTTATTTAACACCTTCACAGAAATTTATTAATCTAGACCACAGAAGCGTAAGGACGGAAGTACTATCTTCAGAACCATTTGGTCGTAAGTGCCAGTTTACGATAAAGGCGAATGTTTCTGACGTATAATGGCACATCCGACCGTATGCTTCTAAGGTCTAGATTTATTTAAAACTTCAACACAAAAGTACTTTTGCGGACTTTAATATTAAAATTAATTAAAAAAAAAAAAAAAAAAAACAAGATATAATACATACATATAAGTCCGGATAATTTTCTCATTTTATAAACAAAATAATGTCTCATTTTACATAAATTATGCCATTATCAAAAATAAATGTCATATAAGCAACTTAATCTTATAAAGAAGTGGCACTAATTTTCGTAGCAGGTACTTTACGAATTTTACGGTAAAACAATTTTATTAATACATTTTGCGATTTCCATATCAGCGAGAAATTTGCAGTAAAATGGAATTATCCACATTTATAACTATACGTGCAGAATCAATTTGTGAATCGAGGTTAGTAGATAGCCAAGTTGTATGATACCATGAGAGCCTTCATTCCTTATACTTCGTTTACCGTTTAGCTCAGTTAGTTTACCGTTTAGTTGGAAATATACGATATTTTGGACTTAATAATGATCTTTCGATCTGGATTTACGATTCAGAAGAACTACTTTACCGTAATAATATTGCACGTGTATCATTTACTTGGATGATTTTTGAATTATTGAAAGCTTCTTAATTATGAAATGAAATGACTTTATTATTATTTTGCCATCTCGTGTGTATACTTTAAAAAGTATGAGATGGAATAGTCTTATGACAACTTCTAGACCGTCATTAAATTGGGCCTGCGCGGGACTCATATGTGACGCGTAATACAACATTATACGTCCTGATTCTGATGGTGTTTTACCGACCATTTTATCGACGAATAATCGTTATTACTTCCCTGTAATAAAGTTTATAGAGCATTCGATTTAAAAATTATATACCTACCTAATCTAACAATTGACGTTTCTCTGATATAGGTCACACATTTGTGTGGCCAGCAGATATATTATCGTAAGTTAAGTTCAAACACTACGAAATTCAGCAATAACAAATTTTTGGGAGAGTGCAAAAACTATAGAATTTTACATAGACGCCAGTACAAATACAAGTTTATTTTTTACATTATTTTATAGGTTTCTATTTGAAGATGCGTGTTACTAATTGGGTGGAACGATGGGTCTTCTGATTATAAAATGAATTACGTAGTGTTAGAACTTCACTGTCAGTATTTAACATTGTCATTATCAGCTATACGAATATATAAAAGCTCAAGAGTTTGTTTGTTTGCTTTAACGCGCTAATCACAGGAAGTACTGGTCGGATTTGAAAAAAAAAAACAGTTTCAGATAGACCATTTATCAGGGAAGGCTATATCTTATTATATACTTCCCACGGAAACTGAAGCTACGTAGGTGAAAACAGCGCGCGGGAAACTAGTTTTACAAATTGTGGATCGGTTTAAATAGCTATAGTAATAGCCCCATTCATTTAATCAACCTAGCTCACCCTTTCAGTGTTATAATTATGAAAACTATTTGCAGATGATGACAAAATGATAAGCAAACACACGGTGTTCCTCTTATCTGCTTGTGATAAGCGAATTCTCGTGTGTTGTGAAATATTTAGAACACGGAAGGAAAGTAGCGCAACGGCACTAGGAGAAAAAGTAAATGTTTATCTTTTCATCGTGATAAAATTTTGTCATACTTTTATGGAATACCATAGAGCAAATACTCTCAACTTTCCTAGGAAAGAATAGTTATTTTTGTATATTTTGTCTTAACGGTATAAGTCGCGCTTTAAGCCTCGGAGATCGTGGGTTCGATACCCACTCCGGACAACAAATCTATGTGTCTATCTAAAATTTCTTTCCGGGTCTAGTTAGTTGAGGGACTACCTACTACCTACCTAGGCGTTTGTTCGTATACCAGGGAAACGGGCAGCAGCATTTTCTAGTCTGCTACAACATAATACTGCGGTCACAAACCTGCCTACCAAGAGATGCAAATGACTATGGCATAAAAAGTGTCTGTATAATTTTTCACAATGTCCCAATGTTATAAAAATAACGTTGGGCTTTGATTTGTACACCCTTAAGTTACCAAATAATGAAGTTTGTTATGATTTTCCCCGGGAGGATGCCCATGTTCAGAAGTGGATGTTTTATAATAAGAATAACAAATTACTCTTATACATTTTTTTTTTTTTTTTTTTTTTTTTTTACTGCATATAGGCTTACGTTTGACCTTAATCTCGCTTGATGGAAGGCGAAGATAAGGCCTAAGATGATACACGCTTGCCTAGAAAGTGTCTGTTCACTTTAGCCTTAAAGATGTCCAGATTATAGCGTTCCGGAAAAACTGACGCCGGCAGAGAATTCCACTCCTTAGCCGTCCGCATTATGAAAGAAGAAGCAAATCGCTTCGTGCGTATTGAAGGAATGTCTACAACAAAAGGGTGAAACCGCTCGCCGCGCCTAGTCTTCCGGTGATGGAAGGGTGAAGGGGGTATCAGGTTATGTAGAACCTCCGCACACTCCCCGAAATGCAACCGATAAAAAACTGATAGGCAGGCCACTCGTCTACGGTGTTCGAGGCTCTGAAGACTTGCCTCCACCAGTGAGTTATTGCCTATGACTCTCTTCGCTCGGCGCTCCAATGAGTCCAGAGCATCCAGCTGATATCCAGCAGACCCATCCCAAAGATGAGAACAGTATTCCATTGAGGAGCGAACTTGAGCTCTGTAAAGACTTAAGAGCTGCTCCGATGTGAAGTACCGCCTCACCTTGGAGAGAATGCCAAGTTTTTTGGCTGCAGTGTTTGCAATGGACTCGATGTAGTGACCGAAGTTTAGATTAGAAGAGAGGTCAAGCCCTAGGAGCTCAAGATGGTCGCTGATCGGAACGGAGACATTCCGGAAAGTCGGAGTCAGTTGGAATGGACTCCGTTTCGCCGAAAAAAGACACGCCTGTGTTTTTGAGGGGTTAAACCCAACCAGGTTGGCATCACCCCATAAGGAAACAGCCTCCAAGATCGAGTTCACCCCCTCAATCATCGACTCCCTGAACGACTGGACCATTGACCCCGACTTCGCATCAGACAAGTATCTCACCGAGACTGTGCTGTCGTCTGCATACCCAAAGATACCGGGAGTAACTAGCAGGTCGTTTATGTGCAGCAAAAAAAGAGTCGCGGAGAGAACAGATCCCTGAGGGACACCGGCATTAATACCAAGAAGATCGGACGAGGCGCCATCAATTACAACCCGAATCGACCTTCCCCTCAAGAAATCCTGAATCCAGGTGCAAAGTACGGGAGCAATACCGTAAACCGGAAGCTTACCAATGAGACTTGCGTGCCAAACCCTGTCAAAAGCCTTAGAGATATCAAGAGACACGGCAAGAGCCTCACCGTGTCTCTCAATGGCTTCGCTCCATAAGTGAGTAGCATATACAAGAAGATCCCCAGTAGACCGGCCTCGACGGAATCCGAATTGACGGTCACTGAGGAGGTCGTTGTTTTCCAGGTATGCCAGGAGACGGTTGTTTAAAACACGCTCCATAACCATACAGAGTATGGAGGTGATTGCGATTGGTCGGTAGTTGGCAGGGTCGGCACGACTACCTTTCTTGGGGATCGGTTGAACGTTGGCAATCTTCCAGGATGCTGGAACTAGACCAGTCTTCAGGGATAAACGATAGAGGCGAGTCAAAACAGGAGACAACTCAGGCGCACATGACCGCAAGACAATGGCAGGAATGCCGTCAGGCCCACTAGCCTTATTCACATCTAGAGTGCTGAGAATTTTAAGTACCACTTTTTGCCGAATGTGCACCTCAGGCATAGTGGAAGTGCAATGTGGTAGCCTGGGTGGACTTTTACCAGCAGCATCTAGTTGTGAATTCTTCGCAAATAGAGACGCAAACAAGTCTGCTTTCTCTTTGGCGGTGTGAGCTAATGAACCGTTCGGCTTCTGCAGTGGCGGCAAAGAGGACCGACAGAAATTGGCTTCGACCGATTTGGCAAGAGACCAAAAAGCTTTACTCCCAGATGGGTAAGATGCTAGTCTGGCTCCAATGCGGCCAATATGGTCAAAGCGGGCCTTGCGTAGGGCACGTTTGCAAGACTTGGCAGCACTATTGTAAGCTTTCTTCAGTTTCCGAATATTTGGCGCTTTGCGGGCTCGAGCATCCGCCCACGCTTGGTAAGCAGAGTGCTTATGTGCTTCAGCACTATCACACTCAGCGTTGAACCATGGACGGGCTTTGTCTTGGAGTGAGATGTCAGAAAATGGAATGAAATATTCCATAGCCTGACATATCACCTCAGAAACAGCCTCCGCGCAGCGAGTCGGGTCGTCTGAAGAGAAGCATAAGCGCAGCCAAGGGTAAGACGCGAAGAAATGCCGCATCTCATCCCAATCTGCTGACTTGTATCGCCATACTCGCCTAGTCCCCTTGAGATCGGGATCGGGTGGCGAGTAGACAGACACAGATTTCACCAGACAGTGGTCGGAGCTACCCAACGGTGAGGAAACCGCGACTTGATATCGGTCTGGATCGGTTGTCAGCAGAAGGTCTAAGCAATTGGCCGTATGGCCATCAATGTCAGGCACCCGTGTCGGCCCAGTTACCAGTTGGGAGAGACCAAGCGTCAGTGCAGATGCATACGCTAATCTCCCAGCATGGTCGGTGTTCTGGTATGGGTACAGCCATTCCTGATGGTGGGCATTGAAGTCCCCCAGAAAAACTAGCTGCGCCGATGGGTACCTGAGCTGAGCTAATTCAGCCGAGTCCGAAAGGTACTGAAACAACCTGGTTGTCTCCATGTTGTCGGTGTGCGACCGATAGACACTGGCATAGAGTATCTGCTCCAAGCCAGTATCCACCAGAACCCATAATACGGAGAAACTGGAATCCTCAATGTTACGGAGACGTCGAAAACAGATGTCATCGCGAGCATACACGCAGGTGCCAGCGCGTGGCTTAAAATTGTGCTCCAGGGTGTACCCTGGGTAGCGCAAGTATGCTGCGTCAGCTGGACATCTGATTTGCGTCTCCGTGAGGAACAGCAGATGTGGTTTTTCGGTCTCAAGGTGGTGATGGACCGGGATGAGATTGGAGTGCAGACCTCGGATGTTAGAGAGGTGCACTTTTAGTGCGAGGGAGTGCAACCGCTGTTTTACCAGTTTCCTATTATTTTTATTCATTTAATTTTTGATGGCGAACAGACAAGCAGGAAAGGGACAGTTGGGCGAGGTATGGCAAGAGCGAGTACCACGCAATACATTCGTAATGCTGCACCGACGGGAGACTGATCTGGAGCGCGCGGGGACGCCCTAACCCCCCCAGAGATGTTCACCGGGCCCTCGCATCCGGTCGCCAACCGGCACGGTGACGCATCCTGGGATTTTTCGCTAGTTGGCGGGGCAGCCTTTCATAGGTGGCTTTCCTACTAATTGGGCCCCCTACTACCTGCGGTCGGCCAGCGGAAGACCGTGCTTAGGATCCCGCTACCCTCCGCGAACAGTCACCCAGCACAGACACCACGCAGCACCGGAACCGGTTCGCAATACCACACAACTGCCCAGACTCCCCTTCCACGATGGCTACTCAAGGCAACATGCCGGAACGCGACAAAAATCACTTGGCGGCATGGCTTTGCCTTGAGGGTGGTGACAAACCGCGGTCGAAACCTACCACCAGATGTGCTGTTCATTTGGCGCTACCCAGGGGACACGTGTGGGTGACTAGAGCTAAAGCCCACGGACGCGAACAGCATTATCCCCCCCATAAAAGTAATTACCTTAGTGATCGAAATAATAATATCTAGAACAAAGGCTTAGATTTAATATAACTCTGAAAAGGCAATTAATTAATTAAAACTTGTATCACAGGAATTATAGGTACCTACTGTAAATTTTATTTTAGAACAAGCCAGTTTGCTGTGTGCCATAAAGTCATAGGCTGATTGTTATTATTTGTGTTTATTATAACAATGCCATATTTAATTCTTTAGAGTAGGTATTATTTGCGAAGTTAGCAAAAGTATTAAAAACGACGATGGCAACCTTACCTATATGTAACATTTAATTTGTGTTCTTTCGAAATAATACATTGTGATTGCTTTTTTTATTTTAAAGACAAAAAAAATATCAAGCTTGGATATTAAACGATTTGCAAATCTAATCAGTTAAAAATGGAGCAGACAAATACGTCATATATCTACTTTTATAATTGCAAATTATAACTTCGGTTATATGCCGTAGATATTAGTTTGTTTAATGGAATGCCATTATTTTTTGTCTGGGGAAATAAAGCAGTATTAGGTGGCCGCACTGGTACGGCGCAACGACTGCGAATTGACGGCCAAGCTACGAAAAAAATATTTTGCTTGTCGTTCCTGCATCGCGGCCGCCTACACATATTTGAATGAGTTTGTTTTCACGAGATCGCCGTCTCGTCGCAGTCATCACACCAGTGCGACTCCGGACTTACGGAAGCGAGTATTATGTATGTACAAATCTTGTTTCTTTCGAACACGAGATCTTAAATTATGTACTTAAGTATCAGTGATCCAGGAGAGGCCACGTTTACGTTTGACTGCACCGGTGGCTCAGTGGTTACGATAGTTGCCTCTGAGACCTGGTGTTCTGGGTTCGATTCCCACCCGGGACAATTATTAGGTGTTCTGTGTGTCCGTGAAATGAATGTTTGTAAAGTCCCCCGCGACACAGGGATTTATTTCCCTAGTGCGGGAGTTGTCTTAAAAAAAAAAGAATGTCTCTTCTTAGATATCAAGTTTCACTAACATATTTTTGCCTAACTTTTTTAAGGCATAAACCCTGAAGGTAATCGAATTCAGCACTAAAACATTATGCTATTGACAAGGTCAACAGTCAAGTTCACTGTCAACCGCATTAGGGCAAAATTAAGGTCATCGCGATCTTTAGGACTTCCTAGTGGCCGATTAAACTTCCTCTAAACATCACGAACATAATCTGACCGAGTGCTTAATTTCGTTCCGTACCTAAAGGGTAAAAAAGCGGACTCTATAAAAAAACTCTATTCAACAAATGTGATTTTTTTGCCGTTTTTTGTTATAGTGTAATTAAATTATGTTGTATAGATAGTACGGAAAACGCCGAGTCCGATTCGCACTTGCCGCGTTTCGTGTTTTTCGACCATTCGATTGCATTGGCTTATCTTTAAGCCTAAGATTTAGACACGTGCCTATAAATCCTACGCAATGAAGTTATTCTATCGGTCCGAAATAGTTTTCAAATTTATGTAAGTATATGTTAATATACACTAATAAATTCTATATTACCACAACATATGTAAAAATATACAATAATCTATTAGGTAATAATGTACTGATGCACACGACCAAAGACGCTTCACTTAACTATGGACGTAAACGACCTACAGGCGTGAAACCGACACCCGTTGTAAAAAACACGGCCTCGATCGTGCTATTGAGGTAAGTGGCCAGTGGCAGCGAGTATGCACATTGCACATTTACTGTAAAGTCGTAATGATCCAGTTGAATAGAAAATTAGAAGAAAATTGTTACAAAAAGGTTGAACATAGCAATGCTTCATCAAACTTGAAAATTTGTCAGGTGAAAGTCAGGGAGTACCGATTTTCAGCATGGTCTGCCAATATGGTCCTCATTTCTGGCGTTCAGATGAGCACCTGGAGCTGGAGGTTATTAAGTAACTCTTATTAAATTAACGAAGATCGACAATAAAGGGGCATTTCAATATTTTCTACAGTATAATATTTCCATGCAAAGACTTTGACATAATTATTACACATGACATTAATTATTAAAACAGTATAAAAGTCACTGATTTGGTCTATATAACTTAAAAGCAACGGCAATCATAAATTCTTTTTATCTTATTTTACTCGGAAATGTGTAGATAAGTATATCATTTTTAGCCTTCAGAATGGATTATTTATAATTCATCCATGTTGCGATGTTTTACAACTCATTTGCATATCAACAATTTTATTTTATCCAGAACTACTAGCGGCCCGCCCCGGCTTCGCACGGGTGGACTTTTATACCCTACCCCTGCCCTACCCTACCCTTACCCTTCCCTACCCTACACCTACCCTACCCCTACCCAACCCTACCCCTACCCTACCCTACCCTACCCCTACCCAAAAGTATCCTATGTCCTTCTCCCAGTTCTTAGCTACCTCCCTACCAATGTTCAGCCAAATCGGTTCAGCCGTTCTTGAGTTATAAATAGTGTAACTTACACGACTTTCTTTGTTTTTAAAATGTATTCTGCTATTCGGGACGGAAACAAATCCAACAAATCAAAAACCATGGCAATCGGTCCAGCCGATTTCGAGTTATAAGTGTTGTAACAAACACGACTTTCTTTTATATATATAGATATCAATAAATATTCGACAAACTGGTCTGAATGAGCCTAATTTTCTAGGAATCATATCATTATTGAACAATACAAAGGTAAGATAAATTTAAGTTTTAATGTGGTTTTAGATAAAAGCGTCTATTAATAAGAAAATATACAACATATTTTATATTTATAGCGCAGTAAACTATATACATTGTTATGAAGGCTTTGTAATGTTCCGACATAATGTCTGGGAATTATTTATTGCGTTCATCAAAACGTATCATCAAAAGGACCCGATAGAAAATATGTAGGTAGAGTGATTACAGTATATGTGCGGTATATCACAGGTTACGTTTTCTTCATGTTTATGTATTCTCACACAGACCATAATAGAAATACTAAGCGTGCAGATAAAAATAACTTTTTTAAATTTAAAGACAAAACGCTTCAACCACATCATACTCGATAGAATGATACCTTGTAAGTGACGGTTGCTAATATAGTAGATATATATTCGTCCAACACGAAATGCTTTCTTTATTTGTGTAGTAAAGCCGAAATATTTATTTGGTACATTCGATCTGCAACCTTAATAACATTTAACTTACCACACTATCACCGACGTTAGAATTGTTCTGTATACAAATTCGCTATCGCGAACACTTAAACCCTACCAACAACAAGTACACGCGTGTCACTGGCGCCGTGTGGGCGACCGAGCCATCTGTCGCGTTGAGAAACGCTGCTTACCTTACTCGAAACTAGGCTGGACGGTGTACCTACCGATTTAGATCCACGCTTTAATTGATTATACGATAAAACATACTAGGTAAAGAGAAAACAAAGTCAAATGGGCTACATATTTTTAATTGGTCAATACTTGTTATCTATTTTAAAATCTCTACAATTATGCTAATCACATGCTGGGTCAAAATTGACTAGAAAACAGTAGAAATCAATAAAGAATTATATTAGGCTCGAAAAAAGATTAAAATAATTTTATAGTTGTTATCTTAGGAAAAAAACGAATAATAGGTAAGTACTTGTTTTTCGTCGTACAAAAAGCGAATATGAGTGATTTTACAACAGTAAATTACATGATGATGTTATGATACAACCAATTTTCCTTTAATCAGCTACCAATTTCGTCTAACTACTACTTCCAGTTACTAAAGACTTGCTGTTTCCTGATCTTACTAACGTTCCGGTCAAGAAGGCAAGGCTTTAGTTGTCAGATACCTTACTCAGTTTGGAAACTTGGGCTTGGCTAACTCCGATATGCCCAAGTTGTTAAGTTAGGATTTCCCACCCAAGTCTTATGAAGATTACAATCTAAATGATGCGCTCAACTGACAGTATAACAGTTTGAATATAAAATGATTTCGTATGCAAATGTACCCACTCGCGTATGACGTGTCGTTATGCTAATAAAGATACAAATTAAACAGCTGGTCTATAGACAGCATTCACAACATTGAAATATTGAATGAAGAAAGAAGCGCTAATTTAACCGCAGCCAATTCCAGTCTAGAACACATATATCGGTAGATTGCTATAGGATTGGACTTTTGACGCAGTAAATAAAGATCAATCTAGGCCAAAGTTATATCGTTTACTAATTGCTAAATATGTGGGTATATTTTGCATTTGTGATTTGAATTTATGCTTAGGCACATAGGGCCATAATCCTAAATTTATGTATTTTAGGGTTTCAAAATAAAACTTGAATCAAGGAGAGATATTTGATGCCCATGTTTACAAGAAAAGCAGTCATTTGGAAATGAAGTAAAATTTTATAGACCTGACCAACAAAACTAGACTAGACTTAAACTAGAATATACAGGAATTCGTATATTCGGGTTATTATTTTCAGAAATATGACCCAGTATATTAACATAGTTATCTTTCTAAAGTTTTATATTTTACTCATAAATCGATGTTCCATACTAACAGTAGCAATAGCTGAATTTTATACAACTCTCGATCTTAAAAATCTGCTTTTGGTTTCCGAAAAGCATGATATTCAATTGAGGGAATCTGACAATGTACCTGTGCAAATGATCATTAATTTACTCAAATACATACTAAAATTCAAAACAAACTTCAAACGCCACCCACATTGTATGGTATCACTTTACGGTTTCCTTTAAATAATCCCGTGGAACAAAATGTATGGGCCACTCCCATCAGCCATCGTGGGAAGAAAATTAGAGATCACTTCAATGAATATTTAGGTTCATGAGAAACTAATAAGTTTGGTGACTCACTATTCTGTCATTGGTAGGTTGCGTAGAAGCTAGGAACAATCGATAACCATAATAATAGATCACATAATGTACCGTATGGAAGGTGAAATCATGGATTCTTAGTCGATTTGGGTGATATTTGGATTTTCCGTCGAAGAATATCTGGAAACACGAACTTTAAATAACGTTCATATATTAGGTGTATGGCAAGACGTACTCCCCTTATTAGGCGAAAACTTTAGAATGTAACAGCTAACAAAATTGGGGTGTAATGACTATCGGGTTACACTTTCTGGGAAAGAGATATGAGGTCTTAAGCATATACTCGAGAAATCATTAGCTTTCTTCGGTTTAGTTTAAACTGGCTAGTCAACTTTAAAAATAAGTGCACTGGTTCCAAACATAATGGAAGTGTTTCCGAATTTCGGAACATACCTTATAGTTTAGTACTTATAAATAAAATTGCACGTTTGGACGTACATATTATATTCTAGTAAGATCAATATTATCAGGTGTGAAGAATTAAAATGTGTTTGATTTCGAATTAAAATCAATACTGCTTTCGAAGCTATTAAATGATTAATTTCGTAAAGACTTTACAAAACCTATGTTTTTATGAAAGCATCCCACATATGGTACAAGTACTATTTAGTATATTGCTATAATCCACCTAGGCGTTTTCCGGTTAATCTTGGTCAGGCCCAACCTATGTTACTAACTAACACTTATGTCCGCCGATGCTACCATAACGGAATTCCGCAGTCATTTCCTCAACCAAACCGCTGACCTTGAAGTCCGACACGACAGGAAGGGCAAGGTGTCTACGCGACATTGAGAATGCGGTCAACGTTCAAAATCTAGAAAGTGTACCACAGTATAAAAGACAGTAAAATCACAAGCCATAAATCAAGCCTTACACTGCCCATCCTACCGACAAATTAACAGATAATATAAGAATAAGCTCTTATATTCGGGCGAGTCATGTCGTCGGTGTGAAATGGGAACGTATTTTAATATTTCTTGCTGATCTATTTATACTGTCTGTGGTATGGTTAAGTAATTACGCTTCACCAGCTCGCGTAACTGGTTCGTTAAACGAATCATCTTGATTAGTCGGTCTGGGCAAAGCAATTAGAATTCCTAAAATTATTTCGATTGGTTTTGCACCTTGAATACACTTGTTTGAGAAATAAATCTTAATGAATTCTTGTAATGTAGTTGCAATTGAGAAAACAGTTCAGATTTAGGTCAAGACAATAAACACATACCAGAATTTCTAAAAGTACATGGACCTCTGGCTACGCGCCAGTCAGGTCTAAGGAGATATATCGCGTATATGCGTGGTTCCTACATATTGGAATTTGGGAATATGGCTTCTTGACTGTAGAGAAGAAGAAGAATCATAAAAGTTAAACGACCTTAAAATATAAAACGGGTTGCTTGCATGTTGATAAACAAACCGGACGAAATGTTTAAACGAGAACTTTGTTGCCGCATTTTATGTTAAGTATGCCAAAAGCTTTAATGTATGTTAACTTTTTTCTAATCCGATGAATTTAAAAAGTATTAAAATAATTAAAAGGAATCTTTATCTCAAATACAAGCCACCTGAGGTGTATTTTCGTGGTTTTATTACAATAGTACTTAGGTAATGTGACTTCATCGCCAACTCACCAATACACAATCACTAACAGGAATGTTATCAACACTATATTCTTAAGTTACATTCACCGATATATCAAATGAAATGCTTACGAATAAAATAATAATTATGTTCCTACTGGGAGTTCGCTGTGGGTGGCATCGATACCATTGGTATCCTATCTTTTCCAATTTTATTGGAATAACTTCTATAGAGGTCTAATAGTATTTTAATCTAAACATCCAACAATACAGGTGGTATTTTTGACGATGCCCAGTTCGACAGGATTACGTTGAAGCAAACTTGTTTTTATTTTTCAGATGAACGTATCTATTTACTTTGCTTTTTTATTTCACCAGGTATAAGGTAAGCTAGGCTCCAGCTTTATTAAACTGTTCAAAAACTACAAACTAAGTAATCTGCGATATTTTACTCAGGGCGTTCGCTGGTGGGGGGGATTTGGAGGTGTGGAGATTTGAGTTTGATGCAACTATACTGCTATAACTATGATGCTATATTTCGGAGGGAATGTGGCTCTATTACATAGGTACTTTGTCATTTATATGTAGTAAAGACCATGGAGACAATATGGTACTCCCTTTCTTCTCCTAAAATAGTTTGTCCGAAAATCATTATCCATAACACGTTTGTTATAAACTTCAGTAACCATAATGTCCAAAATCCCGAAATTTTGTTTAACATAATTATCTTTAGTTCTAAAAGTATTCTGCCATAATACTATAATAATTGAATGTCCTTATTTTACATGACCTAAAGTCATATGTCCTAAGTATTGTATTAAATAATGTATAATAATCCGAATGTTCATTTATAGTATATTAAGCGTAAGCGAATGACAATCGGTTAGGTTAGGTAAGGTTAGTAGTAAATATTCGGTTTAAAAATGTTATTATTATAAATAAACATTATGTAATTTGAATTTAAGACTTATACTTTTATTGGAAACGGTTTTATGTCTTTCATATATTATTGATTGTAATATTTATGACAAACGAATTTAGGCATATTACATGTACGGATTAAAATGTTATGGCATGTAATATGATATGATAATGATAACTTACACGAACTTAATAACATATATTAAGTTCGGGTAAGTTATCATTCGGACAAATGATGATTAGGACAAAAAAAGTTATGGCACTTTGAATTATGGATAAAAAGTTAGGTGACACAATAGAGAACCAGACAATATCCTTCATTAGACATAGATAAACAAATATCACACGATGTCATAAACCGAGTACAATATGGGCGGCTTAAGCATTGGCTATGTCTACCATTGATCCTTTGGATGGATTTTAGAATGAATTATAACGGTACACTTTTTATTTAAATACCTAGTAGATAAATGAAAAAAAAAAAAAAACAGTTTTTCCTGATTACGACGAAGGAAAAGTTGTTTGATGTATTATAATAAGTAAGCAGGAGAATAAGACTTGAAAACCGGGTTTGGGTTCGAATTTATATATCAAGGCCAAAAAAGGCACCTACTTATATTATGCAAACATGCTTCTCATATCACTTTTAGCTACGAGGTGTTTTTAGGGTATTTTTTATATATGGGATTACCAACAAATAAAATAAATCAGCACACTACTTCTTGGCATTTCTCTTTACTTTTGAGTACTTAACAATTCAATGACTATTAAAATGTATTCTTTGCGTACCTAGTCGGTCCAAATGCTCGATAACTACGAATAAACCTTTGCTCAACTATGTGTGTTTGATTAACTAAAGGCTTCTAATGAGCTATTAAGAGCCGCACCCCCACACCTGTCGTGACATATGATGCACGGTTCAATATGCCGTGACCTATGTATCATTAATTTCCGTTGAAAATAACATTTCGAAGTAGTCTCCGCGAATACATGGTGGCTTGTCCCTTAACTTAAAGTGATTAATTTACTGGACATTAATAATATGAGTTTTGATAACCATAACATCATTTGCCGTGTGGTTTCCGGTTGAGAATAGACCACCCCCAATGTCTTCCTATGGGTGCCGTAAGCGATAGATGGGCAGCAGGTTATATCAGTTCAAGGTTGGGACTAATCCCACCTACACTCCCACCACTGCAACTCCTGTAAGCCAGGATCAACAGTGGCACACACTAGAAATGGCAATGAGCTCACCAAGTCCCGGAAAAGTTAAACTGCCTTGTTGTGCCTGGAGACAGTACTAAAAAATGAAATATAAAATAAGACATAAGTAGTCTTGAGGGGTAATTTACAACTAGAGAAGCCAGTTCAGTTCAAGGTTAGTTATCATCTTGCTACAATCATCAATCCATCTGCCAAGCGTGGTGATTAACGACCCTGCCTTGCCAAGGTGTTAAGAAGGCACCCATGTTCAGCAGTAGTCTTAAACAGTCTGTTGATTTTAATTATACATAACAGTTTATAAACGATGCATTTGCAACATATTAGCAAGTCGGTCGTATCTTTATATATGTTACGGCTAAAGGTAGGTGTGAACATAAACTTAAGATTAGCCGGCTAAACTTAGGTTTATCTTCGAGAAGCAGCTAAAGTTCGATAACATGTTAGTTTGCGTCGTGATATTCTAGGTTTTAATTAAATTAAACAATACCTATGCACGGCACAAAAAGGTGTTGGGGTGGTTAAAAAAAAAAAAAACCTAAATCTAAACCAATGGATGAGAACAGGGACCTATAGAGGTTGATTTAAGTTTAACCGCATGTGGTCGGCTAGACCTAGGTTTAGCCGGCTAATCTTAAGTTTATGTTCACACCTACCTTTAGCCGTAACATATATATTAGTAGACTAGCGTTCAGAGCGCGTTCCCAGGAAACTTCATCATTACATAGAGCCTATGTTGCGTCTACATTACGTAGCTTTCTAATAGTTAAATCATTTTTTAAATCGGTCCAGTAGTTTCGAAGCGAATCTTTCCTCTTTATAATATTGATATAGATAGTACGTTTTGTGTTCATAACATTAACTCAATTACACTAGACCCTACACTCGAGTCCTCCACACCGCTGCACGATCTTGAAGGGATAAGCACACGAACGAGGGTACTCCCTGCCCACCTGCCGCAACATGTGAGGTACACACGGTTCGATGGGCGCGAGTCGTGACCTCCAAATGTCGTGATGGTACCTTTAGGACACCTTTTGTTTTACATATAACAATATTACATAATGACGGAGGATAATCGTACCTTAAGGATGAAATGTTTCTTTACAATAAAGGCATAAATTAGAACACCGCATTAGAGCTGCAAACCTAAAGTTTTTAATTACGTAGGTATTTAATAAAAATGTTTTCAAAATACTTGGTTACTAACCTTTCGTCTCTTTTACTGTACAATCTTACTTAATATTATAAACACGAATGTTTGTAAGTATAGATGGATGTATGTTTGTTAGTCTTTGTCGTTAAAACTACTGAATGGATTTGGCTGAAAGTTAGCACGCGGATAGTTTATAAACTGGATTAACATATAGGCTACAAAGTATCACACTCCGATTCACTGGAGCACGGTGATGCGGGTAAAACTACGGGGCGCAGCTTGTTGGAAATAAATTAATTTTAACATAGTTGGTATCTGTTTAAGGCTCTATTACAAAGTATAATGTAGCATAATAAAATTCAGTTAGTCTGGGACTGTTATTACTCACGGTGATGCGTTGCATATCTTTATGCTTAATTTTAATAAAAGTCAGCGATACATACCTGAAACAAAAAAACAAAATTAATATTTATTTATCATTTTTAGCTCAATTAGCAAACGCATCGGTTGTTTACGAAAGGCGGGCTTATACAGTTTAGATCATTCGTAATTCGTTATCGTCATTCGTAAGTTTACAAAATACATTTGTTCTTACAAAAAAGTAACTAAATTTATATTAATACATTCTGCCCGATTCGCACACATAATTATCGTAAGTACAATTTAAATTTTATTTCATTATCCCTCGGCATTAATCATATCAAAATAAAAAAAAATAAAAAAATGTACCACGGTATTTTTAAAAACACAACACAATGTTAAACGAATACAATCATCAAACACCTGCATACTCCACTTTTCCACTTCCTTTCGTTTAAAGCAAGCAATGTATTTCAATCTGTCATTACATCACAAAAAATCAAAAACTCTGTTAGTGTTTAAATAAGAGAAAGAATTAAATAAACATCGGCTATAAATAATTCTAAAGCTCAGAAGCGTAAGGTCGGATGTGGCATTATACGTCAGAAACATTCGTCGTATGTGACTTTATCGTAAACTGACACTTACGACCAAATGCTTCTGAATTATATGGTACATACGTCCTTACGCTACTGAGGTATAGAATTGCGTAAATAACAAAAATTGGGGGAGTAGTACAAATGCTAATGAGAGGCAGTTCTTCCGATTGGAAATATGAATAATGCATGAGACGTGTCATCTGTCGTCGGTCCATAGCTTGAATATTACTAATAACTGGTTTATTATTTAGGTAGATTGTTTAAACATTTACAATTGTATGTTTTATAAAACATTTGTGACCTGTATGTTAACGGAATATTTTTTTAACTCATTAATTAGATTGTACGCGCTACGTACCACTGGGTTTTTATTTGCTATATCGACTATGGACTGATAAATGGAAATGGAAGAAGCAAAGGAGGTGTGACAGGATGAAGACAGGTGGCGTTCCTTTGTCTTTGATTACTCTTATGGGATAAAGGCGTGACAATAAAGACTAAATTACTGATCCTGTAATATCAGAGTACGAAAATGATGATATCATTTTGGTACTCAGATAGCTAATCAGATAGATACCCAGCCCTTTTATAAGGTACTTTTAAAAACATAAACATATCCAAAAGGCTTCACCTTCTTTTCATCATTCATTAATCTTCATACCACAAGTAGGAAAACAGGAAACAATTTAATAAAAAAAAGTAGTACAAAAACACACATTAAAGCAAATTACTAGTTATGATAATAAAAATATGTGAATACTTTTACTGATAACGTTTCCATTCATTAAAAGCCTCGTCAACAAGCAGGTCAAAGCCCAAACGACATTCAAACACGACACAACATTACTGACATTCTCAAACAAATCTAGTTTTAAAACCACCGAATAACACGCTACTATACATTTCTAGACCTTAGAAGCATAAGGACGTATGTGTCATTTTACGATTAAGGCATATTACGACGAATGATGTCACATTCGACCTTATGCTTCTGAGCTCTAGATTTAGTGAAATAAACGAGTGTTTACATTTTGTAGTACACATCAACTATAATAACTATATCATAATTATGTCGTATGACATAATACGTAGAGTGCGAATGTTAGAGAGGATTGTGGCGCCCACTTGGATGACACATAGACACAGTATAAATCATACTCGCGAATTTATAGATAGACTGCGTGCCAGCATATCTATTCCCATTGAAAGTTCTATACAAAAGTAATGCAATAATTTAATTTTTAGTAACTCCATAATGCGTTTCATTAATTTTAAGTTACTCCCATAAAGACACTTAACCAACGCAAGTCAAACATAACTTGAATAATATCTACTTGCACATTCGTTCTTAGAGAAACATTAGAATAAATATTATATTATAATATAATAGTCACCACGATTGGCAAGCGGCTTGGCAATCTTGTATACTTATTTACACAGCTAAAAAACTGCTGTCCGTTACCTATTATACGATTATCATTAAATGGTGTTATGACAATTGGGACACACAGCTGAACATGCCTTCCAAGTCACAGAGAGTAGTTAACGAACTAGACCCGAAAATGCATCTTTGATTTCACACTACGACCTCCCTCCCACACGACAGTTATTGTATTAGATGTGTAATAAAATTTGACAGACAAGTCACAATTAATTTGAATCAATAAAAAAATATATAACACTACCTAATATAGGGGAAGGTTACATACGACTACATATATTTCGTTTGTACTTTTAAACGGGAACAGGAGTTACTTGGATAATGTTATTTGATCAGTTAAGCTAGTATAAACGGTGCTTCTGTATTGACCATTCTCTGTGATATTTATTTCGTTTGGCGGAAGCCGGTTCATCGGCGCGGGCGCCGAGTCATAGATGTAGGAAAACGTTGACCTCGTAAGTCTTTGTTTAGTCAACGATTTTTATAAAATGAGTAAGCTTAGGTAAGCAACGTTCAGACTTTTATGGTATGTCGATAAAATTAACGTATTGCTTAGATTTAAATAAAAAATATAGTACAAATATAAAATCGAGAATGCATTTATTCATGTCGTTCTTTTTATTTCGCAAAGGCAATTTCCAACTCACTTGGAAATTCTCCCATTAGAAAATGTCTTTCTCTACTAGATATTTGCCTGTATTTAGATTAAAAATCAGTAATTTCTTTAAACTACTAACTTAAAATATTGCGCTAATTCTTTTTTAAATAATTTAAATCGATATAATACTTTTTTATGTTACTAAGGTTAAGTAACTTTACTTTGTTCGTATGCAAACATATTTTGATGAAAAAAATAACAGTAAAATGCGTTAGGTACGTTTCTTAGTGTAATTTTTTTCATTTGAACACGTATTTTTTTATATTTCACAACTTTTATGAATGGTGGATAAGAGGCTTGGAATGCAGTGAATCATAAAGTTTAGTTTAAGTAGGTATAGTTTATTCATAGAACATCGTATTTTAACACTATGCTATACTTCAAATAATCATATAGTAGTATATATTGACACGAAACATTTTCGCGAGTTTTGTTTAACACACAAACGATGAATATAAAAGCAAAAACTGACTGACTGATTGATCAACGCACGCAGTCTTGAACCATTACATTTTGCCCAAATATTTAAGCAACTTAAACAACGTCGCGTCAGTCGGTGTGAACTATTTAAAAGTCAACCCCTAAAAGGTTGAAAAGGGGGGACAAAGTTTGTGTAAAGAAATATAAATCGAAGCAGTCAAAATCGCGGGCAACAGCTATAGTCTTTAATATTATAAGTTATTACAAATTTTACAATGTAATAAACATTTTATTGTAATTAATACGATAAAAAAATCAAATTATTCTAAAGATGAAATAGAAGATAAGTACAGTTAGCAACATACTATTTGCTGTAATATCAACGGCTAAAGCATAATGTGTGATTATTTTATAACTGCATTAGTAATTAAGAAAACATTACATATCATTAACAGAGTGAATGTAAATCTATATGTACATGCTTTTTAATGATGTTGAATATATTCCAAATAAAACAAAACAAATGTTGAATGTCCGTGGGAAATCATAGTTACTATAAGATGTTTCAAATAATTTGATATAATTACAGTTCTACTGCGGTTTCTTTGACCTGTGTTTTTAATTTTAATTCAAAATGATATATTATCTGTATACGAAATTTCATTAAAATCAGTGAAGTACGGAAAAAAGTATTATAATTATTTTGAGTAAAAGAGTAACACACCCATTTTACGTAATCACCCCGTTTACGTCCACTGCTGAACATTCCTTAGCTATTCCTATAGGCTCCTCGTAGTAGAAGGATGCTGCCATATGAAACTCGCTTAGTAGGAGGATTGGTGATTGCAGTAAGATGGTCAGTATCCTTGAGTTGATAGATGGTGCTGCCCATCTTGCAGCTGTATATCTCTTAGTCGCTTCTTATGACACCCATGGGCATGCCCGGTGAAGTAGCAAAAGCCTCGTGGCTAACTATATAGGGTGACTGGTAATTAGTGACCGATACCTAAACACATGATTGTGCTCATGATAACAAACAACTTTTACTATGGCACCAACCCTGAAATAGCGAAAAAAAAATCAGCTGTTCTATACATTCATGTGCACATAACTCGTCAACATGGTAGAGAGCAGCTGATTTTTAACCCATGGGAAGGAATGAGGTGGTCTATTTTTGAACTATTTCATTTATAATATTACCAGTATTCCATTTTATTTTGGTATTTGTAATTAGCTAACATTCATAAATACACTAGCATTTATTATTACCTTTATTAAATCACACTGGAAAGCAATTAACGGACGCTATTTATAAATAAATAGTTCACATACACAAATTTCAGCAAATACTAAAGAAAAGCAAACCGTATGACTTTATAATTTAGTGCAAACGTAAATAGCCAAGAAACCGTGTCAAACATTTCAATATCAAGCACAGAAAGAATATAACAAAACATCGTTAACAAATTCTTGCTCTGAAAAGTGCGTTAAAAACAGCACGACAGCCGCATCCAAACCGCTCCTGCGTTCATAGTTTCACGGCGGCAACAGCGATCTATTTTTGTTAGACGCTAACCTACATTCGTACTAACAAATTAACTGCAGAGCTGATTAGTTGTTGAATTTTAATAGGAATGTAACAACTAACAAGTGCTTTTTGTGCGCAGTTTCTCCCGCGTAACTTCATACTAAAATATATTGATATTTTAGTACCGAGCTATATAACACTGAAAGAATTTTCCAAATAGTTTCAGTAGTTCCTGAGATAAGTGCATTTAAGCAATCTTACAAAAAAACTCTTCAGCTTAATATCCATTATTATAGATTTTAACAGTCGAAACCATGTTTATTTTTGTAGCCGATACTGTCCCACTGGTAGGCCTCCCAAATCCTTTCAAGTATTTTTTTACCGAGTCATCTCAAACAAATATTCTCGATACGCGTCAATGTCCATCGTTTGACACCCATGGCACGAAGACTCTTGCCCAAAACATATTCGATTTTAGTCATTTTATTTTATAATACCAATTAATTTATTTGAAGAAGCAACGATCGAAATGACAATTAAGGTCTTATAAAGCACTATTGCTATGGAAATATATATACAAATATTATGTTTTTAAAACTTAAGGTGACTAAACATTATTTGCATTTAGCACAGTGGATAACAATAGTTAAGTACATATCAGCGGATGAAAGGCGTATTTATATAGTTATATTAGTATTTATTTAGTACGTGTTATGAAGACATCTTTATACAACCCATAGAAATTTATACTTTTCTATAACTTATTAAACAAATAATTACATATATCTTGTAATGTCTTACTGTTTAATAAATATATATTTTATTTGTCGTCAGTTCTAGTTATTAACATGTTACAGATGGTTTGCAATAATTCTTGGGATAAATATATCTGTCAAGTAAACAACACAGGTTTTTTTTAAATCCTTGAATAACATTAACATTTATTTGAGGAGTAAATTTAAAATTAAATTTTTGTCATTATTAAAATTGACTTTTCGAATAATTTTTATCTAAAAATTATTTAAGGTTAGATATGCAATTGGACTTTTCCACTTTCAGCACAAATGGTTTGAGCACCAAAATTATTCCTATGTCAGAATGGCTTTGATGACCTTTGGTGCTGAATGAGTTATACTCCATTCTATTTTGCAATCAAGTTTTACTATTGAAGTTGGGATTAAAATAATTGTCATTCTGACCCAAAATGTCACACATTTTGACTAAGACGTCTTAATATCTCAATCAATCAACAATTTTTCACAATTATCATAAAACACACGCTGTAATTAACTTGAATCAATCCTGTAAATGATGTACTGTTCATATAAGAAAATATCAAATCAAAACATATTTACAAAATCTCAAATAAATAAACCTAAAATCTTAAACGACGAACCCTCTTTGAGGTAGGTCCACGTTAAGAAGTGGACGTTATGCGGGCCAATAATGAAAAAGAACAATCTCCATATTATTATACAATTGCATTTATTAATTGGTGGAAGGAAGTTAAATAACCACATCAACATCAAAAAGTTACCGTCACTTGCTCGTAAACGCACAGATTATATCATAAATGACCCGAAAAGCTTCGATTATTATATAATAAGGATGCGGTACATCATTAAAATCATTGGACAACTTTTCTGAAATGAAAGTAAGGGTAATGCATAATAAGACACGCGATATAATAATTAATAAAATATATAACGATATGAAACTCGTACGAAAAAAATATTAATATGAAGTTCTATGGAGGAGTGAGAATTGTGTGAACGAAAAGTGAGAATTTTTATACTAAAAATATGAAATGTAACAGAAGTGTCCGCATAACAGATACATCTAGTATTTGTAAACATGACAACATAATTACCAGAAAAAGAAAACTCAAAGCTAAACAGAGGTAAAGTATAGGAAACAATTTTATTGCTTGCGTGCATTCCATTGAAACGTTGATGATAAAGACAGTTACACTACATCCAGTTCCCGTCTTGCGGAGTTTCCGAACGAGTTGCGCAAGCGCAAGCGCACTCCCATCTGCGCACGCGACTACACCGGAAATTCTCTTTTTAAACTGTTTTTTTATGTATAATTCTTTGACCGTTAAATTTGAAGCGTTCGATGGTCATGTTCAAATTCGATACGGTTTCTATTCTATTTTTTATATCTAAGAGGAACGCTCTTAGATATAAAAAATCGAATAAGTAAGCTGATCGATTTATCTATTCAATATAATTTTTGTTAAAGATAAGAAAGTTGATGACACTAAAGCATTGATAAAACTATAATCTCTCAACGCAGCTTTGTTATGGTTTAGAATACATTTTGATAAAACAGAGAAAGTGTAAAGCAAAATTCTTCTACCGTGAAGGTATTTCAATGAAAAATACACTAATTAATGCAATTAAATTTCCTTGAGGTTAACAACCGAGCGATGTACCACAAACAATACTGCAAGGTCGAGGAGGTTGAACCAAAAAGGACTGGTTGCAATGACTTATAAAATATATCAAAAGATAAAAAATAGTAAACAATGTATATGATATATTTAATAATAAGTGTTTCCTCATTGCTCTTATCACGTCCTTTACAAGTTTTGCTTACACAAGTAGGCCGAGGGACGCAGCCAAGTCGAACGCGTTACGTTTTTGCACATGCAGCCCAGTTTAATATTTCTCTTACGACATTCAATATACATCAAATACTATATCTGTTTACAGAACTAATATACCACAGTTTGCTACTAGTTAATTAGTTTTTTTTACTGATTTGTAATACACATTATTCCTTTTGGAGTGTAAATGAGTTCAACATTGTAAGACAAGCCTTTCAAGTCGTGAGAGTAGGTACTAGTTAAATTATATCTGATACCATCTAATTAAGATTAGTACAAGCAGTACAATGTATGCAGCGATTCCTGGGCAACATTAATTATAGCATTGTTGGCCTACTAGAAAAAAGAAAATAGCAAAGCTAGCCAGTTATACCACTGGTGTTGGTGCTTAATTGGGATCGTCTCCTAAACATAATGTTTTGTTATACTTTTTAATGTTGAATTAGTAGTGATACTTTGTAATATTAATATGGCGTCAATTCCAGAGAATGAAGCTAAATAAAAAAGTATTCACGACTCGTTGTTTCTAAAACGAGTAAGTAGTTTCTAAGGTTTACGCACGGATCTTGAGGAGATATATAGACATGTTGATAAATTAATAAGTATCATTCAAATTATCAGTCATCACATTTATCGTTCAGTCAATCATATTCAACAATCAATATTTTTGGAACCTACAGCCAGCATACAGCATATTTGGTTGAGGAGTATTTTTTTGATAAAATGAGATATTATATGAACAATAAAAAAAGTAAACGCTATCAAATGACTTATATTTAATACTAAACAGCAAGATGAAAATATGAGGTAGATACTACTTAATTATTAAAAAATATGAAAAAAATATCTCTTAGCATCTACTTACACAGAAGAAACTACCTACATACAATTTGAATGGCTTTATGCTTTAATTTATAATTTTCAAACTCATTCTTTAAATACAATTTAAGAATAGAAACGGTCTTACTGAGTTACATTCGTATAGTATAAGACATCAAATTCAAATACAATAATAAAATATCGTTTGTATTCAGAGCGGAAAACTTCAGGTATCATAAAGATTGTTTGGCAAATAAAAACAGTTCAAGTTAATTATTACTGTTTCTTTTCAAATTATAACTCTAGTTCAGTTTTCGGACGGACTTAAGTCGTTAGCTACGAGGCTTAAAGACGAGTAGGGGCCTTATAAAATGGTATAAAAACTACTATATAAGCAACCTGCGCAATAATAATATTGCGCTCCTTATGGGGTTTGTACCTCAGCTCGGGACTGTCACTGGCGCGGGGTATTGTGGACATGTAAGATTTTTACGGGAGTTTTGTGCAACTGTCGCTCTAATTTTTGGTCAATTCTCACAATAAATGATAATTCTAAAATAAGTTTTTACACAATACATACTTGTTGCATCATTATTTTAAATTGCTTCTCACGTGAAATGTGTAAATTTTGAACAATCACAAAAAAAAACATCGTTTTCTCACGAAAATTAATCCTAATTTTGTGTCATTTTTAACTTAAATATACTTACTTAAGAATAAAACCTATAGGTATAACACAAGCATTTTAGCTCAGCACGAGGGGTAAACAAGAGTACTAGTAAAATGCAAAATTCTGTTAATAAAATAAAAAAAAACAAAACCTATAAAACAATTTTGGAAAGTATATAGTATATTTCTAGATTACTATGACGTAATATTAATATAGTTAGACCCAGATATTAATAAAGTAGTAGACTAAAGTTGATTAATTGATAGTAATAATGGTCTAAATAACTATATTTTATACATTTACAAAAAGCGTTCAAGCAGGCGAATGGTTCTTTTTTGTTTCTTTAATTTTCATTGCGCGCGCTACTCTATTGCTCTATGGTATTTGACCACTGACTGGAGCAACGCGGTTTATATTTTTTAAATCTTATGTTGTTTAAAATCTTTTTTATAAACAATTAACAATAGTACAGAACAGTAAGGTGTAATTACACTGTCAATTCAGCTCTGTAAAGAATTACAATTAAATTCTTAAGATGATAAACGACAAGAGTTTAAGTCCGTTTACCCCTCCAAGTACGGAACTCTATGTTAAAAAAACGTGTTGCACTTGCACTGGCATCGAATGATATCGTGTGGGCATATTATGAAGAACAGGCCATACTAGTTGGCGTGTGTCGGCTTTTTTGTGGCAGAACGTGGCATATTTATGCGACGGAACGATTGCGGAAATCGTCAGTAATTGTTAGTTGCTGATCGGTGCATCGGAATTACTGTTTATGTTTTACCTTCTGGTGGTAGAGTTATTTGCATGAAATCGGTTCCGAGTTTTTTATTGCCTAGCTGATGTAGGGTACGGTTACATTACTTATGATGAACACGGTTATATTAAAAATCAAAACATCCAAGTTAAAATAATACTAGTATTGCCATGATTATCATTTGTCCGCATAACGTACACTGCTGATCATGGGCCTCCATGGGGGTTTGCTAGGCTAGTCACTACGCTTAGCAGGCGAGTTGGTGACCGCAGTTGGATTGGAATGATGTTGTAAGACACAGGGGAACGCTGTGGCCCGTTCCTTGGTATATGAATATTATAGATGATGTAATAACAATAAAGACCAATGCTTATTGTGCTCTCCGAGGCACGGAGAGTAGTCCTTTAATCAAACAGACTCGGAAAGAAATCTAATATTTTACATTGTCTGGCGACCTCCGAGGCTCAAAACAAAATTATACCATCACGCCACTAGGTAATCACAAATAAGGCTATTTCACATATTTTCTATTTAATTTTAAATCTCCATACATCTGAATACAAACAGACGTTTATTATTATAGTCTGTTTCCAGATGTTTCCAACAGCAACATCACTGAAGGAACGCATGAATGAACGCATCAACTACAAATGCTGTTTCTGTTGCATATCGATTGCTTGTCAACATAATGGTTGAAATTGGGACAACTAGCACAACTCAACATACAAGCTACAAATTGCTACGGTCGATTTGTAGATATTCGCTGCATGGGTATATATAAGGTTCTTCCAAAATATACGCCAACCCTTTAACAGTAATATCATTTTGTGTAGTAATAACGTTAGTGAAGACAATTCTTTTAAATATTTTTTTAATGAATTTAAAATCACATTCAAATATAATATAATGTAACCATGATCTGATGACGATAATCTGGGAGGTGAGGCCAGGACGCCAAATATTAAGGGACGATTTTATTTATTAAAAAGAAACACGTAATTATAGTCTATAATTCAACTTTATGTATTAACATAAAGTTGAAGAGTTTAATTCTTTGAACGCGCTAACTCAGGAACTACTTGACCGATCTGAAAAAATCTTTCAGTGTCGGCTCATTTATCGAGGAAGGCTATAGGCTATATTTAATTATGAAGTTCTTATAGAAACGGGAGATACGCGAAAAATTGCAGACATTTCTTTACCAACTTAATCACTGTATCGTTATGAGTTATCATCGTTAAAGGAAAGGGATATATTATTTTAGATGCAACTTCATCCATTCAAAATACATTGATACAGCTAAAGTCGGAGGATGGAAACGTTTTCTACCTAATGCATATTGATTGAATGTGAGTACGGTGCAACTGCATGTCTAGACTTCTAACTTCTAAACTATTCTATAACCGATAATATGCTTCATGTTTGACGTAAAGATTACTTAAACAGCTGATTCAATGTTAGGATTTTCTACTGTTAAGTAATCATTATCAAGAACGGATTTATGGATCACAAAATATTAACAAAGGAAATTATGCTTTGTTAATATATTTCGATATAAAAATAATAATTTCGCAACATTATAATTAATCATAAACATTCATTACATCATGACATACTACTAACGCATGATTTTTGTACATTTATGCGTCCGTAAATCAAGTAATACGAAAATTTATAATGTAACGCATCCGACAACACACACGGCCTTAAATACATCTAAGTATATGAACAAACTAGGATGTACATATTGTCTTAAGTTTTTTTCAACCTATAGTGTCCCACGGTTATCTTTTTCCTCTTAGTTTCGGGTTGAAAGGAGGAGCCTACCCTAAGGACCTACGCGCATTCGGAATACACCGGGTATCATCATCATCAACAGCCCGTTTACGTCCACTGCTGAACATGGGCCGGGCCTCCTCTTAACAGACCTTGGCAAGCCAGGATCGTAGAGGGATATTCCATAATCACCACGCTTGGCAGACGGATTGGTGATCGCAGTAAGATGTTAACCTTGAGCTAATAGATGCTGCTGCCCATCCATCAGCCATATGTCCCTTAGTCGCCTTTTACGACACCCATGGGAGGACATGGGGTGGTCTATTCTAAGCCGGAAACCACACGGCAATGTACACACCGGGTATGTCCTCGTTTATGTAAGGCGTTTGGGCAGTCAAAAATCACTAATGTGGTGGTAGGTGCTAATATTTCAGTTTTTATTTTTTATAAGAATATATAATTATTTATTACATGAATAAAATACATTATGTACAACTAAAAGTATCTAATTTAAAATAAAACTAACTTATATAATACTACTATTATAAATCTATTCTACTTGGCAAGGTTCCCAGAATGCTGGCAGCATTACCCCGTTGCATGACAATGCTTACCTGCTGTGCAAAGTAAAAACCAGCACTTAGAGGACGTGCCGCACTAAAGTGAAAATTTAATTTGTAATTTATTGATAGTGTCCGCGACTTCGTCTGCATGGAATAGTGTCTTTGAGAAGCAGTTTAAATTTTTCGCTATAAATTGTAGCCTATGTCCTTTCTTATGTTTTACACTATTTGTGTACCAAATTTGGCGTGAAAGGCTGACAGATAGACAGACAGATAGACACGACTTACTTTCGCATTTATAATATTAGTAGTCTTTTGAAGCGAGTGTCCCTCAGTTGGGGAACGATTTCCCCCAATTGCTTTCGAGCATTCATTTCGATAGCATGTAATGGCTACTATGGTTAATTTCATTTCAACTAAATTCATATAACCACGCTGATAATCCTGTCCATTAAACACATTAATGGTAACAATTCCATAGTTGTTAACAATTCGCCTAAAATTAATCACTTAGTAGGTTTACCACAAAATAATACACGCTAGCTTTGTTATTGTGAGTGAACACTATCAAACATTGATTAATCTTTATATCCATTTAATCATGATTATTAACCATTAAGTTAATCGATTTTTAGTTGGATTACCTACATTTATTTCTAATAGCTCGATTCATTGCCAGAATAAATTAAAACTATTTGAAACGGAATTTGGAATCGCTTAAAATCCATCATAGATTGTACTACGGTGCAAATTTAGTGACCAATTTTGTATAATATATTGTACTAGCTTTTAGACGCGGCTTCGCTCGCATTGGACTCAATGTCCCTATGTTACTGCATACCTCGAAGAATAAAGTACAAAGTTTCATGATGATCTGTTAAGTCGTTTTTGCGTGTAAGGGTAACAAACAAACGGACATTCACATTTATAATATTATAGAAGGGATTTTTAATATTAGTGTGTCGAGGTATGGTAGCAGACAAGTTACAAAACATTCGATCAAAATAATTTTGCAGAACAAACAATAGATATGATATAACTTTTAATTACAACAACGTTACAAAAACATGTTATCATCCATTATTATAATCTATACTAATATCTAACGCTAAAAAGTTTGTTTGTTAGTTTGCTTGAATGCGCTAATCTCAGAAACTCCTGGGCCAATTTGAAAAACTCTTTCAGTGTTAGATAGCCTATTTGTCCAGGAAGGCTATATTAAATTACGGATTTCCTACAGGATTGGGAGATACGCGGATAAACCCGCGTCCAAGAAGCTGGTTTATAATCTATATATATAAAAGAAAGTCGTGTTTGTTACAACACTTATAACTCGAGAACGGCTGGACCGATTGCCATGGTTTTTGATTTGTTGGATTTGTTTTCGTCCCGAATAGCAGAATACATTTTAAAAACAAAAGAAAGTCGTGTTAGTTACACTATTTATAACTCAAGAACGGCTGAACCGATTTGGCTGAAAATTAGGGGTAGGGTAGGGGTAGGGTAGGGTAGGTGTAGGGTAGTGGTAGGGTAGGGGTAGGGGTAGGGTAGGGGTAGGGTAGGGTAGGGGTAGGGGTAGGGTAGGGGTAGGGTAGGAGTAGGGTAGGGTTAGGGTAGGGGTAGGGTAGGGCAGGGGTAGGGTATAAAAGTCCACCCGTGCGAAGCCGGGGCGGGCCGCTAGTATTATATAACTCTGCGTGTCTAACAAGATAATACCATACTCTGAACTATCTTCAAAGCGATTCCAAGCCAATTTTCTTGAACATCCGCCACGCCATCCAAATCGGTCTCGTAACATCGCAGTTGGCTAGCGTGTCGCTAAATTATTACTGTATGGGGATTCTATAGTAGAAAGCGCTCAGTAATTGGTGATTTCAATTAACATATAGTGTTATGGCGCTCAGTAAATTCGGTTCAGTTTACTTGCACTTTCTACGCGGTTGTAGTACTTTGAGCACGTCACGCGACTTTCCTTGGTCATTTTATATTCTTACGTGTACGACCTTGGTTACGAAAGATGACGGGTTTCATTGTGGTCCTTTTTGCGTGGCCCGCATTGTAATGTGTGATTCATATATAGTAAACGATTATCTTGTGATGATTCATTAATTCGATGTTATCTGTTTCAGTATTAAACTTGTCTTGTTTAATTTAAACATTTGTATGTTATGGCTGACGTTTAGTTGGATTTATTTTGTAAAATTCTTTAGTAACTATGTCACGTTTATGAACTACATAGTTAGTTGCATTTTATTACAAACGATTCCTATGGAAATCGGTATAGATCGTTGGAAACGAAACATATTGGCGAAGAGGTGATTGCATCTCTTGATCGGAATTGTTAATTTACAAATGAACTGATATATGTGTGTGGACTTAAATTATATCAATAACTAGCGACCCGCCCCGGCTTCGCACGGGTGGACTTTTATAGCCTATGTTACTCAGGGATAACGTAGCATTCTAATGGCGAAAGAATTATCAAAATCCGTTCAGTAGTTTTTGAGTTTCTTCGAAGCATACATACAAACTTTTCCTCTTTATAATATTAGTATAGAGCAGGGATCCCCAAACTATTTTGGACAAGTGAGCCCCTTTTCCAAAATGAACTGTTACCTCAGACCCCCATGGCCAAATAAACTACTTTTAAGATCAACCCCCTTATTCATAATGATCCGCTAACTTAAAACAGCTGCTACAGAGTGTTATTTTTCATTCTGACTTAGGTCAATATAACGACCACTTTGGGAATCCCTTCTATAGAGTACAGATAAATGACCGCACGCGGTTTCACCCGCGTAAACTTCACAATAAAATATTGCCTATAGCCTTATATGAACATAAATTATTTCAGTGTTAGATAGTCCATTTATCTAGGAAGGCTATAGGCTATATTTAATTATGAAGTTCCCACGGGAGTAACGCGGGTGAAACCGCGGGCGGAAGCTACTAATACATAAACTGTACATCTACTAATTCGTTTAATAATACCATTGGTTATTATAATGAACATTAACCCTTACACGGACTTAATTGTTTAGAATTCATTGGTTTTGATCTTTATTACAAGTACATAAAGTTCAAAATATGGTGGGTAATAATTTCCCTATATTTGATTAAGGGTAAGACAATTAAATAAAACTTGTTGTTTTTGGAAAACAAAAACTTACGCAGTGATTGAGTTGTAATTTTTCATTGATTTATTACATGATTACTAATGAATCTTTGTTTAATTAATCGGCAGTAAGACATTGACGTGATATATTGTACAGCATGAAATATTGTGTGCAATAAAAACGTTAGTTTTGCTAATTATTTACCCAATTCGGTGACATGCACATGAAGAAAAAAACGTGAAATATATAGGCAAGTAGGTATCACAGTATGTTTTTAGTAGGTAGAATGTCCGGCAAGCAACTGTAAGTGGTTTAGTGTCTGTAATATGTTGGGCGAATGTCACGCAAAGTTATAACATTAATTTTTTGAATACATTATATTACTTTTTTTAAAGATTACTAGCATAGTTTTGCAATCTACTAGTACTCTTGTTAACCCTAAGCTAAAATGTTTGTGTTACGAGTGGGTTCACGTCGGTAGTGCAATGGGTGGGGTTCGAACCGGCGACCACAAGATCACAAGTCCGACACCCTAGCCATTGGGCTACGGCCGGTTTTACTTTACTACTTTAAACTGCATGTTATTATGTTTATGTATATATAAACTAGCGGCCCGCCCCGGCTTCGCACGGGTGGACTTTTATACCCTACCCCTGCCCTACCCTACCCCTAGCCCTAACCCTACCCTACCCCTACCCTACCCCTACCCCTACCCTACCCTACCCCTACCCCTACCCTACCCCTACCCTACCCTACCCCTACCCCTACCATATCCCTACCCTACCCCTACCCTACCCCTACCCTACCCTACCCCTACCCTACCCCTACCCCTACCCTACCCTACCCTACCCTACCCCTACCCAAAAGTATCCTATGTCCTTCTCCCAGTTCTTAGCTACCTCCCTACCAATTTTCAGCCAAATCGGTTCAGCCGTTCTTGAGTTATAAATAGTGTAACTAACACGACTTTCTTTTGTTTTTAAAATGTATTCTGCTATTCAGGGCGTAGACAAATCCAACGAAACAAAAACCATGAAAATTGTTTCAGCCGATCTCGAGTTATAAGTGTTGTAACAAACCCGTCTTTGTTTTATATATATAGATAGATATAATTTATATTATATTGAAGCGTGGCGAGGCGGTATAAGACTTATCTTAAAATTTCAGAGATTTTTCGATTATCGAATACAAACAAATATTTTTGTGGACAGTTACAGATTTTCTTGGGGCCTGGTTGGTTGAGAAACTACCTTCCGTACCTTAAAAACACGTTAGTCCCGATTATCATTTACAACATCATCTATGCCAATCGTATACCAGATAACGGGCAGTAGCGTTTACCTATGTATATGCTTAATACAAAACTGCGGCCGCCATCTCCAAGCGAGGTCTAGAAGCGAGTTTTTGTTTTCGGACGGACATATGTAGTTATCCACGAGGCTTTTGCTACTTCACCGGGCATAAAGGCGAGCAGAGCTCCAGCCTAGATTAATGGTTAAAACACTACAAACTAAGCATCCTGCGCCAGAGGGCGTCTCCTGTCGGACTTGGACCTCGGCACAGGTCGGTCGCTAGCGATGAGCTTGAGGGATTTTGACTTTTTGCCGAGAAGCGAGGACTAAAGCAACGCTCACTTAGAGGGAGGTCCATTTTCAGCAGTGGACGTTTAACCGGCTGATGATGATATTATAAGCCTTGTCATGTGGTTTAATCCGCGTATTTTCCCTTTCAGTAGCAAGCAGCTAGCTTTCCATAAAACTATAAAATTAAATACGTATACCTATACATTCAACAGCATAAAAATAATAAACCAACTTTCATATTTCGATATATTTTTTCGGTAACTTCATACGCTGGGTGAAGGGTCTGTTATACAACGGTTACACACATATAAATAATTGTTGAGTAAAACAGGTGTGTATGTAGCAAAGAAAACAGTACATTTACTTGTAGCAGAAATCAAGTACCTCTCTAATGAGTTACTTTCACGTAGCGAATATGGAAAATGATGTTGGATATGTTAACAAAATGATACAAACGAATCGTTTTAGAAACATATCCATCTAATATTATAAATGCGAAAATAAGTATGAGTGGATGTATGTATGTTTGTTACTCTTTCACGCAAAACCTACTGAATGGATTTGTCTGAAAGTTTGCACGCGGATAGTTTATAAGCTGGATTAACATATAGGCTACTAAAATATATCGCTCCGACCCACTGGAGCAAAGTGTTTGATGTTTTAATAATTTTGATTTTTTTTAAATTTAGTTATGATATATGATAAGTAACATTTTAACTAGGTAAGTACCTAAATGATGGCACCTATTACAGATTTATTATTAGAAAATAATGGTTCACGGTTTATGTTTATGATATTCAATGCTTTTTTAATTTTTATATTTGAGTTGACTGAACGTAATACATTGCAGTGAGTAGTATCACATCGATAGCGAGTTATTCACATGTTATGTCACATCCTCTCATGTCATCAAGTCGACGATAACTATGTTAGCAAACCACACATCCTGGAACATATGTGTTACGCACTAATATTTTTTTATATTTTAATATTATAGAAATAAAAGGCGCTGGTCTTGGTAATGTCTTCTAATTGACAAGAAAAAATCCAAACAAAAAAAGGGTATAAAATATGACAAGTACACTAAAATTTAGAATAGACAATATTTATGTTCCAAAGAGGTTCGATTCGTTACATCGTCCATCATTAAAAAAAAAAGAAAAAGAAAAAAGGGAAAAATATAATTTTACTGAATGAAATAGACTACAGCTCCTGGAGTATAAGTTTTTTTAAGGGTCTCTTGAATGGCCCCGCGCATGTCATCACATCCGCTACTCTGACTACTCCATCCGAGCCATTGTATAACCGAGTCACTCGGCCTTTAGGCCATGTCCCTCTGGGAAGTTGATCGTCTGCGATCACCACCAGATCACCGATTTTTATTTTCGGCGAAGTTCCACCACCGCGTCTAGGTGTTAGGTTCGGAAGATATTCGCGCAGCCAGCGCGACCAAAAATGATCAATCAATCTCACTGCTTTGCGCCAGCTTTCTCTGCCAATCAAATCAGTATCAGACAATGTCGCCGGGATAGGTCGTCCCGAAGACGCCCCGAGTATAAAATGCATTGGTGTCAAAGCTTCTTCATTGTTTGGGTCAGCTGGAACGTGGGTGAGTGGTCGGGTATTCACCAAGTTTTCTGCCTCGATTAAGAACGTCTGGAGAACTTCATCGGAGGGGGAGCGGTCTCTAAGTGTAACTCTGATTGTTGTTTTAATCGATCTGACCAATCTTTCCCATACTCCTCCCATAAAAGGGGCTGCTGGAGGGATAAAACGCCAATTAATTCTTTCATTTGCTGCGAAGTTGGACATATTCGTACCATATAGGATTTTCAATAGCCTACTGGAACCAACGAATGCGGTCCCATTATCAGACCATATTTCACTTGGTGTCCCTCGGCGTGCGATGAACCGGCGAAGACTCATGATCGCTGAATCTGTAGTTAAACTATGCACAACTTCCAGGTGAACGGCTCGAACAACAAGACATGTATATAAGGCCACGTAACGCTTTTCCTTTCTTCTGCCTATCGTCACCTCAATTGGACCAAAATAGTCTAAGCCAACGAAGCTGAATGGTCTATAATGGTGTGCTAAGCGAGCCGCTGGAAGGTCGCCGATCGTGGGTTGGAAAGGGCGGGCTCGTTTAAGACGACATAGTTGACATTGGTGTGCGATGCTACGAACGGCACTTCGTAGATTAATGATCCAGTAAATTTGTCGTATTTCATTCACTACCGTTTCTGTATTGGCATGAGCTGTTTTCGTATGATAACTGGAAATAAGGAGCTTTACGGCGGCATGTTTGGGGTCTAAAATGATAGGTGTTTTCATTGTGTCGTTAATTCCTTGTGCGCGTCCGATTCTTCCGCCTAATCTAATAAAATTTTCTTCATCCATAAATGGAGAGAGGTTGAACAGTCGGCTCGTACGTGGCAATTCTTTTTTTTCGAACAGGCAGATAACTTCGTCTCTAAAAGTATCTAGTTGGCTTTGTCTAAGAATATGTGATTCAGCAACGTGAATATCTTGAGCGGAGATGTCCTTTCTTGTATTTCTGTCTCTTAATAATTTTAAAAACTTATGAGCTCTTGCGGTAGCTCTCAATAATCTGATCCAGGAGCTTAATCTTTCTGGGTTTACTATGAGCGGAATGGGAAGTGAATGCAATGAGGTAAGATGGCAGTGATGTTGGACGGACGGTTTCTTTTCTAAATGATTGGTTGTAATAAATGATAATGATGACGGCCACGCATCTTCGGATTTAAGCAAAAATGCGGGACCTGTGATCCAGCGAGATTCTGAATTCAGAACTAAATTTTTAATACGCGTAGCGTCATCCGCTACATTCTCCACTGAAGGGATCCATCGCCATTCGGATACGTTACTATTTTCGAGAATTTCGCCGATCCTATGTGCTACAAATGGTTTATATGATCGGGCGTCACTGCGTAACCAACTCAAGACGTTAATCGAGTCACACCAAAATATGCGTCTAGTGGGCTTACGTTGATGTGACTCGCAAACGAATGACGCGTAACGTGCAGCTATTAAAGCTGCCTGCAATTCCAGGCGTGGAATGGATATAGGTTTTAGGGGTGTCACTCTGCTTTTGCTACCTACCAGAGCGAGTTTAACCTTACCGTCTTTGTGTATAAATCGCCAGTAAGCTACGGTGGCATACAATAGCTCACTCGCGTCGCAAAATAGGTGAAGCTCACTCTGGATGATTTTATTTGAATTTAACCCGTAGTACCGAGGTAATCTTAGTTGGGTGGCACGTTGAACATCTTCCAGCCACTTGTACCGCGATTTTTGGTCTGATTCGTCTAGTTTATCATCCCACGATATATTTTTGCGCCAAAGTGACTGGAACATGACTCGGCCTTTGGAGGTAACCGGGTTCAAAATGCCCAATGGGTCGTAAATACGCATTAAGTAAGATAAAGCATCGCGTTTACTCACTGGGTGTTTCGGAATAATGTTTAGATTACAGCTGAAGCCGATCAAGTCATCTTTAGGTTGCCAATTTAGACCAAGTACTCTAGTTATTTGATCACTTTTACCCAGATTTATATTTTCCACCTTTTCCGATATTAAATTAGGTGGTAATAAGGTAAGGGCTTTAGGATCATTTGAAATCCAATCGCGCATCTCAAAACCTGCCTTACGATTCAGATCAACGATATTTACAGCTAGTCGCGCTGCCTTGATAGCATTCTCTACGGAGCCTATATAATCGTCCATGTAGACGTCGTTTATGGTAGCGCGTGCCGCGTCCGGATAGTCAGACTGATGTTCGGTTGCATTTAGATTTTTTACATACAAGGCGGTACATGGACTAGAGCATGCACCGAAACTCATAGATGACATTCGGAATAACTTTAAATTATGTTTTGGATCGTCGCGCCAGATAAAACGCTGTGCATCACGATCTGCTGTGCGAATTTTGACTTGCGGGAACATTTCGCGGATATCAGCTGTGACGCCTATGGGGTTTTCCCTAAAACGCATTAGAATCGTAAGCAATGGTTGAAGTAAGTCAGGTCCAGGTAAAAGTAGTGAATTGAGACTAACTCCTTCATGTTTTGCGGCTGCGTCGTGTACAACCCTTAACTTACCAGGTTTGTGAGCGTTTGTGACACCGAAGTGAGGTAGGTACCAAGTAATACCTATCGGGGGTGCTACGCACTCTTCTGCATAATTCTTATCCAACATAGCGTGAATATTTTTTTTATATAACTCCGCGAACTGCGGATCGCCTTTCATCTTTCTTTCAAGAGACAAAAATCTAGAAAGTGCTTGTTTAAAATTATTCGGAACGTTATTAATGTTTTGACGCCAGAGCAGACCTGCCTCAAATCGACTTTCAGACAATCTTCGGACGGTTTTTTTTAAGATTTGTAATGCGTGGGTATCTGAAGACGCGCGGTAATCTTTTTTTATAATACCAATAGAGTCCAATTTATAGTAATCTTTTATAGTTGTTTCGAGAGAATGGTCGTTATCAGACAGATCGAAAACTTTGGCGTGGTGTATAGAGTCATATTGGGAGGTTTTACTTGACACAAAGCCATATAAAACCCAACCAAGTGCTGTCTGGACCGCTACGGGCTGATTATTTGTACCAATACGAACGGACTTTCCTATCGTTAGATCCCAGTTATCAACGCCGATTATTATCATCGGTTGTACGTCCTCGAAGCAAAATTCATCTATTAAATCCGAGAGGTACGAGTATCTACAAATATCTTCTCTGCGTACGTCACATCTATAATTAATACCTAAACATTCAATCGAACGCGCATCACGGATTTGGTAGGAGTCTGTACAGTTACGCCCTTTTATTTGAAAATCGACATATTGAATATTACAATCGCGTGAGAGACCTCCGACACAATCAATTCTAACTTTGTTTTGAGGGCCTTCAATACAAATTTTTTTGGATATTTGAGCATCTATAAATGTGGTTGTACAACCATCGTCTAAAAGGGCATAAGTGTTGACCGTGCCTAAAGGTCCAGTAATCTCAACCGCGGCGACTTTCAGAAGAGGTCGTGATTTAGAAGAATTTTGTAGTGTTCGTCTCATAGCGGCATGAGCCGTGACTTCGATGTCACATGTTTGTGGTTCGGTAATAGAATCATCAGCTGGAGCTGATTGGTTTGTTACCATTTCAGACTCTGACTCCGAAATACTACTTTCTAAGTCGGCGTGGGCTAATATGTTCTGTTTGTATTCAAAGTTGTGTAGTAAACCGTGGTGTTTAAGGGTGCATCCTCCGACGCCACAAATAGTATTTATTTCACATTCGTTAAACTTGTGTGGTCTATTGTCTAGACATCTATGACAGACTTTATTTTTTTTTACAAAATTCCATCTGTCATTGACTGACAACGCTAAAAATTGTTCACATTTGTTTACATTATGAGCTTTGGTACGGAATATGCACGACTTTGGACGAGATATTTTATAATGTTGGTTCCTTTTAGGATATTCGACAGTCCTGTTGCGGTCTATGTTAAAATTATCAGTAGCTACTGAATGTTTTGTAGGTAATAATTCATAATTTACGCCAAATCTTGTTTGGAGATTCACTTCACGTGCAAGAAAGATTGATAGAACCTCGAATTTACTCGAATTATTTTGCGCGTTAGATCCTGCATATTCGTACCACTTAGCGCGGATGATTGGAGATAGTTTGCTTACCAAGGAATTAAAAATTTCTGGTGAATGTAAATACTCCGATTGATTAAGTAGTTTGACTATACCAACACAGTTTTTTACCCTACAGCTAAAAGAAGCTAAATCTTTACCTTCCGCACTGACGTTTGGTAGACTGCGTAGTGAATTTATTTCTTCTATGATTATGTTTTCGGGACGCCCAAACTGCATCTCTAAAGCATCAATTACTTCCATCGCATCTGATGCTGATACGAGGAGTAGGTATACGGCTTCGCGTGCAACTCCACGGAGAGAAGTACTAAGTCGTGACAGGTTCTCTGCTGATGTGTATGATGCTTGCGTATCTATAAAAACTCTTTTAAAATATAACCAATCTACGGGTGATTTCCCATCGAATATGGGCAGTTTAATATGTGAAATCTTCGGTTTGTTGTATAGGTCATCTAGGACACCAACAAATCTGTCGAATTTGCGATCGGTCAAAAAATCATTAGGCTTGGGGATCTGAAAATTATTTTCATTATCAATAGTAGTAAGGTTTGGTAGATGTCTATTCGGTGTTGGTTACATGGGGTCTGCTGGGGTGGGGCCTAGGGGTTCTAGGGTTTCGGTTGGTAATTGGTTTGAATGGTTTTGTAAATCTTTAAGCCACTCGTTGATTCCTTGATCATTCATATGAGAATGAGCATTTGTGTGACTGGTGTTGTGATCACTACTGTTAATACTATTGCAATACCTGCTGTTTCTTGTGTCATTTGCATCTATGGCTGCAAGTTCAGCTTTTAGTTGAAGCTCGGCTATATTACGTTCCTGTTCGGCTTGGCGTGCCGTAATCTCGCTTAATTTCCGAAGGTATTCTGTTTCGGCGGCTAGTTTTTTAGCATGTAGTCTACGCGTAGATGTATTTGAAGTTGTACTCACCGATTGGAATAATGGATTATTATGAGAGTCTACTACCTGTGGTTTGTTTGTCGTTTCAACAGTTTCGATACCCTTTGTGGGAAGTGGTGTATGGTCGGCTTTTCGTGCAATTGGGGAAAAGCTTTGCGCTGGTGGGTCGCTGCTTTCTACGAAAGTCAGGTTTTGTCCCTTTCCTAGGACTACAGAGGGAACGGTGGCTATCGAGGGTGTATCGCTGTTACCCAAAACTAATGGCGTTTTAGCTGTCTTCGATGAATGGACCTCCGATCTTGGTTTGGTTCTTGGGTGGGATTTGGGTTTGTTTTTGCCGCAGACTGTGCTCGGAGTCTGCGGTTGCGGTGCCCGTTTCGAGCGTGTGTTATATTCCATACTCGCGGGAGAAGGACCACTTTGTTACGCACTAATATTTTTTTATATTTTAATATTATAGAAATAAAAGGCGCTGGTCTTGGTAATGTCTTCTAATTGACAAGAAAAAATCCAAACAAAAAAAGGGTATAAAATATGACAAGTACACTAAAATTTAGAATAGACAATATTTATGTTCCAAAGAGGTTCGATTCGTTACAATATGAGTCGAAGTTTTTGTAAGTAAACTTATCGTTAACATACAATTTAATGTTATGCGATCAAATTTGTCCTTATTCATCATCACTAGCCCGTATAATGCTTACCGATGAACGTGGACCTCCTACCGAGGAAGGGTTTTAGCACCACACTTGGCAGGCGGCTTAACTTGCTTTCTGAGACACGGAGGGATACTCCATCAACCAACCATTTTATACTATAAGAACTAGCTAAGATTTTAATCGGCGACTTGGTACGGTTAATATTCGAATGAGTTTGTGTTACACCTAGTATTAAGAACCAAATTTTTGTAAGTATATTTTGGTTGAAATAAATAAAAAACAGTCCTAAAAAAAATACGCATAGATTTCTTGTTTCGCGTGGGGATCGCACCGACGACTTCCGAGATTTAAACCGCTACGGAATTTGTATTACCTATACTTCTTACATGTCAAAAATTGATAAACAAACTCTTCTTTATGGATTGTTAAAGTTATATTCTAGAGCTCAGAAGCATAAGGTCGATCTGTTAATGACGGGAATGTAAAAGTTGTGATCCAATCACACAACAAGATAACGCTTATAGTTTACTCGGTTCCCGCGGTTCCACTCGCTGAGCTCCTGTTGAAACTTTCTGGTGAAGTTCCCACGGGAACGGGAGAAATTATTAACGTTATCCTGGAGTAGCACAGGCTATGGCTATATATACTAAGTTTTCGAAATCGATCCATTAGTTCTGGAGCCTATTCAATGCAACAAACCAAATCTTTCCTCTTTATAATCTTATATATAAAATTCTCGTGTCACAATGTTCGTTCCCGTACTCCTCCGAAACGGCTTGACCGATTCTCATGAAATTTTGTGAGCATGTTGAGTAGGTCTGAGAATCGGCCAACATCTATTTTTCATACCCCTTAGTGATAAATTATTTATATGGCAAAACAACGTTTGCCGGGTCAGCTAGTATTAGTATAGATTTATACTGTAGAAGGTGACGACGCATCTTTACTACTCATATTTATAACTACAAGCTATTAATTACATAATAGAAGCCTTCATTACGACGGTTCAATACTTCGAAAGTAGGAAGATGGACCAAAAGAAAACAAAGATAAACCATCCATTTGTTTCTATTCAGTAAACAGCTACCGGCAAAGTTTTCAGGAAAATATATGTCTATCTATATTTAATCGTGACGGATCATTGCGGTCTTATCTTTTCCGCTTCTCCAACAATACTATGATTATCTTTAACTTCCTAGTTCAGCTACTCCTAGACAAATACGGCTTTATTCTATTCATAAGTTATACCTAGTCGTGCAAACATTGAAGTATTCTATGTTTTCAGGTGTAAAGTCGTTGTTATTGACAAGTAAAGTATATCTAAGCTGATATTATAGAGGTAAAGTTTGTGAGGCTGTAGGGGGTAATCACTGGGGTTTTAGTGGTGTAGGGTCCTCTCCTCGTGGTATGAGTTTAGCATACCACGCTATGGAGAGGGCGAGTCCCACATATCCTTACGCCAGCGCGCGAATACGCTGCAGCAGCGGTAGGAATGCGTAAATGAAATTACCCTAGAAAAAAAATTGTAATCACTGGATCTACCGAACCGAATTTGCAAAATCAAAGCAAAATCTATGTACCTACCCTTTTTTACTAAAACTGTATGTATTTTTATGTCATTTTGATTTAGTAAAATTTCTTTACTAACATTTCTACTGTTAAACAGGTGGCATATATTTTAGAAGCACCTTACATAGGTATGTATCACGTTTTATAACAAAAGGTTAGGTCGGCAGTTAGCCTTCTTTCTTTAACCTGAAAATATTTCCTAGCCATTTCATTGAGTCTTTACATTCTATGACATTACAGTTAGCTATCAAGTATGTTATTACTTGCCGTAGGTAATCCATGTCCAACTCAACTCATAATCCCTTATCCCAATTCTATTCTAAAATAATTAAATTTGAGGTCGGCACAACATGTCTTCCTCTTTTATACTTCTCTATCTTAGGTCTTAAGAGTACAGAAAACTAAAAGTCATAATCCCGCAATTCCCCCGTCAGCGACCGCCCTGAGCCGAGGTCCAAGTCCCACAGGGGACGCCCTTTCGCAGGTTGCTTAGTTTGTAGTTTTTAAACCATTTATTAAGGCTGGAGCTCTGCTCGCCTTTATACCCGGTTAAGTAGCAAACGTGGCTAATTACATATGTCCATCCGAATAAATAAATTGTGAGTGTTATAACACTTTAAAGTTACAACTAATTAATAGAATCCTAAATAATCCGTTAGCATTACAATATACGTAGATTACAACCTCATTTTCAATTGAAACACCTTTCGTATTGGGATTCCAAAACAGCTTTAGGTAAGTTAACTAAACCTTAAAAGGAATTATACAGTTTTGTCGACTTAACTATATATTTTACCAAACCAGTCGACCAACCGGTTTACTGAATTAGGCAAAAATCGTGACAATAACAAACTTATTTGGCAAACACGTGGCTTTTAATTAACTCGTGTTTACAACACGTGCCTAAAGCGATTAAACATAAAAGCTTCAATATTAGATTAGTCAACACTAATTAAGTTTTAGGCTATATCGTATAATAGCGGCTTTATTTGTAATTGAAGGCAAAAGTTCGGGTGATTAAGTCCTTACTGTGGCTAGATCTAAAGCAAAGGTTCAATTACTTTCGTTTTTAGCAGCGATGTTTACATTAATGTTGACTCACTAGCATAATATGAAGTAATTACTAATTTACTTTGATTTATGATATTCATTTAACACTTAGGCTGAACTCTCATTGAACTCGTGAGTTCCTCGAGTGTGTGAATGGCATAAGCAACGCGAGTGCCGGAGTAACTATTCCTCCTTCAGCATAATTTTTTTGAGAACCAAAGGTTTATGCATCAAATATATTCTGAAACAGGATTAGTTTTTGTGCTCGAAAAATTGCTGAAAGAGGAATACACCCGAGTGCCGAGCTCCCGACCTGCTAACCCCCACTGTCGCCTGGAACCGCACGCCCAATGAGGGGTTAGCCTTTGTATTAATTTTATAATCGTCATCTTCATACCAAGTTTATTTTAGAATAAGTAACATAGTTATTGTAAAATAATGTTAAAAACAAAATATTACAGGGGTCAACGGACCTTCCAAAAATCGTCTTCAATTCATGGGTTCATTTACCTCGTAATCTTCAGTAAGCATAAATACCTACTTGAAAAATAAAGATTAGTCTGATAATCTTCTTAATACAAGTACCTATAGTATCTTTCATTTCTTATCAATATAAACCCTTAGTCATGTTGAGTCGAATAGAAAATTATTAAATAACGTGCGTATTGCTATAAAAAGTGAAGTCGATAACTTCAAACGATGGCCAGATATCGATAAGATTCAAATAATGATTATTATCGTTGATATTACTGATGTTATTTTTGATAGTAAAGCTTATACAACTTTGTTCTGTCGGCATATCTCAATGACACTAATTAGATAAATATATATAAAAAAACTAATAAGATAAATAAGATATGTAAAAATAAATATGATTTCCTCAATTAAGTAAAAGGAAATCGTCGTTTAATTAGAATATTGTTTTTTGAAACTTTCTTTGATAAATATTTGATCATAGTCGCAATAGAATATTTATCAAATCACTACATAGTATAAAACAAAATCGCTTGCCGCTGTCTGTCAGTACATATGTATGCTTAGTTCTTTAAAACTGCGCAACAGATTTTGATACTTTTTTTTTAATAGATAGAGTGATTCAAGAGGAATGTTTATATGTATGATACATCAGCATTGCACCCGTACGAAGCCGGGGCCGGTCGCTAGTACTAAGTAATCGCCTTTTATATTAGGTATTTATTATTAGGTTTTTATCTACCGTGTGGTTTCCGGCTTAGAATAGACCACCCCATGTCCTCCCATGGGTGTCGTAAAAGGCGACTAAGGGACATTTAGCTGATGGATGGGCAGCAGTATCTATTAGCTCAAAGTTGACATCTTACTGCGATCACCAATCCGTCTGCCAAGCGTGGTGATTATGGCAATATCCCTCTACGATCCTGGCTTGCCAAGGTCTGTTAAGAGGAGGCCCATGTTCAGCAGTGGACGTAAACGGGCTGTTGATGATGATTAGGTTTATTATATATTAGGTATTTAATATTAGGCTTAATTGTCGACGACAGACAGACGCATACAAATCATACTTTAAAAATATATTATTTTGGCTCGAGAAATAGGTATAAGGTACAAATAAATTTAGAATAGTTTTTATTTTTTAATTATCTATACCTTCAAAAAAGCCAGATTTAATTAATTAAATCTCGCCATTTTTATAAGTTAATTACAATCCAGTAGTTTATTGAATACGTAAATACAACTAAAGTAGCTAATATGAAAAAAATTATAAGTTTTATTTTTCGTATTTTTAAGTAAATATTGAGAAATATAAGCATAGAAGTGTTTGTTACACAAACAAGATTTATTTTCCCATGTCTATATAAAAATAATCTATACTAATATTATAAAGAGGAATGATGTATGTTTCTTTCACCATTGGAAAGCTACATTCACCCTGAGCGACATAGGCTATATTTAATTATGAAGTTCCCACGGGAAAGGGAATTATGCGGGTGAAACAGCGCGCGGGAAGCTAGTATTATAATAAAAACGAAATATTGGATTGTATGTTTGCATTGAATAGTCTCCGGAACTACTGAATCGATTACAAACATTCTATTATCACCATTAGATAATACCGACGTTATCCAGGTATAATATATAGGCTATATCTATTACGGAAGTTGCCACGGGAACGGGAGATACGCGGGTGAAACCGCGGGAATAATATTTATAAAGCAGAGATAAAACAATTTATTCAAGTTATTTTTAGTACGATACTTTTTCTGTTGAAAGATAAAATCTCTATAAAGACGGCTCTTTTTATCAGACGCGAGTATATATTATATAGAAAATCGTATAAGAAATAATGTTTGAAAGCAAAGATAGCCGTCAGACGAACATACCTTCAAGGAAAATGATTTATATCTCTTGTTTGTCAGTTTTTGCCCGGTGTATTCTTAGAAATAGCTGTAGCAATATTGATTTTATCATGGCAGTGTTTCGCAAGGTACGAATTGTGCAGGATTTCTACTACGAATATTTCACTATTAATCTAAAAATGTCATCTTGATTTTGAAAATGTATGTATGACTCCAAACAGTCAAAAAGACATTTAAAGTAAACGAGAACAAAAACGTTCTCATTTCAAGCCTTAAAATTGTTTTTTTTTTGTTCCTGGAGGAATGATCATTTTCATTTAAGAATCCCGGGAACACGTGAAAACTATACAGAAATGAACAATAAATAATACTTTTTATTTATTTAATATCTATTTAAAACAAAAGCATTAAGAAAACGAAACAAACTATCCAGTAATACCAAACACTATTAAATCCAAGCCGCGGAAGTACAACAACTATAATTAATGACTAAACATAAAACACGCCAAACAATCGCAAAACACAACAAGTGAAAACAAATGAACACACACACATTACATAAAACTACATCGTGTAACATAAAAAGGTCTGAGATCAATTACTGTCCTCAGTTACATGGTGAGCTAGAAATGTGAGGAAATTACACTATCACTGACGGTTATGGCGTATGGTGAATACCAACGTAAATGTTGTTCCGTAACATGTAACACCACGGATATGACCTTAAGTGTGAAATTGTGCATGCAATTAGTTAGTATATGGACTTTTTACAAGCTTCTATTTGACTTGCAATGATAGTAAGTTTTATGTGTGACAATTTTTCACTGACATTTTCCGACATTTTCTCTAGTGAGGTTAAGAACTAATCTTACAACGAAATTTAGAAGTGCAATTATTTAGAACCGATTCAGCTTAAATGTTATCCAAGTGGTACTACTAGTGCACTTATCTGTGTGGTTGAGTAACAAAGATGAAACTCACAAACATAAAAAAAGAAAAGAAACATAAAAAATAACGAAAGACTGAGAACCCTAATCTGTATTAAATAACAGAAATAATAACCACATAATATCTCGACTTAAACTATAATATCCAGACAGAATTGAGTTAAAGTGCAGACATTTGCGCTTTAGCTAAATTTCTTTTAATCCTTAATTCCGTTTAATGCATATATTAACATTATAAAATAGCAATAAAATTCTAAACAGGCTTGTCGCTAAAAGATCAATAGGTTTCTAAAGACACTAAAACAAAATGTGGTACCACAACTAGCCTCACCGCTTCATGACTACAGTTTACACAATTAATACCAATAAAAATAAAATAGTAAAGCCAAAAATCCAAAAGTGCACGATTCATAAGCACTCTAATGCTTCGCATTATGAGTCGTGCAATAGTAATAATAGAAAAAAAAAATGTTATTAACGAAAAACTAAAATTAACAAATAATTATTTTAGTTTTTCGTTATAACAATTCAACGACGCTAAATAAGATAACAATTTTCAATACCAATCTCCGCATAGCAGATCTAAAGCTAATAAAAAAAATGATTAGATTAATTAATTTTTACGCCAGCTATCGTGTTTCAAACGAAAAAAAGTGTTTATTAAAGGGATTTTTTTTTCTATTTCTATTTTTTTCCCAGTTTTGTTATCTTAAATCAATTTTTACTAGTGACAGAATTATTCTCCATTAATTTATCTATAAAATGGTGCGCAGGTTGAGGAGATTACGTGGATTACCAATCGAGAAATTAATTAAATAGTCGCGGAACCGAGGCAAAAGCCAAAAAAGGAAGGGACTCGATTGTATAATAAAATGATTTGCCACATATTTTGTAAACTCTTATACAATTAACACAATAACGATTAAGTCTTATACACACTTACGTAAAAGCACAAAATACATGAATGAGGTGTGCAAAGTTTTGTAACCAACGACGAAACGAGGTTTAAATTTTCACACACGACCCGTCATAATGTTAATAAACAGAGTTTCCTAGTGTTGGTAAATTGTTAGTATGTTAATATCAGACAGCAGTTTGCGTTTAATGACGCTGAGAGCAAATCGCAACACCAAAACTCTTTAGTTGTGTATGATATTGTTTTACATAAACGTGCTTTGTCGCTGGTTATGGAAATATAGTAGCATTATCGGTCTGAAAATTTGATATTTCTTTTACAAAATGATACATTTTGTTTTTTAGTTTTATAATAGTGTTACCATATGCTAATTTAACACGCAATTAAGATGATAAACAACAATATTTTAAACCATCAAGCCTTATTCCCATTTACTTAGTCCGCGTAAAATCAGGATTTTATAAGCCATCTACCAATGAAAGTCCCGTCTAAACAGGTACTACCGTTTTGGAGATAAGGCAGAATACACGAGCACGTAGACATGCATACAGAAAGACAAACATTTTTTTAAATTATGTTTTCTCTTACTACCTTATATTACATTCATATGCATTTAGTAAAAACCTGTTATCCTTCCATAACAAACAAACTACAGTTTTATGTTTTTGTATAAACGAAGGAGAATCAGAAAGGACATTTAACTTTTTGACTCTTAGCTAATAATAATGTGTTTTATTAGATATAAAACTTGAATTCACAAAATCAATAAAATCCGAGACACCATTATCTAAGATTGAGCAATCAATAGATTCGGACAACAATGCCAGATGTGTGGTTTGAAGAGAAGATTAACATTCAAGCTATTTACTTATACCATATAAATAAAATTGAATTGGCAGTTGTGTATTTCTATATTTATATAAAATCAAATCAAAATGGTACCACTTCATGTCATTAAATGAATGACGGGCAGTTTTAAATCAGCGCAAAACTAGTAACCGATATGACTTCGATGTCCAAAGATTGTTTTACAAAAAGTACGTTCTCTTTGGTAAGACCAGTTTTGAATATATGATAATGATATCGGAAGTATCACGTGTTATTTATACCGTCACTTTCCCGCCAAAGGAAGAAACTTCAATAATGGTCGCGCAACAAATAATTACCTACTTCACAAAACAGATCAAAAGAACGTGAATACGATTACTCTGATTACACAATTTCTTTAGAAAATATATTATTATTGTCGTGCAGATTTCACTCAATGATTCTTGAGAATAAAATAATCAATTCATTGCGTGCAGTTGTTATTAATTTGTTACAGTCATCCAACAGATTACATCAAGTAGGACAAACAACTTTAAGGCTAAAATGTGCAAAACCCGTTTTGCCTGTTGTATATTTTAGTGCATATACAATTGAGTTCTTATTAGCCAAATTTGGATAAAATAATGTTTGTAAGCTGGCATAATTTCTGTAAAATATGGACTTGTTTAGTTATATTTAATGAGTGGGAAGGTATTTTGCATAATATCGTTTGTCAAGAAATTAATATTGCACCAAGTGCACCAACTTAGTCACTTTTGGAGATAATTTTGACAATTCGGGCAATATGTACCACCTGTAGAAGGTACAGTATGGTAAATAGATTAAAGACATTTTACAGCGGTTTACATTTATAAGGGGTTTGAGGATGTTACACCAAAAGACTTAAGTTTGCATATATATTTTTATATAATAATATTGTAGTTGAAATTTATTTGTAAGCGCTCTGCAACTTGAAATGTTTTGGTACCTTACAAATTTGACTGATTATGACTTAAAATACATTTTTATTTATTCACTAATTTATAAATTAAGTTTTTCTCATTTCTTAACAAAAAACAATCAACATAATTATTATACAAATATTCTTAGTGCTCAATATGCTTATAAACGCCCAATGTCACTTTCACATTTAAAAAATATATATGACATGTTCAAGATATAGAATATATCGAGCCAAGTAAAAACGTTATTATGTTAATATATGCTCCCAAAAACTTAACGGGACATCCCACATTTTCTTTCAAATAAGCCAGAAACATAACTAATATTAGTTGGTTGTAAACTTGATCCATAACTCACGACGCCCCAATAGTTCGTACGTCGGCAGTTATTGGTACTTCGATGGGCTACTTAGATTTATTGATTCTTACTTGGTGATAAATATATTACATGCCATACACGCTTTAGTTTACAACAGCATGTAGTTGAAACTAGATGAGGCTGTTTAGAGCAACCTGAAAACAGGTAAATTGCCTGGAAAGATCATCACTATCAAGGTGTTCATAATGAGGGCTGTTGATTTAGGCAATTCTGGACCTTTCCTCTACAACATGTGTTGGCTAAACATAGTGTTAAGTACATCAATTTCGTAAGCAACTTGTCACTCAGCGTAAAGAAACGATTCCATATTACTTAAGCAGTCATCACCGATCCCACATATAGCGCCAACGCCAGATTCCGATAATCCCACACTCGTCGTCGTTACGAGTCGGTTGACTCTCGATTTCGTCGCCACGGAATGTCGCTAGGTCGGTGCTGACCGCGATGCAAGTGTCGAGAGGCCGCGAGCCTGCATTTTTACGTCAGGCTATGCGATAACTTTGCTCCGTGCAAGTGTATGTGATAATAATATGGCGACTCTGATTGAATGACCAATTTTGAAAAGGGCACATCTCCACTAGTCAAGTCATATGAGCAAGCTATGTTCCCTTTTCGAAAATGCATATGCAAAAGGTGCAGTTGCAGATTTCAACTGATCAAATTAATATGAATATTGCAATTATCTCTTTTACTAATATAATAATTAATAACAAACAACTCATAATTCATATTTATATATATGGTACGAGAGACTTCATTAACAGCATGATTACATTTTAATCGGTTCAAATTAGCGAAAATTCGCACGGTATTTGTAATCTACGCATCATAAATGCAATTGAAATAGTTTCATTTAATTGTGACTGTCTAGATAAAAAAAATATATATTAGAACAATGTTTACTAAACAAAATGCTGCAACATTTCCAATGCAGGTTAGTGTGCATTGCAGTTAAAAGACAAATCGAATAACGCTGACTTATCAATTCAAGTTTACTGGCGCAAGGCCAACGAAGTCTGTAGAAAGTTTCCTCATCCCATGCACATGTAAAACAGAATCAAGTGACGTTAAATAAAGTATCAGTACGATACTAGGTAGCTTACATTAGATAGGTACTGTTATCAGGAACGTGTTTCTACTCAATCATTAATTGGTCGTGACTGATCTATCAATTGACAACTTTAATATTTCAGTCAAACACCTTTCATAAATATACATATGTGAAGTTTTAACGCCTCTCTTTAAAATTCAATCAGTTAAACCCCTGAGGACTACCGCGAAACTGATTAACTACTAATTTCGCTTACAAATTGCGATATATATTTACTACTATATCAATCGTAAAGAGTATCAAATGTATAAACTAAGGAGTCGTGAATTAAATTTAAGGTCTCATTAAAAATAATGATAAATAAAGTATAGCTGAAGGCAAAAATATCACTTTACAGACAAGGCGAAATTTCTTAAGAAAATGTATTCAAAAATAATTGCCGTCACAGCAAGTTTGCAATCCGGCGATTTATAATTCAGGCCCGTCATTCCTCGGGGACTCGAAGAATACCAAATGAAGATACTTATATTTATAGCAACTCAAAGTAATTACATATATCTTCAGATAAAGCAGTTTAAATTAACTCCCCGGTTTTTTTTTGTAGATAACATCTACAATTTTGCCGATATGGCGGGTACTAAATTACAAATGACTCCGTAGTAGGCTTTCTTTGTCGAATAAAAAAGCAAACCAGAATAATTGCTTTCTACATAATATTATACATTGATATTATATAACTGTATTGCATTATCGTTTTCAAGAAAACAGTGGAGCATATCATCTTATGTCATATTACGAAAGGCTCAGATTGCATGCATAATAACATTAAATATGAGATATAAATGATACACAAAATTAAATATGATAATGAGATAAGTATTTAAAGAGCCTACTGGTCTTAACCACCATTGAAAAATATTAAGTATATAAAAATGTATATAACACTATTAAATTCCATCGTTATTACGCGAAGAATAAGCTTTCAAGACCTTTGCCCATTTTCTCAGGCAATCAACGCGAGTTACGTCGGCACCGCAAATAAATCCGACATCAATTAACTATCAAACAGACCAACAAGTTAAATTGACAATACTAGAATAGACTAGGCAGTTACTTTTCACACCACTCAGTATATACTATGTAGGTACTTACTTTGTTGTAACAAAGTGATAAAAAAGAAGTTAAAAATAATTTGTACGACCAATAAAATCCCAAGCCATTTTACGAATAAAACAGGATGAGTACTTATTACATAATTCTTGTAGTTTACTTTTATATTTATGTGTAGCTAGTTTTGTATTTCATCGCATTTTTATTTTTCAAGTAAAACATCTAAAATGTACCTACTACAAATCTCGTATCGTACTTGCAGAATTAGGTCTATGCAGTTAAGAGGCAAACAGTCATTGAACATATTTTACATCACATAATTACTAACCGTGTATCAACATTAGAAACTTTTCAATGATAAATTATATGTATGTATAGTTCATTAAAACATAAAGACGTAGAATTCTTGCGAGTCATGAATGCGCACAAACCTCTCTATGATTTCGCTTGTTCGTACGTAGAATATAACGTGCGCATTCTGACTTGCAAAAATATTTCGAAATTTCAAGTTTTCACTTGTGGACTGTGGTTGATTTTTTTTGCTATTAACGATACAACGTTTTATAATCTAGTATTGTTACATATGAAAAGATACATTTCGGAACTGATTATTATTAAGGTGACTTTATGTCATTTGACGATACAAGAAAAGACCGTGACAAATCTGTTGTTGTTATCCCTGCTAATAAAATTAAAGGGAAAAATTGAATGTATGGATAAATGTTTTGGTACATGGAAATATAACCTGGATATCGCACGCTAGAACACGTTAAGGTGGAGCAACAATCTATGGAGATGAAACCGCAAAGCGTTACTAGAAGATTACAATAATAAAAGGCCATTGATAATGATACACGAAATGTTCCAGTTTGAACTTGTCTGTACTGACTTTATGGTAAAATCAATGGATCTTGAAAATATTGTAAGTCTTAGCTTTAAGTAAATTTACAACTGCCTTTATACTTATTTGTCAATTAAAGCAACTCTTAAAGACAGCAGTTATTATATAAATGTAAATACAAGTTTCGTGCGTAACTTTCATTAAAACCGCTTCCTTTTCTTCACTGTCGCTTCCCTAGCAATTTATCTGCATTTAAAATCCCAGACATACCTCAGCCAAAGAAAATTTATCTAATAAATATTCATGTTTGTTTGACTTTAATGCCTATGTCCTAAGTACTGCGTCGCAATAAATTTATCAACGACGAGGTGTAAGGAATGAGCTGGTCGGGGTTCGGTGACCTCTGATGCCCTTACATCTGGATTAGGGACAATGGGGGCCCAGGGAGCGAGGAGAATTACCGCGACATTGATTTTGGAATATTTGTCGCTACGATTTGTGTAATACGTGCATTAGATTGGTGGGAAGAATGGCATGACGGCATAGATTATAGTTTCATGTTTTCTTATCGTACGAAAATTTAAATTACAAGAACTTATGAGACAGAGAAAAAAAAATATGGCATGTAGAATATTTTTTTGGAAATCATAAAACATACATTTATTAGGTCACAGTTTAATACATGTGTGTATAAATTTATCACAACGTATTTGTAGTAAGGCAACGTAAGTAAATTGACCGACCTCCACAAATTAATTCGGTGACAAAATTCTACAACTTCATTATGTTGGTAGTGCGTTCTGGATTGAGTGATTAGACACGTATAAAAGGTATTTCAGGGTTACTGATAACGATGTCGCTATGAACTGAGGTTACAAAGGCCAGAACGTTGATAGCTATAAATACTTTCTGCTTTCCTTTTGGAGGGCAGGACTTTATCATCGCATTGTAATTGTATTACTACATCGATATATCGACGTAGTACAAGATGGACGGATACGAATCAATATTGTATGCATTTTATAAATGATAATAAGGTTATTAACATAGATGTTTTCAAAGAAAAATCAAAGGAAACCTTCTAAATTTTTTAAATGAAATCTTAAAACCCGCTTGCGCTGAATGCCTAATAAGCGGGTCGGTTTAAGAAAACTCGCGGTTCGACCCGTGTTCAGGTCATCGACCTGGCTAAGCGCCGGCGCAGGCATTGTTGTCTATGGAGCATAGTACTAGTGTTTTCGATGTTTTGTTTCAAGGCCAGATCGGTAAATGACTAAACTAGAACTTTGGTTACGTAATATATCTACTTAATACATAATTTTAACAATGGACTAACTGTCATTACTCCAAATTATTAGGTCAAATTCAGTTTTAGATGTTTTTTCTTTGTTTGCTCGATCAAATTATAATATAGAAAAATCAACTGTAAGGAAAACTACTGTAGACTAATAAAGTAATTTCATTCAGTTAAATTGGATATGGAATTAAGAATTAATATACTGAATCAAGTGTCTTCTACAAAGATCAAACCGGTTGGACGGACCAAAAGTACTTGACTTGCTGAAGAAATATATGAATAGAAAGTATAGTTATATGACATTTACTTGTAGTTTTATTGGACTTGAGGAGAAGACAATTTTACTGTGGTTACATTGTTAGAAATAGCATATTTAATGAGGACTTCTTTCAATTCTAAAGATGAGTTCTATGTGTTATAAATCGAAATCATTGCTTTTGAATACGTTTTATATTGCATTGAAGCTGGTCTTTTCTCGGGTTTAATAGTTCTGGGAGTAGGCACAATACTTGGTCCAGTCGCTTTATTACATTTTCTTTGTAGAAATGTCTAGCTTAGACTTTCATGGCACGACGTAATGATCGAGAGAACCGAGGTAAAATATTATGTATTTATTATATGCAAGGCTATTCTTGGAACGAATAAATTTTAAAGGTACAAACAAAACAAATGAAAACAAAGTTTTACTTTATTATAGAGTCATGGAGTTTGAGCGAGGTGGTAGTCGGATCTTGTCCATATCTTGATAATTTAATATTAAAATAAATATGAACAGATTACATCCGCAATTGACTAATTTAGGGGGAAAAAAAGCCATAGACGACATACCTAATGCTTTTTCCCTGTATTCAAAATAATTACTAATAAGAAAGCAATTTGACTAATGATGGTCTCGAAATTAATGTAACAGATATTATTATTCCATAAATTTACATATAAATAAATTGTTACTCATTATTTTTTTAATATATCGACAGCATAATAAATGTAACTGTGTATTAATTTTACAAAAATTTCATAGTCTATGATTATCTATGACCCAAATAGTTTATAATCGCAAGTAAAGGTTTTGGGACTTTGTACAGTTTCAGATATATCAAAACTTTTTCAATGACCCAAATAGTTTATATTTGCAAGTAAAGGTTTTAGGACTTTGCACAGTTTCGGATTTACCAAAACTTTTCAGTTTTATTTTTAAACTAAAATCAGGTCATTCGATGTAATTACAACATGTGTGAACTTCACCTCGTAATAGTTCTATTTCCGTAAAACTGACTAAGTAATTAGTACTAAATAATTATTAGTCGACTCCATATGGTCTGCAAACATTTGGTCGACGGTACCCACGACCATGGGTGGGCTTGTATCCAGCTTAACAAACCAGCATTGCCATCTAACTTGGGCCTTCTGGGCACTCTTCCGGCGCATCAATCAGACAAATATATTGACCCGGGTGGGAATCAAAACATCACCATCAGGGCTCAAAAGCCAATACAGAACCACACGCTCCCAGATTGTTAAATTAATTTGTTGATTGTTATACTATTATTTTAAGATCGCAAAAGCATAATGTCGGATGCGCCATTATACGTCTAGCACTTACGACCAAATGCTTCTGAAGAACAATAGTACATTTGTCCTTATGCTCCTGAGGTCTGGATTTGTTTAAGCATTTTCTTCTAGTCAACAAGAAATCTATTTTAACCGTAGGTGTGTATATCGGTCTGTTACAGTTACCGCATCGGGCACCTATTTCGGGATATTTCGACATGGCCATTCATATCGTCTACGCTAACGTCGTCACGTACACACGGACTCACTTAATCTAATTATGATATATAGTTTGTAGTGCTGGGCTGTGATTCCATTTCCATTCCATTTTCTTTAAGATAGAAAAACAACAGGGAAATTCTCTAAAATATACTAATATCATCCTAATATCACTCTCACCACTGCAACATAAGGGGACATCCATAAATTAAGTACAAAAGGAGGGAGGGGGTAAACTAATTGTGACAAAAATAATGACATTTGTATAATGTATTTTATGGATGACCCCTAAGAGCTCACTCACAACTGTAACTGATGTTCATGGTCTTTATTTACTGATATCTAAAGCTGAAGAGATTGTTTGTTTGCTTGAACGCGCTTATCACAGGAATCCCGCCACCCCCACTGTAGTCCGCATGTGACACACTCGAGGAACGCGCACGCCCAATTGTGAATCAGCCTAATACATTTCACTTGCTTCCGCACCTGCGAAACCTGTTCCCATGGGAACTTCATAATAAAATATTCAACACTACATTTTTTTTTCAAATCGGTCCTGCAGTTCCTGAGATTAGCTCGTTCAAGCAAACAAACAAAATCTTCAGTTTTATATTATTATACTAGCTTCCCGCACGCGGTTTCACCCGCGTAGCACCCGTGCCCGCGGGAACCTCGTAATAAAATATAGCCTGTAACCTACCTCAATAAATGGACTATCCAACACTGAAAGATTTTTTGAAATCGGACCAGTAGTTCCTAAGATTTGCGCGTTCAAACAAACAAAAAAACTCTGCAGCTATATAATATTAGTAAAGATTATAGATACATCACTATAACTATAAATTACTGCACCGGTGGCTCAGTGGTTACGGTAGTTGCCTCTGAGACCTGGTGTTCTGGGTTCGATTCCCACCCGGGACAATTATTTGTGTGAACCACAAATAGTTGTTCTGAGTCTGGGTGTTCTGTGTGTCCGTGAAATGTATGTTTGTAAAGTCCCCCGCGACACAGGGATTTATTTCCCTAGTGCGGGAGATGTCTTTTAAAAAAAAAAAAAAAAATACTAAAGAAATACTTAAATACTAGAAAAATATATAAATAAGGACACATGTCTAACTAAAAGATTATTTAATTTAGAGAAAACATGAAATAACGTGTTATAATAAACAAATATAATTAATCATAAAGTCAAATGTCACTTACTCTGCGAAAGTTATATATGCATCAATAAATATGTTTATTATAATTGATTTATAGTCAGGTTAATGTATGGTAGCTATATTGGCAAATTAGCTTTTCGTATTTATATTTAAATTCTATTGGTATATTTTGCTATACCGGTCAACCGGGGTTTCTTTCATTCATGGTAACATTGGCCGTGTAAATGTACTCGAATTTGATGGTAGGAGGATCTCTTTACTAAAAATTCACCAGCTTTAGTTTCTCTGGAGCACATTTCCTCATACAATTTTGGCGTTTTGTCTCCCTTCAGATTTCGTTTCACCATCACTGTCAATGTTACCCAGAATGTCAAATTAACCCCGGTCTACGGTATGTCACAAATATTTTAAAATCACATTTATACTATTCTATACTACTAATATATAAAGCTGAAGAGTGTGTTTGTTTGCTTCAACTCGCTAATCTCAGAGACTTCTGGTCCGAGTTTTCAGTATTAGATAGCCTAATTATCGAGGAAGGCTATAGACTATTTCATTATGAAGTTGAAACGGGAACGGGAGTTAAGATGGTGATAATTCGTTAATTTCATATAACTGCAATACATTTTATAAGACTTTCAATATTATTCAGAGAACATTTTCTAAAGGTATATTTTAGGACAGCTGGCAGGTTTTTTTTCGAACGCTCAGTTATGTAGTCAGTCACTTTTGCTACTTCACCGGACTGACATCTTAACGTGATCTTTAAAGCACGTTTGGAAGACCTTCAAATTTCGGACTTAGAGCTGGTACTTACTTACTTTCTATTGCAAATTTCTAGTAAGTTTATAGACATTTATTCTCATATCAGATTTACATCACTTCCAAGAAGAACATGTTTTTTTTTATTGTTATTTTTGCCCGAATCGGGAATTTCACCCGATATTTACGGTCGAACATATTACCGGTAGACCAGCAAGGCAGTCATATACAATCATAGATTAAGTAGTTATAAATTGACCTTAAAAAATAAAGGGACTTTGTCACGTATAGGATAAATTCGCAGATCGCAACAAGTTATTACTTAAGTATTTCTATACAAGTCATTTGATCTTTAAAGACAATGATTTATGGCTGCCATTCAATAACGACCGCCTTACTATCAGATATGGAAGTGGCTTTATCAATGTGGGAAATAATCACTTAATAATGTACTAGTTTAATCATGCGTATTGATAAGATAGTATTATATGAATTATTATGATTCTATGTTTTTTTAATAATTCTAGCCACGAAACTGTCGTTCCCGTGGGAACTTCATCATAAAATAGCCTATGCAATTCCTCGATAACGTTAAAATAGCCTATGTAATTCCTCGATAACGTTAAAATAGCCTATGTAATTCCTTAATAAAGAATTTTTCAAGTCAGACCAGTAGTTTCTGATATTAACGCGTTTAAGCAAACAAGCTAACCCTTCAGCTTTATTATATTTAGTATAGGTTTTAACCTACATTTTCATTTGGATTTATAGAATTATTATTGTGAGACAAAACTATTCGATTCCTTGCAATTTTCAAAAGATATTCTAAAATTGTTTACGCGCCAATTGCTAGTTTCCATAAGTGCTACAACCAGACGTCGCGACGTGGCCAATGGAATCGTTAAAACTGGCGCGATCATATTAAAATTCAATGAAAATCACGATCCGCCAGTTAAATTGGCCATTGTTATCCAACGAGATGCCATAAAGCTAAATCTTTAAGTTCAAACACTTTCTACCGCCGATGCAAACCTTGGACAAAAAAACACCATTGTTACATGTGCTTGATACATTTGATTTTTTATTTAAACCACTGCGGAGTTACTATCGGCCGCAGTCTCGACATTGTAATCGTTTAACATGTAAAGCGAAAATGTGATGAGTTTACATGGTACGCCGTTAGAAAGCGTGGGCGATCCGATAGACAATTAATAGCAACATCGAGAGATCTGCTTCTTATACGTGCCATTGTTCTACAGTTAGGTTTAATTACGGGCGAAAGTCTAACGAGTGTCGCGAGAAAGTTTCGTACACACGATAAATCCCACGTGTATTGTATGTAGTTTTTATGTAATCGTGGTAGGATGTTGTAATTTTTGTTTATTATGGAACTGTTTTGTGTTAATCTTATGCAATTGTTATTAAATGAGGTATAAATATGCAGATGGTGAGATGCGTTGAGTTTTTTGGGTGCCAAAAACTCTCACGTAAGTAATTGTATGACTTCTTTTAGTGTTATTCGTGCTGCTCTTACATTCTTAGGGATTAATGTGAGGCACGTCTGTAAATATACATAATTTTACAACATAATATTAGATGATAAACTTAATCTTTGTCGTATTAGATTGCGTAAATATAAGATAAACTTAATTTTTGTTGTATTTATATCTAGTTATGATATCTTATACCTATCATATCTTACTTTTTTACATTCGTATGGATATACTGACGAATGTGTGTCTGTTATTCTTAAAGACTACAATCTTCTGAACGGATTTTGATTACATTTCGCTCTTGAGATTATAACCTAAAGCACGTTAGTCTTCTAGAATAGACAAGGAGTATAACTTTGTTACATAATTTATCATCATTTTTTGCAAGTAAATATTCTGATTGTTCTAACCAAATGCGGGTCACAAACTTACATCTGCTATATGCCAGTTGGTATAGCGAAAATTTGGTAACCTAAATCCCAAAGTCAAGTACCTACCTACTTAGTTTACGTATCTACCCTTAGTACTAGTAGCATTACAATTCTTAGTAATTATAAAATCATTTATTTGTACCAGCAGTTGACAACTAATATATCCGTCGCAGTCACCAATCTCATGCCAAATATCACGCATTGTTATCAACTTGTTCCGGCACCAAAACAATGTGCGCAGGTATGCAAGATACTTTGGCTTTGACATGCAATAAATATACTCACTCATTACTATCGCGATCACATTTAGCGCAACTGATATCTGGTTAACAGAAAATCAGAAGACGACAAACCAATTAATGATAACTAGCGGCCCGTTACTCAGGGATAATGTAGCATTATAATGGTGAAAGAATTATCGAAATCCGTTCAGTAGTTTTTGAGTTTATTCGAAACAAACATAAAGTACAAACTTTTCGTCTTAATAAAACACTAGGTTCCCGCTCGCGGTTTCACCCGCGTAACTCCCGTTCCCGTGGGAACTTCATAATTAAATATAGCTTATGTAACTCAGGGTGAATATAACTTTCCAATGGTGAAAGAATTTTTAAAATCGGCACATTATTTTTTGAGTTTATTCATTACAAACTTACACACAAAAATACAAATATTTCCTCTTTATAATATTAGTATAGAAAATATAGATAATTAAAACTCAATGATCAATAATTTCATGTTATAATTGTCTCAGAATCAAAATTATTTATTTGTAGAACATAGCTGTTGGTACAAATAGACAGACAGACAAATAGAGGTATGACATAAAACGGTAGAATGCTTTGTTGTAACATGCAATACAAAAAGGTCCCAAATAATAGACCAATATAATAATTAGGTACAAATTGTACTCGATATGTTACGAATATTGTTCTATTAACTTATCATTAATTCACATTTATTTAGCTTTTAGCGAACCGTGGATTTTTAGATAAATAATAATTAATCCAGTTTAAGGTCATTTTCAAGTGTTATATCGTGTCATTCTCTTCTTCTTCTTCTGTAAAAAACAAAATGCTTATAAAAAGGAAATACATCGCACCACTTAAATCCTCATTGGATTTATTGCCTTTGTTTATATTTTATAACCAAAGCTAATTTTATGGGCTAGCTTCGAAGTCCGTGACGATTTCCTTACGTGATAAACTGGAGCACCAGTTTAACGTGCATTCTGAGGCACGAAGCTATCACGACGAGTAAAGAGCGGTCACCTTAACCTTAAGGGCTTAACCTAGTAAAGCGATCGATCGAGCGATAGCTATTGAGCTACGAGGCTAAGGGATAGAGATTAGAGGCCCTTATAGAGCTAATACGATTAATAGCCATTACTATGTTCAGTAGAACTTGTAAGTTTTTATGATTTTATATACGACTGCAACCGCGGGGTGCATAGCTGCACCCCGCGGTTTTACCCGCGTTACTCCGCTCCAGTGGTTCAGAGCGTGATATTTTGTAGCTTATATGTTAATCTAGCTTATTAACTATCCCCGTGCAAAGTTTCAGACAAATCCATTCAGTAGTTTTTGCGTGAAAGATTAACAAACATACATACATCCACACATACTAACTTTCGCATTTGCATATAATAATATTATCAAGATTATAATATGAAATAGTGAATTTTATTCAGCACTTAGGTATTCACATACACTTGTACTTGTCAGAATTACAAAGTTATAAGATTAATAAAAAATAAAAAACTATAATTAACAGATAATTCTTACTCTATAAAATATGCGACTAGGTAACTAACAGAAGTAGGCAATAACAAATCTACAGACTACATAGTCCGTCATAATCCGTCTGTCCTGTGACAATTATTTCTGTTATATTATTATAAGAAGAAATATTAGTAGTATATGTAATTTATAAATAAAATTGTATAAGAAGTTTCGGGCAGTTACAGTGTTTTTACTTACGGTTTGCTACTTCTGGTTAATTTAGCCGACTATAATGAATAAAATGTCCATTTAAGTTTTTTTATATAATATTAATTCATATTTATGCATGTTTATGTAAGATTTAATAATAATTGATAGTAATTAGAATTCATAGTAATATTAAGGAACTAAACTGTATTCTAATTGCAATACATACCTATTAAACAAATAACTTAAAAATTTGCCCAATGAATATTGTCAAATGTTGTAAACCAAACTTTACTGCTATAGAAATCAGTTTGCACTGGAAACGCGCAAATTCTTGCCTTTTAAAGTAAACATGTCAACATTGTGTAAAGAATGTCGCAACTACAGACAAGTAGCATCCACAAAGATAATACACATAATTATGTTTTTCAAATTAAAAACAAAAATATTTTAAGCTGGAATGATGTATGAAGGTCACTCATACACAAAACATGCAAGAGTTGTGAAACACTAACTTGTAATACAAACCAGTTGCATGCTTAAACATATGCGCACGCGCATATTGGCGACTGTTATATTTCATTTATTATCATTTCATCTAGATCCTCGTTAAATCGGCTTCGTGTGACTGTTTTTGTGCTAAATCTTATCTAAATCATTGCATAAGATATCTACCTATTAAGTGAAATAGTAACAAACATTTTCTCATCCACATGTTTACTCACATTAAGTATAAAATCTTAGTATCATAATATACCTATTACCTACTTACTTATTACTGATACAATATCACTTTAATCTATGTCTATACTAATATTATAAAGAGGAAAAGTTTGTATTTTTTTATTTTAGTATGTTTGTTTCGAATAAACTAAACTCAGGCTAAAGTGAACAGACACTTTCTAGGGAAGCGTGTATCATCTAAGGCCTTATCTTCGCCTTCCATCAAGCGAGATTATGGTCAAACGTAAGCCTATATTTAATAAAAAAAACTACTGAACGGATGTCGATAATTCTTTCACCATTAGAATGCTACATTATCCCTGAGTAACATAGGCTATATTTTTACACGAAAGTTGCACCCGTGCGGAGCCGGGACGGGCCGCTAGTAGTCTATAATATCTCAACATAATTTATGCCTCATAAGACATGTCGGACATAAATACCTCTTGAAAGTCATGAAAATCACTATCCATAACAAAAACTGAGTCTAAAATTAACTTGAAACTTGAAACAAAAACATGTAGCAATTAATAATTCAATGCCATTTTATAAAAGAAGATATCCAAAACAATTTGCGAATTTCAATGGAACAATTGATTTCGACAAAACCACGAACTTTGGAACTTGTTTTAAAAACAAAAGACGCAAGTCGTACAAAAAATCGATCAAGAGTGAGTTGTCTCACAGATGAAAGATTCCGTAACATAATACTTATTATAAGCTTACTTCTAAGGCTGTGTTCAAACCAAACTGACTGTCAGCCGCCGAAAGTGAGCGAACATTACGCAGTTTATTGTATTTCCATACATATTCACTTTTTCGTTCACATCTAACCGACGATACGTTATTACGCTATGCGTAGACGCCGACATTCGGCGGCCGTTTAATATAGCATGTCACGCTACGCTCCGCGGACGCTGATTGGACGGACGGACGTAAACTATAGTGTATTGTCAGCATAGTGTGAATGAAGAATACCGTTTATTTTCACGTTTACACTGAGGCTCACAGTGAGCCTGCTCACATTCGGCGGCTGACAATCAGTTTAGTTTGAACACAGCTCATCCCTTCTACAAAACTAAATCTTTGAAACGCAGTAATAACCAAATCGAAATCCATTATATGTATAGAAAAGAGGTAGATAAGAAACATAGATGTAAAACAGTAACTGTGTTCTCTGTATTGTTTAGAAAGAAGACCATACGAAACCTACAATCTATACTAATAAATAAAGCTGAAGAGTTAGTTTGCTTGAACGCGCTAATCCCAAGAACGACGGTTAGATTTGAAAAAATCTTTCAGTGTTAGATAGCCCATTTATTGAGAGAGGCCGTAGATTACATATCCATTTATTAAGGCTGGAACTCTGCTCGCCTTCATGCTCTGTGTAGTAGCAAAAGTCTCGTGGCAAACTAAATATGTCGTCCGAAAAAAAAGATTACATTTAATAATGAAGTTCCCACGGGAACGGGAGTTGAACGACAACGACCAACGACTAGCGCGGCAAGCTGGTCTAATAATATTCAACAATCTTACGTTTAATTTGTTTTTACAGTAGATAATTGATATGGATGTATATCAATGTTATTAATACTATACAGTTTCAACTGATGAAATGCAGCGCAAACTGATTGAAAGACCACGGTCTTAATAGCTCCTGTCTGTGCCTACATCCAAATTCCTAATAACATAATTATTTTGGATACGGATTCCTGAAAATGAATCGTGTACCAACAAAAATAAGGAAACTAAAGATGAACGTACAAGTACGATAATTATGTGTATTATTAGACAACGCCATTATTTCTGACGAATCAGATAAGAAAAACAGTCAATTCTAGCATGTCATTTTAAATAGCAATTAAGTAGTAACTAGTTAATGACGATGTCCATTGTTGTTGGTTTCTCACGGATAAGAAGATGAGACGAACAACACATTTAATGGCAAATCTTGCAAGATTTTACGACGTTATAATAACTACATAAGGTATCTGAATCAGCTGATTGGTTAGTTAAATGAACTAGCATCGGTTAACTGACTATGCTGACTGAATTTGGATACTGTTGTGGAGTTGAAATGAAATTATACATGTCGACGACTTAAAAAAAATGTAAGCTACCTAAAAATTAAAGTCCCGTCTAAGACGGCAGTTGCCATTCGGTGGAATACACGGACAAATAAAAAAGACAGATACAATAAAAGTTGTAAATACAAAATCGGTCTAGCCGTTACTGAAAGTAGCCGACACAAACAGACACACAGACATACGAATAAAATGCCTTTCTGTTATTAGTAGGTACCCTATAATATACATTCACATGCATTTAGTAAATACCTGTTATTGCTCCATCACTAACATAAACTTCAATTTTATTTATTTGTATTATAGATACAATTAAAAAAGGAATAGTGCGTTATTTAACAATGGTAACTATACAGGGTGTCCCAAAAGATTACGTAGCTGGGAAGGGGGGTGATAGGGATGGTCACAAGGGTCACCAGAAAAATATAAAAAACTCCCTCTGGGTGTTTAAAAAAATAAATGGCATTTTTTAAAAGACTAAAAATTTTACACCTTGTGCTAACTGTACCTACAAATATGGCTGTATTTAAAAAAAATCCTGTTATGTAATCTTCAATAACAACAAGGTCATCAACATCAACATCAAAAATAACAAGGTGTAAAATTTTAAGTTTTAAAAAAAATGCCATTTTTTTTTAAATACCCAGAGCGGATTTATTTTTTATTTTTCTAGTGACCATTGTGTCCACCCCTGTCACCCCCTTTCCCAGCTACTTAACCTTTTGGGACACCCTGTATATTGAACGATATAATCGATTTATCATACATAACACTAACATCGATATCTTTCTCTGATAATCCCCTACGCGCCCTAAGCAAGTTTACTCCCCAACCGTCTCCCTAATTCAATGTCTGCGAAGTTAATCCACATTTTCCAATATATAGTAAGGCAAGCAATATCCCTACGGCGATTCAGAATGAAAACACAAGTTATTCGGTACTTAATACACAATTAAAGTCAAAACGTGAAGGGAGACGGAGAGAAAATTGATTGAATCAGGCGGAGGGCCCGGAGCTGTTTTTACTATATATGTGTGTGCACACATTCATTTAATTAATTGAATGGACGGCTGGTTGAGAGAGATCATTTTTTTAACAGGCGCAGTTTTGGTACAATACACTTTATTAAATTGTAAAGACTAGCGGTCGGCAACCTGCGGCCTTTCAACTTAAATAAAGACTTTTATGAAAGGATAGAGTTGTGCCGCCGACTTCGCTTCTATTTATTTTATTCAAATATCTGTTGCAGCCAGTTGCGGATAGAATGCGTCTGAATTAAAAGCCATACATTTTTCAACACGGCTAGCCGTAATGTAATACAGCGAGTAAATAGCCGCGTTGAACACCGGTTTAGGTAATAATAATTATTATTTACCACCAAATAAATCCACCGTTTTAAAAAACAGCTGGCCGTATGTAATGCGGCGGATTGTACCATCTGGCTGCGACATATCCACCATTACTAAAGGAGGTGAATTTATTTGTTAAATGTCTAATGTAATCCCAAATTTCTCCTCCTACCTTAGCACGGCAAATACATGTGAGTCGCCTTCCATTTTATAGAGAGACTTGCGTTTACATTAAACAATTTTAAAATTGCTTGTAAATCATTTAAATGAAGACAAGGCAATTGAGTTACAACATTATGGTTAATAAAGTCATAAATAATATTGTACATAAAACAGCAAAGATAAAGGTATACGATTCTTTTTTATGATTATGGCGTGCACTGATAGTAAGACTTGGTATCTTTTTAGTTTTTATGTGAAAGATATAAAGAGAGAAAAAATGTGTAATCTCAATTAAAATTTCATACATTTTGTTCTTTTATATTAGACTAAGATACGCCGAAGCAAGGTCAGATGTTCCTGTGTCGCGTGGGCCTTTACAGATGCCTAAACCAGGGACAAAAATCCTCCAGACTCCAAACAATTATCTGTGGTTCACACAAGAATTTGTCATAGCTGAGAAACGAACCCAGATCAGGTCAGTACATCATACAGTAAACCCTCAGTCACTTTTCTGGTATCAATAAATATCCTAATTGTAATTAGGGTACATATAACACATGAATTAAGTTAGCGACTACAGCCTAAACTGTCAAGGGAACACTTTGAATAAGTTAAGGCAAGTTTACCCACTGTCAAGAACTACAGTATCCATATATTCGTAGTAAACGAAGCTAATTTATTATTCATGTAAGAACGAGGCTTGAGTTAATAGAGCGAAATATTGTTAGCGAAATTCCTAATTGGGTAGGTTTCATAATTTCATTGTAGAGTGGTTTACGAATAACTATTCTCAAGGATCACTCGAATATTGTGGTAATGGTATCAGTACCATCACCTTTTAAACGGATTTTTAGATTCAATTTTATTATTACGGTCTTACTGGCCGATTTTGATGACATCGTTAAAGGAGATAACCTTTTTGCACATTATAAGATACACATCACTGCGTAAAGATAAAGCCACAAATAAATAAAAAATTAAGTCCTTTTTAACGCTAAACGCTCGTACTCATGCTGGTATTTCATTGCATTAAAAAGGATTTCTTTATTTTTTAATTGTAATAATTTTGAATTTAAGCAGAGACATGTGCTCTTCCTAACTATAATACTCATAATCAGGTGTTACGGATCTGTAATGCTACTGGGGACCTATCCCAGCTCCATAGCTTTACAAAATACCCATGGCACGGCTGAAAAACCACCAACTTCATCCGAAGTGCTAATTACATTTTATTTTAGTAAAACAAATCCCATTTTTATCCGGACCTCGTTAACTACAATTGCCGCTAGACGCAACGAGGGAACCTTTATAAAAATATGCAAGCAAACTATTGTTTCCCAACCATATCTTTAGCCATTTCACCACAATTATTTACGTGGTAGTAATTACATAACCAGAGTTCGTTGACCATCGGGCAATTATAATGTTTTCTATTCAAATATTGTACGTTATCAAGAGCGCGCCCATCTTATCTGAACTAACCGAAGCGATTCGCAATGAAACCTCATTCGTAATAGTTAGTATGTAATGTAACTAGTACGTAATTGTGTTTGTTAAATAATAGTCACTGTTCTGTAATATACTAGATATGAGTAGTCCACAAGGAGGACCGTAAGCGTTGAAGCGTATGCTTAAGTATGTATGTCTAAACCTATAATAAAGAACTACTAAGTCGACGTTCTTCATATCGTTTGAATGCATAAATCGTTTAAACTAGCAGTCCAATTACAAACATTTTATATAATAGATGATACTTTTATTGAGGAAGAACAAAGGCATTTTAATTGTATTATGTCCAACCAAAAAGTTATAATACTTATTATTGTTATTATATATCACAAGAGTTTCACATCAGTAATAAATTTGTCTTTATAAGTTGGTAATTAACGACAATAAGTGCGTTAAATTTAACACTCAGATATGCATCGCTTATTGTTGATAAATAAATATACGATCTACGGAGTCGGCCATACTTTACACTTCGTGTTGGCTTCAACAAGACCGTAACAATGTGTCATAACATAATATTTAAAACATAAATCACTGTGATAAAAGGCACTACCCTTTTCGCAAAACGATTTGTCGGCGTGCTTTTGGTTCATTTTCTATTAACAAATAATTGAGTAAACGCGATGATTAATTTATACATAAAATGCTATATTTTATAACTGCGAAGTAACTGTTAAAACATAATGAAAATTCTCATTCAATTCTGTGCATGTCTTCTAACATTACAGTGTACTCAAAAATAAGTATAGTTAAAGGAATTGATACAAAGAAAAAATAAATCTGCAATTTAAGTGGTAGGATGCGGGTCACGTATACTAAACGCACTACAAACATGTAACCCGTAAGAGATTTATTCTGTAGACGTCCATTGACAAAAAAGGTGGGACGACTTCAAATTCCCAGAATACTCGCGCCTTTACTTTGAGAAAAAAATGCCAGAGAAGGCAATTCAAAGCATAAGATTCCGCAAATGTTTTGACAATGGTACCATTGCTATTTCATTAAGACACTGTTTTATATCGGAAGGCTTCACAATTATTTAGCGTCTCTGAGGAAGTACCTACCTACACATACATGCACAATTCTCGCACAATGTTAGGTTCACGCTGCGTTCATATCAACTAGCGTTACAATTTCCGCATATCATACTACGATGGAAAAAAAGAAAATTAACAACGTTTAACATCTCGATTTCATAATACTTTCACTAAGATTTCCATCAAGACTTTCCAATATATATGAAGAGTGGTCATTCTTCAGTCGAATCTGAATGAGTCGCGTCATGCACAATCATGATATCGTTTGGAAAGTTATATGAGTTGATGTGCAAGTCAAATTTGAAAGATGACTACCTTTTTGTGTGAACACCTTAGACAATGTAATTTTGCACTACTTTATATTTTTATGTTATGGAATACAAACAATGCGGTTGGATGTCAGCAAGGAGACCCTCTCGGGCCAGCTATTTTTAGCCTTGCTATTCATCCTATTATCCATCGCCTTCAATCAAAACTTAATATTTGGTACTTGGATGATGGGACAATTGCTGGCAATGTAGATACTGTTTGCGATGACCTTCGCTTAATTATAAAGGAGTTCCACCAAATTGGGTTGGAACTCAATTTTTCCAAATGCGAACTATACATTGCAGACAATTGTCCTTCCAAAGATTTGGCTAAAGACAAAATTAATAGTTTGGCCCCAAATATCAAAATTATTGATAAATCTTCACTGTGTCTGCTGGGCTCTCCTGTCTTTGACGAATCAATACCTGCTTTTGTTGACAACCAAATTCAAAATTTCTTAAATAACTCTGATCGACTATCTAAAATTAGCCCTCACATTGCTTTTACTATTCTAAAATTTTGCCTTTTTGTCCCTAAATTCACCTACACTTTGCGATGTTGTCAGTTGTGGAAACATATTAATATTCTAAAAAATATAGACAACATCGTCAAAACCAGTTTAGAATCAATTTTGAACATACGTTTTGAAGAAAGGACTTGGTCACAGGCTTCACTTCCAGTTCGATTAGGGGGTCTGGGCGTTAGAGCCATTTCAGACGTTGCTCTCCCCGCTTTTTTGTCTTCTGTCCATAGTACCCAAAATTTATCACATAAAATTCTCTCGGCTAGTCTAAATAGTTATAATATTTCTTATATGAAGGAAGCTGAGTCTGAATGGCTTTTGGCTTGCCCCAACTCTGCCTTGCCATGTAATACATCTGTTCAGCGGCAATGGGATGGGCCGCTCTGTGAGCTGACGCGGAATAATTTGTTACAAACGTGTTCCAGCTCTGCAGATCGTGCCCGTCTCTTAGCCGTTGCGGAATGGGAGTCAGGCTTGTGGCTGCATGCGCTTCCGTCACCAAATACAGGCACCTTAATGGATGCAAATACGTTTCGTGTGGCAGTTTCGTTGCGCCTGGGTGCGCCGTGCTGTGCTCCCCACCGCTGCGAGTGTGGCGCCAATGTGACCCAACTCGGTCACCACGGCCTGTGTTGTAGCAAAAGTGCTGGACGTCTGTCCCGTCATGCCACTATTAATGATATAATCCGTCGGGCCTTCAGCTCGGCAAATATGCCAGCCGTTTTAGAGCCTAATGGCCTTATGCGCGACGATGGTAAAAGGCCCGACGGAATGACTCTGGTGCCTTGGAGGATGGGACGGCCTTTGGTGTGGGACGCTACGTGCGTCGACACCCTCGCGCCGTCTCATCTTTCCGGGACTCAGGGTAGGGCTGGCATGGCGGCTGAATCCGCGGAGAATCTCAAGAGGCGCAAATATAGTACCCTTGATAGTGGTTATGTATTTGTGCCTTTTGGTGTCGAAACATTGGGGCCGTGGGGACCGGGAGCCAAATTAATTTATAAATACCTCGCAGCGGCCCTCTTAAGTGCGGCACGTTCTCCGAGTGCTGGTTTCTACTTTGCACAGCAGGTAAGCATTGCCATTCAACGTGGTAATGCTGCCAGCATTCTGGGAACCTTGCCAGGTAGTATAGATTTAGAATAGTTGTATATAAGTTAGTTTTATTTTTAATTAGTTACTTTTAGTTTGTATTTTATTCATGGAATACAATAGTTGTATATATATATACTGAATAAAATATACGCAGTATTTGCCTGTGTTCTACATGAAATAGCGGTGCCAAGTGTGGTGACTATGTTAGCGAACCTTATACGAGATACGATGAAAAATTCAAATCAAATCATTTAAATCTGATACAAGAAATAATTAACGTTAAGTTATGAATGTAATTAAACTTGTAATGAATTTCCCATAATAAAACGGAATTGATTTATTCACTTGAACTCTAGTATACCATACATAAACTTGTTATTTATTACAGTGTCATCTTAACGGTTGAGGGCCAGAATTGTTAATCAATGAACAGTTGAGAAACAATAAATGGTTTTATTAGATCCATAATTCAAACGAGCATTATCCGTACATAGGTAAATAGGTTTATTTACATATTTACATAAACGTTTTAAAAGTGTAACAGATTTGTATAATTTCACTTGACCGGGCACAAAGGCGAGCAGTGTTCCAGCCTTAATGAATGGATTAAAAACTACAAACTAAGTAACCTGCACAAGAGGGCGCCCACTGTGGGACCTCAGCTCAGAGCGGAGCGATAGAGAAATGGTGAGTCTCTGACAGGTTTTGTCCAACTGTAGCTCTACGTTACAGGTCGCAGTCCTCTCGGGTCTACAAGGGCATCGGAAGGTTGAATGTGACATCCATGCGTGTAAAAGCGGATTTAAAATGGGATATCGATTTGATTTATACTACAATATTATAAAGAATATGAGTTTTCTTTTGCAACATACTGAATATGTTATGACGATTTGGACTAACTTGTTCTACGAAGCGCAGAGGGTTGTCCCTCAGGGAACCACACAGTAATCTTTTATTATATTTTAATATTTTTTCTCAACGAATAAACGAGTCAATCAAACTCACGGCCTCCGAGACGTAAAGCGAGGCTTATACTAATAAGGTACGAATATAGGAGGTAGAATTATAAGTACATTGCCGAAATTACTGAAGCAGTTGGTGGTCTCGACATCAGCATTCTGAAGAAGGAAAAAGCCACGACATTAAGACAGTTTCGTCGAGTCAAGTTTTTTCGTACCATACCTTACTTTCGCTATCCATAGGGTCTGGTGAAAACACTTTTACTTATTCATTAACCGAGGTTTATATAACATTTGGTCCGAATCACACACGTTATTTAGCAACTGTTCACAAATTTTAATGACCCTTTAATAATTACTTGTTTTGAGTGTCTACTAAAATATTAATGGAATAACGAAAGAGGATTTGCTCAAGAATCATTATAATATGGAGAAGGTCATAGACTGTATAAATTATCAATTTAAGAAGGTTAATGCTAGGCTAATATTAAAAGGTGTTATCTGTAAATATAAGGTGCCTCTAAAACCTAGACCGATATCGTGTCACGATACACTGTTAGGTGCGGCAAGCATAGGAGGACCAGAATACTTAATAGAAAATCGTCTTTGTTTGTATGAAAATAAATATATATTTTTCCAAAACTTTACTGATGTAATCGCTATTCCTGCCGCTATCTACTGTTAAATGCATATATTTCGGAACCACCTCTTACACTCCTTTTTTTCCTGTAAACAGATTTTACCAACTTGCTCTATAACCATGCGGGCTTATTATTATGATGTTACAATATAATAGAACATTTGGTTAAATTGTTTATCATCATACTGAGGGGTTAAAGGGTAATTGACTTAAGGGAGCAATGAGCAATATTGACTTATATATTTTATGACGGAATAACATTAAGTGGATAATTTAATGTCGGTGGTTTAAGTCAATTTGTGTTTCACCACTTGATACCACACATTATTTCCATACAAGACAATTTTTTAACTTCACATAACTTCATAAATTCAGTGTTATTAAACAATTCAATTTCTTTTCAGCTTTGCTAATCCTGAGAGCGCATGAATGATACGTGTCTTACCTGTGTTGGGAGCATGCGCTGACAATTTTCCAACTTCGATCAAATAACAAATATCTGAGGTTCACGCTCTCTCTCTATTTTGAATAAGAGACCATTTACTAATTACCATCTCAACTAAGTAACTACTCATTATCTCTTTAATGTTTACGAGCAATTCTGTTGCCAGTTGTAAGTTCTCATCCAGGTAGAAATATCCCAGTTAAAATTGGTGTATAAATGAATATGTTTTATGACATATCTTCGTATGCCAAGTGGAGTAACGCCAGAGTTATAAATATTGAATATACATACCTGAATGATTCATACAACATTCTAGAGCTGTAGCCATTCCCTAAATTTAATGCCGGACCCATTTAGTTTATTCCCTTTCATGAACAACTAGAACGTTTATGTATGTGATGACTGATGAGTCATCATCATCAGCTTTTATTCAATCTACTTCAACAGTGGCACATGGGCTTGTCCCAAAGAGGGTGTTGTCATGGAGTATGGTAGGCGTGGTGACGACCTTGGCTGGCGGTTTGGCGACCGAAGTTTTATGTCGTAATACTCGTTTCCTGGTATACAATTGTCAAAGATAATGTTATGATATGGGAATCGGGACCAACAGTTAAACGTGATTTCCGAGGCATGGGAAGTTCCGCAACCCACTCTAAAGCGGAAAAGTTATGGTATGGTTAGTTGAGAAACAAATATTTGATTTTATCATGACAATGATTTATTTTAATCAATTTTTATTTATTGAAACCGAAACCCCATGATTATGTTTTTTAAGATTCCGAGCATAGGTTTTATTGTTGAGTATGAAAAAGTATGAATAATGATACTGTAGTTAGATAATAACTTAGTCTTACTATAACGATATATTTTAGGTACAATGACTGAAAACTGCAATTTTTACATTATACAGCGTACAACATATAAGAACAATCGCACTCATAACATCGCATGTGTTAAACGTACATACTACCATACCTATGTATAATGTGAGACAGTTTTTGGCACTGTATTTTGCTTCCGGGGCCTGTGAGGGGTTACGGTCCACTGAGAAACACTGTTCCTCACAGAAGGCGTATTTAGATCGAGGATTAACAATTCAGTATTTATGGTATGGTCGATAAAATAGTAGACTTCATAATAAATTATAAGTATAAAGTTCCGTATTTAGAGATGGGAGCTTACATTGTAGCCGTATTCTAGATGGAACTACAGAAATTGATGGGAACATTTGATTGTTACTGCTTAAGCTGGATTGTAATACAAGTTCTGTTGTTTATTTCTTAAAGAAAATAAAGAAGTATAGCTATAAGTATTTCTGACAGCAAGGCTAGTTAAGATCTTCTTGGTAGTAAATTTATTATATCAGTTTACGCACAAATATTTTAGACTTAAGTGTACTCAACTTAGCAAATTACCTTTTAAGTATCCGCTTAAGTTATAAACAAAGTTTATGTTGACAGGCGATAGTTAGTACACACATGTATACATGTACAGTTAAGTTCCTTTAGTAAATTTTCTTGGAAACTATTTTTTCAAAGTACTTAAGGTTTACTTTATGAAACCTAAACATAAACTTCTAAACAACAAACTTAAGAAATATCAAAATTATATTATTTCAGATTTCTGAAGAATAAATTTATCGCTTCCTCCTCTCTTCTAACCCGCTGAACCCGACAGAGTCCATACTTTGTACTGATTTTGTCTTTGTAACACTTATTATACATACATATGGCGTGCAATAAATGAATATAAATATGAAATTCATAAGCACGAAAACATGTCATGAGTCGGTCAGTAATGTAGAAACAAATAACAAAACTTAAAACAATATTTATATCGAATAAACACGGAATCTAATCACAAATATTTGCGATAACTGTTACAGCATTGTACATAAAAACTCGGTCGCACAAACGCGACACACCCAAAGATTTAAAGATAAAAATCAATAGGAAGCCAAAGCCAGCTGATTCCAAGGCGAACATGTCTAAATGGGTCATTATCCTAGAGCAAGTTACCGTAACAGAGGTACTACGAGTGTGCGAGTCATCAAAACAACGATAAATACCAACAACCTTCGAGGCAAGGTTGACACCCGATATCAACCGGCGGAGCCACATTAACCCAAAAAACTTCGAGACCGGTCAATAAAGAGGTACATGTTCTGAGACAGTTCTTGGATAAGTTCCTTTTCTGTTAAAGTTTGACAGTTAACCCATTACGCGTTCACGCGACATTTGCCGAAAAGGCTGAAGATTCCATCAGACTACAATTTTTTTTTTTATCTGTCATTTCTTCTTCGTCAAATTCCATTTTTTGTAATATTAAACTGAATTGACCTAAATTCTTGGGTGGAATGTTCGAGAACCATAAGTGGTGTTTGGGTGTATCCTTGGTTCACTCAATATTACGTCACTTCAGTCTTGATTTTTTTTTAAATACTAGGAAATACTTTAAGCTAGCCAGCTTATTAATATAGTATATTAATTTATGTGCTAATTTACTTTAAAATTTATATAATACTTTTAAGAGCTGCTTATGCATTAAAAAAATGTTTTTTCTTTACTTTAAACATTATTAAATTTATATAAAGATTATTTAGAGGTCTAATATTATTATGGTATTGTACAACCCGCATAGGATAAAAATACACAGTTATTTTCATATTATCCAAATAAAAGGTATTATAAATATCGGAACAATAGAAATATATTTGTAAACAAGATTGAAAGGAGAATGTTTTGGTATTTTCCTATGACAAGTAAATACCTTCAGTTGGTCAAGCTAGTATTGTTGACGTTGAATAGCAAAACAACACAATAATTATAGTTTGAATTATTGTTTGAAATGCAGTGTAAAATCATCATACCAAGATAGTTTATATACATACACAAATGAAATGCCAATCATAGGTAAAAAAGCATTTCTCGATGCTGTCATTCTTATACTAATATTATCTAAATAATACGACAAGCAAAAACTTTGTATCTCATTTTACGAAAAAATAGGCCCCGGAACTACTGAAAAGTTTTCAAAAATCCTTCCACTATTCCAAATCTAAGTTATCTAGGAGTTTAAGATACTCAATTACAAAAAAAAAACACTTAAAAAAACTAAACCATAAAGACGTTCATACATCTACTTAACCAATCAATTCATACGTACATCCATTATCCTTGGTACTCATTTCTAACGGCATTCGGCCGGTCCCCTACTATTGTGACTCATTCCAACGTCACCCACAACTCATAAATATATCCACATCGCATAAATTAAATAAAACAATTGACACCTAGTATGACAAGTAGATTGTCATCGCGATATCATGATGTCATCGGTCGGGGTCTATGGTCAGATGAACTTGCACGGATTAAAATCTCGTTGCGTGCGTTTGTTTATTGACTTTAGTAGCGTATTTTATTAGTCAGTTGCTAGGCAACGAGTGTAAATAACTTTATTCAAATGTTTAACCTTGTGTTACTAACAAAGTGAATAATTTTGACCTGTGTAAATTAATTATTTTGGCTATTATGTATGGACCTATGTAGTTGTACTATCACGATATACGGATTTGAATGCCATCAAGCAGAGATAGGAACAGAGCGGTAGCCTCGCATGGCACTGATACTTACAGGCTATATTAGTTGCGTCCCGCAACTTCATCCGCGTAAGATAAGGATTTTATAAAATATTACAAAACACAACAGACAAAAAAAATGAAATAGTTTTTTTTTTGTAATGAATATATCTTTTCTATAGGTACAAATAAATAAAATTATAGTGGCAGTTTGTAATATTAAAATAATCGCTTTTTACTACTTGCATAGTAGGAATGTATACTTATATATACTAATGTTGATGTAAGAGGACAGTAAAATTAAGACTGATGGCCAAGCGTAGGGGCGCCCTTCTCAACTTCTCACCCTATGCATACGAAGCCTTAAAAAGGAAAAATAGATTACCATAGTTTTTTTTTAGGAAATAACATCGTTACATATTCTTGCTATGGTGGTAAATGTTACCAATCCTGACGTACATCAAAACGAACTGTGCATCCATTTTACCCAGGTTAGCATTACCGTGTATCGAAGCTTTTTTATAAACGGACTTTATGTGAGACTTTGACCATGAGACTCTTGCTACTTAACCGATTGTAGGATTTCAAAGATCGAATCTATCTAACGCTTTACTATTGTTTCAAATCATGTTGAAAATTCCATTGGTCAAAAAAAAACCCAACCTTCATAATATCAGAAAAGATTAGTTTCATATAAGCATCAACATTATGTAGATCTGAATTAGCATTCGCTTTTAAGAGCTCGTTAAAATCATGTCATTGGTATTCAAAATGTCCTCTTTATCGTTTTGTCATTGCCGTATAGACTTGTTTAACTACTGCAAAGACCGTGATACGAAGCCCTAGAATGCAGTATCACATTAGTCACGTAATAAATGTTAAGTCATACAGAAGAGTTATATTACACTATCTTCCCGCGCGCGGTTTCACCCGCGTAGCACCCGCGGATGCTAGTACTAATCTATCTAACTAGCCTGTGTTGTCCCACTGCAGGGCAAAGGCCTCCCTCTCCCTTTTCCACACAACTCTGTCTTTTGCGAGTGCCGGCCAGTCCCTACGGTAGGAGTACTAATAAAGGAAAACTGAAGAGTTTGTTTGTTTAATTGAACGTGGTAAAGTCAAGAACTGCTGGTCCGATTTAAAAAAATATTTTAGTGTTAGATAGTCAGTTTATCGAGAAAGGCTATATCTAATTATGAGGTTGGTCTATCCTACTATTATAAAGAGGAATGATTAAATTTTTTGTGTGTATGTTTGTAATGAATAAACTCAAAAACTACTGTGCAGATTTCAAGAATTCTTTCACCATTGGAAAGCTTCATTCACCCTGATAGACTTAGTTTTTATTTAATTATGAAGTTCTTACGGGAACGGGAGTTACGCGGATGCAACCACGCGCGGGAAACTAGTATATAATAAAATTGAATGAATACCTCTATAAAAATGAAGCGGGCCTTTGGAATAATATGAATTTGAACAAAATATAAAACTGAACCCATAATTTACATTCACAAATCAAAATTCACATATAGTACAAACTACAGAACAAATTGAAGATTCGCGTGCAACTCCTAAATACAAATCGTGTTTCCTCAAATTAGCACTAAATTAAATACTACGAATGCGTTAGAGTGTTAGTTGGTATGCCAAAACATTACACATACATACGTAAGCTATTATGTAGTTCAGTAGGTAGTTCATGTTACACAAGTATGTATATTTTTACGTTTACTTTCATGAACCGTAAGCACTTAAGACAATCCAATATTTGAATAAGCAAATAAATCTAGTACTGATTAAACTCGATTAATTAACACATTTCGACATTAATTTTCAGTCGCAGAAAAGTACTTTTTACTTTCCCTTTAAAATATTGTGCTTAATTAAATCTTACTTGATAAGTAACGGTATCCAAATTTTATTGTTATCAAAAATTGGAACTTAAGAATACTTTCTAATTGTACTTCACTTTACTTAATAATATTTATCGGCCAACCTCCGTAGCGTAGTGGTATTTGGCCGGCTTTAAAGCTCGTGGGTTCGATCCCCACGGCGGACAGAAAATCTCTGTGTAAATTCTAAGATTTCTTTCCTCGGCCTCCGGGCCTCGGAAAGCACGTTAAGCCGTTGGTCCAGTTCGTTATGACATCATCTAAAATATTCGTATAGCAAGGAACGAGCAACAGCGTTTTCTTGTGTGGCACAACATAATACTGCGGTCACAAACCCGCCTGCTAAGCGATTGATTATGGCAAATACCCTCGGGAGGAGGCCCATGTTCAGTGGACGTTGTACGGGCTGATGATGATGAAGAATATTTATCTCAAAAATATATGTATCTATAATTAATTAAAATGAATCACATATCTATAGAAAATGCACGGTGATAAAATGTTGAAGTGATTTATAAAACTGAATGAGTTGAACCTTGTGTTGCATTATATCAAGGTAACATCCTGACTAAGTATGAATCATAGCTTTACTTCCTTAGCATTGCCCTCCTGATATTAGCGTATTGTAGATTACAGCTGATTTAGAACGCTTGCTTTATTTTTTTTCTTACCTAGAATAAAACCCATGAACAGTCAGAGGATCTGGATCCTCGCTGTGTGAACGAAACGATTGCGACTATATATATATCAATTACTTGAACTACGTTGTGCAGATAAGTCGCAATAGTTTCGTCACCATTAACACCCGGGTTGGGTTGGATTCCGAGTTCGGGAGAAAAGTATGTCACTAGATATTTTCTAGCGAGATAATCCGAGATACAATAAACGTGAAAGTTTGTAAAAAATGTATAGATGTATGTTTGTTACTCTTTCACGCAAAAACTACAGAACGGAATTGGCTGAAAGTTTGCACCGGGATAGTTTATAAGCTAGATTAACATATAGGTTACAAAGCATCACGCTCCTACCCACTGGATCAAAGTAAAGAGGGAGGAACCGCGCAGCTAGTCCTAAATATCAGCCCGCAGTCAGGATTATGAGTACGAAGAGCACATAAAGTTATCGGGTCTTGCGTTTGATGTCTCATTAGTCGTGTCTGTAGAACTGAACAAACACAGGTGTACTCAATAGCAAAAGCCTCGTGACCAATTACAAACGTACATATGAAAAAAAAATCCGAGAAGAAATCCAGGTTCGAGCGTGCATTGACGGCACCCCTGTATCCTGAAACGTATGTAAATATAATAGATAGATAGATAAAAGCGATGGATTTCTCTGTTTGTATGAAATTTAACAGATAATCGTTGATATCTAACAATTACTTCAGTCTAATGCAAAACCTTGAAATTTTGTAATAAAAACGAGTAATGACGCAAATTCAAGAATCACGTGTGTAATCAATAGAAGACATTTAAAATATAAAAACTCCAATACCCTGAGTATATTAAAGAAATACTGATGAGACGTTAATTAGACGTAATTGTGATGCTAATGTACCTTCAGTTGTTTACAAACAGGAACCTGATTCTGTTAATTTAAAAACGCTTCAAAGGAGATAATAATCAATTAATTTAGAAATATAGTTATCAGTCAATAAAGTAAAATGCCCTTCTACTGACGTACCATTTTGCTGTTAATTAAGGGTTTGGGTATTTTATTATTTCTTACTATTTCTTGATTATACGTTCTTATTTTTCTCCCGTCATATTTATATTAAGACACAACCAGCATTACGAGTATATTTAAGCGAAATACCAAAATCAGTCACAATCGCATTTAGCAAAGGAATCTCATTTAAGTCGCTTGAGTGTACATACATATTGCTATTTTTTTTTTACTGTCTACTAGTATTCTTGTTAACCCTTCGTACTCAGGTAAATGCTGGTGTTACGAGTGGGTTTACGTCGGTAGTATCGAACCGGCGACCACAAGATTACAAGTCCGACGACCTAGCATTATAAGTAATCTTTCTTAAATAAGTAGAGTTGAGCCCCTGTTTCCTTCAAAAAGGTTGTTATTGAAAGGACATTCGGCCATCGCTTGTATTTTGTATTTAATTATAGCGCAGGAGTTTATTTTAAATTAAAAAATAAAACAAACTATAGTCCTTAAAATGTCATATAAACATTACCTTGCAAATTTTCAACAAACAACATCATAAATTTAGCTGTCGTAAAGTCATTATAGGGAAAAATGTTAGATTATATTTTATACACTTGACATTGGTTTCAATAAACAAGTTTCAGTTTTCTTGATTAAATAAAAAGTTATATTATTAAATTATAATATTATATTCAATGGAAATAATTTCAGTTCAGGGTAAAATTAAGAATGTCCTTTCACATCCCAATGTCTAGTCTATTTCTAAAGCTTGTTACGCTTTCATCCGATTTTGATGGCAGGTGTACAGATACTTTAACATTTATACAATTAGTAGATTTTCATTTAGTTGTAAGGGATTAGAATTTTATATGACGTTAGAGATAGTTTCTGTTTATTTATTTATTTAGGTAAACTAACAGTGATAACAATAACTATGAAACATACAAAATTATAAAAACTAAACACCAATGAAATGTTTTCACATTAATTTTATTACTTCAGTATTCCACCTTCACACTATCACTAGTAAACTGGAGATTATTATAGAAACGGACTAACACAAAATTACAAATACACGACGTCCTTACACGATTTTATAGCCAAAATTGCATCTAAACGATAAAATATGTTAAATATGTCAAATAAATACATATATTAATAAACGATAGCGAAATGTTACGATAATTATGCAACTTGCGCACTATGTGCAATAACGCATGAGAATATTAAGTGGGTACATTTTAAACTAAATAAGATAGTGTTCAATCTTGTGTCGAAATGAAATGTGTAGATACAATCAGGCTACTTTGCCGAGCATAAAGGCGAGCAGAGCTCCAGCCTATATAAATCGTTTAAAACTATGCAAACTGCGCAAAGGGCGTCCTCTGTGGGACTTGGACCTCGGCTCTGGGCGGTCGCTGGTGGGGGGACTGAGGGAATAAGATGTTTAGCTTTTTTAAGGGAGTTTTGTGCAACTGCCCCTCTACGTAGCCGTTTGCTAGCCTCTCGGACGTAAGCGTCTCGGGCAGGGGTCTCCAAACTACGGCCCGCCAGTGTCATCAAACTGGCCCGCGGCAGCCAATGTTTTATTGTTGTTAGCTAGAAATACGACTATAATAAGGGCAGAAAAAAATCATCTGTTTTGGCCCATGAAGCATACTGAAGATATAATTATGGCCCTAATGCTTTAAAGTTTGGATACCCATGGTCTAGGACATCGGAAGGGCGAGCGCTGGCTTGGGTATAAAATGTTGGGAGCTCCAACCTAGGCTATAATTATTATTTATCAAACCACTTATTGTCAATTAACACACCCATAGCTCATAACGTTTGATTCTACTTAGACACCACATAAAGCTCAACCAATTCTAGAGCTCAGAAGAATAAGGTCGGATGTGCCAGTATAAGTCAGAATCATTCGTCGTATGTGCCTTTATCGTAATAATGAATTTATTCAGCATTTAGGTATTCACCTACACTTGTACTTGTCAGAATTACAATGTTATAAGATAAATAAAAAATAAAATACTATAACTAACAGATAATTCTTATTCTATGAAAATATATCCGAATAAGTAACTAACAGAAGTTGGCAATAGCAAATCGACAGACTACAGAGTCCGTCATAAATCGTCTGTCCTGTGAAAATTATTTCTATTATCTAATTATTATTATAAGAAGAAATTTAAAACGCATCAAAATTGGAAGTGGTCGCACTATATCTAAGTGACACACACCTGAGGGCGCTCTTATGGGGTTTAGAACCACGATCCAGGGTGCCAGTGAAGTAAAAAATGCTTCTGAAGTATAATAGTACATGCGACCTTATGCTTCTGAGGTCTAGAAATACTTTTGCTATTGCATTTTAATTGAAGGCACTTAAGATAGCCGCCACGTTGGGTACGATGTGACCTTATCTATGTGTAACTTTATCTGTTCCAATGAAGCTAATGAAACAACCTAGTTTATATGAGGAATCTAGGATCTTTTAATTAGGGTCTTAATTCTGCTATTTTTTAAAGCATGACTAAGGAATTATTTGATTCCCTAGTCATGTCTTAAAACATAGCAGAATGAATTGTCCCTGTGTCGCGGGAATTACTACTACACATAATCCAAGGACACAAAGAACACCCAGACTTAAAACTACTATTTGTTGTTTACATAAAATTGTACCGGATGGGAATCGATCCCAGAAATCCAGATCTTAGAAGATACTAGACTAAAAAAGACTTAGGAATTTGGGATTCCCGTAATTTAGGTAGGTAAAGTGTCATTCCAATGATACAGGATACCACATTCTGATTTCAAATATTGAACCATTGTCATTTTATTATTCTTTTTATTTCTATGTAAGAGTGATTCCTTTTACTTATTTCTTTACTTACCACAAAGCTTTAGTAGAATTGGATTGTTACTGAAACATCGAATTTACGCCACTTTAAATTAGCAGATTTAAGCCCCAGATGGTTAGTCGGCAGAGATTTGCACTTTTCTATGATTAAAGCCGGTCGGCTGACGACTGGCCTACTGAGAGTATAAAGAGAACCGCAGCACGAAGCAAGCAAAATCGGCAACACACAAACTCGCATATGAGGGAGGTCTACTTATATAAAGTGCTACAAAAATATATGTCATCCCTTTAAAACATAGAGTACAGGTTAAATAAGATATTACCGCAAAAAAATAAAATCCTCAACATCAATCATAATAAAGTAGGCAACAACAAAGTTTCGATACAGAGGTAAAGTTTGTGAGTTTGTGATGTTGTAGGTAGTAATCTCTGGATCTAGTGAACCGATTTTGAAAATTTGTGGCATATATTTTAATATAAAGTTATATTTAAGGCTATAATTTTTTTATTTAACCTTTCCACGGGAACAGGATCTACGCGGGTGGTACCGAATACTAGTAAACAATAAATTTTCAGTGGTTATCCATCCATATCCATGTATCTTGTCATAAAGCAAAGTCGACGAAAATCGTTGTCTTGTTGTAGACAACGCGACGTCAACAACAACATAAAATTTGCATGGCAACCTTCAAGGTGTCCCACTTCTAACCAAACAAACGGATTATAGATAATTTTGTAGGGCAGTGTACAAAAGTATATAGATTTCAGTTAAAAATATTAAAAGAAAATTCTTACTAACAACAATGCTTGCCCGAGCATTGAATCGCGTGTCTATCTACCATCCATTTCGCTCTTCCGTCTCTTTACCTACCGACTATTTAGGACAAGCCGAGCAATGTTTATTAAGGAATTTACGGAATTTTATCCGCATCGCAAAATTTTTAATATATTTTAACGGGTTTACTTTTATGACGTTAATGAGTATTAAAATATAGATTTTTATGTTATGAAAATGTTTCTTATAAGCATCTATTACATATGCTATATCTATGGAGATGTTTCATGAAATACATCATCATCATCATCATTATCATCATCATCAGCAACCAGTATAACGTCCACTGCTGAAAATGGGCCTAATATCGATTGACACGCTTGGCAAGCCGGTGGGTGGCCGCAGTATTTTGTTGTAGCACACAGTGAAACGCTGCGGCCCGTTCTTTGGCATAAGATTGTTATAGATGATGTTATAACAATGGGACCAACAATCATCGTCATCATGATATCAGTCTGTTATCGTCCACTGCTGAACATAGGCCTCCCGCATCGATATCCAGGGAACGATTGCTAGCGGCCGGCATTCACAGTCTCTGCAACATTTATGAGGTCGGTCGTCCCACGCTGCGCTTGCGAGTTCGTGGTCTCCACTGGAGAACCTTTCTGCTTCATCCGCCGTCAATTCTTCGAGCTAAGTGTCCATTGACATTTCAGCTTACTAATCCGTTGATCATCAACAAAATTAAATATCATAAGAGGAATACTGTCGCAGTATTTTTAATACATAATGTAAATTCCAAGGAAAACTCTTAATGACTTCGTGTGTGTGTAATATTTGGCAAAACACAACTCCGTAACGAATCGCGCCATGTTTTGCTTATTAAAACTTAATAACATACGACATTGCAAAACAAATTGCATTCGAGTGCAAAGTCGTTTACTTTTTATTGGTTAAAAACTTGGTTAATCAACAAAATCAGCTTTTTATGATAAATGTTACATACGTATATACATTACACGCATGATTCGATATGATACCGCAAAGTGTCATAATAATACTAGTCTGCATAATAATATAATATTTAATAAGATACAGTTATAAACTAGATGTCCCTCGGTTCCACCTCAGTCTTTCCCGTTCCCGTAGGAAACTCGTCTTAAAATGTAGGCCTAAGTTAGTATTGGACAACGTATATTTCATGGTAAAATAATTTCCAAAATCAGTAACTATTACCGGAGATTACCCCCAACAACCAAACTCACAAACCATTTAAGGTCAAAGCAACTCTGACCTAATACCTGTGCGTACCTTCAGACCCACATACGTGGTTATCCTAAATGTATCGCAATCCATCAAAACGCCCCATAGACTTCACCTTGGCTTAAATAGTCTTCAAGATATAATACCAGGCAATTTCCTGGAGACATTTCCTGTTCCGTGCCACTTTGCACTTAAACAGGAAATAAGAACTTACGATTAGAGTGCGTGTGATAACCTACTGCAATTAAATAGTTGTTAATGAAACATGTGTGATAAATAAAGAACTATGAACTTTAGATGCGAAGCTTTTCTAAAATCCGTAAGATGGAGATTTTAATTATTTTTTCACGATGAATTATTGATTTAATAAGATACTAGCTGCTATCGCTAGTCTCTTCTATTGATCCCTAGACATTCTTTTAATGTTAATCTAGCTTATGAACATCATCTACGCTAAATGTCAGGTCATGTTCTCATGATGCGTCCACTTTGTTTGTTCCTGCCAAAACAATATTATACTTTTTTAAGACTACTATGGACTATGAATGTGTGGAATGTTCTATGTTTGTTTGGATTTTACACCGTGTGTATTATGTTTTGTTGTGTATTATGTCCTGCACTATGCCTTTCTATGTACATAACCACAGAGCGTACCAAGTTCTATATACTTCTATAAATAAAATAATGTATTTGGGAATTGTGTATAATAAAATGTTTTGATATAGAACGCATGCCTCACGACTCAATTTATTTCACTCCAGATTATCTTGTTAATAAATAAGCTTCAGCTTAGTGAGATAAGCCTGAAGTACATACCTTCAACATTCATAGTTAAGTTTGTTTACGTTATGAATTTAATGGCACATTCCTTCATGCGTGTAAGAGATTACTTATATACCTACATAGCGAAAGATTATTATTTATAACCAATTTAGGATTTGGTTCCACGGATAAAATGATATATTATGTATAATCATCAGTGTATACAATAATAAAGATGAAGATGATGAAAACAACTGGTACAAGAGCTCAATGTGCTCTCCGAGGAGAAGAAGGGCATTTATCAGCAAAATCGTTGCTGTAGTTTTTCCGTGAAAAAAATAATAATTATGTTCCCACACTGTAGTTAAAAACAAAATAGTTCGTCTTAACAAATTTTTGATCAAAAAGTTTAGAGCATGTGTTCATGTTAGGTATTATTAGTGAGCATTGTTAGTTAACAAATCGTATCCAATTGATAATAATTTATTTTTAAACATTTATGGAGGCTACAGCAGGTTATGCGAAGACAGAGCCCGTTCTTGCGCATACTCTGCGCAGTGAGGAGCCGACGTCATGAATTCAAATGTTATCAATAAACATTTGTTAACATTTTCCAGTGTAGGGTCCTACACTCAAAACGTTTAACCATTCCTTACATTTGTCAGTAAATGTGTTAGAGTAAGAAAATATTTCCAAACATTTTTAACAACAGTGTTTGAGCACCATTACAAACCTTCGCGTTTCTAATATTACTGAAGACCTAATACAGAATAAATCAAATTTAATTTATGCGTATTTTATTATTTGTCCCTTCTATACATTGTTTACTTTATCACAAACGTAATAAAAAATAAACATACGAATGAAAAGGAGTTAATTTTACACATGACATCAGCACGGAAGGACATTGACATGTCGTGATTGCTAAATAAATGTATTAACGCAAAATGTTGAATGTTTGCTTGGTTTTACCACAATGGCGATACAGAGTTCACTTGTTTAAATAATACGTTATAAATTATGTCAAATTATAAACTTAACAATACATACACAGAGGAAATTAGTTGAATTATTATTTTCATACTAGTTTTTTTGGGACGGACGTATGTCATTAGTCATTAGCCACGAGGGTTTACTACTCCAGTAATACAAAATAGCAAGGGACTCCAGCCATATTAAATGGTTTAAAAACATAAAACTAAGCAACCTGCGCAAAAGGGCGCCACCCGGGAGGATTGGTACCAGATCTGGAGGTCGATGTCGGGGTGTTTACTTAGAATATTAGGAAAGTTTTATGCATATCCATGCCATATGCCACTCTATTTTTTAGTTAGCGAGCCTCTCGGATTTCGAGCCTACAAGAGCATCAAACGTCATGTAAGCGTCTACATGCAACATTGGTTATGGTTGGTAATTCATGCTAAAAAGAACTGTACCAACGAATTATAAATGAACAAAACGTTTAATTAACAGTATAATCACTAAACGTTGTATCAAAGTTGATAGATATGTCCTTCTTAATTAATAAAGGCATGATTCGGATAGTGGCAGCAAGTATTATGGCGAACAGTCCGACGCCGGTGGGGTAACATGGCGAAGGGGAATCTCTATTGAGCTAAGACATTAAATTGTGGTGGAAGTGTTCTTCAACCAAAGCATTTCATATCATTACCATAATAAACATGTAGGACATAACCTAACCTGTGCTCTGACTATTGGAGAATGGGATACACACTACTACTATATTCAATATCTCGTAGATTGTTTTTTTTTAATAAAGTGGAATATATTATGTATGAAACTATTAACTATTGAGATCTCCCTTTTGACTGCCAATTCAGCCGACAACATGTGAGCAGAATGTAGCAGCTAAACTGTCTCTTGAAAACTAAGGAAGCCATCTTTAGCGTAACTACATCAGTTAAACCTTTAACTGGCAGAAGGTATATTTAGAATATTAATTGATTTTGTACTTTATTACTAGCCCATAGAGTTCAAATGATGATGGCGATTATATTGCCACTGCCCGTTGACGGTAAAATAATAATTATTTCGTTCAAAAAAGATTGCAACTTTTTAAATAGTCATAAGCGACCAAAATAAGTTATTTAAAGGCATCTAGTTCTATAATATAGCATAGGTAAACATTTTGATTTTTCTGAAAACTTAAGTTACATACGATAAAATTTACAATGGGAATAAAAGTGATTTCTCTTCTTTGAATTTAAGGCTTTGCCGACCGTACTACAAAGTATGCACTAACCAAAGATTACTCACATTGATACTTACTTCACATAGGTACCTATGTGAAGTAAGTATGTATGTATATTTACAGCATATCACAGAAATTAGTCATTCACTCACAACAAATATGTTATTCCTATTATATTAGTTACTGTCTAATATTCGTGCATCAGATACATAATTACATAGTGATGTCACTCTCAGAAAATATACTTACATTGAAATTGTACTGTACACATAACATTAAGGACATATTTTACCCATTCTTTTCACAGTAATTTACCAACTGAATAAATAATTTATGGTAGCAAACTGTATTAATTACAGACATATAGACGTAGTGAAGCCAGACAAAGAATTTTGCAGAACGATTATCGATATTAATCGAATGAACCTGAAACTTGAAGGGTATGCTGTGAACTTGTATGAAGACATTCGATATGAAAGGATTTTATAAATTTTACCGATAAGATGGGTGTCGAAGTTCGTGGGGAAAATTGCAATCTACCAAGTCCTTAATATAATTATACCAGCGACCCGCCCGGCTCCGCACGGGCGCCATGCTGATGTATAATACATATAAACCTTCCTCTTGAATCACTCTATCTATTAAAAAAAACCGCATCAAAATCCGTTGCGTAGTTTTAAAGATTTAAGCATACAAAGGGACATAGGGACAGAGAAAGCGACTTTGTTTTATACTATGTAGTGATACAGACCTCTATTAGTATTTAGAATTTAAAACGCGTTTATATTCCGATTTTAATGTAACGTAGATTTATTGATATGCTTAGGTACTAATATTATTAAAGGGGAAAGTTTGTGAGTGTGTGTGGATCGATGTTTGTTACTCTTTGGCGCAAAAACTGAATTTATACACAGGGTTTTTATTTTCAAAATATTACTAGCACAGTTTTGCAGTCTACTAGTATTCTTGTAAACCCCTCGTGCTAAGCTCGTGTTACGAGTGGGTTCACGTCGGTAGTGCAATGGGTGAGGTTCGAACCGGCGACCTCAAGATCACAAGTCCGCCCTAGTCACTTAAAAATAGTAGTTCAAACCTTTAGTTTATAAACTGGATTATCATATAGGCTACAATACATCACCCTACGACCGACTGGAGCATTACTAATCAACGATGTAACAATTTTGTGTCGATCAAGTCCGCCAGATTATTTTTAAATTCAAGTTGCTGATATATTGCTGATAACCTTTTGGTTATAAGTAAAGAAACTTAATTTAGTATTATGTTTCTTTATTAAATATTTAATTAATCACATAAGAAGTTGTTCTGTGTATATTCATACCTACGTACTTATTTACGCCAGATACTTTCCACTTGTTGGTGTTAACCGTTTATTTTTAAATCACCAAGACCAGCTTAATTATAGTAATTATAAAATGTTTGCTATGTTCTGTTTATAGTTTAAAGTATATCTTAATAAAATTTATAAGATATATCAATCTTATCTTTATTCCTTTTAATTCCATATCTTCTCCCCTTATTAACTTTTCTAAAAATTATAAACTTGTAGAGAGACGGTTGGTGGTGTTCGTGCACAGGAAATAAAGATCTTCTTTGCCGGGCGAGGTGATATACCCGGCGTCCGACGGCCATTTGTTAATATTCAGAACTTTTATATATGCACGAATTGGCTTGTAAACTGTATTGCGCGATACAGGTTAATTCATATGCTAAATGCTAGATGGCGCTGCTAGTTATCTTGTAGTTTTTGCGGCTACCGTAGATGTCGCTACAAACTAATTGGCTGATTTATGGTTTTTCAGACCTCTTTATAATTTAAACTCCAGCTCCAGCCTTACCTTATTAAATGATTTATGTACCACAAACTAAGCAACTTGCGAAAGACTGCGATCCCAATGGGGCTAGACTTCGGCTCAAGGTGATCGCTGGCGGGAGGAATTGAGGAATGACGACTTTTTAATTAAGATTTTTGAACGACTTTTTGTGCAACTATCGCTCGATCCAAGTTACAGTTCGCTGGTCTCTCTGACTACGGTACCACTACCCGACCAACGGAAGTATCGACAGCTAGTAAATATTACAATAAAACATCGCAAAGTAACAAATCAATAACTAATCAAGTCAAATATAGTAATTCAAGGCCATCGGTAATGACCAAGGCCTTGAAATCCCCAATGCAAATAAATGAGCATCACTAGGTACGTAACATTCAGGTCACATAGTTATCACCCATTGAATAACAATGGGGTCATACAGTGAAATTGATAGAAACATTAATATTATTACATTTATCAATGAGTGTGGCATAGGTAGGTACCTACTTTATGATAGTATTTTCACTGTTTTTTTTACTGCAGTAGGTAAAAACAAACTGCAATAGACTTTTGACTAATAAGCATATTAGTTCAATTAAGATCACTTTATAAAGTAAGATGTTTAATTTAATATAGTGCCGTGTCTAAAAGGTATAATATAGAAAAATATATAATATTTTAAGTATATATATATCTATACTAATATTATTAAGACAAAGATTTGATAAAATATTTGTTTACATTAAATGGACTCTGAAACTACTGGATTAAAAAACATCTTCCACCTTAATAAAATTAGATAATCCAGGAGTAACATACGCTTTAATTAGGAAGTTTCTACGGAGGCAGGAGCTACGCAGGTAAAATTGCGCGCGGTAATCTAGTGGGTTCAAACTATTTTGAACAAATAAAAATAGGCGAACTGGCTGCGCCCAGCGGTTTACCTGCGTCACTCTGCCCCATTGGGTCAGAGCGTGATATTTTGTAGTTTATATGTTAATCCAGCTTATAAACTATCCCCGTGCAATGTTTCAGCCAAATCCATTCGTTAGTTTTTACGTGAAAGCGTAACAAACATCCATCCATCCATACTTACAAACTTTCGCGTTTATAATATTAGTAGGATACTTAATATATTATTATATTCCCCTCTATTTTAAATTGTTGCCTGATTGGGTCGGAGAAGAGTGCGCCCGCGAACGCGAGTCATAATTCCTCAATCTCATCGCCAGCGACCGCCCTGAGCCGAGGTCCAAGCCCTACAGGGGGCGCCCTCTTGCGCAGGTTGCTTAGTTTGTAGTTTTTAAACCACTTATTTAGGCTGGAGCTCTGCTCGCCTTTTGCCCCGGTGAAGAAGAAAAAGCCACGAGGCTACCCACGTACGAAAAAAGAAAAACCTGATTGGGTCAACTAAATTGTGCCTACACTTCCAGCTAAGTTAACATTGTGGAATCTAATAAGATATTAAATTTAATAGTCATAAATAGAAATGTAGGTACAATTAAACATAAATAGAAACTAGAAAGAAATATTGGTTAATTATTTTAATCAATAGCTTTTTTTACACAACAATTATGAAAACTAAACTAAAAAAATAACAGGAGCTTATAATAATAAAGTGCGAAATGGATAAGACCTGCATTCTTACAAGTTTTCACTTAACTTTGTGTAAGTGTGATGATAAGGAGAAGGATGATAGTGAGAAGGTTCAAGGTTGTTAACAAAACAATACAAAGCAATCTATTTCAATTCAAAAGTATACCAACTAAGTCCACTCTAATAGTCAAAGTACATACTCAACAGCTTTATTTATAAATAACTAGCGACCCGCCCCGGCTTCGCACGGGTGCAATGCTGATAGCTATATTCATACATATAAACCTTCCTCTTCAATCACTATCACACCTATCTATTAAAAAAACCGTATCAAAATCTGTTTTGTAGTTTTAAAGATCTAAGCATACATAGGGACGGACAGAGAGCAAGCAACTTTGTTTTATACTATGTAGTGATACAAAACAGAAGCTATTTCAATGTTCTACATTCCCTTTGTAACAGAACTTCTAATTAATAAGAGCATTATCATATGATAAGAAATGCTTTAAATAGCACTTGAGATTTCCTGAGTACAATCTTATTGTAAAGTTAATAATACTAAATTCTTATCACACATATTATATTACCTCTCTGCCAACTCCATCCTACTAATACTATAAATGCGAAAGTTTGTATGTGTGGATGTATGTATGTTTGTTACTCTTTCACGCAAAAACTACGGAACGGATTCGGCTGAAACTTTGCAGGCAAATAGTTTATACGCTGAAATAACATATAGGAAACAAAAAATCACGCTCCGACTGACTGGAGAAGTTTCACGGGTAAAACCGCGGGGCGCAGCTAGTGTAACTATAAAATAAAAACTAGAAATGTGGTTACTACATTATGTCTATATATATATATATATATTGTAATATATTATTTCTAGCTATTTTTAATTTTGTACTAACAGTAACTTGATAAAATAAATGTTTTTAAACATGGGCCAAGGTAGCAGTCTCCCGAAGATAAGCCAATACAGTAGCGGTATTCTTATAGGATATTATATTAGAATAATAATATTATAAGGAGGAATAATTTGATTGTTTGTTTGTATTAATAGGTGCCTAAGCTATAATACCAATTTAAAAATTCTTTCACCATTAGAAAGCTATGTTATCCGAGAGTAAAAGAGGCTATATTTAATTATGAAGGCCTCTCGAGTACAAGAGCTATGTGTGAAACCAAGCGAAAGGAATCTAGTAAGAACTAAATGTAACAATTTTTTTTTAAAGTTAATTGTTTATTTATCTGCTCGAGGACTTTAAGATTCCACTTTTATCCAATGCAATGTTCGATACTAAACCATTATTCAACTATTACCAACATACATTTTTGTATAGTTACATAAACATAAATTTAAAAAAAAAATTATAGCAAAAAAATTTTCTTTAGTATCTTTTCTGAAAACATTACATATTGACCTACAAATATTTTCTAACTAGACACTCACACAGTTTGTAACCAGCAATAACAGATAAAGTACTTGTTCAATGTTGCCCAATAGTTATTCAGAAATAACAACATTAATTAAATGTAAACAATTAATACTGTTTCAATTGACAGCATAATGCCGACATGACAGAAACATTACAGTTATGCACAATAGTTTATTGGAAGCAAAGACATTAAAGTACATAATAAATTAGTAAAAGTGACTATTAAAATTATGGCAGGGAGCCAATTTGTGGTGAAATGTTTGCCATAATAATAGTTTGAACTACTTTGTTTAAGGATATGTGGGTAAATAGATATAGTTATAAATAATATTATAAAGATTGTTGTTTACTCTTAAAGTTTGTAAATAAAGAATTAGTTTCAAAGATTTATGTGTGTATCATAAATTATTGCCAAATATCAATTTAGCACAGTAATGTTAGATAATATCACTTCATACATGATTTTATGAAGCAAAAAATATGATTTGTTTACACACACACAATATATGATAATCTACGTAGTAAAGCACTCAATCCATTTTCTATGCTAATATTATAAAGAAAGATTTGATTTTATTGTATTGAATAGGCACGGAAACTACTTGACCGATTAGAAGTATTCTTTAAAAATTGGAAAGCTACATTCAATTTGAAAAATTATTTCACAAATGGGAATCTACGCTAATTCCAAATGACATAGGCTATATTTAATTAAGAAGTTCCCACGTTGTTCATAATATTGAGCTCAACAAATTGTGTAAATAGTAATATTGTTTCTTTGCAATATAATGTTGGTATTTTAAGAATGAATAATCTATACAAATCAAAATCATAACATTTTTCTACCCATATTAAATAGTAATATCACACACAGTGGTTATATGATCATCATCATCACCACGCTTGGCAGGTGGGTGTGGGAAACGCTGCTGCCACACCTTCCTTGATATACAATTATTATATATTGTGATGTTATAACAATGAGGACCAATGGCTTAACCTGCTTTCCAAGGCATGGAGGCTAGTCCCTCCACCAACCAGACCCAGAAAGGAATATTAAAAATTAAACAACAATTTCCTGTCTGGTGTGGGGGATCGACCCACAACCAATACACTTGATGTGGTAATGATAAGTGAGAATAAATTGAGTAAAATAGAAATTTAATACATGCTTTGGCATTTAATCAGTACATTTTAGATTTTTAATATTTTAACATATTATATTTCATAACAGGTGTCTTTTGACTTACTTGATATGATATATGTAATAGCGCTTACTAGTGTTCTATAAACTTGATACTATTTTGTAATAAAATTTGCTCATATAAAACCTGATTCTATAGTTGATAGACTGGCATTATTATTGCCAGTGTTTACCAACAATTTATTTTAACAAAAATGTAATCCTGAAGTGTGATAAGCATCGGAATGAGAAAATAGTTATTTTTTTTGGTTAGTTTAATAATTAATATCATATCAGCTATACAGCTATGGTGATTCTAATTTGAATTTGTTTTTATTTTATTAATATTAGTTATAATTTTCATTTATGCGTAACACAATAACAATATATTGAATATGTTGATAGAAACTTTTTACTAAAGTTTGAGTTTAAGTTGCAAGGCAATTGGCTTGTGTAAAGTAAACAACTTAAAACAAAGTACTTACTTTGAATACTTCAGAGAAGAATCCAGTCCCAATCTTCTCGAGAATGAAGTCGTCAAAGGGATACAAGGCAGCCACCGCGGTCCTGAGCGCGGTGCAGGACGAACCTGTCACCCGGCGGTCCCCCAGTCTCTCACAATCCTCACTGACACCAGACTCCTTATCACAATCATCATCACAACACACCGCACGCTTAGTCCTGCTGCCATTCTCGTCCCGGTACCTCCGACCAGACTTTGAGTGCGGCCCGCGCACGTAACGGCCCGACTTAGCCGTCTCGTCCAAATTTGTGAAGCTCTCCGCTATCTTCAGCACCTTGCTCGGCTTCCGCCGCTCGTACCGACTCCTGCCACCCTCCTGCGAGCACTCGTGTTGCATTATAGCTGATCTGCTATAAACGAGAGTACGCTTATCCTGTCTCCAACATCATGTAGCTTCAAGTATCCTCCACTGTGTACATGTGCATCGCGAGCAACATCTTTTTTCATACACTACTTTACACTAACTGACGGTACTCGAAAATATGCGAAATAACATTTTAATCACACAAGAACTATGTCGATTTTATTACTGTCACTCACGTATTACTCAAATATCCAAGAGTTATTGGCACTATACAGGGTTTGTAATAGCAACAATTTAACACTCGAGTTTGTTTTTACGATTTGTGTGTTATGTGTTAAACGTGTCTTCACATAAACAGTCCAATTGACTGACGACGTACAAGCAAAGTAAAGAAAGCTGAAAGCAAGCAAGCCAAGCAACACCAACACATGACATAACTTATTGGAATGTTGACAGCTCTGTTTTTTTATTCAATTTGTGCGGTTGGTAGCAGTGTGCAAAGCTGCGTTCAGAAATAAGAAACCGCTAAATAGCTGCTACTTCGTTATAACGTAAATATTAGTTGCTATATTATATTTTAATTAAAAACGGGCTAGTTAGAAACAATTTTTGTAGTTGAAAAATATAAATATTTTTTTCTTTATTTAGGAGCAGAAGATTGTTGAGACGTTTGTTGCAGAAATGATATGCGGACTCGATTGATGTCTCTATATTACATAACTACAAATTGGTATTTACAGTGACGTTGACAAAAATATTATTATTATACAATGCCTAAGGTCTTGTTTCAATGGATAGTATACAAAATGTTTTAATTATTTTTTTGACAAGGACATTTCAGTTTTTCTTTTTATATAAAAAATATGTCGTCCGTCTACAGTCATGATGGAAGTACGCTACAATAAAAGAGGATTACGATGAAACTGACAATTTTAACTAGCCACTTAGACTACGACTAGACTACGTCTTATAAATAATTAATTAAAGTTAATTTCAATTCTTATTTATGATCACCGCCAAATCTAGCTCATGGTCGTACCCTAAAAGTGCCCTAAATATGAAATTAAGTTTCTAACATTAGCAGTAATACAAATAAATACAGTTTATTGCTAAAAAGAAATGCATGGGTAGCTACAAAATATTTTAAGGGTTTTGTCTTTTAAAAAACATAATAGAATATATTCAAACAAAAAATCAGATAAATATAACACCCGACGGCAAGATGTCACGTTAATACCGTTCGGTTTTCAGTTTTTTTTTCGGGCAGATCCGTGGCTGTTATTACTTCACTGGGCATCAAGGCGAGCAGAGCTCCAGCCTTATTAAATGGTTTATAAACTACAAAATAAGCAACCTGCTCTAGAGGGCGCCCCCTGTGGGACTTGGACCTCGGCTCAGGTATTAAAATCGTGGTCACCCTACCAGAACATTGTATGGGATAGCATACTTTTTGAGTTTAGAAGCGTGTTCTGAGGGTAAAATCATAGGTGATTTTAATAAGGTAAATATGTCGAACAAATACATGTTTACGCCGAATCCTAGCCAATACACGAAATTAGTTATCAGCGCACCAAGAAGCGTTTCGTTCGCGCGGCCACGTACTTTTTCTTTTGGACTGATTTCGTTTGATTTACTTAATTTTTGACAAATTAAGACATTTCTTAATAGGTAAAACATTTTTACTGTATGAAGTTTATGTTTTAAAGAGATAATCAACAATAAAGAAATTAAAGTGCACGATTGCGCAGCCACAACTTGCAAGGTGAATATTTTGTGAACTATTGATCTAGCGCAGTGGTTCCCAACCGGTGGTCCGCGGACCACTGGTGGTCCCTGGAAGCACTAGAAATAGACCTGAAGCTGCCCAAAAAATATTGCGACGCAGCAAAATATCTATTCACTGAACATAAGATTTTCTAACACCCAGAAGTTATTGTAATAGTGTTCATTTTAGGGTGATTACGCAAAACAGGTGGTCCGTAACGACATAAACATTTTGTAAAATGGTCTTTCAGTGCTTAAAGGTTGGGAACCACTGATCTAGCGTGTATAATTCTTTTTTTGACAAATCTTGACAAATTCAGGCTTCAATGTGTAAAAAGAATTAGCTCTCTAACTCAAGAAGTTTATCAGATCTCCGGCGGCCGACGGCCAGTTGTTGATATTCAGAACTTGTATACCTATGTTCTAATCACTCCACCTCCTACAACCTCCGTAGCGTAGCGGTATTTGGCTTAAGTCTCGGAGGTCGTGAGTTCGATCCCCACACCGGACAAGAAATCTTTGTGTAAATTCTAAGATTTCTTTCCGGGTCTGGATGGTTGCGGGACTACCCTCCGTGCCTCGGAAAGCACGTTAAGCCATTGGTCCCGAGTGTTATAACATCATCTTTAACAAGCGTATACCAGGGAACGGGCAGCAGCGTTTGCCTGTGTAATACAATATAATACTGCGGTCACTATTATATTGTATTACAGCTATTGTAGATGGCGCTACAATCATAATTAGAGGGGGCGAATGTTGCCGAGACTGTACTGTTGTTATTGAAGTTTTTAATGGATAAAATAAGGTTTTTTTTACGATAAGCAGAGATTCATTGTTATTTTATACTGTGCAACAACAAAAAATAATGTTAAACATTAGTAAGGATAAAAAGTAAATAAAACAAATATAAATAAATTTCGCTGTTTATTTTAATCCATGCTGACGACTATATACTTAATTATTTTCAATGTACCTATATCACACAATGGAAACATAACGATGATCCTCTTTAGAAAATCAGTATGAACATTATAATTTTGTAATTCATTTTGATTTTCCTCAGAGTGAGCTTCCACAAAGAAATAATCTCTGTCACTTTATAAAACAACAACGCTAGCTTCATCATTCACAACTGTCTACTAACTATTAAAAATTTAACGCTCAATAGCTATAAATACAAATATATTATTGCTGTTGCGATTTTATTATCTAATAACTTAACTAAATTTTACATTGATCTCAAAATGAGTATTCGTTCTTTACTTATTTATCTAAATTTACTCTTATCTAATGTATCCTATAGTAGTATTGCTTGATTTGAGAAAACATAGCTTTCTCGTGAAAAATATTGTAACAAATACAATAGTATAAAGTTAGTGAAGCAACCATTATATGGTGCAATTAACAATCATTTAGACCCCATCCATTAAGAAAATAATTTCATAGTTTAATATTATATTAAACTTTATTGTTTGAGCATATAACCTACTTATGAAAAGTATCTCAACACTTCTGCTTCTTATCATATAATATAAAATTTGATAATCGAAGTTATAAACATTGCAAATGCGGCCTATTTAAAGTGAGACTAATCATTTTGTATACAAGGGATTTTAAATTCAGAAGTGTTGATAATCTTTGAATGCTCTTGGATCTTAATTAAATTTTCTTTATATAATTGGGAATCTATAACTTAGTTACTGTAGTATCCATCTATTGATATCTGCTTAAATTTTTGAAGAAATATGTTTAGAAAATAGCCGTTTTCTAGTAACAAAGTACAAATTATTTAAAACATTTGTTTTTATTTCGAATTAGCACAAGTACCTCATTTTTAATATTGACATAATAGTTAGTAGGTATATTTATACATTAAAAACTGTTTATATTTCTGTCAGTAACAAAATGGGGCCATTGTAGAAAACCTTTGCTTATTCAAGTACATCTAAAAACTTATGAATATAGTGTTATGTTACATGAATCAAAATATACACAATGCGTGAAATAATTAATTTAAATAAACATAGGTAATAATAATAATATCTATTTAGTAAAATTATTCTAGCTAAATAGTAACATTATACAATGATTTTGTACATAATTCGAAGCTTCATGTTTTGTAGAGAGTAGAGGGCTAGCTAGTTTGTGTTATTTATATTTGCACAATATAATTATTATATGTGTACTTATTTTCGAGCTATTTTGTAGTTTATTATCATTTCTATAATATTATTAACTTAAAATTATTTAGCAATATATGACTGAACTGAAAATTATGAATTTTAATCTAATATTTAAACGGTATACTCTGCGGAATAAATATGAAATAAAATAAACTGAGTTGTATGTTATTATTACATAGGTAAATAACATAGTTTTATTAATTTTATATGATAAATAAATATAAGGAATAGACAGAAGAGGAAATATATATGGATAAATCTGATGTAACATGAAATATTTCACAACCATTCTCATTTATCAATCATTTTTCAACTAATACATTACCTACCTATTATCCATAGAAAAATGAATGAGATGGTAGTAACTGTCAAAATCACAGAGGTAGCAGTAATAGGTATCTCCTCTTTATCTATAAGTACTAATATTATAAAGCTGAAGAGTTTGATTATTTGTATGCTGGAGCGCGTTTAATTTCAAGAACTACAGGTCAGATTTAAAAGATTCTCTCAGTGTTATATACTCCATTTATCGAGGAAGGCTTTATAAGACCAATAAGAGCGCATTATCAATGAAGAATGTTTGAAAATCGGGGTTAATCCAAAGTAACTATTCTACGCGGGCGTAAGCTAGTGTAGTATAAAGTTAATTTAAAGAAACTATACACCTCTTTCATTTTTCTAAGGATAACAGATTCTAATGAATGACTCCTAAAGTTAATAGACCCAAATTAATTTGCCTCCAAGTATTTGTACATTGTAATAACATATACAAGAAAAATCTAGCGCTTCTTTAAAAAAATTAACATTTAAATGTAATTCACTACAGATTAAACTTTACACTATTTTTTACACTTTGTAATAAGTTTGAAGCCTCGCAAGTGGCACTGCCATGATAAAATTACATTTACTTGGAGACAATAGAAAAAACTTAGCAAATATGTGCATAATTTTGTGCAATTAATATAATATTTACCAATACAATTTGTATTTTATTTCTAAAAATTGTACATTTTAAATATAATGAAATAACAGTTTGAAATAACGTTATTGTTACTTAGCTATTTTTTTTATTTTGTGGCAAATATTAAGAAAGGCTATTGACTATCTACGAAAGGACATAAATATACGTAGGTACAAACCCAACCACGTTGATTCTGAACGCAGCGTTATTAACTAACCATTGTAAAATGAAAACCAAGAAGTTTTTTTTTATGGTAAGCAATGTTATAGATTGTTATTTTAGTCATTTATATAAGGTGACTGGTAATTAGTGACCGATACCTAAACACATGATTGTGCTCATGATAACAAACAACTTTTACTATGGCACCAAACCTGAAATCGCGAAAAAAAAATCAGCTGCTCCCTACCATGTTGACGAGTTATGTGAACATGAATGTATGGAACAGCTGATTTTTTTTCGCGATTTCAGGGTTGGTGCCATAGTAAAAGTTGTTTGTTAGCATGAGCACAATCATGTGTTTAGGTATCGGTCACTAATTACCAGTCACCCTATATAATACTTGTATGTGAAGTGCTTATCATAAAACAAAACACACACTTTAAATAGTAATATAACAATTGCAACGAAACAATCGCCTTATGATTTGAGAGTTCATCTTGATTACTTTTATGAATCTCATGCTGTATTAAATAAAACTAAATGAAAATAATTGTTTCCCTCGAGTGTTGCCAGGCCGTTGAATGAAGACTGACATTTTTAGGCTTTTAGGCTACATTAAAAAAATCTGATTCTTCCACGGTAGATACTTGTTATCATCAATTCACAAATTCAGTAAAATTACGAGGTAAGTATAATCAAAAGATAATATAGTATTTTGCATAATGTAAAAGTCGTATTAACTAATTAGCCACCAAAAAAAAGTACAATGATGTTAGTATAAGGATTAATGATGTGTACGGTGATTACGACCGTATGTTGGGTATTGACACTATTTTGTTGTTTAGTTTTATTATTTGACGTTCGGTTGATCGGCACTTATTAATATAACTAATTACAACTAAAAATAATAGAAAATGAAGATACCTACTTAAATAAAATAGCTTGATATAGTTTACAAGAAGTCGTACTTTAAAAATTAAATCTGTGTTTTATGGTCAAAGCCTGTGTACTTGTCATAGCTATAATGTACAGGGGTTAGGGGTCCGAAATGATCTACTAGTGTTGTGCTAATCATCTCGGTATGATATAGTGTATCACTAGGAGACAAAGCACGAAGTGTAGGGATATCCTCAACCGCGATTGGTGATTTGATGTGTCTTGACATTCACCTGCAAAGGAAATAATATTATTAATATCTGAATATATTCAATATTCAATGAATGCTCGTCGTGTTGTCGTCGTCGCAGTTGGTGGCGGAGCGCGCGGCGCTCGTCACGTGACACGAAGCAGTAGCGGCGCTCGTTAAGAGTCATAGTGTCAGAGTGAGAGAGACTGACCGGTGGCGACGGCGTTGAACACGAGGTCGGTCTGCTGCTGGTCGCGCTCGCAGTTGGTGGCGGAGCGCGCGAAGTCGAGCGGCCCGCGGCGCTCGTCACGTGACACGAAGCAGTAGCGGCGCTCGTTAAGAGTCATAGTGACAGAGTGAGAGAGACTGACCGGTAGCGACGGCGTTGTACACTAGGTCGGGCTGCAGCTGGTCGCGCTCGCAGTTGGTGGCGGAGCGCGCGAGGGCGAGCAGTCCGCGGCGCTCGTCACTTGACACGAAGCAGTAGCGGCGCTCGTTAAGAGTCATAGTGTCAGAGTGAGAGAGACTGACCGGTGGCGACGGCGTTGAAGACGAGGTCGGGCTGCAGCTGGTCGCGCTCGCAGTTGGTGGCGGAGCGCGCGAGGGCGAGCGGCCCGCGGCGCTCGTCACGTGACACGAAGCAGTAGCGGCGCGCCGCCGTGCTGTCGCGCGTCACCGGCGTCGTCACCACGAACGACGCGCCGTTCTCGTACCAGCCGCCGTGGCACGTGTACGCTGCTCGTGGCAATAGAAGGATTTGGTTCAATTAAATAAATGAACTATCAACAAAAGTGTAGGTACTTATCATAACAGGGCACCATAAATAGTTAACTTCGTTAATCGCTAATCCGTTACTGAAAAAGTTAACTTCTTTAAAAGTAAAAGCGTTACATTTCAGAAAATTTAACGCAAGTTAACGTTAATCCGTTAACACGTGATTTAAATGCATGTTCTTATAAAAAAACTATTTCTGATTCTGGAAGTTAGACAGGTTAGAAACAAAAAAGGACGGGTAAGTATAATTATTAGAGTTTAGACGAATAGCGACATAGGCCACATACATCTTAGACAAAACGATACTAACCCGTCTAATTTATCTATCAATTTAGTCATCTATGAATATTGAGTTAAACTTTGCGGCCTACGTTAAAAAACTTTATTTGTAATAATCCTTCTTTACTTCACAGTAATTTCTTTAAGTGTGTCTTGGGGCATATTGCTTTTCAGTCTACGAGTCGTTTGGGCTTCTTCCATTAATACTTTCGCCAGGTAGTTTCGGTGGTTGATGATCCTTTTCTTGTATAATTTTGTATACTGCAGAATTTCTTGTCTAACTGTATTGACTTGAGGTCGTTATGCAACTTTTCATTTGTGTCGTACCAGGGGCATTGGTTATCATTCTTAGCATTTTATTTTGAAATCGCTGTACAATGTCAATGTTAGAGTGAGAGGCAGTCCCCCATAATAGGCATGAGGACTAAAAAAATCTATTTAGTCCGTCAGTTAGATTACCAAAAAATATTGGACACGTGTTTTTTTTTTCGTTCCTCAAACAAAAAATGACGAAGATACAGCGCGTTGAAATGTTGTGTGACGTTACTATTAGGTTAAATAATCCTCCTCCTGAATTTTATAGTTTGTTTTTGCTCTGTATCTTTGTCAATTATTATTGATTTAATAAATAAATGAATTCGTGTCCAATATTTTTTAGTAATCTAAATGACAGACTAAATAGATTTTTTTAGTCCTCATGCCCATTGAATAACATAAGTCCAGATTGGTTTTAGTATAGTCTTATACGGGAGAAGTTTGCTGCGCAGCGACAATTGTGATCGGCGGCCCATCAACCAGTAGAGCTTGCTTATTTGTAGACCGAGTAGTTTGCGTTTGGTGAAAATATGTAAGCCTTTTGTCCAAGTAGGTATCCTCCGTGGTCTGTTTGGGGAAACTCGAGGTTGTTGAGTTTTAAACATGGGCAAATACCTTTTCTCAAAGTGAAGGTATCGCTTATAAATTTAGTTCAATTTGCCTTTATTCTCCACTTCTAAACAATACAAATTTTGAGATTCTATTTAGTGCATTTTGTAGAATTTTTAACCCCTTTGTTGGATCCCGATGAGAAGCCAGAATCGCAGTATCATCAGCAAAGGTTCCAGTGATAATAAAGTCTGCGGTTGGTAGGTCACCTACCTTGTGGTACTCCTGCGTTAATACCACATAATCTTGAGAGTGCCTCACCATTTTGGACAAAAAAGTGTCTATTCTCACATTATTCTCTCTTAGTATTTTATAGATATAGTTTGGAAAAAAAAGATTTTATCTTGTATAGTAATCCTTCATGCCACACCCTATCAAATGGTTGGGATATGTCCAGAAATACACTTGCGCAGTACTCTTTAGCTTCAAGGACCTTGTCTATTTCATTAGTCTGTGTATCTGGTCTATAGTGGCGTGTTTACGACGAAATCGAAACTAATGGTCAGGAATGAGTTTATGTTGTTCTACTAAAGGTGATACACGTAGCAACAATCGCGTTTCATATATTTTCGATTGAATGGGAAGTAGGCTGATCGGCCGGTATGACTATGGGTTCCTAAGGTTGTTTGCCAAGTTTCATCAGCATTATTATTTGTGCAACTTTCCACTGTAAACTGGTAGTGTAGCAGCAGTATTGCAAAATGAGGCAGTTCCTTTAGATTTTTTGTGATGAGATCATAATCTGGTGGTTTCTTTGTGTTGGTTTTTTAAATTACTCTTCTGTATTCCTTCGTTTTGAATATTAAATTCCCGTTAAGTAAAGAAGGAGGTGACAGAGGTCACATACCGAGCATGCCATTACAGATCCCGACCAATATATATACTGCTTAATGTTCTAGCATAGTGACAGATTGTAGTAATAAATAAATAAATAATATATATATAAAAACAGAAAGAATAATATCTCACCTGTAACCACCTCCCGATTCTCACACGTCGAATAAAACTCCATATTCTTCGCTGAATTACAACCAACTTCTAATCTATTGTAGTCGTTGACGACACACGCTACTTCCCTCTCCGATTCCCTCCGACTTCTCAACATTGGGGTCGAAGACATATTACTTACGCTAAAATTGAACACCCTACTCCCGTTAACCCTACGATTATGTTCGCTCTTATGACTATTTTCACTGGAAACGTCTCTTTTGCGACGGTTCTGTATTTCGTATTTGCCGGAGTAGGGACATTCTTTTGACTCGGGGTTGCTTGCTGGAAATAATAATAGTTTGTATTAATACTTATTATTATACTTTATAAGCCTGTTTAAGTTCACTGCTGAACATGGGCATCCTCTTAACAGACCTTGGAAACCTAGGGTCGTTGAGGGATATTGCCATAATTACCTCGCTTGGTAAGCTTCTTGGTAATCGCAGTAAGATGGAGAGTATTTTTGAGCTGATAGATGCTGCTGTCCATCTATCAGGTGTATGCCCCTAATTCGCTTTTTACAACACCCATGGGAATATATAGTGCTCTATTCTAAGCAGGAAAGCACACGACCAGATTATATAGCTAGATCTATTTAGATACCGTAATTTGTAGAGCTTAATAGGAAATTATTGACTTGGTGTTTTGGTTTAATTCCCACCCAGGACAATTATTTGTGTGAACTATATAAAGTTATTTTGTGTCTGGGTGTACTTTGTGCTCGTGAATGGTGTTTTTGTAAAGTCCCTTGTGACATAAGGAATCATTTGCGGGAGTCATCTTTCAAAAAAACATTCGTTTCAATATGCTTGAAAATCAACATGGTCCCTAAAGTATGGACCAAAACATTGGACATAATTCGACTCAGATACCTATTGCCTGGGCCAAGCTATTTTAAAGTCCGTAAATGGTTCATTAATGCTGCCTGTTCACCGGAACGTAGATTTTATGCAATTAATTGGTAGAGCTGAAATAGTGTGGAGATTTTCTCCAATTAACTCACCTACTAAAGTGACGTACGGCGCAGTGACAGCATTGAAGTGGTGCGGCGAGCACGCGTCGTCGGGCCGCGAGGTGGGCGCGCCGCGCTGCAGCTCCGCTATGTGCGAGTCGCGCCGGTACAGCACCACGCATACGAAGCGAGACACGCTGGGGGAACAAGGAATACTGTTTTAGAAGGATTCTAGGCAGAAGAGATTCATAGCGTCCATTCACCGGCATTCTATCACCGGTACGGAATATCCGTCATATGCATTTTTCATAAACAATCGTCTAATGCATTTTTGCAGGTGGAATTATAGCAAGTAAAGATCACATGTCTCGATCAAGTGTTAGAATGTATAAGACGCTTGTCGTCTAGTATTTGAACTTGACTTCTTGGACACACTAAGAAACTAATTGTGGAGACCTGGAGCCAAATTAATTTATAAAATCTTTGCACCGGGCTTTTTAGTACGGCACATTGCCCGAGGGCTGGTATTTACTTTGCGCAGCAGGTAAACATTACCATTTTACAGGGCAATACTGCCGACATAGGCAAGTTTAGTTTTATATTTAAATTAGCTAAATTTAGTTGTATATATCGCTGCCTAAAAACTAAAAAAGCCATAGATGTAAAACAAATGAAATGCAAAAATCGAACCAATTCTGTACCAGTTTTGGTACAATTTTTGCATTTCACTTCCTTTCCATTTGTGACTCTTTTGTTTTTAAAAAGCTAAGTATATGTAAAAAAAGACAAGTGGTATTTCCAGCTTTTCCCGCCTTGGGCATTCAAGTTATATTATTTACAATACTAATTGGTACATAGCAACGCATTAGAGATTTTTGCCCAGAGCTATAATACCATTTCTGTACATACCAGTGATGCTGCCAATGCGCAACTAGGGCCACTGAATTCCCACTAGGAGAGCTCGCTTTCACATTGACGCAGTACACCTTGATGTCAGCACCCGTCTGATTGGTTATCCTCAAAGTTGCGTTCCTCTGATAGAAAGTGTAGTTGCTGGTGAAGTCTAACGTATGCCACGTGTGGGAGAATGTCATCCATGTTGGGAACTGGCAGTTGAAGCGGACTGACACTGGAAGGAGAAGATCCGGAGTTAAAGTGGGTTTCTGTAGAAACTACAGTGCAATTAAGCGTGATCCCACATGGCACGTGCGCATTGCTTGAGCGATTAACCGACGTGAGCGCCAAGTGAGCTTCCGACCCCATCATTTGCTACCCCCGCCGCCATCGGCACGTAGCCCACGCTCAAGGAACGGTTCCGATGTGGAGTCAGCCTAACAATTTGTTTCTTGTCGATTGGTAGATGACGCCTAAGGTGAATCCACCTCGATACAATAGTTGTGTTAAAGTTTTAAAATAAAACATGTTAGTATGCTTTGTGCGAACCACATGATTGGTCTTAGGTGCCTCTATTATAAAGAATATCACAGTCAATAACAAATCGTATTAATGATTGTTGTATTCCTAACTATAAGCCAAATTGCCATAGTTTACATGATCATGGGTCATTTCCTGTTCATCTACTTCACACTGACTGGAGTAATTTAATTTGACGTAGGATTCAAGATAATATTTAACTCTGGCTATACCTTGTAATTTCATTTTGTATTATAAATAATACCAGTAAACCATCTGTATGTGAAGTTGAGTACAGAATTGTACTAACTACGTTAATATGCTCACCTCGCTTCAGTGCCATAGTTCTGGAACCTTCTGTGGCACTGAACAGTCCGTTACACGTGGCATCACCCGATTGCGCTACTCTATACTCTATGCCACCTGGAGGTACCAGCAGTTCTTTGACTGTGCCTGTTGCTGAAAAAAGAAAGTGAAATTAATCACCAAAACTTGTTAACATTAGCTGACAACATTTAAATGTCATTTAAATTGCTTATAATATATTTTAAATTAGTGCTCGAGCAATTCTGATGCATTTATTAGACAGATGTATTATAGATATAAACCTTTCTCTCGGATTACTCTATCTATTTAAAAAACCGCATCAATAACCGTTGCGTAGTTTTAAAGATCTAAGCAGAATACATATGGACAGACAGACATCGGGAAGCGACTTTGTTTAATACTATAAAGTGATTATAACATTTCCACATAATATAGCTACATAACCCCAATTTGGGAGCGACAAAAAATCAAGAGGCGTCAATATAACGACAATTTTCGATTTGGTTGTGACCGCTGCTGGTGCCGTCAACAACAGTACGAAAAGCGGAATAATTCACCGCTGCACTGTACGCATTGACTTAATATTCACTAACTAGAGAACCCTTCAGACGTTTCTAACTCCAAGCTAAAACTTGAACTAACAATTGTCTAATGCATCAATATATCATTTACAAAAATAGACTAGAAGAAAATCTTATCTTACCATTAGTCTTCTCGTAGACGAAGCATCTGTACCGGTCTTCGTTGCTGGTGGCGTGGTTGTGATGCAACTTCCCTACTAAGAATCGAAGACTACCTTCTTTCCATGTCGCAAGGCACTCCAATTCTTCCACTGAAATTTTAAAATGTAATGTTTTATTTTGGTCAATTGTATTCTGCGTTGAATTACGGAGATTCGACGTGCATTGAATTACGCAGAATCTACTTTATTTCTATATTATTAGCGCGACTAGCTGCTTCATAAAATGTAATTTATTATATTCCACAAAGATAACGTTGCTTACTAATGTTGAAAGAACTTGAAAAAATGGTTCAGTAGTTTTTAGTTTAACACAAGTCTTCGCTCTTTATTTTATTTGTATAACAATTGTATTCCCAAGTGTATTGCCAAGGATTCCCAAAGTGTGTGCAGTGAAAAGTAAAGTGCCGATGCTCCACATACTTGAGGATGGTTAAATTATACACCTTTGCAGTGTTATCATTAATTGAATCTATTTCGACTACTTAGCTAGTGCACCGCGGACTGATAAAGTTTGAGAATCCATGAATTAAGAAGTAAGTTTGAGTACAATATTTAAAAACAAGATTTGATCTCAAGCTAAGCACTACCTAATTGTAAGTCAGCCTAGAATTTTAGTTCTCAATGCTTAATTGCAACGGCTAACTTCGAAAGTCCAGAGTCCTGATCTAGTGGTTCAAGTTAGAAACGCTCCTGCCTAACTTGATACAGTAGCGAGTACAATAAACCTATAGTGAGTATACTCTCAGAATAGATCTCGTTGACTGAGACAATCGTGACAGACTGTTCAAATAACTCCGACCGGGTGTGAGGAACAGGGTAAAGCTAATCTACGGAATTTGTATTTTATTTCACCTTCGTATCATATGTTTAGGAAGTACTGACCCTGTCTTAATAATATTGCGGTATGGAATATGTGATGTGGTAAAGTTAATAATTACAATGGGAAAATACGACAGAGACTCAAAGTGTCCGAAATACTAAAAGGATTTACTTTAATCTGAAAATCCGTTCTTTATCTAACAAATAGTAGATAGATTGAGCAAACTGACTTGAAAAGAATGTCCTTGTAGAATACACACAGCTACATAACATTATTGATTTATTTTGCATTCTTGTGCTTAACATCTCCGGAGTTAATATTGGCGAGATTAAGACGTCATTTCACAATCATCCGCACAACTTAGTCTATTAACATCGGGCCTTTTTTATTTTAGGGTCATTTGTCGGCTGCTAACATAAATGTTTTAGATCTAAAGTGGTCTTAATTAAAATAAACATATTGAGGGGAGAACTCATAATGTTTTTTTTTTCATTAAATATAAAAAATATATATTATGTTCTATTCAATCTGGCGCAAGTGGTGATTGTGTATGCGACCGCAGCTTCTAGCTCTTGTATAAGAAACTCGTCTTAGTTTCGTTTCCATCTGAAATATTGTCCTTTACGCCCGCTCCTCTATAGTCTACAGCCCGATAGCCGCCGGCGTAAAGGGGAAGTGTGCTATGGAAATTGCGTCCTTTTGAGTTGAGTGTTCTTTCTTGTTCTTTGTTTTACACAGATTTTTTGGATTTCGAATTGCAATGTTTTATTTGTGATGAACATTTATCTTTACAAATGTCCGTTTTAAATGATTATTTTTTAAATGGATAGCGCTCTTGTAATCTAAAGATTTCTCATGCCGGTGCGGTGGTCAGAATTAATTGTTCTGTAAAACAATCCGATGTTCTTTTAATTACTCGTATAAATTATAATATTACTCAAACCCACCGTGTATGGTCATTGGAGGAATCAAAATCGGAGAAGAGATAAATAGTAAGTAAGTATGTGATTGTAAAATCATTATGCTAGGCTCTAAGAGTCTATACATAATGCTATAGAGCGCGTGGGTGAAAGCATGCGTAATAGTAAATTAATATTTTTATTTATTATATCTACGAATCACTTTTGCAACTTTGCAGCACACAATTCGTCATAATTATGAAACACGACCAGTATCTTTGGATAATAGCTACACCATGGTAATGTTTTAACCCGTACTTACAGTTCATATTCTGTTAGCACTCTATAGCAGTTTTTTCCAAAACAACTGCCCTGTCTTGACTTGGTAATTTTCACACTACACTTTCGTGACCTTGTCTTGGGACCAAAATAGGGTGTTCAATAATAATTGTTAATTTCGCAACATGGGTTTTACGAATACAATTTATTAGGAACATGTCTCCTTAACAATGCAGTTATTTTAAACGAGAATCGCTACATCTAAGCAATGACCGACACCTCTGGAACTCTGCCCGATATATTTCTTATAAATGTGTACAGAGAATTATTGCACTTTGGTAATAAATATACCTCTACATTATTGTGCCAGCTTTAATAAGAAGTGAGTGCATATTTATATTATTTATATGTAACTACACTACCGTGGATTTTGTAGCTGTTTCAAATAACGAACAAATGTAATTTCGTTAAGTATTAACTTGACGAAATTATATTTGTGTATATGTTACGGCTAATAGCCGATGTGCGGCTACACCTAGTTTTAGCCGGCTACAACTAGGTGCAGCCGACCACATGCGGTTAAACTTAGATTAACCTCAATAAGTTCCTGTTCAACTTAATTGGTTTAGGTTTAGGTTATTTTGTTTTTAACCACCCCTACACCTTTTTGTGCCGTGCATAGGTATTGTTTAACTTAATTAAAACTAGGTTCTAGCCTAGTTGTTCTAAGTTTAACCGCATGTGGTCGGCTGCACCTAGTTGTAGCCGGCTAATATTAGGCGTAGCCGCACTTCGGCTATTAGCCGTAACATATACAAATAAGCGTCCCTCACAGAGGTTTCAAGTCATTTTTATCTATAATTTTTAATGCTGTTGACAAAATATACCTACAGAAATCGATAGTACTTTCAAAAATAATCTTGATACAAGACAAAGGAGCTCATTTTGCCATCTGGGGGCATTTTTTTAAGACATAGTTCTATTTTAATCATTGTAACATTAATTTTTTTGTTTCTATAGTATTGAATATTGACAACGACTTTAAAATCACAGTTTATTATAAGTATATAACAGAGCTGAATCAATATTGTTATTACCAGTGCTTTCGGAGCCATAAACATCGGGACACGCTTGGTAATTGAGGAGTAGCCTGGAGTCTTCTGTACAGCTCTCGATTGATGATACAGGACTTTTGCAGTCACCATGCCCCCTGTAAATACAAACATATTAATTACTCAAAAAACATTTCATTTTTTTCAGACGGATATATTTAGGAACGTGCCGTGTGGTTTCCGGCTTTGAAAAGACCACCGCATGTTCCCCATGGGTGTCGTAAAAGGCGACTAAGGGACATATGGCTGATGGATGGGCAGCAGCATCTATTAGCTCAAGGTTAACATCTTACTGCGATCACCATCCGATCCGTCTGGGAAGCGTGGTGATTATGGCAATACCCCTCAACGATCCTGGCTTGCCAAGGTCTGTTAAGAGGAGGCCCATGTTTAGCAGTGGACGTAAACGGGCTGTTAATGATGATGATGATATGTAGGAACGTGTAGTTTTAGAGGCTTTAGCTACTTCAGGAGTCATTCAGCCCAGCCCGCCTTGATAAACTACAAACTTAACATAGTGCGCAAGAAGGTTTTAACTATCAGAGAATGACCACGGCATTAGGCGCTTTACTTAAGATTGCAGATTCGAATCCTGCCGGTGGTTTAAAATACTCGAATCTTTCAGTGAATTGTTTAGATACTTTTACAGTATTAAGTAACACGCATAGTGTGCTATAGAAAAGTTGAAAATTTTTAAAGATTTATTATGAACTCGTAAAATGAAGATCTTGAACGAAATCGCACTGAACAGTTTGTAAAAGATAATCTATTTTTTCTCTCCTATTGTGAACAATACAGAATCGTAGGTACAGTTAGCGACACAAGCTTGGCATCGACGACAGATGTACAGATAGAGTAATTAAGATATGACATATTGCGTTCGCCAAACTGATGATAATGACGTGCCATTCAAACCCGTTAATCATTGCGATAGATCATTAACAGACGATTGTGAATACGATAAAAATTACCGAATTGATGTTGCATTAAGTAGGCAGGTAATTATAAAGTGGTGATTGGGCAGTGGGATTTGTGATGTTGATAATAAAATACATGATTGATAAATGTGAAGCAGAGTACTTAATAAAGCCACCATAAATTACTCGTATGGGAAGATGACTTCCGTCTAACCTTTGGGCTTTATTGGACCAGGGTTGCAACCGACAGAGTGCAATGGAAATAGTTGGAGGAGGCCTATGTCAAAAGACACACCGAGCTGAGAGACATTATATAACCACATAAATTATTATAAACAAAATTCAGATTGTCAGTTTTGGAATACAGGGAATATTATTATAAGTGACTCGTATATTACATATTATGTGGAATGCTCTATGTTTACAGAGATGACGACTAGAATAGTTAACTAAATAAGTGAAAAAAGAACGTTTTAAGTGTACCTACTAGAACGATCTATTGTTTACGGTTATACGTTTATGCTTATCCTGATCTAAAGTATATTAGTCTATTTCCTATAATAAAGAAGAACTCAACCTTCCATATCTGTTATTTTGTCGCAATGCTCTTTTGTCTATAGGTTAAAATAGTACAAATCGATAGGGCGAATAATAAGGCCTAATGGCCTTGTTTAGGAAAGGTTAAATTGTTGGCGACCTCGTTGCGAATTCGCCGAAAAAACACGCGATGTTTATGGACGGTAATTTGGAGGCCTGTACATATAAAAACAATAAAACCGTGAGCAATCTATACTCACTTCATCATTAATTGCTGCTCGATAGCTGGAGATAGGCCTCATCCTCATCCGAAATGAGTTTAACCATGATTACAACGCTTGGCAAGGAAATACACAGTTGTCCTCAGTAAGTTTTATGTTCTATTATTCCATACCTTTTTGTGACGGACATGTGGATTCCCACATCAATTGCCATAGGTCGACAACGAAAATGACCAATGCTTTCTTCGTGTTTTCAACATTTTCTTTGTCTTTTCTTAATTTTTTTTACACATTTTTTTCTCTTAAAAGGGACAACACTCACACTAAGTAAATTAATCCGTGTTGCGGGGTTCTTTAAAAATATTCAATTCACGGATATAAAGTACACTCAGACTCAGCACAACTATTTGTTGTTCACATAGTTGTCCCGACTGGGAATCGAACCCAAAACACTAGGACTCAGAAGCAACTACCACTAAGCTATCGGTGCAGTCAAAGAAGATGGATCTGAACTATCTAAAAAATATATATAACACAATTAATTAATAGTCTTACCTATTATACGTAAAAGAAAAAGGTCCTTTGAGTGGACAGTCCACGGGATCAGCATTTTCTCGGAACATTGAGTATAGAAGCGCGTCTCCTGTGATAAGGGAACAGAGGTGGGGTAGAGCGTCTCTTCTGTGGCAGAAAGCTGTAAATGTAATAATGAAAACATAATTATTATCATTACTTTTCTTATGTTACCATCATAGAAGGTATCTTACACAAAAGAGAGAGAGTTGTTTAATAATTCATTCAATTTGTTTAATTAATTACGTGTCTTCATTAATTTTAAATTTAGTATCATGACTAATTATTTTTAACATATTTTTTAATAAGCCATTCAATATTTTAATTCAAACTATAATGATGGCATTCAACACGATATACTTAATTTTAAAACATTAACAACCTATCAGGGGTGAAAGTACTGATGATTATAACCAACTTTTATTATGGGACCAACACTGAAATCGCAAAAAAAATCAGCTGTTCCATACATTTATGTTCACTTACCTCGACAAGAGACATTCATAACATACCTACTTACATCGTCAATAACATCAAACTTTTCAGACATAATACGATGCTTCGATTTTTATCCAATACATTACCAAACTCATATTTCAATAAATATGTAATAAGTAAGTTAATGAGAATGTTCTTAATTAGCGATATTACCTTACCTTTTTCCCCTGACGATTCTTGGGGTGGGATATTTGTAAGTAACCCTTGCATCACTCTTATTTACTAACTATATGGATAGTGTACATTGCGAAACAACTGCAACTTGGGTAAACAACATTTTTAATAGCTTTAGTATTTTTTTGTCTTGAAAGCATCATGAGAACGTGCAATTAAGACAACATTACGATGCAAAAAAGAAAACCATTAAAATTTGCCGCGATGCCATCGATCGAAGTTCATTAATTAACTATATGATTAACAATACTTTTTTTTAAATAGACTCAAAGCTCAGTGTTTTTACAGTCTACTAGTATTCTTGTAAATCCCTCGTATTAAGCTAAAATGCTTGTGTTATGAGTGAGTTCACGTCAGTAGTGCAATTGGTATCTAACCGGCCACCACAAAATCACAAGTCCGACGCCCCTAGCCATTGGGCTACGGCCTCTTCGTATTTGTACCAAGTTAAAGACTAATCGATAGATTGTCCATTGGGAAATCTTTAAAAAAATATATACTCACTTTCTTTATATTGAAGAACGTTTTTGTGTTTCTCATGCATCACAACACACCGATAACAGCCTTTCCTGTGAAAGAAATATGTACGTCAGTACTTGTCTGTACTAATATTATAAAGAGAAAAGATTTTATAGTTTGTTTACATTTAATAATTCAAAAAAACTGGACTGATTGCGAAAACTCTTTCACGATTAAATTGCTACGTTATCCAGGAGTTCGCACGGGTGGACTAAAAATGCTCAGAGAGATTTAAAAATAAACATAATCATATAGGTACCTACATGATGTTTATAGTCGTTGATTTATCATCAGTATTACATTCGAATATACTTAAAAATAAAAAAAAGTTTGGTTTGCATTATGAGACAATCTAAGCTGGTACGCACACAGTTTCAAAGTTCATCATCATCATCAACAGCCCGTTTACGTCCACTGCTGAACATGGGCCTCCTCTTAAGACCTTGGCAAGCTAGGATCGTTGAGGGATATTGCCGTAATTACCACGCTTGGCAGACGGATTGGTGATCGCAGTCAGATGTAAACCTTGAGCTTATAGATGCTGCTGCCCATCCATCAGCCATAATAATATGTCCCTTAGTCGCCTTTTACGACACCCATGGGAGGACATGGGGTGGTCTATTCTAAGCCGGAAATTACACGGCGCAATGTTTTCATGCAATTAAAAAGTAGATACATAGATCATATAGACTACCAAACATTATTTCGCTGAGTATTAGCAACTACTATACCATCACGGTGTATATTTTATGTTTACGTTTAACAAACAACTTATCTTTTTCCACACAAGTCCTCTCACGCGAAGGTATCGATAAGACATACATATAGAGAGATTAAGTCGGAGCTGACGGCACAGAAACAACTAGATAAGCAAGAGAAATGATCGCGATTTACAATGATAAACAAACGGAACTTTTTAAATGTAACACGGGGGTGTAGGGATGGAAATACAGGCAAGAAGTTGATCGATTCTCAAAATTTGTTGTTCCGTGAAAATAAATATTGTTACCTTTTTTATAATATTATGCGTTAATTCGTATTATAAAACAATACGGGTTTGTTTTCAATTTTATTTATAAATTTATTCAAAAATGTTTTGGGACTACCTTCCGTGCATTAGATAGCACGTTAAGGCTGCTTTTCCACCAGAGATGTGATATGCAGCTAAGCTGCGAGGATGTAATAGCTAAGTTTTGAAACTATGTGAACATTTTCACTGATACTAAGCTACGTGCGAGTAGTGCTGTGCGAGTAAGATGCGCCGCCGCAATCGCAATCGGGCATACTCTAGGTACTCTGCTCTGCATGTGCAGAGCAGAGATGCAAAAAAGATTAGCTACCCCCTTCACCATTCATCACCGGACGACTAGGCGCGGCGAGCGGTTCCACCGTTTTGTTGTAGACATTCCTTCAATTTTGCTTTGCTGAAGCGATTTGCTTCTTCTTTCATAATGCGGACGGCGAAGGAGTGGAATTCTCTGCTGGGGTCAGTTTTTCCAGAAGCCTATAATCTGGACATCTTTAAAACTAAAGTGAACAGACATTTTCTAGGCAAGCGTGTATCATCTTAGGCCTTATCTTTGCCTTCGATCAAACGTAAGCCTATATATAGTAAAAAAACTACTGCATAAAAAAATGGCTTCAGTGCATTATTTGACAGCGTTCCGTCTGCTGCTGCTGTAGTCTCAGACCAAATAAAAAGTAACTTTTTATTTGGTCTGAGACTACAGCAACTCGACAACATCCGTAGCGTTGCGGTATTTGACTCGCTTTAAATCTCGAAGGTCGTGGGTTCGATTCCCACTCCGGACAGGTTGATTGAGGGACTACACTCCGTGCCACGGAAAGCACGATAAACCGTTGGTCCCAATTATTATAACATCATCTATAATAATCGTGAACGGGCAGCAGCGTTTCCTCGCAGCGGTCACCAACCCGCCTGCGTGGTGACTATGGCAAATACCCTCCCTCAGGAGGAAGCCCATGTTCAGCAGTGGACGTTGTACGCGCTTATGATGATGAGACTACAGGTACAAAGGGCCGCGACACTGCTACCGTGCTATCGGTAGCCACTGTTGACAGCTTTCATACATTACATATGCAAGCGCCACACACAGTGTCCCGTGCTTCCGTTACTTAATAGTCAAGTGGCGACGCTTAGAGGCTGAGGCGTGGGTCGTGTGCAAAAAGCCTTATTTTATTAAGGTAAATCATGATCTCCAGTAAAAACAGTTATTTGACGTGACGTTAAAAAATCGTCATTAGGGAATGAGAAGTGGAAGACTAAGGCGGAATTTCAAGTTCAAATCAAGGATGTTCTTAAGAAAGGTCAGGTTAAAAGTGCCCTAAACAAAATACATGCATGAGGAAATGAATGAATGTAGAAGAGGCGAAAGTGGTATGTTAATATTGTAGCAAGTGGTCTCTGCCTAAGTGCCTACCCCTATGGGAAAGAGGCGTCAATGTATGTATGTATGTCTCAACGACATCAGCCCATACATATAAGTCCATTGCTAAACATGGGCGTTTCTCGAAGGGGTAATGCCAAAGTCACCACGCGTGTCGAGGTATGGCGACCTCAGTAAAACCGGTAACGGAGGTTGGAGGATTGAGGTTTGAAAATATACTTACTCGTCTACTATAAGGAACTTATCGCCTTCTGAAGATAAGCAGCGGCCCTTGTTTGAAAGTCGGTCACCTTCGATCAGGATCGGCTGGATCACTCCCGACTGGAACCACCGCCCGTGCCACCGAGATGGAAACGCACAACCTGTCGACAAAGAGAGAATGGTTAATAGAAGAAAAAAAAAATTAAGTACCTAATTTTTTTTAAAAAGTTTTTAAATACAACTTTCGCACGAGGGAATACAGTTCTGGTCCCTTAAAAACACGTAATTGACGGACAAAAGACATATCTAGTTAGCCACGAGGCTTTTGCTACTTCACCGGGCATAAACACAACACACAGATAATCCTACTCATCTATCCACATCTATCTATAATAATATTATAAAGCTGCAGTTTGTTTGTTTGTTTGAACGAGCTAATCTCAGAAACTAGCGGTCCGATTTCAAAAAATCTTTCAGTGTTGGATAGTCCATTTATCGAGGAAGCTTATAGGCAATATTTTATTTTCAAAAAAAATATGGATCCGTACGAAAATTGCGATTTTGTAACCCAAGGTGTAAAATCGAAAACCTATTTATGCGTGCGCTGCAAAAACTATTGACAATAGAAGAAAATGATGTACTACGGGTTTGTAGGTCTTATTAAGATCTACGAAAATGTTCATGAGACCACATATTTAACTATCAGACTTTAGTCACAATACGATTTAATATTTTTTATGAACATAAAAGCGGTTAGCTTTTAAGTTCATAAAAAATATCAAATCGTATAAAGAAAGAAAGTACGTTAAATGTGTATCGTAATATTAATCCTTATCCAAATTAAGCATTATGTTATCAAGGGTATTTATGTAGAAGTAAAACACTTTTTGTTTTATTCCAATCGGACATTTCGTTGAGAAATTATCACGAGTATAAAAACGCAAAGAATTGGTACCTAATAATTAGTTATTTGCCAAAGAGTTTTATCAACATAATAATATTAATCTTTATCGAAATAAATGTGTTGTTGATTAAGAGTAGGTATTTCATTGTGAAAAAAATCGTCCTTGAAATCTAGATCTTACAAAAGTAGTATTTACATTTTGAAAATAACTCCGCAACAAAATTGACACGCGCGCTTGATGCGCAAGTAGCTACGCTGCCTGGCATCTGTACTAATATATAAATCTGAAGAGTTTGTTTGTTTACTTGAACGGGCTAATCTCAGGAACTATTGGACCGATTTGAAAAATTTCTTCAGTGTTAGATAGTCCGTGTATCGAGGTAGGCTATAGGATTATTTTATTATGAAGTTTCTACGGTAACGGGAGCTACGCAGGTAAAACTGCGCGTGGGAAGCTAGTTATAAATATCGCACTCAAAACCCCAGGTTTTAGAGCAATTGCCGTTATCCCTGAGCCATCTACCTATTAGGGTTCCGTTGTCCACAAAAAAACGCTAATAGTTTCGTCATGTCCGTCCGTCTGTCCATTGGTCCGTCCGATCTCGTACTCCGCCGTTACTGCACCGATGTCACGAAACTTGGTGGAGAGATGTATATTGAGATCCAAAACTAGGTTTTAAAAATTATGGAACAATATATTTTTTTACTCAATAGCACACACTTTTTATACACTGCAGAGGTTAGCCTAAACCAGGATCTTATTTTTCTTCTTCCAAACATGCCTATTTGAACAAAGCTGTAGCCAACAGCAAACAATACGTAAAGCAAAAGAGCCATTCAACTTATATGAGTGCGGCGTGGGTAGTTTATTAAAAACTGGTCGGCAAAATCCAAGGAAAGTTGGCATTTCTCACCGGATAGCGCTGTATTCTAGTATCACACAATAATTTCCAGCGGATGCATTATAACTCTCTCACAAGAAAAGTGCACCAATCCAATTGTAACTCATACTTATTCAACGAATCAACCGGGTGTCGCCCATTGTATTGTAATCAGAAGATTATTGCTTTCATTATGCCGGTAATATGCCCACAATGGCCCTTAACAAGTCGCTCGTTTGTTGTATTATGATAATCACACCTTATTACTATTAATATACATAAAAATAAGCTGTTTGGTTTGTGATTTACAAATCGTAATTGAACTGTATATAAATTTTCATTGTTTAAAAATCACTTTCAAATAAATTGTTGCACTCTATATGTAAATAAAATTTAGCTATAAAGTTAAATGAATTTGTAACTAAAATGAAAACGATTTATAAAAGCTAAAAGTTGGCAAAAACCTAATCACAGACTCGGAGATTGAAACATAACTTTTGTTTTTTTTTTCGTTTGGACATACGTAGGCAGCCACGAGGCTTTTGCTACTTCACCGGGCATAAAGGCGAGCAGAGCTCCAGCCTTAATAAAAGGTTTTAAAACTACAATCTAAGCAATCTGCGCAAGAGGGCGCACTCTGTGGGGATTGGACCTCGGCTCAGGGCGGTCGCTGGCGATGAGATTGAGGGATTATGACTTATTTTAGGATTGTGCAACTGTCGCTCTACTTTACAGTTGGCGGGCTTCTCGAACTTCGGGTCTACGAGGGCATTGGATGGTTCTTTGCAAACTAAGGGTCTGGAGGACGAGGGGTTGAAACATAACAACACAATAATATGTTACGTTCATATTAAATTTAATAATTTTAAATATGTTAATCCGCCTAGATTTAAGATACACCGTGTAACGAGAGAAAATAAAGTAATTTAATATATTTTTTTTGTGTGATTTTTGGGTGTTCGTCGTGTGATGGATGTGATGGTGGTATGTGAGATATGGGATAGAAATGAAAACGTTTAGTGAGAATGTAGACGAATCGATCGTACTTATTATAAGTCAAATACAATAATAAAAAGAAACAGAGAAAAAAACACTTGACTAATTAGTTTACATTTCAACAGTAATGTTATCAAATAGAATTTAAATTTACCCAATATGGCATGTGATAGTCGCGTATTATAAATATAATTAGAATCAACCAGCGTGGGCCGGGATTAGGTCAGCAGCGTAGAACGCGTCGCGAGCCTCGCCTTGCGAGGACGACCGGACCCTATCCTAGCTTCCTTCCAGTCTTTTCTATCTACCTACGTTGCGACACGCGGAGAAGAAAGACAATAAGAAACTCCGAGATCATTGTTTTTGTCATCTTTTAAAGTCTTTGATTAATCATTTATACGTTTGATGGTCTATTCTAACCCGGTATCCGGCTTATAATAGACCATCCCCTATATTTCTTTGGGTGTCGTAAGATGCGACTAAGGGACATTATGGATGGGCAGCAACAACTTTCAGCTCCAAGATACTCCCATCTTACTGTGGTCACCAATCCGCCTGCCAACTTGTGTGTGTTATACAACTGGTAACATTTTACAACATTTATAATATTATCGACACACACTACACTTACTATATACTATATTATATAACACTTGAAAAATTACTGCTTGCCTAACAAATAATCTAAACAGCCTATTTAGTTATTGCAAAAAACTATGATGCAGATGTGTTTTGAATTGAACAAAATGAGACAGAATCTATACTTCATGTTATAAAGAGGAAAGATTTGATTGTTTGTTTGTTTGTATTGAATAGACTCCGAAACTACATGAATTCCTACGGGAACGGGAGGTACGCGGGTGAAACCGCACGCGGAAAGCTAGTACAATAATAAGATGATAAATGTATAACAATATTATTACGTACAACATTCGCTGACGGGACTACTAATTCTCCCATGGGAAGTAATTTGTAAGGATGACCGTCCAAGAATGCTTTTTCTTGGACGGTCATCCTTACAAATTACTTCGGCAACATAATCAGCAAATTTGAATTCAAAACAAATAATTAAAAAAAACGGCCAAGTGCGAAACGGACCGCGCACGAAGGGTTCCATTTTAAGTGCCTACCTGTTGCCGTTATTGATATCAAAGAAAAACGGGCAAAAAAAATCACGTTTGTTGTATGGGAGCTTAAATATTTATTTTATTTTGTTTTAAGTACCTATTCGTTGTTATAGCGGCAACAGAAATATATAATTTGGGAAAATTTCAACTGTCTAGTTATCGCGGTTCTTGAGATACAGCCTGGTGACAGACAGCGAAGTCTTAGTAATAGGGTTTTTACCCTTTGGGAACGGAACCCTATAAAACATCACGACATTTATATTCCTTTGAAAACAATAACGGAGATCAAATTATGTAATGTTTCAAGATGTTGTGATATCCTTAGCTCTCCATCATTATTTTACGACTATATTTGCATTCTTTTAAGCAAATTAGACATTAGCAAAATCCCTTCTAATATTATAAATCCGAAAGGTTCGTTTAGTTTAGTTAGGTCTTCATCCACCTGTTACGCTTTCATACCTAAACCACTAAATTTATTTTGATCAAAGTTAGTAAAGGTAGATTAGACCTTGGGTCCTATCCTCAAGTGTGTATGTACAGGTAGGTTTGACACCTGTACATACACACTACCTACATCTACATAACCTTACATTTGTCGTGAAATCTACCCAAAGTAACTATGTATTCTACGTGGTCCTAGTCGTGGATTACCTCCGTAGCGAAGCGGTATTTGGCTCGCTTTAAATCTCGGAGGTGGTGGGATCGATCCCCACACCGGACAAAAAAATCTTTGTGTTAATTCTAAAATTTCTTTCCGGATCTGGATGGTTGAGGGACTACTCTCCGTGTCTAAGAAAGCACGTTTAACCGTAGGCGTTGGTCCTGATTGTTATAATTTCATCTTTAACTATTTGAATTTGGAACGGGCAGCAGCGTTTCCTCGTGTATTACGACATAATACTGTGGTCACCAACCCGCCTGCCAAGCGTGGTGACTATGGCAAAAACCCTCTCTCGGGAGGAGGCCCATGTTCAGCAGTAGACGTTGTACGGGCTGATGATGATGATGAATGAATATATTTATTACTTGCAGAGTTTTTACACACTACTAGTATTCTTGTTAACCCCTCGTAAAATGCGCGTATTACATGTGGGTTCACGACTTTAGTGCAATGGCTGGGGATCGAACCGGCGACCTCATGATCGCAAATCCGCCGCCCCAGCTATTAGGGTACAGCCGCTTTATTAATTTAGATGAGAAGATGAACATTTAGACAACCCCATATCATATCTAATCTAATGAAATGTCTGCGATGTCTATTATTACAGTTATCTGTGGCTATTAATACAGTGGGGTTAGGTAACGCCTGCTGTTAAATATTCTTCTCGTTTAAATCTATTTTTGATAAAAATTACTTATTTTATTATTATGACTCTACTAAATTGTACTAAACGTAAAATAGCCGTTATGTCTAATCCGTATTTCGATATACGGTGTCATGTTTGTGGGGTTTATAGGGGAATTTATCGAAAATTAATGGTTGTAATATTTTAATACATAATACTAACGTAATAAAAATATTTATCGGAGTCTTTTTTCATATTTAAATATACCTCTAGAGTATCAGAATCAAATAGTTAATTTATTTGTTAAACATAGGTGAAAATAGTATCTACTACTAGTATCTAGTATTCTAGTAGGATACTATACTAGTATCCTACTACAATCTAGTAGGATACTAGTAGGTACATACTAGATGGACGAATGATCTGGTTAAGGCCGCGGGATCACGGTGGATGCAGGCCGCTTTTAACCGCAACAACTGGAGAGCTATGAGGGAGGGCTATGTCCAGCAGTGGACGTCCTACGGCTGAAATGATGATGATGATTATGATGACGTGAAAATAGGGTTGCCATCTCCAATATTTGGCAACCATGTCAAGACGCGTAAAAACCCCGGATTTTAAAGCCCAGAGCCCGGACATGTCAAAGGATTTTTTTTACTCTTTGTTTAAAAAAATCCTTTGACGACTCGGGCAAAGAGCGTGAGTCGCGAGTGGCGTAACACTTTACATTTTTAAGCCCAGACTACAAATGAAGCCCGGTTCCCGGCTCCCCGGGCGCCCACTTAACTAGTACAAATCCGGGGAACTCGAACGGTTGTCAACCATACGTGAAAGGTATAAAATTGATGTTATGTAACAATATTAATAAAAAATTATATAATTAAATATTTAATAAACAATGTGATAGATAAAACATTCAAGAAATTTGCATGCTATTGTATAACGGCTAATGTGTAGAAACTAATATATCTGTAACACCTTTTTTTACCTCATTTTATGCAAATAAACTATAATTATTATTATAGTTTAGTATCAATATGTTTTATCTCAGATAGAAATATATATTTTTTACATCATCAACAGCCCTTTTACGTCCACTTCTGAACATGGGCTTCCTCCCTAAATGCGGGGATATTGACATAATCACCACGCTTGGCAGGTGGATTGGTGATCGCAGTATGATTGTATTGACCTTGAGCTAATAGATGCTGCTGCCCATTCATCAGGTGTTTGTCCCTCGCCACTTAAGACACCCATGCTAAGGCATGGGGTGGTCTATTCGAAGCCGGACACCACAAGACCCTAATATACCGATATAAACGATTTAAATCATGATTAAATAGAAAGCCAGCCAATTTAAAAGATACAAGACAATATTAAAACGCCCTTTTACATTACCATACGCCATATCTAAGATCTACGGTGACTATGCCATGAGCACTTAATTACTGAATTATGTTAATAAATCACATGAGAAATTCCCCTTATCCAAAATTGAGTAATTACAGTAACCCGACTAAATTAAGAAAAGTATTTGTCATTTTTTTTAAGTAAACGTTTTTATAAAATATGACTTCCCCCCTTGTCGTTCATCTTATATTAGTCATAGTTATCATTTCTTTATTTATAAACAATATTCATATGTTTAAAATCATGTTCTTATGACGCGTCCATTTCTTTTACTACCACTATTAAAATGACACTGCATCAATATCGGTTCACCCGTTTCAGAGCTACGGTGCTACGGACAGACACACAAACAGAGCAGTCATGTTAACAAATCAAATGAAAAATGACCACCCCTACTAAATTAACAAGTGCATTAAAATTTATCTTTAAAATACGATTACAAAAGTTTCAAAAGTCTAAACTTATACACCTATTTTTTGCTAAATGATTAAAGTTGGTTTTAACTAATTAGCTGTCAAAAGTTGTTAAGTGTCAAATGAGTTGAAAAGCATGATTAACTTACTTTGACTATTACATGAAATGGCAGAAATTGCTGAATAAGTCGGCAGATTGCCATTAAAAAAACTTACTTTGATGTAACTACTACACTAATATAGAAGTTACCTTAACACACTGTTTAATCAAATACTGTTTCTAAAACATACATTCAAAATCAATCATAAAAATTCAAATTATTATCTACAATCTGCACCCCGCGGTTTTACCCACGTTACTCTGCTCCAGTGGGTCGGAGCGTAATTTTTTGTAGCCTATATCTTAATCGAGCTAATTAACTATCCCCGTGCAAAGTTTCAGCCAAATTCATTCAGTAGTTTTTGCGTCAAAGAGTAACAAACATACATACATCCACACATACATACTTTCGCATTTATAATATGAAACTTCGCGGGCATGGAAAGCTATACTTAATAATACTAAGAGCTTTGTTCCAAAAAACATATACAAACTAAAACTACACAAAAAAACCAACATTTTTTAGTTTTCATAAACGTGACCAAACAGCAAAGCGTTTCATTAGAGGGCGAACCTTCCTAGGTCTATTCAATTTGGCCGGGTTACAATTAAGAGGCATACGGTCGCGTTAGTAAACACAATATCAGGTGATATTGCCGCGGTTTACTTATTATAACATTCCGTTTGAATAACGAGCTATATTAACGAGATATGATTTTATAGGAGTGGTCGTGTTACCCTTGTTTCATAGACTTTTGTAAGGAAATTAGATAAGTTTGTTATAATTTTTATTTGGCTTCTTTAGGGTTTCGTACTCAAAAGGTAAAAACGGGCCTTTATACAATGACTCCATTGTCTTCTAGGCTGTATATCATTAACCATGGCATCTAGTGTATGTGTCGCGGGAGATTTTACAACACACACATTTTACGAAATTCGATGCGGGATCCAAGACATTTAGGTGTCCCGGGACCAGCCTAAGCCTAAGAGCTTAGAGCCTCTTTCGTGTGTGCCGCTGTTGATCCTGGCTTACAGGAGTAGCAATGGAGAGTACTTTTCCACAATGACAGTACATGGCGGACTTAATGCATTTTCTACCAGCCAATCATAGTGTGGTGCAGAGAAAAAGTGATAGGTGCACAGAAGTAGTTGATCATTAATTTACTACCGTACTGGTAGGTTAATAAATAACGTAATATCTATGACTACATTCTAATAATACATATATAATTATAAATACTATATTAAAGGTGATACTCTATTCATTATAGGTATAATTAATACTATATTATATTTTACATAATCAAGGACACTCATTGCTGAAACGATTCTGAAGGTTGTTTACTGTAAGCGTACTTGACGCTTAGGTAAATGAAAGACGATTCTTTGCCATCCTGACTTCAAGAGGTAACTCATACCATAAAACTATCTTTAGTTTAGTATTAGTTTTAGCTTTAGTTTTAGCTTTAGCTTTAGTTTTAGCTTTAGTTTTAGCTTTAGTTTTAGCTTTAGTTTAGTTTAAACAACGTTCCCGGGTGGAAATCGAACCTCTTAACCTTTAAATCTATCCTCTTTAAACTATTATTATATATTAAGAAACAAAGTCATGCATTAGGGGTGCCTAATTGAGTCACGATAACTTAACTTAATTTATACTCGTAAAGTACATAATCACCTAATCGTTAGTGTTTTGCGATTAAATAAGTTAACATTATTTTATAAGTGATTTATTATATGGAGAAAAAAGTCACTTTGTCGTTAATGTACCTAAAACATGACACATTTAAGTTGTATAAATCTAGAAAATATATATATATAATCGATTGCCCCATACAAATATTGACTTACCGCGCACGGTATCACCCATGTAGCTTCCGTACCCGCAACACTATATATAACCTTCATCATTATATGCCTTTGATAGTCCTGACATAATACATAATGGTGAAAGAAATTTTGAAATCGGTTCAGTAGTTTTGGAGCCTATTCAATGCGAACATACAAACATATACAATATAATAATATAACACATCTTTCCACTTTATAATATTAGTATCAGTCAATACGGACTTCAACATAAAACTTAAGTTATAAACTATTTAAGGCGCTGTACTTAGTCAAAATAGGCTTCACAAAACAGTTTTTAGCCAAATGTTTACATTTTAGAGCAGCTAAAAAAATATATGTTAATTTTGATCATATTTATGGGGGGACCATTGTGTTCAAAATACGTTTTCGGTAAATTTTCTCGATAAAAAAACCATAAAATAACCATTTAAATTGAAATTGTAGCATACTGTATTATTTATAAACAAATCTTGATAATATTAATAACAGTGATGTAATATATAAAAATAAAGGGAACTGTTGTTTTTATTTATCGATTGGAATAAGATATTTGCAAGGATTAATGTATTAAATAACTCGAACGAGTCGAACGAAACGTTGCGCCATCGCGGCGTCTCTTCGCTTCTCTTTCATTTCTACGCGGAGCAACAGTGACAAAACTAATACGTAAAAGTCGTCTATTCACCGCGCCTTAACAAGGCTGCCCTGCACGTCTTTACGCCCGGTGAAGATACAAAAGCCTCGTGACTGCCTGCATATAATTAAATGTCCGTCCCAAAAAAAAAACGAACTCTATCAAAATATTTTCATATAAATAGATTATATTCTCGATTTAGTTAACTCATAAGTTACGAATAACAATTTGCATAAAATTTCCATTTTCACAGAAATCTTACTTCCAACGAAATATTAAAACATGAAGACCGTTAATATCGTATTCATATCACAACAACTACCAATATATTCTTTGAAAGATAACAATTGACGTTGACAAATTGATACTATAGTGGAACAAAACTTAGCATTCAATACGCAAATTATTTTGGCCAATTGTTTTCTTGAGGAACAAAAATGGCATCCTGTGACTCATTCAATGTTGTAAGGACAGACCTCTCAATAACGACTTTATTGTAAGATAATAATATGACAGGAGGAAATTGCTACTGAGTGCATTCATACATCATAATTCTGCATTCATCTGCAAATCTTTGGGCTTGGCATACATTGTCATTTTTTTTCACGGCGGGGTATGTTGAGGTTCCCTCTTCATACTGATGGTATGCCACTCATGCCATGATAAGATGATTTAAATCCCCATTAAAACCTTTCAGGTGCTTTTCCAAATTCCATTGTTGAGGACATGAGAATGTTGTTATGCTTAGGTAAATAAGAACATCAGATCAAACAATAGCGCCTACTACGTAACGCACCTACTAACTATAATTATGGCCAAATATTTTTGCGTTGCGTTACTACTATGACCTGCTTGATTAGTAGATCATTATCGCTTTAGAAAACATCACGGTGAAATACATCATTAGTTTGTTGTACACTAGATATCTTATCATTATAAATATATCTCTATGGAAGGTTTGCTGGAAGAAAATTCATAGTTGAATTAAGATCGCCTTTGTACATGTTGTTTCTATGTCTGAAATGTATTGTTACTTGTTTTTCTATTTGAGCAATAAAGTATAATAAAAAAAATGACTATTTAAGTTGGGATATCCAAATTCAAAGAGAAGCAATCACTTTGGATGGGAATTATGTTCACTGGTTTTAAAGATACACAGAGAAAAGGCGATAATTGGCATATATTCCATGGTCAAATTTTAGAGTACTAATTGTCATACTAAAACAATCCAATTAAACTGATATCTAATGTGAAAATAATTAATTAAAAATAATTACCACCGTTCAAACTCAATGAATATAATTAAAAATTGTAGATTGGGACTAATTGGTGAACTGTAGTCCAATCAATCGCTAATATTAAAGTTGACATTCTGTATCAGACATTAATTAATGAGGTTTCTGTTTTACGAGTATCATTTAAAACGAATAACTTTTAATAGGTCAATCATTATTCAATTTTAATTCAACGATGAAATTTAAATATATACAAAAAGTGTCGTCTCGTAAAATCTGATGCCCTCATAGACCGTTGGTTGTCCGAGGCCCACGAACTGTGAAGTAAAGCAACAATGCACAAACTTTCCTAAAAAAACTTAAAGGCATAATCCCTTAATATCATCACCAGCGACCGCCCTGAGCCGAAGTCCAAGCCCCACAGGGGGCACTTGCGCCGGTTGCTTAGTTTGTAGTATCAAAGAAAAGAAATCGCGAACTCGGTTTTTCAATAATCAATCAAATAAACTGTTAAGTAAATTTCGCTATCAAATTTATATCAGATTCTGAAACATGATTTACGAAAAACTCATCAAATACAAAAGGTACATCCGAATGACGTTTGTCATGGATTCTAAAATAAAAAGGAATCAGCTACTCATACCTTCTGATATTCATTTGATACTTAACAAAAGTAGGCTAGGAAGCCTGCATAGTAGTTTCTTAAACCATATAATAATGCTGTTCGGCTCACCAATATGTCCGATAAAATAGCAAAAGCCTCCCTATAAAAAGGCTGTTACTGACGTAGCCCAACGGCTAGGGGCGTCGGACTGGTGATCTTGTGGTTGCCGGTTCGATCCCGCCCATTGCACTACCGCCGTGAACCCACTCGTTACACAAGCATTTTAGCACGAGGGGTAAACAAGAATACTAGTAGACTGCAAAAACTGCAAGTATTTAATCTTTTTTTTTTTCAAATGCAAATGTTTCTTGTCTGACAATGATGAAATATGTCACACCGTTATAAAACGTTATGCTATGGCCCACTGGAGCAGAGAACTATAAAATATCTGAAGTGAAATCTAAGCACGTAAACAACTTATTTACACGGCCGATTAACTTAAGAGCGTCACGAATACGTCTGAAGCATTACCTACAAATAAAGCCAACATCAATACAACTGGCAACAACGTTGACTTGGCCGACGAATTAGCCTGACACTCAGCAACTTGGCTAATTTCTCGAGAAGAGATTCGTAGTGCGCTTGTTTTTAGCCCACGATTGGTCGTCGGATCGGATGAATATTTGATTTAAGTACGAGTAAAATATACATTTAATGATTTTCAGACGCGACAGTCATAGAAGGTTACGCCACCTTCGCTGGATTGTATGTACTAGTGATATTTTAATGTTCAATTTTGTTCAACTTAGGGCGTAACAGTAGTCGAAATACCTTAGTAAACTATCAAAAAAGTTTGCTGTTCCCATAGGAACTTAATAATTAAACTTTGTCTATAGCCTTTCTCAACAAATGGGCTCTTATAATTCTCGTAGTCATGTGCGCAGGACACTATAAACTTGTGATATTAATTATACCTTTAAGTATGAAAGGAAATTCTTGACAAACACTTAGTTCAGGGAAACAAAATACAACTAGACTCAGAACAAATAGGCGTAGTTCACAGAAATACTTGTCCTAGGTAAGAGTAGAACCCAGAAGACCAGGTTTCAGAAGCAACTAACGTACCCAACGTAACGTAAAGTAATGGACGTATGGATTGCAACTGTGTAGAAGTGTTTGCGACTCCAGTCTTAATATCATGCAAATAATGCAAAATGGCACAAACCATAGCAAACTTACCATGGTTTGTGACGAACAACAAGATCCATGAAGCAATGAACATAAGAACCGTTAAGGAGCAGATAAAGCTAACAGGGATTAATTATAGAACTCGGCTGGAAAATCACCCAAATGCACTAGCTATTGCTTTGAAGAACATTAGCAACAGATAGTAAAAAATGAAGAGTCTCCTGCTGAAGATCCTCTTCAACACGACAAAAAATAAAACGTAGCCAACCAAATATTTGCCAACGATCGCGTCGTATCTACTAAAAGTTTGCAATATACAGCTTCTAGCTTAATTTGTTTAAATCAGGCTTTGGGACGCTACATTGTGTCGGACTCTTGAACATAGCTGTAAATTATCTTGGACTTAATATTAAATACTACAATAGTCCTGTTAATAATTCAGTCTGCTATATTTCATTGCAAGTGCTTTGGTTGTGAATGAAACAAAGGAGTTTTTCAACAAGAACTATGTTTTGTAAATTATGATAAATAAACAATAAATTTAGATGAAAATAAATCACATTTTTTTGACTTAAAAAACGTGAGGTTTGGCAATAATGAAAAAAAAATTATATCTGAAAATTGTACTTACTAAACCATACGTGTTTGGGAGAATAAAGATTTTATGATTCAGTTGTCATAGAAGATGTTATGACAATCGTGACCAACGGCTTAATGTGCTTGTTGAGGTATGACTCAACCAACCAGACCTAGAAAAAGCCTTTTATTTTATACAATAAATTTTGAAACGAATCGAACCTTCTTCTTCTGAGATTAACGGCGGGGCTTACCGCTACACCACGGAGAATGTCTCTGAGGTTACTATAGTCATTTTCTATATACTTAATATTATAAAGAGAAAATATTAGATTTTTTGTTTGCATAGAAAATGTTCCGGAACTGCTAGACCGATTACAAAAATTCTTTCACTATTAGTAATCAACATTATCCAGGAGTAACATAGGCTTTATTTAACGACGAAGTTCCCACGGGAACGGGAGTTACGCGTTGAAATCCGTGGTCTTATAAAAGGTCTTTATAAAATTCCGAGTGAATCGCAACAGTTTGCGACCTATGACGTGGTATTTAAAAACATCATTAACCTACATTTTACGTACAGTACGTGTAACCATCAAGGGAATATTCCATTTTATAAAATGTTATTGAAAATTGTGTAAATGTTTCAGATTGTAATGTTTAAAACATTTTAATTCGTTTACTTAATATTTTGAGAATCCACCGCTGTAATTTTGACATGGTATGTTTAATATTCAACTGTATTCAGACAACCCTATAGATGAGACCCTATAGTTCAAAGAGTTAACAAGTCTTTAGAAGTATATGCCAATTATTACCCGACTGCGCTCGAAGGAGGGTTATGTTTCTCGAGAGTATATATGTATGTATAATTGTTTGGCACGTTCTGCAGCCTGAGCGGCTTTTTGGATTTTAGCTTGAGAGGTGTCGTTAGATTCGTGTTTACTGTGAGTGGGTATATCAAAATAAAAAAATAAAAATGGCGGATTTTTGGCGCCAAATTAAAATGTTTGGCTCGCTCTGTAGACTAATAGGCTTAATGGATTTTAGCTTGAAAGGTGTCGTTAGATTCGTGTAAACTAAGTGTTTACTGTGAGAGTGACACTGAGTATATCAAAATAAAAATTACACAAAAAAAGCAGTCGGGTTTTTTAGTTTTTTAAATTATATATTATAAACTAAAGTACAAATACGTCGGTTATTCGGTGCAGCTAACTAATTTCTACCGTATTTTTATAACAATAATAATTATTTTGCCGCTATTATAACAAATACTATATACAAAATAATATAAGTATTTAGGAGGGTTTCCATACAAACGGCATTGATTTCAATGCCGTTTTTAGCTTTGAAAACCTCAACCAGAAGTGGGTAGTGCTACCTCAAAAACATGTTGTTTCGCTAAATATTGGTAAGGAACCCTTCGTGCGCGAGTCCAACTCGCATTGGCCGGTTTTTTTATACACTATTTACCTACATATACATAAGGTTTATTTACACAACTGTGCTTAACAATATGTACAGGGTATCAAATATACCTAGCTAACGCCAATGACTTAAGGTTGAAGTTAAAAGGTCCAATGAACTCTACAAGGTAATATTCAAAATTAATATTGCCTTAATTGTTTGTATTTTTTACACTTTAATTGAAAGATGATGGTTGTGTTTAAGTTAATTGAAAATGGCTGCCTACTAAACGAAAAAATAGCGAGTCTTGTATACATTAGTAATTATTTTAACAGGTTTTAACTTATATGTAACTATGATTAGTTTACAATGTTTTTTTTTTTTTCGGACGGACATTTATTTAGTTTGTCCCGAGGCTTTTGCTACTTCGGGCATAAAGGCAAGCAGAGCTCCAGCCTAGATAAATAGTTTAAACACTACAAACTAAGCAACCTGTGCAAGAGGGCGTCCCCTGTGGGACTTGGACCTCGGCTCCGGGCGGTCGCTGACGGGGAGATTGAGGGATTATGGCTTTTAGTTTAGGGGAGGTTTCTGCAACGACTTCGGGTCTACGAGGGCATCGGAAGGCAAACTAAGAGTCGGAAGGGTGAGGGGGGACGCGTCGCATTCGCGGGCGCACTCTTCTCCAGCGGGTCGGATAGAGTGGTCTCTGTGTAGTGGTGCTAGTTTCTTGCAGTCTCTGTACTGCTAGTTGGTAAGTTGTGATATCGTCGTCCGGGTCGTCTAGGACGCCACGAGGCCGACGGTGTTTACGGCGCTTTGTGGGCAAAGGCCTATAGTCAGGTGCTGCAACAACCAACTGGTTTGGGTGGGTAGGTACCCATTTACAAGGATAAAATTCGACACCCCTTTTTTACATTATCTATATACATATATAAAATGGATCCCTAGTTCCCTTGGTCACGGCATCTCGGGTGAACGGTTGGACTGATTTCGGTAATTCTTTTTTGTTGTGTTTGTTATTGTCAGGAGAATGTTCCTATGAAACACAGAATTTGGAAAATTGCCCGGAAAATTTAAGAAATATTTTCTTTAACTTTAGCGCTTATGACAATATCAACTTTTTAATGTAATCTGGTGGGCTGATGGTGTTTGTCATAACACTGATTTAATGGGTGCTGCTCTTAGTAGGTACTCATCACGGTTAGTTCAGAGCTATCACGCCTAATATTAAATGTTCAATTGAATATAGAGTTTTAGTTAAGACAGGACAGCGTCTGTCGGGTCATCTAGTATAATACCAATTTTATATGTCGGTCTCGTCGTGGTAACTGAGGGTCATAATTATTAATTGATAAAAAACTAGCTTTCCGCGCGCGGTTTTACCCGCGTTACCCCGTTCTCGTAGTAGGTGTTTTCTTAATTAAATATAGCCTATGTTACTCAGGTCTAATGTAGAATTCTTATTATTTAAGAGTTATAGAAATCCATCCAGTACTTTTTGAATTTATTCGTAACAAACCTATATAGAAAAATATTTATCGTTCCCCTATATAGGCAATATTAGTATAGATATATAATAGTGTTAACTAAAACACTTACAATTTTGTTTCAAAATATAGTTTTATTAACAAAATTGTAACTTAACCAACAAATATGTACAAGCCAGTTTGCTAACGCCCACGAAACGCTCTGCAGTAGTATGCGTTATTGCCCCCATTGGGAACCTATGCACTGAGATGAAAATAAATTGAAATGAAAACGTTTATTGATAATATAGACAAATCGATCTTAAAATAATTACTTTACATTACGATAATATTATTAATTAAAATAAAAAATACCAATGTTGTTGTGTCATGTGATAGATATAAAGTATAGTATAAAGAATTTAAAATCAACTAGCGCGAGCTGGAATCGGGAACGCGTCGCACACCTCCCCTCGCGAGGACGACTGGAGCCTATCCTAGCTTCCTACGAGTCTTTCTCTATCTACCTACGGTGTGACACATAGAACGCGTTGCGAGCCTGGCCTCGCGAGGATGACCGAACACTATCCTAGCTTCCTACGAGTCTTTTTCTATCAACCTACGTTGTGACACATAGAACGCGTCGCAAACCTCCCCTCGCGAGGACGACCGGACTCTTTCCTAGCTTCCTACGAGTCTTTCTCTATCTACCTACGTTGTGATATACTAACCGAAGGAAATCAATTGGCAACTTAAAATAAAGAAAGGGAACGAAACTAAGTGTATTCTTATATCGGTATCCTCGATCCTACCACGATATATGTCCGCTATTCGGCGCTGAATGGAAATTAATGATGGTTCTCGGGACCACCTGACTTTGCGAAAGTGGGCCGACATTTTCTTTACATTTTTTTATGGGCGCAGTTTGAGTGGTTTACGATGTACCATCGTAATTCCATCTTTGTGTTTTATAAACTACTTGGGTAGGGGCGTTGTGGTATAATATTGTTTTATTAATAATATAAGCTGGTTTTGATCGATCGGGAGGTTTCCGTTTGACTGTATTGGTTAATTTACTTGTCTCTAAAGCCTGATGTTCTGAATCTGGTAAATTACAGATTGTTGTACTGAATCTCGGTGTGCTTTGGGTGTTTGTAAAGTCCACCGTGACACAAGAAACAAGACAAGAGAACAAAGAAAGATTATGAAAGGTTTAATGGTGATAACTTATTTTTCATGTATATGTTTTTACCATACCTATATACTTATATGCCCGGTGAAGTAGCAAAAGCCTCGGGGCTAACTATATAAGGAAAAAAAAACCTATATACTAAGGTATTTTGTAATTTTGTGACACGGTACATGTAAGATTAATTAATAGAGTATAGCTGCGCCTCGCGGTTTGTATTTATTTGTAGCGTGTATGTTAATCCAGCTTATAAACAATCTGCGTGCAAACTTTCAGCCAAATCCGTTTAGTATTTTAGCGCGAAAAGCAACAAACATACATACATACGTACATATACTCTTACAAACTTTCGCGTTTATTATACATATTAGTAGGACAGCAGGATCTATTAAAGAAGCTATAGCTATACTAATACAAGACTTTATAATATTAGTAGGACAGTAGGATCTATTAATGTAGCCATAGCTATACACATACAAGACTTGGAACTACAGCCCCAAAAACATTCTTGGGTAGACAAGACAGGGAAACAAGTACAAACTACTTAAGTATCAAAGCATTAAGGACGCTAGTGTCGTGTTACTTTGGGTACTGTCAAAAACCTCATTAAAAAGTTTAAATCCAACGTAACTTTTTTAATTAAAACATGTTTATTAATAAGATCGGAGAGTACAGTGGGATACATTTTAGTTTAAGATTGTATTCGATAACGAAAAATAACATTATAATTATTAACCTTATTACAGAACTTTAGAGAAGGTATGGTCATGTGAAGAGGAGGGAAGAAACGCATGTTACTAAAAGAGTTTTGAGTATACATGTAGATGGATGGAGAGGGAGAGGAAGGCCAAAGAAAAGATGGATGGATTGTGTGGAGAGTGATATGAAAGAAAAAGGAGTTAGTGATAGTGTGACGGGTGACAGGACAGAATGATATAAACAAACGAGTTGCGCCGACCTCAAGTAATAATAGGGATAAGGGCAGGAAGAAGAAGACAGTACTTTAGAGTTGCAAACCGTCCTGTTTTCTCTGGAAATGTCCTGGTTTTATTAATGTCCTGGGATGTCCTGGATAGTTTTTAAGCAGTGTCCAGGGTTTTTAAAGCACCCTTATAAGGTTATATTTATATAAAATTTGCGCGTTAATATTGTTTTGCAACCCGACAGTACTGTCACGTCTAAATCAGTACTCCCGTTTTGGCGATATAAACGGATAAACAAACAGACAGTCAAAATATAAAATAGCCTACAAATCATACGTTATACAAATTATAACAAATTTTAATCTACCAGTGAAAGTTCCGACATAATTGGACATTACTGAGATTAGCTGATGCAAACAGACCGACAGACAGACAATGTTTTTAGTGTGTTTTTGTTTCAAGTACCATATAGACATTCATATATGCATTTAGGAAATTCCTGTTATATTTTCGTTACAAAAATAATTACTTATTACAATGAGGTGGGATCTATATTTCCCATTGTCCATTAAAGGATTCAACACGTCAAACCTGTAACTATAAAAATGATATATAAGCCCTATCATATACCTACTTACATTATTGCTCCGCGATCGAAAACAAAAAAGGGCCCGTAAATCTTAAAAGGGTTGATATTAATATCACATTGACTTCCTGCTCTTAAGTCGTTTTTAATTGGAATTATAATGTTTTGTCGAATTTTTTTCAAGTTTTATTGCATTGGGTGACATTATATTGCAAAATATTATAAAGAGGAAAGATTTTTATTTTTGTGTGTATGTTTGTAATGAAAAAACTCAAAAACTCCTGTGCCGATTTTAATTATTTTTTTACCACCTTGAGTGACATAGGCTATATTTAATTATAAAGTTCCCACGGGAACGGGAGTTACGCGGGTGAAACCGTGCGCGGGAAGCGAGTATTAAATAATTAAATTAGAATTCTAAGCGCAATATTCAGAAGCAAATTACGTAATTACATGTTTTAAATATATTTCAATTACTTGATCAACTCGTTTAAGTCCACTGCTGAACATGGGCCTTATCTTTGACAGACCTTGGCAAGCCATGGTCACCTTTATCTATCTTTGGCCAGCTTAATAACAATGTGTATTTACAAACTTCAATTACCGGTTAGAACTACTAATTCATAGACATAGAGATAAGTGTAAGGCTCAACGTTGAACAGTCTAACAACCATCTACAGGGACCTGTAGGTAATCCTTCCTCATTCAACTTTCACGCGTGGGAGTACAATTTATAGCTGTTTCAAAGTAATTTTCTCTTATAAGTAATAGTAATGGATTTGATATCGTGAGCCGAAATGTCTTCTTATCATCTATACAGAAATTGGAACTCGCAAACAGATGGACCGCTGCGTATAGATATTTAATTTTTTTACTAAACTAAATAGTTGAGTTGACAATTAAGCAATGTAATAAAGCATTTCAGAAAATATCATGATTATGTGTATGAGGTATTTACTGATATTAGAATATCAGTGGCTATTTAATACACTTGTCCCACTATATGCATAATACCTATATTGTTAAAAATATACATTATGTACAAATGTATCGGTTTTGTGGAGCACTATTTAGAAATAATATTGTCAAACTGAAAAAAATATAATCAGCCCGTTCGTGCACAGCTGAACATGGGCCTCCATTGAAAGTGTTGTTGCCTTAGTCACCACGCTTAGCAGGCAGATTGGTGACCACAAAATTGTGTACAGCATATCTACAGGTAAACACTGCTGCGTTACTTGGTATACGATTTCAAAATTGAGATTAATAAAATTCGACCACCGGCAGGATTCGAACCTGAATCTTTGGGTAAAGCCCCCAATGCCTTAACCAATTAGGCTACGGTGGAACCCTACCGATCATCGAAATTTATTAATCTCTTTGTAACACGTCTCTAAGGGGGACGGTAGTGCCATCTATAGGTAATGATCCGCATTACTTCGATAATTATCTCCAAAGTTACATTTGGTATTCAATATTAAACGATGACACCGCCCGTTTTTCACTTTCCCGTTTTTTATTGTCATAGATGATGTTATGACAATTGGGATTAACAGCTTTACGTATACTTTCCGAGACAGCTTTTGATACTGGTAAAGGTGAAAATACATCTTACTGTCATTACCAATCCGCCTGGCAATAATATCCCTCAATTTCCCTTAACGACCATTTATTTTTGTTTTTTTGTTGTCCGGGGGGAAATGCATTTACACATTCCCACCGCCGCCCGCTGCAGCGTATTCGCGCGCTTGCGTTGGGATATTTCGGAATCGCCCTCTCCATAGCGTGGTATGCCAACTCATACCACGAGGAGAGGACCCTACACCACTAAAACCCCCCGGACACTCCTTCAATCCGCCGTTGGCGGGGGCCGGGTAAGCAATACGGCCTCCCTCAACGACCCTGGCTTAAAGTCTGCCAAGAGGAAGCCCATTTTCAGCAATGGATGCAAAAAAGCTGATATAGTACAAAGTTCACCTAATTTCAAATGGCTTAATGTGAAGTTTAGGTTACAGGAATACAGATAGCTGGAACCGAAATAGTTAGCCATGTTTAGCATTATCACTAAACATATACAAAATAAGAACTATGTTTGGTTATTGACTGCAAGGACATGCCTTTGCCATTAAGTTAGCTATTTGCAGTGCAGTGTGCTGTGCTAAAGTTTTATACCAATAGTTTTAGTTCACCAAACAAAGAAATTGATTTAATAGAATTAATAATAATAGATTAAATATATATTTTTTTCAGGTAGCCGACTGAGTTCAAACCGCAGTAGGCTACCTGAAAAAAATATCTGCACCAGTGGCTTAATGGTTACGGTAAATGCTTCTGAGACCTAGTGTTCTAGATTCGATTCCCACCTGAGACAACTATTGGTGTAAGGGGTGTATTTGTGTCCGTGAATTGTATGTATGTAAAGTCTACCGCGACATGGATTGAATCCCAAGTACGGCAGTTGTCTTTAAAAAACTTAACTAAATTAAAAAAAAAAAAGTTTGTATGTTAATTAAATAAGTCACAAGGAGGAATCGGAATTTATACTATATACTTATTCCGATTCCTACTACGTATCTACGTAGATATTAACATAGATATGCCTATGTAAGTCCAACGCAAATTAAATATGGTGTTAGATTATTGTTGTTATTTATTTGTAAAGCAGCAACGTATGCTGTTTTTTTTATGTATTCGTAACTTAAAGTAATGTAACCTTTGCTTTTTTCAAAATGCGGCATGTCCATATTAAGATTAAATCAATAAGACTATAAAAACGTATAGTATTTCCAAACCAAACTACCGCATACCGGTACCAAAGATACAGCTATTAAAGACAATAGTAGTCCGCGTTATGATTTCGCTATGAAAATTACATCATTCGGTTAAAAATCTACCTATTCCGATCCTAAGTCAATGGTCATATATCGCAGATCGCGTTGCGTATTAATAGCCTAAAAAGTCACCTATATCTGTCACCTCTAGCTAACTTTCAAAGGATTTCTTGATCAATCACGCATGTCTTAATAAAAAATGGAACCGATGTTACGACGAACATCTTGCACACTTTTCTGTTTGATTTACTCATAAATTATCTCAAATTCTAGATTTTTGCAATCCAAAAAATCTTGTTAGTGAGTCTTGATACATTTTTTTGAGTGAATTACTTATCTATACTTATATTAAAAATAAGAAATGTTTGTTTGTTTGCATTGAATGGGATCCGGAACTTTTTTCTTTACTCATACCACGAGGAGAGGACCCTCCACTACTAAAACCTCCCGGACACTCCTTCGATCCGTCGTTGGCGGGGGCCGGGTACGCACGAAGCAATCCGGCCCCCGCGGCCAATATGGCGCCGCGGGATCAAATGGGCCCCACTGACTGTGGCCTATTTGCTCAGTTATAGGGACGCCCAGAGAGTGGAGGCGAAACTACAGAACCGATTTCAAAAAAAACTTTCACCATCATAAAGCTACTTTTTTCGTACGGACATTATGAAGTTAGCCAGGAGGCTTTTGCTACTTCACCGGATGTTGCTTGTACTCTGAAATTCTTTGTTCTTGTTGATTTGTGTAAGGTGAAATTAAACTTTTACTTTTAGGCGAACTATAATAACTTTACGTTACAAACTGCTTGAGAAATTAAGTTTGGTGCACTAATACGGTAAACGGTAACAGTCCGGTTGCGAGCGCGCTGGGTGGCATGGCGGAGTGAAGTGGAAACACGTCATCTCACTCGCTGTCATAGCGGCCGGCCGTAGGAATGGAACACGGCGGCAACGGCGCATCGAAGGAGTGTCCGGGGGGTTTTAGTGGTGTAGGGTCCTCTCCTCGTGATATGAGTTTAGCGAATACGCTGCAGCGGCTGTGGGAATGCGTAAAAGCATTTGCCCCTGGACAAAAAAAAAAAAAAGGGAATGCGTAAATGCATTTGCCTACGGACAAAAAAAAAGCCTTTATTTATTTAAGACGTTCCCACGAGAACGGAATTTTAGTGTATTTGACAGAATATGAACTGGTGTACTTTTATCCCTAATTCTAGAGATTTATACTCCAGTAAAAGGCTTGATAAAATCTTGCGTGTACTAAATTAAGCTTAGATTTTTCGAGAGATTAACTTCGGTATATTTATTGAGATGAAAGGAATATAATATTGTAACGTAACAAGACTCAGACGGATCGATATTTTTTTATTTGTCATTAGAATTTTCAGAAAATATTACTGTTCATATAGTATAATTATATTTTAGTATATGGATGTGTTTGACTAAGGTCATTACAGTTTATTAGGGCTAAAATTGTAAAGCCAGCTTGTTGGAGAACAACATACATGAACAACAGCAGCCTACCCACGAGGTTATATGCCCGGTGTAGCAAAAGCCTCGTGGCTAAATACGTATGTCCGTCCGAAAAAAAAATCTGCCCACGGTGACGGTGATACCAGTTGTCATGGAGTCAAATCAACAATTTGTCTGAACCGAACGCAGCAGTCGGTTACATAATAATAATTACTTTGCTTTTACTTATTATCTTTCCTTAAACCCGGTATATAACACAGTTTAGATTTTTTATTTATTTTGCAAATCAGTTCACTCTTGTCTTTCATTCAATTCAAGATCTAAACATATTTTGGTATAAGTATTGCCTTAAATCTTAGATCCTGTACTAGGCTGATGAGTCTCAAGTGCGCTTCGTGGTCAACATTATAAAATAAATTCAAGTCCGCGAAGCGCACCTTTCAAAAATATTGATAGGTGCGATTTGTGGATACGGGCAGGAGCGGTCCGCCCAGGTGCGATTCGTACGGGTGCGCTAAGCGGACTACCTCTCTACGACGATATTTGGTTCTCATATCAGGATTTTTCATTGTGTTCTCGTAAAATGAAACATTTGTCTCCGGATCTGGTACGCAGAACGAGTTCTGTCACATGTATACTATGGTGTTTCAGCACCATAGTGTATGAAATCTTAAACGTATGGTTTCCGGCTTAGAATAGACCACTCCATATCTTCCCATGGGTGTTGTAAGAGGTGACTAAGCAACATACACCTGATAGATGGGCAGCAGCTATCAACGCAAAGATACTCCCGTCTTACTTTCAACCAATCCGCCAAGCGTGGTGATTACGGCTCAAAGACCTGAAAGATGAGACCCATGTTCAGCAGTGGACGTAAGTGGGCTGATAAAGGTGTATAGGTTCTGAAAATCCTAAATTGATATATGCGTTGTGTTAACTTATATCCGCGACTCCGTCCACGTGGAATAATGTGTTAGAGTAGCATTTATCTTTATTTAGGCTAATTTATTTTTTTATTTATTCTTTATTGCACACAGACATACAATTAATACAACGGAAACAACATGTACAAAGGCGAGCTTAATTCAATACTGAATTTTCTTCCAGCAAACCTTATGAAAGAAGCATTTGATTAAAAGTGCATAGCTAGTGTACAACGGACGAATCTAATAATATTTTCTACCAGTTTGGTAAATAGGTACATATCAATAAACATACACTCTAATAGATACATATACAACTACAAACTAATATTTAATCCTATATACATATTGTTAATTATAATATACTACATAAACTAATTTATATGTCCAAATTATGTAATATGCTAATTCGCATTTATAATATTAGTAAGGATATTTTAAATGGTTTTTGACTGTTGATTAGATGTAAATATCATATTTACATCTAATCAACAGTCAAAAACATAAGTTTCAAGCTTCTATCTTAAAAAAATACTGTACTGCCATACAACCATCATCCCCCCCTTTTCAACCCCTTACAACCCTTTTTTCGTTACTTTAAAAAGTAGCCTTTGTCCTTTCTTAAGCTCTAAACTATCTGTGTACCAATTTCATCGGTTCAACACTGGCGAGACAGAGCGACACACAGAGTTACAATCGCATGTATAATAATTACTTTGAGTAAGGATTTTAAAATTTTATCTCTCCCAGTATCATAGCCACGAATCATGCACCCGTCATTATATGAACATAAATCAAATAAAATATAAAACTAAGACCATACAGCAATCAAAATCTACATATTTATTTTTTAATTCGATACATACCATCAGAGATGCAGTAATTATAGGTTGGCATAGTAATGGCACCCTGTAATTTGTTTACAGAGAACTTTAAGCCTGAAGGTTAAACTCGTCCTTGGGTGGTAGGATTAGGTTAGTTGTAATAGGATTTTGGGCAAAAAATAACATTGGTGAGTTATGTTTTGAAACTGGATTGGCGCATAATTAGAGGCGATACGAAGGAAGATACAGGGTGGGAAGGTAAATAAAGAACAATGATAGATCATTTCTTCAAAACGTTTAAATTGTACTATAGATATTATACTGGGTGGATTTTATACCGTCTTTTTTTAATGACATAGAGTGAAAATGGTAATAGTAAAAATACGTACCTAAGTAAGTAGTTACGCTAATCAATTTCAAGTCAATATTGTGAATGTGTCATTCAGGTACCTAAATCTTTTTTTTTAATTCGACTGATTTCTAGCTTAGTTTAAGCTATTTGCATTGTGGTATTCAAAAACTTTTTTTAAGTGATTTTAAAATAAATATTTCAAAAAAGTTACTTGATATTTCAAGAAAATTATTTAAAATCTTTATTTGTATATTAAAAAGTAGTATTGTATATGTAGGTATATTAAAAAGACTTGAGAGATAGATGATTCTGATTTGATCATCACAGTTCTGCATGAATTATTTCTGAACACAAGGCAGGTTCAAGTTAACGAATAACATTTTATATAAAACTAGCGACCCGCACGGCTTCGCACGGGTGCAATGCTGATGTATCATACATATAAACATTCCAACCGCATCAAAATATGTTTCGTAGTTTTAAAGATCTAAGCCTACATACACACATAGGGACTGACAGACAGCGGCAAGCGACTTTGTATTATACTATGTAGTCATTGTATACTATCTTGTTTTAATAAATCACCATGTAGCTACAAAGTCAAAAAATATAATTATGATTTATAGTTTAGAGAACGTTTTGTATTAGATTGAATTATAGCTGTTTCTTACTATGATTTTCAATAATAAAATGATTGTTATAGCTTCCCCGAGGGCCTTACAACTTTCCTATCACAGCGAATTATAGAGAAGCCTCCAAGGTTTCAAATATTTACGTTAGCTGGCATTTAATAGCATACAGGACCCAAATTCTATAATAGTACTTATTTATAGGGCTGGCGTTGGTGGGTGAGTTTGCAAAATATACGCTTATTCAAAGTTTCTGGTAAAACTAAGTTCTGTCAACTTAATTTTAGTAATTTAGTGATAGAACTTAGGTTCTGAGGTAATTAAGCTAGTTAACCTATAGGATAACCTCCGTGGCGTAGCGGTATTTGGATCGCTTTAAACATCGGAGGTCGTGGGTTCGATCCCCACGCCGGACAGGAAAATCTTAGTTTAAATTCAAAGATTTCTTTCCGGGTCTGGTTGGTTGAGGGACTACCCTGCGTGCCTCGGAAAACACGTTAAGCCGTTAGTCCCGATTGTTATAATATCATCTATAATAATCGTATATCAAGGAACGGGCAGCAGCGTTTCCTTGTGTGGTACAATATAATACTGCGGCCACCAATCCGCCTGCTAAGCGTGGCATATACTCTCCCTCGGTAGGAGGCCCATATAGATCGTTATACGGGCTGATGATGATGATGAACCTATTATTGTTATCCTTTCTACATTACGATATTACCCACGAGGCTTATGTCACTTCATAGGAAATGAAATACTTACCTAACTTAACTTACGCTGTTCGGCTATACGGCTTGTTAAGCTTAATAGTAGAAATAGTGAAAAATATGTATAGTTCTCGCGCCTACTTTTATGTAGTTAGAATCATTTTTATAATTAAAACGTTCAATTGACCGTGTGTCACCATTATGTTTATATTATGGTCAGCTTCCCGTGCGCCGTTTCACCCGCGTAGATCCCGTTCCCATGGGAACTATAATAAAATAGCATTATTTTCCTTCCTAGATAAATCTTAAGTATTGTGCCACCGTAGTGCCATCATGATGTCATTATGCCAAAAACGGTAATCTACTAATCTCACAATGGTTTCGGCGCTGGAATGGCAGTCGGTGTTGTTACCGCAGAAAATGCCGTCAACAGAAGTAGCAGGGGAGATGGTTAGGGAGATTGTAATGTTTATTTGGGCGATTTCAAAACTTATAAATGTATCATTTGTTATTATATTCAACTACGGTAATGTCATCGAGGCGTCATAGTGACACCATAATATCATTGACAGTTTATGAACACGCCAAGACTCGGGGCTTACAGGGGCAGGAGGGGGTCTTTCTTACAACACGTTACGTAACATTGTTTCTAAAAAATTAGGGAATTAAAACTCAAAAATCAAAACCAAAAAAAAAATTAAAGTCCAAAAATTTATTAAAAATAAACAAAATATGCAGGTGTTGCGAATTAAAATTCTTTTGTTTTATTTAGTAGATTAAAACTATACCAAGTGTAAAAACTATTACATAACTTTTTAGGACTTTAGGGTAAAAATGATCACTAGAGTGTTACCTAACGTTTAGAGAGGAGGAGGGGGGTCCAGAAAAACGTTACGGTGCGATACAAGGGGGGGAGGGGGGGTCAAAAATCTTCAAAAATTGCGTTACGTAATACTTGAACGCTCCCATATTAGGATTCTTTTGTATTTTAATCTTTCTTGCAAATTTTGCAAGGAAGTTACTACGGGAACAGGAGTTACACGGGTGAAACCGCGCACAGAAGCTATAGTACTTAAATAAAACTGATTGTATGTATGTAACAACCCTACTAATATCGAATATGAATGTTTTCGGGTGGATGCACACTGGAGACTGGTCTAGAATGTAAAGCATTTCTTGACCACCGTCTTTTTATATTCCATGCCATGCCGACTACGACTTATTTATGTGACGGGATATTGATCTTACAAGGCTCTTGTTAAGAGTATGAATATAGTACGTAACTTCATATAATCGTATTTTGACTTTAATAAGTTGAAGCGTTGTTTTGTTTATTACTTTGCTTCAATGGTTGATAACGTTTGTTTTATAGGCGTTAATTATTCTGTATTAATATTAGTCAAATTAATATTAATAGATTTTTTTTTTTAATAAGTGTCATCCATTAAGGAATAACAAATATAAAAATAAATGATGATAAGATTGAAATTACGATTTTATTGTTGGTTATTATTATTTTGTTTAAACGATTTATTGTTGGTATTTTCTAACTAGTTTTTATTACATTTTATTGTATATTTTCAAAACCCTATATTCGATTTAGGGTACTTTTAACTTGGTCTTTCGAACGTCTGCCTTGGTCTTCCCCTTCCAACACTTCCGTTGAAATTTTCCCTATAAATTTTACTAGTTAGTCTCCTTTCATTTATTCTCTGTATACGTCCGAACCAAATTAGCATACCTTTCTTTAATATTCTATAAGTATAATCCTTGCAGTGACATCATTATCATCATCAGTATAATGTCCACTGCTGAACATGGGCCTCCTCCTGAGGGAGGGTATTTGCCATAGTCACCACGCTTAGCAGGCGGGTTGGTGACCGCAGTAATATGTTGTACCACACATGCTGCCTGTTCCTTGATATACGATTATTATAGATGATGTTATTACAATCGGGACCAACCGCTTAACGTGCTTTCCGAGGCACGGAGGGTAGTCCCTCAACCAACCAGACCCGGAAAGAAATCTTAGAATTTACACAAAGATTTCCTGTCCGGTGTGGGGATCGAACCCACGACCTCCGAGACTTAAAGCGGGCCAAATACCGCTAAGCTACGGAGGTTGTCAAGTAGTGACAAGGACTGCACCGGTGGCTCAGTGGTTACGGAAGTTACTTCTGAGACCTGGTGTTCTGGGTTCGATTCCCACCCGGGACAATTATTTGTGTGAACTACAAATAGTTGTTCTGAGTCTGGGTGTTCTTTGTGTCCGTGAAATGTATGTTTGTAAAGTCCCCCGCGACACAGAGATGTATTACCTAGTGCGGGAGTTGTCTCTTTTAAGAGAAGAGAAAAAAAAAAAGATTATAGAATCTACTTTCATAGATTATTATCTTATCTTAGAGTTAAAATAACAATACACATTTTTGTATAATATAACATTTAAAGCTTAATTTTCCAGAAGCCCGGTTTATTTCGAAGTGGAAATGAACATTATCCAGTTTAACTAGACAGATAAACTCTAGTATTTAGGTTCTGTCTGCGGAATGACCAGTCGTATTTCACCGATTTATGACTGCAGTCTTCGAGTCTAATTTCTCTGTTTATAGGTTACTCTATTGCGGATCTACTTTCACATTTTGTGGATATTAGCTTCAATATAAGGCGTTAATATTAGTTTTTACAGCATATTTTATCTATACTAATATATAAAGCTACTGAGTTTGCTTGTTGGAACGCGCTAAACTCTGGAATTGATGGTCTGATTTGAATAATGATTTCACTGTTAAATAGGTCATTCATCGAGGAAGGCTATAGGTATGCTGTATTTAATGATGACGTTTTTAACGCGCGCGGGAAACTATAACTTTACTTAATTTTCTAGATTGCTATCAAAAGTCTATGTTGAACTTAACAATAAATATTTTATTTAATGGACTTTTAATACCGTCGGTACATCTTTTACACTAGCCAGCTAAAACCTAGCGTCTTAGCGTCATTACCTACCTTTTGCAAGCAGTAGGTACTGACAGGCAAAGGCGTATCAATATCACGAATAAAAAAGCTTTTGAACTGCGTAATATTTAGAGTAACGACAGCTCATTTACTGGCTAGTGCAAACAATTCTAACCAGTAGATGGTTCACAGTTTAAGTTTCTCGTGTTACCCAGTCAGACAACCAAGTTAACCATGAACTTACATTTAGTTCCTACTATTGAACACATTTCTAAACAGTGAAAAAGAAAGATAGGTATTCAATAAAAATAATCGTTGACTCTATTTCTATGCTGCTATTCTGACACTACATTGTATATTTAAGTTAAATTATAAGTGTCGCCATCTACAGTAGCCGCAGAGAATTTACAAATTAGCTTGTAGACTAGTAACGCCATCTACCTACTCTAACTCATAAGTATCCTATATCGCGGAATAAGAATTCGCACGCCAAGTCGGACATATATAAGTTCTGAGCACTAAGAAGTTTACCCGGCCCTCGATCTCTCGGCGCCATGAGGAATAGGTTACGCACTATCCCGTGACTGCTGCCCCGGGTGCCCGCGTGGTATGTCTATACCTACATAGATACAACAGAACAATCCCTAAGGTTATGAGTTCGTGGGTATGACCCACTCTAACGACCTACATGTATTAGCAGGTTATAACGTTATAAACCTCGGTCAGGGGGCAAGCCGCCCTGATACCTACTTCTCGACGCCCTTCCGGGCATCCAAGACAACCGCGGGCGGAATAAGTGACCGCAGGCACCTCCATTTTTTATGGAGGAACACCACCATTCCTATAAATAAATAACCATACTTGTAATTTATCTTATGCAAAATAAGAACTTCATCATAACTTACATTCGATCAAACTCATTATTCAAATTCACCATCAACAAACATTCACCGCATTCCAAACGAGGAAAACAGTCCACCGAATTGTCCCTCCACCAATTTATACGCGTTTAAACTACGTTTCGGCAGAAACAGCACTACAATAGATCCATTACCGCATCTGAAAGGTTCCAACAACTGTGGACCGCCACAAAATCAGCAATAGTTTATGTAAAATGTGTTTCGTCGTGCGGCCAGGTGACAACCGTGACGCGAACACGGAAAACATTTTAACCCCGGTGTGGTCGCATTGAGCGTCCGGTAGCAAATTACTGAAAAAGAATGAGAACTGAATGTGCTCGATTTCGTTAGGAATTATTGTAGAATTTATTTGCGGATATCTTAGTATAGCATACCGATGGACTTAGTTTGGTTTAGTAATTTATACTAATAAGTATATTAAGAAGTCAAATAAGATCCACCCTAAACCGACTTGCTTGTATGAAGTATGTTATGAGAGTGAATGAAGCGAAAGATGTGTGTAGGGATCGTAGCAAGTGGAGGTCCATTGTCTCTGCTGCGAAACAGGCGTGAGCTTATGTATGTATGTATGTAAGTATATAAAGCTGAATAGTTCGTTTGTTTATTTGTATTTGTGTGCTTGGACGCGATAATCTCAGAAACTACTGGTCCGATTTGGAAAAATGTATGAAGTATGTTATGAGAGTGAATGAAGCGAAAGATGTGTGTAGGGATCGTAGCAAGTGGAGGTCCATTGTCTCTGCTGCGAAACAGGCGTGAGCTTATGTATGTATGTATGTAAGTATATAAAGCTGAATAGTTCGTTTGTTTATTTGTATTTGTGTGCTTGGACGCGATAATCTCAGAAACTACTGGTCCGATTTGGAAAATCTTTTTGTATTAGATAGTCCTTTTATTGCTATATTTTATTATGAAGCCCCCACGGGAACAGAAACTATGTGGGTGAAACTGCGCGCGGGCAGCTAGTATTTATACAAAAGAAATGAATGAATCAGTTTAATCTCTGATCTGAACTAAGTATACAATAGGCATGAAAAGTTTGTTTGTTTGCTTGAACACGCTAATCTCAGGAACTACTGGACCGATTCAAAAATTATTTCAGTGTTTAATAGCCCATTTTTCGGGAAAGAATAGGTATTATCACGATAAGAACAATAGGAGCGGAGCAGCAATTAATGTACAAACGGCTTTTATTTTATCTCTTGAGGAGAGTGCGAAGTAATGTTTAAAGTTTCGCAAAAATCATGTATGACAGAATTGAAAAGTTCTAAAAAAAAGTTCGCAACAATAGAGAAATAGGTTTTGGGTATTTCCACTTTCTACCACAACTACTTCCTTATCAACCCACAAAAATAATTTTAATATATTTTTCCGTCTTCTACCCAAAATGTATTCCAGTTTCATCCCACTGAGTTTTATATCTATTTTTTGTTAAAATAATAGATATAAAACCGACCGTACCGACAGAATAAAAACATAATATTTGTTTTGTTTCATGTCTATATAAAGTAATTATTCAAAACAATTATCTATAGTGATGATAGAAAAAATAAAGTCTCATGTTTATTTTTATGCATATAAATTTGAAATTGATTCCTGAACTGATTCTTAAAGTTTTAATTTACAATTATATATAATTATATAATACTTTTTTTATGCTAACCCAATTGTTCTTAATTATTGCATTATTCGTGAAGGTGTTTCTACAAACATGATTTTATTCCCAATCCAAATTAAAACAAGTAGGTATTTTACTTAAAATGAAATGGCCATTCACATCTACATTTTTATTTAGCACTTGTTTTTAATATTCATACTGAACTTACCAATTTCATAAACATTTAAAATTTTTCAAGGCAGTGTCGGGTAGACATGCGTAGCTCGCGAATGAGAGATACATTTGAACTAGCTCTTCAATCACAATCTAGCTCCCAGTAGCTCAGTCGTTCACAGAATAGCTCACTAGTTCATTTAGCTCAACGGCTCACTGACTCGGCTCTAGTAACGAGTGATACCGACGAAACGCCGACAGCGGCCCGACAATGCCCGATCTTCCCCGACGAACAGATGAACTATTTCGCATGTCGCTCACTGACCGACTCTTCGGCTCAATACGTCATAGTAAAATAACTCTTATCGTCGTTGTTTTAAAAGTAAAAATACTTTAGCACTTTTACATAAGTATGAAAATCCTTAAGGAATAAGTTTGTGATTTTGTAAACAAAACAAACATCGTTGTTTTCTTAAATTTACTTAAATAGTTTCGGCGGATTATCGCGTCATTCGTGTCGCATATTACTAAGCGCAGTTTAGTTTTGGTTTCTTATCATCATCATCATCATCAGCCCGTATAACGTCCACTGCTGAACATGGGCCTGCTCCCGAGGGAGGGTATTTTCCATAGTCAACACGCTTGGCCTTAAGCCTGTTCAAGTATGAAGGAAAATCATTGGCTTTCATTTTGTAATAAAAACAAAACAACCAAATGCATCTAATTTTATCTATAGCTCGCAAATAAGTTAAATGAACTAAAGAACTACATATATTTCGCCAATAACTCAATTGAGATAAAGAGTTAAAAGAGTTATTCGATGAGCTAAAGACTAAATGAGCTAGTTGTCTCGTGCGGATCTGTAGCTCGCCAATAACTCAATTGAGATAAAGAGTTATTCGGTGAGCTAAAGAGCTAGTTGTCTCGTGCGGCTCAATTGGATCTGTAGCTCGCAAGTAACTCACTTGAGCTAAAGAGTTATTCGGTGAGCTAAAAAGCTAAAAGAGTGATATAGTTCTTTTGATCAAAAGAGCTATATCTCTCTTTTCTTTTCAGTGAGCTACATTTCGCATGTCTAGTGTCGGGTGATATCCTCTATTGAAATAACACTCCTAACCGTATATAAAACTAAAACTGTTTACAAAAAACCATACTTTGACCAAAAAATATTCCTGCTACTAGCTTTTTATATCCGAGAAAACTAACGTTTGTTATTGTGAATTCGGTACACGGATCACGTACAATATCTTAAGGCAAACGCATAAAAAGGTTTTTTTTAATACCTAGCCAGTGCAAATCTGACTGAATGTGCGAATTTCTTATTGTTATTGATTTTTTTATTTATTTTATGCATTTATAATATCGTAAAGTGAGGATATGTTTATCTTAACAGTAAGATTTTATGATTATTTTTTAAATTTATTACTATTTTTTATGACATGCAGCTAGCATTCTGGGAATCTGCCCAAGCCGAATATTTTGAATTCTTCTAATATTACTAATGCGAAAGTTTGTATGGGTGGATGTAGGTATGGTGGATATAGGTTCAAAAACTGCTGATTGGATTTGTATGAAAGTTTGCACGTGGATAGTTTATGAGCTGGATACGTATATGTTATATAGGCTACAAAATATTACGCTCCGACCTAATGGAGCAGAGTGACGCGGTTAAAACCGCGGGGTCCAGCTAGTAATTTATATTTTAGTTAAGTTTAGTTGTTTGTGGAAAGCATTTAATCAATATTTATTTTTTATGAAACTACTAAAAAATAACTCGATTTTTTTTAATTTAAAATGCAATTATCTGCGGAACTCTTCCACCGCTACCGTTTATTCATTGGACATGCGAGACCCTATAAATAAATTAAAAAATAAATTACATTTGACATCGGTACTCGAAGTGATACCCCATACATAGCCCAACATTTTATAGCACTCAAAGTCTCCACCAGACAATAAAATATGCATAATTTTCTAATAATAAATCTGGTCGAGTTTGTATTTATAATGTTGAAGGCATGGTGAATTAGCACCGGCATACGAAAGGCAGTTTAATGCTCGAATGACTGTTAACGATAATGATTACAATGAAATTCGGGTATAACAAAGGGCATAACATATCAGTGTAACTGTAAAATAAATTATTTTGTAACCCATACAAATTACATACCTACTCGTAGGTTGTTTATTTATATGTCACACTAGCTGCGCCCTGCGGGTTTACCCGTATATATAGAGCTGAATAGTCTATTAAGAGCTAATTAACTATCCCCGTGCAAAGTTTCAGCCAAATCCATTCTGTAGTTTTTGCCTGAAAGAGTAACAAACATACATACAAACTTTCGCATTTATAATATTAGTAGGATTTGTATTTGAGACTGGTTTTATGTTGACCTCACATTAGGTATGCGCATTCCCTAAGCTATATGAGGGGGGCGGGAGATCGGCGCTCGCGTCATTCACACGCTCGAATCACGCACGCCTAATGTGGGGTCAGCCATAGAATTACGCTGATCATCATCAGCTTAGACCATTCCAATATGTTTTAAAAGTGATTTTGACCGATTTCAAAAATACTTTCACCATTAAAAAGCTACATTAAAAAGCTGTTTTATGATGAAGTTCTTAAGGGTACGGGAGCTACGCGAGTGAAACCACGGGGGGGAACCTAGTTATTTAGAACTGGCAGAAGAAAACAAGCATATGTCGCTAATCTAAACAAACTGATATCTGCGATTTTTTATTTTCCCCGAACAAACTAAAATATCGGGGCAAAATACCGTGAAGTCGGGATTTAAAGGTTATCGTCGGGGCTAAATCAAAAACATATTTTGTAAAAAAAGCCAAGTCTCGCAACTCAGTTAACATTTTTTACGGTAAAAGAACTGAGTTGCAAGATTTGGTTTTTTAATATGAAATTTTAAATTTACAAGAAGCTATTTGTAGTTACATTTTGTATTTTCTCGGGAGTCTGGTCATCATATATGTCGGGACAATCCAGACGAAGCCCGACCATCTGGTAACCGTATAAACGTAACATCATCAGTGAAATAATAAAAAGCGCACGTAAAATAAATGGGACTGGATTTCTCTGTTCATTTATAAAGGAAGTCAACAGATCTGGACGTCGAATGATTTGAAAAATGGTTAATTTCAAAAAGTATACACGCAGCAGAAATGCCGTCTTCCAATAATTTATTTTATATTCAGAACTGAGACCATATAAAAAGTTAAGACGTGGCGCTGCGAGTAACGTGAAGTCGGTAAAACTCTATTTGGCATGTACAGTCAACAAAAGAGATACGTTTACACATTGGGAAATGCATTTTAAATATATTTATATGTATACGTGTTTGAGAAGAGTTTACTATTATGAGAATTTTTAGGCAGCTAGCAGCGAACTCTTCACCTATAAAGAATTACTGGCTGTCGTAGTGACATAAACATATTTATTTACATTATTTAATACTGACGGTGTAAACCTATCTCTTTTGTGGACTGTACATTAATTATGTTTTTAAATTTTAAAATGTATTTGTTACTAGTAAAATTATTTTCTATACTTATTTATTTTTAAGTTTAATTTTAAGAACTGTTACATGTTCAATGTTTTTTTTTTTAATTTTTGTTTTTGTGAAGTGACGGGGCCAACTAGAATATCAGCGCTACATTCATACTTAAATGTGTACCTCATGTACACACCTTGTAGGTATGTACCTTTATGTAGCATAAAGCTGAAGTTGGTACTTATTTATGGTGCACACAATAAATCATAGCTATCAATTGTTTATAACATCTTTTTTTTATAACGTTTTTTTTTTTTGAAAATCAATCTACTATAATTAAATATTTACTTTCTTTTTACAAATCTTGCTAACTAACATAGATTTAGAACAGTTAGTATTTATAAGTTAGTTTTAATATAAACAAGTGACTTTTACGTTTGTATTTATGTTAATTATTAAACATTTGATAGGTATAATAACATATCTGTCTTATTCAGTACAAAAATATACTTTCGTGTTTGTTCTGGATGGCTTCAGATCACACTTTAGACGTGAAATATCTCACAAAACTTACTGGAGTTAAGGAAACAAATCAGGTGTCGACCCAAAATTAACCGCGGGATCTTGAAGTGTTTATTTAAGACCGTCTTTGATTCAGATCAGTTTTAAGAGAGGCACCGAAGATAGCGATATAGCACGAACTTATCTTGTGTTTTTGAGAAATATTCCGCTAAGAGGCAAATACTTTTTTTTTGAGAATTTGTAGTTAGTAGTATTACATAACTTGTGATCTTGATCCGTACTACCTACAATATTTGTATAAAAAATAAATTGTTTCTTTTTTTATTATATTACTTAAATAATTTCATAAATAATCAGAAAATATATCGGCTTAATTTTAATATATTATATAAAGTGCTATAAAAATATGCCACGGCTGCAATGGGAGACAGTATTGTGTTTATAGATTACAATAGTGAAGAAAAATTATTGATAATTTGTCATATTTCTAAATAAAATAAATAAATAAATTTTTTTTTTCATACAAAAAATTGTACGTATAAATTTGAATTGATTTATTGGCATAACACCATTCTGTAGACTTAATGAGCTGTTGCCGCACCGCACGTCGCACCGAATTCATACGCTGTTGCCATTCTCATCAAACGATGCCGCCGCGCGGCGTTTGTTAAAGGACAGCCCCGCGCGCCCCCACCCGCACCCGCACTACCCCGTTCGTCGCACGCGCTAGCCGATCGCCGGGCGCTCGCCAGTCGCCCCTCGTCCCCCGGCCGCTCGGAAGATAGTTTTATTCAGCGGTCAGCGACGGGAATATCGCGCGCCTTTATTAAAAATGCCTCCCAGACGACGGTATTCTAATCAAGAATACCTTGAAATGGTATTGTGCTACCGCGAGTGTAACTCTGTAACTGCACATGCCGTGAACTTATACCAGCAGAGGTTTGGTGTGCGAGTTAGTCATCATACCATTCTGGATGCCGTGTACAGGTTTAGAGACCACGGCCGCTTTGACCCGCCTCCGGTTGACGCAGGCAGGCCTCCATACTAGTGTACTCCGACGTAGTGTTGTGCGGCCTGACCATTTACAGACTCGGTTTAGTGTTAATGTGTGGGCCAGCCCACACATTAACACTAGATACTGGGGAACAGAATACTAGGACCAGTGTTCTTGGACAGACTGGACGGAGAGTCGTATCTGCGTTTACTACGAACCCATGTGAGAAGAATGTTGGAACGTATTCCTCTTGAAGAGATAAGAGGGCTGCACTTCAAACATGATGGAGCACCACCTCATTTCGCCATCAACGTACGGGAATTTTGAACGGTGTGTGTTACGGCGGTGAAAGTTGGATAGGCTCGCCGGATTTAACCCCTCTAGACTTTTTTTTTGTGGGGTCGTGTAAAGGACCTAGTGTACGGCTGAACCGGACATGATATCAGAAGTGTGGTAGAACTAATAAGGCGAATCAAACGCGCATTTAGACAATTAAAAAGTGAAACGGACACATTAAACAAAGTTAAGAGACACGTATGTAAGCGTGCCTACATTTGTGTGCAACGCGGACTAGTGCAACAGTTTTGTAGATAAGTAGGTAGGGAGTGTGTAAATAACTGTAAATACGATGCAATTGTTGTAAATAAGATGATTAACTTTTAAACACGCCAAGTTACTGTTATTTATCGTTATTTGAAATTAATCTAAGTACCTACCTATTGTTTAAAAATAATAAGAAAAAAATTGCGATTCTTACACTAACTTGACAGTCCAAAGCCTGTTTTAAGTGTGATGGGAAGTTTATCATCTTATTTACGTAAGTTTTTTGGAAGAATGCAGAAGCTGGTAAGTAATTGCACTTTTAAAACACTTGTTTGACAGCGTATTATTGCGTACCTACACGTACAGATAGTGATTTCAGTTTTCATTCACGGAACAGATGGAAAGAGATAGCAGTTGTTTTCATTGACGATGCGACACATCGCGCGTAATTTGTGAACGGCTTTATGCAGAGTATAGTCAATGTTTATTTAACTTATTTATTTTCCCAAATTGAAATAACTGTTCCGGGGTACGAAAGCTCTTCACTATTGTAATCTTTAAACATAATACTACCTCCCATTAAAGCCATGGCAGATATTTTTATAGCACCTTATATATACAAAAAGTACTTAAAAATCTTATTCATTTCTACACGTATTTAGTCACAAGACTTTTGCTACTTCACCGGGCATAAAGGCGATCAGAGCTCCAGCCTTAATAAATGGTTTAAAAACTACAAACTAAGCAACCCCCTGTGGGACTTGGACCTCGGCTCAGGGCGGTCGCTGGCGCAATCTCATTGAGGGATTATGAATTTTAGTATTTTAGGAGGTTTTGTGCAACTGTCGCTCTACTTTACAGTACGCGGGCCTCTCGGACTTCGGGTCTACGAGGGCATCTTATTTCGATCCCTGACTATCACACAGGTAAATTTCTTAATAACCATTTAGCGAAGAAATACGTCAGTAACATAGGTAGAGCCTACCGATTCGATTCGCATAAAGTTTACATTCAGTACTGTATTTCCATAAGTATCGGGCATTCAATGAGCCTCACAAATCATATTACACCAGCTATCTTAATAAGTAAAAATAAGTGTCAGATAGGTAGGCCGTGTATTACATACATTTTTATGTGAAATACAGTCAAGCGGCAGAAGACTTGAAACGGCGTGTTTATGGTAATTAATGTGCATACGTATCTCATGCGACATGGCCGGTATGGTGGTTGAAGCTCGGGGCTTTAGATGGCTGCGGGCAGCTTAGGGCAGTCTGGACCAGGTCAGGCTCAAACTGGCGGCGTGTGTTTCTGACGCGGTACTTACAATACGTTCAGGGGACAGGGCTTTCTTCCAAACATAACGGGCGGGTGCCCGGGTTGGGATGAATTAGCGAGCGAATCCCTAGGACACGGGATACCCTAGGTGACTGAGGGTTCCGTTTTAGTGACACTAAATAACCACAGCTCAACTCTTCGTGTCATAGTATAAAATATCCTGATTTGTCGCGAGACAGCCTAGCAAATAATAAAATCTACTAGTGGTTCATCATCATCATCAGCCCGTATAACGTTCACTGCTGAACATGGGCTTCCTCCCGGGGGAGGGTATTTGCCATAGTCACCACGCTTGGCAGGCGGATTGGTGACCGCAGTATTATGTTGTACCCCACAAGGAAACGCTGCTGCCCGTTCCATGATACACGATTATTATAGATCATGTTATAACAATCGGCACCAACGGCTTAAGGTGCTTTCCGAGGCACGGAGGGTAGTCTCTCAACCAACCAGACCCGAAAAGAAATCTTAGAATTTACACAAAGATTTCATGTCCGGTGTGGGGAACGAACCCACGACCTCCGAGATTCAAGGCGAGCCAAGACCGCTACGCTACGGAGGTTGTTATTAGTAGATATTTAATTAAAATATAATTAATGTAATTCAAGCAGCTTATGCAATACTACAGCCAAATTCAATTATCGATTAATGTTTTACTATGTGTATACTATATTTATATATAAAGCAATAGAGCGCGGGTATCGCGGCGATCCGTAGCGTCGATTGTACGCATATATAGGTATGTAGTTAATATATAATAGCATTTTTAATATGATGGTAAGTTATTATTTTCGATTACCATCAATTATTATAAATTAAAAATGCTTGTCTAGCCTAGCATAATGATAAAATAATGCAATAGTTACCTACTTTATACGCTCTTTTTTTAATAGAATAACGCAATTGTGTTTCTTTGTTATTGACGATTGGTATGCATATGGAGCTTTTTGGTGGTCTCATACTGATAAAAATATGGAAAGTAAAATTTATATGTTTTGTGAGAATAAAATTATTCTGTGAATCGAGAAAGTTTCAATACTACTGATAAGACTCATCTCAATTGTACTTAAGCGTCCATCCCACCTGCCCACATATTAGAGAAAATACCAAAATATCGTTGGTACTATAGATAACCCACTATAATGGGTAGTTCTGGGTTTAAATTTAGCATTTTTCGGATTAAACATGAGGCTTTTTCTACCTTATCATGCACCTAGTCGAGCATGGCTCCAGCTATTTACTGGTTTAAAAATTACAAACGAAGCGATCTACGCTAGTGGGGTTTATCCCTCTACAGCTCAGGTCTACGAGGGTACCAGAAGATTCTAACAAACTAAAGGTCTCTGGACGGTCTAATTCAACTTATTTAATGTTAGCATATGTTTTATAATTCGGCAGCCGCACGAACACATTACGAATAGCATAAATAATTTAAAGTGTTAAACTAAACATTAAACGCAATGTATAGCGAATGTTCGTTCAGCCAGAATACAATCCGGCTAAACATTAACTAGCCGTATTTGGAGATAAATAAAATCTTCAATATCAAAAGATGCGTATTAATTTAAAGTATTCATTACTTTTGAGATCTAAATATTACGAAGCAAGAACAGTAACGTAAGAAATATAAAATCCGGCTACAACATGAATAAAGACAATTTCTCAAGAAGAAGTAATAACGATCATGGAAGAATTCTTATTCCGTAAAAGTAAAACCTGTAATCAAGCGTAGCTATAGTAAATTGTATAAAAAATACAGTAGAGTGAGCCTATACTGGTTTGGCTAGTACTATTTTGGTTCGAAACATTCGTTAATTAGACCAGCAAAATTACTTGTTGATTATAACTTGCTGAACTTCTCCGAGCTACATTACTGTAGAAATAATTATCGATACATTGTATACGATATGTTATCGATAATTATTGTATTGTAGGTATGTTGTAGTAGTTCAATATACCTACTGTACCTAATAGTAGTGATGCAACGGAACTGGCATAACGGAAGCAGAAACGGAAACAGATGTCAAAAGTAAATATTAACGGAAGCGGAAACGGAAACGGAAGCGGAAATGGAAGCGTTAACACTATGAAAAAAAAGCACAATTGTACATTTAAAACTTTTTTTATTAAATTTGTATTTTAGTAGTCAAAATTAAACAGCGGCAAGTTATATTTTAATAAAGAGTAACTTGGCCGCTTTTTCACCTTTCAGCCTATTTCGATGTTCTTCATATATTAAACCAGCTCCGCTAAATAATTGCTCGTTGGCTACACTGGTGGGGGGAGCTGATAAGTATTGGCGAACTATTGGCAAAATATGGGGGTATTTGTGCGCATTTCCATTCCACCACATAAGGGGATCCTCATGAAGAGGTAGTCTTTTTTCTTTCTTGTACTCCCGAAGGTGTGCAAACAATAACAGAAGAAAAAACAACTGAAAATGTCACTACTCAAAGTCACGGGGCGCGGAGATGCGCATAGTGAACTAAAAACAATAATTAAATAAACGAACGAACTCGTTGTGACACGTTTGTCGTTTGTTTACCGCGCGCCCCTCCCTCCCAAAATACGCGAAAGGGATTCGGCAATTATCGGCAGCACGCGCGCCTGGACGCTCGACGCTCGTGTCATTCGTCCACGCGCGGCCCCCGCAAGCGCCCGCGCCGTGCCGCCGTCGCGTCTGCTGCACCGCTTCCGTTCAGAGTTCTGTTATAAAGTTTGCGGAACCAGAAGCAGAAACGGAGGTGAAAAAAAATGCGGAACTTCTGCAGTTGCGGAAACGGAAGCAGAGTTCTGTTGCAACACTACCTAATAGTGACAATATAGTATAGTAATAGTTACATTATTATATTCTACGTATCATTGAATTTGGATGGTTATGTACTAGATACTACTAATATAAACGTTAGAGACGTACCTATTATAATAGAGATTGATAAATTTCGATGTCAGGTTCCACCGTAGCCTTATTGGTTAAGGCATAAGGGGCTACGCCTAAGATGTAGGTTCGAGTCCTGCTGGTGGTCAAAATTTATTTATCTGAATTTTGGAAAAAAAAATGAAATTGTTCAATATTAAATTTGTAACTCATTATACAAAAAAAAAAACAGAACATAAATCATTTCAATGAATTTTTACACGTCAAGTCTCGTTTTGAATATAACACATTGCCCACCTAGGCCTCATAACTGTTAAAGCGCCTTTCTTTGTCTTAATTATCAGCTGTTTTAGGTAAATAGATTGCCCGGTGAAGAAGCAAAAGCCTTGTAGCTTACAAATCCGTTAGAAAAAAGAAGTTCATGGTTACCACAGAAAATCAGTGACAGTTCCAAACAGAATTTAAAATCTAACGCAGTTTGAACTACGCAAAAAATTCGAGCCGTACCCGGGGGCACAAAGGTTGTTTGATCATCGACATGTCGCATGGTAGGTAATTTTTTTGCTTAACCAAATAACTGAATTAATCCGGTAACGGATTGCAGTATAACGCAGGATTCGACGTCTAATTTTATAATATTTGACCACGCCCGGCGTACCAGATACCAGATGTAATCTGTCTTACCTTTCAGAACCTACCTGGTACCTTTATACTTATCGGCGATGGCTGAGAGATTTTGCTGCATTTAATGCCCGGTGAAGTACCGGGCATAAAGGCGGCCAGCCTTAATAAATGGTTTAAAAACTACAAACTAAGCAACCTGCGAAAGAGCGCCCCCTGTGAGGCTTCGACCTCGGCTCGGCTTCGGGCGGTCGCTGGCGATGAGATTGGGGGATTATGACTTTTAGTATTTTAGGGTCTACGAGGGCATCGGATGGTTCTTTGCGAACTAAGGGTCGGGAGGAGCTGAGCTTCTGAGTAGAATGAGATTTTAGTAGCCTTCTTCTTTGAATAGCAATCCATTGCTAAAAGGAGACGGCTAGTCTTACATATTCGGTGGGGAAAAGTTATGTTATTCTTACCGGTACTTTAATAAAGAAGATTGGCAGTAGTAACTCTAATTCATAACAATGTTTCCATTAGAACTTAATTTACGGTGTTAAGCCGCAATGGAAGGCTAGTACCTATACAATATATTTGCCTACAAAATGCCCATTCACTCGTATATTCACTATAATGTTGTAACCCACAGGGAACCGCTGCTCCTGTCCTGTCCTGGTATACTATTGATGGGATGTTATAATAGTCGGGAGCAAAGGCTTAACGTGCTTTTCGAGGAACGGCGGGTAGTCCCTCAACCAGACCTCGAAAGAAATCTTCGATTTCACACAAAGATTTATTGTCCAGCATGAAACTCCAACCCCGAGACTTATACCTCTACGCATGGGCGAATCGCATGGGTCCCTGTGATACTACTACTAAGGGGCCCACCTAATTACTCAACTAATGGCTATTTTTTCAAAAAACGCGCTTATGGCTTGTTATATTTCAAAATATCGCCTATTGTTTTAGTAGTAGCTGGGAGCCCTAAAAGCCCTTAAGTAGATCGGACTCTGCCGCTACGCCATAAAGGTTGTCCTCAACCTCAACCTACAAAACTAGAAAGAAATCTTTTAATTCATTCATGAAACTTTATATTAACACATATTTTCACTAATGTAATACTATATAATAATATAGCCTCTTTATTTCATAAAACTTAAAATTAATAACAAAATAAAAACTGATAACTACTATTTGCATGCTTGCAGTTACAGAATGTCTCTGTTTTCGGTGTGCCTTACGGCAAAGGCTTCCTCCAAGTCTTTCCACTGTTTCCTATCCGCCGCTAATCTTATCGAGTGAGTTTCAATACCAAGTTTCAGTTCATCCTCCCATCCGTATTACAAAGTACAAAGGAAAAAAAACATCTTCTTGCGTTTCGCTCTCTAACTTCTGACACTGTCTCTTGGGTACCAAACTGTCACCTGTTTGCCCCATTTCTCCTTTTTTCATCTAAGCCATTCTAAGCATATGGCCATTCCACCTCCATTTGAGTTGGTCAATACGTGATAGTATACATGTTAATTTGGTTTTATGTCGTATGTAATTAGGGTTGCCTCCTTCTTTTTTGTTTTAAATACTACTTTTTACAAAAAGTTGCAAAATATATACTTTTGGGAAATCAGGAAAAAATAGTACACATTTATTTTTAATCATTATTTGAGCATCATCCATTAAAAAAAAACATTTATTTCAAATGCCGCGCTGAGTGTGCGTTCAAAATTTTGAAAAGGGGTGAAATTTGGATAATAAACAGTAAAAATATAGTACTTTTTGTACTTTATAACACTCTGGTCAGGAAACTACACTACTACGGTAACAAGGCTCTCGAACTTCTGATTTCTTACCTAGGAAACAGAATTCAGAAGGTCGTTATTAATGGTAAAACATCTTCGGGATCACCAGTAGTTATGGGAGTTCCACAGGGATCCATTCTGGATTTTTGACCATTTTAGTAAAAATATAGTACTTTTTGTACTTTATAATTTTTTATAGCACATAGTCATTTGCCTGAAATATAGTACGATACTATATAATATAGAACTGGTGGTAACCCTATACATTACATATACACGAATATTTCGTTAATCGCTGCGCTTTAACTGCACCGCCATTTTCAAAGCCACAGCGCAAACGAATACAGTCTTCCGTAAATACAAACCATAAACACGTGTAAACGAATCCAAATGCTTTAAGCTGCATGCCCATTAACAATAATCCTTTTTATTTCCACATAAAACTGTATTTTGCCTAATATACTTTAATCCTATCGTATTAGAGTTCATTTTTCTATGCAAGAATATGATTTAAGAAGTGTAAAGTAGTTTAGGATTTGAAGATGTTAGTCGTAAACCGTTGCATATTTAAAAATATAATCCTCTAATTATTAAAGTAATAGTGTATTAGGGAATGTGTTTTTAAAGGGTCGTTTAAATATTATTATGGCTTCCGCATCTAGTAAGTAAGAATTACTAATGACTGGCTGCGCCCTGCGGTTTCACCCGCGGTACTCAGCTCCAGTGGAGTTGCTCCAGAGCGTAATGTTTTGTAGCCTATATGTTAATCCAGCTTATAACCAGTCCTCGTCCAGACTTTCAGCCAAATCTGTTCAGTAGTTCTAGCCTGAAGTAACAAATAAACATCCATACATGCTTACAAACTTTCGCGTTTATAATATTAGTAGGATTGTTAAAATATAATCTATAACAATACAAGGGAATGGGCAGCAGCGTTCCTTGTGTGTTGCAACTTAATACTGCGATCAACAATTCGCTCCTCAAGCGTGGTGACTATGGCAAATGCCCTCCCTCGGTAGGAGGACCATGTACAGTAGTGGATAATATACAGGCTGATGATGATATTGATGATCAGGGATTTCCATAAAAAGTTATACAATCTTCTTTATTCTATTATTCATCATAATATTTCGCAGGCGTATGAGCTATGTTTTGTCCTAAGCCGTTAGTGATATTAAAGGAATAGCTCTGGTGATATCATCAACAGCCCGTTTAAGTCCACTGCTGAACATGGGCCTCCTCTTAACAGATCTTGGCAAGCCAGGGTCGTTGAGGGATATTGCCATAATCACCACGCTTGGCAAACGGATTGGTGATCGCAGTAAGATGTAAGTAAACCTTGAGCTAATAGATGCTGCTGCCCATCCATCAGCCATAATACGTCCCTTAGTCGCCTTTTACGACACCCATGGGAGGACATAGGGTGGTCTATTCTAAGCCGGAAACCACACGGCAACTACTCCTGTAAGCCAGGATCAACACCGGCACACACGAAAGAGGCTCTAAGCTGTTAGGCTTAGGCTGGTCCCGGGACACCTAAATGTCTTGGATCCCACATCGAATTTAATCAGAAAGTTTATAGGAGGAGTTGGAAAGTAAAATTCCACTTCCCTCCAGCGCAATCGGGAGACATAAATGAACGAATGAGATATTTAACCTCAGGAAAAGACACTTACAATTGGATAAGCCAATTGCAAAGCACCACGGACAATGTCTTTTTTTTTTTTAATAAAAAGTCCTACTTTTAATAACACTATGACTACTGACTGAATAATAAACCTGTTACTATATCTAGGAAGCTGAAGAGTTTGTTTGCGTGAACGCACTAATCTCATAAACTACTGGTCCGATTTGGAAAAATCTTTCAATGTTAGACCATACATCGAGGTACGCGATAGGCTATATTTATTTATTTAATTTAATTTATTTATTTATTTACTTTATGTACACACACAACATTAAAAAGAAAAATATTAAAATACAAGAAACATAGTACAAGGTACTGCTTATTTCTAATGAAATTTCTTATATTTCTTATCTTCTATATTTAAATATAAATTATAAAATGCATGCGGGAAGTTAGTATACCTACTATAAACTGAATAATAAATCACTACGTGACACTATCAACAAGCATCTTAAATAATAACAAATATTTATCAATTACTGACAAAGTTCCGCAGTCCCACTAGCCCCTTGGGATCGTCCGTATAGCAACAAGGTAGGTATGTATATAACGTACCTACCTATAAGTTTGTCTGAATGATATTATTCAAAAATAACTATTTGGTGTGTAAGCTACACAAAGTAGTACTTACTAGCACTAGCAGTGTATTGCTGTACAGTGCAGTGTACTTTTGAAAATGAATCGCCAAAAAATGTATGTACAGTTGAGCAAGGAGATAGGTTTACACATTGTTAAATGCATTTTGAATTTAAATGTCCATGCTTATGAAAATACTATTTGCGCCCCGCGGTTTCACCAGCGTCACTCTGCTCCAGTGGGTCGCAGCGTGATATTTTGTAAACTATATGTTAATCATATAGGTTGTCCATTTCCATGGGTGTCGTAAAAGGCGACTAAGAGACATATGACTGATGGATGGGCAGCACAATCTATTAGCTCAAGGTTTACATCTTACTGCGATCACCAATCCGTCTGCCAAGCGTGGTGATTATGGCAACATCCCTCTACGATTCTGGCTTGCCAAGGTCTTTTAAGAGGAGGCCCATGTTCAGCAGTGGAAGTAAACGGGCTGTTGATGATGATGATGATGATGATGATGTTAATCCAGCTTATAAACTACCCGCGTACAAACTTTCAGCAAAATCCCTTCAGTAGTTTTTGCTTGTAAGAATGACAAACATCCATTCATCCATACTTACAAACATATAAGTAGGATTTCATTGATATGTGTATTTCTATTTATACAAAGGTGGCAGAGAACTCTTCCTACATACAAAATTAACGGCTGTATAAATACTGACATAAATATATTTCAAAAGGTGTAAACCTGTCTCTTTGGTTGACTGTGCATAACTTGAGAACAACTAGATTTAAGACGAACGATGAAGTTATTTCTTTATTAATACTGGTAATAGGGACATGACTTTTGTAAAATAATATTTTTTAATATCCACGGGAAATGTTAGATTTTTTATCTTCAGTCACTCGGTCATAACAGAAAATCCATGCGATCGTTTTTGAATTTACTCCGTTCAGATGGACAGACGCGGGGATAGTACACCTACTTACATGTCACAAAAGTCAATAAAGGTTAAAATATAGGAATAATTAATGGAACCAGATGCATTTTCAATGGTAGCCTCGGCCTTCAATCACTGTCAGGGTCCCTATGTGAATTTAGCAGTTTTTTTTTATTTCGTTTTTATTCTTAAAAATATTATTAGCAGAATTTTGCAGTCTACTAGTATTCTTGTTAACCCCTCGTGCTAAGCTTAAATGCTTGTGTTACGAGTGGGTTCTCGTCGGTAGTGCAATGGGTGGAGATTGAACCGGTGATCACAAGTCCGACGCCCTTTTTTTTTTTTTTTTTTTTTTGTTGTCCGGGGGGAAATGCATTGACGCATTCCCACCACCGTTGCAGCGTATTTGCGCGCTGGCGGTGGGATATGTGGGACTCGCCCTCTCCATAGCGTGGTATGCTAAAGTCATACCACGAGGAGAGGACCCTACACCACTAAAACCTCCCGGACACTCCTTCGATCCGCCGTTGGCGGGGGTCGGGTACGCATGAGCAATCCGGCCCCCCGACGGCACCCGCGGCCAATATGGTACCGCGGGATCTCCAGGGCCACACTTACAGTGGCCCATTTGCCCAATTATAGGGACCGACCCGGAGTGTAGAGGCGTCCCTACTCCTCATGGGAAGTCCGACGCCCTAGCCATTGGGCTATGTACCAACGTAATAATAAATTACACATACAACTTGAATGCGTCTTTTTATACTGAGCTATTTTGTATGAATTCATTATTTCCTCTACAACGTAGTAAGCCTTAACTAACGGCTGAAGATAACCAAAGTTTAAGCTAAGTTCAATTCAGTTCGTCTCAAGAAAGTTGTTTAATTTCGTCTTGTAAGTGACCATTGCGTGTCAGAGTCCAGACTATCGCGTGCTCACATCAAAATTAGTCACTCATTCATGCACTATATACTTATATATTATTTCACATTTTTTTTAAACCCTTTGGGAATGGTTTATACGTATTTTTAACTCGTTACTTTGTTACGTGCACAAGGTAAATTTATTATATTCCTTATATTTTATTATAATTCCTTATCTTTGATGGTTAATTTAAAATATTTATTAGCTGTGGTTTGGTTAGTGTACAAACTACCCTTTAATCACATTTAATAAACGGCAAGGTAAAAGTTCATTTCATTCATACATACATAAGCTCACGCCTGTTTCCCAGCGGGGAAGGCAGGAGACAATGGAACTCCAATTGCTACGATCCCTACACACATCTTTCGCTTCATTCACTCTCATAACATTATTTATACAAGCACGTCGGTTTAGAGTCATTTCATATCCATTTGTAAATTTGTATAAAATCAATGTTACATATTTACATACAAGCTGCCTGCGCGCGGTTTTACCCGCATATCTCCCGTTCCCGTAAGAACTTGATAATTAAATATAGCCTATAGCCTTTCTTGATAAATGGTCTATCTAAGACTGAAAGATTTTTCAAATCGGACCACTAGTTTCTGAGATTATCCCGTTCAAGCAAAGAAACAAATAAACTCTTCACTTTATTATATTAGGTATAGATGTACAACTAAAAGTAGCTACTTTTAACTAAAACTTACTAATAAAATACTAGGAATTTTAAATCTATGCTACTTGGCAACGTTCCCAGAATAATAGCAATGATGCTTATTATTGTAGGTCTCTAAAATATTGTAATAAAGATGTATAAACTGTTCATCACAATCGATCGCTGAAGTTCAACATTGACTGGTTCGAGAATGAGATCCTACTTAAATGTTCTTGATAGTTGATGACATATTTCTGAAAGATTTGCGATATTTTTGCAGTCCTTCACTTAAAGACCAGCTCGGCTTGAATAACTACTCCAAATTACATAAGTCCAGTGGCAAATTATTGGTTAATAAAAACAAAACACGCAACGGCCTTTGCTGTTAACAAATTCTAAATTTAAAAAAAATCTAAAATTAAAATTCTGGTTAAAGAATTATGGCATTGTGGTCGAAACTTATTTATCTCGATGTTTTTCTAATTATCGGTTAAGCTTGTGCTTCTTTCCGTTAGTCCAGTAGTTGCCAGAGCTAGTATTTTTAGTATTTAGGGCTGTGCTGGCAGAGCGGGGGCGGCTAGTGCTGTGCATTAAGTACGTGGACTAATCTATTAAATCTCAGGAATTAGGGTAATTTGCCTGCTCTTATAAAAAAGATCCATGGCAAAAACTACTCAGATTTTTACCTAACAGGTAAATGGTTTAAGTATAATTTTGAGTAATAGATTGTATTTTTCTTCTAATTCCAACTTAGCTAGTCACGGTCGCGTGTCCAGAACTAAGTTGGTGGCGTGCTCGCCGCTAAATTAGTCGCTCACTCATGAACTAAAACTAAAATAATTGAACAAACTAAATACAAGTTTGTACTGTAATTGGTAGCTACCGAATATATAGTTTGATGGGATTAAGTTAAGACTGATTGATAAGTTGGTTGTATTAAATATTAAGCGGGTGTGTCGAACTTTTATAGTAATTTACTTGTAACAACTTTTTATGAACCTAATACATATTAAAATGTATGTATTGTATGTACAGTCAACAAAAGAGATAGGTTTACACATTGACAAACGCATTTTAAATTAATATGTTAACGTTTATGAGAAGAGTTTACTATCATTATGTATTTGTATAGAGCTAGCAGCGAACTCTTCACCCATAAAGAATTACCAACTGTCGTAGTGACATAAACATAATATTTATTTACATTATTCGATACTGACGGTGTAAATCTATCTCTATCGTTGACTGTACTAAAATGATTTCTATAATATTAGTTATTATTATTAATTGACCTGTAACAAAATGACGAAAAATATTTCGTGGTATAAAGAAAGCTATGAAGAATGTATAGGTATTAATATTCAAACAATATCGTGATATTAGAACTTGAATGCTACTAACATTTCAGAGAAAACTGTCAAATTTTGTTGTTACGATACATAGAGGTAGTCCGCTTAACGCACCCGTACGAATCGCACCTGCCCGTATCCTCAAATATCACCTATCGATATTTTTGAAAGGTTCGCTTCGCGGACTTGAATTTATTTATTATAAATGTGTGTTTAAAAATGTTGACCAAGAAGCGCACTACTCTATCGCACAGAAAGTATTGAAAAACTACGTAATAAATAAGTAACCATTTTCGACGTTTTGCGATTGATCGCTCATTAGCTGCTCCGTAATTGCTATCGGCTTTTTGAAGAAACCGTCTGCGCGTTTGTATGAAATTTGACCCACATCTCAATTACATATTAACACGTCAAGCAGAAAAATTGAATTGTACCCCTTTTTAGGAAAATTGCGGGATAGAGAAGTATGAAATTTCCCACGCTTATAGTTTATATGGAGAAGAAATGGAGAATGTTCATATTTTTTTAAATTATGGCATATTTTTTATATTCGGCCACTGGACGTCCACTAGTATCGATTAATAAACATAGCTAGGTACCTACTACATATTTGTTAAGTCGAAGCAGGAATGATATGTTAATTAATAACGACCTTATCGTAGTAATATTATAATCGCGAAAGTTTGTAATTTTGGATGGATGGATGGATGGATGTTTGTTACTCTTTCACGCCAAAACTACAAAACCAAACTCGCTGAAACCGCACCGGGATAGGTAATACGCTCGATTAACATATAGGCTACAAACAATCACTCTCCGACCTACTGGAGCAGAGTAACGCGGGTAAAATCGCGGGGCGCAGCTAGTAATTTACATTATTTTATCATGCAAATAGCTAGTTCCAAACAAATCTATGCTATTATACTTATATGCTGAAGAGTTTGTTTACTTGCACAAGATAATCTCAGGAGCTTCTCGTCCAATTTGAAAAATGATTTCAGTGTTAGCCCATTTATCGAGGATTCCTATAGGCTATATTTAAATAAGAGGTTTCCACGGAGATCACGCAAAGCTAGTCACATTAAACAATAAGAACAAAGAAACATCCAGATTATCCAACATCGACTAAGACAGATATCTTCCGCCATCAAAGAGCTCATTTACGTTAAAAAAACAAGTATCTTTATGTCGAAAACAACAGCACATTATGAAGACACACGTTGACTATAAATTGTGAGCATATGTAATGGTTTAGGAACACCACCATATGTCACTTTGGTGGATTACGGCGCACCATAAATCTTACAAATCTTAAACATTCACCAACACGGGTGCTTACTACGGTATTTATAGGAACAATGGTGGTTGCGGCCTTTTAATTTTAGGGTTCCGTTTGGATCTGAAGTGAACAAATAGGCTCGTTTAATATTGAGGCTTTGCAGACTGTTTAAGGGCAATATTCGAGCAATACAACCGCAGTACTTGTTAATGTAAGAGTTCTGACAAAGCCAAACCAAATAAAAAAAAATATTGGAGAATATAATATTCCAAAGTTTAAAGTAAACAAGCATTAAGTAACAATGATTTAATTTAATATTAAAATATTTTTCTTACAATCAAAGTTTATATGAAGAAATCTATGTGTACGAAGTTTTGCGCAAACGTTAGTATAATATCTATAAAAATTATATAATTTAATATTAAAATATATTTTTTATAATCAAAGTTTATATGAAGAAATCTGTGTACAAAGTTTTGGGCAAACGTTAGTATAATATCTATAAAACAATGGGGGCTACATCAAAATTTGATGTCACAGCTAGTCAGCAAATAACACGCAAATAACTCGTATTTTCAATAAGTATAAATAACGTCACCTACTATTAAAAGCCATAATATGAAAGAAACAATCTTGAAATTCTTCTCTCGCTCGAAATTTAAAAATAATAAAATAAACATAACGTACAAGGTTTATGCAACTCCCGGTCATGTAAATCCGATTTGCACTTGGCCGGTTTATTGATGTCAGCTCCCTGTGCTTAAGTGTTCATAAGTTTTACTGTAGGTTCTAATACAACATTTATGACATTTTATGAAGTAGAGTAGAACTATACAGTACAAATAAAGAATCAGAATTATACATTACTCTGTCTGTCCAAAAATGGATAGTATAGTTTTTTTTATCGGCGCCAACGTGTCCAAAAATCCTTATCGCCCTTAAAGTGACCATAAATTCGAAACACACAAAGATATTTCGAATAAAAATAATCTTCAATATTATTACTCCCGATAAGGTCGGTACCAAACTATAAAACTGGATATCTCTGATATGACTAGAGGATTAAACAAAAAGAATTATTCGTAGCGACTAATTTTATTTATGGATGGCTACCCCTAACACATTTATTACCGCGAAACGGCCAAGCCAATAAAACCAGTGAATCAAAGAGAAAAAGTGCTCTCGGTTCTATAAATATTTTATTTCGGATAGTGAGAAGTAGGGTGGCAAGCCTATGTTAAGTGACTATACCAGTTTTATCGAGTGTTTAGAACATTTTTTTGGTTTTGTTTGTGGTATCACTAAAGTGAGTTGTGAATAAGCCGTTTTTTGATACGAATAGCTTAGTGCTTTAGTTATATTGATTGGTGTAATCGTTGTTTTATTCTTTGTGGTATTTTTAGGGTTCCGTAGCCAAATGGCAAAAAACGGAACCCTTATAGATTCGTCATGTCTGTCTGTCTGTCTGTCCGTCCGTATGTCACAGCCACTTTTTTCCGAAACTATAAGAACTATAATGTTGAAACTTGGCAAGTAGATGTATGTTGTGAACCGCATTAAGATTTTCACACAAAAATAGAAAAAAAACAATAAATTTTGGGGTTCCCCATACATAGAACTGAAACTCAAAAAAAAATTTTTCATCGAACCCAAACGTGTGGGGTATCTATGAATAGGTCTTCAAAAATGATGTTGAGGTTTCTAATGTATTTTTTTTCTAAACTGAATAGTTTGCGCGAGAGACACTTCCAAAGTGGTAAAATGTGTGTCCCCCCCCCTGTAACTTCTAAAATAAGAGAATGATAAATCTAAAAAAAATATATGATGTACATTACCATGTAAACTTCCACCGAAAATTAGTTTGAACGAGATCTTGTAAGTAGTTTTTTTTAATACGTCAAAAATCGTAAACCACAATTTAGCTTTCATTCAATCAACTCGAATATAAAAATATAAAATAACATTTCATTTCATAAACATACGCTTTTTTATTTATGATGAAACGGAACCCTTCGTGCGCCGGTTTTTTTTACTATATACTTAAATAATACAACAAAAGTTCATTCAATAACCCTTTAAAATAATTTGTGTGGCTAAAATGCAAAACGTATATATTTAATCTAAGCACCTAAATGTGGTGTAATTTTTATCCACCGGCGAAAAAAAAAGTGAATTGAGTCAAGTAAAATAGAATTAAATTCATTTACAAACACGTGTATTTCTCTGTAATTTTTTGTCTCAAAGATAAATTAATTATTATTACTAATGACCTCTTTTAATAAAAAATAAAGTCACCAAAGCAATCGATACACTGAAACTGGACACACTTCTTAAATTCCTTTTACACAAACCTCATCATCAATACGTTGTTTATTTCCTCCATATTAAACTTCCCTATATCAATTACACCAACACAGAAACTCGGAGAGTCCTTCAAATCTCTCCCTCATGGCCACCGCGCCGGGAACCCGGGGAACTTTTACTAATGTGCGCTAGTCAAATGGACTCTCGAGAATTGGCCCATTCAATAAACCACCTTATGTGTATTCAATAGAGTGCAAAATATGATAACACACACAATATATAAATAACAGCACTGGCTTGTACGTCTGCCACTCATGCATATGGAAATAGGGACTTAGGTCATAGAATAAAATGGGTACCTACCAGTGTTTAGATAGTTTTATTTGCGTACCTTTTCAGATTTGCGGCGTGAAGTGGCAGTAAATAGTAATAGGTGGTCCCTACTGTGTGAGGGTGTAAGCAGTTAATATTTCTATGACGTGTGTGGTTGTGGTGGGCGATAAACCGATCATATGCCGGAGGTAGTTTTGTTTGATGAATAACAATGCTTTTGGTGAGTGTAGCCCGTGTATCTCTTAGCTTTTTATGGGAAAAAATGAAATTCCTTCTAATCCAATCTTTTCTGAAGTGATTGATAGAGATAGACTATATCCTTGTACAGTAAATATTATATTTATGAGCGTCGTGAAAAAGGGTCTGTTTTTTTTTAATTTAAATGGCGTTTTCTTAATTGTTCGTTGAGAAATTACGTAGATAACGAATGATCATGTTTCGCCTAATCTGCATGTTTATTCATCCGTCGCCTGGCCGTCGCCTCCCTTGCTCTATTTTAAGGAAGGAAACCTTTTGTGTTTTGTCTTGTACTGAAGTCACTTATTATGTGCAAGTTTATACAACAAAATGTGTTATAAGTTGTGTGCAAATGTAACTGAAATGATGCATTCTATTGAACACTTCCAAATTTTCCGTCTCGAACGATATGTTAACATACCTGAAACAATAAAAAGAAAATATTGTAATATTTTTTATTAGATATTAACATGAAATCGTAATGATATTTTGTGGGAAACGTTAAAAAATAAATTGAGTCAAGTAAAATAGAATTAAATTCATTTACAAACACATGTATTTCCCTGTAATTTTTTGTCTCAAAGATAAATTAATTATTATTACTAATGAAATGATATCGTGATGATATTTTGTGGGAAACGTTAAAAAATAAATCGTTTGAAAATTAAGAGAAAATCCACATTTCTACTTAATATTTTATAACATAATCTTCAATATGTTATGATGTATTGTTATGTTAATGATTAACTTACCAAGTACCTATACCTTAAGTATGAAATATTAAGTACCTAGATTTTCTATTTACGTTGGTAATTAAATGAAACTATTATATAAATTAGTAAAACTCCTGTTTTTGATATAATAAAATACTGATAATGCATTGTGATATGTATTTTAACGTACCTAACATAAACAAAATTACGATTAAACACATAAAAGGATCATCTTCCCAGGGCATACTATTGCTGAACCAATGCGAACGAAACGAAACGAAATTCTAGTTCTCTTGGATACTAGTTCTACTTAAATATAAATAATGTTTGACTATTTACTAGTGTCTGTAATTGGTTGACGTAAATAAAAATGTTTTTTTTAGGTAGCTTTCATAAATGATGCAGAGAGAAGTCAAACAAAAGAAAATCGAAATAATATTTCAAAATTTAAATATAGAACAACCGAAACAAAATTCCACATAACAAATCACATGTCAAATTTGACAACTCATCCTTCAAAAAACAATAAAGGTAACTACAGACATTAGTTCACATTACCAAGATGACGTCAGCTTTGTTCCACAGATAAATAGAAGTCAGACTTCGACCGATAATTACCAGCGCGTGTGCAAATTTAATAACCCCTGTTTGAAGCCTTTCGGTTAGATTTATTGGATACGATACGACATATTATTACTGATTGATATCAGAAAAACTAAGATGAATAATAGTCTTTTTTATACACTAACAATAATAAATCACTGTTTTAATATGTGCTATAGTTAACCAGTAAAAGTATGTGAAAGAAATTGTTCTCACTAGTCAGTGATTCCTCGTTAGCCCGAATAAGATCTACTGGTGAACATGAACCTTCTCCCGAGGGAGGGTTTTCACATAGTCACCACGCTTGGCGGCGGGTTGGTGACCGCAGTTATAACACACACGGAAACGTTGCTGCCCGTTCCCCGGTAAACGATTGCTGTAGATTATTATAACTAATCGTACCTACGGCTTAATGTGCTATCCGTTGTACTAGGTAGTACTTAAACAACCCGAAAACATAATTAGATTTCATGACCCGCGTGGAGATTGAACCCACGACCTAAATCAAGACCGACTACGTCACGACGGCTGGTAGATATAGCGAAATTCATAAAAAAACTTAGTTCAACTAATACTGCACTGCAATTGTACGTTTGTGCAAATTCAATAATCGCATTGGAAGGATTTATTGCTACCACACGTATCCGACACGATAAACGATGAAATTTTGAATTAGATCTTGTATTGAAATGTAATTTACGACTATCTGGGATTAAAAACTGCAATGTGTTTGTAAAATTAAAATTACCTTTGGAATTTATGAAACGCAATATCAGTTTTAAATGGTAGTGAAAGGCAATATCAGTTTTATATTGTAGTTTTGTCTTGTCATCTACACGAATATATAAGGTTGAAGAGTTTGTTTGCTTAAAATATCTGGAACTACAAGTTAGAGATTGCAACCCGGTATGTTTCTCAACCCGGCCGGGCCCGGTTGTATTCGTCGGCAACAGGGCCCGGCCCGGTTGTGTGTTAGCGATGAATCCTTTAAAGTATTTTACGAAAATTTTCTATATTCGAATGAAAAAGACAATGATTAAAGGTCAATATTTATATATAGCTTATGAACAATTATCACAATAATCAGTCTCACTCAAGTCCCAAAATCACACTTAATACAGAACTGATTACTTTTTCATGTGGACGGAAAAGTAACATTAGTATTAGTAATTATTCATTTTATAAGTTTAAACAAGCAGGTCTTTCTCTTTACTCCTAATAGTGTCTATTTGAAAACATAATATTATATTAAAATAAGAAACTAAATGTGTCATAACAACTTAGATTAGATAGATAGATAGATAAACTTTGGTAGCTTTGTTATAAACAAAACAAATTCTTATTTACTAAAAGTAAAGTAGGTATTATGTTTTTTCTTAAACTTTGATTATTAAGACTAGTGAGTGTTACCATTACTAACGGCAACGACGCACCTCGCAGTGGTTGTCATGCCAACGTACGCTCTACGAGTTGGCGCTCCCGCGCCGCGGTTACTTATCGGATCCGGTGACCGGGCCCGGTAAGAATGGCCGGGCCCGGTGGGTGCCTAAAAGAGCACCAAGCCCGGTTTGCAATCTCTACTACAAGTCCGATTAAAAAAAATATTTTAGTTTTATATAGCCTATTTAATAAGGAATGCTCTAGGCTTTAATTTCATTATGAAGTTACCACAGAACTCTAAAGAAACGTCAGATACGCGAGTGAAACCGAGCGCGGTAGTCTATGTTTTGCTATTTTGTTTGCCTCTGACGGCCTTTGCCTAGAAACAAATAATTCTATAGATGAAGTTATTAACATTTGTATGAAAATGTTATTTTATTATTTTTTTCAACATGAGTATGTTACAAGACATATCCACACAGTTACAGTTCAACTCAATTGGCTGCAACTTTTAAAGAAAAAAGTCGTAACTTTGTGTTTAAAATAACGTATGTGTAATCATAATAAATAGTTTTATGTACCGAGTTAGTGATTAAAGTTCCAAAATTATATCAAATATTAATTACCTATTATACTATTGTTGCAGTTAGTCCAATCTTTTTTTAGATACTGATATTTTGTACTGGTTCGTAGTAGGTATTTATTCTTTTTATGCGTCAAATGTTTTGATACTTCATATTGTGTTGTTCACATTAAAAAATGTATTCGAAATGTAAGGTTTAAAAGAAAATACTCACGGTTTAGAACAAGAACATTATTATAGTTTATTTTGCTCTTTCTAACAAGCTACAACCGCTTTTCCATCAACACTTACCCAGCAGTCCTCATTTGGTAAATCCCAGTAATTACACTGTGCCCCAATTTCCAATCTCAGCAATTGGCAAATCGCATCGTATAAACGGTAGTACATTAACTCAATAAAACCTCGTTACGGAGTCGTGTCGTGTTAACGGACGCATCGTATTTGCTTGCTTGCCGCTCGTCAATCACCATGCTGGCTGACTGTGCATTTCAATTTAAAGCATGTGCTACACTGACAGATGCTGTTCGTTATCGCTTAGCTGGCAAATATACGCTTTTAATTTGATGGGCTGACTAGAGAGTGCAGCGAAAAGTGTTCTACATGTTAGAACTAAGCTGTTTTAGCGTGCCGTCATTTTTTTTAAGTGATCCGAGTCTGTTAAAGTAATATATTGATTGTAAAATTGTATTTAATAAATCATTTAAATTGTTAAGGGCTTACGTTTCAATCCTCCGATTTTTAATTAAGAAAAAAATAAATTTAAATAAAAATTGAGGACTATATTTTATCTGAACACAAAAACATTGAAATTTATTCCTCTTATAATTTTTGTCTGAGTATTGCAAGATATAATTGACAATTTCGGATACCCCATACGCGCGCTATTTTATGTAATAAAGTTATAGGTACTCAATATTATTATGGATACGGCTAGTCCACAGGGAACTTAACACAAAATTACCTAAAATGATGTGTATAGTCAATATAATTTGATGATTTTTGGATACTATGTAACGAGTACTTCAATTAATGTATAATATTTTTTTACATAATCTATAAGAAAGTTAAGCAGATGATAAATAAATAAGCGTTTTCTGTTCAAACGACTCCCGTAGTGGGGAAATAAATCCCTTTGTCGTGGAGGACTTTACAAACACATCATTCACGGACACAAAGCACATCCAGACTCAAAACAACTATTCACGGTTTACACAAATAATTTTCTCTGGGAACCTCTGAGGCACCGATGCAGAGATGATATTCGGAATGTTCAGTTAACATATCATCGCGGACTGTATACACAAGCTTCACCCATCAACCAACTCAAATTAAGACTAACGATTGCGCTGGCTTACTGCGGTGGGTTTTAATTTTAATTTGAAAACAAAATTCGACTTAACGACAGGCCCCGGATGTTTTACTTTCCAACTGAAATTATAAATTTCCAGAATTCGAAGGGAATGAAGGTAAAAATCTTAAGTGGTTAGGTAAGTACTTTATGCTGCAAAGGTGTCTATGTGATTACAATATTTGGATGATCCAACATAGCCTATGCATCTTATAAGCAAAAGGACGTATGTATTATACTTCAAAGGATTTGGTCGAATGCACTTGCGACATATGTTTCTGACGTATAATGTCACATTCGACCTTATGCTTCTGAGCTCTAGATATAATTTTAGTTTGTACAAGACAGCGAATCATGTTAGCATAACACCATTAATATAATTAAAATACTATTCCCTGAATATTGAAATAAATCTCTGTGTCTGGCAACTTTACAGATACATAATTAATGGAAACAAAGCCCAACCAGACTCAGAATAACTATCCGTGATCCGTAAATAATACAAAAAAGCCATTTATTTCACTGCAGTACATTGTATGTTAGTATTATCACGCACCTTATAAACTGGTGTTAATTAAATGTTTTTAAACTTCCGCGATTTGTAGACAATTGGTACAATTTTAATGACTCACTTGGTCGTGATAATTTTTATTTTATCACGACCAAGTGAGTTTAGTTGCCGAAACCCGCGCTATTTGAAGACGCCGTTGCTGACACTCATCAGTCTGTCCGTGACCACGATCCATGTCGAAACGACGGATTCCTAAAAAGGTAATGATTTGCCTTAAAATTGTACCGCGATTGAGACCCGCGTCTACTATAAATTATCTGGTGTTAGTTGATAGTTTAAATGATAATGTAAATATTTACCTACTGATTTCTAATTAACAGTATTTTCCTATCCATTAATAGAACCTCTACGAATCTTTTAATAGATAGGAAATACTATTATTTAAAAGACTGTTAATTGTTGAAGCGGAAGTCATAAGACCATGTTTCAGAAGCCGCAAAGAAGCCGTTGCAGAGACTTTTTCTTTAAAAAAAAATTGATTCTTCATTATGTGTCTATGGTACTTTGATGTCTTTCTGCCTAATTGTTATTAAACTTATATGTATATTTATATATTTCATTCAATCTCGTAGAGAAACCCCGAGCACAGCTCTCTCCATAGCTCGTTAAGCGATTCTGAGTCTGTTCATAAGCTGCTTAACAATATACCTAACAGCTTTATTTTGACCTTTATGAAACCAAAAATATATCAACATTCAAATTGGATTAAAAACTTCACTTGTCCAAAATGTTTGAGTGTCGAGTTAGACATTGACGAAACGTTCTATATACCTAAAGTGATTAGTTTCATATGTTCTAATACTATAAATCATATTTATATAAGTAGTAATATTCTTTGAGTGCACAAAAATTAAAACAAAATATTTGTCTAGCAATTTACGGACATCAAAAAAACACATTAGCCGGATAAGGCTACTTTACTACATACCTACTGAAAAAACTCATGAATAAAGTAAGGTGTAGTGTAATTGATTGTATTTAATAATGTTTGATCGATGGGTTCGATCCCCACGCCGGACAGGAAATCTTTGTGTAAACTCTAAGATTTCTTTCCGGGTCTGGTTGGTTAACCACCCTTGCTTTCCGTGCCTCGGAAAGCAAGTTAGGCCGTTGGTCCCGATTGTTATAACATCATCTGTAATAATCGTATATCAAGGAGCGGGCTGCAGCGTTTCCTTGTGTGTTACGACATAATACTGCGGTCACCAATCCGCCTGCCTAGCGTGGTGACTATGGCAAATACCCTCCCTCGGGAAGAGGCTCATATTCAACAGTGGACGTTATACGGGCTGATGATTATGATGATGATGAATAATGTTTAATAAATGTAATATTCCAACAAACAATAAAACAAATGCCATATATTTTTAACAAGCTCTTCTGTTAAAATAAATATTGCACAGTGGTTCCTTACTTAAAGTAAACATTTATATTCAATCATTTCAGTAAATAAATGAATGTAGCACTTACTGTAATTTACTTACTTATTTTGCAAATTTACTCAGTCTTGAACTTATCTTATGGAGGTTTTCTGTAACACTTTTCAGTACCTAAGTATAGTTAATACAGTTGTGTTAACTGTCCTGATACCACTCATTATTGCAGTAACAAAAATAAACTAACACCCAGGTTTATGGAAAGGCATCTTACAATAATGTGTATTTGTTCTTTATAGCACGACAGACGGACAGACGGATAAATAAATCTGTTAACATTGTTTTTAGCGACTTAAGTGATTCTTTTGTTAGATTTGGTCTTACACTGTGTAATTTTGGCAAGTACAAGTGTATGTAAATACCTAAATGCTGAATAAATTTCATTATTTCATCCAAAGTTAAACTGACAAAAATATACAAACTACAATGAAACTAAAATTGAATATGAACTGTATCAAGGATCGGAAGGAGGTTTGTCATGTGAAAAGGTATATGTTTTACAATTACAACATCGTATTTTAGGGTTCCGTACCCGAAGGGTAGGAATAATAAATTAGCAGTATTTTTTTTTCTTTTTATTTAGCCGTTAATATCCCATTGCTGGGCAAAGGCCTCCCCCATATCTTTCCAAGTGCTCTTTAGCAGTAATTGGGCTTTTGAATTCAAAAGTATTTTGTGATTGAGATTCTAGACCCGTGTCCACTACACTTCGGACGGACATATCTAGTTAGCCACAAAGCTTTTGCTGTTTCAAACTCTGGAGCACTGCTCGCCTTTATGCCTCGCTTTCATTAATAGCGTAAAAACCTGTGGACTTGTTAACTTGGATCTCGGGTCAAGGCGGTCGCGGGCAAAGAGTATGCTGAAGTCGGTCTATTATCAATGCGACATGTACATTATCAAAAGATTTAGCATCTGTAGCGGCTATGTAAGAGCCAGTACCCGTAACAGATTTAGTTGAATGTGTTTTCCATCTCAAAGGCAACCCCAGATTAGCACCGAGAAACACAGCGAAGCGTTTTAATTGAATTACGTGGTAAAAAGGAAGAACTTTAATTTATATCTACTTATGTAAATACTAATAGATAATACTTCGAGGAAAATTTGTACATATGAAAATTTTTAAATCGCTACTCCAATTTAAAATAAAAAAACTGGTTAAGTGCGAGTCGGACTCGCGCACGAACGGTTCCGTACCATTTTCAAGCGTTATTAATATCGAGCAAAAAGAGAAAAAAAAAGATTGTTGTACGGAATTTTTTTAGTATTTGTTGTTATAGCGGCAATAGCAATAAATCATCTGTGAAAATTTCAACTGTCTAGCTATCGCGGTTCTTGAGATACAGCCTGGTGACAGACAGACATACAGCGAAGTCTTAGTAATAGGGTCTCGATTTTACCCTTCGGGTACGGAGCCCTTAAAATAAGTATAAACTAGCCCAAGCCACTGAATCGATTTTGATGATATTTGGTATAGAGAGACTAGAAAAAAACGACGCAGACTGTATTTTATATCGAAAAAACCTATGTAAAGTAACTATTTCACGCGGACTTTGCCAACAAGAATTAGTAGTATACCCTACTCCCGTTCCCGAAAATATTTCAGGGTAAAATAGCCTATAGCCTTCCCCGATAAATAGGCTGTCTAATACTAAAAGCATTTTTTAAATCAGTCCAGTAGTTCCTGAGAATACGACGTTCAAGTTTGTTCAACAAACAAACTCTTCCGCTTTAGATTAGTATAGATAATGGGCTATATTTTATTCCATCAGGTGTGGGCCAAAATAACCACCACGTGGAGTACTGACACAGTAAGAAGGCGTCGCGGCAGACCCCGCAGAAGATGACGGGACTAGCTGGACAAAACAAACGACCAGCCTACTTTAGCCCTGGATCGAAAGAGCGAAGAAAAAAAGAGAAGATCGAAGCAGCAGTGGGATGATGCAGGCTAACAGTAACAGTATGTCCATTAGTCGCCTGTTACAGCAGCCATGGGCAGACATGGGGTAGTCTATTCGAAGCTGGAAACCACACGGCCTTAACTGCATCAGTATCATCATCATCAGCCCGTACAACGTCCACTGCTGAACATTGGCCTCCTTCCGAGAGAGGGTAGTTGCCATAATTAGCACGCTTGGCAGGCGGCTAAGTGACCGCGGTATTATGTTGTACCACACAAGGAAACGCTGCTGTCCTATCCCGTTGATATACGATTATTATAGATGATGATATTACAATCGGGACCAACAGCCTTCCGAGGCATGGAGGGTAGTTCCGGGTCTGATTGGTGAAGGGATCTTAGAATTTACCCAAAGATTTTCTGTCCGGCATGGTGATCGAACCCACGACCTACCTCCGAGATTTAAAGCGAGACAAATACCGCTACGCTACGTAGGTTGTCAACTGCATCAGTATAACATTGTAAATATCCAGATTTATAAAGATAGTAGGAAAAGCCTCCGTTTGTGATAACTTCTATACTTATCCCAAATGACGGTAACGGCAGGCAGTTTTCATTATTACCCAGCGCGGGTCCGAACGCCAATTTATTTGATTTCCTACCACTTTTGGGTATACAAGTAGCTATTTTTCTTTTAATACGACGCTTTATGTATCTAACACTTTTGTTTAGTTTCATTTTATTGTTAGTATAATCTCGAGGCGATCGAGTGCGAGTTACGCCCGTAATCGTTAGAAACAAAGAGTAATTGGGCTTTTGACTTTGGGCAAAATGAAGTTTGTTAATATAGGTTTGTTAAGACAGTATGAGCGTTCTAGGGCGATCAATACCTAAAACTAGGTATTCTTTTCTTCCTTTTGATTCTTTTTTATAAAAAGATCACTAGCAGAGTTTTTAAGTCTACTAGTATTCTTGTTAACCCCTCGTGCTAAAATGCTTGTGTTACGAGTGGGTTCACGTCGGTAGTGCAATGGGTGGGGTTCGAACCGGCGACCTAAAGATCACAAGTCCGACGCACTAGCCATTGGGCTACGGCCGCTTCATGGTATTGAAACTGATATATTAGTTTGTAATCAAGATGGCAAAATATACCTCTGCATAAACTATGAAGCTATCTTTGACAACGACATTTGATCTAAATAAAAATCTGCCAAGTGCGAGTCGACACACAAAGGGGTCTGTATAATTTTCAACCGCCTACCTATTGCCGTTATTGATATCGAGCAAAAAAGGCAAAAAAAGGTTTGTTCTATGGCAGCCCCCCATAAATATTTATTTTATTTTATTTTTAGTATTTGTTATTATAAAGGCAACAGAAATACATAATTTGTGAAAATGTCAACTGTCTAGCTAACTCTTTTTCATTTTCTTTAAAGATAACTAGCAGAGTTTATGCACACTACTTGTATTCTTGTTAACCCCTCGTGCTAAGCTAAAATGCTTGTGTTACGAGTGGGTCCACGTCGGTAGTGCAATGGGTGGGGATCGAACCGTCGCGTCGACCACACGATCGCAAGTTTAATTTCTTTCTTCCATTCATTAATTCATTTAATTTACACAAAGATGCTCTATACATTACTGTGCCCTAACGGGGTTCGGGGAACTTCTGTTCCTTTTAATATAACATCTGTGTAAAGCCCATGGAAGACTCACAGATGTAAAAAGTACCCGTTTTGAAACCCTTCACGTACACAATTCGATAAAATATATATATTTGAAAAGCACTCGAAAAAATTTTTTATCAACCTTGTATGGACAAACCCAACGGTAGGCAATAAAAAATAAAAATACAATCTAGACTAGAGCAATCCAGTACACTTAATCAAGCATCTAAAATGCAATCCCAACCTGAACACGAACAAACTGGATTACACGTGTAAGCGCTACAGCCGAACTACAGTTAGAATACATACATACATAAATTCAGGCCAATCTCACAGAGGAGTTAGTAGAATCAAAAGTGACATTGATGATTTAGGAGCACGGGTTGATGAATAACATAACTAACACTGTGCTCACTATTTACATTTATATATTTACAAAATAAAAATATATTTACAGCTATATATTATTTAATTTAATGTTAATTAACAAATCAATACTTCGTGGAAATTCGATGAGAGAAAACATAAAAGCATTGGCGCACCTGCCAGTGACGACGCAAAACGCCTCCTCAGAGTTCACGCTGCAAATAGTTTTTATTACGAAATATTATAAGTGATTCGGAGGCCTAACGCCACAATGAGTTCAGAATATTGGTTTTGCCTTCAATCCAATGATAGTAGGTTTGGGACCCCATTTTTTCCATGGGGAGAGGGTCATTTGCTGACCCACTAAAATCCGCTACTAAAACTTAAGTTTGAAATAACAAGTGTATCATCATCTTAAATTATAACACTGCAGGTGGCATAATTTTATGTGTAATTAAATTAATTATTATTATTTATTTTATTGTCATAATGAGCTACTTAGATGTTAATTATTAAAGCGGACGTTACCTACATGACTAAAGGTAATTATGAATATTTCTATTATAACTTTAAGTATCCTCTTCCGTAATATGACTAGCATTTCATCGTTATGGAATGGGGGTTATCATTTTCCCATGGCGAAAAGCTCTCTTTTCCAGTTAGATATTTTTAGTTAGCCACAAGGCAATATGCAAAATATAAGAAGCTCAATAAACGTGCAAACTTGTATGAATTCATTATTTCTGTTTAGACCAAGCCAGGCGTCCACCACAAAAAAGGTTAATACAAAAATAATAGCAGTTCGTTTGTTCTACAATCGATAACAAAGTTTTGAGGGATCATGGTATAATTTGAGTTGTTTGTTTGTTTGTGTTATGGGATAGCGATCGATGGGCTTAGTGTGTGTAGACAGGGTGAAAGTTCAAATGTACATAATTATACGTTACACAAAATTTTGATTGTGTTTGGGGGATTTGTTAAGTTTGATCGATCGCCTAACATGGAATTTTCTTTTATTTGCCAATAATAATCAATATATCTTTATTCACATCATCATCATCACCCCGTTTAGCGTCCACTGCTGAACATGGACCTTCTCCCTAAGAAGGATTTTGTCATAGTCACCATGTTTGGGAAACGATGTTGCACGTTCCTGGGTATAAGCTTTATGGTGATGTTATAAGAATCGGGACCAACGGGTCAACGTACTTTGCGTGGCACGGAGGGAAGTCAACTCAACCAACCAAACCCGAAAAGAAATCTTACAAATACCACAAAGATTTCTTTTTCCTAGCGGGAATCAAAACACACGACCTCCGAGATTTCAGGCGTGACTTATACCTACCACTACGGAAGATGTGAGTTGTATATTTGATAATATTTTCTATTGGCTTATTTCTATCGTTTAAACATTCTATGGAATGTATCTGTGCAATATTTTTGTCGGACATTTCATTGGACAACACTGATAAGATGACATGTTGTGAAGGATATTTCCTGGAGCCATAAAGTCATTCAAACCGCAAGATTCTTACATTTGCCATTTGCCAAATCCCGATGATATTACAACAGAAAGCGGAGAATTCGTGTCAATCGAGTTTTAGTTATACAAGCCAATATTATAGATAAGGTATAAGAGGTAGCGATTAAATATTCGCTTAACATTTTTTTTTCAATAGTGGTAAAACTTTCAAGGAGCGGCATCTTTTTGGGGAAAGTTCTGGGACATTTATTAAAGCTATTTTAACAAGCTTACATTACCAGAGTGAAAGAATATTCTAGACAATTATCAAGAAGGCATAAAAAAAACATTTATTTCGTTTAGATAATTATTTCCAAAATTCGGTACATAAAAATGTTTATGTACTTAATAAATTTATTAAATAAACATATGTAAATATTTATTTAATACAAATGAAATTCATTAAGCATTAAGTTAATTCCGTGACGTTGAATATAAAGGTCCTTCCTTCCTTTATATTAAACGCCACGGAATTAGCTTAAAAAAAAGATCAATATTTTATCAAATGTTTTGAACACTTATTATGGAAAATTACCTTATACTATATTTAAAAATTGAAAGATCTATAATATAATATCTACTTGGTAAGTTCCTAGAATGCTAGCAGCATTGATTCGTTATATGGCAATGCTCATCTCTTAAGCAAAATAAATACAAGCACTCGAGGAACTTGAATAAATAATATATTCATTTGATTTTTATTTTCATTTCCTTTTTTATAATAATAATATAAACTTAATTTAAACATGTGACTTATCAAAAAACAGGTTTATCTTAAACTTAGTACCTTACCAAACACACACTTTTACTAAAAAAGCGGTGTAAGTTGAGTAAATTGTAAGTTATCTCTTCGATATTTTGTTTTCCGTACTTGACTTGGGCCACAAGAAAGTTTCGTGCGTTGATATGACGGCTTTTATCAGCTATTGTTTGTCTTTTACGATTGATGCTCGGAGTTACGTCGATATAGACTTGACAGCACCTATACATTTCTAACGCTCACGTGTCAACGTTAAATTTGATTCGAGGTTTCTTTCTGATTTGGAATTGAATCTGAAATTATGTTTATGATACTTTGTTTTTGTTTGATGTAAAAACTAAATGCTTATCCATACAATTTTTTTATATTTCATAATATTTGGCTCAAATATAGTTTGTTTTAAAGTAGCTTTTGCCTGCGCTTATGTCCCCGTTTATTTCGATTTCGACATACCAACATAGGCAACTTCCGTAGCGTAGTGGTATTTGGCTCGGTTTAAATCTCGGAGGTCGTGGGTTCGATCCCCACGCCGGACAGAAAATCTTTGTGTAAATTCTAAGATTTATTTCCGGGTCTGGTTGGTTGAGGGACTTCCCTCCGTGCCTCGGAAAGCACGTTAAGCCGTTGCTCCCGATTATTATAACATCATCTATAATAATCGTAGCAAGGAACGGGTAGCAGCGTTTCCTTGAGTGTTACAATATAATACTGCGGTCACTTACCCGCCTGCCAAGCGTGGTGCCAAGCCTGCCAAACCACTCTCGGGAGGACAGCTCCTTCAGCAGTGGACGTTATCCGGGCTGATGATGATACCAACTTTGGTAATAGGATATAATTTTTAAAATCCTTCTTTATTCAATGCCTAAGGGGAATCTTTTAGAGTACGAAACTTGTGAACTGCGGGATCAGTAACATTCCAACACATCTAAAACGAAGAGCACAGCCAGATATAAACATAAATTCATGAATCCTCTTTTACCAGGAACGCTAAACGATTGACATTGAAATTGCACTACAAAAAGCTACACATAAGATTGTATAACTTTCACAATTCCCATCTAACATCGAGTGAATTAACATTTATCAACTATAAAAACATCATTAAATAACATTATAAATCTGTATATGTATGTATATTTCTACAAACTTTCTTCAGCAACTTCTAAACTACAATATTTAATGCAGTTTATCATTCTGATACTTGCTTATTAACATTACGACCCCAAATAATGAGAGCAGGGCAAGAAAATGATGATGATGATGACTTGCTTATTAACACTCAAAATCAGAAGCGATTAGACATAGGAATCTTGAATCGGGGTAAGAAGAAGAATTATATTTAGCATTGTTATAGAGTACTAGCTTCCCGAACGAACGGTTGCACCCTCGTCACTGCCGTTTCCGTGGGAAGAAACATCTTATATATAATATATTTAAGATGTTTCTTAAGATGTTTCGCATATAGGCTTTCTCAATAAATGGGCTATCTAACACTGAAAGAATTGTTCACATCGGACCAGTAGTTCCTGAGAATAGCGCGTTCAAGCAAACAAACAAACTCTTCAGCTTTGTATGTATATTAGTCTGAGATTTGAATATGCGTATATTTATTTGTAACTATACTAATTTTATAGAGAGAGAAGATTTGTTATTTCTATTTAATTTGGGCCAATTACAAAAATGAACACATGCTATATTCGATTATCTATATATATAAAAGAAAGTCGTGTTTGTTACAACACTTATAACTCGAGAACGGCTGGACCGATTGCCATGATTTTTGATTTGTTGGATTTGTTTCCGTCCCGAATAGCAGAATACATTTTAAAAACAAAAGAAAGTCGTGTTAGTTACACTATTTATAACTCAAGAACGGCAGAACCGATTTGGCTGAAAATTGGTAGGGAGGTAGCTAAGAACTGGGAGAAGGATATAAGATACTTTTGGGTAGGGGTAGGGTAGGGTAGGGTAGTGTAGGGTAGGGTAGGGTAGGGTAGGGTAGGGGTAGGGTAGGGGTAGGGGTAGGGTAGGGTAGGGGTAGGGTAGGGGTATGGTAGGGGTAGGGTAGGGGTAGGGTAGGGTAGGGTAGGGGTAGGGTAGGGGTAGGGGTAGGGTAGGGGTAGGGGTAGGGTAGGGGTAGGGTTAGGGTAGGGGTAGGGTAGGGCAGGGGTAGGGTATAAAAGTCCACCCGTGCGAAGCCGGGGCGGGCCGCTAGTAACCATATATAAGCGGGTGAAATAACGAGCGCAATAAAAAAAAAGTATCTTTAATAACATTAAACGTAAAAGTGAACACCAACAATGACACAACCCCCGAAAAATATTCTCGCCATTCAAAGCATTATTCATATTTTTAAAGACATCATAAATTCTGTACAAAGGTTAACAAAAACTAATTTTATGAATAGGCTTCTCTTCACAAAAATATTTTGGTAGGATGAAAAATATTATATTCAGGATTTTTGGCATTTATTATGTATGGACTTTTTATTATGATGCACTTACGGATAAGGGTTTAAAAGGCTTTTATAAAGCATAATTTTAATACGAGCCATATTATTCTGTCCATTCAGTATTATACTAGAGTTTAAAAAAGCAATGAATGGTGTTTGTCTTTATTAAAACAACTATGTACTTAGTTCAAAGAAAAAAATATTCGATGTATATAACTTTAGCACAGATTTATCATATCTGGTGGTTTGAATTATTTTATTTGCGGTGTGTGAAAATGACATGGTCTGCTTGCCTCATTGAAAGGAGGTAAAAGTGGATCAAGCGGATCAAATCAAGGGAAAATTTGTCTTTTATGCCTAAACATTACATTTGTTTACTTAGTGCTTTTTAATTTGGTATTTGGAAACGATGTCTGGGAAAACCATTTGTCTGATCGTGAATTTTATAACTTCCCAGAGTACCTACTGCTAGGCCTATAACAAGAAGGAGTAAATGCAAATAGAACTAAACAGGTAAAATATATTTCGAAAAGTTTCCGGACATATCAGACAGAAATCACATAGAAAACAACTGCAGTGCATAATCAGAAGTAAAACATTGTTTATTTCTTCAACAATTGAAACTCTTTTATTTTTCGGACGGATCTATGTAGTTAGGCTTTTGCTTCTTCACCGGGCATAAAGGCGAGCAGAGCTCCAGTCTAACAAATGAAAGCATTTTATTAAATAAAGAAGGGATTCTGTATGGGGTTTGAAGAATGTTAGAGCGACCAAAAATCATTTATACTCCTTCCAAATCAAAAACCGTGTCTACTCAAACCTCAGACTAAATCATCCAAGTGTAAAATTGAGATCTTAATAAAATACTCCATCCCAATTATAATGGCGCTTCTCCAAAGATTGACTTCGTTAACTAAGCAATCAAAGCCACAGACATCAATCCTTAAGAAAAACTGTACACAATGAAGTCATCTACGTATTGTGTCGCTACTATAATAGAATTCGTTCGAAATGGCGTGGGATCAAATGCCATCGAATTCCTGAGAGCTATTTGTATTGTTAACGAGGTTGAGCTAACGAATCTACGCTGTCTTAAGGCGATGGAGAGATCAACACTAAATAATTTTAAATGTTTTCGAGATCTCTGCAGCACAGCAGCGTAGAAATTCGTAAGGTTTTTAAAGCAACGTTAGGAATTAGCCCGTTAAGCGACTTAATCGATTAGAAAAACCTAAAACGGCCGAAGAAGTAGAGCATTGCCTTAATACGCTTAATACCTGACTAGCGAAGTACCTTACAGAAAACTGCAGCCGAATAACATAATTATTTAATGTTGTGTACCACTGCGTGAGTAAGGTCAGTACTCACACGGGGGGAAGGGAAAAAAGCCGTAGTAAGGCTAGTGGTGTACCGCCGCTCTGTTGACGATTGATATTCTTGTTGTATTTGGACCCCTACACCACTTCGCTAGGCTAGGAATAAAAAATAAATGATTGACAAAAACTGAATTTTGTGCGTATAATTTTTACCCAATACATTATGTGACCGCATTTGGGTGAGTGGTGCTAGTTAGTGCTGTAGAACTTCTGCATAAACACTAGTAAACTTCTGCACTAAATGTCGTGGAGTGATTGCAGCGTAATCAGAAAGGTATAATTCTATCTGCATTTTCTTTCGCATAATCATCTTATCCCTATATAAGTATTTCTACCTAGCCGAGGTAGTGCCTGGTAGAGCAGTAACGCCAGCTTCATAAAACTTGATGGAACACTTCAATAGGTGGAGCTAGGATATTGTGCTTTATTTTACGATGCACCTTAGGAAATCAAGTGCCGCTTGAAACACACACTCGTCGCAAATGCCTTCAATACAAAGGATTGTGAAATTCTGCGACACCGTTTACTGTATATTTCAAGTTTTGCCTGAAATTTGTGAATTGCTTATTTATATTATTTGGAATATTCTACAGCTTTTTGAATGGGCGTTGATAGTTATCTTGATCTAGAAAGTACCTTTACAAAGGAGTAAGGAACCATCACTGACTGATCTACGAGTATCAGATCATCAGATCAGAGATACACACAGTGCAAATCATTGAACGGAATGCGCATGACTTAGGCATAGGCTGTGAAGGTGTTTTATAAAATGTACAGTAGTAAAACACGGGTTCCAAGGTGTGTACAAAAATTAAGATATACATTGTGGAGAAGAAGTCCTCCAAAAAAGGAGATCAAACTAAAGAGAATTCTGAGTCTGAGAGCACTTAGAAATATTTGTATAATGACTGCAATGGTGGCTCAATGGTTACGGCATTGGCTTCTGAGGCCTGGGGTCCTGGGTCCGATTCCCATTCGGAACAATCATTTGTATGAACCACGAGTCTGGGTGTGCTGTGTGTCTGTAAATGATGAGTTTGTAGTCCCCTACGACACAGGGATTAATTTCTCTAGTGTGTTAGTTTTCATTTACAAAAACGGAAAAAAAAGCTCGAGGATATTTTGCCTAGTCACGTTGGAAAATACAACAGTGACATAATTAAGGTGTTTTTATTTCTTGGTAAATCATAATAAATTCATTATAATCGGTTCCAAGAAGGCATCAGCGTTGAGGCACCCGTCTCATTATCGTCCGTCGCAACCGATGTTTGTCAGTGTTCGGCGACGCTGCTGTTTACCTTAAGTGTTGCAGGTATTTGACTGAACTGTATATACCTATAGGTAATCTTATTAAGCTTCACTATTGGCCTTATGAACAGACTTAGAGTCGCTCAACGAGCTATGATGAGGGTTATGCTCGGGTTTTCTCTACGAGATCGAATCAGAAATGAGGAGATACGTAGAGGGAGGGAGATGAGGGAGGCCTATATCTTGCCGTGAACAATCTACGCCTAAAATTATGATGATGATAAATCTTAATTAGGAGCAATTTCTACTTCAAAATATATCACTTACTGTAAAATAAATTCACTTAATCTCATTAAATTAACGAGCATATACGGCGAAGTCGACACTATGATGGGAAAAATCCTTAGCTGGATTATTGGCGAAAGTGGAGACTGCAGCGGGCTATTACAATACACAATAGTTGTAGATAATGTTGTGACAACTGCGATGAACGGCTTAATGTGCTGTCAGAGGTATGGAGGGTAATCCCTTAATCAAACTGTCAAACCGATATACGGTTTTGTGGGACATATGTACGCATGTTTGTTTAAAAAAAATGCAAAATAGAAACAGGCTTGGGAGAAAATCTGTGTTTTTCTTAGGATTCCTCTAGTACTATGAAAATAATTCCGTGTGTCGCGAGGGGATTTTACATACACATAATTCAAACACACCTAGACTCAGAACAACTATCCGTGTCATCAAACTGAACTAAGACTTATTAACGAACACTGCTGAACATGGGCGAGGAAGGTATGCTATAGACACCATGCTCGGCAGGCAAGTTGGTAACCGCAGTTCTATGTTAAGTTAAGTTAAAAGGTGTAAGATAATCATAGAAGATGTTATGACAATCGGGAGCAATGGTTTCACGTGCTTTCCGAGGTACAGAGGCTCATCAGAGGCTACATAGACCCACAACCAACTAAAGCCGGAAAGAAATTTGATTTTGATTTCCCACTAATATTTTTTGTCCAGGGTAAGAATCGACAAGTAAAGCGAGATTTAAACCGGTGAGCCACTGACCACAATAATATTTAATATTAAATTTCCTCACATCACTTAAAGTAGAATATGAGAAGAACTACTAAAAGTTTGTCCCGTAATTTATCCTCGCGGGACTCAAAGATTTCCATATTTATACATAAGACTGCCCGTCAACTTAAATTTTAAATTTGCGCGAGAAGATCATGCGACCTCCCCTAGGATCTGCATGTAAATGCACGACGGTGCATTAGAGAGTTAAAAACTACCGCACTTTAATAAGCACTTAGAGTTACTTTCGTTTTTGTAATGTAAGAAGCTCGTAACATTTTTTCATAGTTAAAGCGTTTGCTGAAATTTGTGGGGAGCTATATGTACGGTAACTTTAAACGTGCCGCATTCCTGTTAGGATAAGGTCAAAAGTAACAGATTTTGTCATAAAATGTTAACAGTTAGGTGATTATTATAGCTGTAGCATTATATCTAGAAAATAAATAACTATTTCCCAATTTTTCGGGAAATAAAATAAAGTTGCTTAGCTGATTGACATTGTAAGAAGACCAAGTAGATATGAACAATGCTCGTCTTTGCGTCGACGAAAGCAACTCTTTTTACCTTGAATTAATTACATTCTTATTTTTAAGACAACTCCCGTACTAGTTAAATAAATCCTTGTGTCGCGGGGAATTTTCAAACACATCATTTACGCCTAGACTCCAAAAAACTATTCGTGGTATATACAAAAAGTTGTCCCGGGTGGGAATTGTCACTAAGTTTGAAGACTAAGTCTAAGACACCACTGTCATAACCACTGAGTTACCGATGCAATCCTTAAATTCCTCTGAAATATACTTTTAATTACATAATAATAATAATAACAATATTGTTATTTTTCCTCACATTGACAATCTTATTCTAGTCTTACATATTATTTGTACTTTATTATGTTCTTTAATTAAAAGCTATGTAAGGAGCTGGTCTCTGTGATAGGCGTAAAATGCCTGTTAACATTGAAATATTAAATGCTAGTATTATGTAATAAGTAATGTATTAAGTAAAAAAAATCGTTATAAATAACAATAAACATAAATTCGACACAGTTTCCAAAACGGACATGCACCACAAAAGCAAACAATACATTCTATTTTATTCCACAAACCGACGATGGACCTAACGAAATATTCCGATGTCTGAATATAGGGCATGCACTCCAATGGCCTGGAAGATCTAACCCTAGGTGGTCAGATAACAGCCTATACAGGCTTATGTCAAAATTTGCTAAGCTCCACGTTATATAGGGTTCACCCAATATATATAAATCGTTATTTTAACGGTAAACTGTATTGTGTATAGATTATGTTTGAAGAAATATCAAATTTTATTTTATCAAATATTTTTTACTAACAATAACATTATATTTAAACGAGCTATATTTAATTATGAAATTCATACGGAAACGGGAGGTAAATATATATTTTTTGTAAGTAAAAAATGTTTTGTAAGAATAAAATGTAATATTACACCAGACAATACTGACTACAACAGTAGTACGTTCTTGAGATCTACGCGTGCAAAAAAACAAACTCTTCAGCTCTAATATTAGTACAGATATCAAACATAGTTTTGAGTATAAATAAAATTATATTGATATAAATAAAACAAGCGTAAGGTGCGGCCCCCTTCACTCCGCGACACATCGAAGGGTGCGGCCGTTACTGCCATTATTGGGGGACGACTTTTCTCATTTCAAACATGTATTTTAATGTATAATTTCATTTTCAGTACACATCAAAATCATCTCATTTTTTCTTTACTATACTAGCTTCCCGCGCGCGGTTTTACCCGCGTAGCTGCCGTGCCCATGGGCACCGCATTATAAAATGTAGCCTATAGCTTTCTTTGGTGAATGGGCTATCTAAAAATGATTAAATTTTTTCAAATCGGCCTATTAGTTACTTAGAAAAGTGCATTCAAGCAAACACAGAAACAAACTCTTTTTTTATATAGATCACTAGCTATCCTGCACGGTATTAACTGCGCAGATCCCGTTCCCGTGAAAACTTTAACTTAAAATATAGCCTAAAACACTCAAAAATGACGTGGCTTTCTATTGGTAAAATAATTTTCAATATCAGTTAAGTAAATCCAGAGATTACCGCCTACAACGTCACAAACTCTTAAACATTACCGCCTTATAACATAAGTATAGATATATGGCACATTTTACTGTTAAAGTTAAGGCATATATTTCGAATGCACCTAATAAATATATGTCAATATATTATTTGTTGGTGTGCATAGCTGGCTCTGTGGTTACGGTGTCATGAATTTATAATCTATATTTTAGTTTGGCGCATGATTTTGGTAGATATTAAATGATGAATAATGAATTATTGTTATAGGAAAGCGGTTGCTGACGTTACCAATAATTAGAGCGGTATTTTAGTATTTTGATTTTAGATATTTGTTTTAATTGTTAGGGCTACCGTCGGTTTAACTGTTTCAGATAAATACTACTATTTTTTTACTCCATCACCCAAGTTTACTGGCAGAGAGCGCCTCTCGATAATGTCCGCTTCTGTATATTATTTTTTATTTTATTAATAAATTTAGCAATAAAATTGTACATGGCATCATTAGGTGATGCAGCGATAGTGTGGTAGGTGCACTAAGGTAGTAGAAATTTGAATGGAGAATTGATACCGCTGTGTTAAATATATAGTTATAATAAGTTATTACGAGTACTACATACATAGAAATACATTCTAATATAATAAATACATAACTACATACAAGAAATAAATATATACATACATATTAGCTATTGATAATGTCTAAAAGTTTGTGTAATCTTAAAAAAAAGATATTTAAATATTGAACGAAAGATTATGGGACTATTACTCGAGAGGACAACATCCAATGTAAGAAGAAACATGGAACCCAGCTATTATGAATTTCAATACGAAAAATAAGATGCAATTGACACATATTGTATTTGCAAAGAATGTTCATAAAGCATGCAATTTATTTTTCCGGACGTACATTTATGTATTAAGCCTCGAGGCTTTCGCTACTGGACCGGACATAAAGGCGAGCAGAGCTGGAGCCCTGCTCGCCTTTATGCCCGGTCCGGTCCTTAATGTGCCTTATTAAATGGTTAATAAACTACAAACTAAGCGACCTGTGCAATAGGGCGCCCCCTGTGGGACTTGGAACTCGGCTCAGGACGGTCGCTGACGGAGGTATTGAGGCATTATGACTTACAGTTGTTCGGGGAGTTTTGTGAAACTGTCGCTCTACTTTACAGTTCGCGGGCCTCTTGGACTTCGGGTCTACGAGGGCATCGGAAAGTTTTTTGCAACTAATAGTCGGGCAGGTAAAGTATGTAAAGGAAGGTTTGCTTTGTACCTCATTATGCTATAAAAAGGCGTGTGAAAACTTATAAAAAAATAACAAATAGATTAAACTCATAACTTTGCTATAAAACTACACAAGTAGTACCTAGTTTTTATGTTTCAAAAATGTAATATGTTATTACAAAAATGGGTTGTCATGTCGCACGAAACCTAATTCCGCGCTTAACCGTTGCTACGGGGATTTTTCGTAATTAGCACCTCGGAGCCATTACTTTTTAGTATTTTGAGTTCATTGCTTAATCATCGTAACTTTATAAAAGAAATCTTTTTGTCTGAAAATATTTTAGAAGCCACTTCGTAGTGTTTGATTTTATTTTCTTGGGGAATTCGCCTAATTGCTTTTGAACCTGCAAAAATATATATATATCGTACAAAAAACTTTTTTGTACTTAGTTATTCTTCTACTTCCTGTCCTTATACCATATTCCTTGGGGTCGGCGCAACACGTTTGTTTCTTCCATTCTGTCCTTCTGTTTTGTACTCAGTTGTTTCTGAGTACAATAAAGTTTTTTGAACCCTAAATTTTGACAAGTTTTATTAAACGTGACAATATATTTAGGCTAGAGGTAGTACGGTAGTAGGTTTTGGTATTTATATCCGAAGCTGGGTGGTTAATCGACTACCATTCGAAATTATATACGTATAAATCACGAGCTTCCGGTTTCACTCGCGTAACTTCTATTCCCGTAGGAGCTTTATAATAAAATGCCCCCCTTTGGGGTACAATTTTATAAAATCCTTTCTTAGTGGACTTACACGTCACAAAAGGAAATCACGGTCCAAATATCTCGAGAATAGCTTCAGTAGTTTTGCCTCGGCGTTGATAAGTCAGTCAATCAGGATAATCATTTATTAGGAGGTACCTACCAGCGAGTATGAAGAGACTGATGAATGTTGAAGAATCGAAAGAGGTGTGCCAGGATCGAGTCAGGTGGCGTTCCTTTGTAACATACTCATATTAGAGACAGGCGTTTATATCGTTACGCCTTTCAAACAAATGCTAAATAACCTCCTAATAATACTATTAGGAGGTTATTTAGCGTTTGTTTCATTGTTATGATAATCAGCCCGTATAACGTCTTATTTAATCTACCAACCAGTAGTTTTGATGATCAGTCATTATATTTGAACTATAAAATATGTTCATTTTAAATTCCTTATTAAGTTACTATTTTTTAAGTAACTATTAAATTCCTGGTCAAGCAACTTATGAACCTGACCCTTCATCATTAATGTAAGCCCGTATAACGACCATTGCTCAACATGGGCCTCCTCTCGAGCTTTTCTATAGTCGTGCGTTCTATAAGCGTGGTGCTTGGGATTGGTGACCGCAATATTATGTTATAATACAAAAGGGAACGCTGCTGCCGGTTACTTGATATTCGATTTCTATCATCTATACTTAAATCATGTACCATGGAATGGTTATAACAATCGGAGTCAACGGCTTAACGTGCTTTCCATGGAGGTAAGTTCCTCAACCAAACAGACCCGGAAAAAAATCATAGATTTCACAAAAAGAGTTTTTGTATAGCATGGGGATCGAAACCACGACCTCCGAAACTTTAATCAAGATGTATACCAGCCAGACCAGACTGTCATTTCATACAAAATTAATCAATTCACTCCTTACAATGTTAGCGGTAGTATTTACCAATGTTTTGTAAACGGCCGACAACCGAAGTTCGGCACTTAACAATTCTTACAGAACTCAAGCTTGCTCTTAACAACTAGAGTTTGCACAGTTAACGAGCATCGGACTAATTAATGCCAAATCTTTTCTGTCTATATACTGTCCAATAAAATTACTTGTAAGTAGTTTTTTTTGGAAGGACGAAATGTTGTTAATCAGACTGCTTTAAAAAAAAAACAATGTTAACTTTGAGAGAAACTGGTGCCTGATGTATGTGTAAAGCACAACTTGTGTAACAGGTCGCCAGGCGGTTAATTTATTTGAAATAATGACACGTTTATTAGTTGCAAACAGTGTAGTACTGGGTGTTGAATTGATTGATTGAAATGAGTGCTCGAGATTAAATAAAAAACAAAAAACATTAAATAAAGAGAAAACAAAACCAAAAAAATAAAATACAAACAGAAACAACAGACAAACAATAGACAACAACAAAAATCGTTTTTAGGGTTCCGTAGCCAAATGGCAAAAAACGGAACCCTTATAGATTCGTCATGTCTGTCTGTCTGTCTGTCTGTCTGTCCGTCCGTATGTCACAGCCACTTTTTTCCGAAACTATAAGAACTATAATATTGAAACTTGGCAAGTAGATGTATGTTGTGAACCGCATTAAGATTTTCACACAAAAAAATAAAAAAAACAATAAATTTTGGGGTTCCCCATACATAGAACTGAAACTCAAAAAATTTTTTTTCATCGTACCCATACGTGTGATAGGTCTATGAATAGGTCTTCAAAAATGATGTTGAGGTTTGTAATGTAATTTTTTTCTAAACTGAATAGTTTGCGCGAGAGACACTTCCAAAGTGGTAAAATGTGTGTCCCCCCCCCTGTAACTTCTAAAATAAGAGAATGATAAATCTAAAAAAAATATATGATGTACATTACCATGCAAACTTCCACCGAAAATTGGTTTGAACGAGATCTTGTAAGTATTTTTTTTTTAATAGGTCATAAATCGTAAACCGCAATTTACCTTTCATTCAATCAACTCGAATATAAAAATATAAAATAACATTTCATTTCATAAACATACGCTTTTTTATTCTTGTTATCAAAAATAGGTACACACTTGTAACTGATACGGAACCCTTCGTGCGCGAGTCCGACTCGCACTTGGCCGGTTTTTAATTAATAAAAGTATAAGTATTTTGCTACTATCGGTTTAACTATCGAATTGTCTAGTTTGATACTGTTCGCAGTTACTTTTATTAGACGTTATATAATGAAGGGCCCTTTTCAGCCTTTGCTCTTTACATTTTTGCATTTCATTTTGGCAGTACCTACCAGTACCTTTAATTGAGCGTTTTTCCAATTTGTAAATGAAATTCTATTATAAGTGTCAGAAAGTTTTTTTACATGGTTACGAGTGTAGCAAATACCTATTGTACTTATTTGTATTCTCATTTAGTACTTCGATATTACCACTAGATATTTGTTAACTCTTTTATCTAGAATAGTATAGATTTTCGCAAACTAACGTCTTATTATATTAGTTGCTAGCGTCCCGCGCGCGGTTTCACTCGCGTAACTCCCGTTCCCGTGGGAACTTCATAATTAAATATAGCCTATGTCACTCAGGGTGAATGTAGCTTTCGAATGGTGCAAGAATTTTAGAAACCGCACAGTAGGTTTTGAGTTTATAAATTACAAACATACACACAAAAATACAAATCTTTCTTCTTTACAATATTATAGTATAGAAGTATAGGCTATAGCAGCTCATATCGTAATTTCTAATTAATTAAATAAGTAGAACAGTAATTAAAATGTCTAAAACGATTAGATTTCACATTTAGTTTTCATCGTCTAAGTAGTTAAACGACCCTGAGACGAAAGTCATGAAGAAATTCCGGTAATTACTTAGACTTGTTTTGCTGTTATTTTCTTTGTTTTTGATTTTAATTAATGATGATTGAACTTCTAACATTTGAGTTGTAGTACTTAGTCAGTTTTATTAAATTATTAGGTACTGGTGCCAATAGATTTGCTCACGAGGTCATTAAAGAAAATCACTTGTGTCCGTCCCTAGCTAGTATAGGTAGGTAGTTATTAAGTAACCGTGTCATCATCGCTTTTATTTTAACGAAATATCGCAACATTTTTGTGTAGTTTCTATTTTCAGTTAAAGAATTCACTCCCTGAATCTTGACCCATCCAACAAAATATGATAAAAATGATCATCATTTTATTCGAAGGGTATAGAATACTATAGAACCTTATAAAAGTGCATACACTTAATTCCGAATTACAGTTGAAGCTTTGACAGTTTCTCAAAATTCCTCTAAAAATCTTAAAGTCATCATTCCCCAATTCCTGTGCCAGCGATGGTCCAGAGCCGAAGTCCAAGTGCCTTAGGAGGCGCCCTAAGATTTGCTGTTTGCTAAGATTGTTCTTTTTTAAACCAGGCTCTAGCCTACCGGGCATAAATGGGAGTAGGGCTGGAGTGAAGTAACAAAATCAGCATAACTTCACTAACATAATAATTTAATATAATTATAATATTCATTAAATTTGAAATGTGTGAATCTTTTAATAAATTTAATACTCCCGATTCCCCTACATATATTCGTAAATAACCCTAAACAAATGTAATAAATTAAAAAAAAGCTGAGCAAGACACGCAAAGGTGTGTTTAGACTAGTAATAACAATAAATTAGTGCGCATAATTGTTGTCTGAGCACCCCCTAATGGTGAAAGCGTGATAGAATGGCCTTTACCGACATTAATGTTCATAAACAATCTGTACATAAAAATGATAAAGATTGAAGATCATGAGGCCATTAGAAACAGTTTAAAGCTGGTATTTTTGAAAGACATTCGGCACTAAGTAAATTACTTAAGAATATCCATGTGTCAATTTAATGGCTTCACATAACATTGCCTGTAAAACGTGTCGTTTGGAAATAATACTAGAATATCATCAATTTTTTTAAGATTACATACCTACTATTATTGTTAGGATTGTAGTGTGACTAGAGAGTCTACAGCGGCTCAGTGGTTACGTTAGTTGCTGAGACCGGGTGGTCTGGGTTCAATTCCTCCTCCCCGCTAGGGTTAAATTTCGCTAGTGGCGGAATTGACTATAATAAAAGCGCTTCACCTATACAAATTTAATAAGGCAAACCGCTACTTAAAAACCATTTTGATTTTGTTTAGCTTTTTATTTTTTATCGAAATGTGTTTTTTTAGAAACACAATACTGCGCGCCACAACCAAGATAATAGACGTCACCCAGAAAGCCGCTAAACTTAAGTGGGACTTGGTTGGATATGTCTGCCGCATGTCAGATGACAATTGCAATAAATGAACCACCGATTGGGTCCCAATAAACGCACGACGCCATTGCGGCAGGCCGAGACGAAGATGGCGGGACGAGCTTAACTCCTACCGTAAAGACTGGCCGGAACTCGCAAAAGACAGAATTGTGTGGAAAAGGTAGACGGAGGCCTATGCCCTTCAGTGGGACAACACAAGCTAGTTAGATAAGATGTTTTTTTTTTAACTTTGTTGATGTAAATCTTACTGAACTGTACGTTTTTACCAAATTGCAACGTTGATCTGTGCTTTATACCTACTATAATAATACTACACCCTATAATAACTAATGAGATTATAAACTTATTATGGGTAGAGGAATCGGTGACAAACGGACGGGCGGAGTGCTTAGTCTGTAGAATGTAAAGTAGCTGTTAGTTACCTAGTTTGATTTATAGAATAAGAATAATAATCTGTTAGTAATACTTTTTTCATTGTGATTATGATAACTTACGTACATGTAAATACCTAAGTGCTGAATAAATTCATTACTCACTCCCAAGCAGTTTTGTCAATGACAAATGTCACCGGAATGTAATAAGAATCGTAAGTTGATCAACTTTCTAGTCAATCAACTAACAAAGTTTCGGGTGGTAAGAAAAAATCTAAACCTGAACCAATGGAGTTCAACAGGAATTATTGAATTTGACGATTTTTTGTCTTGTTCCAACAGTAGCATAGTCTCTTATGGTAATCCAACCAAACGAGACTATGGTACTGTTGTAACAAAACAAATAAAAAACAAGCTTGATAATAAATAAGTAAATATTATCTTATATATAAAATTCTCGTGTCACAATGTTCGTTCCCGTACTCCTCCGAAACGGCTTGACCGATTCTCATGAAATTTTGTGAGCATATTGAGTAGGTCTGAGAATCGGCCAACATCTATTTGCCGGGTCAGCTAGTAATATATATGCGCGTTCACTATTCTATTGGTCACAAAACCAAATTCGAAGATGGATTGAAATCGTACGCCGCTGAGCGCACCTCGCGACTGAGATAAATCTGAAAACTCGCATTAAGGGACTAATTACACTTATTCAGCTTATGTCCATTGAAAACGATAGTTTTGTACGGGATGCGTACTCGTCTGTTCAGCTGAACGCGTGCGTACGCGTCCCTTACAAAAATGGCGTTTTCTATGGACATAACCTAATAAGTGTAATTAGTCCCTAAATCGTTGAATAGACCCTAGAATCATCAACAACTTTATAGCTAGCTAGCTCGTGTGTGTTGGATTGGTGCATTACTTAATAAGCCTTAGTAAGTTCCGAGTGTCGAGCCCCACTCGACTCGAACAGCGAAAATTGAGGGCTGGACATCATCATCCGACGCCGTGGATCAAAAAGTTAGTCACAAAATTATTGTTTTTGGCTTTAATTTGGTGAATGCCACATCATAATCGGTTCAGTGCTCAATTCCCCCCAATGTTAGGTTTAGCGAACAACCCTACATTTTTTTAACAATATGAGTGGCACGGAAATTGATCAACTTACGATTCGTATTATTTTCCGGTGACATATATAAAATACTCGTGACATGAGGAGATGGTTTTTCGAAGGTGTTTTTAAAGACCTCCATTGGCTTCTTCAAAGGCCAGTGATGGAAACACCGGGAGCTTAATCATAATCAGTAATAAGTATTGCCTGGCGCTCCCAACATTATTTTGGTTGATGATTGCGTTATATTACTCAATATTCTTACAAGCAGTTGTATGGGTAAGCAGATGTGAAGTCAAAAGAATTTATACAAGTAGTTAAACAAGTTAGAATTAGTTTTTGTAAGGACATTTTATAACACACGATTTTTGGTGGCATGATGTATGCTATAATAAATTTAATAGAATTTATGTTAAGGGATCTGATGAACATTGCATTAAGTATTTTTCATAGAATTCAGATAATGTAAGTAAAGAAATAAATTGAATTAAAAAAAATGGACTGTTAATAAAAAAATGAAATTCTTGTGCGATATGTTTGTTTCTTTTTAATTAAGTCTTAAAAGTACACATTTATTTATAAAAAATATCACTATTAAACTATATAAGCCGACTTAATGAGGTATTTTTTACCAGTCTCCCATAGCGATACCACTTACCCAAGTTTTGAAATGATTTCAGCATTCTATTAAGCTAGTAAGAGTTATATGGTATATAATTTTTTTTAAGAATATCTCGTTATATTGAACTACTTTTTATTAGGTAAAAATAGATAATAATAAATTTCAGGTGTGAAAACTGCTTGCATAAATGATCTTTTTAGTTGGAGTATAAAACTAAAACCAGTGCCTTTGTGTCCATTCAACAAAATATAAAATTAAATTAAATTAAGAATAAATCACTCGTTTTTTTTTGTAAGGTAATACAAATACTAAGAAATGGTACAAAAGGAACCAAAGAATCACGCATTGAATACCAGTCGCATTCATTTTGATTTCCTGATCGTATCGTGTGAATCGTATCGGAAGTTATAAAAGACCTCTTAACGCGTTGCCCTATCTTTCTTTTTGATCAAACGCAAGAAATGTCGTTAGCTAATGAGGCAATGGCACTTATATTAGTCTAATTCTCACGTATATTTTAAACCTTATTACAAGGGTGTAGAATTCAAAATGTTTGGGATATAAATTAAATTGGGCATGTGAAAATATATTACTTTATAAACAGCATGTCAGTTGTATTTCACTTCTAAAATGGTGCAACGTATTTTTGATGGTCGATAAAGAGTGTTTATTAGATGGAGGTCTTTCTTTCTCGTTAAGATTGTCTGATATAAACTGGGCGTTAATACGAACGTATTATTTTATATTTTACGCTGAAAGTTCATTAGGGGATATATAGTTATTATACTTGGCAGAGGTCATCAACTTGACAGAGGTCATCATCAGCCCGTATACGTCCACTGCTAAATATAGACCCCCTTCCGAGGGAGGGTATTTGCCATAGTCACCACGCTTGCCAGGCGGATTGGTGACCGCAGTATTATGTGGTACCACACAAGAAAACGCTGCTGCCCGGTACTTGATGTACGATTATTATCGATGATGTTATAACAATCTGGACCAACGGCTTATCGTACTATCCGACGCACGGAGGGTAGTCCCACAACCAATCAGACCCGGACAGAAATCTTACAATTTACACAAAAAATTTCTGTCCGGAGTGGGAATCGAACCCACGACCTCCGGGATATAAAGCGAGCCAAATACCGCTACGCTACGGAGTTCGACAAGTAGCTTAACTTAATGAAAACACACAGGTCTTAAATTGAATACGGATACATTACTGCTTTTAAAGTAAAACACGTTATACCGACGACATTAATTACAAATATAATGAAAACACAGTAATTTAATTATCAGAATGTCCCTACGCAACAACCGGGAACATTTTACAGTAAAATTTTATTATATGCCTAGTTAAACAAATTCCATTTAATTTTGCACTATGCTAATTACAAATTTTAATGTGTTGTGTTTAATGGGAATTAATGGATCGCGGAGCAGTGTGTAATTACGTTACGTTTTCTGCCTTGTTGGTCTAATGTTAATATGTTCGACCGTAATTATCAGGGTTTTAAGGTTCTAGTCTCGGTTCGGGTAGAAAAATGAGAAATTTTCTCCTGAGAAAAATCTAAGTACCAGCTCGAAGTAAGGAGATAGGTATTGTTTTAGCTCTCGTCATTTCGCGGACGGAGGAGTGTCCGGGGGGTTTGAGTGAACCGATGGCCTCATAAAGGTCGGGGAGATTCAGTGGATGCCTATGTTCAGCAGTGGACGATGACAGGCTGATATGATGATTATTTACATTGCTCAATATTTTTTAGCAGTATAAGTGTTGACTTAAATCACGGAGGTAGTGTTTACCTAAATGTTGTACATAATACTGCGGTCATCATCCCTTGTCGAGAGGCTCATGTTCAGTGAACGCCATATGACGAATATATATTTTTTGAGCAGAATAGAAGTACAACCACAATGCACATGGTGGCGGTGTGGGGCGGGTCGTCTCCTTCCCTCTAATATGGCGAGGGAGGCGATGGCTGCGTCACACGTCATACTCGTGAACGGGTGCTGCTTGCGGTGGCTGGTCGGCTTGTCGCTGGAGTTATTTATTTTATTTGCTTTTGTTTAATTTTGTTTGCATTGTTGTCGTCTTGGTTGATCTCGTATAGCTTGTTTAATCTTGTAAATGTGGGTGGGTGCAATTGCCGTTGGTTTCTTATTTTAGTATGCAAGAGGTTTTCCTATTAGCTTGCGTAGAATAAATTATTATATTACAATTTAGTCAGTAAGGGTTTTGAGCATGCACTAGCCCACATCCTTTTAAAAAGTAAATAATTAAATGTAATAAATAATTAAATGTAATAAATAATGAATATAGAGAAAAAAAGATAAATCAAGTAAAAGAAGACGGAAAAAAGAAAACCGGAGTTTCTTTCTGAGTTTCTTCTCCGGGCCGTCCACTTAGGTAGCTAGAGAAACCTGTAGGTTAGCTAGGCTAGGCTCCTCGCCGGACAGACCGAGGACCGCGTTGGCCCCCTGTCCCAATCCGATGATCCAGTGCCTGTAGTCCGTGCCAGTGATCATTCCCTCTTTTTTATATTATTATTGTTACAGTAATATTTCTCATAGCATAAGCGATGCCCTGAGCCGTGGTCCTAGCCCATTAAGGGTGCCCTCAGGCGTGTGTCGCTTCTACGTAAAAATATTGTTTAAAGACGTGCCTCTTTCTATAGGCCGACATTACACGCTCAATCTGGATCGAGATCCGTGATCGCGGTAGATTGATATAAACTGATTTGGATTGTTGTCACATTACACTGTCAATCCAGATCACGTCAGTCCACTGTTCGCAATGATCACATGAAGACGTGTGCTCAGGGGATTCTGATTGTCAATAAATAAAAAAAATGAAGATTGTGTGTTCACAATCGCGAAAGCCTCCGTAGCGTAGCGGTATTTGACTCACTTTAAATCTAGGAGGTCGTGGATTCGATTCCCACGCCGGGCAGTAAATCTTTGTGTAAATTCTAAGATATCCTTCCGGGTCTGGTTGATTGAGGGACTACCCTCCGTGCCTCGGAAAGCACGTTATGCCGTTGGCCGATTGTTATAAAATCATCTATAATAATCGTATATCAAGGAACGGGCAGCAGCCTTTCCTTGGTACAACATAATACTGCGGTCATCAACCCGCCTGCCAAGCGTGGTGACTATGGCGCATACCCTCCCCGGGAGGAGGCCCATGTTCAGCAGTGGACGTTATACGGGCTGATGATGACGAATTGCAAAATGGATCTGAACAAAAAAAGCATGTGTAGTAATTAATTTTAATATATTTTTTTATTCTCTTATAACTACTAGTAATTTTAATAGTATCTTTCGAATTATATGTTGCACATTAGACGCTCAATCTGGATTGCGATAAACGGATCGAGATCATGGATTTCAAAATATTTGATAATTTGCGATCCGATGTCGCGATCCGTCAATCACACACATTAAACAGTCAATCTGGATTGAGATCATTGATCTCGATCACGGATCTCGATCCAGATTGAGCGTGTAATGTCGGCCATAGAGCTAAATTATATTAAGATTTTGATTAAAGAGGTAATAATTATTGTTGTAACTATACATATGACGTGACGCTGGACTGACAGACAAGTCATTAGCTAATCCGCAAAAGACTTTAGTTGCGATATTTTTGTATTTAATTATATTAATCATATTTAATTGTGTATAACTGACAAGTGCAAGTGTATGTAAATACCTAAGTGCTGAATAAATATCGTTTAATTCGTTTAAAACATTTTTTTTCAAACCTTCTAGATGTTTTTTAATCTCGTATCCATTTGAACTAACGTAATAAGGTCTCTAAAACGGCGCTACATAGCTACATTAAAAACTGAGCACCATCTTAAGCACCCAAAGAGCTAAGTCGACAACATTTTAATTGCTAAGCGCTTTAAGTCCTCTAATTGATAGATGCTACTCCAAATTATTGAGTTAACTCCAATGTGTAATTTGGTGTTAAATAGTTCTTAGGTCGTCTGGAGGTGAGGAAAGGCGTAGTGAATGTAATTTATTCTGCTAATTAATTAGCCAGTTCAGCTCTTTAGTAGTTCAGCAATTACAATTGTGATAGTTTCATTTTGGATAAAAAGTTTCATCAGCTTGTTTATGGGTAGAACAAGGGCCTTTCATATGGGATTATGTCATAGTCACCACACTTTTAAAGCGGATTGATGGCCGCAGTTCTGTTTCACTACAAAGTTAAGCTAGCGTTCGCAATAAAAAATGTTATGTGACACTGAAATGTCGGAAAATAACATATCGTAGCAGATAACTACGGCGTAGTAGACGTAGGCGTACGAGTATAATACCTAACAACTACGTTATATCTGTCTGATTTAGTTTAAATTACCAATAGAAAACTAGATTATTAGTATTAGTATAGAATGTCATCTATACTAATATGACAACCTCCGTAGCGTAGCGGTATTTGGCTCGCTTTAAATCTCGGAGGTCGTGGGTTCGATCCCCACGCCGGACAGAAAATCTTTGTGTAAATTCTAAGATTTCTTTCCGGGTCTGGTTGGTTGAGGGACTACCCTCCGTGCCTCAGAAAGCACGCTAAGCCGTTGGTCCCGATTGTTAAAACATCATCTATAATAATCGTATATCAAGGAACGGGCAGCAGCGTGTCCTTGTGTGGTACAACATAATACTGCGGTCACCAACCCGCCTGCCAAGCGTGGTGACTATGGCAACTACTCCCTCTCGGGAGGAGGCCCATGTTCAGCAGCGGACGTTATACGGGCTGATGATGACTAATATTATAATGAGGAAAGATTTTTATGTAAGTATGTTTGTAACGAATTGGCTCAAAAAGTACTGGACCGATTTTAAGAATTCTTTCGCCATTTGAATGCTACATTATCACTGATTAATATAGGTTATATTTAATTATGAAGTTCCCACGGGAACGGGAGTTACGCGGGTGAAACCGCGCGCGGGAAGCTAGTAATCTATATTTTACAAGCGACCCGCCCCAGGTGGAATGCTGATGATTACATATAAACCTTCCTCTTGAATCATTCTATCTATAAAAAAACACATCAAAATCCGTTACGTAGTTTTACAGATCGAATCATACATAGAGACATACAGACAGCGGGAAGCAACTTTGTTTCCTACTGTGAAGTGAAGAAAAGGCGAGGTTCCCTTGGGAACGGGAAATAGCGGGCGAAACAACACGGGACAAATAATATGAAATAAAAACCCTCCCTCAGGAGTGTTTCTGCCGTAGTCACTAAACTTGGAAAGCGGGTTGGTAACCGCAGTGTTATGTTTATAATACACAAGGAAACGCTGCTGCCTGATCTCTAGTATACAATTGTAATCGATTATTTTTATAGCAATCGGGACTAACAGCTTAACTTGCTTTCCATGGTACGGAAGGTAGTCCTGAACCAATAAGACCCGGAAAATAATTGAAGATATGTGTTCGGTTTAAAACTATCACATATAGCTATACACACACACATGTATTCAAGTTACTCTTTCATTAGTTCATAAGCATGTCCAATAGATCGTTGAACATACCACACGTTGTTTCATTCATCATCTGAGCAAGCATACCTCAACCTTATCACCTAAACGATATGTCTTGTACGGTGTGAGAATTGAACCCATGATATCCGAGACTGAAAACGTTGCACTCGCGTTGATCCCGTTCCTGCAGTTATCTCATTTAAATATAATTATACATACACACACACAAATAATACGGCTTTTTATTACTAAACCGAAATTTTCAATATCGGTTTAGTTGATCCATAGATTACCCCTTACAACCTCACAAATTTTACAACTTTAAAATTACAACAATAGGGTGTTGTAAAAAAAAAATTGGCAAAAATATACCTAGGGAAATCATTACCTCTGTGGCGTAGAGGTGTAAGTTCTGCTTTGAGTCTCGGAGGTCGTGGTTTCGATTCCCACAATGGACAAGAAATCTTTGTGTAAATACTAAGATTTCTTTCCGGGTCTGGTTGGTTGAGGGACTACCCTCCGTGCATCGGAAAGCACGTTAAGCCGTTGGTCCCGGTTGTTATAACATCATCTATAACAAGCCTATACCAGGGAACGGGCAGCAGCGTTTTCCTGTGTATTACCACTTAATACTGCGGTCACCAACCCGCCTGCCAAGCGTGGTGGCTATGGCAAAAACCCTCCCTCAGGAGAAAGTCCATGTTCAGCAGCGGACGTTATACGGGCTGATGATGATGATGATGAATCATTACCACTGGTATTTAACTAGGCCAACAAATAACTTATTCAATTAATTTGAATAGATATTACAATACGTATCTTATAACAACAATATCCTAGATGCCAGTATCCAGAGTTTCAGACGCCTTACATTCTTCAAGTATCAAAACCGTCCAGATTCCAGTCCATAATAATAATTTAACTAAGATCGGACTGAATTCCGTACAGTTTAAGAAATATTCAAATTCAAGATAGCATATTCAAATACCGTTATTCGACTACTAGCTGCGTGCTACGGTTTTACTCGCCTTGTACTGCTACTCTGCTCCTGTGGGTCGTAGCGTGATGATTAATAGCCTATTAGCTGTCTCGCGCGATATTACTATTACAAACAATTTACCTCTTTATAATATTAGACAACCTTCGTAGCGTAGCGGTATTTGGCTCGCTTTAAATATCGGAGGTCGTGGGTTCGATTCCCACGCTGGTCAGGAAATCTTTGTGTGTATACTAAGATTTCTTTCCGGTTCTGGTTAGTTGAGGGACTACTCTCCGTGCGTCGGAAAGCACGTTAAGCCGTTGGTCCCGATTGTTATAACATCATCTTTAATAATCGTATATGAAGGAACGGGCAGCAGCGTTTCCTTGTGTGGTACAAAATAATACTGCGGTCGCCAATCCGCTTGCCAAGCGTGGTAGTCACCACGCTTGGCAAATACCCTCCCCCGGGAGGAGGCCCATGTTCAGCAGTGGACATTATACGGGCTGATGATGATGATGTGTCCATTTTTGTGTTAAATCTAACACAAAAATGTCTTGTCTGGCACGAGCTTTGACATGGCAAGCCTTTTTTAAATGTTTTTGAATATTTTACGGAAAAGATTACCATATACTATGTTTCAAATCCTGGGCTACCTAAGATGCGGGTTCGAGTCCCGCCGGTGCCGAGATGAGCCGAATTTTATTAATCTCAATTTTGAAATATATGCAAGTCTTTATCGATGAGCCATGGGAATTGTCAATTAAGTTCGTAGGAGGCACTCCATTTTTTTTTGCAATCAGTAATCACTCAATAATTATAGTCGGGCCACTACAAATCGACAACTACATTAATCAAATATACCGACGGTATAATGATATAGTAGATACTACTCAATTCAGTAGGAACAACTTAGATTACATATTTATCGATTAATGACCAAAAACTACCCTCAATGGACAACGCTCTCAATAACTAATAATAATATGTATTTAATGGAGTATGTATGTATGTGATTACGAGTATGTATTGGTATTGTAAATTGCTATTATAATTTATAACAGTCGCCAATGAGTAGTTGGACCGACTACAAATTGCGTTTTAAGTGGTCTTAAATAGTACTAGGAATGTTTTTTTTTGACGAACATTATGTAAAGCGACCAGAGCAGCCTAAATAAATAATGTAGTCTAACGTAAATTGGTTAGACTCTATGGAGTAATTTTGTGCTTTTTTTTCGGACGGACATACGTAGTTAGCAACGAGGCATTTGCTACTTCACCGGACATAAAGGCGAGCAGAGCTCCAGCCTTTATAAATGGTTTAAAAACTACAAAATAAGCAAGCGCGTGGTTTTAGCCGCGTAACACCCGTTCCCATAGGAACTTCATAATTAAATCATAATACCTTCTTCGATAAATGGGCTATCTAACACTGAAATATTTTTTCAAATCGGACCAGTTGTTCCTGAGATTAGCGCGTTCAAGCAAATAGACAAATTAACTCTCAAGCTTTATATATAAGTATAGATTAATGCTGCAACACAATTTGCCGCTTAGCGGATTTCTACGCTAACTAGATAGGAATTGTCAATAAACTAAGGTGTTGTAACTTGGTTAATGTTAAAATTAATTCTATAATTTGTTCTATCCATCTGGTCTGGTCTCGGGAGCATTCGCGGCGCTAACTTCTCGGTTCTAAGTCAGGCTACTGTTGTGCTTTGGTTTAAAGCAGAAGAAATGGCGTTTTAGAATTGGGATTCCAATTTTAAATGCAGTTTGAAAAAAGTTGCAGTTTGAATTTGGAAAAAGTAAATTGAATTCGTTATAGGAGGCACCTCTTAGATGAATGCGGCAATTCAATATATTAGAGTGTATTGTACCGATGATAGTATGAGATGTGTGTCCTTCTTATTTCTTGTAGTATTATTTTTACATAATTTACTTAACCAAAATTTAATAAAAAATTTAAATCGTACAGAGAGTGACTAACTCAACTACGCCGATTTCGGCGTACTATTTTTTGTCAAGTACGACGGCAGTATCTACTTATTCGAGCGCACGAGACCGATATTTTTTTATGTTAGTAGTACATATCATGATTAGATAAACAGAATTTTTATCCTAAAACTAACCTACCTACTAATAAACCTGGTTAGCTAGGTTACTTTTACCCAGGAACGATATTTCGTCGGAGTTAGTGTAATATATCGTATGTGAAAATTCTACTACCTTATATTATAAACGCGAAAGTTTGTAAGTATGGATGGATGGATGTTTGTTACTCTTTCACGCCAAAACTACTGAACAGAATTGGCTGACATTTTGCACCGGGTTATACGCTGGATTAACATATAGGGTTCCAAACATCATGCTCCAACCCACTGGAGCAGAGTAACGCGGGTAAAACCGTGGGGCCCAGCTAGTTGCTAATAAGGTTGAAGATTAAATATAGCAAGTTCATATTTCACCCTTTACTACGCACATAAAGAAAATATTTCTTGACAGATGAAATTACACCTTATAGCAACGGTAACTTATGATATTGCAGTATTTGCGACGATATCATTTTGATAGGATATATTCAAATGCGGGTGAAAAGGTAAGGCGTTGCTAATTGTAGTCCTTTTAAAGAAGAGCGAAAGTACATTAATTTCCATCAAGCTGAAAATTACTAAAATTGTTCAAAACAAAAATGGTTGAGGTCAATCGTCAAAACGTCCGTTTTCACCAAAACGTCGACTAGTAGAATGCAAAATTATGCTTGTATTTTTTTAATAAAATAAAAACGTCGTGTGGTGTCGTGGGACACCGGATAGGAACGAAGTTCCTTATTATAAAAACTAGCTTTCCGCGCGCGGTTTCACCCGCGTAACTCCTGTTCCCGTAGAAACTTTATAATAAAATATAGCTTATAACCTTCCTCGATAAATGGGCTATCTAACATTGAAATAATTTTTCAAATCGGACCAGTAGTTCCCGAGATTAGCGCGTGCAAACAAACAAACAAACAAACTCTGCAGCTTTATAATATTAGTATAGATATTAATTTTACGTTCTATTAGAGGTGTAGAGAAAATAATTATTCGGGTATACATTTTTTATTTTTATTTTATTAGACAGCCTCCGTAGCGTAGCGGTATTTGGCTCGCTTTAAGTCTCGGAGGTCGTGGGTTCGATTCCCACGCCGGACAAGAAATCTTTGTGTAAATTCTAAGATTTCTTTCCCGGTCTGGGTGGTTAAGGGACTACCCTCCGTGCCTCGGAAAGCACGTTAAGCCGTTGGTCCCGATTGTCATAACATCATCTATAACAAGCGTATACCAGGGAACGGGCAGCAGCGTTTACCTGTGTATTACAACATAATACTGCGGTCACCAATCCGCCTGCCAAGCGTGGTGAATATGGCAATTACCCTCCCTCGGGAGGAGGCCCATGTTCAGCAGTGGACGTTGTACGGGCTGATGATGATGATGATACATTTTTATTATGATATTTTATCGATAACGTTTTTACCAAAACAGTAAGTATTAATTATATTCCCGTCCCCGTGGAAACTTACTAATAAAATATATAGCCTTATAGACTTCCTCTATAAATTGTCTATGTAACACTAAGAATTTTTCTAATCGATTCAGTAGTGCCTGAGATAAGCTGTTTCAAGCAAACAAACAAACTCTTCAGCTTTATATATTAAAAAGATGTCAATACTTTTTTCATTAGAGCTCTTAAAAACGATGTTCTGAGATATAACGATTCAAAAAGGTGATATCGTTATAAAAATTAAGACAAAGCTTAGATAAATCTACTTCAATAAAGCTATTTTTAAGTCGTTTCCCCCAAATAACTATTAAAAAACAATCGTTATCATCTATTTTTGTCCTTCTCTGCCATTCTAATTAAACGCGAAATATCCTAGTTTAATTATTTATTCCAATGGTAGAATGAATAATTAAATACACTATTACTTGACTGTTTGATCACGCTGGACACGTCTCGAATGAAACGCTTTCTAATTGATTAGTCTCCGAAGATTTAATCCCGTACTAAATATAGTTTGGGCTGCTAATTTTCTTAAACTACATAAAACAGTTTTCATACATCCCACTAGAATTATTAATCACTAGCTTCTCGTAAGAACTTCATAATTGAATGTAGCCTATAGCCTTCCTCGATAAACGGGCTTTACGTAACACTGAAATAATTTTCAAATCGGACGAGTAGTTCCTGAGATAAGCGCGTTCAGGCAAACCAAGAAACAAACTTCACTTCATATATTAGTATCTATACTATATATAAAGCTAAAGAGCTTATCTGAAGTGTTTATTGGTTTATTAAATTATTTGACATTAGTTATTACGTACTAGCTGCGTACCGGTTTTACCCGCGTTACTCTGCTCCAGTGGGTCGGACCGTAATGTTTAGTAGCCTATATGTTAATCCAGCGTATAACCTATACCGGTGCAAAATTTCAGCCAATTCCGTTCAGTAGTTGTGGCGTGAAAGAGTAACAAACATCCATCCATCCCTCCATACTTACAAACTTACGTTTTTATAATATTAGTAGGATTAATAAAAAATAAAAAAAATAAACTATTTTACAACAGTTACATTTACAAAACTAAATCACTAGACAACTTTTATTATGATCGGATGACCGATTGCAAATCGCACTAATGAAAATTAGTTTAACACTTTTAAGTTCCACTTTTATGATAATAATATGTTTTAGGTGAAACAATTTTCATATGCTCATAACAAAAATATAACACTCGCATGTCTAGACGGTTAACTACAGGTAATAACTTACTGAAATTACTGCAAAATCTATAGCCGCTTCATCTTCGAGCCACCGACTAAACTCCCGCTCGGAACTAACTCATAAGTATCTAACAAGTCATAATTGATCGCTGCAACTTATCACTTGGCGCAAACCGTCACAGTTGGTATTCGAACTCCATCCAGAGATCGATTCCACCCGCCACCGACTTTTATTCGGATCCTTTGTACTTTTTCATCTCGCGGGGATTAACTAAACTTCAGCGGTCCACAGTTCGTTTCTGAGTCGACTTACCATCGATTTCTTATTAGTTTGCTCTTTTGTTTGCGTGGCTTTCGTTTTTTTTAATATGACTTTTTTGGCCTTTTCGCCGTTCAAGATTTATGGCAGTTGGATAGTTGACTGCCAGTATATCAATGTTTGACGTATAATATGAAGACTTTTTATTCTTTTTATTGTATTCTAACTTATTCTCGGGATTCCTACTTCAAAGATTAAAGTTCATTGGAGTATAAAACAAAGTCGCTTGCCGCTGTCTGTCCGTCCCTATCTATGCTTAGATCTTTAAAAATACGCAACAGATTTTGATGCGGTTTTTTTTAATAGATAGAGTGATTCAAGAGGAAGGTTTATTTGTATAATACATCAGCATTGCACCCGTGCGAAGCCGGGGCGGGTCGCTAGTAGCATATATGTAAGCTCCTTCGATATAGTTTCGTAACGTTGGCGATAACCGTTATAACTTAATATACTAATATATTATAAAGTTTATTTGCTTACACGTATTATTCTCATGAACTACTTGTACACTTTGAAAAACTATTTCAGTGTTAGATTCCTTTTATAGAAAGAAAGAAAGAAAATACATTTAATTCAGCACACACATTTAGCTAAATGTACAAAACAACAAGACGCCTTGCATGTTCTGCCGAAAAAGTCGCCACCTCAGCTTAGATTAGACGATACCTAGCGCTGTTTATCGAGGAAGGCCATAGGCAATTTAATTATAAGGTTCCTATAGAAACAGAGTTATGCGGGTAAAAACACGCGGTACAGATAGTCTATACTAATATTATAAAGAGGAAAAGTTTGTACATATGTATTTTTACATTTTTGTTTGTTTGTATTGAATGAATAGGCTGCGAAACTTCTGGATCGTTTTGAAAAATTCTTTCACCGTTGGAAAGCTACACTATCCCCGGATAACATAGGCTATATATAATTATGAAGTACCCACGGGAACGGGAGTTACGCGGGTGCATTTCGAATAAACTCAAAAACTGCTGAACGGATTTCGATGATTCTTTCACCATTAGAATGCTACATTATCCCTGAGTAACATATGCTATAAAAGTCTGCCCGTGCAAAGCCGGGGCGGGCCGCAACACTTTAATATAAAGCTTAATAGCATTCATTAAGTACCAAATAAACCTCAGAACCAATATAATTAAAATAAATTATTAAGCGTAACTTCAGAATCAATACAATCAAAATTAATTATGTAGCGTAACGAAGCAAAAACAATAATGGTCGCTACCGAAACTGAGCTTAAAATTATTTATATGTAATTTTATTCTTGAACATTCCTCCATTATCGCTAATCATTTTCCTCGCAGAAAAAAAATACAAAATATGATAAATTCCATAATGCTTTTACGTCGTATAATATATCTCGTTTGCTTCTCTGATCTATACTAATATTATAAAGCTGTAGTTTGTTCGTTTGAACGCGCAAATCTCAGGTACTGCTGGTCCGATTTCAAAAAATCTTTCAGTGTTGGATAGTCCCGTTATCGAGGAAGGTTATAGGCTATATTGTATTACGAAGTTCTCACGGGCACGGGAGCTACGCGGGTACCGCGCACGGGAAGCTAATCTTTAAATATTTTTCTTAACACTCCCCGTTATATCGAAACCTGTAACATAATATGCTAATGTACGCATCCTTTGTATGGAACCGTTGTAACGGATTGTGATGAGATTTTGTTATGCAGATTCCTCTCGACAGATACGAAGATCGTTGCTGCCAATTGTTAGTATCGTCGTTGGGAGTACGTTGTGATGGATGACGACGATAGGATGCTCCGATTTTGAATGCTATGCTATAACTCTATGTACCTAGTTGTTACGGGTACCTATTCAGGTTCAGAGCTTGGTCTAATCGTTTTGTTTGTATCTCAGGTTCTTCTCAGATGGGCGTAGATTAGAATTGGTGACAGTACCGGAAATAAATTTAACTATAACTTTTTTATTTTGCATAATTATGTTTAAATCACGTCTGTCCCACGATAACGATATTTTATTTTATTATTTATGTGCAACAAAGCAAATAAAAACATTAAAACTTCATCATCATCATCATCATCAGCCCGTATAACGCCCAGTACTAAACATGGGCCTCCTCCCGGGGAGGGTATTTGCCATAGTCACCACGCTTGGCAGGCGGATTAGTGACCGCAGTATTATGTATTTCCACACAAGGAAACGCTGCTGCCCGTTCCTTGATATACGATTATTATAGCTGATGTTATAACAATCGGGACCAACGGCTTAACGTGCTTTCCGAGGCACGGAGGGTAGTCCCTCAACCAACCAGATCCGGAAAGAAATCTTAGAATTTACACAAAGATTTCCTGTCCGGCGTGGGCATCGAACCCACGACCTCCGAGAATTAAAGCGAGCCTAATACCGCTACGTTACGGAGGTTGTCGAAAAACTTAATATGTAGAAGGAAATAAATCATAACTGCTTATTTCGAAAGAAATCTCTTCCAGCAGGGTCGCAAGAGGAAATGTGAAAACGAAAAGACGGATCGTGCGCGTAGTCTCAAATAAACATACATATGTACTGATATTTACATGTGTACTCAGATACATATATTTATTGGTATATGTATACATAAACAGATAAATATTAATAACTAGTAGTGCCCCGCGGTTTTACCCCCATCACTCTGCTCCAGTAGGTCGGAGCGTGATATTTTTTTAGTTACAACTTTGAATTCCAGTCAGTATCTTGTTCAAAATTTTTATTTTTATTACCCATCAAAATCTGTGTGACTTATTATTGTAAATACGATACGCGAAAGTCTAAACATACATGAATAAATCTATTTAAATAGTAATAGACATAACTGAATGAATGAAATCTTATGAATTGATCGCCTACATATTTGTTGCTAGCACAGTCTGCTTTAAATGCCTTACCGTTTCATATATACAAGAAAGCTTAATATCTAGTAACGTTTCGCTGTGTTTAACTTGTGAAGAGCTATTTGGAAGCATATACATTATAGCATAAACGTAAACTTAGGATGAAATTGAGAGATAGTAGATATTTCTTGATCGAATTAGAAATGAAGAGTTCCGCAGGAGAACGAAGGTCACTGACATAGCTCAACGGATTAGCAAGCTGAAGTGGCAATGGGCAGGACACATAGCTCGAAGAACTGGCGGCCGATGAAGCAAAAAGGTTCTCGAGTGGAGACCACGAACGCAGCGTAGGACGACCGCCTGCACAATGGACCGACAACCTCATAAAGGTCGCGGGCAGTCGGTGGACGCAGGCCGCTAGCGATCGTTCCCACTGGAAATCGATGGGGGAGGCCTATGTTCAGCAGTGGACTACAACAGGCTGATGATGATGATGATGATGATGATGAGATATTCCTTGAGTCGTTTTTTAAATAAAATGGTGGAGTTACAACTTTGAATTCCAGTTGATAGGGCGTTCAGTAACTTGCCGCCAACGGCGGATCGAAGGAGTGACCGGGGGGTTGTAGTGGTGTAGGGTCCTCTCTTCGTGGTATGAGTTAAGCATACCACGCTATGGAGAGGGCGAGTCCCACATATCCCACCGCCAGCGCGCGAATACGCTGCAGCGGCGGTGGCAGTAATTCGATCGAAACGTAAGCGTAATATATATATGTTTTTAATTGCGCATCAATACGCTGTGTGACTTATTATTGTAAATTTTAAACGCGAAAGTCTTAACATGCATAAATAAATCTATTTTAATAGTAACAGATATAACTGAATGTTCTCTTATAAATTGATCGCCTATATTTGTTGCTAGTACAGACTGCTTTAAATGCCTTACCGTTTCATATAATATATACAAGTAAGCTTATATATACAGTAACGTTTTGCTATGAATAACTTGTGAAGAGCTATTTGGAAGTAGGTTATAGCAGGCTGCATGTGTTCCCGATAAGTTCCCTTTACGAGTGGCACTAGTTACACTGGAATAAAACATGGCTGTTAGGTATTTTCTTAACTTTATGGTAAAATCGTATGTTTATTGGCATAATCTATACTATAATTTATAGCACACAAGTATTAACGTAATAAAAATTACTTTTTTATATTACCCGGCTACCTCTGTGTGCTATCACTACATAGTATAAAACAAAGTCGCTTTCTGTATGCTTAAATCTTTAAAACTACGCAACGGATTTTGATGCGGTTTTTTTTGAAAGATAGAGTGATTCAAGAGGAAGGTTAATATGTATAATACATCAGCATTGCGCCCGTGCGGAGCCGGGTGGATCGTTCGTTATATATAAAGCACAAGAGTATTTTGTTTGCTGGAACGCGCTAACCTCACGAACTACTGGTCCGATTTGAAAAATTCTTACAGTGTTAGGTAGCCAATTTATCGAGAGAGGCTGTAAGCTATATTCAATTATGAACTTCTTGCAGGAACCGGAGTTAAGCGGGTGAAACCGTGGGAAGGAAGCTAGTACACTTACTAACAAGGGTGAAGGGACGACAGGATAAGGGTAGCTAGCGTTTTTTTATTCGAAAATTTATATGCAGTGGCTTTTGTTACTTCGCCGGCATTAAGGCGAGGCTTCTGCCTTATTAAATAATTTAAAAACTACAAACTGAGAAACTTATGCAATATGACATCTCCAGTAGTACTGGCAAAGAGATTGAGAAATTATGACTTTTAGTTTTTAGGGGTTTTCTGTCATTGCCATTCTACTTTACAGTTCGCGGGCCTCTCGGACTTCGGGTCTACGAGGGCATCGAAATATGGCTAATGCTGTATGATATACATGTTATGTAGTGGCACTAGCTGCCCTTGTATATTTGTACCCCACTATGCCACTTAAAATTAGGTAGATCATCGCCTGGCCAAAAAGAAAAAAAAGAGTTTTAAAACTTCCCTTCAATTTCCTGCTTAACTAAGCAGGTAGGTAAGCAGGTACTTATAATGCTGCCGGATTGCTCATGCGTACCCGGCCCCCGCCAACGGCGGATTGAAGAAGTGCCCGGGGGGTTTTAGTGGTGTAGGGTCCTCTCCTCGTGGTATGAGTTTAGCATACCACGCTATGGAGAGGGCGAGTGCCACATATCCCAACGCCAGCGCGCGAATACACTGCAGCGGCGGTGGGAAAGTATAAATGCATTTCCCCCCGGACAAAAAAAAAACGTTATTTATAATGCTGGCTTTTTACACACGATAGAAAACATTGATACCATTTGTCGATAACCGGATTACAAGGAAGGGTGGTAGCTAGTTACACAGATCAATAGATCATACTTGCTAGCTCATGGGGTTTTGTTTACTTACACAGCACGCAGTTTTACCTTGCGTATATTGGAGATGGTACACCGAGGGAAAATAGAAAATCTTTACTAATGTTATAAAGAGAAAATGTTTCTATTTTTGTATGTTTGTGTTGAATAAACTCAAAAACGGATTTCGATAATTATAATGCTACATTATCCCTGAGTGCCATAGGCTATAAAAGTTCACCTGTGCGAAGCCGGGGCGGGTCGCCAGTGTTTTTTTTAAGAGTTTTGCAGTCTACTAGTATTCTTGTTAACCCCTCGTGCTAAGGTAATATGCTTGTGTTACGAGTGGGTTCACGTCGGTAGTGCAATAGATGGGAATCGAACCGGCGACCACAAGATCGCAAGTCAGACTCCCTAGTCATTGGGCTACGGCCGCTTCATTTGATATCCTAATTATTCGATTAACCAAAATTGATACGTAACTTCATCTTTGCATTTTGTATTATAAACAGCGTTTTAAAGCAGAAATACGTATGACCAATAAATTGTCATAACATTTCATATTCATAAGGAATGGAAATAATCTAATACATAAAGGTATCATATCTTCGAGTATTAGCAACGAAGTCATCTCCACAACACAAGGACTAACAAGTCGTTGCATTCCAGTTGGAAATAGCAACGTATTATTTGATATATAGGGTTCAATTTTCAAAAGTTACAGTTACGTTGGTTGGATATTCGAGAATTGCTGTACGTACCCCAACGCCAGTCAGAGGGATTATTACTGAGCCCATTGTAGTATCAATGTTTGGGTTTTGACAACGAGTCATGTTTTGGAGTTCGATACCTAACAATATTTGTATCTACGATGCAACCGCACATTTCTTTAATCAGCATTTTTACCCACACGCTCTCATTAACTAATTAAATTCAGTATGCATCGCTCCGCCACGGGAGTCGTTCGTACTCTAGTATCTACCGAGTGGTTTCCCAAACCTCAACCTGGACTCACTCTAACAGGGGAGCTATGTCCAAAGGAAATAGGGATACATTTTTATACATATACATACAAGGTTATTTTTAAAACACCAACAACCTGTGAGAGGTTGAAAGTACTGATGGTTACAAACTACTTTTACTATGGGACCAGACTTGAAATCGCTCAAATCAGCTTTTCCATACATTTTGTAGAAAGGTTGTTAGTATACGAATGTTAAGACAATCGGAACAAACGACTTAACATGCTTTCAGAAGCACGGAGAGTACCTATGCCCACAACCAACCAGACCCAAAAATCAATCGTAAATTGTACACAATGATGTCTTGTGCCTTGGATCGAAACCAAGACCTCCGTGACTGAAACACTCATCCTTAGATTCATACACGATGAAATACTAGCGTACGAAGTACATAATTATCATCATCATCAGCCCGTATAACGTCCACTGCTGAACATGGGCCTCCTCCTGCGGGAGGGTTTTTGCCATAGTCACCGCTTGGTGGCTGGTGGGTGGTGACCGCTGCCCGTTCCCTGGTATACGTTTTTTATAGATGATGTTATAACAATCGGGACCAACGACTTAAAGTGCTTTCCGAGGCACGGATTGTAGTCCCTCAACCAACCAGACCCGGAAAAAAATCTTAAAATTTACACAAAGATTTCTTCCTTCTAGGCTCAAAGCGAAACTGATACCGCTACGCCACAGAGGTTGTCAAGAAGTACATATATCTCACTTGTTTACATATACTTTCAAATATGCGTGCACCGGATTGCTATTTAAACATCCCAGCTGAATACATACAGCCAGTGGGATTAATACTAAATATAGGCTTGTATTCCAACAGATTTAGTAACAATCCTGCCTCAACGTATTGCCTTAGTATACGAAAACCGAGTTATTGAGGTATCGGGGTTACAAAGTAAAGAGGCAGTTGGTAAGCTATTCCTCAGCATTGGTTTAGGTCCATTTGTTAACAAACGTCTGGCCGATCCGATGGTATGATATTGGTTTACAGCTTCGGGTATATTGCTGTTGTAGCTACGATAAACGTTTTAATAAGAACAGAAACAAAGTACGTATTTGATAGAATAGCCAGATGAGATTCTCGTAGTGGAGTTATTTCTATTTATTTCGTACTAGCTCTAACTCACGGCTAGCCATCTTATAATAACTGCAATGTACTACCCATTTACTAAACTAACACATCATTGGACACTGCTATTGACGAGATAGAAATAGACGAGAGAAAAACTGATAAATGAAAATGACTGAATTACCTGCAATAAATTGTATTGTTGTATACAATATATATCTCTTTCTTTCTTCTCGTGTAAGTGGCTATTTGTTTTCTTTTGAAGAGATGAGATGAGAAGAGATGAGTATTTAAGAGAGAGTTACTATAGCAGCACAAACAATAAATATATTGGAATTTGGCTTAAATTTTCACAGATCTTTATATCTGTTGCCGCTATACCTGTAACTGTTTGTTTTCCCAACTCAATAAATAACAAAAAATACTAAAAACAGAATAAAATAAATATGTAAGGGGAAGTCCTATACTACAAACCTGATTTTTTTTGTCTTGGTTTTAAATGTTTGTTTGTTTGCGCCGGTGATTCTATGGTAACGGTAGATAGTTGTAAGACCTGATGTTCGTAGTTCGAATTCCATTTAGGACAAAATCTTTTGTGAACCACGTATAATTGTTGTAAATCTGAAGGTGATTTGTCTCTGTATGTGTCCAACACAGGGATTGACTTAATTAGTGCGAAATTTGTCTCTAAAAAAAGTTAATAGATGTGCTTTATAGTTCGTCAAAAATGTATTTTATTATCACTAGAAAACCCTATGTGCCCTTATGAGGTTTTACTTTAATACTGCTATTAGTCACGTCTGTCCCGTTAAGCGTAAGATCCATTTCGCAGGACTCGAGTGTGGGTTGAAAACGGGATGTTTGACCCTGCAGCTGTACATCGATTTGAAAATAAGATAAACATAAGCTGAAGGAAGTCTTATGCACATTAATTTAGAGTTTATTACAGAATGCTATTAACAATCGAGTATTTGTTTCTATGCATTATTATTTTATGTAGTTGTGTTGTTTCCGGTGTATGAATAGACCACCTTCTCTTCCTATGGGTGTCGTAAAAGGCGACTAAGGGACATACACCTGATGAATGGACAGCAGCATCTATCATCTCAAAGATACTCCTATCTTACTGCGATCACCAATCCGCCTGCCATGCGTGGAGATTGCGGCAATATCCCTGAATGATCCTGGCTTGCCAAGGTATCTTAAAGAAGAAGCCCATGTTCAGCAGTGGACGTAAACGGCCTGATAAGGTAAAAAAATAGTAAAGTGAACTACAAAATAAGTACAACATGCGCAAGAGAGCTCCCTCTTGCTAGAACATGGAAGGTAAAGTTGTATGTAAACCTTAGATCTCAAAGCTAAATATGAAATTTCATTTATTTGCTTTACATTTATACAAGTATTTAATGTTACTTAATAAGACTTGATCAGACATATTTAGAGGCGTATTTTTTTAAATACTTTTAATATAAAAGATAACAATTACTGATTTCAAAGTTAATCTTGAAGTTTATTTATGGTCACAAATGTAAGGAGAAGGTATCAAATAGTCTCAAACCGGTTGAAATGAGACATTTCATTTAATTTAGGAAAAGCTTCTTTAAATAGGTACACATTAAATAAATTGTGTAAAATATATTAAATGAACGTCCTTCAGTGTTATTGCAAAGTTTTCAACGTAATAACAGTAGCGATGGAAATGAATGATTAGAAACATTTCACATTAATTAAAACGAAACCACAATATGTGAACAGTAATAACTGTAATTAAGTTTAGTTTTGTACTAAAGGAATTTGTTGACCTCATTTTTGAAAACGCCGATATAATTTCAAATTAAACTTAGAACTTGAGTTTTAGTATTACATTTATGTTTACTCATAAAACCATAGAAGTTAATAGCTTTAGCAGTTCGATAATTATTTCCCTTAGTCCGTGAGAATTATTATTATTATACTCGTATAAGTAGAGTAGACCTACTTATACTTTACGTCCACTGTTGAAAATGACATGGGGCGTCCTCTTAACTAACTATGAGAAAGCAGGGTCGTTGAGGGATTATGCCATAATCACCACGCTTGGCAGGCGGATTGGGGATCTCAGTAAAATGATGAGAATCTATCCTTGAGCTGATAGATGCTGCTGCCCATCCATCACGTGTATGTCCCTTCATGTATTTAGTTTTATTAAATAAGAGACCGTTTACTTGACTTTTTTTCCGTTGACTTTCTAGTAGATCATAATATGACATAAAAGATCTTTTAACCATAATCATCTGTCTTTCATTGAACATATTTGATATACATTTTTTGTCATTTTACAAGTATCAGATTAACATTTTCATTGTTTTTTTTAATATTGACACATATTTTGTTGCGTTATATTGTGACGAATTAATTTGTTTAACTTCTGTTCACACGCATATAGATAAATAAACAGGGCTCATGTCCACATTATTGTGTCAACTATACCTTTATCTACCCGTGTTTGTGAATTATAAACGAAATAATCAAAAGAGAGAAGACTTTATACATACTGTAAAACAAGCCAAAATTAACCTTTCATACTAATACAAAACTAACGTACAAATCATAGTAGTTTTCTTAGCCATAACAATAAGAGATATTATTTCCTACACAAATTATCGTTCATGTGAAATGCCGTTTAATCGGGTAGATATAAACCTTCCAATTTCACAGTTTCTATGAAATAGGTTAAAAACTTGTTCGGTCATAGAATGGTCGACAATTCGTGTAATCTTTTGTGATCGGAACTTGATATCATAGAACCGGTCATTGATCGGTTACAGTACTTTATTGGAACAGTATAACAACTACGAATCATACAGTATCTTCGTAACGCTGTTTATATGTTAACTACACTTTAACTTGTCAGCGCACTTAATATGGACCTTCTAAAATGTCCTAGTATTTTATTTCCATTATAGGTATTATATTTTTGACGTAATAAAAACATAAAACATTTCCTAAAATACGTCGCGGCAAGCATACCAAACGAACACAAAGCACACCAAACTATGAACATCTATTCTTGGTTCACACATATAACGGGAATGGAATCGAACCCATAACATCAATTCTCAGAAGCAACTGGCTAACCACTGAGCCACCGGTGCAGGCTTCATGTGATAAATGGATTTTTTTATAGTTTTCCTTTTGGTTTGCAGGTTTTTATTTTTATTCTGTTGTACTTTTAGTTAATGTAAGTAACTTTATTGTGTTACAGAAAAAACTGTGTCTTTGTTACAAGAATATGCGTAACTCAAAACGTCTATTAGGAGGGTTAACTATACTTTAGTGTTTACGATTTGATTATGTTGTCAAGATGGTATAACAATAAAGAAATTAATACGTTTTATAGCCTTTTGTAAATATCATAGTTTAGAATCATTCATCAGCATACTAGAATCTGAGAATAGAAGTAGCACTTAGTTGTTACATTTTTAACCTTTAGAATAATTTACGGCAAAATGAACCCATAATTTACATACTAAATTTTAAAATTGCAAACATTCAAATGTGTTACATACTATAGGTGCTATATACGTCGTAAAAGTTATAAGCAACTGAAAACCATTTAATTACGCATGCACAAGAAATATGTCATGAACACAACAACAAAAATATGGTAAATAAATCCATATCCATGGAATACTCAACAATGCTAAGACTTCTAAATGGCAACCATCTACGGAGAGATGATAGTGAAAGTTACCTCGAGTGTGTAAAGATGCTGGACTCCAAACAAGTTGCTTACCTGAAAAACATAAAAAAATAATACATTAAAAGTGGCAAGTGGGAACCTTTGTCACGTAAACGACAATACAGCCCCTAAATAAAAACATACGGATATAACGTATATACAACTAAATGTAGCTTATTTAAACTAAAACTGACTTATCAAATGCAAACTAGTCGGTAGCATTACCCCGTTGAATGGCAAAGCTTAAGCATTACCTATGCCAACAGGGCATTGCTAAAAATATATGATTCTTATTTTATTCATATATCTATATATATATCCTCATAACGTCCACTATTGACTTCTCATCTCATAGGCTTCTTTTGTAACTGATGGTTACGCTTCGGTTTATTTACATTACGGTTCCATTTTTACTAAGACTTCGCTGTCTGTCTGTCACCAGGCTGAAACTCAAGAACCGCGATAGCTAGACAGGTGAAATATTCACAGATGATGTATTTCTGTTGCCGCTATAACAACAAATACTAAAAATAAAATAAAATAAATATTTAGGGGACGCTCCCATACAGCAAACTTTTTTTTTCTGCTTGATATCAATAACGGCAATAGGTAGGCATTTGAAAATGGTACGGAACCCTTCGTGCGCGAGTCCAACTCGCACTTGGCCGGTTTTGAACTAAAATCCAGCAAATGCATATGTATTTGTTTATTGTAGCATTTTTACATTGTACAATTGTATATACAATTGTTAAGTTTTTACTTTAGCACTCATTTAAAATGATATTCAAAACAAACAAATTCAGTAAAGCAATAAACTACCTTAACCATTCACCACACCGTATCATACTAGACGCAGCAAAACTAATCAATACATTACAAACATCATCTATGTAACCCACCCAAGGACAGTGTCAAGATAAAAACTCAAGGATTAAGTTATCGTACCCTACCAGCCCGGGGCATCCCAATACTGTTTGATGGTTACCCTACGAATTATTTGCAAGAACATTTTCGGTTGATTTTGAATGTTACTACGCAGTAACACGAGTATTAGATGCGAAAATTCCGATAGGAGTAGACGGGTTGATTTATTTGTTACTTAGGATATAAGGATACAATGTTAGAAGCGGGGCCCTGTAGTTACTATAGTTTATTAAAGTAACTTAACAGATATTTACCTACAATTTTTTTTTTCTAAAGATTTCTAGCTCAGTTTTGCAGTCTACTAGTATTCTTGTTAAGTGCAATGGGTGGGGTTCGAACCGGCGACCTTTAAGATCACAAGGCCGACGCCCTAGCCATTGGGCTACGGTCGGTTTATAGTAATTTTATGTATATTTTATGTACTTTTAAACTTTCGCGCAGCTTATATCAGGTTTTAACGCGACTAAATCTATACTTATATTATAAAGTACAAATATTTGATTGTTTATTTGCATTGAATAGGGTCCGGAACTACTGGACTTATTACGTTTAAATGTTTTTACCATTAAAAAGCAACCTTATCCAGGTGTATCATAGGCTATATTTACTTATGAATGTCCCACGGGAACGGGACCAACGGGAGTGCAACCGCGTACGGGAAGCTTTTTTACATAATAATTCACAATAAGATTACTTTCAGGTACTAACGCGACTACGTATGTATATGTACATACATAATATCGTCATCTCACCTTTCTCCCATAGGGGTAGGCTGAGACAAAAGAACGCCACCTGTTTCAAACCTGGCACACTTCTTTCGCTTCATCAATCTCTTCATGCATGCTCGCCGACTACATTTAACTTTATTATTTCAACTAGGTAAAGTCACATTGACTGTTGCGAAAATGTTAATATGATACGCGAAAAGCTTTATATATTATATACTTTAAGTATGATAAAAATATGTGCCAAGATTATCATATTTCTAGTGTAAGTACATAGATCATTGAAGCGGACACAAAAAGCGTATCTTGACAACACTCTCTCATTTATGGGATAAAAAGCAAAAAATGCGAAGATTCTCTGTAGTGAACCATCTTAATACGAAGAAGAGGCAAAATAACAACGAAAAAATCATTCCAGATTTGAAATTGATTGGCACAAAAATTGGAACAATAAAAGGACTACAGTACTTTTTACAAATAGGTATCAGATTTCTAGAAACAAATTATATTATACTCGTATTTTCAAACGAGAAATTGAAATAATTATGTTTATTACTACGCATACTGGAAACAAGATTGTAATTGCAATCATTTTTCAAGAATCAGATATATATTAAAAATGCTTGATATAATTTAATATCCAGTTCTGTTGTATAGTGGTGGTGTATTTCACAGTATATGTTTGATACACGTATATGTTTTTATTCAACACACTTACACTTTTATTAACATGTAGGTGAAGAAACCGGCATGCTAGTGTTTTTTTATGTGTAATTGTTGCGTAGTTTCTGTTTCTTTAATTACATGTTTATGTTACACATAAACACAAACCCGCACCTTATCAGTACACTTCCGAAAAGTGCAAACGTCTCCAAATTAACGACTTTTACTAATAATTATAACAATACAAATATGTGCATAAATGATATTAAGGAATATATATCCTAAAACCTGCCACTAGAAACGATTCTAATACCCAAAAGTTATAAATACCTGTAGCCAACAAGAAAAATAAGACAATCCCAATTCTAAACGGAACAACAATATCACTTCGAAATAAGAAGCGAATGTTTACAGCCGAATAAAAGCAACTACGTTTTCAATTCACCTATTTTGTACTACTTTCCTTAGTCTTAAGGAAAAGTCAAATTCAATTTCACAGACGGTCAATTCTCCTGTTTATTTGGAACAAGTGTGAGTTGGGACGTCCAATGCAGGTTTCTCGTTTAATTATCAACGGTCCCGATGGTTAGTCACTAGTGAACGCGATTAAACCAATCAATTTGTCACGGCACTTTCGACTGACAATTTGGGACATTTAGCTTTACGACACGGGTACGGGACGTTTGCCATTTTAGGAGGTTTGTGCTGATGTTGCGGAGTCAGAACGACGGGACGGTTCAAAATATACGGCGGATTTTTCTGCAAGCAAAGATATTATAAAAAGGTATCACTTCAATTTATTTATTTAATAACTTTAACACTATGGAAGTATATCATGGATTTAATCCCAGATGCATTCTCTCCCAGTCAACCATGGGGTGCTGCAGAGATAGTGTATGTATGTCTGTTTGTATGTATATTTGTTCCACTGTAGCTTAAACTACTTATCCTGTTTTGAAAAACGATACAAAAATAAATTCGTTATTATAGGCCCAATAACATGAACTACAATGAAACCTATTTTAAAACATAAGCATTTTATATAAGTAACCATCATTTCAATCGATTTACAAAACGCTATTTTCCGGAGTAGAGTTATAGGGTTTAAAAATTTAATGTTTCTAGTTTGCGAACACATAAACGTGTTAGTAATATTAATAACTTGTGAAGCAACTGAAAATATATTTAAATTTCACCTCAGGATATTGAAAATAGATGGGTGCCGTTTAATATTTTGGATAAAAATCTAGAATTTTCAGTAGCAGGAACCATTGAAAAATTGGTTATTTTCCAATTATTCCACTGAGTTGGCTTTGAATATAAAATCATAATAATATATTAAACCTAGACCGGTTTAGATCCACCAGACAACGGTCCGTTATTTTAAATAGAAACTGGGTTGGAAGCCGCGACAGCAAAAATCGTTTTATGAAAAAATCAATGCTAGGAAGACTGGCAGGTTATAACGTTTGTACAAGAAATAAAAAACTCATAGGTTCATAAAAATAGTTTTATGACAGATGAAACCTAAAACATAAATATTACAATTCAAAGCTGACGGTTAATATTTTTAAACTGAATGCAGAGATATTTTTTTATCAGAATGCGGCGATGCTTTTCGGTTATGTGGTGTCCGGCTTAGAATAGACCCTATGTCTTCCCATTCCACGTAGGAAGCGACTAAGGTACAAACACGTGATAGATGGGCAGTAGTATCTATCAGCTCAAGGATACTCACCATGAGTGCTTTTTTTCTGATGGACTTACGTACGTACTTGGTAGCGACGAGGCTTTTGCTACTTCACCGGGCATAAAGGCGAGCAGAGCTCCAGTCTTGATAAATGGTTTAAAAACTACAAAACAAGCAACCTGCGCAAGAGGGCGTCCCCTGTGGAGCTTGGACCTCGGCTCAGGGCGGTCGCTGGCGATGAGATTGAGGGATTATGACTTTTAGTATTTATGGGGAGTTCTGTGCAACTGTCGTGAAAATCAACTTTACAGTTCGCGGGCCTCTCGGACTTCGGGTCTACGTGGGCATCGGATGGTGCAATTACCGGTCTACCAGGCGTGGTGATTATAGCAATATCCCTGCACGACCCAGATTTTAATATATTTTAATAAGAGGAGGCCCATTATAGCAGTGGACGTTAACGGACTGTTACCGTCAAACCACTTTTCCGGTGTTGATGAATGTGCCTATTGATTATTTTCCGAGTCTTGATTGTGTTAATTATGAGATTATATTACCTTTTATGGGTCTGCATTTCAACCAATAGAACTAACTACCTAAAAGGGATAAATGCGTTTATTTTTTTCGTAAATAAACACATCCAGCTTGATGGTTTTGCTTGCATTGCATTCCGGGTCCGCTCCAATTGGTTGTAATATTTTATACTGTGGTATTTTTGATCTAAGACAGTTAGATGTGATATATTTTGGGTTATTTCAAGATAAACATGATTTTTTTAGACATACTATATATTTCGGCACGAGGCTTTTGCTTCCTTATTTTAGGGGTCCTGACGCTTACAAAAAAAGGTCATTTATGACCTTTTTTTGTAAGCGTCAGGACCCCTGGACCTATAGAGATATTTGATGTTTCGAAATTAGTATACTTCAGTGGTTACCTAAAGGAGAAAATGATAGCTGAGAATAAAAACAAAACACAAACTTACCAATATAATTTGAAACGCGATCGAATGTTAGAATGTATTTGTATGTATGTAAGGGCGATGCGGTTCCTAATTTATTGCAAAAATGAGGGCTTACGGAGCTCTACCCGCCTTAGGGCGAACCGGATATACAGTCAACCAAGAAAGTGTTAAATGTTCATGAATATATTCGTTTCTTTTGTAACAGCTAGCTTCATTTAATGTAACTAAACTTTTAGAAGAAGATAAGTCAATTTTTTTATTTAATTAAATTGACACGATTTCTTAACACTTGGTTTTTATACCTATATGATTATTATACATTTTTTATGAATAGAGAAGTAAGATTAAATTACGACTGAAAACTACTATGGAACTTTAAATATACTAATTATAATCATTTAATTTCCACATTATTTTAACATGAATATTCCGATTTCTATATAGGTATTATAATTAAATACTTAAAAGAATATACTTAAGTGCTTGAGGATAAACCAATTGTTTGCCTGACCGTACTTTTTCGTAGGTACTAATAAAGCCAGGTGTGATTCTACGCTACAAATCCTCAGAGTGCCGGTGCAGCCAAAAGTATTATAACATTGGTTTTCGTTTTTTTGGAAAAGGGTAGGATTTATACCTATCTTACATTTACTATTATACATTTATATAGCATTGAAGTTGCATGTTGTATGTGTTTCTGAGAATATTTTTAAGTGTAAATACATCGCGAAGGACTTCACTTCTTAATTTGGTGTTCCACGTTTTTGTCAGTATCGTAAGTTAGATTTAAATAAAAAATGTGTTAACGGACCATCATTTTTTGTTGTCGTCATTCTTATTTGAGTAGCTAATTAGGTTCTTTTACTGTTACATGTGAAAACCAGCGCTATGTATCGCCTAGCTTATGCTGAGGTGGCGATTTTTTCGGCAGAACATAGCAGGCGTCTTATTGTTTTGTTCATTAACTATATGTCTTGTGTAATATCTTGTGTGCTGTGCTGAATAAGTGTATTTTCTTTCTATTGACCATGCTGCTGCCCGTGCCCTGATAAACGATTGTATAGATGATGTTATAACAATCGGGACCAACGGCTTAACATGCTTTCCGAGGCACGGAAGGCAGCCGCTCTTCCATCCAGACCGTGTAAGAAATCTTAGATTTATACAAATATATCTTGTCCGGCGTCGGAATCGAACCTAAGACCTCCGAGACTTAAACCGCTTTGTCACGAAAGCTTGACGTAAATCACTAAACGTAAATTTAGTATAACCCGTAATATTTCCGGTATACTAAAACTTACGTCTAAAAAATCAATGTAATTTACTACAGTTTCCATTTCGATTCGGACTTTTCCTTGTATCATGTACCCGCAACGGCTTAATAAAGTGATTGGATTTAATCCGGTATTTGTTTCCAAGCGAGAAAAGCGTGAACAATATATTTGAGGGTGAAATAATCTCATAAGATCCAAAAATCCAGTGATTCACTTCAACCGAGCACTTAAGATATATTGAACTTTGTGATGAAGTCAATTTTGGACAGATTCCCAAATGAAGTGAATCATATTTGCCTTTATAAATTTGGCACCAGTTCGATTTCATACGTTTCCGTGGTTTCAAATTGTTTTTATTTTAATACTTAGGCGGTCTTAGTAAGATTGTGTATAGTATTGTTCGCTTTGTTTGTATAGTTCCGGAGTGACGTCATAAGCCTGAGTGAAAATGCCGAAACAACGGATCTCGCTGTAATCACTGCGAGCGAAACGTTCCATGACAAGAAATTCTGGTTCATTTTTGTCGATTTTCCTACAGCAGCAGCATCAAGAAGCCCTTCCTTGTTACATTTTTGTTATTAAAAGCTGTTCGATGTTTGACTTGCCTAACAATGGAGTCATGAAAAATATTTGTAAAGGACCCTATACTCAAGAAGGTTTCAGATACTCGTTTGAAGAGTTAGGAAAGACAGAACACACGAACAAAACGTAGCACACTCAAATCAGTAAAATGGCTATTGGATATTACGAAGTAACCGATTTTGAGCTTTAAAAACCTTTAAATAAAAATAAAAATCCGTAACCAATCCGCAAATATAACCTGGTATTGTCAAAATTGTTTCGAAGAACAAGTTTGTAGGTTTTGTTTGAATTTAACTCTTATGTTCTTAAGAATAGAGATGTTTCATTTTATTGCGAACTTCAGATTTATCTTTGTGCGGGTAAACACTCGAACCGCCAGAAACGCCCTAGAGCAGACGTCAAAAAAGTGCCATAGAGTTTGCTAACGAGGGAGGGGAAACAATGTATTTTCCGCTTACAACTTTTGTATGTGACCTCTTCGAGATTTAATAGAAATTAATCGTGGACTTGGTCTCAATTAAACTTGGTTGAGATTGATTGCTTTGTAAATTAAATAGAGAAACAATGATTAACTCGCTGTCAAAGAATCAAATGTAAATTAAGTATTGAAATACGGAATTAATTTACAGTTTTCAACTAAGAAATGAAGACTATAAACTTTTATTTAAATAATACCGATTATTAAAAATTTTGACTGGTCTGGTGATTTTTTTTAGTAATTTAAGAAATTTATTGAAATCTTAAAGAGCTTAAAATACGCCAAGGCATAAACCTACCTAGTAAGGTATTATAACGGCAACAATAACGTAATATGCTTCTCCAAGGCATAAGCAAGTATTTTATGAGGCAATGTTCTTGCTATATTAAAAAGCTTTCAAGTCAGAAGTTAAAATACACCATCAAAGCAAAATGCTATATGAAGCATACTATAAAATATCTGATTATGTAAATGTTGAAAAGGCTGTGGAGTAAATTTCTCTTATATAACCTTTACACAAAACAACAAATAAAAAATTTGCTTGTGTTTTTTGCTTTGATGATATTTTTAAAATAAATGTAGTATACCCGTGTCCAGTAACATTAACAGTAGCATAGATACAAAAGCGTATGCACCTATCAGACAAATCACCAATTCACACCAGCAACAAAAGCTATCCAATCAGCACACGCCATCTATTCGGCGCTATTCCAAGCACCAAAACGGAGTACACCAAACGATAACAATCTCGCCTCAACCGAGCTCGTATTCTAATGTGAATACTCGATATAACGCGAATGCTATTCGTTATACAACCAACTTTACTCAAGATTCGTTTATTTCAGCGACAAAATAATTTTCAAGTAATATAAGGATTCCTAATGTGTGACGTAAACATTTCGAGTTTCTTAATGGCAGAAGTTAGCGAGTTGGGTCTTATAGATTTTATTTGCTGAGTAAATTAACAAGGCAATATTTTTGAGACTTGCTCAGAAATTCAACAATGTGGGGTTTAATTAATAGAATTGGCTTAAGTAAACGTAAAATTGTCGGAAGCGTTAATTTAGTTATGAAAGACAAATGTGGCGAGATTGGAGTAGTGTTTAATTGTATGAAAAAAAATAAAGGGATTTTATTTATTAAAGGAATGTTTGGTATCGTTTATCAAATATAAAGACTGCTCAGCAAAAATAATGAATTCAGATCAAAATAAGGAAAGTTACATCATTGGAATACCGACTCAGATCAGTCCGACTCGGATGGGTAAGGTTTTTTATAACTACCCAAAAGACTCATGACCTCATTTATCCCTTATTTTGGTGTGTATCTAACTAAGTATTTTTATGTCTATTGGCATTTAGCGAGATGTACATTTTTGGTGGAATCCATTATGCTGTCCAATTAGCATTTGCGTTAATAGGAAGTTTAGTAAAGTGATGTGTGTGATCATTATTAGTATTATTTGATGTGCGATTAATTACAACCCATTATGAAATGGTTACATAATGTTTCATATTAAAGTAAATTGATTTTATTTGAATAGGTATAGTTATAATTCGTTTTTAGTTGTGTTATTCCTGCCACTGCAAGTCAAACCAATATTTTTTTCTTCTGATAAACAATTCCAATTGTTTGAATGACAAACATTAGAGCGTTTAAAAAATGAGGCATTTTTGAGACAAGAATTATTAATGGGTAGATAAAATTTATCATTATTCTTACCCGTGTCTAATATTTCAAATATTTCATTTTGATTACACAAAGATTTTGAAAGAATACTCTCATTTCCTATTTATAATCCACCGAAAAATATAGTCCATTAAAATGTAGCGATATCTCATCCTCAAGTAGCTGTCAAACTGATAATAACAGAAAGAGACGGCATTATGTGGAAGTGAGTGAACAAAACGCGATCCGTCTTAATATTAATGTAGTTGTTAGGTCGGATGATGAATGGTGACATAGCAAAGCACTTTGCGGTAAACTGGCCCATTATTATTCTCTGCGAGGTGTTTAGTTGCCAATTTAGTTAATTTAGAAACATTTCCATAAAATCTAAAAGCTACGATTTCAAAATTTGGAGCCTTGTCTTTAAATATTTGTTGGTGTTAACATGCATAAGATATACTTGATTCTTGTTCTGAACATAATGTTAAGATATACCACTTAGTAACATATACTCAATAGCTCAATATATTTCTTGAAAGATGGGTTATAGAATTTTAGCTAGGTGAACCTAAAATTGATTAGACATGCAGATTCAAACAAGGTAACAATGCAATAGCAAAGGTTATTGTGGCAATTTTAATGGTCTATAACAAAACTTGCATGACCTAACTTCAACGCCAGGTTTTATTACGTTGACCTCAATAAAACCATCTAACAGTGTAAATATCAAACTTAGAAGTTATTGAAAGGCTACTAAATTAAGCTGCAGTTGGCAGCTGTTAATTAAGGATGATCTATTATGTTTACATAGTTACCACTCCTCCGATCATTATTGCCAAAATATTCTATGATAACACTTTGTTTCTGCCTTATTCCCAAAAACGTAACTGAAAAAGTATTTTCTCAGATTGTAGAATACCTGTAACGATTATTAGCACAGCGTCATTAAATCATTTATCAGACTTTTTGAAGGTTGTTTGTGACTTAAAAGTTAGGTTATAAAAGAGAATAGTTACTTTTTTTAAATATCTAACTAGTGTCAGTGCTTTTAAATAATGAGCAGCTAATTCATTACAATAGCGTGTTTAAATGACTTTAATGTACGCTATTCTATCTACTGTTTTGGTACTAGCTGTCGTTGTATTTAGATCTCTATGCCATCTAACATCAGATGGATTTTGGTTGGAAACACTTATATAGGCAGGACCAGGCAGGTCAGAATTTAAAAAATGATAGGCGTAAGTATCGAGCATATGCCTTCGAGGATATTAAGAGAACATAAGGGTAAATAGGCCACGAGACTTCTTCATTATAATTTATAATATGCCGTGCCGAAAGCTAGTTTCAGTTTAGTTTTTGTTGCCGTGGTAAAATTGGGGCAACCGACTAGTAATTTAGATGAAAGGCAAGTTATTTAGCAGCAAAATGAGTACGAATAGGCAAACTTAAAAAAAAATCCGCGCGTAGATAGAAGAAAATATTGTATTTCCGGGCTAGACGCTAAATTTGCGTGCTGTGAAAGTCAATAAAACCCTGTCGGGATTGCTTTGGTGGAAGGATTGAGTCAACTCACTGAGTCACTCAGCTCAAAGGCTATTTGCCAAATGGACATGTCGCTACAGTCACCCATACTTTAATACCTCGTCTATGCTTACACACAAACAAGATTACGATCAATTTGCTCGAGTATTAAGTACAATAAGGTTTTCGACGATATTCCTAGCCTAGTTAAAGCTAAGCTAGTGCTTCTTATGAAAATTTAATATTCAGGTCACACCACCACAATTTACGCTGTCATTCTATTAAGCTTCTTACCTGCATCCAATGAATATAAAACCAAGAAAATTCATGATGAAAAATGGCTCACAATTACAAATTCGATTGTTCAGCATATACGGTCAGCACTAGCCACTTGTTTGAATTCCAAGTTTTTCATTCCTCGAATTTTTTCATAGGTCAATTCCAAAGTACGCAATAATAGGGTATTTTTAGAACGTTTTGCTAGCAACGTGCGGTACCTCAAAAGCTAACTTAATTTATCGAACTTTTAGACGGCAGCTTAGGTTCTGTAAGCGGTTTTACACTTCGGTTAACTTTGCTTACTTTAGGCTTTTTGCCTTTCAGTAACTCTAGCTGCTGTAGTGCTGTTTGGGTTACGGGTTGGTATTTGTGGATTGTAATTAATTAGTTTACTGGACGGCTTTAGGAGCCAAATGTTTATGGTGAAGTCGCTTAAGATTTTTTATTATATTATTGTTAAATTGTCAAAGAACTGTGATTTACAGAAATAATTTATAATCGCTTTAGCCTAGTGTAAACAAGTATTAACGATTTTATCTCCATAGTTAATTACAAAGGTGTTAACCTGAAATGTATATTTCACATTAATACATTTATTATTATTTCTTTAATTTGTTAATATGACGTTAATTAAGTTAGTCTTAGAAAAAAATATTGATTGCACTAACATTTTCAATAAAGTACTTATTTCCATCGAACTCTTGGCAAAAAAAAACTAACATTTGTATACTGGTTCTTTTTTTTCATCTTTTAGACAACACATTTTTTATTTCATTATAACATCCAATATTGTTAAAATGTTTACTTTTTAATCTCAGCCATCTAATTCGCTTGTTCCATTTTCCTACTTCAATTCTATTTCAAAACTCATTTCATTCACGATATTCTTTTCATTTATCTTGTTTTTTAAATTTGCCTCTTCATTTTTATCTTGTGTCATTACCATTATTAATCCAACAACAGAGTATTACTTTTGTTAATACATCTGTGTGTCTTTCTTGAATAGAACATGCAATAGTTGAGACCCCATTTGGGCTCCATTAGGGTCCCCTCTGAAAACTTTCCGACAAAAACAAAGTTGCACCTGACATTGATAATTGATATACGACATCATTAATCACTTTGTATTTCGCTGTAGGTATGTATAAACTTAACGTGTATTCTGAAGATAAAATAGGTGCCCTTTTCGGTTTCGAGATATCTCGATAGAAGTGCACATTGCTTACAGTTTGTATTTCTATGTAGACGACTTTTTCTGTTTTAAGATTTTAATAATATGTGTAATAAAATGCAAACATTGAGTTTACCCATGACTGTGTTTGAAGGACCCGCGAAACAATTTTCAAATGCGGACGTTGTCTTTCTAAATATATTAAATGACGACATTGAATCAATATTTACAAAAGCATAATTCACGAAAACAAACAACACCTCGGCTCTGAACAACTATACCTACATTGGTTCACACAAAACGATTTTCCTGGTGGTAATCGAAACCATGACTTAGAAGCTTGAGGCAGACCAGTGCCGACCGTATATCGACTTCATTCGATGGGCTAAAGCAACAAGGCATTAAAGTCAACAGGTTTCATTAATTGCCCTGTTCAGAGGCATCAGAGCAAGTAGCTATTACACATTTTCCGACAAAACAATTTAAAAGCGGCCTACTGAATGGCTTTAACTTGGACACAAGAACCACTGGCTATACGAATAAATAAAAAAAGTTTAGTCAATACGAATAAAAGAGAAGTCCGTTGCCACTTAACGTATGTTTGATGACCGAAGTTTTCTACTTTAGTGAGTAAGTAACAATTCTTTGCTTGTTTATTAATAAACTTAGAAAGTAAGATTATGTTTTATATAGTCTGGACTGTTATATTATACGTCTTTCTATAAGTCTTAGGAAAGTTATTTTTTCGAACGGACATTATGTAGTTAGCCAGGAGGCTCTGCTATTTCACCGGGCGTAAAGAAGAGCAGAGCTCCAGTCTAAATAAATGTTAAAAAACTACAAACTAAGCTACCTGCACAAGACGGCGCCCCTGTGGGACTTGGACATCGGCGCAAGGCGGTCGCTGGCGGGGGGATTGAAGGATTATGACTTTCAGGTTTTTTAGGGGAGTTTTGTGTATCGCTCTACCTTAACAGTCCGCGGGCCTCTTGGATTTCTGGGTCTACGAGGGCATCGGAAGGTTCTTTTCTAACTAAGAGTCGGGAGGGCAAGGGTCTTAGGAAGGTACCTATACACTAACTGATTCATTACTAATAGAGCTCCGTGGGATCACCGGCATTGGGTACTACATCGTGCAAATTAGTGTGACCGATTAGTTAAAGGAAATAAAGAGTTCCTATTAACCTGCGTACTACAGCTATATACACATCGAAGAACGGTCGGTTGTTTCTACTTTGCACAGCAGGTAAACATTGCCATTCAACGGGGTAATGCTGCCAGCATTCTGGGAACCGGCCAAGTAGAATAGATTTAGAATAGTTGTATTTTATAAGTTAGTTTTATTTTTAATTAGCTACTTTTAGTAAAGTATTTTATTCATGTTTGTTTACATCAAAGATGTGTTAATACACAAAGATTTAGAAGAACATTTTATTTATGATACCAATTAATAAAGAAAAAGAGTCATTTACTTAAAGTGTAAAATACTATTGAGTACCTTATTGGACTATTCCGAGTTAAATTGCCGGGTAGATAAAAAGTTGGCAGACTATAAATTTTCTTTCGAGAACAATCTAAGTACCAGGTCGAGGTCAGGAAGAGGGTAATGTTTCTGGAGGCATCGGAGAGCTGTTGCCCCTGCACCTGATTTCTCACTCGATTTTAAGAGTAAAAGAATAGAGAGTGGACACTTGTACACTGTAATATGATCTGAGCAGATGACAACGGCGGCCAATCTCTAAGAATATTCTTAGGGATTAGCAGCCGTGGTCTAAATCTACCACGAAGTTTATTAAACCCATTTATAAAATACATCTGTCTTATAAGGAGTTTCTACACTATTGTTCATGTTACCAAAATAAATCTTTATTTAAATAATTCACAACAATATATGTCTAGTATCCAGTAAAATCTTAATAAAATGTAACCACATCTTCTGAACAAATACTGAACTTGGTACAATATAATAACGTTATGAGATACGGACTTAAACTAATATCAATGAATGGTACCCGTGGGAGTTCATCTTGGATATTACTGAGGTTACCTACAAGTTTCAAGAGGCAATCCCTTAAGTATTCAGGAGAATATAGGAATATGATAGAGGTAAATAAATCTGTTTTGAAATACGTGACTTGGGTTTTGTATGAGTTACATAAAGATAATTTAAGGAAATAGTTACCGGAGAAATGTTATTGAGTAAAGGGAGCGATCCATGTTAGGAAGTAAATACAAATATTTAAGTTAGATAGATCCTCCTGATGTTATCATAGCAAGATACAGACACTTATTAAACACTAAGTTTCTAATGGCTGACTACTCGGGTTGCCAACTGAATTACCAGCGCTAGGTGTTTGGGTGACCTTTTTTTTTCGTCAGATCGTGCAAGATTGCCTACATATTATTATTTTTGTTTTTTAATACATATTTCTATTAAGTATTTATGTGATATTATTAACTTGTGCCGAAATAAATATATTTTGTCTCTTAACCTACATTCGATAAACCGTCTTTTTGTTGAATTTCAGCAGACACCATTCGTTTTTTCTCAAAAAAGTAACACAGCTCACTAACTTATACAATACTAGCTTCCCGCGCGCGGTTTCAATCATGTAACTCCCGTTCCCGTGGGAACTTCATAATTAAATATAGCCTATGTCATCCAGGAATAGTGTAGCTTTACCGTTTCTAAAGGTAAAATAATTTTTCAAATCGGTCCAGTGGTTTCGGAGCCTATTTGATACAAACAAACAAACTATCAAATCTTGCCTCTTTATAATAGTAGGAAAGATTTTAAACATTTATAATATATCTAAGATCTCAATAAGTTACTAATTTTTTATATAAAAACAAGATTTAAGTTTCATTTCAGGTTCCATGTTGAGCTAGTTTCGGTGGTTATAACATTATCTTTGGCCATCGTATGGCGACGAAATCGGCAGCAGCCTTGCCCTGTGTCATAATACTGCGAACAATAAACCGTCTGCCAAGTGTGCTGACTATTTTACTGGTAACAATTTTATGTTACTTAAATTTACTCTAATTGTTTGCTAGTATGTATGTAGTAATCGTCTGTCTGTCTGCGATGTTTTCTAGCCGTAAATATGTGGCTCAAAGTTTCTATTAAGTATCTCTGTGCTCTTTAGTCCCTTCAAAAGGGTACACGAATGCTGATTATTTACAATTTGAGGTCATAGTGTAATTGTCTTCAACCGTAATTGTGGTCTGTAATTAGATAGGAGCGCTTACCTTCTCCCTTTGATGTAACCCTTTCAGTTTAGGGCTTTAGTTTGTACTGTAAGGACTAAATATATTTATAATAGTCTTTAATTTAGAAACATAAAGAAGGGAGTTTTTTAAGTTCGCTCCATGATCTTGAAGTCTGAATGTTTTATCGAGGGTCACCATTGTAGAGGAACGGGTGTGAGTATTCGTCCACACAAAGCGGAGACCTCCCTGGCCGGGCGAGGTGGTATGGCCAGCGACTGCGGTCCAATTGTTCGTGTTGAGAACTCGTATATAACCTAAAGCTGCGCGTCAACTTCAATTGCGCGTTTAGGGATTCGTGATGTTATCGGACGTTTGACGTCTCTCATTACAGTTGATAGAAATTAAAGGCAACTTTTCAGCAAAAACTGGGTTTAAAAGTGTCGCGAGGCACTTTATAATAATTTCATCTTTACAACTTATGTCATGGACACAAAACACATTCAGACACAGAACAACTATCTACTGTTATATGTTTAATCTCACCACTCATCTCTCCATGAGTGCCGATTGCGAGTCATGCACGTTTAGGAACACCAGTTTGGGATAAATCAAAAACTTTATAAAGTTTGCAATATTCTATACTTAAGTAAGATACATACTTTTCCAGTTGAACTTTTTATTTACACCCACTAGTATACAAAAGTTATCTCTCCTTCTACTAAAATCTTTCTGTCCATACCTCCAAATTATTATCTCTTACCGCATTCAAACATCTATCAGTTATCTGAAAAATGTTTTAACCAATCAGACATCAATTTTCTCAAACAACTCACCTCTGATTGGTGTGATTTAGCCTGGTATAAATGTCGTCAAAGAGACGGAAAATCTGGTCTGTAGTGTGCCTTTGTGGGACCAGGGAGATTGGCAAAATTATTGATGTTCCGAAATACAAGCTTAATTGCTGAGTCCTGCGTGGTTGTCAACAACCCATACTAGCGTTCTATTGAGTTAAGAGATGGATCTTTATATAAATAAATAAATTGTAAGTGTGTCATTCATTCATCAAAATTTGGCAAAAACATTTTTTTCTCTAATGGATTTTTAAATCTAATCATCAATATCTATAACCCTGGTTGTCGAGGACATTTTGTACATATATTTTTTTTCTATACTAATATTATAAAAAGGATTGTTTGTTAATCACTACATAGTAAAAAACAAAGTCGCTTCCCGCTGTCTGTCCGTCCCTATGTATGCTTAGATCTTTAAAACTCCGCAACATATTTTGGTGCCGGTTTTTTTAAATCGATAGTGTGATCAAGAGGATGCTTTATACCTATGTATGATACATCAGCATGGCACCCGTACGAAGTCGGGGCGGGTCGCTAGAATATATATATATATATATATATATATATGTATATATTTGAATGTTTGTTTGCTTTAAATAGAATCCGGAACTACTTGAACGATTTCGAAAATTCTATCATCTAGGAAGCTAATTTATCTAGGAGTAACATAAGCTATGTTTAATTATGTAGTTCAATACTCAATACTTGATTGTGTTTCACAATGTGTTACAGGTGTTTTAACATTATAGAAACAAAGAAGGTATACTATAAATTAATATCATAGGAGAATAGAACGGGAACGGGCTCTATCGGGTGGGTCAAATCGAGCAAGCCATTCATAATTACCATACCTTTTCTTAAAATAAAAATTAATTCATATGTAAAGAATAGCTTTATTTTTAAAATTAAATTTGAAAGAAATGCCTATTATATTTTCACTTTCTACGTATAAACAAAGACGCGGTTTAAAGTTATTAAGTAAGTTAAGTCGCCGGCACAAGCAAATAAAAAAATAAAATTCAAATCAAATTACATTTCTGTGTAAAATCTGTCTTTATATTGACCAACTCCATTTCAATTAATAACTTTCAGTTTATTTTAAAACATTGTACTGAAAACAGCTCATAGCTTTATGTAGGTAGCTGCAAAAAATATGTTTTTATTTTGAAATTGTATCGTGGGACTACATACTTAGTTTTAAACTTTTATTTTAAAGTGGATTCATTTAATTTTGCAACACTAAATTGAGTATGTTTTAAGTGTTTATATTTTTTGACTTTAAAGCACTTACGAGTGTTATATAAAACTTTTAATACTGATTTTCATTAACTTTTAATTTTTGATGTATAAAACTAGCTTGGTGGAGGCCCATGTTCAGCAATGGTAGCTATTGTGTAGGTATATACTGAAAGGCTTTGAGACGTCTTTAATAAAACATTTTTGACAATGGAATCTTACTTAAAATTATTTATGACATGATAAAATCTTTATATATATATATGTATATTCTGGTAATTAAATAATATATATAAATATATACATACTTGTTTTTACTTTGCACATCAAGTAAGCATTGCCATTCAACGGGGTAATGCTGCCAGCATTCTGGGAACCTTGCCAAGTAGATTTAGAATAGTAGTATTTTATAAGTAAGTTTAATTTATAAATTAGCTAATTTTAGTTGTATGTATGTATTTTATTCATGTAATAAAAGTACGGTATGGGTTCTTATTTGCCTGAATTTAATTATATTTTATTTTTTCGTACATTTTTAATATTATGAGTTTTTGTTTTTTTGTAGAGCAATTCCCTTATGTGTAAGTGGCGTGAACGTAACATACAATCACGCGATTTCCCCATAAGGGAATTGTTCTAAAATAAACTCAAAATATTAAAAGTGCATGTAAAATTAGATAACTTAACAAGTAAGAATACGGACAAAGGTGTTATGTCCGGTGAGGTAGCAAACCCACCTGTCTAACTACAAATGTCCGTCCGAACAAAGGTGTTTAGGCTCGGCGCAAATGGCCGACCACAGCCACCGGTGGCCAGCGACAGCCTAAGCCTGTGAAATACTTTTTCATATTATAATATATTTTGTATAGACGCGCCACACACGTGTAGCCAGTGGCGGCCACTCGCTATTTTATGAAAAAGTATGTGAAGTGGCTGTCGCTGGCCACCGGTGGCTGTGGTCGGTGGCCCATTTGCGCCGAGCCTTAATTGTACGCCGTTCTTTACCACGCGTATAACTTGATTTTTTTTGAAAATTACTTCAACAATTAGTAATTATTCTTTATAGGGTTTTATGTTAAGTTAGAACATTAATATTAGTCCCGCATAAGATGCCTAGCCGTCTAACAAGGAGATTAGCAATTGAATCCTAAATGGGCATTAATTTATCATCCAAGATAATAATGAAGTTCGTCATGACATAATTTTTGTTGTTGTCAGCAAATAATTATTTAAACATCCAGGTTTTTATATGCATTTTGATAAGTCATTATCCCACCGTTATATAGCATACAGCATCATAATGGTTTTGAAATGTACAGCGTCAAGATGTTTGGTGAACTTGTATAAGAGTTTATATAACTTAGAGTCCTAAGTTCTATAGTATTTTACTATAAGTTTGATATAATGCTTTCCGTATTATTTGGGTGAACCCAAGGGTAATAGCCTTCCGTGCATGACATAATTATTATAATACTGAAGTGTGCATTCTCAAAATACGATGGGACGGTTCTACCAACACTACCAGTAAGGGATCAGGCGCAGTGGTGACAACTTAGCGTGCCCAACCGCAGAAGGAACACCAACAAATTTCTGACTTCGAGCTGGTGCATAGAATTTTAGTAATACAAAAAGCCCGACTCGGGGATCAAACCCGGGACCTCGGTAGTCGAACATATAACCGCTAGACTATCGAGGCAGTCAGTTATTAGAATACAATGTAATGTGATAATCTAATCGCCACCTTGTAAACGTTGCTTCATTTAAACCTACCCAACCGATATTAGTTCATATTTATTTCTCCTTTATCACCCCAACACAAGTCATCATTACTCATAAACGGAACAGCTTAATTATAATTATTAACAGAGTCATCACAGCAGATGGTCTAAAAAACCCTTAATTAAGTCTATAACCCCAACGGAAACGCTAAACCGAACGATGCGTAGCCATGTAAAAAAATATCTCCAATTTTACTACACTAGTTGACTAGGTTCACGAAGCTTTCGATATTGTTCGGACCAATTTTGGGGTTCTCTTGCACCACGTGAATGCAGGTCGTTAAAATGCTCGTGAAAATAAAAAAAGGTTTCGGATATAAAAATGGGTAGTTGTTTTCGAAAGTTAATAGCACGTATCAATGCTTGATGACAGGATAGCACCAATTTTCACTTTGATTTTATTGAGTTTCGATGGAATTCAATAAAATCACCTTTTTGTTTCTTCGCTATTGTCCAAAAATCTTCTAGTTTATTTGAAAATTAAACCTATACTTCTGTACTAATATTATAAGTTTGTAAATTATTAATATTGTCCTCAATTAAGTATATAAAAAAATAAATAAAATATGTTATGCATTGTAAAAGACGTAGGTATAACAAGCGCGAATTATTCGTCTACGTTACAAATAAACTATTTCATTTCAATTCATTTCATTTCATTTGCAAGTTGCAATCATTAATTTTCTGTGATTAAAAGTATTTAAATGTTGACCGGGGATGTAAGGTACCTCATGCAAAATATAATTTAAATCGGTGCAACAGTTTTAGAGATTAGACCGTACAAACAGACAGACTGAAAGAGAATAATAAAAAAAACTGGATTCTACTCCCCTGTTTTTAGCGTTTTTTTTTCTATTTACAGACATTCGACCTCTACAGTTTTATTGTATCTATGTATTGAAATCTTATTATTCTTTCATTTATCTCTCGTAACTTAAATTAATAAATAGCTAGTAGTAGCTTTTAATATCTTTGTAAACAATTAAGTATTAACTAATGATTATTTTTTGAACTAAAATAAAATGGTTAGCATTTTCATAGAATTTTATTCGAAGGGTCAAAATCCAGGAGTCTCAATCAGTCTCAATCAGAATCTTTCAATCAATCGATCGCTCCTTAATTACTCATAAATTTTAACGTAATCCTACTGCTATTTTGATCACCAAATTTAAGAGATGACATAGCAACAGTAATTCTTTGGGTCTATAACCATCGCTGAACTAAGGCACATTTTACTAAAAACATTTCCACATGTTCAATAATGACAAGATTAATATCAGTTCGGTAAGAAATATTCGTCAAATAAAAATACCATAAGACCGCAAGGTGCACCGAATTCCATTGGGTCTCAGAACACAAAAAACAACCGCTTGGTTCATTCATATGCATTTTAGGGAACACCTTTCACTATTCATAATTTCTAAACGATTTAGCCTTGAGGGTAATCTTAACGATATCGAATAGTAACGATATTACTATGTCTGATAAAATTGGCTACTCAGCGTTTTATCATCATCATCATCAGCCCGTACAACGTCCACTGCTGAACATGGGTCTCCTCCCGAGGGAGGGTTTTTGTCATAGTCACCACGCTTGGCAGGCGGGTTGGTGACCTCAGTATTAAGACGTAACACACAAGGTAACGCTGCTGCCCGTTTTCTGCTATACGATTATTATCATCATCATCAACAGCCCGTTTACATCCACTGCTGAACATGGGCCTCCTCTTAACAGACCTTGGCAAACCAGGATCGTAGAGGGATATTGCCATAATCACCACGCTTGGCAGACGGATTGGTGATCGCAGTAAGATGTCAACCTTGAACTAATAGATGCTGCTGCCCATCCATCAGCCATATGTCCCTTAGTCGCCTTTTACGACACCCACGGGAGGACATGGGGTGGTCTATTCTAAACCGGAATCCACACGGCCGATTATTATAGATAATGTTAAAACAATCGGGACCACCCCGAAACGGCTTAACGTGCTTTCCGAGGCCAGGAGGGTACTGAGCGTAGTCGCTCAACCAACCACACCCGGAAAGTAATCTTAGAATTTGCACAAAGATTTTTGTCCGTCGTGGGGATCGAATCCACGACCTCCGAGATTTAAAGCGAGCCAAATACCGCTACTCTACAGAAGTTGTCCTCCTGTTCTACTTTCGAACAAATATCGAAACAGGTATTTTTAAAATAAAGAAGACACGAAAAGCCATTAACATTTAATTATCTTTGTACCTACCTATATTTGTTACCAAAACCGTTAAGAATTTCCATATGAAAGCACCAGGTCACAAATTCATCAAGGCTTCACATGAAATTTATGAACGAACTTTAATCTTCGCAGCATAGTTGAGGAACAGTGTTATAATGAGAAAACTTAATTATTCTTCTTCGGAAAACTAACTTTATAGTAAGACAATATTTGTCGCTAAAAATAGTTTATTCGAATTAATATTTGGGCTACAAACTATGGCTATTTTAAGGTACCTATACAAATTATTTTAATATCAATTACGTGTGTCCTCAAAAAAGCTCAGAATCATTTGTTATACAGTTGCTGCCAACTTTAGTATGATACATAAAACTATTGTAAAGTACAGCGACATTTGCACAAGACTCCCCCAAAAAATCTAAAAGAAAGAAAGAAAGAAAGAAAATAATTTTATTTACGGCACATACAAGGAAATAAAACATAAAAAATTGATTAACACTATTACAGTTATATGCACCATAAATGGGAACTGGCTTCAGCATTAAGCTACAACAAAAATCTAAAAGATCATTGCGCAGCGCTGGTATTCTAGCCAGCCCCAGTTTTGACGCCACGCATGCCAAACGTCAAATAAAAAATATAGATAAAAAAGTTGGCAGTAATTCATGCAAAAATTATATTTACCTAATTATTATTGATTCAATATTTCATTCTAATTTTGATAACCAAATAACTAAAAAATAAACCAAAAATTAAATAAAATAGAAAACCAAATAACTAATAACAACAATCAGAAAGATAACAGCGAATTAATTACAATCAATACAAAAAACATAAAATTAAGAATTGAAATAATGATAAAATTAGGTTAATTGAATAAATTTATGAATTAATATAATTAACTAAGATTAAGCGAAATTAGATTTCGGCCGGAAGCCGGACGCATCCTAACGTTCCATTCTAAATGGGTAAAAAAAAGAATTTTAGTCTGTGCACCCCGGCTACTCGAAGAAGCGTCCCTACGCACGGCGGGAATTCAAAAATTCAATATGTCACGACAAACTATGTCACGCAATGCACTAACTTTTTAGTTGTATGGAATTAATAATTAAGAATACTTGTTTAAAATGATTTTGATGTGTTATAATAATAAGTAGTTGTGAGTGTAATGTGTGTTTTTCTGAATTGGAGTGTATATTTGTATAAACATCCCGTAGTGTACATTTTGTGGTGAATTTATCTACAGTTCTAAAGTTACTGCTATACAAAGTGTCTCATCCTTCGCCGCCAGTCTAAAATAATTAAAAGCATACTGCCACCTTCCTAGTCCATAGAGACATAATTCCAGGTAAGTGTAAGCTATAATCCCTCAATCTCCCCGTCAGCGACCGCCCTAGGTCCAAGTCCCACAGGGGACGCCCTCTTGCGCAGGTTGCATAGTTTGTAGTGTTTAAATCATTTATCTAGGCTGGAGCTCTGCTCGCCTTTATGCCCGATGAAGTAGCAAAAGCCTCGGGGATAACAATATATGTTAGTCCGAAAATAAAAAGGGTTAAGCACGGATATCGCTGTGGTCCGTTGCGTAGATTGTAAGCAGGTGTAATGTATGGTATAGGCTAGTCGTAAAATATATTAACATTTATTTCATTTCGGTTCCGCGAATTACTTTTGTGACTTGATACTACAGTATCAAATGAAATCTATCTATCTACAGATAGATAGATTTCATTATAATTATCAAAAACAAATAAAACAGGTCGCCGACTTAATACGACGAGTATCTTTTTAGCTTCGATACCACGGAGTTGTCTATACCCGTGCCACCAGTACATAATCTATAAGCTTATACATATATACTTTAAGCTGCCAACCAATTAACCTCCTGACCGTCCAATATTATTTATTAGCTGTTCCTATTATATAACTTGATTAACTGCAATATAACCATCACACTGTTTATTTTATATAAATAAATAAAATTGCTGTTATTAAATCATCACCCGTTTCGAGATCTAATTATTCTCACATGTTAAACGGCTATTTAATTGTTTATGGTTATCCAAGATGTTACACAAAAGAATAAATACAAAAGCTGTTTACTATTTATAATTTGGAGAAAATCGTGTCAATATTTTTGTATTCGTCAGCGTTTTAGATGACTCTCTGTCTCTGTTAGTTCTATATTATATTTAGAGAATGAAAATGAATACCACATTAGTCATAACTCATAATATGTTGGATTATTATATTAAGACTGTGTATTCATTCTCTAGTCAAAATGGTTATTATCAATTAATAATAATTTATATAGTTACCAACTCTTTTTTTTTCATTTATTAATTTATTCCTACTACTGTTACATATTCCTACATCTGTTAGTTTTATTAAGTTTTTATGGTTAATAATAATAATAATAACTAGGGAAAATGTCACACAGACCATCCTAGCCCCAAACAAACTAAGCAAAGCTTGTACTATGGGTACCAGGCGACGATATACATACTTATATAGATAGATAAATACTTAAATACATAGAAAACATCCATGACTCAGAAACAAATATTCGTGCTCATCACACAAATATTTGCACTTACCGGGATTCGAACCCAGGACCACCAGCTTCGTAGGCAGGAGCACTACCAACTAGGCTACGGTGACCGTCAAAATGTTCGTCGTTATTTGTCATAAATTTATAAATATCATTATTCTTATTTTATTTAGTTATTCAATAGGAAGTTGCTTTGCTAAATTACGTTCTAGCTTAGGTTAGTAGTACTAAGCTGAGTATTTACAAGAAAATATCGTAATATTTAGCCTTAACTAATTGGCCTTGCTCGATCTTGTGTCCAGGAGATTTATTATGTTGCCTTCAGTATCTTAATTAGAGCTTAAGAGGTATTAATTGCTCACGCTTTTTCTCTTCAAGAATGTGTTTATAATTCACCTTACGTGCGATACTGTATTATTGTTAGTTTGTATTTAGACGTGGGTATGTATAAATTAATGTTTTATGTGTTTCGATTAATGATGCCAGTATAAAACTGTGTAGGTATATTAATAAGATAGATCATTCATTCTTTACTTTATTCTTTATTGCACACATAGAAATACATATATTATGAAGATACATAAACATAGATAATACCGTGTACAACCAACAAACAATTTATTTATACCTGATCAGTATATAAAATAAAATATCAATAAAAATAAGATGAACATACTTACATACCACACTTAAATAAAATACCTACATATTTAAAAATACACTACTTATATACAGGGTGTCCCAAAAGATTACGTAGCTGGGAAGGGGGGTGATAGGGATGGTCACAAGGGTCACCAGAAAAATATAAAAAATTCCCTCTGGGTGTTTAAAAAAATAAATGGCATTTTTTAAAAGACTAAAAATTTTACACCTTGTGCTAACTGTACCTACAAATATGGCTGTATTTAAAAAAAATGCTGTTATGTAATCTTCAATAACAACAAGGTCATCAACATCAACATCAAAAATAACAAGGTGTAAAATTTTAAGTTTTTAAAAAAATGCCTTTTTTTTAAATACCCAGAGCGGTTTTTTTTTTTTTTTTTTCTAGTGACCATTGTGTCCACCCCTGTCACCCCCTTTCCCAGCTACTTAACCTTTTGGGACACACACTGTGATAGGAAATATTTTAAAATAGACTACTTATGTATTTATACATTACAGAGATAGGAAATACTCCTTCGTTCTTCTTTTAAAAGCATTTATAGATGAGCAAGGCTAATGATGATGACACCATATGCCTGCCCTTGGATACATTCTAATTACAGTCTAGGAAATATTGTAAATAAACTACCAACTTTAACAAGCACAAGTTAATGATAGGTTTTAATAAAAAAACACTTAAACCAACAACAGCCTTAGAAAGCTTTACTAGTAACCCTTTAAGTTCGATATACAAAGAAAAAAAAACTCATCGAAAATTGAATTTAATTGATTGTTGATACGACCTCCATTAAACCGCGATGCGTATATTTCGTTTGCACGACAATGTATAAAGGTGGAATAAAACATTAATTGCTGTCAGACGGCGAGGGGCGAGACAAAAGGTTAATTTTTTCGTAACTATTGTGTATACGGGACCCTCCGTTACGGTTCGAGTACGGCCCTGTTTCGCCAGAATGAAAAAGCGGGGTTACCCGAAATTTTGCTCTGTATTTTTTTTATTGCGTTAGGCTTTTAATTTTTTAATGTGTTTATATTACCTTTTTATTTTGATTCGTTTTAACGGTGTGTAGCATTTTGTTTACAAAGAAAAATAAGTCAGTCTTTTAGCGTCTGGGAAGGGTTCGGGCAACCGTTCCCAGACACACTAAAAAAATACCTAATTTTGGGGTGGTCTTTTTTTTTTATAAAAATCTTTTTTGTTTACGTAAACCTATTACAGGCACTTACAAATAGTCAAAACAATAATTTAGAATTAATCTTGTTCTGTCTATATTCAATTATATTAAGAACAATTGTCATTATTCTATTTGGTCTATTTATTGTAACCATAATTCATCATTTCATGTGTAATGCCTACTCCATCCGCGACTTCCTCTGCGTAGAAATATTTTTACGCGTTTTGTCCATGCAAACTTAGCCAACCCTTATCATCGTTTTAGGGGCAGATCTTTTTTTAATTCCTTTTTATCGGATGGCTAGGTCATATAGAGAAGTGCCGGATTGCTTATGCGTACCCGGCCCCCGCCAACGGCGGATCGAAGGAGTGTCCGGGGGTTTTAGTGGTGTAGGGTCCTCTCCTCGTGGTATGACTTAGCATACCACGTTATGGAGAGGGCGAGTCCCACATATCCCTCCGCCAGGGCGCGAATACGCTGCAGCGGCGGTGGGAATGCGTAAATGCATTTCACCAGGTTTTTTTTTTTTTTACGGGCCTATTTAGTTAGCCCTGAGGCTTTTGCTACTTCACTGGGCATAGCATTTCCCCAGGACAAAAATAAATAAATATAGAGAATACCTACACCGTTTATAATCAGCGGTTTAGGCTGTGCGTCCGTCAATCAGTTAGGACAAAGCGCAAATTATTAATCTATACTGATATTTAACTCCCGAAGAGTTTGTTTGTTTGCTTGAATGCGCTAAGGAACCATTCATTCCCATTATAAATCTACGTTACTCACAAATAGCAAAATGCATATTTAATTATGATGTTTCTAAGGGAACTGGAGTTTAGTATACACAAAACAAAGTCATAATTCTCTCTTCGTTATCATAAAAAAAACGGAATCCAACGTACTAAATGTATTAATAAAATCGAAACACAAAGGTGACAGGCACTGACGTGTGGACTTAATGAATATCGGAGGATTTCAGCTGATGTTGAATGGCGCTAGACGTTAGGTATTGGATCAGGATTACTGTCGTATTGTTTTGTACCAACAATAATTGGGACTGACATTTTTCAAAGGTATACTGTACTTGCTTCACCCGCGTAACTGCCGTTCCCGAGGGATCTTCATAATTAAATATAGCCATGTCATCCGGGGATAGTGTAGCTTTCCAACGTTGAAATAAATTTTCAAATCGGTCCAGAAGTTTCGGAGCTTATTCATTACAAACATACACACAGAAATACAAATCCTTTCTCTTTATAATATTAGTATAGATGGGTGTTTCAATAAACTACGCACAAGCTTTCTGTAGTAGAGACATGGTTTTTCGGATGGACATGTGTAGTTAGCCACTAGAAGACGAGTAGCCCCACCGGATGCCGGTGCAGATCCCGGTGCCGCTAGTATTGGTGCTTGGAGAGACACCCGGGGGTTTTAGTGGGTAAGCCTATGGTGGTGGGTGGATAAGTATACCATCGCCATGGAGACGGGACTCCTATACTACTGCTGCTGCGGTGGGGATACCTAATGCATTTCCTCCTAAAACAAAAATGGAGACGGTACCTGGAGTGTACTGAATGCAGAGGTCGGAGGTCCTAGTGTTATGGCGCAAACATTTGTCCGGACTGGGAAAGGCTGATGGATAGATAATGAAACAGTCAGTTTAAAAGGTTTGACTTTGTCTTCTTCTTTTCGTGCCGACCTGGCGTTCAAATTTGGGAAGACCAGTACTCGGCCACTGACACAGCATTATCAGTGGAGTTTCACAGATCCTCGCGTGTACGGTCCTCGGTGTTGGTGCACGCAGGGCAGAATAGGAGGTTAAAAGTTTTACTTTAACCTGAGTAGTCGTAGAACCTTGTTCATATCATATAAATGGGTCAATCAAAGTGATAAAACGTAATTAACGAAAGTTCCTGTAAAGTTAAAGTAGGTTCGATGTTTTATTAGTTAATGTTAGTTTTTTAACTACAGTCTTAAAACTGAGCTTTAAATTGAAACTTACATAAATTGCTACAACATTTTAATAATTATTCTCCAATATTGCGCCACTTTTGGCCGCCAGAAGATTGGAGTGTAAAATTGAGAAGTTTTTGTCTTACAAATTATCTACTTGCAAACTAAACGGAACTAAACTTCTTCGATAGAGACTGGTTTCGGATGGTTCTTTTCAGGGATTTATGTTAAGAGAGTAGAGAGGCTTTTGTCCTGTAGAGGGAAGGTTTAGGCTAATGATGATAATAACTAATCTTCCGGATGATGCTAGAACAAATCGGCAGCCTTATCACATTTTGTAAGGCCGCCAATTGTACCTACTCTGTAAAGTGTTCTGTTGTTATACTGTACAATAAAGAGTTATCTATCTATCTAGATTTTTACGAACAGATTTATGTACCTAGTTAATGTGACGTTTGCTTCTTCACGTATAGAAAGTAATCAGGGCTCCAGCCTTATTAAATGGTTTTAAAACAATAAGCAACCTATGCAAGCAGGCCCCCCGTGTGGGACGACGACCTATGTTTCTAGCCGATACCTGCATAGTTAAACTATAATAATAATAATCAATACCACAAGATTTGGCAAGTTCTTATAATAATTATAAGAATCGTTGTATTGGAATTATTTAGAAGTAGACAAGATATCTTAGTTTTTTCTATTACATAGTCTTCTATTTAAGTTAATTTGATAAGTTTAATTTATTTTTGTTAAGTAATTTTAGTTAACGTTTAGGCCCGAATTCCTCTGTCGCTGATGTCGGTCGCGCGTACGAATATACGTTGTGTTCTATGAAGCACCACACTGTGACGCTGACATCAGCGGCGCGCGAGTTGCTACGCGCCGCTGATGACGCGCGTCGGTCTCGCTCGTCAGCGCCGCGTTCGTCGGTCGACTGACGCGCTATAGAACGCTATGAGCGTCCTCACTCTGTTCCCGACCGTCGGCACGCGCGCGTACAATCGCCCGCCACCATGAACATTGATACCGAACGTGTGATTGCCGAGTTGCGCCTACGTCCTGCATTGTGGGATTTATCGAATGAACTTTACAAAGATCGCGATGCCAGAGCATAATTTTGGTTACAAGTTTATGAAGCTCTTTTTCCCGAATTCAATAATGAGGGCGATGATAAAAAAAAGGAGATCGGTAAGTAAAAGATAATTAATGATTAAACGAACTTACCTGTACGTGAAGTTCTATCATAATTATACAAAGTGCTTCGTTCGAAGAGATGAGTAACCTGTAAGAATATTTAATTATTTGTTCAGTCAACTTGTAGTAGTAGCCCCAGCTATCATCACTCCACTGTATTTGAGGGTAGTTGTATATATATTTTTTTTTTCTACCCTACGTAGCTATCCTCTCGGTGCCCCCGGCCTGGTCGTTCATTTAGTTTGGAGCAAGAAATCACTCCATTAAATAGATATTTCCGAAAACATCGGGATAAGTACTCAGCAAGTACGGACGGGGCAGGGTGGGCGTTGATTACTCATCTCTTCGAACGAAGCACTTTGTATAATTATGATAGAACTTCACGTACAGGTAAGTTCGTTTAATCATTAATTATACTCGTGCTTCGTTCTCGAGATGAGTAACCTGTAAGAATATTTAATTATTTGTTCAGTCAACTTGTAGATTTTGAGAGTAGGTATTTGAGGAAATATCAGTAAAAAACAGAAGTTGTAACATTTGTTTTTATTGACAAGTTATTTAAGTTCAAGTGAGTTATTACTCTAATTAAACAATGAATTAACGATATTTAACGTACTAGTCATTTATAATCAACCTAGCAAGAGAATCACTATGATTATCAACAATAGTCCTATCGTAGAACCTAGCGAATGTGGAAGATGTACCGCTCCAGCCCGCAGTTTTGCGGATTGTGTCCACACTGAGACCAAGACGGCGCGCGCGAGACGTACTTGCATGTCTCGTACTGTGCGCGCTGAATATCGTTACATCTACTCCACATCCTTCTAGTGCCGATTTTATCCTTCGACTAATTGATTGAGTACCAACAATCGCGTGAGGCTTTCTGTAGCTAATAAAGAGGAAATTACAATCACCTCTGAGTCCTCTTGTTCTGTCTAAATAAGCGAGTAAGGTATTAGCAGGACAAATGTGCGGTTTCTGTCTAAAAAACGGTAAGCACAGAGTCGGTTGATTAGCGCCGACACGCGAGGTCTTAATAAGATCCGGTATTTTTATAGTAAGTTGTAAATTTGATTCTTCTATGTTTTGTATACTTATTTTGGATAAAGTCTGTACCCTATGTGCTGTCGTTAATGCCAGCAGCATGGAGCATTTTTTGGACAATCTTTCTAAAGATAGCTCATCGTTGGGGTACCACTTTGCGAGCTTTTCTAGAACGAGCGATGTGTCCCAGGTAACATCATATTTAGGGGCTGGAGGTTTTAAACGAAATACCCCTTTGAAAAACCTTTTGACTCTGTCGTCGTTTGATACGTTTGATCCCATTAACATAGCTAAAGCGGACCTATAAGTGATTAAAGAACCGTACTGCGAACCAGAATTAAATAAATATGTAAAGAATGACAAAATCGAGGGAATAGATTCTTCATAAAAATTTAGGTGATTATCTCTTGAATATATAAACCAACGCTTAAGGCACACATCATATTGTTTCATAGAGTTGGATGACAGGGATGCAAGCATGATGTCTATAGAATCTTTAGGGACGTCTCGTCGCAGTAGTGCCGTCCGGAGAGCACTCCTGCAACCAGGGTAAGACTCGACTGAATGTTGCCTCGGCTGGAATAAAAAACGAGGGCGTTTTCACAGGGCGTAAACTTTATGGTATCGCTAACGAGTAATCGTGTAAACACCGGAAACCATGGCTGTGTTTCCCATAAAGGTACGACCATTATTCCAGTTGCCCTATCCAGAATAATTTTCTTTAACGTTTTTAGAATTATCGATACGGGTGGAAAAGAATAAAAGAATAAACAGGACCAATCTAGAGTAAAAGCATTTATCGCCACAGCATCTGGGTCTTTGTGCCACGAGACGTATCTTGTACATTTTTTATTTATTCGGCTTGCGAACAGATCAATCTCGGGTTGGCCGAAAGCAGCGGTTAACCTGTTAAAAGCCGAAGTTTCTAGTTCCCATTCCACATCAGGATGGTTGCGTCTGGATTCGGCATCTGCCATAGTGTTTTCTTCAGAACGGATGTAAGAAGCATATATGAAAATTTTCCTCGACTCGCACCATTGCCAGATTTTCCTAGTAATATCTGTAAGATGTGGGAACTGTACGCCACCCATTCTATTAATGTACGAAACTGCTGTTGAATTATCGACCCTAAGAAGAATCTGGCAATGGGAGTAGTCTTTAGCAAAAATCTTGATTGCAATAAACGCGGCCAGTAACTCCAGATAATTAATATGTTTTTTGAGCTCCTCATTGGACCACTGGCCACTCGCTGTCTCATTGCCGCATGCTGCGCCCCATCCAGTCGTTGAGGCGTCAGAAAAAATTTCAGTGTCGTACCTGTCTTCTAAAATCCTATGTACAGAGCGCTCTACTGCGCCTAGCCACCAAAAGAGGTCTGTTTTTAAAAAGTCGGGAATGTTCATTAATCTTTCGTAATTATCGTCCTGAGCTAAATTTAAATATTTACATCTTTCTAAATTTTTGGTGTAGAGCCACCCATATTCAATGGCGGGACAAGCTGAGACCAGGAGTCCAATAAGCTGTGCAAACTGCCTAATTGAACATGTTTTTAGGCTAATAAATTTTACCAATTCCTCGTGCGTTTAATGCGTTTCCTTTTTTCATCTGGCAATAAAATAATGAATCTACTGGAGTCGAGAATATAGCCTAAGTATTTACATTTATTCGACGGTGTAAGTATGCTTTTTTCCTCGTTTATTATAAAACCCAGGGAGGATAACAGTTTTGTCGTTATCGAAACATTGCTGATACATTCTTGATAGGAATTACCTATCAAATTCATGTCGTCTAAATAAATAGTTGACATGAAACCGCCGGACCTTAAAAGTTTGACTATGGGTTTTGTAATTTTTGTAAATATGTACGGAGCCGTGCTTAAACCAAACGGTAAAACATTGCATTCATATAGTTTATTTTTCCATTTGAATCTTAGGTACTTTCTACTTTCTGGGTGAATTTTGATAAAATGGTAAGCATCCTTTATGTCAATTGTTGCCATATAGCAGTTACGTGACATTAGCTTCAAGGTTGTACGCAGATCCTCTATTTTGAAATGCGAGGTATCTATGAATTTATTTAACTGTTTAAGATTAAGTATAAACCTCATTTTACTGTTTGGTTTAGGTCGTAAGAATACGCTAGATACGAATTGGTCCTTACACGGTTCACAAATCGAAATTGCTCCGTAAGACTCAAGTTTGGCAATCGATTCACTTAAAAGCAGTTTTTCTGAATCTGAATGCTTTCTTTCTGGAGGTTGATGTAATTGTTTTACGGACTTCGAAAACTTAATTATGTAACCTGGGTTTATCCATGATAGTATTGTCCGATCGTTGGTGATTAGGCGCCACGACTTGTAAAAATGCGACAGCCGTCCGGCGTATTTTACCTGGTCTAGCACCGCTTGCGCGTGTACCTCTGCGGCGGCGGCGGCGGCCTGCGTGACAAGTTGGTGCGCGCGGCGCGCGGCTCGAGGCCCGAGGGCGGCGCTGGTTGCGCGGGCGCCATTGGAGCTGCAGGCGCGTTCCGCCGTCCCGTCGTCGTTGGCCCCGTCGTCGCCGGTTGCTTGCGACCCGCGACTGGGGCTCTCCAGTTTTTTGATTGTGTCGGTTTAAACTGATGTTTCAACTCGCTGGCTGATTTCGTAACGGCCTTAGCAGTTTTCAAAGAATCAGCAAGGGTTTCACCAAAAAGTGAAGTGTCTATCTTAGTATTGAGCAACGGCTCTTTCATTTCTTTTTTAAGGAAGAAACGGCGAGATTCCTTCTTGATATTGAATCATTATATTGTGTATCGCACATAAGACGAGCCGTATCCATGAGACGTTTGATTTGAGCATCGAGAGCGTAGGACAGCGCTTCTCCTAAGCAAGAAATAGCGGCAGCCATCCTTTTTTGACGGTATTGCATAAGTTTATCACGCTTTAGTGAGGCTTCGTTGAGAGCGCCCTTTATTTCAGTATTTAACATCGGAGCTCCAATCAGCCTACAATTTCCAGGTAAAAGATATTTATCACATAGTTCCTTTCGCAGCTCTTTGTTTAATCCATTAGTCGCAATGTGATTAAAACGAGCAGCCAGCTCCGTGCGGATGTCTTTCCCATATTTCACTGTAGCCGTCGGTTCATCGCCAAGAAGTTCAAGAATATCGTTATCAAGTGTTGATTCCTCCGCATTTATCTGAACTTCTTGTGAAGTATACGGAGGCGGCTGCGGAGTAGACGGTGGCACCTCTCGTGAGGTCGAAGGCAGTGGCGCCTCTGATGGCACTGGTGTTACCTGCACTGGGGACGGCGGCGTCGCTGGCAGCGGAATCGTAATGTTTTCTTGTCGTGAGGGCCCCGATGGAAGAACGATGGAGTCAATATCAGAAACATCACTCGATGAGTTTTCGATTTCCCCACCTGAAAATAGCCAAACAGCTATTGATTCAGTTATCCCAGAATAAGTTTACTAGTTATTAACCGAATTAATTTGAGGGTGACTCGACAATAATTTATTTAATTCAAAGCGTTTTCCCTTATAAGGGCAATGAATCAACCATAATGAGGTAAAAATTCTGATTTATATCGCTTTGCATTGAATTACGGTATCACGAGATTCAATATGACGCTCAGATAGTCCTAAAAACGTCTTTGCGAGTATAATTATCATAAGTAGGTCACCATGTATGGATATGTGGTGGTTTGGTTTACGCGCGGATAGCCCCGAAGGCGTCCTTGTGCGTTACCGAAATGTCGAGGAAGCCCTCGCCACATAAGTTAAAACTTTACAACAAGTTACGCGCGGATAGCCCCGAAGGCGTCCTTGTGCGTTACTAAAATGTCGAGGAAGCCCTCGCCACATAAGTTAAGAATTTACAACAAGTTACGCGCGGATAGCCCCGAAGGCGTCCTTGTGCGTTACCAAAATGTCGAGAAAGCCCTCGCCACATAAGTTAAGAATTTACAACAAGTTACGCGCGGATAGCCCCGAAGGCGTCCTTGTGCGTTACCAAAATGTCGAGAAAGTCCTCGCCACAAAGTTAAGACTTCATAACACGTTACGCGGGGATAGCCCTGAAGGCGTCTTTGTGCGTTCCTTTTTTATGAGTCATGCGAAACCAGTTTATAAAATATTAGAAATTATTATAAAAACCAAAGAAAAGTACTTACGGTTATGGTTTTGCAGAGATTGCGAAGAATCATCCGAGGGTGATGAAATAATCCGTTTGCGACGACTTTTGCACATTTTTAATAACTTTTCAATTTTTCGTAACTTTTTCGTAACACCATCTTCTTCATTACGTTTTCTTTTAGGCATTTCGAAGTTTTAAACTAAGAATAATCGAGGTAAGAACAAGTCAAAATTGCGCGTGCGGAGTGATTGACACTGAGAATACGAAATGAACGACCAGGCCGGGGGCACCGAGAGGATAGCTACGTAGGGTAGAAAAAAAAAATATATATACAACTACCCTCAAATACAGTGGAGTGATGATAGCTGGGGCTACTACTACAAGTTGACTGAACAAATAATTAAATATTCTTACAGGTTACTCATCTCGAGAACGAAGCACGAGTATAATTGTGTTTATAATAATTTTAAAATAATCTATCTGTTATTATAATCTATGTGTTTAAAATAATCTAGTCTAATGCAATAACATGCTGTCAATTTCAGAACAAAGCAAGGCATATTAACTCCGCTTCACAAATCCACTTGGAGACGCCTGTACCGTGGAGCGGTCAGTATTGCACTACGGATGTTTTCATTGGCGCTGATGGTCAGCGCGCTACGCGACCGTCGCGACGTCAGCGACAGAGGAATCCGGGCCTTAGAATAAGTTTTTTTTTTATGTTTTGGTTTTTCTTTCATATTAACATTAATGTAACCGTAGGTATGTATGCATGTTGCGGCACCTTATTTAACAACTATTTATAAATTTATATTTTAGTTTTTGTATATGTAATGTAACTACTACTGGATGTCCAAATAAATAAATAAATAATGATGTTTATCGTTGTAAGTCCGCTGCTATATAAAACTAGTGTACCGGAAACGAAGAACACTATACCTCCCTAATACACTTGATACTACTACAGGGAACAGGGAGATTCAGTTTCCAAACAACCAATGAATTTACCAAATTGTTGTAATAAACTTATTGTTACTAGGAACTGTAGAATTGTTTAAGATGTACTAACTGAGCTTTAAGGTGGTTTGTAGTCACATTTAATTAGAAATAAAACTCTTTTTTTATGTTAAGATTTTAGGATGATGGTGACAAATTTTGTGCTGGTCAAATGATGAAAAAAAAAACCTTGAATTCTAGCCACTATTATTTCTTTATATATTTCTAAGCAAAGAAATCGATTCGGGCTAAACTCATAATGCATCAATACCGCCACCCTGAGCCGAGGTCCAAGTTCCACAGTGGACGCCCTCTTGCGCAAGTTTCTGAGTTTATAGTAAATAAACCATTTAATGAGACTAGAGCTGTGCTCGCCTTTATATCAGACTAGCGGCCCGCCCCGGCTTCGCACGGGTGGACTTTTATACCCTACCCTACCCCTACCCTAACCCTACCCTACTCCTACCCTACCCCTACCCTACCCCTACCCTACCCCTACCCTACCCCTACCCTACCCCTACCCTACCCCTACCCTACCCCTACCCTACCCTACCCCTACCCTACCCCTACCCTACCCTACCCCTACCATAGCCCTACCCTACCCCTACCCTACCCTACCCCTACCCTACCCTACCCTACCCTACCCTACCCTACCCTACCCAAAAGTATCCTATGTCCTTCTCCCAGTTCTTAGCTACCTCCCTACCAATTTTCAGCCAAATCGGTTCAGCCGTTCTTGAGTTATAAATAGTGTAACTAACACGACTTTCTTTTGTTTTTAAAATGTATTCTGCTATTCGGGACGGAAACAAATCCAACAAATCAAAAACCATGGCAATCGGTCCAGCCGTTCTCGAGTTATAAGTGTTGTAACAAACACGACTTTCTTTTATATATATATAGATTAATTAATTAATAAGTAGCTCAAGCCTCGTGGCTGACTACATAATGATTGATGGCTTCATCTAGTGGTTACCTTCTTGGTGTCTGTGGTTGCCTTTAGTGGTAATTAAAAATGAGGCAGTGGGCGGCAGACTTTATAGTTGAATGTTTAACATAAATCATTATCTCTAATCTAAAGTTGTTCTTTTATTTACTTAGCTTAAGCTTACATCGAATAGTAATAAAACCGTATTTATATCCATTTAATAGCTTTTTAATAAGAAGGTATGATATAAAAGACCGTTTTACGACAATGAAACGTTTGGATATGAAATAAATTTTAACCTGTGTGTCACTTAAATAAGGTAAAGCTAAACGAAGAGTCGTGATTATTTGTCTATTTAAAACATACGTTATGAATATATATAGTATATTATTGATGTTTATGTTAGTTAGTTTTTAAGTAGAGTACGTAGATATGAACATGGATAAGCATTTTAAAAATACAGTTGTTTTTGGTAAACACGGTTTATTATTATTGATGTTGCTTATTTGCAAAGTAGCTTCGTTTAAAATAATTAAGATAAACAATAAAGTTTTAAATAATGAATTAATACTTAATCACTCTCAAATATTAATTAATTTGCAGTTTTCTAATAATGTGGCGTGTTTTTATTCAGATTACGGCATATCTAAATACGAGGTACCACAATTCGCTGCTTTTATGCGATAGTGGCTCAAAACCAAATGTGTAACGATAATGAGATTTAGTCAAATGACATTACAGACCAATTTGTGTTGAGTTATAACGTTATTTTGTGTCACATAGTGTTTACAATCAAATCTGTAATACCTATACATGCTAAAACAGTAGAGTATTGTAAGTGTATCTAAATACTGCGCAATAAGGATCCCATTTTGGAAATACCTGTAGGCATGATCGTCAGTAGGTACTAGGCTGCTGGGAAAATATATTCATGCTAATAATGGAACGGTGGATAATTAAACGGCTTGCTGTCCGATTAAGCACTGCACAGTGGCGCATATATTTTATTTATTTTTATTTTATTTCTTAAGAAAACTTACAGCTTATTAACAAATAGTTCCTTACACAATAAAAGAAGGCCAATTACAATCCATATTTCTAATCAACAATTTGCTGATACTGAGCCGACTTGGACCTCGGTTCAGGACGGTCGCTGACGGAGCTATTGAGGGATTATGACTTTTAGTTGTTTAGTGGAGTTTTGGAAATAGGACTAATTTATCGAACGTCTAGAAACTCCGCAACATGCGCAAGAGGGCGCTCCCTGTGGGACTTGGATCTAGGCTCAGGGCGGTCGCTGACGGAGGGATATAGGGAATACCTTAGTATTATGACTTTCAGTTTTTTAAGGGGAGTGTAAGTGTCGTCAAAAGCCAAAAATAACGAAATACCTTAATTTTCGTTTAAGTCGCCTGTGATTCGCTTAATCTATTAGTAACGTTATATACCTAGTTATAAATCACTATGTAATTGAATATGTCGAAAATATTCTTCTTAGAATGTGTAGGAAATAGAATGATAAATTTCTATAGCGTTCACTGTAGCTGATTTGGCACGGAGCGGCTTGACTTCAAATTTCAGCTCCAAATTCTGCCGGTGGTTTAAATTTATTATTCTCAAATATTAAAATTTTGGAAGTCATATTTCATAGGTCACAGAAATTTGCAAAATCTGTACCTAAATTGTTTCGTTTTGCCATAACTACATGTAGGGTTTCGTGATAACGCTAAAGATACCACGAGGCTTTTGCTACTTCACCGAGCATAAAGGCGAGCGAAGCTCCAGCCTAAATAAATCTATATCTATACTTATATTATAAAAAGGAATAGTTTGTATTTTTGTATGTTAGTTTCAAATAAACTCAAAAACTACTGAACGGATTTCGATAACTCTTTAACCATTTGAATGCTACAAATCCCTGAGTAATAAGGGCTATAAATAGGCTATAAAAGTCCTCCCGTGCGAAGCCGGGGCGGGCCGCTAATGGTTTATAAATTACAAACTAAGCAACCAGCGCAAGAGCCTTCTTTCGCTGGTTGCTTAGTTCAAGTTGAAGTCCAAGTCCCACTTGGACTTGGATCTCGGCTCAGGGCGGTCGCTGATTATTAAGGGATTATGACTTTTTTTTGTTAAGTGGAGTTTAAGAATGTGGACTAATTTATCGAGCCACTAATAAATCGCTTTGTATCACTTACACAGCAACTGTATATGGTCATACCTTTTGAAATACATCTCTAAACACATTTCAATTTCCGATTTATACATTTATCCCTAAACAAATTCCCGATCGAAATAGAATCGGCGTCACTATTCCACATAGTTTGACAGCGGCCATAGCAGTGTGCGTGACGTGTTTACGACTCCAACTGAAATTTACTACCTTTTTGTGACTGTCAAATTGGCCGAGCTGAAGATTTGGTGCACGGTCGGGAAGAACGTTCACTTGGAATTACGACGTTCCACCTCAGGTAGTTTTATTTTATCAAATACATGAGGATTTGGTGAAAAATGTAGCTGTTTGTGTTCAGCTATACGAATATTATAAAGAAGTAAAGCTTATGACAGTCAATGAGGCGTAGAGGTTTGAGTCCCGCTTTAAGGCAAGAAATCTTTTTGTAAATTTTAAGATTTCCTACCGGGTCTGGTTGGTTAACGGACTATCTTTCGTGCCTCGGAAAACGCGTAAGCCGTTGATCCTGATTGTTATAAAATAATCTATAACAAGCGTTTACCAGGGAACGGGCAGTAGCGTTTCTTTGTGTTACAACATAATAATGCGACCAAACAAAATAAATCACTAACCCGCCTGCCAATCGTGGTGACTAAGGCAAAAACCCTCCCTTGGAAGGAATCCCGTGTTCAGCAGTGGACGCTATACGGGCTGATGATAATGATTATAATGAAAGTTTATTAGTATGGATTTTCAAGGTTATCTCCGGTAATAATGGTCCGATTTCGAAAATCTTTCAACATTGGATAGCTACATTATCCAGGACTAAAATAAGCTATATTTAAAGACGAAGTTCACACAAGAACGGCACCTACGTGGGTGAATATAGGTAAGTAGTAAAGTCTTTGTCATAAACCTTAAAGGTAATAGGGGGGACCGGTTTGACCTCCGTACCTGGAATATCATGTTTAAATAGCGGAATCTATTTTAGTTCTTAGATACCGTAGTTACATACTAGTGGAAGAAGTTACAATGGATGTAATTGTGAGTCTGGGTGTGAAGTCTGCGTGAATTGCCTAAGTGTTAGTATAGTCCTCCGCGACACGGATTCCTTACATACATACATATATATAATCACGCCTTTCTCCCATGGGGGTAGGCAGAAACTACAGAACGCCACCTGCTACGATCCTTACACACTCCCTATGCCTCGTCCATGTTCATACATCTGGTCATACACGCACGCCGGTTGCGAGTACTACGCACCTGACCTTTCTGAAGAACATCACCTATGAGGTCAGTGGATTCCTTACAAAAACTATCAAATATTCCTGTCCTAATTATTAGGTACTATATTGAATTCTGACAATTCAGGCTTCTAGTTTTATCTACAACAAAGTTATAGAGGGGTCAAAAATGGCCTGAAGTGCATGGAGAAAAGGATGGTACGGCTTTCGGGGGACAACGGATTTCATACATCTGCCATTCCCGGTACCCATTGCCGGCGTTCTCAGCATTTCCCGGGGGTTTATGTTGAACTTCTGCTCGGTGTATGATTAGTAGTAGGTATCTATAGTGAGGGTAGTTACATAATCTGCTGCTGTAGTGGTGGGTATACCTAATGCATTTCTCTCCAATAAAAAAAGTATATTTTCATTTATAGATAAGCCGTAAAAATCGATGCATCACCACGTCTTCTCAAAGTTGTAACTCTGTTAACAACCGAACATCACGGGCGCTGGGCTGTCAAATAAATGTCGAGCGATTCTCAACATTTTTATAGCGAGGAACGTAAACGCTAAACGCTATTTTATAGCTCGATTATGTCTTTGGCGTAACAGCCCCTGATCCAAATACGTGCTTTAAATATTCGGATTTTATTATTTTTAGGGGTCCGTACCCGACTGAAATGTTCTTTGATGAAATTGATGATTAAATTATGTATTCCTGTTGCCGCTATAACAACAAATACGTAAAACAAAATAAAAATTATACTTAAGGGGGGGAGCCTTATATATTATATTAATTTTATTTATTACATACAACAAACAACAAACGTGGTATTTTGCCTTTTTCGCAAGATAGCTTTAACGACAACAGCACAACAACGGCTCTTTAAAAAAGGTTACAATATTGTTACGCATTTATTGTAATATACTAGAAATAAAAAGACGCTGGTCTTGGTTACGTTTTCTTACATTACTTTGACAAAGAAAATCAAACAAAAAAGTATAAAATATGACAAGTACCTACACTAAAATGTTGAATAGACAATATGTTCCAAATAGGTTCGATTCGTTACAAATATAATAATGTTGTTCACCTAGCCAATGGTACGGAACCCTTCCTGCGCGAGGCCGACTCGCACTTGGCCGGTTTTGTTTTATACGAATACGCTGTTCTTTTGAGATGTGAGAATTTAAATTAGTTTAGAAATGTGTTTCCTGGAATTAATTCGTGTGTTTGCTTTGATATATGACGGAGTTAAACTAATTTCGTGTTTTTTGTTATTGTATGACAAAAGAATTGTATTAAAATTATGCGTAGTAACGCGTTGTGAAATTAGTATGGGATGTCATGGTTACGTAACCTGAAGAAAATTACATGATGACCTATTTTTTTCTATAGCAAAATTTATGTTAAATTGTTGATGGATGCAGAATGAAGAATTAGTAAAGCTAGAAGGCGGGAAGGGAATGTTTCATATCTTTTTGTTTGTTGGAGAACAAATCTTAAACTACTCAACGTATATTTATACTAATATATAAAGCTGAAGAATTTGCCTGAACGCGCTAATCTCAGGAACTTTTTTTTTCGGTGTTAGATAGCCCATTTATAGAGAAAGGCCAAGAAAGGCTATATTTACTATTTACCATAGTTCCTACTGGAACGAGAGATACACGGGAGAAACAGCGCCTGATAAGCTTGTCTAACATATTTGTTCTAAAGGTTTCCCGACATGTTGTTTTAAATTCTTTTTCGGATTGACTTGTGTAGATAGCCACGAGGCTTTTGCTACTTCACCGGGCATAAAGGCGAGCAGAGCTCCAGCCTTAATAAATGGTTTAAAAACTACAAACTAAGCAACCTGCGCAAGAGGGCGCCCCCTGTGAGGCTTGGACCTTGGCTCAGGGCGGTCGCTGGCGATGAGATTGAAGGATTATGACTTGTAGTATTTTAGGGGAGTTTTGTCGCTCTACTTAACAGTGCGCGAGCCGCTCGGACTTCGGGTCTACGGGGGCATCGGATGGTTCTTTACAAACTAAGGGTCAGGAGGACGAGGGGGGACGCGTCGCGCACTCTTCTCCTACGGGTCGGATAGAGTGGTCTCTGTGTAGTGGTGCTAGTTTCTTGCAGTCTTTTTACTGCTAGTTGGTAGATTGTTATCTCGTCGTCTGGGTCATCTAGAACGCCCCGAGGCCGACGGTGTTTACCTACGACGCTTTGTGGGCAAAGGCCTATAGTCAGATGCTGCAGCAACCAACGGGTTTGGGTGTTGCGCCGCGGATTTGAAGAAGCGTTCGGACGCCTCTTTCATCCACTGCTTGATGGAAGGCAGTTGGAGATTAGAATGTAAATTGCGATTACGAATGAACCACGGTGCCCCGGTGGCTCGTCGAGTGAATCTTCTTGGAACAGTCTGTAAGCGGTACAAACTGCTAGACGCGGTATGAGCAAATACGGTGCTTGCGTACGTCATAATCGATCGTATGGTTTCCGGTCGTCGGTTCGATCCCCACCTATTGCACTACCGACGTACACCCAGTCGTAACACAAGCATTTTAGCTTAGCACGAGTTGCTCACAATAATACTAGTAGACTGCAAAATTCTGCTAGTATTCTTCATATAAAAAAAAACTTCCTAATAAACTATTTTATTTCAAATCTTTCAATTGATCGTACAAAATTTATTACAGCGCCATCTACAGGTGAAACACGACAACTAATGTAAGGTGCACACCACACTGGGTAATCGTGGCGTGCAAACCACAACTAATGGTACTCGATGAGGACAAACCGAAAGTGGACGGTTTCTGTTACACAATTACATAGAAGCCGATATTGTTTTCGGTTTTCGGTGTAGCGCTTTGTGCGGTGCTGAAATGCTTTTATCGGGTCAATTCCGATTTAGAGTTGCTGTCCAAATTTTTTTTGAGTTGAAATTTGGGACCATCCTTTTTGAGTACAGAACCCTAAATACTAAAAATAGTACTTTGTTTAGTGCTAAAACCTCTATTTAGCTTTTGTGAGTTATCTTTACTATATAAAATTATAAAGAGGAAAGATTTGTATGTGAGTGTGTTTGTAACGAATTGACTCAAAAAGTACTGGACTGATTTTAAAAAATTATTTAACCATTTGAATGCTACATTATCACTGATTAATATAGGCTATATTTAATTATAAAGTTCCCACGGGAACGGGAGTTACGCGGGTGAAACCGCGCGCGGGAAACTAGTCCAGTATATTCTAAATTTGTCACTCTTTCATACTTTAATATGAATAACTTTTTGAACGTGTATAAAATACCTAACTGAATTGGCCTAGGTCTCATCACAAAATGAGGTTCAAATAAATTCAGAATGTCTTAAGAAAAAAATACCTAAGTACAGTTTACCTACGGAGTTAAGGTACCAACTAGAAATTAATTCGACACTTGAATGACAGAGAATAACTATTTCTATGTTTTTTTTATCAACTAAGCATATTCTTTATTCGTTTAACATTACAGTTTTCTTTAAAGACACGAGGTTTATGAAAAGAGATAAAATGTTAGTTCTATAAGTAGTATAATAAACTAGATACGGCGCGCAGTTTCTCCGGCGTTACTCCAATTTCGATAGGAACTTTATAATAAAATATAGGAATATAAAAAAATATAAAATAATGGACTATCTAACACTAAAATATTTTTTCAAGTCGGACAAATAGTTCCTATGATTTGTGTGTTCAAGCAAACAATATCTTCAGATTGTCACTCTGCCGTATTGTATTTTATTTTTCCTCTTGTGCTTTTTATGTATGGCTTCCGTGCTTTAAGTATTCCTTGCTTATTATCCTACTATTTTACCGTACCCGAAGGCTAAAATCGGGACCATATTACTAAGAATTCTCTGTCTGTCTGTCCGTCTGTCTGTGTAGGCTGTATTTAAAGAACCGCGATAGCTAGCCAGTTGAAATTTTCAGAAATTATGGTAGTTATGTCTGGTATAACAACAAATACCTACTTACCACAAAATAAAAAAAAATATATAAGGGGGCGTTCCCATACAACAATCGCGATATTTTTGCTTAATATCAATAACGGCAACAAAATACTAAGTTGTATATTTAGTTTAATAATAAAATTTTAATAAGATAAATATTTGGGGAGGACTATCATAAAACAAACGTCATTTATTTGCCACTTTTGGTTTTTTTTCTATGTTAGGTATTGTTTTGTATGTGCTTCGTATGTTCAATAAATGTTTTTCTGTCTACCTTTCTCCTCTTTCAAATATGTACTTATATTTGATAGAAGAGAAAGGAAGACAGATCATAAATACAGATAAATGACTGTCTCAGCTGTATCATCACTTACCATCCTGCTTCACGGTGTTCCCCAAAGGTCCGCAGCTCGCGAACCAGACGATCAATATCCACCTCACCATGAGACCAGCGCTGCGGCTTCTCTGCAACTCCGGCTGGTTGTGGAAGTGCCGCACCGTGGGGCTGGCCATCGCCATGTTGGTACTGGTGACTTTGATACCATTGGTTTGGTGGAAGTCACCCGTTCACATTTTTGTCACCTGTTAATTGAAAATCAATGATTTAGTTAGTCCGACTAAAATTTAATATATTTAAATTTTTATAGGTTAAAGGACTTAGTAAAAATAATTTCATTAAATCTCAATTTTTATTTGTAAAAGATTTTAAATAGTTTTAACGGAATGTTCATATTTCCCATCGTTTACTTGATTCATAATAGGTAGGTACTTAGTATTTCGCAAAAAATGCTATCATAAAAATCTTGCAATTATTATATTATTGATGATAGGAACAAACCGTTAAATACAATATTTATTTTGGAAATCTATGGAATAATTTAAAAAATGTATATATATGTATGTATATAGGTATAAAAAACAATATATTTGCCAAAACTGAAACATTTGTGGAAAAAAACCTAACGGCACTATTTTTTTAGAAATTGTTTTGCAGAAATTGCAACTCTGTGATTGTAATATCTCATTAAAGGTTATCAGAATGTTAGCTGTGTCATACATTATTCCGCAGCGATACCTGACTTGTAGATAGTGGTATGATTGATTAAAATACAATCATTTGAAGACGTAGTTCTTTTTAGGGTTCCGTAGCCAAATGGCAAAAAACGGAACCCTTATGGATTCGTCATGTCAATCTGTCCGTCCGTATGTCACAGGCACTTTTTTATTTTTATATTTGAGTTGATTAAATGAAAGGTAAATTGCGGTTTACGATTTATGACGTATTATAAAAGACTACTCGCTAGAGCTGTGACTGAGTCTGTGGGGTTTAGTTGAGGGCGGAAGCTGGACGAATTATGATTTTAAGGGGAGTTTTGTACAACTTTCATACACTACTACTACAAAGATCTACATTACGATTCGCGGGCCTCCCGGACTTCAGGACCTTAAAGGTCTTGTGTAATCTTGACACTTTTTGTTCAAGCTTAACAGTTCACAAAAAATGACACGTAACATTCTCAAGTAATTTTTACATAAAAAGTAGTGTTGTATTAAAATGTTAAAACATTAAACAAAGCATTTTTAAAACAATCAGTTTTTATAGTCAAAGTGAAAATTACTCGTTCAATATTCGATGGAGGCCGGCGAGATCGAGCGGGATTTACCGGGAAATGTTAAATTAAGGGATTTAACTTAATTCATGCAGGTTTAAAACGAAGCCGTCCTTTAAAATACGAGACACCTGGTCATACCAGCCTAATGTGAAGTGATTAATGAACTGTATAAGCGATTATTTAAATGAAATTAAAACAATCTGTAGCATTACTTTGAATTTTAAGATGCTTCTAACTGTAATGTGTGGTTAACTTTAAGTAACGAAATTAGAACAAAACTCATTTAGTATTTGAAAATAATAAACCTACGAGAATAAGAATATATATGTAATAGATTCTAATAAAATGTGTCAACTCAAGTAGTTAAGAACGATCGTTGGAATCATACAGAATAAGTTTTGTTTCAATAACAACAGAAAATAATATTAAATATAGGAGTACTCTCTTCGGAGCAAATTATCACGATATAGACTTTAAACAATCACACTAACAAATGTCTGTGGTTTCTATCAAATCCAGAACATATAATATAACTAGAACTCAAAATAATAAGTACCTACTATTTACTTCAGCCGTATTTCGTTGTAAGTGCCAGTTTACGGTAAAGGCACATTACGACGAATGTTTATTACGTACATACGACCTTATGCTTCTAAGGTCTAGATATATTTTATTATACAAACAATATTATAAATAAAATCAAGAAATATGAATAGAGACCGATAACATACATTTATAAAGGAACAACAATTTTCCGCGCGGAAATCGAGCTGCAAGCTTTGTTTCCGTGGTAGTTGCGAATAGATAGATATACTTCGGTTAGGTTCTTTGTGGGCGAATTATGTTACCGGATATGTACCCACCGACTATGTTTATTGTATATATATGTGTACAACAAATTAGTGCATCTCAGTGTGAAATAAAAATTAATAGATCATCTTACACCAAATAATTACAACATATAGTAGCTCTGTCTCGGACTGGGCAAAACCCTATTAGACAGCACCAAATAAAAGATTTATTCAGCACTTACGTACGGACATATATACGTATACGTATATACATATATACGTAAGTATACGTACGTACCTAATAATTACGTACATATACTTGTCAAAAACTTCACAATGTATATAAAACTGGCATTTCATGTGCAGTTTCACCCGCATGACGCCCGTTCACGACAGAACTTCATTTTTTAAATATAGCCTACTTTACTAAATAACCTAGCATTCCAATGTTAATAGTATTATCGAAATCCGTCCCGGGATTTTAATTTTATTCGTTAAAAATATACTTGCAAAAGGTTCAGGTTAGGCTTTTATAATATATTTAGGTATTGCGGGTGTGCTAGAAATCTGTCTATGTCCAACATTGAACCATCCACAATTGGTGGATGGTTCGCGGTTGGCCAGGTAGCATAATAACAAATTGAAATTAACATTAACCAATAGATAAAGATTTAGTAAGTAGTTGTTAAAAATCTTCAATTTTATTGATGCATTGGTTTCACAATCAGCATTTCGGTGGAGCGATAAAATAGCTATACCTTTTAAGCGTTTATTACCAATCGCTAAATCAGCCACCCATCACGCACGCCCTAAAATTTATTATCCGATAGTAAGTAATATGATGGAACACATCGCGATCGTAATTTCAGCGGTGGTTCATGTCTAATAATGTTATTTTTGCTCCACCAATAAAGAGATCGCGTGTAAAGGAATATTAAAGCCAGATCGTACAATTCGTCGCATTACATTACGGCTAGCCGTTTTTTATAATGGCGGATTTATTGGTGGTAAAAAAAATTCAAAACCTAAACCAAAGGTGTTCAACTCAGCTATTTACTAGCTGTATTACATTATGGCTAGCCATGTTGAAAAACGTATAGTGTCGAATGCGTTCCGGCGGATTTTCATACAGCCGCAAAACAAAAGCGGAGCGGCCGTTGCTCAATGGCTAGGGGCGACGGACTTGTGATCTTGTGGTCGTCGGCTCGATCCCCACCCATTGGACTACCGACGTGAACCCACTCGTAACACAAGCTTAGCACGCGGGGTTAAGGCGCGGTGAATAGACGACTTTTATGTATTAGTTTTGTCACTGTTGCTCCGCGTAGAAATGAAAGAGAAGCGAAGAGACGCCGCGATGGCGCAACGTTTCGTTCGACTCGTTCAGTCAAAACAACAGTTCCCTTTATTATTATATATTACATCACTGTTATTAATATTATCAAGATTTATATATAAATAATACAGTTACAATTGCTACAATTTCAATTTAAATGGGTTTTTTTTATCGAGAAAATTTACCGAAAACGTGTTTTGAACACAATGGTCCCCCCATAAATATGATCAAGATTACTATATATTTTTTTAACTGCTCTAAAATGTAAACATTTGGCTAAAAAACTGTTTTGTGAAGCCTATTTTGACTAAGTACAGCGCCTTAACAAGAATACTAGTTAACTGCAAAACTCTGCTAGTAATCTTAAAAAAAATAACGGCTAGCCGTAATGAAATACGGCGGGCTATACAATCCGGCTGCGACATATATATCTACAATATTCTATTTCCAGTTAATATAATCCTTATTGCAATGGAGTAACGTTGATTTCATCTGAATGAGAGGTAGAATATAGTTATAGCGGAGCTATTGTCCCCAAATGTCGAAATGATCAAGTGTTTTGATTTACCTGAATTTTAGTGTATGAATATTGATAGCATTTGTTTAGATGAGAATACATAACTTAATGCAACAAACAAACAAACCCTTTAAGAAGAAAGAAAGAAAATACATTTAATTTAGCACATAACACAAGATATTACATGGACTTGCATGCTCTGCCGAAAACGTCGCAGCATAGGCTAGGCGATACCTAGCGCTGGCTAGCTTGAGCTTCTAATTTAACTAGGTACTATCTGCCTGAGCGCGGTTTCACGCGCGTATCTCCGGTTCCCGTAGGAACTTCATAATTACATATAGCCTTCCTCGATAAATAGGTTATCTGACACTGAAAGATTTTTTCAAATCAGCCCTGGGGGCCGAGTGTGCTATTTTTTTAATTATTGTGCCACCGTAGTGCCATCATGAGATCATTATGCCAAAAACGGTAATCTACTAATCTCACTATCGTGTCGGCGCTGGAATGGCAGCCGGTGTTGCTACCGCAGAAAAAGGCCGTCAACAGAAGTAGCAGAGGAGATGGTTAGGGAGATTGTAATGTTTATTTAGGCGATTTCAAAACCTTTAAATGTATCATTTGTTATTTTATTCAACTACGCTTATGTCATCGTGGCGTCATTGTGACACGATTATGACATCATATGGATTAGTAGATTACCAAATGAGAAAAAAAACCGAACATTGATCTGTCATTGACAGTTCATGGACACGCCATTTCGATAGTAGACTCGGGGCCCTGTAATTTCTTAGATAAGCGCGTTCAACCAAACAAACTAACTCTTTATGTATTAGTATAGATATTCTACGTTAAATTCGTGTGTATATATATTGTAATAAAGTTACACTGGATTTTCCTTCCAAGCAAGCTAAGTTTCCCTGATTGAGTAAAGTGTTATTCCGATATTCGGGCTAGGAATGTCTCGAAGCCTGAATTTGTGCCCAATAAATGCCAATAGGCGCTTCCCTAGGAACAGTGAGATGTTATACACAATTGTGTATACTTTTGCGAACTCTTTCTTTGATAAAAAACATAGTAATCCACACTACAGTATTATTTATGCCCGGTGAAGTAGCAAAAGCCTCCAGGCTAACTACATAAGTCCGTCCGAAAAAAAAAACCACTCTATAGGTGAAAACCTTATAAAACAACTGGATATTTTCAGATGAGAGCCTACGCGGTAGGAAGACTCATTTAAAATGTGTTCTTGGTGTCATTCCTTAACACTTTGACTATGACTTCGACAGTTGCACAAAACTCCCCTAAACAACTAAAAGTCTTAATTCCTCAATCCCATCGCCAGCGACCGCCCTGAGCGGAGGTCCAAGTACAATTTTGCGCAGGTTGCTTAGTTTGCAGTTTTTAAATCATTTGTTAAGGCTCGAGCTCTGCTCGCCTTAATGCCTGGTGAAGAACCAGAAGTATGTTTGTCGCTCTTTCAAGCAAAAACTACTTAATGGATTACGCTGAAAGTTTGCACGGGGATAGTTAATAAGTCTATATGTTAATCGATAACATATAGACGTCAAAAAGAGCAAGCTCCGACCCACTGGAGCAGAGTAATACGCCTAAAATGGGGCGCAGCTATTTTAGATTTCATTTTCACATTTCGTCACATTACATACCTATGTCCGTGACTTCGATGAAAGTAAATATGTAATTCGATAATTTAACGTATTTGCTCCGCTGCTATAGATGCCATAGCATATAAAATAGTTCAATTAGAAATATTTGAACTGGTATACCAAAAAACCGCACAAAAACTAGACCCAACCATAGATCACGAGTCACTTTTATAACATAATTGGCTTTTAAAAACATGGCCTGCCTTTTAATAAAAGATTTAAAAAAAAAAACAAGTACTACCAGGTAGATGGGTCTTTTACAATAACGTTGTGTGGCTGTATGCTATTCATACCTTTGCCTATTGATATAATCAAAAAGCAAGAGAGCATACATAGCCATAGAGTGTGCACCTTTGATGTATAGACCTATTATACTATTATTTTTGTATGAGAATTATCAATAACACTCGAGAAGTTCTTTTCAAATATATTTAAAAGCAATTACGAGTTAGGCCTACAGTCTTCTTCTCAAGGAACAGTTTTTTTTTCATATTATATGAATTGTGAATCCTTATCGATAAGTATAAAATGATATGCGTTTTTGATGTTTGTTGCTATCTGTACTATGCAGCTCTGATTCTAACTTATAAGTCCAATCTTAGGTTGTCTTATGAGATCGTAGGACGGATGAGACCACTCTTTGTACTTTTTTTTTAATAACTATGACGAATTATTTTGAATTTGATTTCTTGGTGTAAAGTTTAGACGCATACTCATTTGATACTTAAAAATAATTTTGACACCAGATTGAAATTAAGAAAATTTTAATGTTGATAACCTTTTATAAATTGGTTGTTTATGAATTAACATGTACCTAAGTAGTAATTAACGTATGATTACCAAAAAATCAAAATACTTAACTAGAGTAATATTATGATAATAAGCATGAAGACTAAAATATTATATTTAGTCCGTCAGTTAGATAACTAAAAAAGCTTGGACACTTATTGTTTTATTTATCAAATCAATAAAAAATGACAAAGATAAACGATTAAAGAGCAACAACAAACTAAAAAGTTCAGTATTCTATGTTTTTTTTATATCCCTATTTGTTTTTTTTTATATGATATTGGACACATTTTATGGTAATCTATCTGACGGACTAAATAGTTTTTTTTAGTGTTCACGTCTATTTGCATATTACAAAATACGACACAAGCTCCCTATTTTCGCCCTATAGGTCTAAAACTATGGTACATACATACAATTTTATAGTAACGTATCTCTCTTTGTCACATAAAACGATGAAAGCTGAATACAATAGTACTAGCCATAAGCTTTTGTGTCTACTCGCGGTCAATTCATTTACGATGACAATATGTCATGACGGCGAAGCATTTGTCACGATTATCAAAGCCGGCCATTTTATAGATGAACATAATTATCTACCGTTTAGTTCGTTCCTAAAATAATTTTAGTTTAGTTATATATATTATCAGCTAGTTATTTTATTTTTTATTTATATTCTATTATATACCTTTATTGCTGTAGTAAGAATACCCTCAGGTGTGTATTTCTTTTCATAATAACAATAATTATTTATTTGAAAAAAAAGTCACAGGACAGCCGGACGGACTATGCATGATGAGTCTGTAGATTTGTATGATTTGCTATTGCCTACCTACTAATGTTAGTTACCTAGTCGGTTATTTTATAGATTAAGAATTGTCTGTTAGTTATAGATTTTTTTATTAATTTATCTTTTTACATTTAAATTCTGACAAGTACAAGTGTATGTAAATACCTAAGTGCTGAATAAAAATTCATTAAATTTCATTACTTCTGTCGTAATGAAAAAGGCACAACTAACATTTCTTTGGAAGTTTTACAAAACATCTAGACTAATATATAAAGCTGAAATCTTTATTTGTTTGCTTGAACGAGCAAATCTCAGGATGTCCTGGTCAGATATTTTTTTAAAGTTTTAGATAGACCAATTATTATCGAAGAAGGTAATTATGAAGTTTCTATGGAAACAGGAGTTACGCGGTTGAAACCGTGCGGGGATGTTTATAATAAGTATTGGATTAAGCTGATTACTAGTGATGAGCCCCTCACTCGTGAGGTACCTCAAGTGAGTAACTCGCCGAGACAAATGGAAAGAGTTACTCGATTCTCAAATTTGAACCACCTCGTTCAAGTCCTCATGAGGTTAACAGGATTACCAAAAATGATCTTTACAGAGTAAAGTCTATTAAATAACTCACTAATGTCATGCTACAACAATTTACTCGAGTTACTTATATAGTAGGTACTATATTTTATCGATTTAATCTCAAGGGTAATTCCGTCGACATAAATATCATATTTCTATTGAAAAACCGGCCAAGTGCGAGTCAGACTCGCGCACGAAGGGTTCCGTACCATATTGAAGTGCCTACCTATTATCGTTATTGATAACGAGCAAAAAGAAAAAAAAATTTTTATGGGCTAAATGTTTATTTTATTTTTAGTATTTGTTGTTATAGCGGCACAGAAATACATCATTTGTGAAAATTTCACCTGTCTAGCTATCGCGGTTCTTGAGAAACAACCTGGTGACAAACAGACAGACAGACAGCGAGCCTTAGTAATAGGGTCCCATTTGGTGCTGTTCCACAAACGATGGGACACTTAATATCGTGTCCTGCGTGTCCTGTCAGCTGCACGTTACAGGAACTGATGGACGCTGGTGATGATGCCAAACAAGTGGCCGAATTCTGGGCCGAGTCCATTTATATTGCTGTCGACACGCTAAGAAGAAGAAGAAGGGTCCCATTTTTACCCTTCGGGTACGGAACCCTAATAAGGAAAAGTGTAGGAAGAGAGCTGTAAGCTACATATATATAGCTATAAACTTGGGTCCCAGGTGAGTTTAAAACAAAAGTTTGCAGAACTAAATATTATATATGGTTTCACATATATTTTCGAGGAAATATAAGTAGAAAATCATTTTAAGAAGAAATACGCTTTTTTCGGCATTGCTCACGTTCCTGTACCTTCGGGTTCCATATATATGTATTTTCGAGATAAAAACTATATTAAAAATCTTTTAAGTCGACATTCCAAAATCTTCCGTTAACGACCACCCTGGGTCGAGGTACAGGCGCTACAGTCAGAGCTGGATTTAGAGGTCTAAGGCCTCGGGGCAATAAAGAAGTGGAGGCCCTTGGCGACAACTTAGATATTTTATTTAAAAAAATCCTTTTAACCTCCGAGCTGACCATTGAGCAATTAGGATGTTTTCTCAAGGTGAGTGGTAAAGTACTTGAGACGCTTTGGGATTATGTTTTTTTACTGATTGCCTGATTGTAGTGAACACATATAGATTTATCGGTTTTGTCAATTTTTAAGGACACTATAATCATGTTTCTACAAAGCAGTATAGTTAAAGGAAAAACTGTTAAAAAAATCAAAATAAAAGTTGTTTATTAGTATTTACTCATCGGTAATTGATAGATTTTTCTTTCCAAGTCTAAATTGGGGACCCCTTATGTGGAGGCGTTGACGTAATCTCCGCCCTGAGTCAAATCCGGTCCTGGCTACAGTGGGCGCTCTTGCGCAGGTTACTTTTTATGCCTAGTGAAGTAGCAACTGCCTCGTGGCAAACAAAAGTGCTATATATGCTATTCCACACTACATTTATGCTTTATTCCAGCCAGAATCGATTTTTGATAGCTGAATGGTTTTCAAGTGAGATTGATTAAGAGGTTGAACCAAATTTTAATACTTTAACTTAAACTTTAATTTCTGTAATATGAAAATAAATTCTTGTGTTGCAGGGTTTTCCAAATTCATCCCAAGAGATGTCTATGGATCACTTAATATATAAATAATTGTTCAGACTCAGGAACCCATAACACCACGTCTCAGAAGCTATTGTCGTCACCACTGAGCCACCGTATACAATTTGAACATGAACTACTTATTTTATTGTATTTCATCATCATCATCAGCCCGTATAATGTCCACTGCTGAACATGGGCCTTCTCCCGAGGGAGGGTATTTGCCATAGTCACCACGCTTGGCAGGCGGATTGGTGACCGCAGTATTATGTTGTGTACACAAGGAAACGCTGCTGCCCGTTCCTTGATATACAATTATTATAGATGATGTCATAACAATCGGGACCAACGGCTTAATGTGCTTTCCGAGGCACGGAGGGTAGTCCCTCAACCAACCAGAAAGACATCTTATAATTTACACAAAGATTTTTTGTCCGGCGTGGGGATCGAACCCACGACCTCCGACATTTTAAAACGAGCTAAATACCGCTACGCTACGGAAGTTGTCTTGTTATTGAATTTACTTTGTAGAATAAAGAGTTATCTACTAAAGAAGATTAATAATAAATGACCCATTATGTTAAACATAGAATTTATTTCAAAAATTATCCTTTAGTCCAATTCACTGAACATTCGCAATGAAGCGAAGAAAACCTATGCTTACGGTTTAAAATTAATTCGGAAGGCTCGTTTGATCTAAAACTACGTTCTAAAATTAAAACTGCAATTATTGACTTTCCTACTCCTTTGTTTATGACAATTCAAGAACTAGCTTCCGCGCGTATTTTTACCCGCGTATCTCCCGTTCCCGTAAGAACTTCATAATTAAATATAGCTTAAAATGGGCTATCTTTATTATATTTAAAGATTTTTTTATCGGACCAGTAGTTCCTGAGATTAGCGCATTCAAGTTTCAACTTTATATATTAGTATAGAGACACAAAGGACACGAGGTCTCAAAAGCAATTACTGAGCCATCGTCGCTTACCATCAGGTGAGATTGTTGCTTAACAAAGGTCTATCTAGAAAAAAAAAAGAAAACCAACAAATTAGATTAGTATGGATTATCCTAAAGTTACCCATTATTCTGGCACTTAAATTTATTTCTATATCATTTACCCAGGTAGATGTAATAAAATGAATACTAGTTCTAGACGTAGCTGTAAGAAAAATAGGCACGAAGACAAAAAAAAACAAATTAATAGGAAATTTCAAAGATACAGAGCAGCAATAACATTAAAGATCAGAAGAAGAGGGGGCCTTGTGACGTCACTACCGGTAAAATGGTACCTAGAAGTGACGTCACACGTAATTTCAACGCGCTGTATCTTCATCATTTTTTGTTTGCGGAACGTAAAAAAAAATACATGTTCAATATTTTTTAAAAATCTAACTGACTGACAAAATATATTTTTTTATTCTTCATGCCTATTTTTAAACACTCGGAGAAATCACTTCTATATAATCGTTATATTGTAATTCATTTATTGATTGCAGTATTATATTACAGATCATAACATCGAGGTTGTTATTAAATCAAGTAAATCTAATACCCCATACATCATTCAAATCAGCTTACAAATTATCATACAGGCGGTAAATAAAAATAAAATTACAAAAAACAAACAATAAAACCTTCTTCCCACTAATCCGAACCGGTTGGAGAGCACCTTTACTTAGATTTTTTTTTGTTTGACAGGTGTTTGTGGTTCTCCGTTTGTTTACTTTTAGTGTAAGGTTTTAAGAATTTACAGTTACAAGTATTTTATAGCGACAGTTCAATAATATTTTACTGTGAAGTAAGATAAAAGGCTCTAAGATATGTTGTTTTCGGTGAGAAAGTTTGTTACGTTCGCCCACGTGAAACTTAGTGTGCGTGATACAGGATCCCGCGATACAGGGATAAATTGCGGGACACAAGTGCTGGAGGTGTCTTAAAAAAATAAAAGACTATCACCGTCCATCTTTTTGGGATGCAACGTAGCCAATGTGCTATTCCAAAGTCATCTAGTATACATAAATATATAATTTTTGCGTTTGCTTTGCGTTTTGACCTATACAAAATTTCTTGGGATATATTTTTATAGCTACTGTAGCGTATTGGTTAATAAAGGCGATCAGTGCTCAAGCCTTATTAAATTGTTTAAAAACTACAACTATATAACCTGCCCAATAGGGCTCCTCGGGAGCTTGGACCATAACTCGGAGTGATCGCTGACTAGAGAGTTGTGGATAAAGTTTTACGGATCCGGCGACTGGGACCGCGGTCCAAGTTAATTGCGGTCCCAGTAGCCGGAAACTTCGTTAGTAGGATATGTAAACATAAAATGTAAATCATTAAATAACAATAGATCAACCATTGTCAGTGATTGGCGTACATTGTTCGTTTATAGGTCAATAAGTGATTGACTGGTTCTAGTCTAGGTAAACTAGAAGAGTAGAATATCCGTTGTGCTACTTTACATTTGTTCGATGAAAGGAGTATTGACCAGGCGATGATAGGGATTGGTATATAATATAGTAAAATAAACTTTGAAATACTTGCATCATATTTTTTTTTTGCATCGGGCATAAAGTCGAGTAGTGATGCTAGTGCCTTTATATATGGTTAAATGGTTAAAAACTACAAAATAAGCAACCAGTGCGACAAGAACTTTTTTTTCTCGGATGGAAATACGTAAGTAGCCAAGGGGCTTTTGCGACTTCACCAGGTATAAATGAGAGCAGAGTTCCAGCCTTCATAAATGGTTTAAAAACTACAAACTAAGCGGTCACCAGTCTATCGAGTAAGCTTGACAAGTATGGCGAACAGCCTGACGGGGAGCGCATATGGGCATCGCTTCCAACAAGCTAGCAGTGAGCGTTGCATGCTGCTAATGATGATGTGATCTAGTAGAGATAAGGATCTACTCTTATTGTTTCTACATGTTTAACAGATACTTGCATGGCATGTCATCTTTGTAGCCGAAAGATAAAATGAAATACGAGTTTAGTGCAGAGACAATTTTAGCAACATTGTCTTTTTAAAGTATGAAGCAAATATGTTGTTCTCGAGTTTGAAAATTATGACCTACATTTGTAGGTAGGTACTTGTTAGCAGCCGGGAACCTCCTAACCAAAGTCGGTGCACGGTTGTAGATCGGCTCCTGCTGGAAACCACCACATGGAGTCTCACCCGGTAGGGCCTTGATCTCCCGGCGCGGCGCCGTGAAAAATAGGTTACTTTTCCCCCGTGATACTGCCCCAGGCTTAAACCCCTGGGTGCCCCAATTGACTTACTACCAAGGTAATGACCAATCCCTAGGGACATGGTGCCATTGCGTAGAACGCACCCCTAATGACCTGCCTGTAGTTACAGGCAGTGAAGGTCACTTCGGTCAGGGGGCCAACAGCCCCGAAACCGATGCCTCGGGGCCCTTATGGGCGCCTGAGAAGACCACCAAGAGTAGGTACTTGTTAATAAATTAAAGACTGCCTCGTTGATACGCGTAATATGTTCGACCGTAACTACCAATATCCTGAGTTCGATCCCCGGGTCGAGTAAAAAAATATGTAACTAGAAATACTAGCTCGGAGTCTGAAAGTTGGTGGTGCTTCACTCGTGCCTCAGAGACCATTTTAACAACGATAGATTAACGCTCTGCTCCCTCATCGGCCATGACGGTAGAATCGTCCCACCGAATTTGAAAAGTTTTGAGAACGCATCTGTGGTTGTGCACTTGTGCACCATCATTTGTTCTGCGCAGATGGTTTAGACATTGGCCGCCATGGTCTAAATCGGTTGGGTTCTATAATAATTATAGGTGAATTGTCTAAAATATGTAAGTGACCGCAGAAGAAACACATACTAACAAAGTATTATCTATATATATAAAAGAAAGTCGTGTTTGTTACAACACTTATAACTCGAGAACGGCTGGACCGATTGCCATGGTTTTTGATTTGTTGGATTTGTTTCCGTCCCGAATAGCAGAATACATTTTAAAAACAAAAGAAAGTCGTGTTAGTTACACTATTTATAACTCAAGAACGGCTGAACCGATTTGGCTGAAAATTGGTAGGGAGGTAGCTAAGAACTGGGAGAAGGACATAGGATACTTTTGGGTAGGGGTAGGGTAGGGTAGGGTAGGGTAGGGTAGGGTAGGGGTAGGGTAGGGGTAGGGGTAGGGTAGGGTAGGGGTAGGGTAGGGGTATGGTAGGGGTAGGGTAGGGGTAGGGTAGGGTAGGGGTAGGGTAGGGTAGGTGTAGGGTAGGGGTAGGCGTAGGGTAGGGGTAGGGTAGGGTAGGGGTAGGTGTATGGTAGGGATAGGGTAGGAGTAGGGTAGGGTTAGGGTAGGGCAGGGGTAGGGTATAAAAGTCCACCCGTGCGAAGCCGGGGCGGGCCGCTAGTATGTATATACAAACTCCCAAAAAGGTACCTTTTTCTTAACAGCAATGCACAAGAAATAGGTATCAAGAAGTAGATAATAACAAATGTAGCTCGATGTGAAAAATGCGTTCGCATTATACAAACAATTCACACCCACGATAGTACAGTCCCCAGCCACCTCTACACATTACTATTCTCGTGGTACTTCACTAAGGAATAATAAATAAGTTATAAATCTCACGACCGTTTGCCATTTGTATATGATAATAATATATTAGAATAGTACGCCCCGCCATGTTGGCACACGTCCAGATAAAGACTAATGAGCAGGAGAACGTGCTAATAAAATTAATACGGTATTGTTCGTATATTTTAGTACTTAACAAAACAAAGTATAGAATTTCGAAGAAGGAATTTTTAGTTTTGGTATAGAAGATAAAGAAAAACATATTTATTTATATATCGCTATACTAGATGAAGATACTATACGGATGTAATCGTATGTATCATAATATAAACCTCCCTCTAGAATCACTATATCTATTAAAAAAAACCGCATCAAAATCTGTTGCGTAGTTTTAAAGATCTAAGCGTACATAGGAACGGACAGACAGCGGCAAGCGACTTTGTTTTATTTTTGTAGTGATACTAATATTATAAAGAGGAAAGATTTGTATTTTTCTGTGTGGGTGTGTATGTATGTTTGTAATGAATAAACTCAAAAATTACTGCGCCGATTTCAAAATTTTTTTCACTTTTGAAAAGCTACATTCACCCTGAGTGACATAGGCTATATTTAATTATGAAGTTCCTACAAGAACGGGAGTTACGCGGGTGAAACCGCACGCGGGATTCATAATGAAAACTATTGTACACTGTGATTGTATAGTCGTTGCTCTTGCTACTAAACACAGCGAATTTTTTTTTGTGTCATCGATCGCTCCTTTAAAACGACAATGACGTAAGTGCAAAAAATTCAAAAACTGGCCTTTTAATGGGAATCGATTTAAGTAGTAAGTATTTAAATAGTTTCCCATTAAACGGCCGATTTTTGAAATGTATGCACTTACGCCATTATCTTTTTAAAGGTGCGACATATACTTATAACTAAGTTTATTAAACCTATACTTTTTAGTTACGTTAAAAAATAAAATTACAATTTAAAATGACTTTAAAACTGTGTTAGGGTTGGCGGTTGGTATAACTTTAAATTTGGTATCACAAGGCAATAGACTATTTTGCCATGCATATTTAAAACGGCAATCATTTTGCATGCATCCAATGTTATTGCAGTCTCCTTGAGTGACACTTTTAATGTTGATAATTGTAATAACATTACAATTATCAACATTAAAAGTGTGTTACAATTATCAACATTTTAATGTAAATTTTATTACTGATGGCAAATCATCCTGCTAATGAAGCAATGATTAAAAAAGTCATGGTAAATATATATTATTACTTACACAAGGGTCTGAATCCAAGTGGAAATATGTCGGTCGAACGGGTGCGAGCAAGCGTTCCAATGATCCGTACTATGTGATAATGGGAACGATGCTATAGCATAACGTATGGATGGTGTGATTGACCTACGTGAATATTCTATACGAATACAAATAATGATACATTTGTCTGTTATTTCAGTCAGTCAGTCAGTTGACAAGTCGTTTTTTTTTTTATTCGTGGCCAGGCAAATCATTCCTGGGGCCGGATTGCTTATGCCCGGCCCCCGCCAACGGCGGATCGAAGCGTGTCCGGGGGGTTTTAGTGGTGTAAGATCCTCTCCTCATGGTATGAGTTTAGCATACGACGCTATGGAGAGGGCGAGTTCCACATATCCCACCGCCAGCGCGCGAATACGCTGCAGCGGCGGTGGGAATGCGTTAATGCATTTCACCCCGGACGAAGAAAAGGCAAATGATTCCTATCGTTCTTAATATTAATATAATAACAGGAAAATTTGGGAAAATCCACGGCGAAGTCATTTTTTATGACGGGCGACGCACCGGGCTCCAATAGCTAGTATTCAATAGACATATTTCCGTTAAATTCTACTTGCGAAGCAGGGCAAAGAGTTGGTCGATAGTAGTTGATGAATTCTGTAACATTTTTTATGAGAGACTAAAGAATTTAAATTTTTCACCGTTATTGTTCCGTAGTTCGAGTTGCATGATATTAGTTAGTTTGAAAATGAGATTTCCGCATACAGCCTCTTAAATTGAGCTATGTATCTGTAAAATGGTTTTATTAGAACCACTTTATATACTCCCAAAACTCTATCGGCCCTTTCATGTTTTTAAAAGCTACGGATATCGAGTTTGGGCTATTTAGTAGGTTAGTCTTTGTTGACTTATGCTTTTGTGTGCCGGTGTTACGGGAGCCTCCGTATATACTCTGCATAGCGGGTGAACCATGGTTCCTAGGTTCCTAGGATCCTGGCAGGTTGGCCAGGTACGAGTAAATATACTCTAAGTAATTCACTTAAATAATACTAGCTGATGCTTACAACTTTGTCCGTGTGATGTTTGTTATTCCTTATGTGCTTTAACTATACCAGCGAACTCATTAATTTTCTGTGATTAAAAGTATTTAATATGTTGACCGGGGACCGGGGGGGGGGGGTAAGGTACCATCATGCTAAATTTCATTTAAATCAGTGGAATAGTTTCGGAGATTAGCCCGTACAAACAGACATAGAAACAAAACCAAAATCTATTTTACTAACATCCCCCTGGCTCGGTTCTTAGCGTTTTTTTTTCTATCTACAGACATTCGACCTCTACAGTTTTATTATATGTAAAGATGAAATTATGATTATGAATTTTGATTACAATAAAAAAAAACATCTCTCCTTCGCTTATCTTACTCCAAGTAGTTGTCGTGAAAAAGAGGCGGTAGTGTATAAAAGGTCAGTGGACAGCTCTATGTCTCTTGTTACCTACTTACACAGTTGAAATACATTTAGGCATGAAAAAAAAATGAATATTTTATACTTAATTTCATCAACATTTTTATGGGACAATTGAAATGTCAATCTTTAATGTCATATTTTAGTTATTAATTTGATTAGTCATAGGTTACGCAGAGACAATTCAAATATAACAAAAATGATCTATGAGTTATTGTGATATTTATCACAAGCCTTTTGTAACACCTACTACTCACATTATGGTACGCAAATAAATGAATATGAAATTAAATTAAATGAAATATACTTAGACTTAGTAAATCACAGTTTAAAATTATTACAACAATCGTTCCAATCTCAGAATCATTATTGGAATATATAAGTCCATTTTCAATGGTCTTTTGTTTTCAAATGAAGCTCTTTGAATGATGGATCTCGATTAGTTTTTCCGTTGCTAATCGCTTTACTTAATTGTCAAGAAATCGATCGTAGAATAGGCAAATAAAAATATCTGTTGCGTACCTATTACTATAGCAATTATTAGATTACATATTCTCAAGTAATTTGTTTCCAATAATTTCTTATTTGTAATGTATGGTTATGGAATGAGTTCATATCTACGGAGGTCTCATACGCGTAAGTTGTTCTATACCACCAAATCAATACAAGCAATTAGAAATAACTTCATCGTACTTTATGCCTAAAATATAATTATCAAAATTAAATCACTTATAGTGATTGATTCGTGGTTCCAGATTTAACCTTCCGAATTCCGATGACCTCGAAGTGCCGAACTCAGTTTAAGCACAAGACTCCTCTCAAAAATTAAAAGTTATTCCTTAATCCCTCCGCCAGTGACCGTACCGAAGACTCAAGACTTTGGACGCCCACTTGCGCAGGTTGCTTAGTTTGTAGTTTTTATATCATTAATTAACGCTGGAGCCCTGCTTGACCATATGCCTGCTGAAGTAGCAAAAGCTTCATGGCTAACTACAAATCCCCGTCCGAAAAAAAAAGTACTTGTAGTTCGTTGTAACTTTGATCGATGTTTTATTAATCGTTGATTGAATGAAAGGTAAATAGCGGTTTACGAATAATGACGTATTAAAAAAAACGACTTACTAGATTTCAAACCAATTTTCGGCGGAAGTTTGCATGGTAATGTACATCATATATTTTTTTTAGTTTTATCATTTTCTTATTTTAAAAGTTACAGAGACACATTTTACCACTTTGGAATTGTCTCTCACGCAAACAGTTACGTTTAAAAACCTTAATATCATTTTTGAAGACATATATAGAAAACACGTAAGGGGTCGAAGATTAAAAAAAAAAATTGTTTAAAAAAACTAAAAAAACGCTTTTATAGCTAACCGTTCTTTCAATTATTCTATTAATTAAACTTTATTATAATTTTATTTTGAGGTGAAAAATATTTTCTATTTTTTTAGTTCGGTTAGCTTTAAAAGCGTGTTTTTTTAGTTTTTTTAAACTATTATTTATTTTTTATTTTTTAAGGATAATGGGAAACTGTTATCAAATTATCGCATTGTCGTCGTTCCTTGATACGTATGCAAAGTTTCAAATTAATCAGACTTCTGGAAACTGGTGAAAATTAAGTTCCAAGATTCCGTTACATACATACAACCCAAGCTACTAAAAGCGTGTTAAAAAATTCAGGTCAATACATCTACTTACCAAGTTTCAACAGTATAGTTCTTATAGTTTCGGAAAAAAGTGGCTGTGACATACGGACGGACAGACAGACATGACGAATCCATATGGGTTCCGTTTTTTGCCATTTGGCTACGGAACCCTAACAAAGATAAGTCAGAAGAGATAAATAGATCTATTATTTCTTACCTACAACAATTTTAATCAGTTTATTATGACTACAACTTGTTATAATTGCTTACAACGATAGTTTTAATTAGTCTCATAATACAGCACAACATTTCTGATAGCAGACAAGGTGCAGTTTTACTAAAAGATTGATTTTTACTCTTGAATAACAAAAAAAACCTTGCTGCCTAATTCCTTCTATATGATCTTAAAATCATATCTAGTAGAGAGAAAATTCCAAGTTAAATACGAAGAGGAAACATCAAATCTATATGAAATAAAGGCATCTGGCCCACAAGGATCAGTACTTGGACCGGTCCTCTACACCATATTTACAGCTGATCTTCCTAGCACTGACGGGGTAGAAACAGCCACTTATGCAGATGATACCGCCTGCCTTGCATGCAAGTGATACCGATCCAGTAAAAGCTTCTGAGAAACTGAAAAGGCTTTCATGGCTTATAGGAAGGAGGTCGACCCTATCTTTGCATAATAAGCTCCTGGTCTGTAAAGTAGTTATAAAGCCCATTTGGACCTATGGCATCGAGCTATGGGATTCTGCTAGTAACTCAAATGTAGAAATCCTACAAAGATTTCAAAATATAGCACTAAGAACCATATCCCAAGCAACCTGGTTTACCAAAAATAGTGAAATACATGAACACCTCGAGATAGAAACTTTAAAAGAAACTATTAAAGCCTGAGGTATAAAAACCGGCTGAGAAATCATACCAATGATCTAGCAAAACAACTACTTGACAGCAAAGATAATGTCAATCGACTCAGGAGATGGCAAATACTTGACTTAGACCATCGAAACTAACCCATGGGATGACAATCAATGGAATGGCAACCATTAAAACCTACAATTTAATAATATCACATCAGATTATAACCATTCAGGTTGATTGCTGATTATTTAAAGGAAAAAAAAAAAACTCTTGAATAACAAAGTTTCCTGATGGCAAGAAAATAAAACATATACATTTTTGAGAGCATTAAGCTAATAAAAAAATAAACGATATTGAATATTATGGATAAGGTATACCTATTACTCAGTATAAACAGAAGACAGCGGATTTTTTATGCGACTTCCATACCTATATACTCTTAACAGCTTGTGTGTCGTATGGAGGACTTCCCACGCAAATAATTGAGCAACAAAGGGCGAAGGGTCTGTCTAGGGTATTGTTGTACTTTATGTGCACTATTTATAACCAGAATTCGTTTTGGTTAATATTATAGCTCAGGGTAAGGTAAATATTGATGTTAAAATAAACTATTCTGGTCCCACCTTCGGCAGTAAAGCTAGCAGAATTGGACATGTTCCATTTTTAGGATTGCCAAAAGGTAAAACAAGCCATCCAACACGGACAACGGCGTAGCGTAGCGGTATTTGGCTCGCTTTAAATCTCGGAGGACGTGGGTTCGATCCCCACGCCAGACAAGCAATCTTCTTATCATCATCAGCCCGTATAACATGCACTGCTGAACATGTGCCTCCTCCCGAGGGAGGGTTTTGCCATAGTCACTACGCTTGGCAGGCGGATTAGTGACTGCAGTATTATGTTGTAATACACAGGGAAACGCTGCTGCCCGTTCCCTGTTATACGCTTGTTATAGATGATGTTATAACAATCAGAACCAACGGCCTATCGTGCTTTCCGAGGCACGGAGGTTAGTCCCTCAACCAGCCAGACCCGGAAAGAAATCTTAGAATTTACACAAAGATTTCTTATCAATCGTATACCAGGAAACGGGCAGCAGCGTTTTCTTGTGTGTTACAACATGCCAAGCGTGACTACGGCAAACACCCTCCCTTTGGGGGGCCCATGTTAAGCAGTCGACGTTATACGGGCTAAAGATGATGATAACGGAGTCCTTATATAATCAGTATATCAAGATTTATACCTCAGATACTATCAAGAAAGCTATCAGGTTTAAACTTATATATCGCATTCGTTATTAACTTAGTAACCAGTAACTTAGTTACTCCATAAAAACCGCCCATCTTCTAAATCAACGCAATTAGTTAAAAGCTAAGGTGAAGGTGCGAGGGAGCAGTTTAAAAAAATAAGAGCTATTAAAAAAAATATATACTTTTCTCAAAATTGCTTATGCCCAAAAAACTTCCCAAAGACTATTTTTCAACCAATAGACATGAGATTAAAAAAGTGATCATCTGAACATTAAATGATGACCATTATGTAAGGAGAAAATAACTCTCGATAGGAATTGGAAGTTAATTATCCAGTGTCAAACAAAAGATGATAAAGTTGGGTAAAAGCCCCATGAGTGACGTAAATGTACCATGGGAATTGACCCCAATAGAGAAGCGATTCGGGGGATGATTGAGACAAAATCATTTTGCAATTTGTGGATGCTTTATTCTTACCCTAGAAATTACCACTAGTTCAACGTATGATTGCGTGCCTGTGGGGTTATAGATCATCTGGATCAATGGATATAATTCCAATAAGTTGTATTCAAAATTAGTTTAGTAACTACTATAATAATATGTATTGACGCTACGTTAAAATCGGTTGTAAAGTTCTATATAGGTATATATAGTAAAAAACATGGCCGTTCCAAGTTTAATTTTAGAAAATGAAACGCACATTTTAGTTCTAGGGCTGTGACGTCATGTGTCTGTGACAGCTATCAACTTGGAAGCAACTGGGACCGTACCGAGACACGTCAATCAAGTCAGCATTGTGAGACAGCACAGCAATAGCAACTCAAGTTAAACAATAATAGGCCTTATTGTGTAACGGTAAAGTTGCCTTTATTCTTACTATTATTGCTACTTATTATTATTTGCAACACATGGGTCGTTAGGCGTTTGTTGGAATATATACCTTAATGCAATACACTAAAGTCTTTTGACAAGCGGCTTTTGGAACAGTGAGACGAAATATGAGAAATTATATTAAAGGAAATTATCAAAGTTTGTTTCTTTTGAAAATATTGTAGCGACCCAAAGTTTTATTTTCCAGCTTTTTATTTGAAAAGATAAGCGTAGCTGAATGAGTGATTGAAATCTTAAAATAAAAACTTAATTTAATCCGATATTGTAATTCTGGAAATTATATATTTCTTATTTCAGAAAGAATCATTATCAACCTATTTTTAGTATTATTTTAGTAACGAGGTAAAGCTGTTCCCACCTAGGCCCTGCGTTTTTTTTCGGACGGTCTTATGTAGTTAGCCCCGAAGCTACTTGATGGGGAATATAGGCGAGTAGGGCTCCAGCCGTATTAATATGGTTCAAAATATACAAACTCCTAAATTAAAAAATTGCAACCTGCGCAAGGGGGCATCCCTTGTGGGACTTGGACCTGGGCTCAGGGGCGGTTGCCCCCTGATTCAGAAATAATGACTTTTATTCAAAACAGTTGCGTGCATCGAAAGTTCGAAACATCGAAATTGCGATTTTTTTTTCTTCTAAAATCGCATTAAAAACGCTTAAATATAAGTAAAATAACAAATAACCAAATAAAACAAGAAAAAGATAAAAACCTCTGTAAACATTTACCAACAATTCTCATCAAACGAGTAAGTATAGTTGTTAAACATAGATATCTATTGCGACCACACAGACAATGAAATTAACAGATACTTCCTTAAGTATTTACGGACTAAATTAAATGTGCTTGGCTCTAAAACAGACCACTTGTAGCTAAATTACTACTGGTGCTTGGATTTACAATGGTTAGTTATTATTGTGGTCTTCTCTGTATCTCTGTTAGGTAAAAGTTGTATATAACACCTACTATACGAACTTTAAGGAAAAAAAATATATTTTGTAATTGGTAACTTAAAAGTTTTTTTAAGAACTTATTAAAGGTTTTACTTTAATAAGTTCTTAAAAATAAAAATAAATGAAAAAATAAATAAATAATATGTTAGTCCGATTCTGCGTTAAAGTCAGATTCTTATGAAAAAGGTATATTACATGCGCAAAATAATAATTACTGTATCCATAAATTAAACATTAAGAAATTTCACCGTAAAATAAACATCTATGTCACATTGAAGCAGATAGATTATGTTTAAAATTTTAGGCATTTGGCACCAATTGTTGTGGTAGGTAAGGGTTTGTTTCAGGGGTTTGTATGGTGGAAATGATGGAATATTACCACACGTTGGTTTTCCACATAAGTATTAATAAAAGTAAATAGCACATGACTCGCGAAAAGATCATTAGATTAGACGTCAGATATGAACAGCTTTCATTCAATAATTGTTTAAGATTTTACTGCTTAATAACGCTTCGACGTTGGCTAGCTCTGGCGAATGATACTGAGACTCGTTTAATATAAAACAATCTATAAAATTCTACGCAATTATTTTCAACATCAGAAAAATCACCGTCTCTTGTTAAAAAGCTCTGCGCTGAGTGACACGCGCCTGACATTCTAGATTTCATAGCGCGAGTTAGTACGCGTCCGACCTCGTTATATACACGTTATAACTTCAATTAGTTATATAATACAAAGAGATATTGAGATAGTTATAATAAGAAGAAGATAAGGCTTTGTTTTGCCGCGTGGGGTCCGGCTATGCATTGCGGTTACCGACTCAGAATAGACCACCCCAAGTCTTCCCATAGGTGGATGGATGGACAGCAGTATCTGGCAGCTCAAAGATATTCCTATCTTACTGCTATCACCAATCCGCCTGCCAAGCATGGTGATTGCGGCAATATCCCTTAACAAACCTGGCTTAGCAAGGTTAACAAGCTGATCAATTAAAAGGCTTTGTTTTAATGCTGTCACTTTTGCTTTCGCTCAGTCACTAATTGAATAACACTCCTCTACTTCATTTAGCATCTGTGCCACTAGATACATCAATGTTCGTCTGCTTATTTGTCTAAGGGACCTTCTGTTTCGATTTTATTACCACTAAATACCACCCCATTGTGTGCGTACATAAAATTACGCTTGTAATCCTTGTGGGGCCATCAGAGAACTATTGTTGTGGTGAAATAAAACTCGAATATTGATATGTTGCAATAAAATGTTTTACCGCAACATTTTAGGGGTTCTAACAAAGGAATAGGCTTAAAGATTGAGATAAGTAATTTTAATTGAATTATTCATTTATTTCAGGTAACAAAGACCCATATTACATACATAATACTATACAATATAAAATAAAATACTATACATAAACAATTAAAATATATAACTAAAATTATACACGATTACTGCTTGTTCAGCAGTATCGGCGCCGTGCATTGCGCAGGATCCGGTATCCGGCCACGGAAACGGCGGAATACAACTCCCTTAGGCCAGAATTCTGGTGAAGTGAATTTTGAAAGGTGCGCAGTTGGCACTCTCACCACAAAGGAGTTAAAACTCACGTTGTGACGTGATTCCAACCTCACAACTCTCAAAGTCCACTTCGTCTTGACCTGTATGTACTCTACAATCTCCTCGGCCTTTGTAGAGTAATGCAGTCGGGACACGTAGAGCGGCGTCACGGGTGCATACGGGTGTAGTAATACATAGGCTATGTGTGAATAATACACATTTAATAGAAATGCATTAAGAGATCACTCGTTTTAGGTTACGGTTTCACACACTTAATAATAAAATACAGCCTCAATAAATGAGCTATCTAACACTGAAATATTTTTTCTAGTCAGACCAGTAGTTCCTGAGTTTAGCTCAAGCAAACAAACAAACTCTTCAGCTTTATATATTAGTATAGAAATATAGATTATTATGGAAAGATTTTATTTTTGTGTGTTTTGTAACTAAAAAAATATGTTGTATTAAAATGATGATACAATGAAGCGGCCGTGACCCAATAGCTAGGGTGTCGGACTTGCGATCGTGTGGACGCCAGTTCGATCCCCACCTTTAGCACTACCGACGTGAACCCACTCGTAACACTATCAGCTTAGCACGTGGAGTTAACAAGAATACTAGTCATGTACAAATACTCTGCTAGTAATATTTTTCTTTTTAATAAAAATAATAATAAAGACCAAAGGTACAAACCAAACTTGTGATTTTTGTAATTTTGAGAGGACAATGAGTACTAGTATATGAGTAAGTTAATCTTATGTGTCCATTTCATTTACATTCACATAACTCGAACAGTCAGTTTTAAAGTAAGTACGTTTTAAATGACAGGACACGTTCCCATAATTATAGTTGGTACTTAAAACCCTTACTCATTATAATACAGGTGGTACTTATTAAAAGACGCTTAACTACAATTGGAAATGTCTTTCATTTAAATACATACAACACTTAAAACAATTCAACGACATAAAGAATTTATATTCATAATGTTCTATTTACTATGTGTGTAGTATTTCTTACAAAGAGATAAAAGTGAATTAATAAGTAAACCAAATTTTGTTTTGTTAAACATACTTTGGAATAACCTACTAATATTATAAACGCGAAAGATTGTAAGAATGTATGGAGGGTTTTTTTTTTCGGTTTCATTTATTTAGTTAGCCACGAGGCTTTTGCTACTTCACCGGGCATAAAAGCGAGCAGAGCTCCAGCCTTAAATGGTTTAAAAACTACAAAATAAATAACCTGCGCAAGAGGGCGACTCCTGTGGGGCTTGGACCTCGACTCAGGGCGGTCACTGGCGATGAGATTGAGGGATTATGACTTTTAGTATTTTAGGGGAGTTTTATGCAACTGTCGCTCTACTTTACAGTTCGCGGGCCTCTCGGACTTCGGGTCAACGAGGGCATCGGAAATGTATGGATGTATGTTTATTTATCTTTCATGCTAAAGCTACAGAACGGATTTGGATTAAAGTTAGCATAGGGATAGGTTATAAGCTGGATTAAAATATAAGCTATAAAAACTACCCTCCGACCCACTGGAGCAGACTACATCGGTTAAAACCGCGGGGCGCAGAGTACCTACATAAAACCTTAAGAATGCAGATATCGCTGCGGTCCGTTGAATTGATTGTAAGCAGGGGTCCGAGTCTGCTATTTTTTTAAGTATTGTGCCACCGTAGTGCCAACATGATATAATTATGCCAAAAACGGTAATCTACTAATCTCACTATGGTGTCGGCGCTGGAATGGCAGTCGGTGTTGCTACCGCAGAAAAAGGCCGTCAACAGAAGTAGCAGGGGAGACGGTTAGGGAGATTGTAATGTTTATTTAGGCGATTTCAAAACTTATAAATGTGGCAAAATCGTGGCGTCACAGTGACACCATTATGACGTCATTTGGATTAGTAGATTATTAAATGGGAAAGAAACCGACCATTAAACTGTCATTGACAGTTCATGGACACGACAGTACGATAGTAGACTCGGGGCCCAGGTGTAATAGTGTGGTGCCTTTATAGTGCAATTTTGCGACTTGGTACAAGTAGATATCGTCATAATTATCACAAAATATCTATACTAATATTATAAGGCTAGAGAGTTAGTTTGATTGTTTTTTGAACAATCTAAGAACTACTGGTTCATACAGGGAGCCCATTGTTTCGCAGACAGACATTTCATAGAATTTCGTCTCCCAGAAAAAGTTTCATATAATGTCCTTGTATTTTTATTTCGAATATTATTGTTTCAAAGACAATTTACTAGAATTAAACATATTTCACAGAAACACAATTTGATGAATTTTAATAATTTTTTTTGTTTCCCAAACTTATGAAACAGTATAATAATTATTTAACAAATATTAAACCACCACCACAATTAATTAAAAAATTTAAAATTGCAAATGTTACTTACAATTTTAAATTTTTTCAACCCGTCCATACTCTATTCATGGTTCACACAAAAAATTGTTCCGGTCGGAAATCGAACCTAAAATACCAAGTCTTAAAAGCCACTGAGCTAATATTGAATATCAGGTATTACTATTTGAATTCCGAATGTCATTACAGATTAAATGTCAACCATAACGATAGTCACATTCCATTATTTTCCCATAGACTATCTTCGGATAACTATAGGTACCTATACATTGACCGGGCTCTATATCTAACGGATATTTATGGGTCAACACTCCCATAGATCTATGGTGTTATAAATTTTTATTGTTACCGTAATACCCCATATAATTATCATGGGAATTTGATATCGAATGATTTGATGGAAAAATGCTTTTATAGTTGATGTGAATTTACGAGTCAATAGGTGGAATAAATGGATTTTTTATAATGTTGTTATTATAGAAATTGGTAGTAGAATTTAAATATTGTTAAGTTCAGATAATATGAATGTTTTATTTATTTCTTTTATGGGTTGCAGATCTATAATGCTAAAGTATTAGTATTTATTGTTGCTATATAGTCTCCAGAACTACATCACCAATTTTTAAAAAAACACCATTAGATATCTACCTTATCAAGATGTAACATATACTTTACTAGCTCTGCGTAACTCTGCTCCAGTGGTCGGAGCGTGATATTTTGTAGCCTATAATGTTAATTCAGCTTATAACCTATACGCGTGCATACTTTCAGCCAGATCCATTCAGTAGTTTTTGCGTGAAAGAGTAACAAACATACATACATCCACACAGACAAACTTTCCCATTTATAAGCTTCTAAATTAAATCCTACAAATAGTAGGATTTAGTTTTGAAGTTACCATGGAAACAGTTAGTAGTTTTTTTTTTTTTTAAGATTTCTTGCAGCTTTTTGCTGTCTACTAGTATTCTTGTTAACCCCTCGTGATAAGCTAGAATGCTTGTGTAACGAGTGGGTTCATGTCGGTAGTGCAATGGATGGGGTTCGAACCGGCGACCTCAAGATCACAAGTCCGAAGCCGGAGCCATTGGGCTACGGCCGCTTCTAATTCAGGTAAAATAAACCTTATGTCGTCAAATACTTATCTCACAAGTGGTTTTTGTAGTTGTAGTTTGGAACAATACCCTTTCTTGACAGTCGGGTAATAAAATACGAATAGTTGATGTTTTAAGAATTATGATAATACATGTTATTAAAAGACAATCTGCTAACCACGTGTTCATAAGTTTTATACTAATGACTAATCTTGTAATCTTAATATTCGTATAAATACTGTAACACTTTTATTCCTCAGTGTCTAATTTATTACCGAATTACATATCTGGAACTGAAAAGCGTAAGGTCGGATATGCCAGTTTACGGCAGAAACAGTTGTATGTGCTTTTATCGGGAACTGTCAACTACGACCAAATGCTACTGAAGATAATCCATCCTTATGCTCCTGAGATTTAGATATCATTTTAGGCTCACATTTAGCACTCTATTACCATGGAAAGTGTACAGGTTTCTAAGTATCTTACCAAATTGGCAGCGCCTTAAGTATTTCTAAGAGGATATTGGAGTATGAAAAAAAGAGCAGATTTAAATTAACTATTGACCAGTAATTGAATTAAATTTATAGTAAATGTATTTAAATATATTAATATTATAATTAGTGTGATTTGGTCAGGTGGTAGATGGTAATCTATGGATCTACGGAAACGATTTTGAAACTTGCTTTACCAATAGAAAGACACGTTATTTGTGAGTGTCATAGGGTATATTTTAAGACGAGGTTCCCGCGAGCACAGGATCTCCCCGGGTAAAATTAATTAATTTAAACCACTAATGTATTACTAAATATCCTAATCAGAAGCAACTATTATTGTTACATACAACTTTCCCACGTCGAAAAATGGCTGAACCATTTCTGTTGATAAAATGCCATAGGTACTAATTGTGAACAAAGCACCACGCATCGTTGAACCAAACTTATTTTTTTATCTTGCCCTATGACACGTGCTATTTGCTCGTCTATCTGAAATAATTTATGCAAAAAGCAACCTATTTCAATAATAAATAAAGTTTTAATTTGGTTAAGCATGCATATTAACCGTTTAGTCAAAATGACAGGCAACGGCGGCCATTTTTTCGCATGATCGCATTTTTATTTAGGGTGAAACATTGGAGTATGAATGATTGATTTGGGATGCATTTTAGGGCGGAGGGTGTTTTTAATATTATTATCTTGGGTAAAAGGGTGCATGGTATTTACCTGTATTGTGATTGAACGATCACATAAAATTATGTGGTGTATAATTTTGAGTGGGACATTTTGATGGACAAGCGAGGACGGCCATCCCTTGTTTGTGTAAGCGTTTAGGGCGAAGTGTTGTTAGAATAAATTGAAGGAAAAAATTCATTTTAATTATTTTTAATATAGATTTTAATTATTGAATAAGTAATGCTTTATTTATTCAAGACATTTAAATTAATTGGGTTGTCACAGGGGCTACTAAGTTCCGGGGTGGTCCGATGAGCGTACTGAGCTCATCGGAGTTGTGGGTTCCGACCTCTCGCTGCCGACCATCATCTCTAAGATGGTCGAAAGTGAGGGGTCGTGGGCGGCGGTTGCCTCCTTCTGTGGACGTGTCATGTCGCAGAAGGAGGTTGCGGAGCGGGCAAGGGAGGAAGATCCCGGAGCACACCCGCTTCGCAGGCGGCGTGTTGGCCGCAGGCGGCGGGCTGAGACCCGTCGCATGCCGCCTTAGGCTCGGCCTCGGGGAGTAGGGAACATGGGCCCTGCTCCCTATAGAGGCGTCCTGTTAATGGTTATACGGGCCACATACAAAGTGGCCCCGGAGAGTCCGCGGCACCATCCAAACTGCAAGCGCTTCTCAGCGATACCCGGTGGCCCTCACACTCATGGCGGAAGAAGGAGTACCCGGGGGGTTTTAGTAGAGGTAGGGTATCCACGCACTGGAGAGGGCGAGTCCCCACATATCCCACCGCCGTTTTTTTCACAACGGCGGTGGTCGAATGCGTATGTGCATTTCCCCCCGGTCAAAAAAAAAAAAAAAAAAAAAAAAAAAAAAAAAAAAAAAAAAAAAAAAAAGGTTCTACTAAGTTCTACGAGATTTGGTTGAAATATCGAAATTGTATATCATCCGCTTTCACAACTTTTTTCTACTTTGCTCATACAAAAAGTGGACCTGGATAAAGTTTATTTATCAAATCGCATACCATTACTACATAGTCACTATCCACAGACCCTGTGGGACAAAAGACTCCTGCCATAGATTTATCCTCACCATACCGAGTAATGAGAAATGTTAGTTTATTTGTTTGGCTCACACTTTCACAAAGAAACAGAACAATGTGTTCCGTACAAAGATAACTGCGGCACTGTGAAATGGGATACTTTATCCCGTCGCGACGTACAGAAGGAATAAATAGAAACAACTCTAATACTGAGAAGTGAATTTCAAGTTGCATTGTAAATTGTCGGTTGTAAGTCAAGGTACAGAAGTATTTAAAGAAGCTTATATGTAGCGTTTACCTATGTATATGCTTAATACAAAACTGCGGCCGCCATCTCCAAGCGAGGTCTAGAAGCGAGTTTTTGTTTTCGGACGGACATATGTAGTTATCCACGAGGCTTTTGCTACTTCACCGGGCATAAAGGCAAGCACAGCTCCAGCCTAGATAAATGGTTTTAACACTACAAACTAAGCAATAAGGCGTCCCCTGTGGTACTTGGACCTCGGCTCAGGCAGGATTATGGCTTTTAGTTTCTTTAGGGGAGTTTTGTGCAACTGTCGCTCTACTTTAACAGGTGACAGTATCTAACTCTCTCAGATATGTAAAATGAATCATTGGCATACGATAAGACAATCATATAATGTATCTCAGTGGTAATCGCAGGGGGTTTAGTTAAAGACGCCTTGACCCCTACACCAAAATAATGATCTATCTATATAATATAATAATCTTTACTATTATATTATAAAGCTGAATAGTGTGTTTGCTAAAATTTCAAAATTTAAGAAATTTTACCATGTACATTATTCTAATGTAATTTTCGCGCTTTTGACAATATTAAAGTTTTTTGCGTTCCTTGGCGTTTGACATAACATTGACAGAATTCGTGCTGCTTTTAGTGCACATCAAGGTTATTTAGGAGCTATCACGCCTAATATTAAAAGTTAAATTTAATATAGAGTTTTATTTACGACAGAACAACGTCTGTAGAGTCGGCCATTATAAGGTAAATTCTTCATATTTTTGTATGCCATAAAATATTGGTAATCTGTAAATTATCGGAAAGAAATAAATAATTATTAAATATTATAACAAGTATGAGGCGATGCTAACATCGAATAGTGAGTTCTCGATTTGATGCCCGTATTCATTCGAGTTATTTGATGAATAGACTATGTATACGAATGATACTTATTTAAATGTTGCTGCGTCATCACTATACTCGTTAGATGTAATCAAGGCAGTCTGTGGCCCGAGTCGTCAACAAAATTAGAAGGTTGGTAGTAAGAGCATCCATTATTTTTTCTAAGATCCATGATCAGGTATTACTAATGTATAAAACTGAAGAGTTTGTTGCTTTTCTTGCTTGAACGCGCTTATTTTAGGAAATACTGGTCCGATTTGAAGATTAATTCAATGATAGCTTATACAAGGTGTAACGGACAGGGTATATACATAGAAAGAGCAAGGCTTCTTTGGATCATAACAAACGATGTGGCAAGGGTTTCAACTCAAAATAAAATACTTGAAAAGTCAGTATTATTTTGCAAACAAAAATAAAATGCGGACCCCTTTATTCAGAAATACCATGAGTAAGAGGTTTATTTTTACTTGCAAATAGTTCGTTGACATCGATCAGCTGATTGAGTGCTAGTGATGTATTTATTTCAATTTGAAAAGTTTGGTTTCTGGTATCTATGAATTTAAAAAAATCATTACTTCCGGACTTGTAGAGATAGGATTAAATAACCCTTGCCATATCGTTTGTTATGATCCAAAAAAGCCTTGCTCTTTCTATGTATATATACCCTTTCCGTTACACCTTGTATATCAAGGATGGCTATAGGCTATATTCAATTATGAAGTTCTAAGAGCTACTAATAATAAAAATTGCTAGTGCTTAAGTAAAACATTAAGTACCTAGGTACTTAAATATAAATAGGTTTACGAATACGAATGATATTAACACCAAACCTGTAGAAGATGACTATAATGCCGACTAACTATAAGTTAGATTGGAGGATGTGTTCGAGTGAAGAATAACTAGTTTAAAAGAAAAAAATATAATATGACATACAAACGAATACCTCTTCAAATGCCGCCGAATATAATGAGAACAAAATAAATATTGCTCCAATAAATACCTCGGTATAACCAACGCATCTGAGCATCTCATTGTACCAACCGGTCTTCGACACTTCCGGAGAAAAAAAAAGCAAGTCGAGATCGCTTTTTGTTTTTATTATTGAGTTGTGTTCTATTTTCGAACAAGTTGTAATATTGCTTTTGTGGGTACCTAGTCGTGTTTTTTTTTTCATTTGCGCGTGATTTGATCTGCGGTATGAAGGTAGAGGGGATAATCTAGTTTGCGCACCTTGAGGTTTTGTTGTTATTAGTTATATTTATGTTACCGATTGCTGAACGTTTTGTGGGATTATTTTGCGAAGAATACGTATGTACACAGATCACGATATAGTATAGATGATTACTTTGACTGTAGGTACATCTTATTATAATAAAACAAATATATGGAGATAGACAATGGATTGTTTGTATTTAATTTTTGTTTTAAAATACAACTGTGAACAAACAATTCACAGACAAAAAGCACACCCAGACTCGAAATCTGTGGCTCTCACAAATTATTGTCCCGGATGGGAGCCGAACCCAGAACACCAGGTCTTAAGTTACTATACTACAATTATTTGTGTGAACCACAGTTAATTCCGAGTCTAGCTGGGCTTTGTGTCCGCGAATCGAGTATTTGTAAAGTTCCCTGCCACATAGGCATTATTTCCCCTAGTGCAGAAGTAGTCTTTAAAAACAAAACTAGTACCTACTACTTGAATAAACTCTAATTATTTATTAAGTATTGTTTCTGTGGACTAAAGACGTTTTCTGATTGTACTAGGAACAAAGAATTCCTGAGGCCCGAAGACCCAAATGAAGATAAAAAATATAAAATTTAGGGTAATTCCGGGAGAGATGGACCACATCTTGTTGGCGACTCATAACTTTTGATAGAAAATAAATAAAATGACAAATTATATTTTATATAATTTAAGTATTACTAGTTCACATATTAGTATCACTCTTTTGAAAAAAATATAACTATCGTCCTTAGTTATTGGTCATTTTATAAATATCTAAGAAGTCTATCTATCCCGCACTGTGTGGGTGAGACGGACCACGTGATTAGGAGAGATGGACCTAACAGTCTATGAATTACTAACAAGGTTAAAAATTGAAAAATGTCTTATGAGATAAACAGCATCTTTTATTAATTGGTGATGGTATTTTCACACCTATCACACATATTTTTGGACTTGTGCAAGTTTCGTGGGACCAGCATTCGCAAACTGTACATTGCAGCGTTTTTTCACGACTCGAAGTGTTTCTTCATAGTTTTCTCCACACCCAGCACATTCATTGTCATCCCAATCTTCTATTTCAGAAATTCCATGAAGTTTAATAACCTCTGAATCAGTTCAGGTGACAGAATCATCCATCTGTTTCTTCAGCTTTAAAATATTTGCGATTTTTTTTTCGTTTTCTGTAAACTCTTGAAAGGCCAATATCATTTGATTTAGTAAGCTGGTTTTTATTCAGATTCCTTTTAAACTTAGGTATTTGAGAAACATTATCTGCCTCACTGACCCCCATGCCGTCTGCAAGAGCTTGAACAGGATTTTTACGCTCGTCTTCAGTCCAATCTCCCCTTGAGACTTTACTTTGTCTTGTATTGCAACGACATGGCTGGAAATAACTAAAAAAGATCCTAAACATACATCAAAAGTATTTCTCTTGTAAGTAATATAAAAATAAAGGATTTAATTACATAAATTGTCGTAAGTCTACAACTGTTAGTAACCTTAAAATGGTCCATCTCACCCAAACTGCAGTGGTCCATCTCTCCTGAAAGTTCTAGGAGGGATGGACCAGCCACTCAAAAAAAACGGTGTAGATGAAATGAACATTTTTGAGCTTATGACACAACTTTGTTAACAAAATGAAACAAAAAAAGTCATTACTACTGTTGAAAACTATGAATAATAATACATACCTGCCCGTAACAAACTCCCACTAATTAAAACAGAGACTACCAATAACTTTCATCAATTTTTTTGAATAAAAGCAATATGAAAAGCACATAGTTTTTCCACGCAAACGGTCGGAATGGTTGGCAGATGCATTGCAGTATTCCCATTTTTTCGAAGTGGTCCGTCTCACCTACTGGTCCATCTATCCCGGAATTACCGTATTTCAACAAATTGTATTTTTACCAATTTTAAAATACCTAATACAAGTGTGAATTCGGGTCCGCGGTCCGCCTCGCACTCCCGACCCTTCTTTTGCAAAGAACCTTCCGATGCCCTCGTAGACCCAAGTCCGAGAGGCCCGCAAACTGTAAAGTGGAGCGACAGTTGCACAAAGCTCTCCTAAAAAACGAAAAACCATAATCCCTCGAATCTGCCAGCGACCGCCATAAGCCGAGGTCCAAGTCCCACAGGGGTCGCCCTCTTGCGCAGTTTGCTAAGTTTGTAGTTTTTTAAACCATTTATCTAGGCTAGAGCTCTGCTCGCATTTATGCCCGGTGAAGTAGCAAAAGCCAAAGTCACATGTCCGTCCGAATAAAAAAAAAGTTCGCGATGCACAGGGAGGTGCGCCCAGCACAGCGTAGTATTGGGGACGGCATTATGCAAAAGAAGCACGAATAAAATAAAATTTATTCACTAACATAATCTCGCTTTAAATCTCGGAGGTCGTGCGTTCGATCCCCACACCGGACAAGAAATCTTTGTGTAAATTGTAAGATTTCTTTCCGGGTCTGGTTGCTTGAGGGACTACCCTCCGTGCCTCGGAAAGCACGTTAAGCCGTTGGTCCCGATTGTTGTAACATCATCTCTATAACAAGCGAACCAGGGAACGGGCAGCAGCGTTTCCCCTGTGTATCACAACATAACACTGCGGTCACCAATCCGCCTGCCAAGCGTGGTGACTATGGCAAAAACCCTCCATCGGGAGGAGGCCCATGTTCAGTAGTGGACGTTATACGAGCTGATGAACATAAACTCTATATTCATTAAAGGGATTACATACATTTTGGAAGCTCCTTATAGTTTGCCCTTACATTTATAATAGCAACCGTAAGTTATGTCCCTAATTTGTCGTCGTCTAGTCTGTATTCTCCAAGTTAATTCTGAAGGCTCCGCCCAACAAAGATTATTTAGGCACTACTTACTAACGTGAATAATGACAATACAGTACGTTACGTAGGGCTTAGATACAGATAGACTTAGGCTCGGCGCAAATGGCCCACCGACCACAGCCACCGGTGGCCAGCGACAGCCACTTAACATACTTTTCATATATTTTGTATAGACGCGCCGCACACGTGTAGCCGGTGGCGGCCACTCGCTTCTTTATGAATAAGGGCTCCCGCACACGGGCCACCGGCCACAACCACAAAACGCCGCCACCGGCATATTTTCTGTAGTTTTCATACATTTTATATGGACTCGCCGCACACGGTTGATGCCGGTGGCCGCCGCACGCTACACTGCTCGCTTCTTGTAAACTACAGGAAATATGCTGGTGGCGGCGTTTTGTGGCTGTGGCCCGTGGCTCGTGTGCGGCGACACTAAGTATGTGAAGTGGCTGTCGCTGGCCACCGGTGGCTGTGGTCGGTGGCCCATTTGCGCCGAGCCTTTTAGTTCTACCTAGTATGCGAGAACAATATTTGTTTTTATAAAGATAACTAGCAGAGTTTTTGCAGACTACTCATATTTTTGTTAACCCCTCGTGCTAAGCTACAATGCTTTTGTTACGTTTTGTTTGTGGGTTCACGTCGGTAGTGCAAGGTGTGGGTATCGAACTGGCGACCTCATGATCGTAAGTCCGACTCCGTAACCATTTGTCCTACTCTTAAAATATCTTGCATAGAGCTATCTAAAGATGATAAAATATTCGAAATTGGATCAGTAGTACAGGATTACCCCGGACATCCAAACTTACAAACTTTTTAAATATGGGATCAGAAACATCCAATATCATCGTTTCCCGACCTGAGAATCGAACCTGGGTCCTACAGCAGTCGACCTTAATATCGGGCTAAGTCTCATAGTAGACACCTACTAATTTGCATTGTGCTATAAATTTCACTAGATAGTTATTGATTGTAAAGTAGGTATTTATTAGGTTCAAGTTCATTGGTTTAAGATGGTGAAATAATTTTCAGACACTGTAGTCTCGGATACGTCAATTTAGGCAGACCCGTCATTAGCCCTGCGCGTTCCTTGAATGTCAACGACGTGAATGAAGCGAACACCCAGTTTCCGTCCCCGTCAACCTTGCGTCGTATACATGTGACACACGCTCGAGGGACACGCGCCGAATGTGGGGTCAGTCTTATCTTTACCGTCAAGATATTTGACTAATAATATTGTAACTTCAGTGTTTAATATAGAGACACGGCGTTGGAATCGAATCCTCGACGACTTAAGGCACGGATTTAAAATGTAAAACTGATTTAGATCTATTGCTAAATTTAAAGTTTTATAAATACCTATCGAAACATAGGTAGGTAAAATGACTTTATACCTACTGGTTTTAATGATAAAAAAGGCTTTTTGTATAAACGTAACACTTACTAGGTACCTATGTTCACCTATCCATATTATGTACCTATATAGGTACCTAGTTCTTGGTTTATAGTGATACCTTTAAAGCTTATTAATATCAGAGACTTATACCTACCTATTAATTGTTTAATTAAACATTATAGCGGATTAGAACCTAAGTGTCAAAGATAACACTTTGTTCGACACACGCTGTTTATAGTGTGTCGAAGATTCGGGTTTCAGGGTATTTGAGGATTGAAGCCTACTTACAGTAAGTAAGTACAGGTAAGGTACCTATAAGTCTTTTTATTTAAATAAAACGCCAGCCAAAATAAAAATAATTTAAAAACATATTAAACCTTAAAATAAAGAAAATGACATAAAACGCCGCATTTTTCCCAGCCTGTTGACGTCATGAGAGAATTCCTGACTCGCGTCAAAAATATCCGCCGTTAAGATTCCCACATTTCATTTTATCTTATGGGTATTACTTTTCCATTTACAATAAAATAAGTGTCACAATGAATAATTGTTACTCCACTGTCTTTCCAGACGTCAATTTCTATCAATCAAACAAATAACGTTCGATTTGAATTTCTAATACAAATCTGACTCAATCGAATCTAATAGACAGATTGAACGTACGACAGATCTAAACCTAGATCTGATTGAGACTCGTTAATAACTAGGAATGCAGGAAATTATAGCAAATAGAGCATTGGCACAAAGGAAATGCTCCGGTCCGTTTCTATTCTGCAATGAAAATAGTTTCTAAACCAATTATAGTGCTAGTACACTTGTACTCCTGCAGTAAAGGCTATTATTGAAAGCATAACAAATGAGATAAGTGATTATTGTCAGTAAATAACTAAGTAAGAAAAGATTTAGGTACCTACGTATTAATATTTGTAAATAATAACAGCATTTAAAAGTCAATTACTTAAAAACGATATTAATATAAAAATACGTAAAATAGTAGTAGCTACCGACGGGAAAGACATAAATTCTGATAAATTTGCAACACAAATCGCACTGCAGTGTCTAGTGCAGAGCTTTTTGTGTGCGGGTTAAAAGAAACCAACTTATTTGCATATTCCATAGATTTCCAACCAAACACTGCGGGTTGTTAACGTAATATATTAATATATATCAGAAGCAATCCTTCAAGACGGCACATTACCGATTATAACACAGTATCAAGCGATTTATCGTAGAAACTGTTTCATATCATTATGGTCTGGTCGCTCGTTGATGTTGTGTTATTACACTGTGAGTTCACTGGGACACTGTTTTGTAATGTAATATCACTAGATAATTCACTGTTACACTTATATTATTCACGTTTATTTGAATGTTGGGAATTTGGTATTTTTTGTTGTGTGTTGGGACAGCGACGCGCGTGCGTACGCAGGCAGTTCGCGCACTCGACTGTCTCTGTAGCACCTACCCCTGGCTAGGGTTTTAGTCCCGGCCGGCGGAGACACGTTCCGTTGTACGCAAGATATCGATTGTTTGTTGTGGATAAGTGACGTTATGCCTTTAAGTTTGTTAAACCGGACATATTAATAATTGTGTTATTGTATGTATTGCGTTTGTAAATAATGATGTTGTAATATCTAATAGATTGAGATATTGGCATTCCTACTTATCTACTGATAATACTTACATCTACATAAGTACTATAAAATCTGTAAAATCAAATGTACTTAGTCAATTATTAATTTGAAAGAATGTGCATTTAAAAGAAGGTAATAAAAATACCCTTTTTATAACGTAAGGGTTTGTCATAAAAATTGTACGATTTTATTTTTCATTATCCTTTAAATTCGTTAATATCTCAATCATGTGTGTTTTTGCATACATTGAAATATTTAATCTGTATTACGGCAGTTATATCAATCATCAAAATAAAATTTGTTTACGTGAAACGGAGCATCTGTTAACAAGAACTGCGTTATCGCTGTCTCTTTCCTCCAATCATTTACAAAAGGTGACAGAGTACTGCGTGTCCCAAGTCCCAACCCTGTATCTACCCTTCTCAATACAAATTCGACATCCAACATAACATGAGCCTTTCCTCAAGACTTTCTATTCAATAGTAAGTTAAAGCCACATGTCAAATTATATTGGTCGTTGATAGGGTTGCGATTTTAGGGCTAACAAATTAGAAAGGGGGAGAAAAAATGTTGGAATGTCAGGTTTATTGACATTTTGCAACGCTATAATTAAGGCTTAGTAGGGGTAAGGTTGTTATCAACACGCCGTTAAATTTAAAAACCCGATTTTCTTACCGATTAATTATTGCAATTAGCTGTAAGAATTTGCTTAGTGATTTTTGTGAGAAGTTTGCTGTTGGGGCAGGGGGAAGTTATTTAAAAGTTACCCCAAATTGCTTCATTAATAATTATTGTAGGTATTTAAAATAATTATAAAATTATGAGTATTTTTATGTTTGATTTCTTAGTAAACCATAAACAACGGAGCGATTTTGGTAATAAAAAAAAATAGTTTAAATTATTTGATAAATACCTACTTACTTCAGACTTTTGTATTTTTCCATTTTAATTAAATTTTTAAAACAAAGCTACCTAACTATTACTAGTTTGTATATTTAAATCAATCAAAAACAATGGAGTGAGTTACTGTTCTCTTTTATATCAATTAATGGATGTAGTAAGTATAATATACCTAGCAAATCTTTAACGGGTATAAAATTACATAATGTTTCGCTAACGCCATCTGTGCTAAGTTATAACACTAACAAAGCAAGCAAGTCACTTTCATACGTAACTCGTTCGTGCTTATTGTAGTTATAGTCGTCACCGCTAGATGGCACTGTTTTCAGTACATGCTGTTTACTGTACATCTTCAGTTTTTTTATTGTGGTTTGAATAAACCATTGTACTCTTTATTATTTGACCTTCAAAATACTATAAGTTACAGTGCCGATTGAATTTGTTATACATGCTTTCCCATAATGGACCTATTAGTAGATATCTACATAATTATATACCTCTACTAATATATAGGCAAAGCTTGTTTGAAGAGAAGAGTTTCTTTGTTTGCTTGACGACGCGCTAATCTCAGAAACTATGGGTCCGATTTGAAAAAATATTTCAGTATCAGTTTCAGTTTATCAAGGTAGGCTATAAGGCTGTCTATATTTCATTATTAAACCGCGCACAGGAAGCTCGTAGAAAACGCAACCTATTATATAAACAGGATACATTTTCTCCTATTTTTAAATGGCAGATTTCCTTCACTCTTATAAAAATACCACAGAATACTTATTAATATTTACAAGAGATTTTATCAGTTCATTAATTACGAAAAAAATTGCGGGAGTCTAATCACGTAACGAGATGTCTATGATGACTACACTTCGATAAAAATGTCATCATTACTGTAGGGTTATTGAAATGCATTTCCTAGGTTATCTTTTGTTATTGTATTATTAAAGCTTCATAAACTTATTAAATTCATTATTATCATCATCAGCCCGTATAACGTCCACTGCCGAACATGGGCCTCTTCCCGGGGGAGGGCATTTGCCATAGGCCCTTAGGGCATAGGATTGGTGACTGCAGTATTATGTTGTACCACACAAGGAAACGCTGCTGCCCGTTCCTTCATATACGATTATTATAGATGATGTTATAACAATCGGGACCAACGGCTTAACGTGCTTTCCGAGGCACGGAGGGTAGTCCCTCGACCAACCAGACCCGGAAAGAAATCTTAGAATTTACACAATGATTTCCTGTCCGGCGTGCCCACGACCTCCGAGATTTAAAGCGAGCCAAATACCGCTACGCTACGGAGGTCGTCCTAAAAAAATTACATATTTAAGATATTTATTGCATGCATAGTAAACTCTGAGTAGGTAGGGTTTTTTTTATGGTTTTTACCGAAGTCATTGTAATATCCTTAAATTCCTTAGCCTCTAGAATTTAATGAACTTGGGGAAGGTCATTTAGAAACACAAGGGCGTGTCCAATCTAGTTCAACGAGCACACAAACGAGTTGGTGTCACTTTTTACCCTTCATAACTAAAAAACTATTAAATTTAAACATAATTATGCACTTACTAAATTTGGATTATATATTTAGACCCCCTACTAGATCAGTGGCTCACAGCATTTAAGGCTTCTGAGTGAATCTTTAATAATACTGCGGTCACCAACCCGTCTGCCAAGCGTGGTGACTATCACAAAAACCCTCCCTCGGGACAGTGGACGTTGTACGGGCTGATGATGAAGCAAGTTATTGGAAATACCTACTGATTGTCGGAAAACCCTACTTAGTGTTTTCCTTACGGCAAAACGGCAATAAGTAACTGGATTGCTAAGATTTAGTTATCCATTTGCTTATTGTACTTTTTCCTATCTACATTTATGGATGATGGTATGTAAATAAGTAGGTGCAAAAGAAATAGGTACCTACTTATAAAGTTTTTTTCTTATTATATGGCTTAAAAAAAATAAAACTATACCTATAGCGATAACGCAGGAAAAAAAGAACGTTTCTAAAGAAATTAATTTAAAAAAAGGTTAAACAACCTATCATTTTTATTCGAGGGGTGAAAGGCTATTTGTTTGAAGCGACATTTTACGAACTTTACAGGAGAGCCATTTAAAGATTCAAAATTTGGAAAAAAAATCGTTATGAAAAAACTAGTGCTCTTTATATAATGGGGATCGCAAATTTTTATTGAAAAAAAATCCCTGAATGTTTTGGTATAATTTTCAATTAAAAAACAGTTATGAGTATAAGATAAATTGTCGCTTAATACAAAATGATCTGTATCGCCTTATTTTTAGAGTAAAGAAAAATGATTCAACTTCCAACATTGTCACTAATCAGCAGCAGGCAAAATGGTTTAAGTGACTTTACAGTACTTATGCAGGAGAAAGCAAAATGATTGAATCGACGTTACCCAATAATAATAGGAATAGGCTATTTTGTTTAACTACCAATTTGGGTTTGGGTTTTGGGTTTTGTTAACGATACAGGAAAGTTGGCTTAAGCAACGATGAACATTCTTAAAGAGTTGTTTGATGTCTCAGATTTTGAAAGGAGTTATATAACTTGGTTGTTTTAAACAGAGTGAAAAACAGTTGTAGCGAAAAGGGTTGAACCGACATGTCTTAATAATGAATTTGGCTGACGGCAAATTGGTTGAAGCGACATTGCACAGAGTAAGTAGTCGTAAGCAAAATGTTTGAAGGGACTTTTCATCTAAAGATAGCTACATCGAAAAACGATTTATCTGCCATCGAACTAAAATTTTAGGAAGGGAATAACGGCTTATGATCCGATTCTCTGTTTTTGTATACAGCTTAAATGATATACTAAAAAAATATGGCAAATTTGAAGTCGGATCATACATCATGTTTGAGAATTATGCACTAAAATGGCATTGTTTTAAGCGCCATAAAAGTGCTCAGAATTGTACGAAACCCGGCTCAGACGACGCAGAAAAAATCGCTGAATCCGAATATGTATATATCGTCCAAAATGTCGTTTCAAACAAATAGCCTTTCACCCCTCGATATTATATTAGATTTGCTGGAAAAAACTAGCCAAGTCCAGTATTATAAAAGCAATAGCTGTCTTATATAGCATATGACACTCACAAATGGCTCTCTATTGGTAAAGGATTTCAAAATCCGTTAAGTAGATCATGAGATTAACCCCTACAACGTCACAAACTCACAAATGTTACGTCTTTGTAATATTAGTAAATAAATATTAACTAAGCAACAATCAAAACAACTGTTAACTTAACTTCGCTGTCAAATCAAATAAGGTATCTGAAATATTAATTATGAAATGCTTCTAGAACATCCTAAATTACGATTCTCACGTTAATAGATAAAATTGGTAGGAGTAGATATAAAAGTAGAAAAAAACGCCTATTAAATTTCAATTTTTATTTTGAAACTTAATATAATAAGGGTATACAAGTTTTGCTATATGTATATCACTTAAAATAACTGTGTTTCTTGATACAAAACACACATAAGATACAATTATAATTTCGCTAAAACTGACTGGTTCTCTTAGTTTATTAGCATTTAGCAAAAATGTATTTATGGGAACAATATCCCATTCATCCACCAATACATATTACAATATACAAAATAATTACAATACAATATTTAATTATATGTGAAAATTCGATATTAATCTCTCCCATCACATACGTATAATGTAATTAATCTCAATCATTAAAATTATATTTACATTATTTAGTAATACTTATTCAAACAACCACTGCATTTGATTTTATTTCATAGAAAAAAAATAACAAAACAAACACAAAAAAAAAGTTAAACCACTCAAAATATTGTGACATTGCAAAAGTACACGTACTTTATTTACTTGTACAGTTATAAACAAAAAATAATTTAAAACTTTATTTACAGCTATTAATACTTATAACTAAATAAAGCTTAATATGGACGGAAGTATGGAACTAAGGCCTTCGGCAAGTCTTTTAGTAAAAGTGTTTTAGTGAGCAATATTCAGATTAAAATTGATAATCACATAAAAAATTGAATACCTCAGTACAGATACTTTCTAATGAATATAACAAGTAAAGAGAGAATAGGTTTGAGGGCTAAAAAAATATAATTAGTCCGTCAGTTAGATTACTTAAAAATATTGGACACGTATTTTGTTCACAAGAGAGGGGCTTGTGACGTCACTACTAGGTAAAATTGTGCCTAAAAGTGTCGCACGAAATTTCAAAGCACTGTGTGTTCGTCATTTTTTGCTTGGGCACGAAAAAAAAATTAATTCACGTTATCTAAATAAAGGACTAAATAGATCTTTATATTCTTCATGCCTTTTTATTCATGAGGTAGTTTTTAACATGATACTGTTATTAAAAAGGATAGAAGTAAGAAAATTATTTAAAAAATTTGACACCCGAACATAAAGATAAAAATCATTTTCCACCCAAATCGATATTTACATAAATTTTAAGGTTATTTCGAAAGGTTATGATAGCTCACATAACTATTTTTACATTGGTACTAACTGTACAAAATATTGTTTAGAGTTTAGGAGATATACACTAGTTTATGACTTGCTTGAGGATAGCCCTCAAATATCCAATTCTGCGTACCTAGGTACTTACTAAATACCTAATTGGATCTATGATTTAAGTATGGTTTTGCTATAAAATGTGTAATTCGTGACTACCACGCGTTGAGTCAACTTATCATAAGTGTTATCGTGATCGATGAAATTCTCTTTCTATAATTTTACTTTTATTTTGTAAGGGCTCCCCAAAAACTTATATATCTCCAACTCTCCAAACGAATATTATTCTTAATCAAAAGTATACAACTTAACCTATAAGTACAGTGAAGGCTATTGTACCTTTTCCTTATCTGTGTCGTCGTGTAATACCTGACCGTTCGTGTAACCGTTGGTAATAAGTCCATTAGAATTAACAAACCTATTGATTTCATTAACTTCTCGTTTTAAGAAAGCGTTTAGATCTCCGTTCTTAACGAATCCATTTAGGTCACCATTTCTGACATGTCCATTTACATCACCATTCTTAATATGGCCATTAGCCTCAGTCTTGATGGCACCATTGCCAACAACTGTTTCTTCGTTGTTGTTGTTGTTGGCGGTCACGGCTTGTTTCTTGGGCCTTGCTAGCTTCTTGTACGCTTGCATGTAGAAGTTCATGAACAAAACGATGAAGATGGTTGAGTGGAGAATGAGCCCAGCGGCGATAATCCTAGAACGAAAAAAATGTGTTGGTGTATAATAATTCAAGAGTTTTTGTTGTCGGTTTTCCTAAAAAGAATCTTCCATTTCTTTCATCTAGAAGCGAGCATTCTCGCGATCTGTCAATATATTGGTACACTTAAATGATTAAGAAACAAACTTATTTAAAAAAAAAAGGTACGATAAAGGATAGTAATATGTTAAGATGACTTAATCGGAATGTGTAGAGATGCAATGAAACAGATACAGCGTTACACCTGATTACATATGATTTGTTGGCTACTAAGGGTTTAAGCTATTGCAATATTTTGCGCTTTTGTATTCGATTGCGCAAGAAGAGCATTAACAACTTCTTTTAAATCATGTTATCTCTAAAATCTATCACTATTTACATTACTTTTATATTTGCATACATTATTATTTTTAATGGCGGTACATAATAAGTTATAGCAGCATCGCAATATAGCAATTGTGATGTGCAATTTATCACCATTAAAAGTATAAATTGACTTGACTAATAATTATTCACCGGAAGATAATGTAACTGATGGTCTTTTAGTATTATTATAGTCTGATTAAAATTTCTTAATATCCGTTCGTGAAACAATTATTTGTTTTAGGATGTGTTGTATAAAATTGTAGGCTTTATGAGTTTATTGAAGTGAACTGAGACCAATAAAATACCTATTTTATTTTGACTCGTCCAATAAACGAACAAAATTGGCCATACGTAAAAAGGGTGAAGTAAGAAGGCTTAAACAATACATTCATGATTAGCTACCTATTTTTTATAGAATTTCCTGACAATTTTGAAACATCGTCTCTCTTTGATGCATTATTGTACTAGCCAATCTGCGCTTGAGCATTTTAGTTTATTGTTAAACTATGTATACTTACTTTGGATATCCACAGTCGCAAACCAAGGCACTGATCGAATGGAACAGCACCATGAAGAATTGGATCTGAAATAAGAAAAACATCTTTTGTTAACCTCATTTTAAAGAACTGGGACAGTGCACAATACATTCAGAAAAACCATAACCGTACAGGTGAGTATATTAAACAAGTGAACTTCAGATATGTGACAATGTCCCTTTTTTGTGGCATGACGACTATTTCTAGTCTCATGAAGAATCTAGGGTAACGACTCTACCTATAAATCCAATAGCTGTTTATCGCGGTTTCACCCCTATAGATTCCGATACCGTAGGAACCTCGTCTTGAAAGACACACTCACAAATAATATGGCTTTATACTGGTAAAAGGATTTTTTAAATCGGTTCATTAGTTACAACCTCAAAGTTTCACAAACTATACCTCTATATAACATTAGTTAAACTGTCTAGAAAAGTTCGAAATGGTAACTCGGGTTCGGCTGCCTAGAAACCGACGATTTTTTTTCTGATTAATGATGTATAAATTATTTTCTTTAAATCTTATGATAATCTGGTTGTAAAGATTAAAACCCATTTTTTTATTTATTAAATAACACGGGAAGCCGGTATCCCTCACAACCGTTTACCATCCAGTGCAATTTCTTGTAAACCGTTATAGATCTAGAAATTCATCTCCTATTTAAGAGGAAAATTTAATCAATCGTAAGACTTCGTCATTCGCGTTAGATGTCAAGTTACATCAAGTTCTAAGTAGCTGCACTTTAAAGGATACAGCTAGTAGGTTGCATGTTTCCATACATAAGTGAGTGTAAGACGATAATGTTGCGAAACGGCGAAAGGATCCATACCAGTTTTTGTGCAAAGCACCAATACTTATTTCCTCACCTCTAAGTGAGGAAATGGGAATATAAATGGCAAATTGTGATATTGCTTTATACGTTTTTAGATTATGGCAATGACATTGGCTTTTAAATGATTGAATGTATAGTGATCATCATCATCATCAGCCCGTATAAAGTCTACTGCTGAACATGGGTGCCAAAGTCACCACCCTTGACAAGCCGGTTGAAGACCGCAGTTTGCATTATATTATAAAGTGCAGGAAACGCTGCTGCCCATTCCCTGGTATACAATTATTATAGATGATGTTATAGCAATTGGCACCAACGGCTCATCATGTTTTCCAGAGTACGGAGCTTAGTCCTTCATCGACCAGACCCGAAGAGAGGTCTTAGTTTTTAAGATATCTAGTAAAAAAACATGGCGATGTTTGCAAACATTGTAAGTGTTACCCAATTTACATTACATAATATTTGGTTTTTGATATGATCTTTTTTGTACTTCTGTCAAATCAAGAAGGCAAAAAGGCTCTGATGATTGTTAGTAAAGTCAGGGATACTCAAGACAGACAGGACTGGGGATGTCGTGCGACGTTTCGACTTTACTCAACATGTCTCATTACTTCAGATATAAATGTCGTAGACCATTTATTCCCAAGTGTATCCAAGGCTTAAACAATCAGTTTCTAGAAAAGCACAATTTTCCTCATCTATCACCACGTGAGCCAAATTAATAAATCTAGCTACTTAACTGCATAAATCTTAATAAATTGTATATTAATATAGACAAAAATATAGTCAAAAAGCGAAAATAATAATTTTCGCTTCATTTATCGTGTTATAAACTGTTTACAAATATCAGGTGATCGAAGTTTAACTTTAACGAATTGTTCACTCTTTATTATGGTAAGTATCATGCATGATTCGAGTAATGCTTGTATGTCAAATATAATTATTTCTAGTGAATAACACGAAATGAAATGTTTATACTTTCCAGATTCATAACTTTGAAATGAAATACGTTATGTTTGCGAAAGCAAAAACAATCGGCATTGCGTCTTCTCCGAATATGATAATGTTGGAATTATTGAATCACAGAATTGCAGAAACACCGATATTTTTTAACCACCTAATTATTTTAATGTAATTTTCTTACGTCCGTTTGTAATTTTGTTTGTTTTCACTTTAGTGATATTAAAGATAAGTGAGATTGTGATTTGTATTGGATTTGGGACACGTTAATGCGAAATACGATAACGCTTTTTTAGCTTTAACAGGCAAAAATATAATTGTAGTACTTAAGGACAAGATAGCTAACTTCCGTTCCCGTAACAACTTAATAATTATATTTAACCTTCGTCGATCGTTTGTTTGCTTGTTTGAACAGGCTAATCTGAGTTACAGTACAGGTCCGATTTTAAAAATCTTTCAATGTTAGAATAGCGTATTTTTCGTTATAAGCTTTATTGAATTATGAAGGTCCTACTGAAATAGGAGCTACGTGGAAGAAACCGCGCGCGGAAAGCAGATTATTTAGATAATAAGGCTGAAGATCTGCTTGCCTTTATATCAAGTAAAGTTAAAAAAGTCATTCTCAAAAAACAACACTTCTATTTTTTTTCTTCCACTATTTATTGCTAGAATAAGCAGGATATTAACAGAAGCGGTAGGTTAAGGCCTCTGAAGTATAGACTCAGCCAAAACCAGGCCACAAAACATTGACCTATAAAGTAATTGCAGACGCTAGAATTTAGCAAATATAGTAACGACAGCTCTCGTTCCCGTGGGAACTGTATAATGAAATATCGCCTAGGTCATCCGGGGATATTGTAGCTTCCCAACGGTTAATGATCTTTTAAAGTCGATCAAAATATAGTTTCGGACCTTATTCAAGACCAACAAACAAACAATTAAATCTTTCCTATTTATAATATTAGTATAGAAAAGGTAGGTAAAGGTGACTGGAGTATAGACTCAGTCAAAACTAGGCCACAAAACATTGGCCTATAAAATAATGACCTTACACACGCTAGAATTCAGTAAATATATTAACGATACTGGTACTTATATTAAGTGTACAACATTCTATAGTACGTGTGCAATGAACGGAGAAAGGATACGGCGTTAACAGCGTTCCGCCGGGCATTTTGCAATCGTTGTGTTTAAATGTTGCCTGCACGGTCGTGTAATACTGTGGATATGAGGTACTAGGAACTGGTTGCCTTTTATGGCTCAAAACAGAATCCTGTGATACTGTTTTAAGCTATAATATGCAATGTTAACATTAGCTGTGTGTGTGGTGTCTGGCTAGAATAGGCCACCCTTTGTCTTCCCATGGGTGTCGTAAAAGGCGATTTAGGGACATACGGACATACAGTTGACGGATGGGCAGCATCATCTATCAGCTTAAGGATACTCATCCGCCCGCCAAGCGTGGAGATTATGGCAATATCCCTCAACGACCCTGGCTTGCCAATATCTCTTTGGAGGAGGCCGATGTTCAGCAGTGGACGTAAATGGGCTAGTAAAGTACAGTACCTGCATGCAATGTTACGTTCCTTGAAAGAAAAATTCAACAGATTTTTTGTACTCGTATATTCAGTTTTGGAACCAGAATAACAAAACATTTCGAGAAAGATTTATTGGACAGAATCGAATATCTACTTACGATCAGCGCAACCATCAGTTTATGTATTCCAAGAGATTTTTTTTTCGGACGGACATAAGTAGTTGGCTAAAAACTAGGATTTGAGGTTGTAAACACCAGGACAACCGTGTTAATAGCAGGATGCAGTAATAGTGTAGCAAAATTTTAATAATAAGTAGGTTAAGTAATTTAAATTCGAAGAACAATGCTAACGCGCAAATTTTATAACAATATTACCTTATAAGGGCGCTTTTAAAACCCAGGACGCTGATTAAAATCTATCCAGAACTTCCGAGGACATTAATAAATCTAGGACATGTCCTGGAAAAACAGGACAGTTGGCCACGGACTTTTGGTACTTCACCGGGCATAAAGGCAAGCGGAGCTCCAGCCTTAATTTATTATTATGTCAAGAGTATAGACCTGGTAATTATTTAAGAAAATGTATAACACAGTACTAAGGACTGTATACAAAATAATTGACAAAATAATGATTTCGTAAATGAAACTCGATATTTGTGTTCTGTAGAATTGTCTTACTAGCCAGTTCTAAATTGAATTTGAAATGCAACAATCGTAAATACTTTAATTTATGTAGAAATCCATAATTATTTGTTAATATTAGGTTATGTTATTTCATTTTGTTATGCTGCTATAATATGTATTTATTGCATGACGATGTTAAGGTCGAAATTTTGATGAAAATAAAAGTGCAACGACGATTGTAATTTGAAAGGTAATACTTTTTGAGCTCTGCAGGATGGATAAGGAAAATCTTTCTCATTTAAATATCTCGTCCGGTTAACGAAACATAAGTAATGATAAGTATAGCTTCACGTGCGCTGATATTATTTATACAGTTAATCACAGAGAAGTTACATACTATTTTGATGACTTCGGTTAAAATCCGCCACGTGAGCCCCACGTAACCCGAATCTTGTTGGCCAAAATCAACATTAGAGACCCACACAAGCGTTTTTGGACCATCGTCGTCGTCGTGCCAGCGTTGGCCGGCTGCAGTTTACGCAGCTCTAGCGTCACGACGCGAGATAGCGATGGGCGCTAGTGGGCAACAGGGCGAGTGTTTTGCATTATGCATTGTAATTGTATGTAAAAAAACGGCAGACGGCTAGCGCTTGCGTCGCGTCGACGCTACGTAGATGCTGGAAGGACGACGACGCTCAAAAAACGCTAGTGTAGGGAGTCTCTTAAACCGCGAGAGTTCCCCATACCTTTTAAATAATCCTAGCATTTATTGATATAATTTTGCAAAAAGTTTTAAATAGATAATGATTAGTGGCTATATTTTAATTGGTATCATATGATTGCAGTGTTACTTAGGCGTGTGGTGTATATCCTACGGTGTCGCAAACAGCCTCCGCGGTGCGAGCGGCAGGAATGCAAGGCGCGGCAATCCTTATTCGTCGCCGATACGGCAATGTGGGTATTACGGAAGTTTTAGAAAATTTTAGATTAGATTGGACAGCCTCCGTGGCGGTATAAGTATCGCTTAAAGTCTCGAAGGTCGTAGGTTCCATCACAAGAAATCCTTGTTTAAAATCTTAGATTTTTTTCCGGGTCTCTGAGGCATTGTGGGTAGTAACCCACAATGCCTCAGAGAGCACGTTAAGCTGTTGGTAACAACATATATAACAATCCTAGATCTTAGAAGTATAAGGACGAATGTATTATCTTCAGAAGCATTTGGTCATTTGTGCCAGTTTACGATAAAGGCACATACGACGAATGTTTCTGACGTATAATGGCACATCCGACCTCATGCTTCTGAGCTCTACAATGATATATATCAAGGAACGGGCAGCAGCGTTTCCCTGAGTATTATACGACATAATACTGCGGTTTCCAACCCACCTGCCAAGCGTACGTGGTGGCTATGGCAAAACCCTTACTTAGGAGAAGGTATGACTGACTGACTGACTGATCAATGAGAAAGGATTTTTGAAAATTCTGCCCCTAAGGGGACGAAAAGGGGTTGAAAAGTGTGTATGAAAAAATGTAAATCTTCAAATACTACAAATACAAATTTTATTTATCTACTAAGATAATGCAGCACTCTGATGGTGTAAGAATTATGGAAATCTGTCCTGTAGTTTTTGAGTTTATTCGTAACAAACATACATAAAAAAATACTAATCTTTCATCTTTATAATATTAGTATAGATTTATACTATGAAGGTTTTGGTGGGGAAAAAACTTTGTTGATACTTACTTACTAACAAAATGCACATAAATTAATAAAATACAAAAGAAAAAAAAAACATACAAGTTTGCTAAATCCGTGTCACACTTATCTAATCAGAGGTGCTAAGAAATTCTAATTCACACGACATTGTGTTGGTACGAAAAATCACATGCGCAAGATTACGTAATTTTATTATCATGTATATGTTAATATGTAAATTGATACTGATGCACTAATTTGATAGAAACACATTTTGGTAAACGGGTTTTTGAAGGTTAAATATCATCATCATCATCAGCCCGTAACGTCCACTGGTGAACATGGGCCTCCTCCCAAAGGGGAGTTTTGCCATATTCACCACGTTTGGCAGGCGGTTGTGAGTGGGTTGGTGACCGCAGTATTATGTTGTAACATACAAGGAAACGCTGCTGCCTGTTCCCTTGTATACGATTGATATAGATGATGATTTAACAATCGGGACCAACGGCTTAACGCGCCTTCCTTGGCACGGAACAAATCTTAGAATTTACACAAAGATTTCTTGTCCGGCGTGGGATCGAACCTGCGACCTCCGAGATGTAAGCGAGCCAAATACCGCTACAAAACGGAGTTGAGGATGAATTGCCAACGTTTATTTAAAACTCTAGCATCTTTTGATGAATCATTCTCATCATCTGTCTTTGTAAAACCGGTTTTTGTCTATGATTGTTATCTAGAAAACTTTCCTATTATTGACACTTGCCCTTTGTTCAAGACTCTTGAATCGTTAAGCAGATCGTAACCATTTTATTCTAGGCACTTTCAAATGGAAATTTTTGTAGCCTGGAAATCTATGTTATGGCTTTTGCTACTTCACCGGGCATAATTTCATTATTTCAATTCACGGACCTCTCGGACTTCGGGTCTACCCAAGAGGGCACACTAGTTGTAGTACGTGGGGCGTCTTTGCTTTGGGTTCGATCTCCATTTAGGACAACCATTTGTCCAAACCAAGGCTGAGGCCGCAGTATTTAGGCGACTGCGAAACGATGGCAATTTCTTGAAACAAACTCATATGAAAGTATGTCGGACTTCAGGAACGACAAGCGAAAATTAAATTTTTAACGGTCGCTGTTACCGTGTAATCGATTTATGTGACATTCATCTTCCTATCATGAGAGTTACATATTTTTAAACAATAACAAATCAAACTAACCATGACCTCAGACACATAATTTACTATTATGACTAGCATATAGTAGTAGATGTCGTAATTACCATTATAATAATTTAAGTGACTGTAACACGCAGTTACCACATCATGGTAAATCTTTAAGGTTACAACACTCCGTAAAATTCTTGAAATCAAATATTTAAACTTGACATTGACTTTTGGACTTAGGAATTTTAATTAAAAATTGCAGTTACTCATAAAATGTGGGTGTGTTACTAATACCCAATTATTTGACTCTTAAATAGTTTAAATTTATTGTAAATACCATTCCTTAGATCGCCAAGGTGAAAATGTTATTAAAGTGCACTTTAAATTGAGTCAGAAATTCTGAGAAACTAATTTTATATCTCGTTTTTAAGTGTTTGGATTTAGTAATATCATCATCCTCCTTTGTGTTTGAGACGTTAGTGGCTAGATAGTTCTATGGATCAATTAAGGAAATATTTTACTTCAAGAAACCGACTTCACGATGATCCTACGATCTAATAAAGGTCTCCGCGACTGGATGCAAGCCGCTAGAAATTACTCGGATTTGGGAATATTTTTCTTTAATCTGAACTTTTTCATAGAATTCATTTGATTAAGACAACTTCCGAATTAGTTTAATAAATTCCTGTATTTTCGCGGAATTTATGGATGAAAAACACAGCGGAGAAGAGGCGTCACACAGTCAAAGTAAAATTTTATGTATACTAGCCACAACGCTTTTATCTGCTTTATCTTGCTTGTCGGCTCCAATAGGTCGTAGAAGATTCATAGCTTATGCATTATATAATGTTAAATTTATCATTATGTCACATTTATCCAAATCTGATTTTGAAGTTTTTCGTCTTAAATAGAATAGAAAACTTAATAACTTTTTTTGATATTCATACAAGTTATATAGATTCTATTTTAATTCTTAATTCATGTTCAAATATTTATCTAAGGAAACTTATTGAAGCAATAGTTTAATTGAAGTTTGCGAAATATTCTAGGCGAGTTAATTTCTTCGAGTTTGCAATTCGTTTGGGCAAGCAATAAGTAGACCGTAAAATACGGAGAAGTGATAAGGACAGAAAGATGCTTAGATATAACTCTTAAATCTGCAAATAGTACCATGGATGATTTTGGAGATACCACAAGCCACAACTTATCATGTTACGCTGTTCTGGGGAGACAGTGAATTAAAAATCATAATCCATGGTTAGTTCTTCATATATACAATAATGATATCTTGGGTTTATTTATTTCCTTTTGGGATTATCAATACGTGGTTCAAAAAAAGAAAAGAATCTACATCTGGTAAGTTAACTTGTAAGTATAGCTTTAAATATTTTGTTCGCTGATTTCTTTGTAATTGATGTACTGTACTGTGTTATTAAGTATGATAGATCGTGAGGCTTTTATCTATTTAATTCTATAAGTGCTATTGTCCGTCTGTTTATATTAAATACAACGATGTGTTGGCCACTTATTGCTACACAAGCTTCAAGTTCTTATTATAATTTGACGTATTATCATCAATTTAAAAAAAAAACGACAGTTTTTTGTATGGAAAGCCCAAGTTCAGTAGTGGATTCATAATTATTGAAGTTAATAATGATTCAAGAGGTTTTGCCTGGTTTAATAGGCATACAAATATAGTTTATATATTTTTTTAAATCTTTATTTCATTTTACTATGATCTACTAATTTATAGATACTATCAAAAACTCCGTTTGTAATAGATATTCTCATTGTTTAATAAAACTGAAGATAAGTGGTATTTAAATTAAAATAGTATGCCTTGTAATATTAAAGTGAGCGTGTGTTGAAAACTAAACGACCTAAGACGACCTTTGTGGAATAGGGACGTCTATCTGATATTTAAAAGATATGCATCATCTTCGAATGCGCTTAGCAGAATTAAATTGCGGAATAAAATTGAGGCTATAATATAACGCACGTTATACGCGATGATTCATTGCCTCCTTTATGAATCCTAAAAATAATGATAACGCTCAAGACTTTACATCACTCAAACCTGGGATTAAATTCTAGATCTACTAGACTGCAATCGTTGGTAATACGATATTTCAATACTACATGTCCATTGAAGATGGGATTCTTGAGCATCTCCTTTATTATGAAGTTGAATTGTTTACCGTAAAAAATAACATTATGTTAGAAATTTACTTACTAGTTGCAGGGTAGTGAGGTGTTTCTTCCACCAGAGGTATTTCTGGTACTGAGGTCCCATCGCTGCAAGCATGTAGTAGCTGTACATAATCACGTGGACCAAGTTGTTGACGATGTTCGAGAAGGTTCCGTGACCGCCTATAATGATAATAAAATCTCATTAGTATCTAAAACTAAATCTATTTATCATATAAACCACAATTATGGTTTGTACAGGAAACTGCAGACGTGCATAAAACAATAGATGTATAATTTAAAAAAGACAATTTAAAATGTGACATGACCGATTGATGGCTCTGAGTGTAATTTTGTTTAATAGTCTTAGTGTGATTAATGATGTCTTTCTTGTTAAGAAGAATCATAATAATCAGCAATATGATTTTCTTGTTATGAATAGTCACGTTGAAAATGCAACTGTAACAATTGTCTATATTCGAGAAAAATGTCAGTACAAAGTAACAAAGAATACATTCAACATCATTAACAAAATTACAATCAAAGCCATCAATCGGTCAAAAAGCATAAAGTTTAAATAAAATAGAATTTAAGAATTAGTTACTTAAGTGAAGATAAAATTGAATACAGTAACGGTTTTGCTTAAGTTTTCTAAAATATGCAGATTGTATGACGTAAACATCATGTAAACGAATGTGTATCTCACCAGCAATGAACTTGACAAGGAGCCAAGCTTCGAACGGAGTGAGGGAGTGGTGGTAAAGGTGAAGCCAAGTGATCTGACTCTTCTTCTTGCGGAGAACAAAGAATACGGTGTCCGCAAACTCCGATAACTTCGAGAAGTAGTACACCCAGCAGAGGGTTAACATCTGGAAAAGAAAAATGTTTTAGATCATCTTATTGCATCTGTTAATCAAATAAATACAGGAGACTCATCAATAAGTCAGTATAATGTTATATATTGCTTTATTAATGAATTTATAGTTGTGTACCACATTGCAGCTTAAAAGGAAAAATGATGATAATTTTTATAACAGACATTTGCAAACTAATTTATTATTTGTAGCAAGAAACACATTTAGTTATTTAAATATTATCTCATTAGACTTTTTTAGGTACCCATGTCATTTGTAAGTGTATGCAAAACCAACAAAAAGATAATAGCATAGATACAACCTAATTGAACTACGCAAATAAAGTTTTTATTTTGTCATCTTTCAAAGTTTGCACACCTACGTAAAGTGAAGAAAAAATACCCAACGGAAATACATCTTTTGTCCAATTTCTGTCAGTTGACGTAAATAAGCTTTTTGCGAACCTTGAAACGGATGATAAACATGAAGACTTGACTAAATTGCCTTATAAGAGTTATTTACATATTTGCTAGGAAACCACAAGAATGGTAAGGTAGTTATGTCATATTTTGAGTGTTCAGTATGATTTTAAAGCATACATACTTGAACCGTTTAAGACATCCTACGTGTTTGTGAACTTTATCAATATTAACGAGAAAATGGGCATATTCCATATTTTATTGTTTTATGAAGAAATCTCCGGCAATAAGAATACATCAAACAATTGCCGGAAACAAAAAACCCAGACCCAGAACGCTTGTGCGTTATTTACACAAATAGTGATCCTTTATTAGTAATAGTTATTCCTTCAAAATTACGAGGATTCAGAAGCAACAAAAAATTACTCTCTTAACATCAGTCACTGAAATATTGTGGGTTAATGGTCATTAGTCATGTTTAGATCAACCTTAGTTAGACCTTACTTTATCAGCACGTTATAGTCCACTGTTGAGCATGGGTCTCTTCGCGAACAGACCTTGGTAAGGGTCTTTAAGACATATTGCTGTAGTCACCACGCCTGTCAGGCGGATTCATGATCGCAGTAAGGTGGGAGCATATTTGAGGTAATAGATGTTGCTGCCCATCCATGTACGTGTACGTCCCTTAGAAGCCTGTTAACACACTAATAGGAACATATGGGGTTGCCTATTCTAAGCCATACACGACACGGCTAAACCATTTTACGGAAACACCAAAGAATTTTGGCCCTATATCACCAAAATTGATCCCTACTTCTTATTTTTTGCAAAACAATGTCCCATACCGTTACGGCAATAATAATTTAACATAATTTCTGCATGCAATCATTTAAAATTACCTCCATATATCAATTATTTGCCCAACGTCCCACAGTAAACGCTACAAACAGCAAGTTCAAAACACAGTGTCAGTGTCACTTTCGCTTGTGACGCAACGTGGCTTTCACTGGCGCAGGTTCAATGGAACGGTCAACATGGCTCAACCCGTTACTGCTTGCCGGCGCTCGTTGCTCGAGATGAATGGGTAGCTTTAATGAGGTTGTATTGATGGTAGTAATAGATAGAATACGATTAAAAAAATATGTATTCTGCCATTTTATGTGAGAGTATGCATTTTTTGTGAATGTGGGTTTGGGCTCGCAATAAATTACGAATGTAATTTTTTCAAAAATGCGTGCTTTTCGTGAAGAAAAACTTGTAATTAAATTTAGGATCTTTTACTGATTGATACGTTTTGTAATTAAATTTAAAATCAACCAAATTCGGTAGATTAAAAATAGACAGAATTAATAAACTCTATTTCTGTGAATCTGTCTATTTATATGAATAACTTAAAGCAGCCGAAGCCCAATGGCTACGGCGTCAGACTTCTGATCTTGTAGTCGCCGGTTCGACCCCACCCATTGCACTACCGACGTGAACCCACTTGTAGCACAAGCATTTTAGCTCAGCACGAGGGGTTAACAAGAATACTAGTAGACTACAAAACTCTTCTAGTAATCTTTTAATAAAGATCAAAAAAAGGTAGTAAACATTACATAAATAACATAAGAATAAATAAACCGTATCGTGACTGACTTATAGACAACGCATAGCTTAAATGATTAGAATAAGAATAATTATATAATTATATTCTCCAAATGTTAGGTACATTTGGAGAATATAATTATATCTTTAAGTATTCAAAACAAGTGCTAAATAAACACTTACTTGTTTTAAATTCAATTCGTAAAGAAACGAAAAGTTGTACAAACTTTAAGAGGAGAAAAACGCAAAGTTTGCGATTTTCTCCTATAAAAAGTCATCGAAAAAACCTAGTTCTAATATTATAGGAAATTACTAACAAAAACAAAAAATGTTCAAAAACTTCAGACGGCCATGACTTTGACATACAAATTATGTAAGTGAACCAACTTCTAAACGGGTTTTAATGATGTAACAAATAAATTTGCACTGTTATGTAAAATATTGTTGTTTGTGTGTGTGTGTGTATTGAGTAGATTAGTAGAATACAATATACCAGAAGGAAGTTTGATATGTAAAACATATGCAACTAAATGAATACTTTAGTCGAGTTTTTGTAACATTGGGCTTTAAGTTTTCAGGCTTCCTTCCATACCCAAAGGGTACAAACGGGAGCCTGATACTAACTGTCTGTCTGTCAGCACAGTTAGATGAAAATCATACACTATGTATTACTGTTGCTGCTCTAAAAACAAATATTTAAAACAGGAATAATGAAATATTGAAGTGGGACTCAAACGTTTTTTTTTTTGCGTTTCTTGCTCGATCATTAGAATAATAATAATAATAATATAATATCTAGGGACAATGTCACACAGATAATCCTAGCCCCAAACTAAGCAAAGCTTGTACTATGGGTACCAGGCGACGATATACATACTTATATAGATAGATAAATACTTAAATACATAGAAAACATCCATGACTCAGAAACAAATATTCGTGCTCATCACACAAATATTTGCACTTACCGGGATTCGAACCCAGGACCACCAGCTTCGTAGGCAGGAGCACTACCAACTAGGCTACGGTGACCGAATCTTGGAGTATTTACTGAATAACAAGGCAAAGGTCCCGGTAGGCACGGTAACCTAAAACTAAATTGAACCCTGCGTCGTTCGTAACAATGGGAACTCCCTCGACTCTGTTTGACGTTTTATTGTTTCATTTTCCCCCCCTCCCCCGCTCTGACCATTGACCATTCCGGTCAGAGCTGAAACATTTACCAACCCTTTTATTTGTACATCTATGTACTAATATAAAAAAAACTGCAGATTTATCGAAGAAGGCTACAGGCTATATTTTATCATAAAATTTTCTCAGGAACTGGAGGTGCGCGGGTGAAATCCGCGCGCGTGAATTTACTACTAATATATAAAGCTGAAGCGTTTGCTTGAACGCGATAATCTCATACAACTAATCACAACTACGAGTCTGATTTGGATTTTTTTTTCAGTGTTAGATAGCTAATTTATCGAGGAAGGCTAGGAAGGCTATATATTTAATCATGAAATTTCCACGGGAACGAGACCTACGCGGGTGAAACCGCGCGCGGGAGGTTTTAGTATTCAATATTTTCTGTGTAAAACAGGAAAAAATGGAATGAGTCATGATGAGAAACGCGTTTCAAGTTACGCAATTAAAAAAAAAGACGTTGCGAATTTCACTGACATGGAGTAATTACTATATGGAGGCTGTATAATAAGAGATCTTTCTCATTTTTGGACATTTACAATTGTTATTTAATACACAATTGTCGATGATGATCGGCAAAAATTTGACCAAATAAATTTATTAACTCGAAGGAATATATAGGTACAGGTAACCAAGGAAGTAGGTCTACACCTTCTGTACCATGTAATGTAAATAGCTAAGTTTATAGCAGTACGACAGTCGGCGATTCTTTATAGGTAAAGAGTTAACTGTGTACACATAATATTGAACATTACTCATAAACGTCAAAGTACGTAGGATATTTTTTATATAAAAAACAAATAATTGCGAGCGAAGCCGCGAGTAAAAGTATTATATAAATACACTATGACAAGTTAAAATACGAAATCCCATTATTATTATTAATTTAATTTATTATTTTATTTACTTCGATGATGCTGTCGGCTGAAGTGTCAAAGGTGTGGCTACAGTCGCATAATCAATTTGTCATACAACCGGATCCGAAAAATTTTCATTATTTTTTTACAAACGACACTTGATGTCGATAGACAATGATTAAGCATTGTGCATTCTTACTGTGATAGCTTTGGGTACTATTTTTAGTATAGGATCCTCGTCGGACCGACCGAGGACTGCGTTGCATTCCTTCCCTGCCTTCGATGACGTGCCTGTGACCCCAGCGATCAGATTTTAGTAACACCTAGAGCACTAAAGTCCTAACCCCTTAAGGGGTCCCTCAGGTACCAAGTCACTTATAATTTAAATATATATTTATATACATTATGTACATCCCTTTGGCCGGTTTCTTTCAACTTAATTCGATACCTTAAACATGTTATGATATTGTTTAGGTACTAAATAATTGGTTAGATAGAAGTAACTTTAATAATAGCTATACTTAGGTGATGCTTTGTTACTTATATACGTAAGGTGCAAGTTGGAAGCGGGCGACATGAGGCAGCAGCAGACGACGTGTCGCAGCGATACCACTGGTTTGTATGTATTTCTATGAAATTCCCTTCGCAGTTAGCGACATGAAGCTAGCGACGCGTTTCATAGAAATACATAGAAACTAGTAGTGTCGCCGCGACCCGTCGTCCGCCGCCGCCTCATGGCGCCCGCTTCAGACTTGCACCTTTAAACATTGTGATTATGACACTCCCACCACTGCAACTCCTGTAAACCAGGATCAACAGTGGCACACACTGGAAATGGCAATGAGCACCAAAGGTCACGAGGTCCCGGGAAAAAGTAAAACTACCTTGGGACCCGCAACGAATTTAATCAGAAAGAGATAGGAGGAGTAAGAAAGACTTATGTTTTCACTTCCTTCCATTACAAAGCGGTGACAGTAAAAAAAGGAAAGATTAAGTATAGGGGTAATTCAAAACTACAGAAGCCAGTTTTAAAGCACCACGGACGGTAAAAAATTACGGGGCCTATACGTGCTTTGGGAACTAGGAAATCTTGAGCTAATACCAACAGTATATGTCACCGGAAAATAATAAGAATCGTAAGTTGAACAACTTTCTGGTAAGTTGATAAACTAACGAGGTTTCGGCTGGTTTAAAAATTCCTTAACATAAACCAATAGAGTTCAACAGGACTTATTGAAGTTTAGGTTTTTTTTTGTTTTCTTACAACAGTCTATTAAGTAAATAATATAATAATTAAGCGCGTTCACTGAAAGTGCCATGAAAGTTTATCAACTCTCAATTCGTATTATTTTCCGGTGACATATACATATCATCACATCTTTCTCCCTCTTAAGGGTTTGGCAAAGACAAAGTCACTCCAACTGTCTCAATCCTGGTACATTTCTTTCGCTTCTTCCACATCAGGCTATCGGGCCTTTTGATTTGGCCCTATTTTAATACGTGATCTGGCCGTGGTTGAATACGGTATACGGGAGCATTGTAACTAGTTTTTTAACGAGCTCTTTCGGTTGGTTACAGTTATAGCCCAATTTACCTACGTATCTCTCTGTAATAACTGGCCTGTTTACTTGTGCTAAGGTATTCAATGTTTTCTCTTGTATTTAAGTAGATCAATGCACGCGCAAGTCACAATGGAAAACGTCAACAGAGCGAGATATCAACTTCAAACAATTATATTATTTTGTACTTCGTTTAACGAAGTTATAGTATTACATTTTTATATTAAATTGAACAAATGCTCGGTAAAATGTTTGTGGAATTATGGTGCTGTAAACGTTTGTTTTATTAAGCTGTTTAGTTCTGGCATTAAAACGGGATGTGCCCGTCTACGTTTTTGTCAGTTCCAGTAAAATGAACATCAACTTTACGCTTTGCCCTTGCTTTATAACTATACTAGCTTCTCGCGCGCGGTTTCACCCGCGTAACTCCGGTTCCCGTAGGAACTCGATAATTAAATATAGCCTATATTAATCAGTGATAATGTAGCATTGAAATAATGAAATATTTTTAAAATCGGTCCTGTACTTTTTGAGCCAATTCGTTACAAATATACTCATACACACATACAAATCTCAATCTCTTTATAATATAAGTATAGATTAAGTTGTAATGAAATTAAAAGAAACAGTTAATCAGTAACGAAGACAGTTTGCAAGTAGACAGCTTGATATTTTATGCTCCTCAAAAACTTTACCATAGGAAATTCTAACAGTCGTAGACAACTTTAAGATTTCATTAAAACAAGACTATATAAAATAATCATTCAATATACACCGTGATTTATTCATTGTTGCTAATGATTGACAAGAAGATTGGCTGTCAGTAATACTATTGAAAGTGGACCCAAAGAGGGCGACAATGATATATTTTCATGGCAAAATTAGCTCCAATGCCTAGCAATATAACGAATGGGCGCCCATAACACATGTAAGAAATTTTTTGATCAGTATTTTTTTATGCTAGTGACTCAGACATTTAGCTATAAATTCTAAACTGTTATTGTACCTACCCGTTCCTGTGCCCTTACAGGGTTCATGTTGGATCTACACTACCTATCGTATCACAATTATGAAAAGAAAAATTAAGATACTAATACTGATTTGCACTACTATAAATAAATAATTTCGCAGAGTTTCGCTGAACTACAAAAAATCACAGTTTAAATACACTAATAAGACGAAAAAACAGCAAACGCAGTTTTTTTATAACGGCATGCGCTTTACGTGCTACAAATTGTGTCAATCAAAGTTCACAACTTTTCCTTTTAAAAAAATTTACAAGGTAGTTGTGAGAAATTTCACTTTTTCTTTAGAGATTAAACATTTGAAAGTCGTGTAGTTGTAGTGTGTCCAAAAGCCAGTACCGTTGATCGAACTTAAACGCGTTAGGCAAAGAACAAAATAATAAAAAGACATGTCACATAATTGTAAATTTATATAATAGTAGCTGTACATGCATGAAGTTGGTACATCTAAAAGCTCTGATATTTCCATTCAAATAAGGTTCGAAAGGAACTAAAATTTATGAACAAAAGGAACTGATATTTGATGTTCATATTTGATTGTATTTATATAAACGAATATTTGACTTAAGCAACAGCCTTTTCGAGGGAGGCCCATGTTTAGCTGTCGATGTTTAGACGTTCATATATGCATTACTTTAATATGATTAACTACACCAGGTATTTGATACCATGAACGTCTGCGTTTTTATAAATTAGTTAGGCTCCCGAGCGCCAACGTCCAAAAATAAATAAATAATTTAATTAAAGAAACATCCCAAAAAAAGTGGATTACAATTTCTCCAAATAAAATACGAATATATAATTAAAAGTAGTTTTTGTTTTACTAGAAATATGTACGCTCTTTGTATATGAACCTTCAATCTTATTCAGATCTAAAATATGTTAATGATATAAAACCGCATCTCAAAATCCTGAAGTTTTAATAAGTGTTTTTACCACAAATGTCAAACTACTAAATACACAGGTATTTAAATCAAACGCGCTTGACTTAAAAAGTTCGTTCTGCTCAAACTACTCATTTTGTTGTCGGCACTGTATACACTTTCTACTTTAACTAGTAACATGACTGAGCAATAATACCTTATAGGTAATAAAAACTGTCGATTATTTGTTTCAATAAGCTAAAGAAAGACAATATCTCTGTGATGAAATGTCGCTACACAAGATATTATTTACTGTATAAAAACTTCACTTTATCCGTGTGGTTTATGGCTGAGAATATACTATTTCATGTCTTCCCCCATAGGTGTTGTATGAGGCGACTAAGGGACATATAGATGATGGATGGCCTCTACATCTACCAGCTCAGGGGTATGCCTGAGCACTGACACTAGGACCGGATTGCTCATGCGTACCCGGCCCCCGCCAACGGCGGATCGAAGCAGTGTCCGGGAGGTTTTAGTGGTGTAGGGTCCTCTCCTCGTGGTATGAGTTTAGCATACCATGCCATGGAGAGGGCGGGTCCCACATATCCCAACGCCAGCGCGCTAATACGCTGAAGCGGCGGTAGGAATGCGTAAATGAATTTCGCCCCGGACAAAAAAAAAAGGTATACGCACTATCTGACTGCGACCACTATTCCACCCGTCAAGCGTGGCAATTATGGCAGTGTTCCTCAACTAACCTGGCCTTTCCAAGATCTGTTTAGAGGAGGCCCATGTTCAGAAGTAAACGTTAATGGGCTGAATAAGTAGGTAAGTTAAAGTAACTTAAGTAATATTCAAGTCTCTACGACCAGCGGTTAAGGCTGTCAGTCAGTCAGTCAGTTATTCAGGACAATTCATTACATACACATACATATACGTTTTGACATATGTTTTGATAAAAATTGAAATCATCATCATTTCCATTGAAATGATGATGATTTCAATTTTTTAATTTTCAATACTTTTAATTCAATTTCAATTTTATACATTTATTGTTCTACTTTTATTTACAAAATTAAGTTCTTGTTGTAACCTTTACTATGACATTCACACGTGGAGCGATCGCATTCCTTATTAACAACATTGTACATCTGATTTGACAGTCTCGTCATATTACTAGAGTGACGTAGTCTGTAGTTATAAATAATGAGGTACACTCACCCGCCGTGCTTTATCACTTTCGCTGTAGTCGACTGGTTGGCACGCGAGGCTGTAGTCTCCCCACCAACCCGACATCAAGTGCTGTGGACAATAAAACAGATGTTTAAATATCTTTTAATGAGAATAATTGATTTGACACTATGTGTCCAAACAACTGCAAAAATAATTGATTGGGCATTAACCGTCTCCATAACTGGATCTTATTTTCAGTTAACATCAGGTGGAGTGATGTCACTTGTTGCATAAAGACATCGAAGCCATTTTGGGTCGAGGCGACAGTCGAAGAAGATTAACCATCTGTCCAAGACATTTGACCTATAGAATTCACCTTATCATATTCACTTCCATCGACATAAAGTCAAAATCTGTTGGAAAGTGACTAAATCCGTGAACCAAAAACTTTGTATCCCTTTTAATGAAAATTCCACAGACGGAGGAGTATGAAATTTCTTGCATTTATAGTTTTTATGGAGAAAGAGTGCAGAATGCCTACATTTTGTTGAATTATGGTTGAAGTTCGACCATTAGGCAACTACTAGTACAATTTAAAGAGGGTCTAATCATAGCATATGATCAATAATTTATTATACTAGGGACAAAACTGTATTGCTTCATCCTCTCTTCTAAATTTCCGTGTCCAACAGAGTCCATATTTAGTACTGGTTTTATCTTTGTAACAACTTATTTTGCAAACAACAAATTTTCTGACATTCATGAACTGCATTTTTATGCTCTTAATAACGTATCATAATATGTGAGTCAATTTCTGTGCCACCAGCCTAAGCCTAAGCTTAAAACCTTTTCCGTGTGACATGATTTGGGAGGGATTAGTCCTGATACAAAAAAGAAACAATTCCAGTTGGGATCGATTCCTTTAGTTTGCATGTAGGTATAGTTTTACCGACCTACTTCGGCCACCAGTTTTTAAGTAGATTAGCCATGTGAGCAAGATATATTACAATGCACAAGTGTGTCTGAAAACGCAGATATATTCTATTCCTTTATTTTCAATTCCCGGTGGGACAGTTCTACCGACTCGAGCGGTGGGACGTTAGACTTAGATTCGACAGTTTAACTTGCTCTTCGAGGCATGGGTGAAACTCCACTAACTACCGGACTTCAGGCTAGTAGAAAGATTTTTCTAAAAAGACAATTTGCGAGTAGTTGACATACTTATTAGATAGTTCATGTAATCTTCTGTTTTGGTCCGATTACGGCCTTTGTTAAGTATTATTAACCTTGCTTCCCGACGACTCATTGTTGCTTATCAGCTAGTCACGCAACCCCACTATGATGTAATATAATATAATAACGATTCATAATGCGACGAATAGTAATACTTGGACATTGTAGTGAACAAGTTTAGATATTAATATAAAACGACCACCTCCGTAGCTTAACGGTATTTGGTTCGTTTTAAATCTCGGAGGTCGTGGGTTCGATCCCTACGCCGGATAGGAACTCTTTGTATAAATTCTAAGATTTCTTTCCTGGTCTGGTTGGTTGAGGGACTACCTTCCGTGCTTCAGAAAGCCGTTATAACATCATCTATAATAATCGTATATCAACGAACGGGCGTTTCTTTATATATATAAACTATTAGTTACGTCCCCTAGTTTTATCCGCGTTACTCTACTCCAAGGTCTTGTAAATAGGGGTAGGTACATGGTTTTTGCTTTACGTATAAATATATAGGTATATAACTTAAGTTATTGTTGTAGTTCATAACGAAGCCACTATTAAATGGAATAAAAGTAAAAAATTGGTTCAGCATTCTCGGTCAAGTCCAACTAGTTTGAATTGGCACAAGATGCGTCGATAACCTTCAAAATAAATTTAAAATCTGCATATTTGGGAATTTTAAACAAGTAACGCTTTGAGGTATTTCATAATTTTTCGTCCTTCTTTAAAACATGATTAAATATAATTCGTTTAATTGTTAGTTAACTGTAACTATGGTGCCCTACTAGCGGAACTAACCTTAAATTTACAGGATATAATTCCGTTATAATTATAAATATTAGTCTAGAATTATCATCATCATCAGCCTGAGAAAGGGTCTCCGAGAAAGGGTTTGACCATAGTCACCACACTTCGCAACACTCAGGTAAACGATGCTCTCCGGTCTCTGGTATACGCTTATTATAGATGATGTTATTAAAGCTATCAAGACTTAACGTACTTTAGTCACGTAATACCCAGTCCATCAAACAATCTTAATAAATTTTATACACAGATTCCTTGTCCATTGTGGGGATCGAACCCATGACACTTGCAGCGACTATAATAATACCGCAACGCCTTTTTTTTCAGACGGACGTACATAGTTAGCCACGAGGCTTTTGCTACTGCACCGGGCATAAAGGCGAACAGAGCTCCAGCCTTAATAACCGCTACGCCACAGAGGCCTTTATCCATAAATTCAAGTATATATATTTTGCGAAAATTTTGCAGACGGAGAAGAAAGAAATTTTGAAATTTGCGGAATGTTAATACTTTTTTTTGTAATGATTAAGCGGAACACTATGTATGTTTGGAAAACTTTTTGGAAAGTAGTTAGGTATATCTTTAAAATATAACAGATATTAAATTCAAAAAGAATGCATTAACATAACTCCAGTTAACTTAATTGTTATTTAAGCCATTAAATTGTATAATATTTTTAACATACCATTACGTGATAGAGTACAATTATAACGATATATTATTCAATGAAATTACTACTATATTTGCATGAATTGGTGCAAAAACGGTTATAATAGAGCAACCTTGATAGTAGTAGGTATTTGGTATGTTTAAAGAGTTTATATATCCAGATAATATAGGTTTTTTTTGATTAACCTTAGTATTAATTCGGTTAACCTTAACAACCTTAATATAATATAATAAGATTGTAAATAATCCTTAAGGTTGTTAAGAAAACCAAAAAAAAAAAAAAGAGTAACATGTTCAAAGAGCAACATGTCCCACGCGGTTTCACATGCTTTTATACCGTTACCGTGGGAACCTTGTTCAAATAAGACCTATAAAACTCGCAAATAATGTAGGTACCTTTCTGTTGGTAAAAGCATTTTCAAAATTTATTTATTAGATCCTAAAAGACTCCTATACCTTACACGCTCACAAATTTACCTTTATATAATATTAGTATAGATGAAAGGATAGCAAACTGTACTGTATAGCTGTACCTGCTTTATTTTTAGTTTTATCTTTATATTTAAGAATATAATGAGAAGAGAGGTCTATACCAATGAGGCGACTATCACATGCCACATTATTAGATTTTAATTCTATTTAATAACATTACTGCAGTAGAAATGTATACTAATTATTTAGTCAAGATTTTTTATTTGTATATTTTTATCATAGTACCTATTTGACTTATAATAAGTACGATCGATTCGTCTCCATTCTCAATAAACGTTTTCATTTCATTTTTGATTCATTTCATTTTCGATTCATTTCATTATTATCCATATTAATATAAGCTACTTTTCGTTCCGACTAATCTCAAAAAAAAAAACGAAACTTCTATTTTTTTTTAAACTTTATTTTACGCTGAATAAGTCTCACCAAAGCTGTTACAAATTAATATTAAAACGTCCATACTTTCAATTGCAGTGACATAGCACAAAAGAGTATTGTAATACAATCCAATTCTTGTTACCAGTCATCGATTAATCTCCTCACTTTTTAATCACTTGACTAAAGAAATCTTCAAGTGGATTCGTGATGGGGACATCAAATAGTAATTGCGGGGCGTGCCGAAGTATGTTACTATGTAGTAGGGCTGTCAGATGAGACACTAAAATATCGGGACAAAATTTTTGTGAAGTCGGGATTGGCTAATCTCAGGAACTACTAGTCCGATTTTAAAAAATCTTTCAGTGTTGGATAGTCCATTTATCGAGGAAGGTTATAGGCTATATTTTATTACGAAGTTCCCACGAACTACGCGTGTGAAACCGCGCGCGGGAAGCTAGTAAATCATAAAAGAAATGAGTTAAATTAAATTATTTCAGATTTTTGAAGAATAGATTTATCGCTTCTTCCTGTCTTCAAACTTACAATAATGAAGTTTCTACGGGAACGGGAGTTACGCGGATGAAACCGCGCGCGGGAAGCTAGTCTACTAATAATCTAATAACAACTTTTAATCGTAAAAGAAATGAGTTAAATTAAATTATTTTAGATTTTTGAAGAATAAATTTATCGGGCATGGCAAGTCTTAAGAGAGGATGTTGAAACTTGCCGTGCCCGACAGGGTCCATATTTTTTACTGGTTTTGTCTTTGTAACAACTTATTATACATATGATGTGCAATAAATGAATATGAATATAAATATTAGTTGCGTGACTTTACTTTTACAAGTTATGTTTTTCATAGCATTTAAAATCTACAAGAAATTACATGTCGGGACATTTGTATTTGTCGGGAGTCTTAACATCATATGAAATGGCGGGACAATGCAGGTGAATCCCGACCATGTGGCAACCCTCATGATCATCCTCCCGAGTGAGGGTATTTGCCATAGTCACCACGCTTGGTTACCACTGCTGCCCGTTAGTTTATATAAGATTATTATAGATGATGTTATAACAATCGGGACCAACGGCTTAACGTGCTTTCCGAGGCACGGAGGGTAGTCCCTCAACCAACCAGACCCGGAAATAAATCTTTAGAATTTAACCCACGACTTTAGAGATTTAATGCGAGCCAAATACCGCTACGCTACGGAGGTTGTCAACTGCAGGCAACCCTAATTACTAGTAAATGGTACTAGTAAATAAGTACTAGAAACGTACTTAGCAAAACCGGAACGAGGCTTCGTATAATGTCCGGCGGAAATCTTCGTGTATGACATTTAAAAATTTTGTTTCTAGCGGCTCTGTTTGTGTTTAAAATGTTTTTTTTTGTTTAGAAATGTTTACCTTAACTTTTTGCTGGTCTAGCTGTTATTTGTTTGGTTGTAGCCACGTCACGAGTTTGAATACTGACATGGTAAAAATATTTATGTAACTAGAAACCAATAATTTGAACCTATACCGGTCAGAGGGCCAAGTCCAAATGCCCGTAATTTTTAAATGGTATCGCTTAATCACGTATTTATGCAAGCAATTGGTATTTTGTATGGTCTATACAAAAAACCAATTGCTAGCATAAGGTCTTAGGTCTCAAAAGCTTCTGGTGACATGACTAGATTTTTAAAAATTGGTTTACATAGAAAGAAAGAAGCATAACACAGCCTTTTTTGATTATCTATTGATGTAGTGTAATAAGTATAAGAGACGATGGTATGGGCAATCCTGTTAAGTCAGCTATGTACCATTTCACCCATGCTCGGAGATCAAATTATAAAGATTTAAGTCAATTCTGCGGTCGTGTCAGTATCTACATCAGATTTTGAAAGTAAAAGTATAGAGAGTGCTTCTGTGTCTGCCTACTTACACTTGAGTGTCATGGCTCAAGTCGTTTAAGAGGTTGTTATTAATAGGTTAACTGCATATTATGTTCGATAAATAATTTTGGTTAAAGATAAATAAAATGTAACTTATCTATACTGATATTATAAAGAAAAAAGACACGATTGTTTGCACTGAATAGGCTTCGAAATTACTGGATCGATTTAAAAAATCTTTCACCATTAGAAAGTGAATAAGAAATTAGAGACAGGAAATACGCAGGTGGAACCGCTCGCGGTAGTCGTTGATAATTCTGTACCTACATACGTGGATAATTTATTAATGAAATAATGAACTTATTCAGCACTAAGGTATTTACATACACTTGTTCTTGTCAGAATCACAATGTTACACAATTATTCTTATTCTATGAATTAAATACTGAACACACACACAACAGGTAGCAAATTGTAGGATATTACAATATGTCAGCTTGTCATGAATTCCTTTACTCATAATAAGTTTAAGTTCACATTAATTATTATAGGTTTTAGTGGATCAATATAGAAGTTTGGTAAAAACATACAATAAAGTGTCACCACAAAATTTCAACATAGCTACAGGCGCTGGATTACAGGGCAGGGTTTGGGGCGCAACGTGGTCCTCGCCGCCGACGAGAATCCTACCCTAGCTAACCTGCTTAGAATATAAGTATATGCTATGTCGGTATTTAATTAATGTTAGTAAAGTCTAGTCAATATTTTTGATTCGCCTATTTTCTATTATATACTCTTCTGTCACAAGTTTCTTGAAATTATTGACTGATTAAAAAAGAATATTAATATCTTGCAACTACATTAATGAACTATTTCGTTTCAAACGAAAAATGTCACCTTGGCACCATTACATTTCTATACGAGTTTCCTTAGAGCCGCCAACATTCGCGGGGTTACGTAAAATCAATGAACCGCTGCTTCACGCGCCGCGGGTTCCGTGGAAGTAGGATCTCGTTGGTAATGCATTAGGAAACGTTGCTTAAAGGAGAATAAAGTTTTGCGTTCTAATTTCTTTTGTAAGTACAACACCTGTATTGAAAAGACCAGCATCATTTGCAGTGATTTTAATTAAAATATTTACTCCTTTGATGAAGACGGAGAGGAAGGCCAAAGAAAAGATGGATGGATTGTGTGAAGAGTGATATGAAAGAAAAAGGAGTTAGTGGTGGTGTGACGGGTGACAAGACAGAACGGAAGAAACAAACGTGTTGCGCCGACCCCAAGTAAAGAAGAAGACTCCTTTGTCTATGGAACTATTATTTGAATTTAAAGATAATGAACATCAGCCAGTGTAATGTCCCCTGCTGAGCAAGAGCGTCCTACATGAAGGGTTGTACCATCGTCACCACGCTTGGTAAGCGAGCTGGCGACTGCAAATTTTTGTATCTATTTTTTATTTTTTTTATTGCACACACAGGAAAATTAAGTAACAATACATTTAAGACAAAGAAACAACATGTACAAAGGCGAGATTAATTCAATTATGAATTTTCTGCCAGCAAACCTTCCAAGGACAGATGTATGATAAAAAGGTAGCTAGTGTAGGTACAACAATACTAGTTCTATACTATCTATAGTATATATTATAAAGAGGTCCAAGGTTGTAAGGGTAGTCTCTGGATCTACTGAACTGATCAGGGCCGTCTTTCACCTATTAGAGGCCCTGGGTACATTAGGATAATGGGGCATAGTAAAACATTCTTACTTGCACACGTATCTTGGTTTACTTCTACTTTTGCTATATGGTTAATCCGGCACAACTACGATTAGTCCTTAGAGTGGCTATCGGTTATCGTTTGGAGTAGGGACTAGGGGCCCTTAACCATTGCGGGGCCCTGGGCACGTGCCCAGTGTGCCCAGTGGGAAAGAGGGGCCTGGAACTGATTTTGCAAATTCTTTTGCCAATAGATAGCCACATTATTGTGATTATCATAGGCTGTATTTTAAGTTAAGGTTTCCACGGGAACGGGATCTAAGCTGGTGAAGCTGCGCGGTACAGCTAGTATAGTATATATGTTACAGTCAAAACTTATAATCGGTCAAAACCTTTTGACTGCAAAAATCAAGCAAAAGTAGTTTTGACGGGGCTCTTGCTCACATAAAATTCCAGAAACGAGATGCTCTTATTTTTGGTCGAAGGTCAAAAAAAAACACCAGTATTCCAACTTCTGTAGGTTAGGTTAGGTTAGAACTGTGACCACAACGCACGAGCCGAGTGAGCGAAACGAGCGTGCCGCGGCAGCGGCCGTTGAAGTGCCAGATCCAAAATCCATACAAATTATTAATTAAAGCAGTCAAAAGTTGTTTTGACCGATTATAAGTTTTGACTGTAGCATAATACACAATTACACGTCATGACACCGCACCCAAAATATACTTTTATGCTTTCTTAACTACATTTTACATTGTACTTGCCAAATTCAGTTTAATTTAAAAACGTAATTAAAATAACTCGTATCACTTTGTTTGCCTTTGGTGGCAAATCAGAGCAAGGTAAAGCAAAAATCTTGTTCGCAAAACCTTCAGTTTAGTGGTATGAAGGTCGATTTTAGTGAGCAATAAAAGTAATTGACTTACTTGATCCTATTAATTGTAAATTCATATTTTTTATTTCACTTAGGTACACAAAAAAAAGGTATTTTTTCCTTGGACACCAATATTTACAGTGATATGCAAGTATTTTCACTTGAGTATGTGGTCTCTATGGCTATGCCTATAGAAATAATCAAAGTGACACCAGACATGCTTACGTAATCTCAGAGTCTCAACTGTTGTTCTTACATACGTCAGTTAGTATGCATCAGCAGTGGTCCGCAAATATAATCATCATCATCTTTCATCTCATCATTTTGCCATAGTCACCACGCTTGGCAGGCGGATTGGTGACCGCAGTATTATGTTGTAATATACAGGGAAATGCTGCTGCCCGTTCCCTGGTATACGCTTGTTATAGATGATGTTATAACAATCGGGACCAACGGCTTAACGTGCTTTCCGAGGCACGAAGGATAGTCCTTCAACTAACCAGACCCGGAAAGAAATCTTAGAATTAACACAAAGATTTCTTGTCCGGCGTGGGGATCGAACCCACGACTTCCGAGACTTAAAGCGAGCCAAATACCGCTACGCTACGAAGGTTGTCAAACATATAAAAAATATACATAGATCAATTTTAAAAGATGCAACAATGAAATTACAATGCATTTTAAAAGATTAAATATTCAGACAAATTGGACACAATCAGCATACCTCCACAACAACCCAAAAACTTGAAGAGCTGATACAATGTTCTTTTTTTTAAAGTTTACTAGCAGAGTTTTTGCCCACTTCTAGTATTCTTAACCCCTCCTGCTAAACTGCAGCCGGTTTTCCTTAGGCACCGCCCGCGCCGCCCGCTCCGCCCGCTTGTTTAGTTTTGGTTGGATTTAAGGTGTTTTGGATAAAATCAATTTTGGTTTTATTCGAAACGGGCAAAAATGGTAAGCCTTTAAGAAGCTAAGCCCAGAACTAACTAACAAAGGTTCAGAGGCGTTTGTACTCACCTTTATGTTCGGTGAATTAGCAAAAGCCTAGTGGCAATTTACATTATGTCCGTTTGAAAGAAAAAAGTTGAGACATCTAAGACTGGTTTGACTGTGGATTCCACTCTGAATTTATGTTATTTGTCTTTAACTGTATGTACAAGATAAATATCTTCTCTCTTGTATATATTATCAATAGCTATTGTTACCTACTAATCACACAATACAAAGTATGTTATTTAAATTAGCGAATTTCACCACTAATAATTTTTTGTACATTAGAAAGTGCTTTCTTACTGACTGACAGTAATAAGTGCGGATCACATAATTAACTCTCATTTTTTTTTAATTTTAGCCTCGAGGCTTGAGGCTAACAATTAGAGCCTTTCTTATTTGTCACCCTTTTTATGCGACACTAAAAATATTACGCAAAATTTATAATTATAAGGAAAGTCTAATATTGAAATGGTTAATCTTGGATTCGATTCCCGGGACAATTATTTGAGTCAGTCAGTCAGTTATTCAAAACAACGAGTTTTATTAATATATATGCTATTGATAGTGTATAGTGATTACGCTAGTGACGTACGCTAGTGACTAGTATATCTGTAAAATAATGATAATTTTTCTATCCAATTTAAAAGAATAAATTCGTATAAAGTCGTCCTTTAATAATAATATTAGCGGTGGTTGCCAATTATAAACTCAGACTCCTCGTTTTATTTGGTGATAAAATTCATTGTATAAAAGATATTTAGGTGTCTCGTGTCTCGAGTACACTTGTCAATCCTAGCTATCAGAAGTCACAGTGATAGGAATGTGATAAACGATGCCTTAGGTAAGGTAGTCAGTATAAGGATCATTTCAAACATAACAACTGTAACTTTTACCTACTTGATGTGTAAATAAAGGACTATTCTATTCTATAACGTTGTAAGTCCGATTAAAAAAAAATTGAGGACTTTGTTTTTTTTTTACTACTAGACGGACTTTCATGTCGCATTATTAAAAAAAAAAAAATGCAAATACACGTAAATCCGTTATCTTCCAAAGCGTGTATGAGACACGATAAATACCTTGACACATTGAAGGTTTCTTGCGTTTCTTGATTGTATGACAATCGACTACAGATAATTTCTACGGTTCGTGAGTAGCCAATTATAGTGTAAAAACTAAGCATAACTAATTAATAGTTCCTCTGTAATTTGATTGGGCGTAAATTTTAGTGGGGAGTGTAATGATTGATTCGATTGATTGAAAGGTGCAGTTAGTCATACTTAATTTTAAGCTTGTAAAAATTGAATTAATTGCTGTTTGGACAGTTTTAAGTAAAATTAAAAACAAGGTGCCTATCTTCTTTTCTCGAAGGAACTTCGTCTTTTTTTTTAAAGATTACTAGCAGAGTTCTTGCTGTCTACTAGAATTCTTGTTAACCCCTCGTGCTAAGCTTGTGTTACGAGTGGGTTCACGTCGGTAGTGCAATGGGGGGGTTCGAACCGACGACCTCAAGATCACAATTCCGACGCTCCAGCCATTGGACTACGGCCGATAAAATGTAGCCTATGCCAATCCAAAATAAGGTGGCTTTCTTAGTAAAAGAATAATCAAAATTATTCAGTAGCTCCAGAAACCCCTAACAGTATAGATTAGCTATTGCCTGCAACTGTTCATGTTCAATATTTACTATACTACGAGTTGGGATAGATGTCGCGAGTGCTACGCAACTATTTAGCCTCGCAAGATATAGACAGCAATATGCAGAGCTGACTGCCAACCTCCGCTAGTTGGACCAGCACGTTAAGAAGACAGTTTATTATAACTATTATGTTAATTCCATCGCATGACCATGTCTCTCCAAGAAAGATTTTCTCCATAAGCCTACATAGGCATACGCCTAGTAGGCGGCTTGGTGACCGCAGTTTTAATTATGTTGCTGGTATACGATTGTTACAAATGATATTATAAAAATCGGGACCAGTCGCTTAACGTGCTTTTCGAGGCACGGAAGGTCGTCCCTCAACCAACTAGACTCAGAAATCGAAATCTAATATTTCTAATAATAAATACAAGTTTATCTTTAATGATATGTAGTTTTGGATAACTCCACAACATTCAATCCGATCGATTTTTTTTATAGTAGTTATATTTTCCCCAACGTGGACGCCTCTGAGACTATAAAATGTAGATGTATTGTAAAATGAATATTATTACTTACCTCATAAAACATATAAGATGACAGCAACACTTGTGCCGCATTGTAAGCCACTAAGGTGTTCTGTATTTGGAAGGGTTTCCTATTGGCCATCCACAGGGGACCGGCCACCATGACAAACGCCAGGTAGATGGCCACCATGGCCACGGTGGGAAGGGGGGTGTCGAATAGAAACCATCCTTGTACTCGGGGATCTGTGGAAAAAAACTAATGTTAATTTTTTACAAGCTGTTTTCTAGGTATTCAAAAAGTGTAAGTTATTGAGAGATATTTTTCAGATTTTTTTTTTTTTTTTTTTTTTTTTTTTTTTTTTTTTTTTTTTTTTTTTTTTTTTCCGACGGACATATGTAGTTAGCCCTGAGGCTTTTGCTACTTCACCGGGCACAAAGGCGAGCAGAGCTCCAGCCTAGATAAATGGTTTAAACACTACAAACTAAGCAACCTGCGCAAGAGGGCGTCCCCTGTGGGACTTGGACCTCGGCTCAGGGCGGTCGCTGACGGGGAGATTGAGGGATTATGGCTTTTAGTTTAGGGGAGTTTTGTGCAACTGTCGCTCTACTTTACAGTTCGCGGGCCTCTCGGACTTCGGGTCTACGAGGGCATCGGAAGGTTCTTAGCAAACTAAGGGTCGGGAGGGCGAGGGGGGACGCGTCGCGTTCGCGGGCGCACTCTTCTCCGGCGGGTCGGATAGAGTGGTCTCTGTGTAGTGGTGCTAGTTTCTTGCAGTCTCTGTACTGCTAGTTGGTAAGTTGTGATTTCGTCGTCCGGGTCGTCAAGGACGCCCCGAGGCCGACGGTGTTTACGACGCTTTGTGGGCAAAGGCCTATAGTCAGATGCTGCAACAACCAACGGGTTTGGGTGCTGAGCCGCGGATTCAAAGAAGCGCTCCGACGCCTCTTTCATCCACTGCTTGATGGAGGGCAGTTGGAGATCAGAATGCAAGTTGCGATTTCGAATGAACCACGGTGCCCCGGTGGCACGTCGAGTGAATCTACTTTGAACAGTTTGTAAGCGGTACAAACTGCTAGACGCTGTATGAGCAAATACGGTGCTCGCGTACGTCATAATCGGCCTTATACACGTGGTATAAATCCTAACCTTGTTATCAAGTGATAGTTTACTGCGTGAATTTAAAAGACAGTGTAGTCGACTAAGCGTAAGTAAAGCCCGTGCACGAACGGTTTCTACATGCGCTCTGAAGTTTAGCTTTCGGTCAAGGATTACGCCTAAATATTTGGCTTGCCGTTCCCAAGGGATTGGTTCGCCGAACATTTTGACCGGTGGAATGACCGGTGGACTGTTGAATCGCGAGAAGAGTACAGCGGCACTCTTTGTCGGATTGACTTCGATTCTCCATTTTCTGAACCATTTGCCTAGGGCATTTGATGCGGATTGTAGAGCGTCGTGAATTGCGGTAGGACTGCGGCCCGAGTAGTATAAAGCGGTATCGTCCGCGAAGAGTGCCAGATGGGCTTTCTTGGGTTTCGGGATGTCACTTGTGTAAAGCGAGAACAGGAGTGGCGAAAGTACTGAGCCTTGTGGCACTCCTGCTTGGATCGGATGAGGGGAAGAGTAATCTCCTTCTACACGATACCTAAAGGTTCTCCCCGAGAGGTAGTCTCGTATGATGTGCACGAGACGGTCCGGTACTTTGAGTTGGTAGAGCTTATAAATTAAGCCATTGTGCCAGACTTTGTCGAACGCTTTAGCTACGTCAAAGAAGAGTGCTCCCGTATGACATTTGTGTTTGCCGGATTTAACAAGGATGTGTTCGACAATGCGGTGCACTTGGTGAACACAGGAGTGTTTGGCTCGAAAGCCAAACTGCTCATCTGGAAGAAGGTTATTATTCATTGTGAATGTTAGTAGTCGGGCATATATTATGCGCTCGTAAAGTTTTCCCAATGATTTGAGAAGACTTATCGGGCGATAAGAAGTGGGATCCTGCTTTGGCTTGCCAGGCTTCGGAATACCAATCACGGTGGCTTCTTTCCACTGGTGTGGAAATATGTTATTTGCTAGAGCCGCGTTAAAAATTGCGGTCAAGAGGCACAGCAGAGGGATCGAGAATTGCTGAAGCACTCGATTGGTAATTCCGTCGGGACCTGGGGCCTTTCTAGGATGTAAGTCCTTGATTAAAGATTTAACTTCGTCTAGGGTAACTGCCGGTAGCGCGTCATTGTCGTCGTCCTCCCTATTGTCGGGGGGCTCGTCGGCGGCACGGACACAAATCGCGGGTATGGGCATTGCTGCTCTACGTTCGACCTCGGCGTCGACCTCTGCGAGGTGGACTGGGTCTACAGGTAGAGTACTAGGCGTACATTGGGTTTCTAGACTATTAGCTAGGCATTCGGCCTTCTCATCGTCGTCAAACGCAGGGCGTTGATTTGGGCGATTGAGAGGGGGCATGGAGGAACAGGTAATGGATTTGAGCTTCTTACAAAGATCCCAAAAGGCCAAATGTGACGGTTTAAGGTCACTCAACATTGTATCCCATCTGGAGTTTCGCATTTCGTTGATACGATCTCTTACAGCGCGCTGAAGGGATCGCATGCGCAAGCGGTTTTCCTCGGTGTGATACGAGTCGTAGGCTCTGATGGCCGCATTCTTCTCGGTCATCAGCGCACGCACATCATCAGGGAGTTTCCATCGATCAAGGTTATCGATTGTTGGTACCTCCCGTGAACATTCATTCACCTGACAATGGACGTGAGCTGTGAGAGAGTCGATAGCGTTAAGCGTTTGCTCGGGAGTTTGAATATGAGAGGGTATGGAGTCAAGATATTCTGAGGAAGCAGACTCGAGTCGGGACTCGAGCTTTTTCCAGTCAGTAACAGTCTTGGTCTGAGAAGGATCTGAGTGACCACTGGGAGACAGTAGTTCTATGATGACGGGCCTGTGGTCCGAATATAGCTCGTGGTGCACCTGTACAGAAGATAAACGTAAGTTTATGTTCTTTACAAGTGCAAAGTCGAGTATGTCCGGTCGGTGGCCATGAGTATGTGGGAAATGAGTAGGTTCGAATGGAATGATAGGATCAAAAGGAATTAATTCCAAGCATTGTGACAGTGAGGTGCCTCTCGAGTTGTTCGAGTTGCAGCTCCATGTCACATGCTTAGCATTAAGGTCGCCGGCGACGATAACTGCTCCCCCTAAATCATGAAGGATTTGGATATCTCTCCGAAGCAACTCCTTGTCAGGAGGAAGGTAAGCCGAAACGATGGTGATTGGCTGATGACCTGTCATGCCTAGCCGACAGACGGAAACTTCTATATTTACAAGATCGACTGGCGGGTCCAACGGGATGCAATGTAGTGACCTTTTGAAATATATCAAAGTGCCGCCTTTTGCAGAATGAGTCCTGTCATTTCTAACTACTCGATAATTCGCGATTCCAGGACTTCTCCGATTGGACGGCTTGAGGAATGTCTCTTGAACTAAAAACAAGTCTAATTGATGGTCACGGAGAAATTCTCCGATTTCATCTCGCTGCTTTAGTATACCATATTTTTCAGAAGCTCAAAGTAAGTGTTTTTGATTTGATGATAATTTAGTTATTCCGAAGTTTGATACTAAGCTTCTGTAATTTCAGTCATAAATATATAACTAGTTTAAGTAAGTAGGGTTAGTCTTTTATAGACTTCATGGCATATACATAAACTATTACTATTATTTTAGTCCGTATGTTCCAATTTTTACCTCATACTTGGGATTTGCTGGAATGAACGGTAATTTACATTATGTTTTATTTTTATATATTTATTTATTTATGTTCACACAAATTAGATGATTTAAAAAAATTGAGTACAAAGGTACTGCGTATTAGTAAAGATTACTTTCTAGAAGACCAGCGAAAATGAAAAAAACAAAGAAATAAAGAGAATTAGAAAAGTGTGTAGTTTTAAGGAAATAGAGAAAGAGAAGAGAGAGAATTGAAAAAAGCTAGAAATAATATGAACTATCCTATCATGATATACTTAAATAATAAAAATAATGTACTAAATAATACCACCCAGTATTTAAAAAAAAATATAAATTGATCCAATTCTCTGTACTTAAGCCCTCAAATCTATTCTAATATATAAAAATTAACAGTTTATTCTTTGTTTGTTTGCTTGAACGCGCTTATCTTAGAGTCCAATTTGGAAAATTCTTTCAGTGTTAGATAGATCATTTATCTAGGAATGATTTAAGCTATACTTAATTATGAAGTTCCTACAAGGACGGGAGCAGAGAATCACCCACTGGACACTAGTATTCAAATTAGTGAAAATACAATGATTTTAATCAAAAAGTATGTAGCAGATGTTACCGCAGTCTTTAAAATATTTTAAAACTAGCTAAGCCCGCGATTCCTACCGCGTGCAATATTGAATTTAGTCTTAATTACTTTAATTAGACCCTTTTTTGGTTGCCTATGTCCTTCTTTTCTTTTTAAAAGACAACTCCCGCACTCGGGGAATTAATCCCTTCTTCTTTCGTGTCGCTGTTTCCACTTATTAGTTTTTATACTTTATTTAAAGCCATTCTGACCAGTAAGTCGCTACTCCAATGGCCTCTGTCGTTAATAATATAATTAATCCCTGTGTTGCGGGGAATTACAAACACTAAATTCACGAACACTCAGAACAACTATTTGTGGGTTTACACAAATAATTGTCCTGAGTAGGAATTGAACCCAGAACAGGATCTCAGAAGCAATTACCGTAACCACTGAGTTACTGGTGCAAAGTTCTATCTCAGGTTCTACACCATCTATGTACCAAATTTCATTTAAATTAGTTCAGTACTTTTGACGTGATAGGTCGACAGACAGACAGAGTTATTTTCGCATTTATAACATTAGTAAGGAAATAATAATTCATAATCGTAGTAGCAAAGTCCTCAAATATTAAAAAAAAAAAACAGATAAGTGTACATACTTATCTTTTTTTTGTTTTAATATCTGGCCTTGTGTGGTAACTATCAATCAATATTGAGAGTATAGAAGTATTGATGTTTGTTATTCTTTCACGCAAAAACTACAAAACGTATTTATTTGTAAGTTTGCACGCGGATAGCTTAAAGCTGAATTAACATGCAAGCTACAAAACATCACACTCCGACCCACTGGAGCAGAGTCACGCGGGTAAAACCGCGACACATAGCTTGTAATTAATATAATATTCATTATGAGCACAGAATTTAAATTAATAACTTACAAAAGTAACTGCTCTTACTACCGTGTTCAAATTAAAAAATAAAATGCTTCCTGTTTCAAAGGTTATCTACAAGGTTTATGTATTAGATAATTGGGTCAGTAATAGGGCTGCCACCTTTTTTGGTGCTAAAATAGTATTTTTTTCAAAACATTAATAAAAATATAGTCATCATCATCATTATCATAATTTCAGCCGTAGGACGTCCACTGCTGGACATAGGCCTCCCTCATAGGTCTCCAGGCGTTACGGTTAGAAGCGGCCTGCATCCACCGTGATCCCGCGACGTTAACCAGATCATCCGTCCATCTAGTAGGTGGACGTCCTACACTACGCTTGCCGATCCGCGATCTCCATTCGAGAACTTTTCGGCCCCATCTGTTCTCCGTGCTATATGGCCTGCCCATTGCCAATTCAACGAACTAATTGGGGTTCCGGGAACCGTTGGGCTATGTCGGTAACCCGTCGGTAAAAATATAATACTATTGAAAAATAGGCGTGTCAATGACGCCTCTAAATACGCCTTTACGCTTTTGGTAACGAAAACTAAGCCCAATACTGCCAAGAAGTTGACGTTTACTTCGTCGTCGCGCGATAACTGAATTACCGATGAAAATATAGTATTATTATTAGATTTTGCAAGAAGGAGAAAGCCTGGAAATTTGTCATACAGGTCTCGACCCTAGTAGAGACTCCAGCTCTCTCAAAGGTTCTAATTTAAGCCGAAACGTGTGTTTAATTAATCAAACAATACAATGTACGTACCTTTAAGAGAGAAATAAACTATTATTTTATTTTATTTATTTATTATTCGAACTATATTATTTTTCTATAATATATAGTACAATGGACTGACATATAGTACGATACTTTATTATATTTTACAGGCAACCCTTTTTTTTATTGTCCGGGGGGAAATGCATTTACGCATTCCCAGCCGCTGCAGCGTTTTCGCGCGCTGGCGGTGGGATGTGTGGGACTCGCCCTCTCTATAGCGTGGTATGCTAACCTTAGATCCGCCGTTGGCGGGGGCCGGGTACGCATGAGCAATCCGGCCCACGGGTGACAACCCTAGTAAGTAACTAACTAACTATATACGATTATAAAATACGACATATCTATTATTTCCATAATTATAACCACCGTAGCGTAGCGGTATTTGGTTCGCTTAATATCTCGAAGGTTGTGGGTGAATTCTAAGATTCCTTTCCGGGTCTGGTTGGTTGAGGGACTACCCTCCGTGTCTCTTAATGCATGTTATTCCGTTGGTACACGATTATTATAACATCATCTATAATAATCGTATATCAAGGAACGGGCAGCAGCGTTTCCACATTACAACATTATACTGCGGTCACCAACCCGCCTGCCAAGCGTGGTGACTATAGCAAATACACTCTCTCGGTAGGAGGCCCATGTTCAGCAGTGAACGTTATACGGGCTGATGATGAATTATTATTTATATATACTAATATTATAAGAAGGAAATATTTAGTGCGGCTACACCTTTTTTTTTTTTTTTTTTTTTTGTTGTCCGGGGGGAAATGCATTGACGCATTCCCACCGCCTCTGCAGCGTATTCGCGCGCTGGCGGCGGGATATGTGGGACTCGCCCTCTCCATAGCGTGGTATGCTTAACTCATACCACGAGGAGAGGACCCTACGCCACTAAAACCTCCCGGACACTCCTTCGATCCGCCGTTGGCGGGGGCCGGGTACGCATGAGCAATCCGGCCCCCCGACGGCACCCGCGGCCAATATGGTACCGCAGGATCTCCAGGGCCACACTTGCAGTGGCCCATTTGCCCAATTATAGGGACGCCCGGAGTGTAGAGGCGTCCCTACTCCTCATGGGTCAGCCTCGAAGGGAGCGGGGCCCATGTTCCCCACTCCCCAAGGCCGAGCCTAGGGCGGTAGGCGGCGGGATTCTAGTGCGGCTACACCTAGTTTTATTCGGCTACAACTAGGTTAAACTTAGATCAACTAGGTTTGATTTAGGTTTTAATTAAATTAAACAATACCTATGCACGGCACAAAAAGGCGCTGGGAAGGTTAAAAAAAAATAACCTAAGCCTAAACCAATGGAGTTTAACAGGGACTTATTGAGATTGATTTAAGTTTAACCGCACTTCGGCTATTAGCCGTAACTTATATATAATCCGATTAAAAATGATTTCAGTTAGATAGCCCATTTATCAAGGAAGGCTATAGGATATATTTTATTATGAAGTTCCCACGGGGAACGGGGGCTACCCGGTTAGATAGTATGTTATAAGTATCATGTTTAATACCGAGATGAATTTCTTTAACCCACTAGAGAAAGGACATTGCTCGTCGTCCATACATAGCTCGCCTAAGATCCAACAGGGAGGTGTGTTTACTTTTTGAGTTTTAGATTATGTATAAATTTTATTGAACCTAAGTTAAAACAACGGACACTTATGAGAATTCGGAAAAAATCAAAACACTTTTAATGTCAATAAATGCAGATCGAGCACAGAATGCGCGCGCCAAGTGTCAAATGTTGTCATCTGTCAATTCATCAACTGACAGTGTCGATATTATTGCTCGTTTCAAACAGCGCTTTCAATCGAGTTTTTTAATAAGCCGTATTATGGTTCCGCGACATCATAGCGGACTGTTTGTAACTAAAAATCATTATCGTATATCAAGCGTTGAGAATACTGACGCTTGTCTGTGTCAAACTCTCATTACGATTGCTGTTACAAAGACTTGGCTGTATGAGCTATAATACCTTTGCCTAATAAAAACCTCAAACTGAACCAAAAAATAATAACACCAAGGATTATGACGGAAGTGAATACTTTTTAAAATGTTTTCGAAATTAAAAAGTGTTCGTTCTATTAAAATATTTGTAATGTATATTAATAAAAGAACTACTTAGTAATTATAGTAAATTTATCATGCGTGTTGGTTTAAAGGGCATTTTTATCAATGTCCTTTGTCTACGTTGTGTATCAAAATTATGTATAAAAATAAAAAACATTATGATTCTTTGGGTCCCAATATCTCAATTATGCCTAAGTAGATTCCCGTGCGCGTAACATCTGTTCCCGAAAAACTTCAAAATTAAATAAAACCTTTAGTCAGCTTGTATAAATGGGCTATTATATTACTGGTCCAATTTGAAAAATTCATTCAGTATTAGATAGCCTATTTCCACATTCTTGAGATAAGCGAGTTCAAACAAACAAACAAATGCTTCAGCTTTATATAGCAGTATAAAGTGAATAAACTATAAAGATTTTAGTTAGTAACAACAACAACACACACTACAACTAACAATGATGAAAAATAAAATAATTTCGATTCTTATTCTCAGATTGTTATTTAATATTATAATACTTTTATTATTATACAGCAAAAAATGTAGGTATTTATCATATTAACGTACTGACATAGTATTTAAAAGTAAAAATAATTGTAAAAATTGAACGCCACGATATTTTTTTATTTCACAGAAAAGACATCAACGCGTTACTGTAATTTATTTGTTTCACTTTCATTTATATTGAAATGTAGCAACTTATTGCTATTTAAGTACATTATTTTGAATAAAATAAACAGTAATGTATAACAATAAAAACTGGCCAAGTGCGAGTCGAACTTGGCCGGTCGGGTTTTTAGTATTAGTTATTATCATTTGTGAAATTTTGAACTGGCTTGCTATCGCGGTTCTTGAGATACATCCTGGTGACAGACAGAAAGACAGCGAAGTCTTAGTAATAGGGTTCCGTTTTTACGGAACTCTCAAAATGAACTAATTCATTTTCTAGCGTAGCACTCTAGCAGCTATGCCAGAGCTGACCAAACAACGGTCCGAGTGCCGTTAGCGTGTTAATATATAATATTTAAACTTAATTTTTTTTTTAAATTAGGCTTGCTTTGACCATAATCTCGCTTGATGGAAGGCGAAGATAAGGCCTGAGATGATACACGCTTGCCTAGAAAGTGTCTGTTCACGTCTCCACCTCTATAGAAAACTAGCAGCCCGCCCCGGCTTCGCAAGGGTGGAATTTATAACCTATGTTACTCAGGGATAACATAGCATTCTAATGATGAAAGAATTATCAAAATCCGCTCAGTGGTTTTTGAATTTATTCGAAACAAACCTACAAAAATACAATCGTTTCCTCTTTATAATATTATTATAGATAAATAATATATTAAAAGAAACAATTATCTAAAACATTTTGTCATTTTATTGCCCCGTTTTGTATCTGGTTTTGATAATACCAACAGAGCCATTGGACTGATTTTTGTTCTCAATTGTCTTGTGTTTTACTTCATTTAGATATGAAATAAGAAATCACTATATGAGATAGTAATTTAACAGTGTATTATTTTGAATTTTGAACTCCTAGTTTAAAAGTGAAAGTCAAAAATTCTTTATTCATATAGACACATTTAAAATATTTTAAATCAAGTTCTTATGATGCGTCCCTTTCCTTTACTACCACCAGTTCTGGACGTGGCAACTCTGAGAAAAACTAGTTTAAAATTCAATCATCCTTACTTATTAATATTATAGACGCGAAAGTTTCTGAGTACGGATGGATGGATGTTTATTACTCTTTCACGTAAAAACTACTGAACGGATTTAGCTAAAAGTTAGCACGAGAATAGTTTATAATCTGGTTTGTTAATTCAAGTTAAATATAGGCTTTAAATATCACGCTCCGACCCACTAGAGCAGAGTCAAGAGGGGTGCAGCTTATATTCAATATTTAATGTAATGTCCTCAATTCCAACGGAATGTATAATTTCTTTGAATGAGGACGAGTAAAATACGATAACAAATAAAATAAATAAGCCTTAAACATATTTGACAGCATATGAAAAAGAAAAAACATTTTCAAGTTTATTTTTGAATAACATGAGGATGTTATTCAAAAATAAACTCGAAAATGTTTCAATGAAGTAATCAGAATATATTATTTCGTTATAAACTTTTTTGACAACCTTCATATATTTCTTGATCCAAAAAAGAGATTGCTTATAACAAGTCTTATTATATTATAAACGTATAAAAAATATACCAGTAAAATGATCGGAATCAATTTCAATAAATACAATATGAAAAGAAACATTCATATTTTACATTAAAATTTGATTATTTGACTGATATTTCGTTAACTTTTTTATTTTTATAATAAAAAAACATACTCTCTCTCACCCACACACATATATATTTGTGTGTTGTTTTTTAGTAAGTTTTTATTAAACGCACTAGATAGCTTTATAGTGGTTTAGAATAGAATCATTCATCATCGATATAAAATTAATTTATTTAATACTAGCTTCCCGCGCGCGGTTTCACCCGCGTAACTCCTCTTCCCGTTGGAACTTCATAATTAAATATAGCCTATGTCACTCAGGGTGAATGTAGCTTTCCAATGGTGAAAGAATGTTTGAAATCGGCCCAGTTGTTTTTGGGTTTATTCATTACAAACACATACACACAAAAATACAAATCTTTCCTCCTTATAATACTAGTATAGATTTATTTTACGATATTTAAACAACTACATAGTATAAAACAAAGTCGCTTTCTCTGTCCCTATGTCCCTATGTATGCTTAATTCTTTAAAACTACGCAACGGATTTTGATGCGGGTTTCTTTAATAGATAGAGTGATTCAAGAGAACGGTTTATATGTGTGATACATCAGCATTGCACCCGTGCGAAGCCAGGGCGGGTCCCTAGTAGCCTATATGATATTCCGCGCACAGACATATAAAGAGAACCTAGATCATTGAAATCGGTTAAGTCATTTTCGAGTTATAAATATATTTAAACTAGCGTTCCGCATGTGTTTTAGCGTAGCTCCCGTTCCCGTGGGAGCTTCTTATTTAAATATAGCCTATTTTACTCCTGGATGAAGTAGCTTTCTAATGGTGAAAGAATGTTTAAAACTGGTCCAGCAGTTCCGGAGCCTATTGAGTGCAAACAAACAATCAGTGTATGATAAAGATATAGAATATAAACACTTTTTTCATACATAGTATTAATAACCAGTTAGATATCTTATAAATTAATTAACACGGTTCTAGTTTAAATTAATGTATTAATTATAGTACAAATAGGTGCTTAAATTAATTCAACTATTTGTTGAGTGATTAATGTAATACATACATAATTTTAATTTAGGCATGGCAATGTTATTGTTACTATTTTATAAATAGATAACATTTAAAGCTATTTTTAAATCTAAGATTAATAACCAGTTTTATATGGAGATTAACGGTGTTTTTGACACAAGCTATTTTGTCTTTTTAATTTAGATTAATACTATCTGCTCCCCGCGGTTTTACAAGCGTTACTCTGCTGTAGTCGGGTCGGAGCGTGATTTTTTGTAGCCTATATGTTAATCGAGTTTATTAACTATTTTCGTGCAAAGTTTCAGCCAAATCCATTCTGAAGCTTTTGCGTGATAGAGTGACAAATATACATACATCCACACATACAATACTTTCGAAATTGTAAAATTTTTGGAATAATTTTCGAAATGTAACGCCTGATGCTAATAATATATTTTTGATATTTAAAAAAATGAAAATATGTATGTTGAAAGTGTTATGAAGATATGTGGTTATTTCAAATGCTTTTACTTATAAATATTACGACCAGTAATATTGCGGTATTTGGCTCGCTTTAAATCTCAGAGGTCGTGGGTTCGATCCCCACACCGGACAAGAAATCTTTGTGTTAATTGTAAGATTTCTTTCCGGGTATGGTTGAGGGAGTACCCTCCGTGCCTCGGAAAGCACGTTAAGCCGTTGGTCTCACTTGTTATAACATCATCTATAATAATCGTATATCAAGGAATGGGCAGCAGCGTTTCCTTGTGGGGTACAACATACTGCGGTCACCAACCCGCCTGCCAAACGTGGTGACTTTGGCAAATACCCTCCCCCGGGAGGAGGCCCATGTTCAGCAGTGGACGTTATACAAGCTGATGATGATGATTACGACCAGTTAGTATTTTGGCAGTGCATTAATGAGGTTAGAATTGTGAGATCGTAAAAAATACGTGTGCTATATTTTTTAGTAATCTAACTGACGGACTTAATAGATCTTTTTAGTCTTCATGCGCATTATACTGATTGAGTATTAAGTAGGTAAACCTAACACGTATATTTAAATTCAACACTTTTTTATATTTTATTTTATTATATTGGATAGCAAATAAAATATCCAGTTTTCATGATGACGTTTGTATACTTAACACTTAGACATTGGCAATAGTACCACTGCACTAGTAGCGATGGCAGACCATTCAATTAAGAAAAATATGGTAATAACAATATGTCTCGAAAATGTATAATAATATAAAGCAAACTGAGTTACAGATAATACACGTCGCACAGCTTACGACTTAAGCGCGTGCTTGTTTTTTTGCGTCATTCGCTGCGGATGGCATATCGACGCTTGAAAGGCAATCCTCACTAAGCGACATTGAGTAAACTTTACAGGAGAGTGATTTAAAGTTCAAATATCTCTCGTAAAAAACATTTTTTTATAGCTATCGAAAAACACAGCTAGCTAGCATACAAGCTATTTATTGGATATTTGTGTGGATGATGGATTATGCCTTTTAAAATTAACCTATAACAAGATTAGGTATGCTCACGTAGCGATTACCGCTGCGTCAAACTTAAACATTAATCGTCGGACTTCACATGCACTCAAAAGTACGCGTTGTTTTCTGCAATAAGCAACCGTCCGTCTATGTTAACCGAAGGACCTAGAAACTTAAAATTTATAGGATATATTCCTAATGCGACCAAAAGGAGTTAGGAAATAATTTTTCAAAATAAGAGATGAAAGTTTGTGTAGAAACACGGACAAAAGACACAGTCAGTACAGATTTTTAATAAAGCACTAAGGTAATAAGGTCCCTCCTTTTTTATTTTTTTGTTGTCCCGGGGGAAATGCATTTACGCCTCCTCTCCGCCACTGCGGCGTTCTCGCGCCGGCGAAGGGGTATGTGGGACTCGCCCTCTCCATACGTGGTATGCTAGTCACACTACGAGGAGAGGACTGGACACTCCTCCGTCCGCCGTTGGTGACGGCCAGGTACGCGAGGCAATCTGGCCCTCCAACGACTACAATAATTACTTAAACTATTATTATCTCCTACCTCTTCTTTCAACAAGGATAGTTAACATTTTACAGGTTTTCAATTCCTTTATCGTTATAATAATAACTGTTCAAAGTATTTAACACAACCGGTCGGAAGTAGTAGTTAGCTATTGTTTTATTCGTTACGTCAGTAATTGCAACTATTAACCTTGTGGCTATGTACCCTTAAGGCTTCTGCGACAGATAAAAAAAAAGAAAAAATCACAAAAAATTACAACAGTTTTTTGGTTGTCAAATTATGGTTTTATTCAAAATAATTATGTCATAGGAAAAAATAATTTGCGAAACCTCTTTACATTTTTAATTCATTTTAAGTAAATATTTGATTTAATAAAAAACGTATTAATCTATGAAATATTTTTAAATGGCAATATGCCGGAATGTCCAGCAATGTCTTTCACGTAATGCTTATTCATGTAAACAAGAACACAGTAAACACACACACACAAATGATTTTGAAAGTGATAAATGAATGCAACGGCCTCTTAAGGGCAATATTACAAAGATCACTGCATTCGGTCATTAAAATGCAAAGGACGTTTTAAGGAAGAACCATTAATTAAAAAAGGTTTCTACGGAAAAATGAATTGCTTATAAACGTAGCTATTATTTGTAATTATAAAGATCATAAAATAATTATTTATGAATTTAACAAAGAATATCAAAATTAGGTAAACTGAAAAGTTTGCGTGAAAAACATTTGTACGTTTGATATTGATTTGTATTTACTCGCATTTAATTGCACAATAAAAAATAAAAAATGTATTCTAGAAAATGTACTTACATACTGATATATTTTATTTTATTTTAAGTACAAGGCTGACATTTCGTCGTACTCTCCGAGGTATCGGTGATACGTAATTATTTTTCTGACTTCACTTCGATATTTTATTTTATTCTTTCTGCCAGTTTCACCCGCGTTCCTCCCATTCCCGAGCGAACTTCATAATTATAAAATATAGCCTATAATAGCCTTTTTCAATGAATAAACTATCTAACAATGAAATATTTTTTTACATCAGTATCGGACCAGTGATTCCTGGGATTAGCGTGTTTAAGCAAACGAACAGACAAAGTCTATAGTTTTATATATTAGTAATATTAATACGTTGATAATGAAATAGTTTCTTAAGGCTTACTTAAGCCTTACTAGCATTTACGACTAGTAAATTACCAAAATAATCTCAGTTGCATATCCACCCAAAAAGTTTCACCTTAAATTCACATTGTCAATGAAACAATCCAATATCGACAGCTTTGATCTCTCCTTCAGAAACTGCGGTTGTTATTTTTTTTTTATTAATCATTATGAAGAACATTCAAAACTTTCGTGCGACCTTCATAACCCGGGCAAGGTTTGTATGAACAAACAAATGACTGCTATAGTGGTGTACATTACTTTGGTATAGATATATTTATTCGTGAACATACATAATGGTGATAATAAAAGTTGTTATTTATTAATGAATATAATAAATGGATCTGGTGAATTTTGTTGGGTATTCAGTATTTGATGTATTTAAGGTTCTTTTCGACGAATTTATACGTTTTTATATTCATAAAAAATTTTAATTAATTAATGACACATAATCATGAAAAAATGACTTCTATAAAATTTATAAGAATGCAAAAAACGAGGGTATTGAGAAAATATATGTAATTAAAATGTAATCAAGGAATATGGATTTTTCGTTGGAAATATTTACCCTAATATGAACGTTTAATTATGCGCACTGCAAAATTTGGGAAAATTGTTAAATAAATTTAATACGGTTTGACGGAGGTTAACATGAAGGATTTTTAAATTGAATTAACATGGACTTAACAGTATCACAAATAAATTAATAATTAAATAAAATAAAACTTACCCGACACTCTTTCTGCTAGCATCCAATATTTGTTGATAATCGTCGTCCAATTGCTGTCAGAATAATAATCATCTATGGCAATTTTCACAAACCCGGACATTTTGACTAATTTATTATTAAAGTCACTGAACTAAGAAAAATATTTATTTTATTTCTTCAATCTCACTTCTCACTGTCACTGCCACTTCACTGTCAGAAGTCTCTTTTTCGTCGACAGTCCTGGTAACAATTTGCCCAAAGCAAGCTGTCACCTGTAAAAAAAAAACAAAATTATATTAAATGACTGAAATCATTGTTACTTATACTTTGTCACACAAATTTATCAATTATTTATTTGTATTATGATACTAAATTAATTTTATCCTTTATAGATACTGTATTAATTTGTAAAATTTAAATTCAATTATATTGATTTACGTAATTGTCCGAGGCGTTTGTGATTGACCGATTTTTAGTGACTATTATAAAGTATTATTCGAAAATATTTTTGTTCAATTGTAAGTTTTCATTCTTGTAAAATTAGTTTTTATTATAAGTATTTTAATAAAAATGTGAAAAATCACAGTTGAAAAATATTGTTCGAATTGATTTATAAAATAATTTAGAAAACAATAAATTGTAGTTAATAATTATATTAAAGTGGACAACCATACCGATGGAATATAGAAGTCAGCATTTTAATTTATAATCGAATTTATAATCCACGGAAAGCACGTGCGTACATCATCTCAGCGGATGAACGCGAAAACTTAACTGAAGTTTTGCGAAAGTGCGCTTGCGTCGATCACCGGACCACAATTGAATAGCCCGCGCTCACTTCACCAATCACAAGCCTTCCTACTCCCACGCCACCACAAGGGCACAAGTCACATATTATATTTACACGAAAATGAACTTTGTATGCTTGACAAAAAATTGCTTTTGTTCTGCGCTTTATGGCGAGTTTTCTTACCGAGTTCAAAGTACGTTCATATTTTCCGACTACCGCGCTAATATTTTGGCGGCTTGATTCCGTTGTGCTCTTTTTACCAATTAAATTAAATATTAAACTAATACAATAGGTTACAAAGGGTAAATTTTGTTAAATGATTATGCGATTTGTTGTTTCTTGTGACGTCTTTGTAGAAAAAGCACGGAACTTGTTGTTCTGACTTCTTCTGTGACCTGTCAAAGTTTGAGCCCTCTCAAAACGTTCTTGAATTGTAATTTAAATAAAAATAATACCTAAATATTTAAATGAAAATCTCGTAAAACCATGTATTACAAATCACATCATAAACGCGCATAACACTTACAATACACTTAACCTTCATGTAAATGACTTTAATTAGACAAGTATATGGGTTTTTAATAAAAACGTGTGAAACAAAAATGATAACAAAGAAGCAACGATGTCAATGGCACACTGCATATATGTTTGATAGAATTCTACTCGGATGTGTGAAAAAATATGTTATATTTAATTAAGTTTCTCTTTCGTTATTTAAGTTTAGTTTTTTCTTCGTGAGATACGTTGCGGTGTATAGAGTTTATCTAAATTTACGTAACAATACTTTATCATGATGATGAAATTACGTAATTATATGTATAATCATGATTATGATAATTATACGTTTACGTAAATTTAGATTTTATGTGTTTAATTTTACATAGTGTATTTATAGAGTTTATTTATATATCAATTACACTAGATAGAATGTTGTTTTGTCTAGGTATTTTACTAAGCCTTTTTACCTGGGATATTATGAATTAAAATAATCTGGGGACTAAATAAAACGAACGCAAGAAAATATTCAAAATAAATAGTATGTTATATGTATATTATATCTATAGGATTTAATAGTCGCTATCTTCTTCTTCTTCCTGCCCTTGTCCCATGTTACTTGGGGTCGGCGCGACACGTTTTTTTCTTCCATTCTTCCATTCTTCATTTAATAGTCGCTATCCTACCCATAATTTAACAAATCCCATGAATACTGGTTGCTAAAGATGGAGGGCCAAGTGTTATAGCACAAATATAATAACAAAAAAATGCAACGTATAAATTAAATATTAATACCTACCAAGTCTAAAACGAATATATTGAAATATTGTAAGAAATCATTGTAAAAAAATTACTAATTGGCATTTGAATAGAATTTATTTCGTCACAAAAAATACATCGCAAATATGGTACAATGTAAATATTGTTTTGTTTATCACTTTTTGTAATAATTACGTCAATATTTATTATTATTACAATAATATTTTAAGTCTAGCGAAATTTTTCAGATTCTATTTGTATTTTTTACTTGAAATTATAGAAAAAATATCGGTAAATTTAGTGTTAAAATATCATTAAATCACTTTAGCTTAAAATATTTAAATCTATTCTTAATATATAGAGCTGAAGAGTTTGTTTGCTTAAATGCGCTAATCTCAGGAACAACTGGTCCGATTTGAAAAAATATTTCAATGTAAGATAGCTCTTTTATTGAGAAAGGTGGCTATATTTAATTTTAAAGCTCCCACATAAGTATAGAGTTATTTCTATTTTTTCGGTATTGTTTACAAAATTCGGTGCTATTTGTAGATATATATTTATATCTAAAATATAAAAAGCCACTATATTAACTAATAAATTATAATATCTGAAGATAATTAATTAATGTCCGTTCGCTTTACTTTGGGCTTCCAACGTTGTGCAACTCGATCTTGAACACACACGAGATTGCGATTTGGCAACATATCCTCAGACAAGACGACCTTCAGATATATGTAATGTTTATCTGTTATAATAACATGGACGCTGATGATAAGGTTTCACACGTGGTTGAAAACCTTGGTAGGAACATGTTAGTTCTTTCGCCAATTTGTCAATTTTTCGTTATTTTAGAAAGATTTGTATTTTTGTATGTGTGTTTGTTACAAATGAATTCTAAAACGAATGGACGGTTTTCGATAATTCTTTCACCATTTAGAATGCTACATTCTAATGGTGAGAGAATTACATGAACGGGATTAGTTCTTACATGAACGGGATTTACGCAAGTGAAACCGCGGGAAGCTTGTATTAACTATAAAGGTTTGAAATGCTAGATGACTTCATTAATAAATACTATTAATATACAAGAAGTCATACTGTATAAAAACGGCTACAAGATGATACAAAAACCTTAGTGTTTACAAATAAAATTGTTAACCGCAATGACTGTATCATTATTATAAACTATATGGATAAACCCACGGTAATGATTAATGTTGTCGTTCTGTATTTATATAATAAACTTTTAAATGAACGAAAAGGATGGCCGTTTTTGTGTAACACAATGCCAAGATTAAATTATCAATTTGCATTTTTGTTGCCTAATACTTTAAGAATTCATTCAAAGAAATTATAGATTAAAGGTGTAAAATTGTGATTTTAACTATACTGTAAGATTGACTTAAAATCAAAAACTATTAAGAAAGGAATAAGAGATCTCTTAAAACTGACCATTCTGACATTCGGTAAATGAAATTTAAAAAAAAAAACGACTTTCGAGGCAGACAGTATTACATGAATAGCGAATTATTCATCTTTGTCTAGGTGGATCGTTAGTATTCGGTTTTTATTCAAGTAATTTTAGCTTTATAAATTAAAAAGAAAAGTTTTTTTTGTTGGAACATTTTTGTCGGAATTCGCGAAACCATAAAGTTCAGAATTGATCAAAAGATGTTCCTTATGTATTGTACCTATTTTTACTTTTTTTAGAAGGTCAGTCCATTAGCCCTGAACTGGTGATATAATTTACCATATAAAACATTAAATTACAAAATATATCTAACGAATTATCTTACGCGTCGTATCTACATGTGTACCACGTTTAATACCGCAAAGCTTCGCCAGAGGGCGACGAGTCACTTTCACTACAACTAGACATACATACCTACATTTTTATATAAGTATATTTTGGTTTGAACTTGTAACACTTATTCAGAGTCAATGTTACGCTGGGTTTTGTAATAGAACGTATAGTAGTTTTGAACTAGTATTTTTATGATTTTAGGTGTGTTTATGTAAAGTGCAATTAAACGAAGCATGAAGAGGCATCTGGTGGGTATGGTAAGATCGGCTCGTGTTATATATACATGCACTGCATAAGCACAATTTGTCCTTGGAATTCATTCTTTTCACTTTTGTCAAATAATTTGAATATTTTCTTAAAACTGCTTTTCTTTTCCAACGACGGATCGACGGAGTGTCCGGGGGGTTTTAGTGGTGTAGGGTCCTCTCCTCGAGGTATGAGTAAAGTCCCACACTATGGAAAGGGCGAGTCCCACATATCCCGCCGCCAACGCGCAGCGGCGCGGCGGCGGTGGGATTGCGTAAATAGATTTGATTCCTTTTCCTCGGATAAAAAAAAACGTATATAATACTTTGCAATCATTGTTTTCGGGCATACTATTAATGTTGTCCTTTTCTTTATCTTTAAACTAAAAAAAATGTGCAACCTGTTATCAGTAAAAACAAAATATAAACAAAAATAATAAAACATAATTAACATAAACAAAACTATACAATGCTATGTATCAAAATTTGAAGTAAGGACTTTTACTTATAAATTTGATACATGGCATACTTTTATTTAAATGAGGTATATTTAGGGATCACATAATTATGTGAATAATATTCAGGGATCTAATAGGAGTCTGCTGTCCTTGAATTTGGAATCATCTTATACTTACCATCACGGTAATTTGCGAAAACAAAAATATTTCAGTTTATTTTTCGAGCTTGATTTCAAACAATGAATGCGACTTTAGTGATCGCAGGTAAAAAAGCGTTTTCGACTATAATTTATAAAGGCCAGCAGTTTTAGTATTTGACTGATTAAAAAAAAATCTTTAATGATTTTGAAGCGGCCGTAGCCCAATGATTATCTCATCGGACTTGGGATCATGTGGTCGCCGGTTCGATCCACACCATTTTAAATGAGCATTAAGCATTTTAACTTAGAACGAGGGATTAACAAGAATAATAGTAGTGAGGATAAACTCTGCTAGTAATCTTTAAAAATAATAATTAAAAGGTATCGAATATTAAGAGTGGCTGTTTTTTAAGATGGAATTCCTACAGGAGGGAGCTTAGACCTTCTATACCACGCAATTGATTATAACTCAGTTACACTATCATTCAGATATTTTTGCCCAGGAAAGTTTATAATAGGTACAATACTACAATACTGGTCAAAGTAGTACAATCGTTTTTATTTCCTAAAAAGACAACACTTGCACTCTGGAAATAAATGCGGGGGACTTCAATAAACACACAACCACAATTCACGGATACAAATTACACCCAGACTCAGAACAATGTTCCGTGTTTCACACAAATAATGATCCCGAGTCCCGAACCCAGAACACCACGTCTCAGAAGCAACGTAACCACTGGGACACCGATGCAGTCAAACAGTTAATATAACATCTTTGAAAAGTATCATTGATCATGTTTGATTGCCATATTAAAATATATATTTAATGCACATATTTCTTTGTCTGTATACACAAATAACTACATTTGTGTTATTAATGGTCTATGGCTATTCTCGATTGAAGTTAGCCGTTGTGACTATACTGTACATGGAGGTATTTTTGCACTATTGGGTCAGTAAATTTAATTATTTCGTTATTCGAATGGTGTAACAAACATTGCGCTTAATTTGCGAAACTATTGTTGTCAACAGTCAAGCCCAAGCCCATTATAATTATTTACTTTTAATATATTAATTGTTGTTAACAAATTGTATTGAACTGTATTGTAGTGGGTTCGAGACCAAGTTGTTGGGCAAACAATTATAATACTTAAGCCCAATGGGGTCAAATAAATAAGTAAAAAAATTAACTATGTTTTATTATAAAATACAATACAAACTCTTAAATATTTAAACCATAATATTGCACACTAGATTCGTAATAAATTATCTAAAGTATAGAAAAACCGATGCGAAATTTTAAAATTTAAAGCGAACTAGGGAATAGATAGTTTTTATTCAACTTAAATTTAATATTAACGGTACGCTCCGGCTTCACACGGGTGGTCTTTTATAGCGTATGTTACTCAGGGATAATGTAGCATTCTAATGGTGAAAGAATTATCGAAACCCGTTTAGTAGTTTTTGTGTTTATTCGAAACAAACATACGAAAATATAAAAATTCAAACTTTTCTACTTAATAGTATTAGTACAGATATAGGCTAGCTTCCCGCCTAAAGCCTTTCTCTATAAAATAAGCTAACTAATAATTAAATAATTTTACAAATCGGACCAGTAGCTTTTGAGCTTAGCGCGTTCAAGCAAACAAAGTCTTCAGGTTTATGTTTAACCTTGACATTGTTCACCCCTTTAAGACACTTTGTAATCTGCAATACAAATATTCAACTCTGATGCAAAATATACTTAAAGCTCAGTTTGTTAATAAAACATCGAACTTATGAAATGTCAACTAATATTTCAATGTCAAAGTGTTTAGTTATTAAAACTGGGTGAAGGTTTAAAAAATACGATTGGAGGTGTGGTTTGATTAAAAACAAATAATTTCTTCATCCAAAAGATGAAAGAATTTCACCTTGAGGCGTCTAGGACAAATCCTTTCAACTTTGGGTGGCGTGATGTCTCGTTTATTTTTTAATATGAATCATAATTTGATGACATGATCTTTTCCTCTTCATCCTCCTGACCCTTAGTTTGCAAAGAACCATACGATGCCCTCGTAGACCCGAAGTCCGAGAGGCTTGCGAACTGTAAAGTAGAGCGACGGTTGCACAAAACTCGCCTAAAATACTAAGTAGGTCAAACCGAAAAAAAACCGTTATCTCCAAAATGTATCAGCGTTCTATTTATGATGCATTTTCGGGTATTTAATTATTATATTGTATTAACTAGCTTCAAATCGAAGTAGCAGTTCTTGAGATAAGTGCGTTCAAGTAAACAAACAGAATCAAACAAGATAGGTGGTGAATTACATAATTTTGTTATTGCCATATACTAGGCTAGTACGCTGTTACCCCTATTCTATAGCATTTGACCATAGGTTTGTGGTATCAATAACCTGATTCTGTAATCTGGTCAAATATTTTATTTCTTATAGGGAAAATCATTAACAAATTCCACCTGCAAAATAAATAAAAATAAAATAAAATAAGTTTTATTTACGTAAACCTATTACAGGTATTTGTAAAGAGTCAAAACATATTTTGGCTTATCAATTGACTGTGTTAAAATAATTAAGTAAATTTGATTATTGCTACTTATTATAATAGTTTATACAGCTTTAGCCTAAAAGCTGTCAGGTATGAAAATACAATATTATTTTATTATTTTATATCTATGATTAAATCTATATCTTTCATAGATAATCTATGAAAGGAACATGTGTCCCCGCTACTGTGTGTGGGTGTAGGTCTCTCTTCTCCATTGCAATGGTATTTTACTCGTACTATGAGGAGAAGGTTACCCATTAAAACATTATGGAGGATGCTAAAAATGCTTGGTGCTTTATTGGTAAATGCAATTGCATGTCATCTGATTCGATTAAGCCGAAGGCTACCTAGACGCCACACAGTTTATATTGGTATAGATAGCCCTAGAGCTACTACGACTGCAAGCTCTTGCTAGTAATTCTTCGTAAAACCTTAATATTTCTTAACGTACTTCGAAAATTGGAAGCAAAATCAAACAACTCACTCAAACTGCTTACTTTACTACTACGCATACTTTTCCACCGCCGTGTGCTTAAATTTAATTACACAATAATAATAATGATAATATATTCAATTATAATCGTTACATACAAATATTAAATGTTACAATATTTCACTTAATTAAACATTATGTATTTAATTCAAATATGTACCTAATGAGAATATTTGCCGTGTGGTTTCCGGCTTAGAAATAGACAACCCCATGTCCTCCCATGTGTGTCGTAAAAGGCGACTAAGGGACATATAGATGGATGGGCAGCAGCATCTATAAGCTCAAGGTTTACATCTTAATGCGATCACCAATCCGTCTGCCAAGCGTGGTGATTATGGCAATATCCCTCTACGATCATGGCTTGCCAAGGTCTGTTAAGAGGAGGCCCATGTTCAGCAGTGGACGTGAACGGGCTGTTGATGATGATGATGATGAGAATATTTCATGTCTTCTTCAATTTCAACAGTCCATTACTGATCATGGACCTCCTCATTACAAACCTTGGCAAGCCAGGCATTTTTTTTTCGGACGATGTGTATTTGATGATATGTATTTTTTTTTTTTCATCCTTAATAAATGGGTTAAAAGCTACAAACAAAGCAACCTGCGCAAGAGAATGCCCCCTGTGGGGCTTGGACCTCGGCTCAGGGCAGATTGAGGGATTATCACTTTTAGTATTTTAGGAGGTTTTGTGCAACTGTCGCTCTACTTTACAGTTCGCGGGCCTCTCGGACTTCGGGTCTACGAGGGCATCGGATAGTTCTTTGCAACTAAGGGTCGGGAGGACCAATGCTTACGCTCCAATGGCTAGGGTGTCGGACTTGCGATCATGTGGTCGCCGGTTCAATCCTCGTAACACAAGAATTTTAGCTTAGCACGAGGGGTTAATACTAGTAGTGCAAAAAAATCAAGTAATTTTATAAAAAAAAAGTTCAGGTTGATTTTGGGCTCAATAGGCTATGATATAGTTATCCTTAAACGTCGACCAACATACGAAATGAACAAGAGGTATAATATAAACTAAATTGTTCAAGTTAATACTGCAAAATGCAGCGTTCACTTTCAAATCTTAAATGAATATTTCTGCATTACTCTACACAACGTATTTTGCAATGCAATTAATGTTGCTACTTCACACAGACTTATAATTTTTGTAGTACCTATATGAGAAGTATTAGTTGGTTACTAAAACAACATTATAGTATTGCCACTGTTAACAAAATAAGATTTTTTTTTGGGGCATTATACGAATACATACATACATAATCTCACGCCTGTTTCCCAGTGGGGTAGGCAGAGACAATGGATTAGAAGAATATTGCTTTTTAAAGAAGCGTTCTTCAAATGCACAAAATTAGAATTAAATTTGTCATAAATTTGATCTCAGCAAGGGTTTACTCTTGCTTAGGTCAAAATTAAGTGGTGGTTTTGATATCTTATACATTTACGCGTTCCCACCGCCGCTGCAGCGTATTTACGCTGGCGGTGGGATATGTGGGACCCGCCATCTCCATAGCGTGGTATGCTAACTCATACCACGAGGAGAGGACCTTACACCACTTAAACCCCCAGGACACTCCATCGATCCGCCGTTGGTGGGGGCCCGGCACGCATAAGCAATCCGGCCCTCGTTAGTTATACCTGCTGGCTACCGTAGATATTTGAGTGGGTAACCATATACTCGGGCTAATGAAATACGGAGATATGATGGAATTAATTAAGGTATAGTATAGCAAAGTGACAACCTCCGTAGCATAGCGGTATTTGGCTCGCTTTAAGTCTTGAAGGTCGTGGGTTCGATTCCCACGTCGGACGGGAAATCTTTGTGTAAATTCTAATAAGATTTATTTCCGGGTGTGGTTGGTTGAGGACCCTCCGTGCCTCGGAAAGCATGTTAAGCCGTTGATCCCGATTGTTATAACATCATCTATAATAATCGTATATCAAGGCACGGGCAGCAGCGTTGCATTGTGTGTTGCAACATAATACTGCGGTTACCAACCCGCCTGCTAGGCGTGGTGACTATGGCAAATACTCTCCAGAGACCACCCCATGTCCTCCCATGTGTGTCGTAAAAGGCGACTAAGGGACATATGGATGGATGGGCAGCAGCATCTATAAGCTCAAGGTTTACATCTTAATGCGATCACCAATCCGTCTGCCAAGCGTGGTGATTATGGAAATATCCCTCAACGATCGTGGCTTGCCAAGGTCTGTTAAGAGGAGGCCCATGTTCAGCAGTGGACGTTATACGGGCTGATGATGATGATGATAGTAAGGTGGTATTACTTCTCCAGTCTAACAGCTCATTTAGCGTATAAAGCTATGTTATATTTCTCTTCTTTAAGATTAACAGAAAAGTAGCAGTAATGTTTATAATAACAATTTTCCTGTTAAACTAAAGGTAAATGCTATTAAAAACTAACACAAAATTACGGCTAACGGTTTCTAGTCCAAATTGTCTATTAGTAAGACATTCGAAGGGCATCCCGTGTTTGTTTGTTTGTGTTGAGAGAAAAATATTAGTTAATGGTTCTAATTAAACACACAACAATATAATTTATTTGTTCCAAACACGAAGATTTGATTGGTTTAATTATTTTAATTTAGGAAATCCTGCTAAGAGGTGCTATTTGTTAGAGTTGCTAATTGGCCGATAAATGCAATGAAATATTTTTTGACCGCGGTTATTGCAATTAGTACAAATAAATCAATTGTTTTGGTTTTTTTTTTTCTTAAGGTTACACAGTATGTAGAATTCCTCAACTGCGATTGTATGCAACTAATTTAATGAGGTTTTCCCACTCAAACCCTCCTGTAAACGTGTGCTAAATAACGAGTGCTATCATTCTAAAATCGATAGCACACTGCGTATTTGCAACGCGCTAGTGACGCGCGTTTTTGATTCGTATTACCAGATGTTTCAATGTTAATTTTTAAACATGGGCGACGGACGACTTAATTAGGTATGCTGAGTGTACCGTTTTCGTTCTACGCACGTCGTCAGCAATAGAAATACGCCGTGTGCTCTTAGAACGAGCTAAGGCATTAGCACTCGGTGTTTAGACAACTTTTCTCGAGTTTAGAAAAAAAAAATATATTTATACTAAATGTAGTAGTCACTTTCAAATCTTAAAAGAATATTTCTGCTTTACACTGCACAACATATTTTGCAATGCAATTAATGTTGCTACACCACTCAGATGTATATTTTTGGTGGTACGTGAGATATATATCTAATACATATTCTGAGGGCTGATTTATCAATCTTGAGATATAAATGATTGGAGGAATAGGTTTTGATTTTGACCGAATGTCCATACAAATGTGTAAAAATTTAAATTTATTCGTCTGATAATTTTTATCTGAGTAGTTTTAACGATTAATTGAAAACAATATGACGGGTTTGCGCTTTCTGAGCGTACTGATTGCGTTCTACACGCATTAAAAATACGCCAGCAGACGGCGCGCCGTCTGCTGAATTTTTGCAATTGCACCAATTTGAAACCATAATGTAAACACAATTTTCTATTATACTAGAAAATATTCAAGTTTACTAATGTAAGTAATAACACATTTATTGGCTTACCGATTATATCATACGTTGTCAGTCAGTGAATGTAAAATAGTTAGTTATGCTCCAAATATGCCGTAGTAGACATTGATTTTATTTCAATGTTACAGAAAGGCCTTTTTTTCTTTGTTTGTTTTTACAAGCTCTATTTGTTTTTAGTGCTATCGAATATGAATATTGTTGGTTTTTTAACCTTGTTCTTTAACGCGTTTTATACTTTTGCTGTGTTGTTCTTTGATAGTCTATTATAGTAGCATAACGAGTCATAAAAGGTTCCGTATAAAAATTTGATGGAGGGAAGATGGTGGGGGGAGGTAGGTGAACCTCAATCTAAAGTCATGAAAGGTTCCGTATAAAAATTTGATGGAGGGAAGATGGTGGCGGGAGGTAGGTGAACCTCAATCTAATAAAGCTGTTTTAAGTACCGTAAGTAAGTAAGTAGTAGTAGATTTTGTTTTCATAGAGGAATGTTGTAAATAGGCATAATTCGATACAAAAAAATATATACGAGAACTGAATACGCGTTTGGACTGCGTAGTCCAAACGCGGGAAGGCTAGTTAGATAATAAAACAGAAATTTCAAAAGAAGTTTTGTAACCTAACCTTGTTGTACTCAACCGGTTTTAGTATAACAAAGTCAGTGTCAAAGTACACCACTTTAGGGCCTAAGAACTTATGTATTCAAGGTTAATGTGATATTAATGCGTTTTATTAATGGTTGAAAGGTTACAACCGAAACATTAAGGTGGGGATCTGATTATGTAAAACCGTTATTGTTATCATGTAACCACACTACGTTTATTAGTGATTGCTCATCATTATCATTTCAGCCGTAGGACGTCCACAGCTGGACATAGGCCTCCCTTATAGATCTCCAGTTGTTACGGTTAGAAGCGGCCTGCATCCACCGTGATTCCGCGACCTTAACCAGATCATCCGTCCATCTAGTAGGTGGACGTCCTACGCTACGCTTGCCGATCCGCAGTCCCCACTTCTTACTTTTCGGCCTTTTCGGCCCCAACAGCCATCTATTCTCCGGTCATTGGTGATTGATAGGGAGTAGTAATTATTTACTTAGTTTATCAGTCCGTTTACGTCCACTGCCGGACATGAGTCTTCTCTTTAACAGACCAAGTCAGGTTCGTTGAGGGATAATAGTTGAGAGCCATAATCATAGCTTGGTAGGTGGATTGGTGATCGCAATATGATGGGTATCTTTGAAGACCATAACGGGCAGGTAAGATTCCCCTATGTTAGGTGTTGTGGTTCAAAGATGCCTATTGAACAACAGCCTGCCCCCGTATTCTAATTCATTCGAAATGGCCTTTCCGATCGGAAAGTAGCTGTTTCCGAGACGGAATCTAAAAACGCTATTCATATTTCCGAATGCGGAAACTTTGACATTTGAAATCGGATAATCAGCGGCTTTTTCTCGGAAATATTTCCGTGAGCTATTTGCTGTCGGAAGTCATTCCGAATTATTATTTTTTAATATAAATTGAGACAATTTGTCGCAGGACTTGTTTCAGTGTATAGTAAGTAGTAATTAATGAGAGTTTTTGTCCATCACAAATCTATACATAACTACATTCATTCGTTTAATTGTTGTTTTATGTTTTGAGGTTAGTTATTATAGGTAAACATTAATTTTAGATGGAGCACCTTCTCGCTATGCGCCTAATTAACCGTAGTGATGGAGCACGACGGCGACGCCAAGCCTTAAATCTACATCGTTCAATACTGGATCTATCAAACCCAAAGGTGGGTGGGAGGCGTTTCGAAAAAAATCACGAAATATCACATGGGAGCAGGGGGGGGAGTGATTTATCATGTGTATTAATTTTTTTTTAAAGATATTATTCGAAAAAATTATATATAATTTATATACCTACATATAATAGAAGGTGGAAGATGGATGAGTGACTTGTGCAGCCTGCATAAAATTGTAAATTGTTTTATGTGTATTTTAACATCAAAATACCAACACGATCAGTGCGTAAGTAATCCACAATTGTTCACATCTCATCATGTATCACCAGGGAAGGTGGGGGGGGGGGGGTGTTAAAAAGTTGTTAAAAAATATCACGGTGATTATTGCACGCCCTTTATTAATCTTGCACAAACATATGGTGTAGCAACATAAAAATAGCATAAACGGGAAATCCCAGTACTATCTTGCATGTTAATTTTTTCATATTTCAGTAATAATAAGGATTTTCTTTAAATCTGCCACTTTTTTCAAAACGTTAACTTATTCCGCCAGAGTTAAAATTTAGGAGCCAAATCTGCACAAATGGTCACACTGTTTGTAAATGACAATTTTGACAGCTTTACGAAGAATGTTTACGTGTGATTTCAATAACGCAATATTATTGTAAAATATTATAATTAAATACAACATAGATACATAAATTGTTTTGAAAACTATAACTTGAATTTAAAATAAGTCACATATTATTTTACTAACGAGTTTATTACCAATATTTTATTCTTTTAAATAACTACCAAGGATCCCGTTTTCTACCAACATAAAGCATTCTCTGTAAACGGTTTGCGCCAAGGTTCCGATCGGAAAATGCCGAAGATTACCGAAGATCATTCCGTCCGGATTTATGAATAGCCTTTTTCATTTCCGTCGGAATGCAATACGTTTCCGATCGGCAGCGTTGATTCCGCAGTCGGAACTTTTCGAATGAATTAGAATACGGGGGCTGGTCTCCAAATAGATAGTACATAAATGTTTTGAATTATTTATATATATTTCAAAATTGAGATTAATAAAATTTTATTAATCTCAATTTTGAAATATAGTATAAGGTAATCTTTTCCATAAAGAGTTCAAAACATTTAAAACATGTGAAAAACGGGCGGTGTCATCGTTTAATATTTAATACCAAATGTAACTTTGGAGATATTAATCGAAGTAATGCGGATCATTACCGATAGATGGCACTACCGTCCCCCTTAGAGACGTGTTACAAAGAGATTAATAAATTTCGATGACCGGCTGTGGTTCCACCGTAGCCTAATTGGTTAAGGCATTGGGGGCTTTACCTAAGATGCAGGTTCGAATCCTGCCGGTGGTCGAATTTTATTTATCTCAATTTTGAAATATAGTTAGTACATTAGTTTACTAACATAAATATACGTTATCCTTTTTGTTTATTAACCCATATGAAAGTTGCTTATCCGATTATTATTTTTTGAGCTTATAGTTGTTGCCGCCTTCCCTTCAGCCCCCGTATTCTAATTCATTCGAAATGGCCTTTCCGATCGGAAAGTAGCTGTTTCCGAGACGGAATCTAAAAACGCTATTCATATTTCCGAATTCGGAAACTTTGACATTTGAAATCGGATAATCAGCGGCTTTTTCTCGGAAATATTTCCGTGAGCTATTTGCTGTCGGAAGTCATTCCGAATTATTATTTTTTAATATAAATTGAGACAATTTGTCGCAGAACTTGTTTCAGTGTATAGTAAGTAGTAATTAATGAGAGTTTTTGTCCATCACAAATCTATACATAGGTAACTACATTCATTCGTTTAATTGTTGTTTTATGTTTTGAGGTTAGTTATTATAGGTAAACATTAATTTTAGATGGAGCACCTTCTCGCTATGCGCCTAATTAACCGTAGTGATGGAGCACGACGGCGACGCCTTAAATCTAGGTACATCGTTCAATACTGGATCTATCAAACCCAAAGGTGGGTGGGAGGCGTTTCGAAAAAAATCACGAAATATCACATGGGGGCAGGGGGGGAGTAATTTATCATGTGTATTAATTTTTTATTTTAAAGATATTATTCGAAAAATTTATATATAATAGAAGGTGGAAGATGGATGAGTGACTTGTGCAGCCTGCATAAAATTGTAAATTGTTCAATTGATAGTGACCTACTTGAAAATTTTGACATCAAAATACCAACACGATCAGTGCGTAAGTAATCCACAATTGTTCAAATCTCATCATGTATCACCAGGGAAGGTGGGGGGGGGGTGTTAAAAAGTTGTTAAAAAATATCACGGTGATTATTGCACGCCCCTTATTAATCTTGCACAAACATATGGTGTAGCAACATAAAAATAGAATAAACGGGAAATCCCAGTACTATCTTGTATGGGACATAAAAATTTCCTCCCAAATAAATCATAATTGCATGTTAATTTTTTCATATTTCAGTAATAATAAGGATTTTCTTTAAATCTGCCACTTTTTTCAAAACGTTAACTTATTCCGCCAGAGTTAAAATTTAGAAGCCAAATCTGCTCAAATGCCAGATATCTGCCACAAATGGTTACACTGTTTGTAAATGACAATTTTGACAGCTTTACGAAGAATGTTTACGTGTGATTTCAATAACGCAATATTATTGAAAAGTATTATAATTAAATACAACATAGATACATAAATTGTTTTGAATTTAAAATAAGTCACATATTATTTTACTAACGAGTTTATTACCAATATTTTATTCTTTTAAATAACTACCAAGGATCCCGTTTTCTACCAACATAAAGCATTCTCTGAAAACGGTTTGCGCCAAGGTTCCGATCGGAAAATGCCGAAGATTACCGAAGATCATTCCGTTCGGATTTGTGAATACCTAGCCTTCATTTCCGTCGGAATGCAATACGTTTCCGATCAGCAGCGTTGATTCCGCAGTCGGAACTTTTCGAATGAATTAGAATACGGGGGCAGGTGTATTTCCCTCATTCGCTTACTACATCTATATATATAGGAAGGTGGTCTATACTAATCCCGCAACCACACGGTAAGTAGTTAGTTACGTAGATATTGTTATTATTTAGCCCGAAATCGGGCGATTTGGTGACTGCAGACTTATGTACACTTAATTAGTAAGTGCAGGTTAATGCTACTGTTGGTCTTACGATTATATAAATTATTTAATAGTAGGGACCAATGGCATATTGTACTTTCCAAGGCATGAAGGGCAGTCCTACAACCAACTTGATGCAGGATCCAACCAACTTGGCGCGAGATTTGAACTCACCATCTCTGAGACTAAGGCGAAACTTATACCACCAGGCCACTACAATCTTGCCTAGCGTTGTAATATGAACGTTTCGTTCAAGTATGACATAGCTGTATTATTATGTAATATTCGTCCAAGTATCAAATATTGTTATGTTCAATGTTTTAATAAAAAATCAACATTTTTATTGCCACCATGTAACAAACATGTTCCATGGTACCTAACAAAGTAAAACATATAATTTATGATTAAATTATACAATATCATGAAAATCGTAATGATAAACGATTAAAGTATTGTATAAACTGGTTTAGGTACTAGTCATCGATTAAATATATTCAAGTTATTAAAAAGGGTTTTGAAACAAACAACTTCCAATATTTTCCATACTATGGCGGTTTTCCGGTTAGATTTGTGTATTGTGACGTAAAATATAAAAAAAACTGGTCACAAAAAAGTATATATTTATGGGGCTTCGCGTTCGAAAAATTAATACAAATTAAAATTATATACCGGTGGTACGGTCACGTTACGTGAAGACAGGAATAGAATAGAATAGAATATTCGTTATTGTACACACATACGTAAACAGGACAAAGAAAATATAATAGATACAGTACAATGGGCGGTCTTATCGCATAAAGCAATTTCTTCCAGACAACCTTTGGATGGATAATGGAATTCATTAGGTAAGTGACGTAGGTAGATTGTGTGTAATTCAAAAACTAAGATTATTAATTTAATACCAATATTTTGGTATAAATATATAGGTAGGTACATAACATTATGTTATTATATACAAAATATACATAAACAAAATAATACATATACTTGTAACATAAGAAGAGCATGTCATGAAAAATTCTGTTACCGCATAAAACAAGAGCGGGAGGGGAACACCTCAAACTCATGATTGACGAATGTCCAAAAAGACATGAAAACTTTGGGACTTGAAAAGGAAGAGGTGTTTCATTGAGCTCAATGACGACGCATGATTGGGACAGCTGACTCTGCATAACGGGATAAAGCGAGAAAGAAGATGAAGAAGAAAAAATATATACCGCTATACTATATACCTTCTATTTATGAAAAACTTAAACTATTCAGATATTTGTTCCAGTAGTTTATCAGTGATTTACAAGAATTTAATTAAGTTATTAAAATTGAAATGAAGAAAACAAACATAATAAATATAATATGAATACCTCTATGTGTAAACAAAGTAATTATGTACAGAAATAACTTTACAACACATTCTATTATCATTTACTTATAAATATACATAATGAAAAAAAAAATCGAGAAAAGTGTTTATTTATTAAACTTATATTTATCAATATGTAGTCAATTTAAGCATCCATTAGTAAACATAAATTCAAAATGTAAAGCAGATAAAAAAATAATATATTCTCTATTGTCTTCATTAATATTAAATCGTCACTAAATTTCTAAAAATTCTCATTTATTTATTAACATTGTCGAGTTACTAAGGCAGTTCTCGAATATATATTAGATTAACTCCTGTTTCTGTGACAGAAATCCAGTGACAACCAGTGACAAGTATGGAAGGTTGTCATTTTATTTCTGTAAAAATTGTATTTTATCACATCCACAGATTCCCAATAGGTACAAGCTGTAAATGACTACAACAGATTTAATATAATTTTTACCAAATAGGTAAATACATATTTATCTATAAACATACACATTAATAGTTACATATACAACTAAATACTAATAAATATGCCTGGATTGCATGGTTTATCACATCCATTTATTCCCGTGTAAATCCGTAAATGAGTTGTGTAATCTATATTAAAAGGATTGGTTCGTTTAACAATTTGTTAGTAACAATAATATATTCCCATTCTAATCCGTGAATGACTTATGACGTCGTGTAGCAGAGAAACGACGAACTAACATAAAGAACATGCATTCACATTGTGCAATGCAGACGGTTATGCACACGCAACTGCCAGGATGTTGCAGGCTTTCAAGGTAAGGCGAAAACTATGTTCCGATACACAGAGCTGGATTTGGAGTTTGTGAATGCTTTTTAGTTAGTTTGTTATATTCTTATCTTTTTTCAATTCACGGCCAGCCATCTGCGGTAATGATCAATAAAATTAAAGCCATTGAGCCATTTTGAAACATGACATATTTAGATCTAAAGAGTAGTTATAATGCTTATAGTATAAATTATATCTTCTTATAATTTTTTTTTAATTTTATTACTTTTCTACTTTTTGAATTTCCATCTTAAGGGTCTCTAAAAGAGATCGCTGATTACGATAACATCGATTGAAATGCATACATATTTCACTGGTTTATTTTGATACATACCTACTCAGTACTACATTCAAAAAAAGTTATCAAAATAAGGTAAGCTTGTATTTTTGTAACGCCCAGAGATGGAATACTAAAAAAAAAATACTTTTTAGAAATGTACCAATACTATGTAGGCATATGTATCTCGCTTGTAATGAGTTACTTCATTTACTACTGGTGGCCTGCCCCATCTTCGCATGGGTGCACTTTTATAGCCTATGTTACTCAGGGATAATGTAGCATTCTAATGGTGAATGAATTATCGAAATCCGTTCGGTAGTTTTTGAGTCCACTTGAAACAAACATAAAAAAATACAAACCTTCTCCTCTTTTTAAAATTAGTATAGAAGTCATTTGCACGTGTACAATTAAACGAATAAAAATAGGTACCTTAAACGTACTATTACTAGTTATAGAATTATAATTATAAAGTATACATAATATACGAACATTAAGCAATAGAAACTGCCTCTATGCATATGACGTATCTACATATCCAATCAACTTCTAGAATATATTCGACGGGAAAAGGATTACACTATCTTGTGTAACACGTGTAAATAGATCATGCGTGAAGGAAATAATATACCTAGTAAATACCTACTACTACGTATCGAACCGATTATTCAAAGGAAGTGATTTAGAAGGAACCACTTACAGGAACATTAAATAGCGAAATGTAGGTTAAACATCGGTCAGAAAAACCTATTCAGCCACGAGGCTTTTGCTACTTCACCGGGCATAAAACCGAGAAGAGCTCCAGCCTTAATCATTGGTTTAAAAACTACAAACTAAGCAACCAGTGCAAGAGGGCGTCCCCTGTGGGGCTTGGACCTCGGCTCAGGACGGTCACTGGCGATGAGATTGAGGGATTATGAGTTTTTAGGGGAGTTTTGCAAACTGTCGCTCTACTTTACAGTTCGCGGACCTCTCGGACTTCGAGTCTACGAGGGCATCGGATGGTTCTTTGCAAACTAAAGGTCGGGAGGACGAGGGGGGAAGAATGTAGGGTTAAATGTTAATATAAAGTAAGGATACAATTATTAAGTATGAAATAAGATTCATTAAACAATAATTGTTACATTTGGAAATATTTTGACGAGATATAACTTTCGTAGAATAAGATAATTGTTGGTTTTGTGTTATTCGAATCTTATCTTGTCTTTTATATTATCAGCCTATTTACGTCTACTGCTGAACATGGGCTTCGTCTTCACATACCTTGACCAGCCAGCGTCATTGACGGATATTTCTGTATCATCCCCATGCTTGGCAGGAGGAGTTGTGTAAGCAGTAAGATGGTGAGTACTCATGAGCTGATAGGTGCTGCTACTCATCCATTAGCCGTATATCCCCTATTCAACAGTCGACTTACGACACTCATAACAAAATGGAAGATATGGTGTGATCTAATTTAAGCCAGAACACGGTAATCGTGCCAGTGAGATTCTACAATGAAAAACAATGTGTAATTAAATAATTGAATTTTTCGATTTTATGAAAGACGATGGGCTGGTATGGTATACGATCTTATTGTACAAGCGTGTTTCTGTTTTACGTTCCACGCTCCGAGGCTTACCTATCGTATGTTTTTTGCCTATCCATTTTAAGATGATTCATTTAGTTTTTTACATTTACCTTTTTTATGTATCTAAATCCCTGAAAAACCAAAACTAGGAACCTGTCATCGACAACAATGATTTATAAGCTTATAACAAATGATTATTACTTGTTAATATGCCTTATAAAGAATATTATATAGCATGTGTCCCATTGAACAATATTTCACTAAGTATTAACTTATGTTAATAAGTATTACAATAAGATGTCCATATCTGATATTAATTCGGCTACATTTATCTTTATGATGTAAATGTATTACAATATATTTTTGCAGTAACATCTGATTTAGATAAAGAATTTAATACATGAATAAAATACATAATATGCAACTAAAAGTAGATTATTTAAAATAAAACTAACATAAAATACTGAATCTATTCTACGTGGCAAGGTTCCCAGAATGCTGGCAGCATTACCCCGTTAAATGGCCATGCTTACCTGCTGTGCAAAGTAAAAACCATCTGATTGTCAAGGAGTTGATATAAGTTCGATGTAATGGACATAACTAGAAACGATAGTCGTCTAGAGATAAAGTGATTTAAGACCTAATTTAACCCTATTACTAAGACTTAAGACTCTGTCTCTCTGTCACAAGAACCGCGATTGCTAGACAGTTGACATTTTCACAAATGATTTATTTCCGTTGCCGCTATAACAACAATAAAATTACTAAAAATAAAATAAAATAAATATTTATGGGGGGGCGCCCATACAACAAACTTTTTTTTTTGCCATTTTTTGCGCATTATCAATAACAGCAGCATGCAGGCACATGAAAATGGTACGGAACCCTTCGTGCGCGATTCCAACTCGCACTTGGCCGTTTTTTATGTTATTACAGTATATAGGCGATCACACGCCTTTGACGTAGATGTCTTTATACGCTATGTAATTGTTTTATCATTTGAACTTGACTGTAGGTTAATATACCTGGGTGACTGACGTGAAATAGAGATCATTTAGACACGCGTAATTACTGCTGGTGACAGGAAATCTCCCGAGTGCTACAGACGTCATTAACAACGTAATATTATTATAGTGAGCGTGACTTGTGTTTGTTTGTGATTTTTATTGTATTTATTTTATTTTATACTTTATTGCACACAGAACATTAAATAAATTTTATAAATTGGAAACAACATGTACAAAAGCGAGCTTAATTCAATTATGAATTCTCTTCCAGCAAACCTTTAGGAAAGAGATACATGATAATTAGTGCATAGCAAGTTTACAACAGATTTAATATAATTTTTACCAAATTAGTAAATACATATCTATAAACATACACACTAATATAATATGTATATATATATGTATATATTATATATATTTTATCTTTTACGCGGTGCTTCACGGACATAAACTATCACGGGTAATGTTCACACAAATAATTGTACCGGGTAGGAATTGAACAACGGAGACAACCTTCGTAGCGTAGCGGTATTTGAGTCGCTTTAATTCTCGGAGGTTGTTGGTTCGATCCCAACGCCGGACAGGAAATCTTTGTGTAAATTCTAAGATTTACTTCCGGGTCTGGTTGCTTAAGGGACTACCCTCCGTGCCTCGGAAAGCACGTTAAGCCGTGTTGGTCCCGATTGTTATCACACGACGACTATCTATATATCGACTGCACCGGTGGCTCAGTGGTTACGGAAGTTCCTTCTGAGACCTGGTGTTCTGGGTTCGATTCCCACCCGGGACAATTATTTGTATGAACCACAAATAGTTTTTCTGAGTCTGGGTGTGCTTTGTGTCCGTGAAATGAATGTTTGTAAAGTCCCCCGCGACACAGGGATTTATTTACCTAGTGCGGGAATTGTCTTTAAAAAAAAAAACATCATCTATACTAATTATATATCAAGGAACGGGCAGCATCGTTTCCTTGTGTGGTAAACATAATACTGCGGTCACCAACCCGCCTGCCAAGCGTGGTGACTATGGCAAATACCCTCCTCGGGAGGCCCATTTTCAGCATTGGACGTTATACGGGCTGATGATGATGAGGAATGAAACAGACAGCTAGGTCTCCGAACCAACCAGTGTAACTCTAGTCAGTTACTGTTGTAAGTATGGTTTTTATGGGTTTCGTACCCGAAGGGTAACAACGGGACCCTATTACTAAGACTTCGCTGTCTGTCTGTCTGTCACCAGGCTGTATCTCAAAAATCGCGATAGCTAGACCGTTGAAATTTTCACAGATGATGTATTTCTATAACAACAAATTATTCTCAAAATAAAATAAAATAAATTAATGATGGGGGCCCATACAACAAAATTTTTTTTTTATGTCAGTAGCTTCGACAGGTAGGCACTTGAATATGATACGGAACCCTTCGTGTGCAAGTCCGACTTGCACTTGGCCGTTTTTTTTGTAATGAACATGTTTTAACAACGTAAAAGAACAATTAAATTTGTTTATTCATCAATCTAGTTATGTCAAGAAAAAACGTTGGATACCCGAGTTGTACATACGTCATCGACAGCAACAATATTATGTTGTAATCGTTACTTGGATTTGTTCATGTTTCATGTAATTTTGTTAATAATTTAAACTATAAGTATCTATAAAGGCTCGAGCACACCGGATGCGTATGCGTAGACTTACGTCTACGCATACGCATCCGGTGTGCTCGAGCCTTTTGCGTAGACGTGCACGTACCACTGAGTTGTAATGTATGGAATCGTATGAGACAGGACACACCGCTTGCGTAACGTAGACGTGCGCATGCACAAGGAAACGTTGCTGTCCGTTACTTGATATACGATTATAATAGATGATGTTATAACAATCGGGACCAACGGTTTAACGTGCTTTCCGAGGCACGGAGAGAAAGACCTGGAAATAAATCTTAGAATTTACATAAAGATTTCTTGTCTGTGGGATTCGAACCCACGACCTCCGAGATTTAAAGCGAGCCAAATACCGCTACGTTACGGAGGTTGTCGAGAAGTCATTTTTGTAGGGTAAATTACTGAATTGTTATATTATACTACGTCGCAACAATGCTATCTGACGTAATGATACATGATACACATCTTGGAAATCCCTATTTAAAATTTAACACGTCATATAAAAATAGGTATTTAGTACTGAAATTAAATAGTTTATTAGTAACGTAGACGAATAATTCGCGCTTGTTATACTTCATTTACAATGCATAACATACTTAAGTACATTTCTTTGATTTATTTAATTGAGAACAATATTTTTGTAACACAAGCATTTTAGCTTAGCACGAGAAGTAAACAAGAATACTAGTAGACTGCAAAACTCTGCTAGTAATCTTTTAAAAAATTAACTGGTGTAAAGATAGACCTATAATTTTAACGCATTAAAAACCTTTACGGATGCGTCAAGGGATAATTAATTTCAGTACAGTACACTATATTAAATACACATGAGTCATAGAACGAAAAAATATTTAACGCTTATTTTAAGTTACATGCAATTACTGTCCGAAAAAGGTTTTTTGTTTTAGTCCAACTATATCCTGTGTAAAGAAGTCAATGCCACTGCATTACTTTTGATACCAAGAACATTTGGTATAACAATAAAATAATGCGAAACAACAAAAAGTTTACCACGAACGTTTTGTATACTAATTATTCCATTTTTTTTAGATCACATCGTGTTGTATTAGATTACCATAAAATATTACAAATTATGAATTTGTGAAAAAAAAATATGTAAAATGTTATACGTATTTTCATCAAATAAAGTAGAGTAGATTGGAATGGAATAGAGTAGAGTAGAGTATAACTATTATATTTCGTTTAGAGTATAACAATTTTTTTTTTACTACGGTTTCTAGCAGAATTTAAGTTGTCTACTAGTACTTTTACTAACCCCTCGTGCTAAACTCAAATACTTGTGTTACGAGTGGGTTTACGTCGGTAGTGTAATAGGTGGGGATCCAACGACGACCAAAAAATCACAAGTCCGATGGCCCAAGCCATTGGGCTATGGTCACTTATTTTTTTTTAAATTATATTATTAATTAGATATCGACAGGTATTTGTTGTTATTTTACTGTTATACTATTACTGATTTGCAATAATACGCTTGGATTTTAATTTATTTAGTAACTGACACCGTATAATCTTATTGTTGCTGTAACATATTGAATGTCTAGATTAAAAAAAAAATTGCAAAAGATGCACATAACATTTCTTTACAGATTTGAAAGTCGTTGCATACTGCTAAAAGTTAACTATAGCAAATTCATTTATGTGCAACAAACGATTAACAATACATGGAATTTCAACATTCAAAGATATTAAGTTTTGTTTAATGTATACTTATGTATACGTATGTTTATGAAATAGAGGTCACAGGCACAGTTTATTTTTATTTTTTATTGACGTATCGTGAAAATTGTAACGGTAAAAATGCGGACGTAGGTACCTAGTTACGCTATTTCCCTCACTCTTTTCATTCATGTATAATTGTGGCCTAGGTATTATAGGCACCTGTTTTATTATTATGCACGCGCTATGTAGGGTGTATTTCTATTAAGTAATTTATGAGATTTTCAGAACTTTAATTTCCGAAATACTAGCACAAATATATTGTGGTCTATTGATTCTATTCCACTTACACAACACACCTTATTATTATCAAGACGGTTAAAACAGTCACCCAGTATATACAGTCAAAACTTATAATCGGTCAAAACCACTTTTGAATGCTTAAATTAATAATTTGTATGGAATTTGGATCTGGCGTTGTGGTCACATCTCTAACCTAACCTAACCTACAGAAGTTGGAATCCTGGTGTTTTTTTTAACCTTCGACCAAAAGTAAGAGCCAATATGTACCCGTCAAAACTATTTTTGCCTGATTTTTACTGTCAAAAGTGGTTTTGACCGATTATTAGTTTTGACTGTAACATATATAATAATGTCAAAAGTATACAGTCACCAGAATTTATTGATAACTTCTACAACTTCTTCTATTTTACCAGCACATTTACATCCACTGTTTAATATGGGCCACGACGCTTGGCAAGCGGATTGGTGATCTCAGTAAGATGGTAACTAACCTCAATCTGATAGATGCTATTTTCCATCCATCAGCTGTATATCACTTAGTGACCACAACAGCCATTGGAAGACATTGGGTGGTCTGTTCTAAGCCGAAAAACACACGGCAAATTATCGATATATAAATTTGTTATAAAGATGAATGTTTCTAATAAATTAAAACTGATCGTAAAAAGAATAGGTAACTATTGGATAGTCAAAGAAGAAACACAATTAACTAACAATAAAAAATAAAAAAAACTTATTTAAACAGATTCTCGTACGCAATGATTTAGAGAAAGGAAATAGAAAAATGTAGTACAATTGAACAAAATATGGTTTAACGACCGAAAGGGGTAAGAATCCAACAGCTACAATATAACCCGAATGACTTAGCCTTGCGTGGTTTCAGATTCCCATGGGATCCATTGCAAAGTAAATAGAAACGGAAGGAAGTTTTAAAATTAAACTTTATTCGTTAATATAAATGAGTAAGTATTCATCTTAAGTATTCATTCTTTAAATTACTTCTTATTTTTATTTGTGTTTTGTTTGGTAATACATTTTTTTACAGCATTTTACAAGGTTATGTTATTTATAAATTTAAACTATGATTAGGCTCATATTCATATTCATATTTGTATTAATATTTATTTAT